>OW028750.1:13397843-14647843 GCA_932294355.1 Aporophyla lueneburgensis | reverse complement strand
TGTTTATAAGTCATTTCTACTCCGGTATCATTCTGCATCTCGTTTAGTTGTATGTCATTTATAGCAATCATGTCTACTCCGGTATCATTCTGCATCTCGTTTAGTTGTATGTCATTTATAGCAATCATGTCTGCTCCGGTATTATTCTGCATCTCGTTTAGTTGTATGTCATTTATAGCAATCATTTCTTCTGCGGTATCATACTGCATCTCGTTTAGTTGTATGTCATTTATAGCAATCATTTCTACTCCGGTATCATTCTGCGTCCCGATTAGTTGTATGTCATTTATAGCAATCATTTCTTCTTCGGTATCATACTGCATCTCGTTTAGTTGTTCGTCATTTATAGTAATCATTTCTATTCCAGTATCATTCTGTATCTCGTTTGTTTGTATGTTATTTATAACAATTTCATTTCCACATACTAACATGTCTTCAAATACAATAGGCATTCTTTCTATGGAATTGTTTGCTATAAAATCAAAGTCATTTATTGAGTTATGTAGTATTTTTTCAGTGTCTTGTCCGTTTTTCTCTATATTTTCCTTTTCAGCAATATTTTGATCTTGTGTTTTAGTTTTTTTCCCTATACCTTTTCCCTTATATTTATTCTTTTCTTTGCCATCGTTAGTAATATTTGTAGTATTTTCTTTGTTGTTTTGTGTTATTTTGGATGTCAGTAGTTTTCTCTTTTTTGTTTCCTGTTGGCTTTCCTCTTCTTCTGTTTCTATGTAGTCTTCACTCTCAGTACCAACGCTTCGTCCAGGTATTATTTCCAATTTCTTTTTCCTTTTTGGTTCGGTTATGTTCATGGTTCCATATCTCATCTCCTTTAGCAGATCCAGAACAGATTTTTCTATTATAGATTTATTTTCATTGTTTTGCACTTCAGGTAGTCTGCTTAAAACTTCTTCTTCATTAATCGGATATATTCCTGTTTTCTTGAATCCTGCAATTATATTAGTCTTACTGTTGTCACTAAGCTCTTTCATTAATTTACATAAAAGTTTAGGGAAACATCCCTTTGGTTTTTCCGTCGGTTTTTTTCCATTTTAATACTACGTTTCGCCATGCTATTTTCATTGGTCTAAAGAACGCCACATCAAGAGGCTGCGTAAGATGTGTGCTATTCGCCGATAAAAAAACGAACGATATATTTTGCTCGTGGCACAGTTTTATTGTCTCCATAGATAAATGGATAGGTTATCACCTATTAGGACTTTTTCTCCAACCTTGTCTTTGAAATGAGGTATAATAATCGTCTTAATCCAATCTTCAAATATAGTTGCGTCAAACCAACCGGATTGCGTGCGATTATATCTTGGTCCTGGTGGTCCGTTTTGAGTCCATGTGTCATACAAATTCTGAGCCTTGTACACCACATACGGTGGTAGTAAAACGCCGTCAGCTGTAGCGGCTATCATCAGTGAAACTGAAGACTTTGAGCTACCTATTCATTACTCGCTCTGGATACTTCGATCCTCGTTTAGTTATGATTTTTTTGCGTCCTGGGTCGTCGGTCAAATTCGTTTCATCGTAGTTTATTATATTGCTCGGATTTATGCCTGCCAATGACTCTTCTAACTCCTTGAAATACTCTTTGATCGTATTTGGTGAAACTTCTGCCCTTTTTTTCTTAATATTTTGGCTATATCTTTGGGAAATTTGGTTTTTATGACGTTTTAGGAAACCCGCGACGAAGTCGGGTCCTGGTAAATTATTTTTAAATTTTAGCACTGTCCGGCCCACTTGGTCAAGATAAGCCTTAACAATATACCTCAAATCCATTGCATCTAAAGGGCATCCCCATTCCGCACATATATTAATATACTTTATCATGCACTCTTCAGTTTCGTGTGTTAAAATAGTTTGCCCTCCTTGTTTTTTCATAGATTTTACACTGCGTCTATAAAGTACAGATTTATCGATATCATATTTCTCAGCTATTTCCTTTAAAGAGAAATTGCCATTCGCATATGCAGCAACAGCTTCATTTATAATATTTTCATCGTACTTTCTATACGTTTTCCCCCTAGGATCAGGTTTATATGTACGCGGCATAATGAATTGTACCTATAACAAAAAAAAAAAAAATGTAGGCGATGAAAATATTTTATATTATACCCACATAATTAGTAACACTGTACGTAAAATTGGAATATAATCCTGATTTTGAAGTTTAAAATTTAATAAAACCTACTATCTCGGATATTGACCTAGGTACTTAGAGTAATAATGCATAGAGAGATAGCTTCATTCAAAATTCCGTTGAAAATTGAAGCAACAACACAATCAATGTGTGCATAAGCGGCACGTAAAAACATTCACCGACACACACAGAAGCAAACTAGTAATGTTGCAAGTAAATGACATTTTCCCGAAATAGTGGGAAAAATGGAACTGTTTCAAGGATTCGTGAGTGGAAAAACTATTAAATAAAAACAAGAAATTAAAAATATTTATTATGTACCAATATAGATTACTTAAACTATCTTACTTAATAATCCTGAATTTGCAACTGTTTTCTAAACAACTGCCGCTTTGATGACGCTATTCGCGAAATATTATCTTTTTTGGATTCATAAAAGAATCGAATTCTTAGGTAACGTTCTACAATAAGCCGCGCTAGATTTGTATCGTGATGCTGGGAATTAACGTGGTCTTTTAGTATCGGAAAAAGAGAACGACCAATGAGTTTGGCCATAACTTTAAGAGTTAGCTCTTTATCTGAATTGCTTTTCTTATTATTCTTATATATCTTAGAAATATTCTCATACCTTAGTTGGTACAGCACCCTGACGTAATATTCCGAGGATATCGCCCGATCTCGTGCGAGGCGGCGAGCCTCCTTGCCGGAGTGCCGCCCTCGGATCTGAAGGCAAAGGTCCTCGCGCACATGTGGGAGTGGCGCGAGGAGGCGAAACGCCGCGCGGGGCAAAACTCCGCTGCCGTGACAAATCGCGGCACGGCGAACAGAGCTCCGGCAGGATCTCATGGCGACATGGCAGGTACGATTGTCGCAACCCAGCGCTGGGCACGCCACAATTGCGGCAGCAAGTCCCCTCTTTGAGGAGTGGACAGAGAGGCGCCACGGCGTCCTCACCTTCCGCCTGACGCAGGTTCTCACCGGGCATGGGTGCTTCGGTGGGTTCTTGTTCAGGATAAAGCGGGAGGATACGCCCGGGTGTTTCCATTGCGAGGATCGTCTGGAGGACATGGTAGAGCATACGGTGGAGGTGTGCCCTGCCTGGGCGGAGCACCGCCGTGTCCTCGTGGAGGCGATCGGCGGCGGCGACCTCTCGCGTCCGGCCCTGGTGCGAGCCATGGTACGGAGCGAGAGGGCATGGGAAGCCGTCACCTCCTTCTGCGAAGCAGTAATGCTCGCAAAGGAGGAGGCGGGGCGCGTGAGGGAGTGGCAGTCTCTGCACCCTCACATCCTTAGCCACCGCAGGAGGAGACGCCCCGGGCGTCGGGAGTCGATTGCGGACTCCCGCCACTGTAGGCGCGAGCTTGCGGGTGGCGAGCAATGGATAGCTCACCGCCCGGTTAGGACCAAGCTCGGGTCGACGGCGCGTAGTGTTCCATGCGCGCCTCAAAGAGATGTCAGCAGTGCTGAAGGGGTCTGCTAGGACCGATGCCTGCCGGGGTCGCGTGATTGTTCGAAAGAGATACCGTGTCCCTGGCACATGGGCAAGTGATGGAACACGGTTGGGTTTTAGTCAGTAAAAGTCTGACACACCCTCCCGCTCCGCCCAGAGCGGGAGAAGTCATTTGATGATTTCCCATCCAAAAAAAAACCCTGACGTAATTTACCCAAGCCACCTTTAGTGACATATTTTTCTTTTTCGTCGAAATGCATCTAGCATATTTTAGTGTGTTTAGTTGGTTTCCAATAGTTTTATTTGCGATTAAGTCTATTTTTTTCAATCCATCGAGCAGCAACAGTTGGATCAGAAGGAAATCTAAAAGCGGTACAAATTTGGACGTTATATTTAAATAAAACATCCGAATTTGTTTGCCCCCTAGTGGCAAACTTTATTGACTAATTCAAAATATATGAATCGGTATTCATTAGAATAAAAAAAACACAATAATGTGGTATAATTTATCTTCAACACATAAAAGTAATAAAAACATCTTTACTTTATCAAAACAAAATGAACACAACAAATTCTTTTTCGTGGCAAGCAGGACCCCCGTGGGAGCGGCTAATAAAGGCTAGTAAAAATATCTACCTAAATGTGATTTTGGAATAAAATTGGCAGTATATAGTTATAATAAACATTAATTTCAGACCAAATTATCCAACAAAAAAACAAGCAAGTTATAACAACAACAAAAAATGTGGTAAAATATTTTTCTTTGCCTAGCAACACTTTTATTGTAATGGCGTCTGACAAATTAACGATTTATTTATTTTGTTTTGATGAATGTTTTAATCAAAAATATATGATTTTAGACAATAGTTACCCGTGAAATGGGATCTTTAAATGTTTTCCGTGGTTATGTGATGAATTGTGACATCCTTTCACTACACAGTACGTCATTTTTTTGTGAAATTGCGGGAACTCTTTACAGTTGCGCTTGGTGTTTTGTACTAACGGTCCGAAAGTCGTACTTAGCCTTAAAAGGCTACCTTGAAATGGCTTCACTTTTCGTGCAACTACTGCGGTTCTATGTGTTATTATTCTAAGCCTAGGTATATGTACATATGACAGGCACCTAGACCTAAATCTTTAAACAGTACTTGTAGATCATCAATAGCGTCTTCAAATCATTAAACTCCAAAGAATTCTAAAATTTTATAAAAAAAAAAAAACAAAAAAAAACAATAGGTTGCAGCCCTAACACACATCTTTCTAATCACCCCTTACTCGTTTCTATTGAACCCTTTCACATGTCTATTGAACCCTATAGTGTTCATCCTATACTTACACTTTAATTCATGATTCCTAATACCTATTTATCATCCTTTTTATTTGTTTCTATGTTTACACTATTCATGCTTTACTTATCTTTATTTGTTTATATGTCTACACTCAGCAAATCGATCTAAATACGATTTATTAACTTAAAAATAGCTGAAATAAAATATTAACTCAAATTTTCATGTTGTGACAAGCCAAATTGTCAACTGTCAGTTACTGTTCTGCTTAGTCTATGAATGGCTACTTTTTGGTTTATATAATTTTAAATTATTTTTATCAATATGTCTAGCTATTTGATTTTATTAATTATTACGATTGTTTACTAAATAACTTAACTTAAAATTATATTTATAAAATTCTTTACGCACTCATGTGGCCAGCTACACGCACTCATGTGGCCAGCTACACACACTCATGGATATGTCCTGGCCGACTACACTTGTCAGATGAGATGATGGCTAAATTAATATTTTGAAAATGTTTGGAAAGGGAAGGCGGCTTTGGTATAAAAAGGGGCGTCTGAACCGCTGATGACACTCAAGAGGAACACACTCTAGAGGACCACATACTGGAGGCCGTACACTCTGGAAGACTGTAGACTCTCGGAAACTACTCTGGAGCACCCGCACTCTGGGGAAACTACTCTGAAGCCCGTCTGCTCTGAAGCGTTCACACTCTGAAGCCCATCTACTCTGAAGCCCGTCTACTCTGAACTCTGAAGCCGGTCTACTCTGAAGCCCTCTTGAAGCGTTCTACTGAAGCCGGTCTACTCTGAAGCCCTCTTGAAGCGTTCTACTGAAGCCGGTCTACTCTGAAGCCCTCTTGAAGCGTTCTACTCTGACAGTTTACTCTTTTTCATTTAATAAATTGTATCAGATCTGCCTTATCCATTTCTTTCACTAAGCAGATATGTAACAGATTGGCGCCCATATAGACACGAACCCACTCTTTTTTCAAAATTCTAAAAAAACTAACACTAGCATTTCCTTTTGGAGTCCTCATTTGACATAACTAACTTATTTTTTTTCTTTCAGCTCTCCTGACTCCAACCTACTCAACTGACTCCTTCAACCTACTCAACATACTTCATACTGAACATCATTTAATACTACATCCCCACAGACATACCTTTACCCAATGGTAATTGGCATCCATTCTTCGCTTGTGAGTGTTCTTAAAACCATTCGTGGTCACTTACAAGTTGGGGTTTGGCTTACTCTACGACGTTCTATTGGAGAATATCCCGTAGACGTTTCCTCCTACACATAACTCTCTACCAATACATCATTACACTGCATCCCACACACTTGCACACCACTGCGTTTACCCACTGGTAATCGTACTCAGTTTTCGCTTGGCGTGTTTTTAAAACCCTTGTGGTCACTACCAAGTTAGGGGACTGAGACACTTCACGACAGAAACAGGAGAATATCCTGTGGACGTTTTTACAAACCTATACATCTACATAACTCCTATTACAAATACTTCACTCTCTTACTATACATTCATATAATATATTTATACGTATGTATATCATCTGGGAATCATAAACCCAAAATTTATATCGTCTTATTATTTGTCATCGGTTGCTAGGTAACAAACCAGGCCATAGAGTTTTATGGGCATGGAGTACTAGTTCTTTTGTACTGTGGCAAAACTAGGTACTAAAGTTTACTTTCATATGTACTAACCTTTATGCTTTAGTTCCAAATTTTACCACCAAAAATAAGTTTTCCTTAGTGTACGTTTTTTGAGTCCTAACACTTAAGAGTTGAGTCCTGAACACTCTCTTCGAGTCCCTTCTAACATTTGACTTTTTTCTAACACTTTTCTTAATAAGTTTTCCTGAGTGTACGTTTTTTTTTATTTTGAGTCCTTTACATTATACTCATAACTCATCCCTTTCTTTTATCCTTCCTCTATAATAGAGTTCTTTTCGATTAATTAAAACTCTATTTATTTTTTTAATTCATTCATCGGTTCTTAAACCACCATTTTAAAAAAAATCTTTCTTTATATCTTTTCTTTTTCTACAAGTTAGTTTGTCTAACTTGTTTCTTTCTATCGACTCCTAAAAGTTGATTGGAGCGGATAACAACTCCATAAAAATAAGCCCATGTTAACTAATGACTCTAAAAGTCAACCTATCGACTCCTAAAAGTTGATATGACTCTAAAAGTCAACCTATCGACTCCTAAAAGTTGATTGGAGCGGATAACAACTCCATAACAATAAGCCCATGTTAACTAATGACTCTAAAAGTCTAAATATCAACTAAAAGTTGATTAGGAGCGGATGACAACTCCGTTAAAAATAAGCCTTTGTTAAAATCTTTCTATTTCATCTCATTTGTGGTTTTAGACGCGAGCGGATTACAACTCCTAAAATAAGCCTTAAAGTTATTGATTTATCAGGTTGAGTAGTGATCATTGAATGTGAATCCTACCTGACCTAACTTCGTAAGATGTCGGTGTGCTTGAATGAGTTATGTAAGTTTTGTGAATGCTGTAATACTTTAACCTTAGCAAAATTTTTGTTCTAGGCCAAAAATTTTCTCGGGGTCGTTGGGGAAATATAGTGTTCATCCTATACTTACACTTTAATTCATGATTCCTAATACCTATTTATCATCCTTTTTATTTGTTTCTATGTTTACACTATTCATGCTTTACATAACTTTATTTGTTTATATGTCTACACTCAGCAAATCGATCTAAATACGATTTATTAACTTAAAAATAGCTGAAATAAAATATTAACTCAAATTTTCATGTTGTGACAAGCCAAATTGTCAACTGTCAGTTACTGTTCTGCTTAGTCTATGAATGGCTACTTTTTGGTTTATATAATTTTAAATTATTTTTATCAATATGTCTAGCTATTTGATTTTATTAATTATTACGATTGTTTACTAAATAACTTAACTTAAAATTATATTTATAAAATTCTTTACGCACTCATGTGGCCAGCTACACGCACTCATGTGGCCAGCTACACACACTCATGGATATGTCCTGGCCGACTACACTTGTCAGATGAGATGATGGCTAAATTAATATTTTGAAAATGTTTGGAAAGGGAAGGCGGCTTTGGTATAAAAAGGGGCGTCTGAACCGCTGATGACACTCAAGAGGAACACACTCTAGAGGACCACATACTGGAGGCCGTACACTCTGGAAGACTGTAGACTCTCGGAAACTACTCTGGAGCACCCGCACTCTGGGGAAACTACTCTGAAGCCCGTCTGCTCTGAAGCGTTCACACTCTGAAGCCCATCTACTCTGAAGCCCGTCTACTCTGAACTCTGAAGCCGGTCTACTCTGAAGCCCTCTTGAAGCGTTCTACTGAAGCCGGTCTACTCTGAAGCCCTCTTGAAGCGTTCTACTGAAGCCGGTCTACTCTGAAGCCCTCTTGAAGCGTTCTACTCTGACAGTTTACTCTTTTTCATTTAATAAATTGTATCAGATCTGCCTTATCCATTTCTTTCACTAAGCAGATATGTAACAACCCATACTACGTATCTATTCACTTCCCCCTTCCCCGTGTCTATTAACCTCAATCAAAAATAAAAATGACTTGGTTTACAATTTTACAAATATTTCCAAATTTACATCACAATTACACTTACCTTTTTATAAATCTAGGTCACAAGAAACCAACGAATATATGTAAAGTTGTGATGTGCACAAAACACTTTCTTTCACAGTGAAAACAGTAAAGTTTACAGGACTTCGTTTAACCTACATTCAAGGAGCCAACTTCAAGATCTTTTTTTATTATGTTGGCCATACCTTACGTCGATTCAGTATTGCTATTTCAAAAAAAATAATACTATAGTTTAAAAAAAATATACATTTCAGAACTTTTTTCTTCCAAAATGTTTGGCTATTTTCTGTAGAAAAACATTTTTGGTTTTGTGTCTATTCACCCCTGCGTTTTTATTGACCCCGTTTTACGGGATACGTTAAAAATTCGAGTAATTATGGAATATGAGTACCGTCGTGGCAGCAACGCGGCACAAGCGGCACGCAACATCAACGACGTTTACGGAGCTAACACTACAAACCAACGCACCACCTGTTATTGGTTTGGTCGCTTCCGTTCTGGAAATTTCGACCTGAAAAATGAACCTCGCGGTCGTCTGAAGACTTTGGTCGACAATGACGAATTAAAGGCGATTGTGGAAGCTGATGATACACAATCTACGGCTGAATTAGCAGCAGCTTTCGACGTTAGCGTCAAAACAATATTGGTCCATTTGCGTCAAATTGGCAAGGTAAAGAAGCTTGACAAATGGGTGCCCCACGAACTCGATGATCGCCAGCGCGAAGTACGCGTCGAGACGTGCCTTGCACTGCTCAACAGACACACAAATGAAGGAATTTTGAACCGCATTGTTACCTGCGATGAAAAATGGATTCTGTTTGATAACCGCAAGCGCTCAGCAAGTTGGTTGGATCCTGGTTCAGCACCTAAACAATGCCCTAAACGAAAACTTACCTAGAAAAGTGATGGTCACTGTTTGGTGGTCTAGCGCCGGTGGGATTCATCACAGCTTCTTACCAAACGGGGTGAGCATTACTGCAGATGTGTACTGTGAAGAACTGAACTCAATGATGGAGAAGCTGGCACATCTCCAACCAGCATTGGTCAATCGCTCGTCTCCGCTGCTCCTGCACGACAACGCGCGACCTCATACTGCACAGCAGACGGTCTCCAAGTTGCAAGAACTGGGGTTGGAAGCTCTCCGTCATCCGCCCTACTCACCAGACCTTGCGCCTACAGACTACTACTTTTTCCAGAATTTGGATAACTTTTTGGCGGGAAAATCAATACCCGAGAGGCAGTACAAAATGCCTTTGAAGAATTTTTTGCCTCCCGTCCAGCTGATTTTTTTAAGAAGGGCATCAATAAACTGCCACTGCGTTGGCAAAGATGCATTGATTGCATGGGTGATTATTTCGATTAATACAAATGAAAAATAGGTACATGAAAAAAATTCGTTTATTTTTTTACATACAAAACGGCATTTTCATTGGTAAAGACCTATTATTCAAGCTCAGATGCATGCTGCCAGAATTTGCAGATATCCTAGAGTCGTATGTAACTAATAGAATATTTAGAATACGGCAGGATGATGCTTATTCCGAGCTAAAAGCTATAAAAGCTGGTGTGCCTCAAGGAAGTGTGCTAGGCCCAATTTTGTACTTGTTATACACATGTGACATCCCAGAACTGGAAAACAACACCATTGCGACCTTTGCAGATGATACTGTAATTATGGCTACTGGATCAAGCCACAGAGAAGCATTAGAAAAAGTTCAACAAGCTGTGAACAAAGTTTATGACTAGACACAAAAATGGAAGATCAAATTGAATGAGTCAAAATCAATTCACATTGACTTCACAAACAAACACTTGGACTATCATCCAATCTACATAAATGGCAGGCAAGTGCCTTATGCTAATAAAGCCAAATACCTTGGCATAACTCTCGACGCCAACCTGCGTTGGAAAGCTCATGTCAAAAAGAAAAGACAGGGACCTCGATATACGTTAAGTATTAAAGTATGTATTGGTTAATCGGAAGGAAATCTTAGGCACTTAGGTGGCTAACTTCAGATCAAAGCTGCCATCTTCCCAGTTGCGACCCTGCAGTCAGCGCGAGCGCACGTTTTTTATGCGAAAAAGGGCCACATTCCGAAAAAGACCTTAACTTGGATCGAAAGTTATAGTGAAAAGTGCCACATTTCAAAATACGACCGTATTGATTTTAAAATACATCTAAGTATAACATTATCTCATAAGGAAAAGTGCCGTATTTTGTGATGTCCATTTTGAGTTAAAATAAAATGTTTTTTATTATTATTGTATCGAAGATTAAGTGCAGTATTTGGAATGCTTCTGTTTTGCATATAAAATTATGGTGACTGTGGTCATATTTATTTAAAAAAATGTGCAATGTTTAAATTTAAAACTTAACACAATAATTATTACAACCTAAACAAGTTGTTAAAAATTGGTGAGATCGATTTGGGGTTGCGGTTGACCCTACAAAGTGTCAGGCTGTAGTTATAGGGAACCTCCACAGTATGAGGGAGTTGAGCGGCCAAACGGTGCCACCCATAATATTCGATAATTCTATCATTCCGCTTAGCTCCAACGTTAAGGATCTTGGGTCTACATATTGACACTAGTCTCGACTGGCAAGAGCAGGTCGCGACTGTTAGTAAAAAAGTCACCGGAACGTTGCGGTCGCTCTATCAGTTGAAAAACGTTCTTCCATCACACATAAAGGCAATGCTTGTACAGTCCCTAATCTTTCCCATAATTGACTATGGCAATGTTTGTTACTACGACCTGAATGCAGATCTCCTTGATAAACTTGACCGCCTTCTGAATTTCTACATTCGATTCGTTTTCAATCTTCGTAAGTATGATCATTTGTCCGCACACCGGTTGCTCTTAAAATGGTTACCCATTCGTCAGCGCAGAGAGTTGAGGGCTGTGTCAATGTTATTTTCTATACTCGAAAAACCGACTTCTCCTTCCTACCTTACTTCCCAGGTTCACTACTTGTGCTCTGCGCATAGTAAAAACCTTCGTTCCACCCACAATCGCCTTCTACGATGTCCTTCTCACCGATCTGGTTTCATTTACTCTTCTTCTTTGTTCAGGCGGTCTTTCTTTATAATGCGCTCCTCTAAACATAAGGACGGCAACCAGTCAGTTATCATTTAAGGTGAAAGTACGAGAGCATATTCGGAAGAAGTTGGCAGAATCATCCCAGCGCTGATTTGCTGGTTTCATTTTCTCCTCTACCGATCGTTATGTCTCCAGACAATGTTCATTTTCGTTATATGGATGTATGTATAGTACCTATGTATGTATTTATTATTCATTGTTTTTCGAGTTATCTATCCCTTATGTTGCACCTGCCATGCTTTTCTCTGCATCACCCTAAGGTTGACTGGTAGAAAATGCCTCAGGCATTAAATCCACCTTTATACAGTAGCTTTACTTGTGCATAAAGATTTAATAAATAAATAAATATGACTGACTACCTAAGAACCAAAATATCGATACATACGTGTAGGCAGTACTCGACAAAATAAAAACGAAACGAAATAAACGTATCCGCGTATGCAAATTTTTTTCATGAACACTCTCGCGGTTACTGATAAAACTATTAGAACCTTGTAAAAAAAAATTGTAATCTTATGGATGATCAGCTCAAGGAATGTAGAGGAAAACATGACAACCATCACAAGTTGTGTTCTAATTTAACGGATGGGGTCAAGGCGCATATAAACTCGAGATTCCACGTATCGAGAGCCACTATTGCCGTACTCAAACAAAACGGGAATACATTGAGGGTGGTTATACGGTAGCAGCGCTTCATCGAAACTACGTTGAGCTATGTAAAGCTGAAGGAACACCTCATGTTTCATACCAAATTTATTACAACATCTTCGTGAATGATTTTAATATTAAAATTAAATATATATATGAAAAGACACAATAAAACATATTTTCTGTTTGAGTTGTGGCTTTTTTAAATAAAATTCATTAACATTATATATGTTTTTTTATAATCAAAAGGGACTTATGTGATGTTTTTATTAACTGGGTAAAACTTATAGGAAATATCAAATTACAGACAAATAGAGGCTTAAAATATACATCTGATGATATATAACACATAGATATACAACGTAGATTGATAAAAATAATAAACAAAAACCGATATCAAAACTTTGACGGGCTCTCCTGTAAAAAAGTGATAATTCGACTTGTGGCCCTTTTGAATTTAAGCAGCGATATGTATATATCAAACTTATAACACCCCTTTTTTTTTGCGTCGGGGGTTAAAAAGAAAGTTGTGTTAGTTACACTATTTATAACTCAAGAACGGCTGAACCGATTTGGCTGAAAATTGGTGGGGAGGTAGCTTAGAAACAGGAGACGGATATAGGATACCTTTTATCTCGTAAGAACATAAAGCTGAAGAGTTTATTTGTTTGTTTGGTTGAACGCGGTAATCTCAGGAACTTCTAGTCTGAATTGAAAAAAAAAAATTTGGGTTGCGTAGCCTATTTATTGAGGAAGGCTAAAGGTCATCACGCTACAGTCAAAAGGAGTAGAGCAGCAACGAAAAATGGACGAAGAATGGAGGGTAACGGGAGCAAAAATTTGACGCGGACGAAGTCGCGGGCAGAAGCTAGTTATAGATAAATTACACCCAGCACAGAACAAATAATTGTGCTCATCCTACAAAGATTTGTCCTGGGTGGGAATCGAATCCACGACCTCAGTCTTAGCAGTCAGGGTCACTAATCACTAGACTAACAGGTCAGTCAAAGATAGTAGATATAAGAAATGACGACCTTCACCGTGACCTAAAAATGGAATTCTTCACCACCATTATCCAAAAATTTGCTGAAGCCCACGAACCCAGACTTCACCGACACGTGAATGTTGAATTAATCAAGCTACTAGACAACACAGACTTAGTGGGAAGGCTAAAAAGAACTAAACATTATGAATTAGTGTAGTGTTAATAAGTGAATTAATAATAGTAACAATATTATGCTATACATCTTACACATAAACATAGTCTTTAAAAATTGTATTAGACTCTAAGAAAGTGCTACGGACTTGTGTAAAAGTGCAAATGGACACTATTCTTAGTTTTAACATAATCTATTACGTAACATATTAAGTTAGAGTTAAATTGCTTATTAGCCTTTTTGGCTAGATTGTAATTAATTACTAAGAATTTAGTTCTTACTAATAAAGTATTAAAAAAAGTGGTAAAAAAATTGCGAGGTCAACTTCACAATACGTGTGGAAATAATACATTTGAATCTCAAAAACTAGGGCTTTTGAAATTGGCTACCGTCAAGCCAGTGTCCGTCACATTTCTATTAAGAGCCATGGAAATTGAATTAATAAAGAAACCTGTGGCGACTTGCGCAAGCTCTTTCCGATGAACAAACTCGCGAGCCCCTTTTTTTTCTGGATCATCAATTGACTTCTCCCGCTCTAGGCGGAGCGGGAGGGCGTGTCAGTTTACTGACTAAAACCCACCCGTGTTCCATCAGTTGCCCATGTGCCAGGGTCACGGTATCTCTTTCGAAGAATAACGCGACTCCGGCAGGCTTCGGTCCTAGTAGACCCCTTCACTGCTGCTGACATCTCTTTGAGGCGCGCGTGGAACACTACGCGCCATCGACCCGAGCTTGGTCCTTACCGGGCGGCGAGCTACCCATTGCTCGCCGCCCGCAAGCTCGTGCCTACGGTGGCCGGGAGTCCGCAATCGACTCCCGACGCCCGGGGCGTCTCCTCCTGCGGCGGCTAGGGACGTGAGAGCGCAGAGACTGCCACTCCCTCACGCGCCCCGCCTCCTCCTTTGCGAGCATTACTGCTTCGCAGAAGGAGGTGACGGCTTCCCATGCCCTCTCGCTCCGTACCATGGCTCGCACCAGGGCCGGACGCGAGAGGTCGCCGCCGCTGATCGCCTCCACGAGGACACGGCGGTGCTCCGCCCAGGCAGGGCACACTTCCACCTTATGCTCTATCGTGTCCTCTAGACGATCTTCACAATGGAAACACCCGGGCGTATCCTCCCGCTATATCCTGAACAGGAACCCACCGAAGCACCCATGCCCGGTGAGAACCTGCGTCAGGCGGAAGGTGAGGACGCCGTGGCGCCTTTCTGTCCACTCCTCAAAGAGGGTCTTACCGCCGCAATTGTGGCGTGCCCAGCGCTGGGTTGCGACAATCGTACCCGCCATGTCGCCATGAGATCCTGCCGGAGCTCTGTCCGCCGTGCCGCGATTTGTCGCGGCAGCGGAAACTCGGAGCCCCTTGATTTTCGATAAGGACGTGTTACTATATTACCCGGCTTATTTTTTTTTTTGCGCGACCTTTGGTTTAATGTAGTCCATTTTACTTGATTGATTAAACTGTTTGGATAAAACAGATGTGATTTTTCGATCGTGTTCACTGTGCACGAAAAAGAATGGAAAGGGGTAACATTGTTACGCACTTAATCTACACTGATATTATAAAGAGGAAAAAGGAGGTGGGTAAAGTTTAGAACATTTTTCGCCCATCATAGTCATGAAAATTCAAAGTATTTATTGACGTCATGTTATTATGTTTATGTGAAGTCTAGATATCGACCTTTACATCTAGTCTCAAATAGTAAGAAAAAAAATAGCAAGTAATATAAAAAAAACATCAAACTTGTCAACCATAATAACAACTTCTTTGTAATGTTGTTATTTTAAGCACTTTTTGTAACTTTCATTCAAAAATAAACTGTGCATTAAGTGCTTAGCAGTTTATTTTGTAATGAAAGTTAAAAAAAGTGCTTAAAATAACAAAAATGCAAAGAAGTTGTTATTTTAGTGGCAAGTTTGATGATTTTTTTTATATAACTTGCTATTTTTTTTCTTACTATTTTAGAATAGATGTAAAGGTCGATACCTAAACTTCACATAAACATAATAACATGACGTCAATAAATACTTTGAATTTTCATGACTATGATGGCCGAAAAAAGTTCTAAACTTTACCCACCTCCTTTGTATTTTTGTTTGTAATGGATAAACTCAAAAAAATTATCTGCGAGTAACATAGGCTATATTTTTTTTTTAGAAAACTAGGGGTCCGTAAGATATTTGGGTTTTTCCGACCCAAGGTGTAAACAATCATTCAAAAAAGTTCCTTTTTAATCAATAAACACAATATAAAGGCTTTCTGCCTTCGAAGTACCAGGTGGTCATAACTTGGTAGGAGCTCACCTATCATGGGTGTGTGTTAGCTAGAAAATGCTTTATGCCTTCAAAGTACCAGTTTTTCATAACTTAGTCTAACATGGGTATATGGTACTTGGTGCTCTTTGCTTTGTGTTGGTGGGATCTGATAAGTTAACACAACATTTATTGATTCTGAGGCGGTACGAAGTTCGCTGGGTCAGCTAGTTTAAAATAAATATAAAGACAAGACATGTTTTATACAAATTTATTTCTGAAATAATAACATTTCTAGGAGCTCCTATGCCTTAAGAGCGTGTACATAATGAATTTGATTACTACCCTACATGGGCTCAAACAATTCGATTTATTACATTATTATTATCTACAAAGCATGTGAATAATTTTCAAAAATATCATTTTTAAAAATAACTTCATAATATATACCATAACAATGTCACAAATTATAATATTATTTACATTTTGGGAAATATATTTCTAAACATAAATACGCCTTTTTCGATTTTTAAGGCTTATTGAAATTGATATGTACATTTTCTGCGGGTAGTAATAAAATCAACACATTTATGACCCTCCAGTTACAAGTGGAATGTGGTATTTTGTTATTTGATGCAGAAATTTCCATATCTTTCAATAATGCATCTAACTGAAGTTTATACAAAAGGAATCAAAATAAGGTTATATTTCTTAAAATCATATTTCAATAAAAAAAATTGAGCAAAGCATTTGAATAAATTTTATTTCATTAGAATATTATTCTTTGCTGAATTGCAAACTTATACATAGAGCATTTAAACTTCAACCACTTTTATTAGCAATATTAATTATCTTTTACATCAAATGTATACAAAAAGATTTACTTGTACTTTTATACTCCATCCATAATTTGATGATAAATTAAAACTGTTGCTATGAAGCTCAGTGAAATTCACAAGCTCGGCGTGGTTAAATTAAATATTAGTTTTGACTAAACAATAATGTACTTAATAAATCTAATAACTACACTTAGTCCACCAAATAACTTATAAAATAATCTAACAGTGTTTGTTACAGCGTGCAGCACACAGATGTAACAACACAACACATACATAAATTAAAATGCACCTATATAATGAATCTAGGAACTATAATTGGGTGTGATTTATTTATTTATATACACTTTAAGTATTTTGTGAAAACATGAACCCGATTATAATTGGTGGATAGTTTTCAATAACACTACTTTTGAATAAATTGCATTTTTTCTATTGTTGACTGATATTATTTAAACAGAACAAATTAGTGGCACACAATCAGTATTAAGTTTAGAATATACATAAATTTTGCTGACAAAATATTTTCAGAAAATAATATACTTGAACTAGTCCTAGTTCTATCACAGTAAAATATCAAAACACTTACGCAACTTCTTTAATTTCATTGAACCAACGTACAATCTAAATGAGCTCCACATTTGACTACTTGAATTCGTTCACGATTTTCCATTAAGTACATAAATAAATTGTTTTAATTGTATTTAAATTTGTCTAAGTATTTTACTTATTTAATCGATGATCAACATCTTGATTGAATGATGGTATTACAAGTATGTTGTATAGGTACCTACAACATACTTTCTTTTGAGATTCTCACCGAAAATGCAGAATACATCTTCAGCTGATTTCGGTATGAACAAAAATAAATAATAGGAAAGGTCTCTCTGACAGTTTGTTATTGTTGACCACATTAAAAAATATTGGGAAGGGACCTTATAAGTCTGGTCGAAAAATGCATATGATATAATATTTTATATGCTGTAATTGTTGTAAACCATAACCAAATCTGTACATCATTTATCTAAATACATCTGTCGACATGGTCGCTGTATAAAATATTTATATGAATGAACAATTCATCTAAAGAAGTATTTCGCATTAAGTGTTCAGTTATTAAGTAATTTATAATAATATCATCATTCTAATTTACTTTTTCAACAGTTGCTATTAGTATATAAAATTACATACCTACTTAACAATATAAGAGCTTTCTCTCCGATAAAATATACATTACTATTTAACTACTTATTGCTAATATAACACAAGTCACTGAAGAGAATTCTGAGCCATGTTACTGTGTGCTGGCAAGGAAATGCTGAATGTTATCGCGGTTTACCGGTTGACACTGAGCTCAATTGTAATTTTGAATTTTATTACGTCGATGATGATGATCGCCTCTTTAAATCAGTCTTATGCTTTTTTTTTTAAACAAAAAGTGTACGTGTTTAAAACATACTAACACTGTTATAGAGATGAATAGAACTTTATAAAGGCCAGCTCCTAATATCATGACTAGATTTAAGTCATCATTATTATAAGTACAAACAAGTCGCAGTTAAGTAAAATTAAGTAATGTTGGACAAAATATTGAATCTTAGTGTCTAACATGCTACAAGATTTGGACAAAAGTTTTAAAATTCTTTTATAACAACGACAATTTTAGTAGTATTCAAACAGAGAGCGAATACATGAAAGCCATCGGCTCGCAGCTCATAGCGGCATTAGTATTTAATACATAATTATAATTATTCAAACGTGCTAAAATAGCCGCCAGCTCGGCCTAAATGTCTATTGATGATCCTTTTTAATCGGCTGTGTGTTGACTATAAATGTGACTGTAAAACTATAAAGGCCAGCTTTTTATTCTTTACTAGTAATTCACACTTACAGTGAAAAGTTTAATTACGATATTTAAATATCAATAGGTGTAAATAATTTTAAAAATATATTGCTATTTTGAATGATCACTGCAGTGTCTGTTGTTTGCTAAGGCGGCTTACATGCGAAGGCTCAGAGCGCGTCGGAGAGATCGCCGCGTGAGGTGTGGGGCGAGTGGGTGCGGGCGATGCCTACACGGCCGTACTACTCTGACGGCACGCCACGGCGGCGACTAGAGCTGCGCCGCGGCCGCTACCGTCCTCTGACAGCATCAGGTCAAACTGCAATACAATTTATAAATTATTAAAAAACAAAGTAAACAACACACAGATTGATTTTACGGACAATGGTAGGAAGTAGAGTATGTTTGATTTAAGAGAGTGTAATTAACAGCATTTTGCGGTTTTTACATAACAATTTTTATTGTTTAAAAAAATTGAAGGCCTCTATACATCCTAATTTTAAGTTAACAATCAGGTTAAAGATTAGGAGCTTTTTTTAATAACTTTAATGTAGCCCTGTTCCGACTATTCCTCTTCTCTCCACCTCACATTCATGACCGACAAAAAACAGTCAAGCATCACAGCTGAAAATATTGAATAACCGCTGAAAATGTAAATCACTGACCTCGCGCAAAAATAAACTCATTCTATTTTGCGACAGGGCTGGCATCAGCGAACATTATGCCAATAAAGCCAGTTAATGTAAAAAGAGTATTTTAGCGTACTTTATAGAATGATATAGTTTAGTAGATTATAAGCTACTAATACCTACTACCTACTTGAAAAGATTATAAGCTACTAATACCTAATACCTACTTGAAAAAGAGTACAATCCTGTATTTTGTGCGGTTGGAACCCTACTCATTTGATATAAAAAAAGAACTCTTCCATAGAACTTTTCCCTATGCCATTCGTACTTCTTTGATGAGTCCGAATTAACTTGCGAAGTCCGAAAAACAATTAAGAGCTTAGATACTCTTATTGCATCATGTTTTTGGAGAGACATCCTGTCCCTTTTTGTCGTATCTTAGTGCGTCAGATTATTTCATTATCATCTCGAGCGTAACGATGAGTGTCTAATTTGTATCAGGTTTTGCAGAGTCATATTGGCTGTCCCATTAGATACCTATATCATTATCAAGTACTCACGTGAATACGTGAGATTGAGTGGAGTGGGCACCTATCAATTCTGATTTAAAAGACGATGTAGGTAATCACATATACATATTATGACGCAATTGTGTTGGGCTGTATTAAATCCCTAGGTGATTATAATTAAATAGCCATTTCACTATAGAAATGATTAGATCTTCATGAACGATTAAATTTCCGGTTGTGCTGTACAGCGATTGTGATTACGGCTTATAAACCGTATATCTATAGAATCACGATATCGCTGTAACTTCGAGGGCGTGTCTTTGTGCGAATAAAAAACGGTCTCTATATTTTTAGTGTACTAATATCAACTTGTAGTCATTGCACTGCATTGTGAGTTCCAATCTAGATTATCCGAAAGCCCAAAGGTACAGTAAAATAGGAATGCAGAGGTGAAATTCCATTTTAAAGTTTCGTCCCAGATTCCGGTGCACCAATCAGCTCTACATCTCTATTCAGCCCGTTTTACGGTATTTTAAACGGCCCGTTAAACGCTGCCGCCGCGTATATTATCGACGCGCAAACTGTAACCACGAATTCGGCACATGATTCTAACGTTGAAATATTACGTAATTTTTCAAAGAAAATAAAATACTTTTAGATACATAGAAGAGTGCAATGAGTAAATGTATGGAACAGCAGTTTCTTTTTTTCATAGACAAAAACGTTATTGGTTGCATGTCGATGTCTCTGCCACTTGTATTACATGTATTTATATCCCAATATAATTAATTTTCCATTTTCTCAAACAATAATATTATAAGTAACGATTCCACACTGCAATGAATTTAATAATAGTGGACGTGTTTATATTAAAGTATGATTACCTAACTATAAACACGAGAACAAATTCTTTGAGGTGGGTGTGTCGTTTGTTTTGTAAAGATTATAAGTAATTGCCCCTTTCGGCGTAATATATCAGCACTAACAATATAATATAGAACAATAAATACAAGGTTATCAGTTTGGAATTTGGACGCTATGAGAAACTTATTGACCTAATCTAAAGCACAGACAAAACGAATAGGGACGTCATACTCTACTTGATTACTAAAAGGAGATAATGTTTTTATCTATAGAGGTTTATTTGCGTAAATTTCGTTAGCGTGGGTAGAAGCCGTCCCGGATACTTTTCCGATAACTTTTAGCTTTTAACGGTTTATTTGATTTGATTGAATTCCAATGAAAATTCATAAAGATAAAAACATGGACGTCACAGACGTTTTGGCAACCTTCACAGTTCCGGTTGTATTAAAGTACGAGATGCATAACAGTTTTTTTTTTTCTAAAAAACACTCTATAATAGCACCGGTTCCTCTGATCTTTAATAACGTCTCAAATGTTTTAACTTCAAACAGTACTTTCATTTCCCAAATTATTTTTTCTCTTACTATGCGTTAACCAAGCATAACATTGAGGTTCATGAAGATTAAAAACATATAGGTACTATAAGCTAAATAATAACGAAGTAGAAATAGCGGTGGTAGAGGTGATGTTGACCCCATACTAACTGGGATATGGGCAGGAGACGATCGTGTTCGGAACTCCACGTCCAAGCGCGTATTTTGCCTACAGCGTACTCTTTGTCCTCTACACCGGATTACAGAATTAAACAATAAATCAAGTTCTTCTAACAGACAGCTGTGCTGCTGGGGAGTTTGTTGCACCACTTCTTCCTCTCAGATAAAGCACTAGAAAGTGGTGATGAGCGGGTGTATGGGGGACTGTTTTATGTAACATTGACGTTAAAAAACTGCTGACTCTCAGTCTAGTTTGAATGACTTTTGATTTTGGAATGTAGAACTCTTGTTTTTTAGACTTTTAGATAGTGTTTATTAGTACATACCTGAATGCCAGGCCGCACAAGCTGCGCGATCTTTTCGCACATGAGTGTGTGGAAGTGTGGGTGGAAACGGTAGACGGAGCCGTCGATGCCGACGGTGACGCGCGGCTCGTTCATCTTGTTGAGCAGGCAAGCGATGCCGGCCGACACCAGGTGCGCCGCGCGCCGCGACACGCACTCACACACGTGGCGCACCGCAGACATGTCCGTCTCGCTTGCATGTGATAGACCTGGAATTCAAAATTTTGTGTAAAATTGAGAAATTGGAAACGAAAACATCGTGGAAAAGTAGTATGTCCTACAACAAAAATTAGAAGACATTGTGACATCTGCCGGGTCCCGTACGGGTTGCACCGGGCCTGCGTGGTGGATTATATCCAAATTCCTCTTGAAGAGAGGAGGCCTGGGTCCCAGCAGTGGGAACATTATAGGCTGATTATGTATGCTTGAGTTTATAAGCCAACCGGTAACATCTAAAACTGCGCAGTTTAAGTTTCCTCTTCGTACAAAAACCTGGTATAATTCTAAAAACTTGTTTTTGAATTCACATTAGATTCAAAAGGTTTTTTTATTTTTGTTAAAATCCTGATGTGTTCTAACTCAATTTATACTTCTCTGTAGCGGTGATCTGCTTAGTCATTCACAAGGTCAAAGTCTGAGCTTAAAACACGCCTCTCGCACTCATATATTTACATATAGTTGGCCAAAGTTCAAAGCTCCGTCATCGGCACGAAGTCGTGACAACATTGGACTTATCGCCGTTTATCGATCACTGTAGAAAACTTATACTTTTCACAAGTTTGCAAGAACCTTATAGAAGTATTGAAATGTCGTGGAATTGTAGGTACTAATTATCTCGGAACTAATTTGTTCCTGTGGTATCGTACTATCACCCATTAACATTGTCATGTCAATACTGTATTAAAAACGTAAGTAGTAAAACTAATTAACATAGCGACAGACAATGTAGTTTATAACTTTACACAGATGTAAGTAAGAGATTATTCATTAGCTTTTATTTCAAGGAAACACGTGTTTTTACTTTACATTTCCTCATGACGTGGACAAATAAATTGTTAACAGAAATTAGTCACATCTGAAGAAATTTCCAAGAGTGGCAAGAAAGATATTTTATAGTTCTTGAGTTCTTTACTTAAGTATCAAGGTGAGAAAAATAGGTACCATGAGCACAATAATTACCATTAGGTAGATAACTTCTCAATTGAATTCCTAATTAGTGTTTTTTTTTCTAATTAGTCGGCAGAAACTGTTTCTGAAAATAATTTCTTTTTTTGTTTGTGTTAAGATTACTGGTTAGTTGTGCATTTAATTTGTCATGTGTGTTGTTTGTCTGGTGTGTTTTGTAATTTAATATTTGATTGATAAAGTCAGGTTTTCAACCCTTTCAAGTTCTAACTGGACAGACAGCTGTGCTGCAGGGTACTTGCGCCACTTCTTCCCAGCTAAAGCACTAGGAAGTAGTGAAGCGCGTTTTCGGGGACTCTCTTATGTAATTTTGACGTTCGAAAAGTGCTGATCCTCAGTCTAATTTGAATAAATGACTTTTGATTTTTCGATGCCAACGTACTCAGTACCTACCTCATATTGAGTTATATGATGAAATAATACTTGAGAAAAGAAAACCGAAAGTGCTGCGCTATGTCAAAGTGACCTTGACACTCGTATCCTTATGACGTCACAGAAGGACATAAAGGTCAAAGTCAAGGTTCATAGTAGTCTGTGGCGCTCGGGGCAATGACAACTGTAGAGATGGGAATATAATTATCGACGAAGATTAGCATACCAACAATTATTTAATTTCGGAATAGCTTCTATCTGAAGGTCTAACTAAATTGATCAATTTTCCCTTTGTTATGAAATAGGTAGTTAACTTAGTTAAGTTCATATTTTACTGACCTCAAATTGTTTTATAAAGATTTCCACGAGCGAAATTAAACAGTGATAAATAAAGTCTTTGGCGTTCCGAAGATATTAATATGCTAAGAGTTTTTGATTTAGCCGATTATAATATAAATGAAGGCGTCTTTTGTGAGTGCTATATTGAATAAAAGCAGGAAATAAAGAATTTATATTCATTAGATACTTAGTTGAAGAAGGCGTGGCGGTGGAACTCCAAGAACTCAGGAACTTCTATACATGTCCGTGCCTTTGAAAAGGTTAAGTTCGAATATAATTTACGATATAGCTTATAAAAATGTAAATTAATCTCAAGGCTTCATTGACCTTTATCTATTCTGTTCGACTTCTATACTAGTAATGTTGTCTATGGAATGGAATTTTATCCAAATCATAAATGCCTTTTTATTTATTTTTTGAGCTGACCGCCCTGGCTTATTCGAGAGGCACTATCCTATAATGAAAACTCGAATAATAATTTTATAGCATTTTTTAAGATATGCAGTGGGTTGGCTTTCTGGGCAATATTTAATGATGAAATGACAATCTTAGTAATAGTAACTTCTTATTTGCGTCTTTGTCATTAAAATACTTTGATATTACTATAGTGACTCAATGCGATTGTTCCCATTATTAGAATGCAGATAAGTTTACGTTTGGGTTTTTTTTCAATTGCTGATCGAGGAAAACGTTAGTAAAACCACAAACGATGTTACTGTTGTGTTCAACCATAACATAAAACAAAACCCTTTTTCTTTTTAAAATATACAACCTATCTTCCTATCTACCGTATTTCATTTTCTCGTCTTATTAGGAATTAAAATGTAATGTAAATCGGTACTATCAGCCGCGCCCTCCATCATTGATTAATTCTTATAGTCTGTGCAATGACACACTCTAATCCGTACATAACTAGCGATGTACGTACGTACACGTAAGTGAGTATAAGGTATGACGTACCTAATTGATCACATATAAAAATAGTTGCACAACATGTAAGGTTTGGTTTTCATTACGCGAGTTTGATTAGCAGAGAGGTTACATAACTTTTATGTGGAAAGCCTTTTCATGGAAATCGAAGTAACTGGTAACGATTAACGATAGTTCCATTTGGACAATTTAATTCGATTTGAAGAAGTCTTATTAAAACAAAATAAGAATGAGAGTACTAACCGAGTTCTTCAAGAACCTCCATACAACTGGTGAAGTCTCCTGGTTTGTCAGACTCAATTTCTGATACGTATTTTGTATAGAAGCTGCCTCGCTGGAACAAAAGGTCTGAACCGCGCCCTCCAAACAGCAGTCCCATCTTTGTAAACTTCACTAACGCTAGACGAACTATCTCTCCCATGTACATGCCTGAAATCATCTTTTCTTGTCTGAAATGAAAGGAAAATTTGTATCAAAAATAAATTAATCTTAATCAGATTAAAAAACCGCATTAAAACCTAACGATGCTTGACAAAATATTATGTGCATTGATCACGGCTGATGCAATTTCGCTGAAATTGGGTGATGCAAGTTGGGCATAAAAAGGCATTGTGCCTTTACATTTTAATCGCGTGGTTGAAAGGAGTTAGATTTTTTTTCTATTGTGAATCTGTATGTGTGTGAATCGCGTCTAACAACATTGTATAGTGAATTTATATAGGTACCGCCTACAATACAGCAAGGATATCAAAACAATCGTGTTCTGGGTCATGTCGAGTTTATACCGACTGTTATTTCAATATAAAATCACACCTCTTCAAACGATGAACGACTGCCCAACCGCCTTATTCTAGTTTTCTGTATAGGTAACTTATTTATTGAACATAAACGTGGATCATGATTCATGACTCGCCACTTAAATTTAATAGGTAAACTCGAAGAATAGATAACATGGTATCTATATTCTTGATAATATTGTTGGAAGTGTCAAGTTTAAGGTGAAATGATATAGTTTAAGGTAAATTATTGACGAAAAACAACTGTTGGTAATGAAAATAAGTTCTTACATTTGTTTGCCTTTGTTGATAGAGTTATTGTCGATCTCGCGGTCGAACTCAGTGCGAACAAAGTCGAGGGCTCCATCGTCTCCGAACGCGCCCCATTCGGTGTTTATGAGAAGATCAGGCTTTCCGGGCTCACCATCAAATAGTTCGCAGTTCTCTGTCTTCTCTACGTAGCAAGCATTACTGCCGGTACCTTAATTAACAACGTCATATTTAAAAAACCAGATTCGGAATAATATGTTATAAAAAACATTTTTAAGTAGCAGCAACAAAAGCGTTTAAATTAGGTTTAAAGATATTATTTACAACGAAAATAACATTAAAATTGCGTTTTAATTGAATTTAGATATGCAATTATAGGGTGTGCAAAAAATTCGCAAAAATTGCATTTGATTAGGCATGGTCTGGATCATTTACAGTTTCGTCGAAACATGATTAGTGTCACTCCACGTGACTAAAATAACCTTAATATACCCATCATCCGCATTGTATATTGAAATTGTTATAGTTATTGTTAACATCACGTTGTTGTTAGGTATTATTAATCATGCGGTAATTATGGAAACCCCTATGGTTGTTAGGAAATATAATAAACAATTATTTCGGCACACCGTGACTATATTAACATACGAATGGCCAATCCGATGAGTTCTTATGAATATTGAATAATTTTGCACGGTAGCGTGTCGTACCTACGACGCGTGTGCAAATCCAATTTATGATCTACTATAGAGCAGTTTGCTATGGACATTGTGTGTATACAAGCTATAAAACTCACGACATCCAGTTAAAGCAACACAAATACTTAGTTACAATATTTATACACTAAAAATAAGGTAAACCTACCAACGATGAGTCCTATTTTGCAGTTGTGGTTTTTCCACGCGCATGACATCAATGTACCCGTAGTATCATTCAGAATAGCGCATATGTCAATCTGTACGTCCTACAAGAGTGAGAAAACATGCGTTTTAGATGCGAGATAGTAGTCATAGGTCCAGCCGATCGATTCTGTAAAAATGTCACCGTGAACAGTTAGGTGAAGTGAGCTCAGAGTGAGCTGTCAATGGTGTCAATCCATGGCATTAGTTGGAATGACAGCTCACTCCACCCTCACTTCACCTAAGTTTTCACGGTGAGATGGTTAAAGAATCGCACTGCAGGTCCCAGACATGAGAGGTTATTCGACACCTGTTTTAGGGTGAAGATGATTGATTCGTAGAGGCTTTCAAGGAGGCGTATCAACTCTTTAGATAATGTTCTTTCTATGATTATGTTAAAAGAAAGTTTTTTTATGAGATTATGTATAAGTTATGAAGATTAACGATTTATATTTGCATTTTTTTAATCCAATACAATGACAATAAAAAAAAATATTGTCTTTTAATTACAGATAGCTTCTGACGTTTCATAATTGTCCATGTATGTTTATTGTAAAATATTTTTATTTTTCAATATTGGCTGTTTCTTTTTTTTTAATACGGATTTATATTTACAGGTTGTTATTGTTTTTTGTTAAAATGAAACATGGCTTTGCAATGGGCAACCAAGATTACATTTGAGCGTCGTCAACCTGATGTATCCAGTATGAAACACTGATCGTAGAAAGCACACGTTTAACTAACAATGGTATTGTAGGTAAATTATTATAATGTGTTGACATATCTTTGAATAGCTGTTTGTTAAATAGGATGAGTAGCATAACATGTGCCAACGTTACCTCCCAAGTTTATGATTGAATGTTTGAAATCTAAACCCTTCTTTTTTTTGTCTTATTTAATTGCCTTAATCATGACAGGGCGAAATTAAATATTATTATTATGTGATGTAGTGATTAATTATAGTAAAATTATCGCTGATGTAATGGTAAAGTTATTTTCTGACTAAGTGAGGTTCTGGACATAATTTTATATCATCCATTAAAACAAAATAATGAAGCCACTTGTCGAATGTAGAAAGATACTTAACATTTAAAAAGAATAAAAACAAAAGCAAATTCTCACTTCTATTAGAAAATAATAGTGAACACTTGAAATGACAATGGAATTGCTAATAAAATATGAAGAAAATATTCATGCTTTGTTTTATGAATGACGCGCTTAAAACAATAATTATCCACGACAAGACAAAGTTACCCACATTACCCACCGAGTTGTTACTTATTTTGAAAGCCTCTACTTGGCTCTCTTATTTTGACTCCAATAGTAATCATGCCTTACATCTCTAATAGAGAGCTGTTATCATCATCAACTCACCAATTATAACCCCTATTCGGCAATTTGGGTTCTTATGCGCACACGACATAAGAGTGCCAGTTGCATCATTAAGGATGCCCGTCACATATATGGCAACGTCCTGTAAAATTTCTTTTATTTTACATAATTTGGGCCATGCATGCATACAAGAATTTAAAGAAACAATACTCATGCTAATTTTCGTTTACACTTGTTTCAGGTGTAACAGTGAAGGTTGTGAAAAATATCATGTATGTTTATGTTCATATGTTAATTACTGTGTTCTAAAAGTCAACTCACCCCTCGTCGAGCAATGGCATCTTTGAGACCCTGTACGACGTCTTCACCAACAACACCAGAACAAGAGAATCCTTTGGTCCACCGCTGCAGAATTCCTTTCGTGAGTCCCAATTGTTTTAGAGGAAAGCTGAACGTAAACCCAAGCGCCAGCCTTTCTTTATAAACTTCATGTTCCTAGTTGAAATAATACGAGATAATTAGTTACATTTTAAGTACTGCTTAAATGTCCTACAAATTAAATTAGCGTAAAAGGTACCCGGATGTCTGTGGGCCCGAATAGCAAAGCATTGTGCCCTCAGATATTGAGGCGGGTGCCATCTCTTACGGGCGACATCACGTAAGAGATGGCGGGACGACAGAGGGAGCAGAGCTTGCCCAAGAGTGGGACAGCGTCGGCTAGTAAAAAAAAAGGTACCCACCTTCATAAAATATGCTAGACATTCAGCTATGTGGTCGAATAATGCAACCCCTGTGCCAGTCATAATATGATTTGGAATAGCATAAATTTTAGACTGCATATCGAAATGATTTGCTCCTAAGTTTATAATTAAAACTCTGAAATTAGTTCCTCCTAAATCCAACGCAAGGAATTTGCCGCGTTCTGAAAGAAACATAATTTGATAAGAATAAGAAGTTGATGTTATATGGGAGGAATGAAAACCTCAGATACGAGTGTATTAGATTTTGTGCTTATATGATAGCTGTCGAGTGTTTACCTTTTCCATTCGGTAAATCTTGAATGTAAGTGATCCAGCACTTGACAATAGAGGTAGCATGAGTGTCTTTTCCAAGCCCTTTGATCAAATCATTGTGGAGTCTGCTCATTATCTCCTTGATTTGTTTGTCTGTCAAGTGTAGAACTTCGCATTCTTCGCGAATCTGTAAAGAATATACCATTTTACATATATTATTATTCGAAAGTTTGACGTGAGACAAACGACACAAGTGCTAATTTTAGATGTTCTTGTAACCAGTAATGTAGGTACAACCCGTTCGTTCTAAGTTTGCCGGTGTGTGGAATGCACGTCCCCTCCCCACAAGCACTGAGTCGACCTTTCATTACCGTAAGCTACGTCACAAAATAAATGATAATAAATTAAATATTTAAAAAAATATTATTGTTTTGCTGACGCTAACCCTTGAGTGACGTCACATCGTTAGCGTACAACTTGGCGCGGACGGGTTGTAGGTATGTCGATAGCAGTTTTTAGTTGAGGTCTTACACTCTTACAATAGCAAAATAAAATTATTTGCGACATTTGTGACAAGCCATTATAACAAATCTATAATAACTATTTTATTATTTTAACACATAAAATACACATGATGAAACATCCTTTGTATATTAAATTCAACCTACAGTTTTCTACCCACATTTATATTTTTGAGTAATTCAAAGCACATCCCTAAAAAATGGTGAAATGAATACTTTATTTCCAACTAGTTTTGAAAATTTCGGTATAGAACTAAATATGCAATACGTAGACGTACGAACAAGTTGTCCATTATCGCAAGCGAGTTTCACAAGGTCAAAGCGGTCATTACAACTGCAACACTACCGTTGCTTTCCAATACAAAGCCGGCTTTGAAATAATACTTTGATACTGAATATTTTGAAACCAAAGTCAATGTGCTGCACTCACCTTTGGTAAATTATTAGCTACTAAACCCATTTTTGAACACTTTTGTACTGAATATTTAATAAACAATTTAACACCGCGCGGTTTATACTACTAAGTACGACACGTCTCGCCTGACCCACAAGAAAATGAGGAATACGATCAGCTAGCTAGTAACGGACGTCGCCGTCAGCACAGCACTGCAATGAGCGCGCTCACATACGCGGTCTTTTTCATTCATGATTGTAAACTATTGTTATCTCATTTTAGTCCGTACATATTGTTCGTGTTAGAACGGTAAAGGTAGAGAATATAATTATGGGACGCGAAATGAAAAATATAGAAAAGTGGTGCCCAATCCCAGGCTACAAAAGTTTTTTTATAAATATAATGCATTTTTATCGCCTTTAGGTTCATATTATTTAATGATTTGAAAGAAAATTTTATCATGTTGCCCGAGGCGTGCCCCTCAGTGTACGAATCTGATTGGCTAACGCGTGGGCTCGCTCTTGACGTCATGGCATTCCTCGATATTCACATTAAGGCGAAAGCGTAAGGTTAGCCCGCGAAATACAAATTTTGTTACGTTTCTTGCAATCTGCAGGTCAATATCAGAGGGGTAATTGCGTAAGACACTACACTAGGAATTCATTTTGATAGTTCAACAACATTAATTGCGTTGTAAACGTTTGGTGAGCAGACATTTTTTTAAAACGTCTTATGAAGCAATGGTATCATGTACATTTTTGCAATACCCTTCAAAATTATTCAGACTGTGATTCATAGTGCTTTACACAATTGGGGTGCAGATTGCATGTTGATCTAACTATCATTCGCGGGCGTAACAAATATTTATTCAAAGAATTATTATGTTAATAAAATCATCAAGAACACTCTCAATTTCATATTACCCTATTGAGGGACTATTTTATGAAATTATGACATTTGACGCCACTTGTAAGTTAAAAAGTTATATTGCTGGTTCTAATGATTATTATAACACTATTTTTTGTAACGGTCGCGAATCATATTTTAATCAACATACAACCTGACACTGAGGCTTGAGGCATGCAAATTGCAAAAAAAAAATACAGGTAAATTTGCATTTTGTCCCCCTTAACGATTGCATGAGTAATATACATACTCGTATATTGACTTGTTCCTTTTATATGTATAGTCTTTGATATGTATGTAAAGGTTGATATGGCTCATGCGGCACCCACCGGTACCGCGCACCGGTGCGAAACTAAAATGTTTTAAACAGGATTATGAAGACTTGTTTTTTTAATATGGATTTCATAAATATGTATACCTAGTGAGCAACTGATAGTATATTTGTTAAATGTAAGCATTATTAAAATCACATATTTAAATGAACACACCCGCACTAGACTTCTGCATAATTTAATATTTTTTGTAACTTAAAAATCATTGTTGAATATTTTTTGTATTTTACCTCCAGGTGGTAGGCACTTATTCACTTTTTCCAACCTTTCCATCTATAGTTTTATTTACGTATAAATTATAAACAATCATTTTAAATTAGCTACAGAAAAATGCTTTGGAAGCATTGTCACTTTTATTAGTGATCGATGTTTGGAAGACCATCGTAACATAAAATAAGGGTCATTCTCCAAAAAGGTCAAGATCAAGGTCATTCATGTTCTCCTGTTGTCTTTCAGTGATTAAAATCATACTAAATTAGATTTTTTTTTATATTTAGTAGGATCAGAACTTACAGTGGATACCTATTAAAAAACTTTCCATTTGTGTGGCGGTACTGTTTGCCTCTTGTGAAGTTTTACACCGCCCTTCCATCTAAAAAGTTATCCTCTTTCACTGACGAATCTTATTCCCGTCTCAAATTTCCAACGTGAATTATTGTTTTCCTTGTGCTAGTCAGCAGTTAAGGAAAGAAATAAGTGTTTTCACTAATGTCATGGCCTTGTAAACTTGTACAGATAGCAAAATATGTACAGGAAATGTGAAATCAGTGCGGAGCTATCTAGTATCTACTTATTTTTACCTTTTTATATTGCTTTATATTATCTTGTTTTACAGATCATGTTAGCATTGTTCAAAATAATTTTAACCATCAATGGCAGTTCAAGTCTTACTAACAGCATATTTTTCTATGCTGCTGTCTATAGAGAAAATGCAAATGCGACTTAATTTATTGGTAAACATCGTAATAATTGAGGATAAACTATAAATAAAATGAGATCGTTTCGCGTCAAGACGAACGCACGCTCAAGCACTTTCTTGGCATACTGTGTCTGTTTATTTTTGATACTCGAACGAGTGTTGCCCTACAGTGACGACAACACTGCACGAGTTTCTATATAATTCACTACGTTTGACGTAAGAAAATACTGATAAAGATTAGCTTTAAACAAACAATAACTCTTGTGGAGTTTTCCTAGAAAAAACATTTTATAATTTATTTGAATAACATTCACGTGTTAGTTTGTCTTGACAAGTGTTCTTTAGGACAAATAAATCAGGGTGTGGCGCTGGCTAGACGGCATTATCATGCTACTTCAGCCTGAGTACTCTGATAAAGTACCGTATCGCATTTAGATAGCAATTTATAGTGATTCATTTATCTTTGTGATCATACCTCTATGATAAAACTGATAAACTTTTTCGCAATTAACAGTCAAATTGAAATTTCCTGTATTGTATCGAAAACAATACAATAACAGTTTTCTATTATGTACGTGACATTAAAATTTTATTATCCCAATGATAACTATACGGTCCATCGCTTCTGTAAATAAGAAATTAAAACACTTATCAGTTTCAGGTGCCTTCTTAAATTGATTTAATCAAACATTTATCTAATATTAGCAGATCACGTTATGCATCTCTGGTTAATCTCGGGCACATTTCAAGTTACCATTGTTTTCTCATTTATTTTCACATAAAAATCTCTCTAAGATTTATATTATCTTTATAACCTTGATTGTTGGGATTGGAATTCGTGAGCACCAGATTATACGTTTTAAAAGCCACTATTTACTAGTCAAAACTAGTTTATATAAGGATAAAACGTCGCTAATGGCATGTGATAATATATTCAACAAATTATTCTTGAGTTCAGTATTCACGACTAAATGTGTGACGTCTTCAACGAAATGTCTAGCTTCTCGAGAGCCAAACATAATTCGTTTTAGTACCAAATTAACAATACACTAGGTTCTCAAAAACTGTTTTAAAATACCCACTAATTAATGTTAATTAAGTACGAGCATTTTAATATGTCCCAACAAAATAAAATTTATGAGCACTTCCATTAAAAATTGAAACGTGAAGAAGACCTTCCGCCGGTTTATTGCGTTACACAAAAACAGTAGGAATGGTATTGTGACAGTGCAACAACATACATTGCGTTATTTACCTTGTTGAGCAGGCAATTTTTCGAACATAGAAGCAATGGATTAGCAGTATCCTTCAAAATTATTCAGATCCAGATTGATAGTGCGTTACAATTTTTTTTTTTTTGGATGGGATATCGTCAAATGACTTCTCCCGCTCTGGGCGGGGCGGGAGGGCGTGTCAGACTTTTACTGACTAAAACCCACCCGTGTTCCATCAGTTGCCCTTGTGCCAGGGTCACGGTATCTCTTTCGAACAATCACGCGACCCCGGCAGTGTTACACAATTAGGGCTGATTTTGGTTGTCTTTAGTTATACCTGGCATTTTTTCTTTTCTTTTGTATTCTTATTTATTGCGTCTACTACAGCCCTGGTTTCAGGGGATGAGGAGATATATTATGTGAAAACTAGACACTCTCATAAAACATAATTATGGCTTGCTCTTTAATTATCCTAGTTAAATAATAGTACAATCCATATTAGAACGCTACGTCAATGTTTAACCTATAAGAACTTATCAATAGATTCTAAAAACCATTACGGACTACCAACGACCTAACCTATTACGAAAATGATGCAATTACAGTATAAAAGTACCTATTCATTAATTATTATAGTATACGAACATTCATCATATAATGATTCATTCGATGGCAAGGGGAATCCCTACGTTGCATCAGCCAGGTATTTTAAGGGAGGAAAATAATAGTAAGTGGGCGCAATAAAGATAAAATCAAGGGTAGATACATGATCTGATAGACGGAAAGGGTCTCTGCGGTAAATTACCGACCGGCATGATTCAATGTTTTTATTTAATAGCGTTTGTCTAATCTTTGTGACTTGACAAAAGTTTCGGATAAGAATTGATAAGTATAATGCAGAATATCCTTTCGTTTGTGGTGGGTAGGAAAAATTCTAATCAGAACAAATATTTGACATTGTAATACTCACAACATCTCTTGCTTGCCGCATATCGATTTGTCTTGTCAGTCGCGATGACTGAGATAAAAGGTGATGGACGAGTAACGTTGGAGTCCACAGGGTGCTGACATAAATTTAACCGGGCACAAGATAAAAATTGTATCCGCGTTCTAGCAAATACCGGTATCGGTAAGCGTTTAGCCGTGTAGAAGTGAAAGGACCGGAGTAGAGTGCCGTGAGCCACGCAGAACACTTGCCCGGCAAGTCGAGGGTCACCTTGAGACGACGCGGCCGCGGCGCATGTGCACCACACCCTCGGACTCGCCGCCCGCTCCCCGCGCCGCCGCGAGCGCCGCGCCGTGCATGACGTCACGTCGCGCACGCCCCCCTGCCCCGCTCCGCGAAATATACTACAGCTATTATAGGTACCTTGCTCACGTGATGCCCTTCATGTAATATTGCGTCAGTATTTTTATCGAATACTGAATAGTAAAACAGGGTAGCTACGTATCATGACATGATGGTCGTGCTCTTTAAAATATAAGAAATTACATACACCTAGTGCTAAGAACGTATGCATATTTGTTTTGTATGTAACCTGTGTTATATTGACAAAAACAATTATTTCTAGCTGTTCAAACATTATTTCTTAATAGTTCCTAAGTAAGAACTAACGTCATGTTCAAAGGGATATGAAGTATTTGAACCAATCGATTGAATAGCTACCACAGAGAGACTTGACGCATGCCGGTCATTTCGGCCATGCTTTTGCTGACATTATTTTTCGGCGTCATCAATACTAAAGTCAAAATATGTAATATTGCAATTAAAGTTCCTACAATGCAGTTATACCAGTAAACTAAAATGTCTAAAAAGTTAATATAAGCCTTTATTTCGACGTATTTGTTTATTACGAGCATAATTTACATAGCGGGCAGGACGCAGTGGTTGGTCTTCAAATAATACGGTATTGCCGAAGAGATGAACTAACCATGTTTTCTACGCTCCACTACCCAACTGGATCCATCCAGCCAGCTTGTTTCTCGAAGTACCTAGTGTTGATGATTCCCAGATAGACTATCCTTCACTTCACAACTTTTAGTAGCGAACTTTCGCTGAGAACTCGACGCAGCAAGATTTGGAAGTTGTAAGTGACTTCAATTTTGTCTTAATTCATGCCGAGGGATACCAGCACACAGACTTCATTTCATCCATAGGCTGTGCAGCATCTGATTTAACTGTTCCAGCTTCTCTGCCACTGTGACGATGATAACGTCGTCACAATGGTAGAGTGACGATGAACGTCAAAGCGAAGATGTGTGATTTTTTAACTGAACTTAATCACCTTGGTTCAGTCCAGTCCAGAGTCCTAGATGACAACCGACTGATGAATAATTTCAAGGTATCAAATCTCCCTTCGGCGTAGTTAGATAGGGTTGATATCCTAGATCTGGGCAGCCATTGTGGCATTTGAACTCATTGACGTAATGCCAGTTAAAATGAGATCGTTGCAAGGTCCCTAGAACTGCGGCTGATTCTGTACAATTTCAGTATGGTGTAGTTTTGCTTGTTCTAGTCATCTGTCACAAGTTTCCTGGCGGGGCAGTTCGTGCGACTCTCGAAAACAACTTGCATGTGGCTCATCTTTTTAAAGATCCGAAGCACCGTACCTCTACTCCACCTCTCAGGTGTTGTACCTTCTTAGATGAAGGAATTAAAGAGAACCGCAAGCTCTTTCAGGATTGGAGCTTCACCCGCTTTAAAGAGATTTGTTGTAATTCCGTCATTATCGGATAAGTACCTAACTAGTTGTTCTGCAGCTGTTGGAGAGCCGTTCTAATCTCGCATTTTATTTAAACCACGCCGATTAAGCCAATGACGCCACCGCGGCCGACATATCGCCGGCGCACACCGCTTGCCCACGGGTGTGTCAGCGACGAGGTGACGTGCCCCCAACCATGTAGGTATGTTTGTATCAGTCATACTCACAAATCGCAACGGACCACAAACAACCGCTCATGTGCTGCCCGCAGTGTGTGACACAGCGCACGTGCTCAGCGTATTCAATAATTTTCATCTCAGTATGCCCATTTAAATATTTTCACACTATATATACAATTTCTAAACTTTGGCGCTAATTGCGCACATTTACATCAGCTTCCTTTAATCCTAAATGAAAGGATAACCTTCATGTGCGACCTTTGTTTCCTAAAACGGATTCCGGAAAGGAAAAATGCTGTTTTAATTTAACAATTTAACTAACTCTGGTATATATCTACTTATTGTGTTATCTTGTGACATTGTTTCTGAATTATTTAAGTTTATAAATAAGAATAATGTACGAAGTTTACACACGGCTACATATAAAGCTACACATTTCCAGTTTTAGCATACCTCGCATTGTAATGGCTTTCCATACAATGAGAAGTCAGCTTATACTAGAAATGAATAGCTTCATTTGTCGCCGCGCGTACCTATCAAAATTTTGTGTTATCTAAATGAATAGGTACATCCCTGGTCAGATAAGGTATCAACAGAGATAATGTAACAAAGGGTCACAGAAACCAGCAAACTTCAGTACAACGCCGATTGTTATTGAGTATAATTAATGACCGATGCTTATGATTGACCCGCAGACCCTGTACCATTTAAATATATCTCATTAAGTAAATATTATTATGCCTAGCAATTATGTATATATTTATTTATTTTTGATAAACTTGAATTGATCATAAATTTAATTAGTCTACATAGTATGAAAATTGTACTTAAACAATATTTTGTTTTGTTAGATTTTCTTCCCACGGAATACAAATGATGATTTTTTTCGGATTACGTATAAAAACCTAGCGAGACCATTCGGTTTACTGCATTACATCAGAGCATTTATGGGAAAAGCTCTGATGTAATGCAATTAACGGTTGGTTTACCTACCGCATATAATATACCTATGTCATTTAGGAGCCAATAGTCTCCGATACAAAAGCCAATTCAATTGTTAATCAGCCACGTCCCACGTCACAAACAAACACTAGAAACGTTATTTTCCTCATTCTGCGTGGGGATTACCCGTGGACAAACGGGTGAATATACAAAACCTAACTATCATATTATACCTATGTATGTATCATAACATAATAGGCTATATATCCACCACTATAGATAATAATCTGCGCATTAGGTTCGAAGTCATTGTTTAATGACTTGAGCTTATAATTAACTAGCTTCTGCCCGCGACTTCGTCCGCGTCAAATTTTTGCTCCCCTGACCCTTCCCGTCGCATCGATTTGCCTGCTAGTGTTGCTGCTCGCACCTTTTGAGTTATAGTGAGTCAACCTTAAATGATAGACATATGCTCTCGCGGACTTTTTTTTAGAACTTTTTCAAAGGAACAATTCCGTCATACATGATTTTTGCGTTACTTTAACCGTTTACGCAGCGCACGCAACGGAAACTCTCAAAAGGAATAAAATTTCCCCGTTTTTGCAACATTTTTCATTACTGCTCCGCTCCTCTTAGTTGTAGCGTGATGTTATATAGCCTATAGCCTCCCTCGATAAATAGGCTACTCAACACAAAAAGAATTTTTCAATTCGGACCAGTAGTTCCTGAGATCAGCGCGTTCAATCAAACAAACAAACAAACAAACAAACAAACAAACTCTTCAGCTTTATAATATTAGTATAGATATGACAATTAATGAGTTATGTTTGAATCATTCAACGGGCTTTCATCATCATCATCATCATTTCAGCCGAAAGACGTCCACTACTGGACATAGGGCTCCCCCAAGCATCGCCACTTCGACCGATTATATGCTTCTCGCATCCAGCGGATTCCTCGGTCCATCTTGTGGGAGGCCTTCCAACACTACGTCTTCCGGCAACGGGCTTTAGTTTAGAGTCATTTTTGTTATATTTAAATAGAAATATTTGACATGACATAAAAACAAAGAATTTGTTTATTTTGGTCCGCAACAACTCGTATTTCAGTATTGGACATTTGCATTCGTCATATTTTCATTCTGTAAGGGCGTTACGGGCGGCGTTCGTTCTGAAACTTTGTCTTGAAGCCAAGTGTGTAGGATCTTTGATCAGTTTTTGAGAGTGTCCTATCAATACCCTTGTATGATATATAAAACCGCACAGTTTCTTATTTTTGTTGTTAAAAGTAAAAAAAAATGCTATAAAGTAGGTACCTACTTTATAGCATTTTTTTTTTGACATGATTTTTAATGACATTTTTATCGGATAGGTATGCTATTAATGAGATTATATTTTTATTTGAAAACTCCATTGCAGTGCAAATGCCTATTACTATTAAAAGTGTAACGAGTAACTACCATTGTAAGTGGATATTTTATAAACATCAGTCACTTGTTATCCAATTAAAGTCGAGGATTACGTAACTGAAAATGAGTAAATTATGTTTTTTGTCAGTTCCAATAACAAGAAATAAGTTAGTACCTTTTAAATAAGGGTCTAAAAATCATTTACCTTGTAATCACCTAAGTCTGTAGCCATTTTCGATCTTGATAGTTGTTCGGATATTCACCGACGCACTCTGTATCACAGTTAATATGGAAATAAGTCGATTATTTCTCCAACACGTCTTTTCTATGAAGCTCCACAATAAAATCCTTTATCTCGACATTAACCACTATATAATCTTTATCTAAATTGCGTCCAATGTATTGCGGTAGAATTACATCTATATAGCAGTACATACGCATGAGTTATAAATTAACTATGGCAATTAAACGCGCGCTGGTGTTCTAAAAAATACAATAAATGAATTCACTTTTATGGATAGATAAGATTTTTTGCCGTGGTGGTCTTCAAAAACTAAATAAAATGCGAGTTTTATGGTTAGGTAACAATCACTGGTCTGATTGTACTTTGGCACTCAAATAACGATACTTGGAGCTCTCCCAAACTAGGTGTGGAAGAAGAGACTCAGAACATTTCGGACGCATAGGACATCGTATTTTCGCTCGAGATGTTTTATTTTCTTTATGAAGGGAATCGAACATTTTAGAGACGTTACTAAAACAAAGTTCCTATATTACCTATAACGGCTAAGTCTGATTTGTCACTATTCTATTTTCCGTCCATTCATTTGCGTGATCGGATTAAGAGCATACTGACAGTTTAGTTAAAGATTTGTCAATATTATCTTGTAATTTTCCGATGTAGGTATGTAAGCAGACTTAAGCTAGGTAATCTTTGAAATGATTGCAATTTTCTTTAGTTGCAGTCGCACTCTAGTTCTTGGTTTCTATATATTATAAGTAAGGCAAACATTTTGTAGGTACCCGTTTCCTGAAAATTCGCGGACGGAGGAGTATGGCATTTGACACAGTTGAATTTTATACATTTAGAGAAGGAGTACAGAAAGCGTATATTTTTATATAAGAATGCATTAGAAATAAATGAAGTTTCAATAAATTATGGTCGAATTTTCTTCTGGGCAACCACTAGTTATGACTTTTTAGTGGGTAACATTGTACATAAATAAATAGGTACCTACCTGACTTAATGTGAATAATTGTTATTTTGATGAAATACCCGCACAGGCTACAGTGCTTATAAGAGCATTATAATAGGGTATCAAGTGCACTCTAAAAATTCAACACAACAAAACGTTGATAGCTGCATTTCCGTAGCTATCAACGGTTCTGTGTTGCATTAAAGGTTATCGGCTCCTGAATAGCTATTTGGCCACAACGCTATAGTATTTCGATTCGACCAACAAACTAGTTAAATTTGCTGAATTAAACGTCAGACTAAGAGTGGCCCAAGATATCTACCTAGATCCTGTAAGTATTTGGTTTTAAAAGCAAGTTGTTGACGTTGTTGACTCGAAGGTCTAATTACCTTTCAATTTCAATTACCTTTAAATTAAAAAAAAAAAAAACTTAAAATAAAGTTAGTAGGTATACAGTAAACATTTTTGTATAATAACTATCACGATTTTACCCCACATTTTAATACACTAGGTTCTTTGTAACACACGTCAGATGCTCAAATCCAAACTCTAAAATAAATTTGAGACAAATATAAGGTGTATCTATTCATACACGAAATATTTTAAGAGGTACACCCGGTGGTAAAGAAGCTATAGAAGCAAAAAGAAAATTTTTATCTAAGCGTTTTTGAATTTTCGTAATTATTATAATTTTAAAACTGCTTGAGACGTTTTGCATAAAACCTATTTTTTTTTTTTTTTTTTTGTTTTCAGGATGGGAAATCATCAAATGACTTCTCCCGCTCTGGGCGGAGCGGGAGGGCGTGTCAGACTTTTACTGACTAAAACCCACCCGTGTTCCATCAGTTGCCCATGTGCCAGGGTCACGGTATCTCTTTCGAACAATCACGCGACCCCGGCAGGCATAGGTCCTAGTAGACCCCTTCACTGCTGCTGACATCTCTTTGAGGCATAAAACCTTTACTCCAAATTCTATGAATGGCCCGCCTGACGCTGCGAGGGCGGCGACCGGACGGCAAGAGCATGGCCGCGGTGTCTCGGGCCGTAAAAAATAAGAAGGAGCCAGTATTTCTTATGTCCGTCAAATCCACACTATAATATTATAAATGCAAAAGTAACTCTGTCTGTCTGTCTGTCTCGCTTTCCTGCTAAAACTACTGAATCGATTTAAATGAAATTTGGTACACTGATAGTTTAGAGCCTGAGAAAGGACATAGGCTACTTTTTATCCCGGTAGTATGTTCCCGCGGGATATTTTCCGACCTCCACGCGGGCGAAGCCGCTGGCAAAAGCTAGTAATTTATAAATATTAAATTTTGAAAAAAATACATTTAGAAAAAAAAATTATCGTTGCTGTAGCTTCTTTACCACCTACAGGTGTACCTCTTTAAATATTTCGTGTATGAATAGATACCAGCGGCGAGGCGTAATTTTTTCTAAAAGAGAAGCCGAAGCCATGTCGGCCTTAACCCTTACAGGACCATAAGATGTCCAAGACTAAATATGCCAATACAACACAATATTTTACCTATTGTGGGTGTAAAGTAAGAGAATATCACCAGAAAAACATAGCAGGGTGTATAGGTTTCCAATAATTTCATGGGAAATATTTTTCCCTATGGACCATAAAAGTAAATAAACGAAGAGTTAGGTTTATTAGATCGGTATTTTATTTATTGCTTTGTTATACAAAGAATATAATAAAAATATAAGAAAAGTAGAATAAAAAGTTAGTTATGGTATTCTACGAAACAATTTCGTTTACTTGTGAAGCACAAGTGGACATTGCACATAACACATTTATTATGTGTCCTATTTTCTATACGTCGTTTTGCACAATTTACGCATCGCTTCAGTTTTTCTGCTTTTTCCATGTTGTGCGCTGGCAAATTGCGTTTATTTCCAATGCGGAGCTTTTCGACGAGACTAAAGTGGGTCTTGATCGCTGTCTGCATGTAAAATTATTTATTAGACCTCGTGCTACATGTTGGCGATACTCGAGGCTGCTCGGTGTTTTTCGTGCAACTTTACGTATATTATATACGAGTTATTCATAGCTATATCTAAGATGTCAAAAAAGAGGCGCAGGTAATATTTAATTTTTGCCTTGCGATCAACCTCATAACATGCTTTACGCTGGTCCATAAGGTCCACACCGCCCATATATTTATTATAGCGCATCACTACTTCCGGACATGTAACATTTATTTTTTGAGCAGTTCCTGCCTGCCTCCGCTTTACTGTGCTGGTTGGCACCGGAGATATGAAATTGGTCAACATATGGACTGCTTTAGTATCCATCCATTTTACGAATGTTATACCGTTTGTACTTACGGAATGGATGTCGCCTCTTTTCATGCTTTTATCTGATGGTAATGACTTTGGCACATTTTTTCTATTCGTGCGAACGGTGCCGCAGGCTTTGGTGTTCTGCATCATAAGTTGATGTTACAAAGCAGGCGAGTTGAAAAAATTGTCAAAGTATACTTCACAACCAAGACCCTTTAGTTGCTCCGTCAGACAGAGTACTACTGATTCACCTAAACCAATTTCTGTATTCGTTTTCTTTCCTGTATATAAATCAAACTGGTATAAGTATCCTGTTGAAGACTCACATCTACACCACATCTTGAACCCCCATTTTATAGGTTTATTTTTGATGTATTGCTTCATAATATTGTGCCCTTTGAATTTGATCATGTGTTCATCAATGGATTGCCTTAGTGAGTTATTCATTGCTGCTTGAAAACACAAATTGAAATGTTGCATAACAGGTCTTATTTTGTACGCTCGATCACTCGATTGTGAGTGATTGTTATTATCAGAGAAGTGTAAATTTTGCCGAATCTGCTCAAATCTAGTTCTTGGCATAACATTAGCAATGAAAGGCACACCCATGTCTTCATCAGTCGACCAGTAATTCCTAAGAGTTGGTAAAACATGATAACTCATTACAAAATTCATGCCCAAAAATGCCTTCATTTCAACCAAGCTGACTGTAAAAGGTCTTCCATTTTGCTGTGCATATTTGACACTTTATTTTATTAGGATATTAGACACTAACTGATCCATTTGTGTCACCTCCATGAAAATGTCCATAGCCAATAACATGCCATGCCGGTCAGATAATGTATTTATGCGCCCAAAATCATACTCACTTTCATTGAATGTGTGAAGAGCGTATGAGTTATTTCTCCAGTTGAAAATAGGAATAGTCTCTGATGTATCTGAACAGGTGGGTAATGAGGTTTGATTTGTCGGTTCTTGAACAGAATCTTCAATTTCAACAACATCGGTTCCATTTTCTACATCTTGAGCTATGAACTGCTGGTCTTCTTCGTCTAACTGTAAGTCATCTTCTCCGTCACTATTATCTGCCGTAAGTAACTGCAATATTTCTTCATCTTGAATATGAAATTCTCTGCACCCTCCTTTAGCCATTTCTGTAAAAAAACATGAAGGTCAATTATATAAAAATACAAGAAAACCATACATTATCATAAAGCACTACATATAATAATACTACAACGAATACACCAGATATGGACCAGAGGGAAAAATATTTCCCTTTAGATGATTTGCAATTTTTAGGTACTTGTGCTAATATTCTGCAGTTTACTGTATTATTATATAAAATTATACTTACCAATTAATATAAAACACGTGACAAAATACAGTTATTATATTTTCTCAAGTCCAAAACACTTTCAAGATATTATTAGTTCAGCCCGCGAATGTTTTGATTTTGGCGCAATAAAGTTTGACAGTTCTTTTTTTTTATTCGTTCAGAAACACATTTGCCGCCTTAGACATACGTTTTATTTTGACGTTCAGTAAAAAAAATATCGATTCAATAATAATTGAACAATCGAAAACGATCTTTGTAGAAGGGAAGAATATTTCCCTTGAGCGTGAAAGGGTTAACTTACTGACTCATCAATAAAGAATACTTACTATCATTCTAAAATTAATATAGGAATGTAATGAATTAAATACAATTAAATTGAACAGATGAAAACGAATAAAATGTGCAATATTCCTCTATCTGGTTCTCGCTGACGCATTTTTCTATACCTGTCTCTGTCATAACCCGTTGTACAGCGGCTTGCTCTCGTACATATCAAGCGTTGCCACGTGACCTAAAGTGACATCATTACGGGATCGCTGTAGCTGTTGTATGAATTTTTAGTTCCCGATTATGACGTTTTGGGGCCGGGTTAATTTAGAACATTTCTCTTTTGTTGTAATACAAAGGTATAAATAAACTTTTTTTGTTGTTTGAATGTTACGGTGAATTAAATACCCGTAGTGTAACTATATTTATTGACAATAGTAGCCACTATTTACATACTATTGTATTTTTAATAGTGATAGAGTTACCAATGCGAATCCCCGAAGGCAAGCCGGTAGGAATCGTGTTACATGGTGCCTTCGCCACTGATAGATACACCTTATATTATAGTCAAGGACCTGTTTCCCCAATTTAATTTATAAGTCATAAATATTGTAATGAGCCAAATAGGTACAGACTGGATTATACACAACATAAAAAGTTTGAGCATGAGAAAAACAATGTGTTATAAATTATTAAACATTGTTTTCCTTTCCTTCCTTCAAAGGTTTATTCCATTTCAGACAATTTACATTTGAAACTATAAAGGGACTTGTTTTACCTCCAACATTATATTTTATGCTAGTTTCTCATTTCAGTAGAACTACGCCTCATTATTTTTTCCACCTTATTCATACGAACCTACATTTTATTTTCCTGCTTCAATGACGTATGACAAATGGCTTAGAAAATATTTTCCTACCTTCGTAGACGAATCTGCACGTTTGCGGCAACACGGTAACATATTGGAGAACTTCATTTCGTTTGCTTGAATAAGCGACTGATTTTTGCACAACAACCTACATGAATGTTTTTAATACTTAATTTGAATTGCTCTTTTTATAATACTTAAACTACTGATTATCATTTAGCGATTACAATTATCCGACTGAAATTTTATTTATTTATTGCTCACTAGCTTTAGCCCGAGGCTTAGTTCCTGTGTGAGGTTTTTTCTGGGATAAAAAGTCCCAAGAAAATTTTGCATTCGCCTGAACTTGTAACGTTTGAAGCTACGCTGAGGAATGGCAACTAGCTTCATCTTTCCGACTGACTGATTTCTTGACTATTTAAAAGTTTAATTGAAATAAATGCTTTGAATTGAGTTGTCTTTTAAAACTAAATTTTAGTTAAGTTACTATTATATTAGTAGTATATCTACTAATATTATAAAGCTGAAGAGTCTGTTTATTTGTGTGCTCGTGTGTTTGTTTATTTGTTCGAAAGCGGTAATCTCAGGAACTACTGGTGAATTGAAAAAATATTTTTGTGTTGGGTAGCCTGGAGCGGAGCAGCAACGAACAATGGACGAAAACTGACAAGCAACTCGATGCGACGGGAAGGGTCAGGGGAGCAAAAATTTGACGCGGACGAAGTCGCGGGCAGAAGCTACTTTGTTAATATTCCTTAAAACAGAGCCCAAATCACCGAATCAAGTTACTGCCAATCAGATAGCTCATTAACTTATTTTAAAATGGAAGACCCCAAAAAGTGTAGCACGGTCGACCTGCATACCGATCTCAGGAAACTATTATGTTATCATAATGTCAGCAATTCCATCTCTAAAAGTGGAAACGCCGCTGGTGTGGATATGTTCAAGGAACAATAATAGAAACTTGGGTCCAGTAGCAGCAGCGTCGTCGTTGCTCCTTTTTTCTAACTCTTGTCTGAGAGACAATAAAATCCCCAAGCAATGGAGGAAAGTTTAAGTAATAGTGCTCCTCACACCAGTAACATCTCTAACGGAACTACAAAACTACCGCCTAATATCCCTTTTGTGTAATCTGCTCGAATAGCAAATCCTTAACCACCTCGAGCCCTGATTGACACCGTGTTGATCTCAAAACAAGCTAGTTTCTGACCTGGGAAATTATGCATTGGAGAAATCCACCGTCTCACCCAATATATCGAATACTAGTTTCTGCCCGCGACTTCGTCCGCGTCAAATTTTTGTTCGCCTGGCCCTTGCTGTCGCATCGAATTGCCTGTCAGTTTTCGTCCTTTTTTCGTTGCTGCTCCGCTCTTTTTGATCGTAGCGTTATGTTATATATCCTATAGCCTTCTTCAATAAATAGGTTAACCCAACACAAAAATATTTTTTCAATTCCGACCAGTAGTTCCTGAGGTTACCGCGTTCAACCAAACAAACAAACTCTTCAGCTTTATAATATTAGTATAGACGTATATGAAGTCAACCAAATTACCGGCGTTGCCCTAGTTATCCTATCAGCAGCTTACGACACTATAATCTTAAAACATTATTATCCAAACTAACAGCCCTAACTAACAATCAAGCATTTATACTCATCCTGGCTAAAATGCTACGCAACCGACTGTTCATAGTACATTTAAATTTCGCCAAAAACAAATGGTGCATTTTGAAAAACGGTCTCCTTCAAGGAGGTGTCCTAGCTCCCACTTTATTTAACAAAAGCTGCGCCCCGCGGTCTCACCTGCATAAACCTCGATCCCGTGAGAATATTGAAAAAAAAACCCTAATCTAGAACATGATCTGGCCATGTGTAAAATTGTATCCAAACCTGTTCAGTCGTTTAAGAGTGAGAGCAAAACAAACAAAAAATTTTACTTTTTGTCTTGATAGAATTAGTTTAGATATACACCACGGTCAGCCAAAAACGACCAATGCTGATAGATTTCTCTAGGTAGACGATCTGGTAATGGTAACAAGGACAAAAAGTTTCGAGGATGCCGAAGCAAATCTCGAAATGGCTCTTGATTATTCTCAGTACAAACAACAAGAACAATGGTCTAAAGATTAGATTGCGGTTTAGACGGATTAGGCAGTATAAAACGCAATCTTGTTCATTACACCGAAGACACCTTCAGGCCTACAGAAAACTGTAGAAATACAATGGTTAGGCACTGACCATTGAGTACGACAACAACCCCGTCTATTAAATCTACAGAAAAGCTCCCAGCGAGTCAGAAGAAACTTTCCATTATCTTTTTAACTAAATAGGAACATAAGTTTTTTCAAGTAGCTGGTCAGAGGACGGATCCGACACAAAAACAAATACACATACATAATATCTTAATCGTTTCATCGCTATAATAAAGGAAATGAATATATTGGTTCTAATAAATTTTATAGCGATCATTGCGTTTCTATTTAGATAATAATATGGGAAAATTCATAATTTAATCGTAGCTTTAGTTGTAAAAGGTAGTTGTTTGTTTATAAAATGTAGGTGTTGTTCGTGCTGTAGCGTAGATTCCAAGGTTTGTTGCAATTATATTTTCCATGTAAACTTTAATTTCATACTCCTTCGTCGTGTAATTTTCGTAAAAAGGGGTACAAAGTTTTGCTTCACGTATTAATATATTGATCTTAACAATTACAGTAATATTGTTACATGATAAAAAAACAAGCTCAAATTATCCGGTCTGTTTGTGCGTCGTTTGGTCAGTACGAAAGAGTCGCCGCTTGAGGATAGATATGTCCGAATTCTACCGTATTTATTGAATGTTTATGACAGCATTTTGGACTTGACATTGTGGCATTTTTTAAAAGATCGCGTGCGGTGTGCGGTCCGTCGCGCAACAAGTACATATACTGTGTGTAGTACACTGTCTGTAGTGTCTACTGTTTATACATATATTTATATTGTACTAGCTTTTTACAGCATCTTCGCCCGCGTGGAGGTGGGAAATTATCCTGCGGGAACATACTACCGGGATAAAAAGTAGCCTATGTCCTTTCTCAGGCTCTAAACTATCTGTGTACCAAATTTCATTTAATCGGTTCAGTAGTTTTAGCAGGAAAGCGAGACCGACAGACAGACAGAGTTACTTTTGCATTTATAATATTAGTGTGGATTTACAATCAATAAAAAAAACAACTCCGACAATAACGCCGACGAAAAGGGTATTTAATAAACACGTTATAGATGTTGTTTTTTTTTAATTTCTATTTAAATACCTATTTTATATTTGGTTTGATTTTTTCCTAGTTGTATAACACGATATCCCTTAGTAAGACCGTCTGAAAATAAGGTCTTCGAATGACAGCCAAGACCAATGGCTTTACTTACATGCTTTCCGGGGCCCGGAGGGGTTCCGATATGTAACGGATGGTCACCGAAACGACGAGCCCACCGCGGTAAGCGTAGCTTTACCTTCGATTGATTGTGCGGCTGATATTACTTATTTAGCCGCGGGCTCCTAATGTAAATAATCCCCATTCCCCCATAATATTAGGTACACACGGCTATACATCAAGCTATAAATTTCCAGTTTTAGCTGACCTCGTATGGTATAGGCGTTTCGTGAAATGAGAGGTCAGCTTATACTGGAAATGTAAAGCTTGATCTGTAGCTGTGCGTACCTATACCATCGCAATAAAGGGGCCTGGTCACTTAATTATAAATCATTTTTCACGCACGTGGTACAAATAATAATTCATATTCATAACAAAACCGCTAAATACGCTTCCCAGTTTTCCTTAACATTTTTAGTCTATAATACCTACATCCCAAAGCAAAACAAAAAGACAGTGAGCTGTTGGTCAAAACAATTTTTTCTAGGTATGTGTGTGATTAGGTGCCAAGCAAAAAATGGAAAAAACAAGCTGACGTAGAAACTTATCGCTACAAAACTATAGTATGCATGACAAATTATGTTTACGCATGACACTGTAAGATTTATAGTTGTTCATGAATAGTTTTTAATAATGCTAGCGATCCAGTAGCGGCATCTATCGAAAACGTTTCTTTGGATACGTTAAAGTTTCAGTAGCGCCACCTATTGCAAATGTGCGAAACAAAAGTTAACGCTACAGCGGCCTCTAGGTATAATATCGCGAAATACAATGACATTATCGCTCACAAGTATCTTAATGACTAATAGGACAATGTAGAGATGGCATTACTTAACCGACTCTTATAAACTCTACACAAACCGGATCTCTGCCCGGCTAGTCTAGCTAGGGATACTGACTGAAGAACTGGGTATTGCACACCCTAAAAGCCTACACACTGGCTCAACGCGTTACGGTCTGCCGTATGGTTGCCCGTAGCATGATTGCGGTTCTACTTGCAGCTAACTTACGAATAATAAAACTCTAACCGAATTAAAGGTAGGAAACCTAATTATGTACGCAAAAGTCACAGGCAAAAGCTTGGCAATTTTTTTTTTTTACTGAATTCTTTCGTAGAACTGAGATGGAATACAAAAAACTTTAGTAGGATGACTTGATGCAGGACTTCAATTAATTAAAAGTCTATTATGTTATCGTCTCTTTAAATAAAAAGGAAGTACTAACATTTTCGCAGATAAACTATTTGGACCTCAATATGAAATGCAAGTAATGCGGTTGTTGATGAATTTGAGAGTTCGGTAAATGTAAGAAGATAGGGGAAGTACGTCCAAAATGACGTATACGGACAAAACGACACACCGGGCTTTTTTCGAAATTGGCGGGCTATAATCCTGCAGTAGTCATATCATTATGTGACGCCGGCCATGGTGGCATACTTAAGTTTATACCGCCATTGACTTGGTCACGCCGAAGTAACTTGCAGGAACACGTTTTGTGTGCGTAAAAGATGTTGTGTGGTTTGTAATACATCTTTTGAAGTAAATTCTAAAACTGTAGCATTACAGTGCATTATTTTAAAAGTATTTATTTATAAATCTCATGTTTATAGTAATTACTAGCTGACCCAACGAACTTCGTATCGCCTCAGGTTCAATAAACGTTGTAATAACCCTACCAAGTTTGACAACCTGGTACGCGTTGGTGGTCTGGTAAGCGTTTTCTAGCTGACACTCATATGTTTGGTTAGCTCCTACCAAGTTATGATAACCTGGTACGTCGTCGCCATAAAGCTAGCTGACACTCCTTTGTTTGGTAAGCTCCTGCAAAATTATGATAACCTGGTACGTCGTCGCCATAAAGCTAGCTGACACTCCTTTGTTTGGTAAGCTCCTGCAAAGTTATGATAACCTGGTACGTAGTCGCCATAAAGCGTTTTCTACCTGACACATACCCAGAGGGTACAAATATATCGTCATTGCTCAGCTTCTATGTGTCTTAGCGTTATGTTATATAGCCTATAACCTGCCCAGAAGTATGAACTACAATCGTACCAAGTTTGGTTAAAATCCCTTCAGTATTTTTTGACTCATGCGTGCACATACAGACAGACAGAATTGACCTCTCTACAGTTTTATTATAAGTATAGATGACTTAGTGTTTAGATAACCTGTGGGAAAAATTGACATACTAACATACGGGGCAAAACGACATCTTTATTCAAGGATGATCTTTTCAATTTTGAATCGAACTACGATAATCATCCTAAAAAGCAGTCAGAAAAAAGATGAACACTGGAACAGAAGACTTATTACGCTGAGGACTCAAATGTAGAAGATTTCCAGCTGTGCCGAACGGTGATGATGATGACTGCGCATGCATTTACTGTAACGACCTCTTTTCCCGTTCCAAGCCCAACGAAATGCTGGCTACGGTGCAACAATTGTTCTCTTTGGGGTCATCTATATCTATACTTATAATAAAACTGTAGAGAGGTCAATTCTGTACATTGAATATACATTCAAAATTAATATTGGAGGATGAATGGTGATCGATACTGATGTCAAAAATGCAATCAGTAAATTTTTTGTATGTATGTCTGTCTGTCTGTCTGTCTGTCTGTATGTGCATGCATGGGTCAAAAACTACTGAAGGGATTTTAACCAAACTTGGTACGATTGTAGTCCATACTCCTGGGCAGGTTATAGGCTATATAACATAACGCTAAGACACATAGGAGCTGAGCAGTGACGATAAATTTGAAGCAAGTCGGATGAAAATGCGCTTTCGAGCTAAAAAAAAATAACCTGGATTAACACATAGGCTACTTTTTATCCCGGGAGTAGGTTCACGCGGGATATTTTCCGACCTCCACGCGGGCGAAGCCGCTGGCAAAAGCTAGTCTATACTAATATTATAAAGCTGAAGAGTTTGTTTGTTTGATTGAACGCGCTAATCTCAGGAACTACTGAACCGAATTGAAAAAATCTTTTTGTGTTGGGTAGCCTATTTATCGAGGAAGGCTATATGCTATATAACATCACGCTACAACTAAGAGGAGCGGAGCAGTAATGAAAAATGTTGCAAAAACGGGGAAAATCGCATGGGTAGGCGATTCGACGCGACGGGAAGGGTCGGGGGAATAAGAAATTTTACGCGGACGAAGTCGCGGGCAGAAGCTAGTATTTCATATTTTGTGAAATAATTTCTTCATAATTTTCGTATTTATTATTTATGTCATTTTGTCCGTACTATATGGACAAAAATTAAATTAAAAATTTAAAAAACCTCCGACACAAAAACCTAATTTCCCTTTAAAAAGTAAAAAATAAGTCAATCTTAAAATACCTAAGAATGTATTAATAATTCAAAAAAAAAATACGCCACATTGGGGGACCGCTTCAAACCTAACAATTTAATTACTAATAGTCTTATTACCTAAGCAGTCAACGACGTCTGCACTCGCGGAGCGGTCCCCCAACGCGACGTTTTTTTTTTTTTTGAATTTTTAATACATTCTTAGGTATTTTAAGATTGACTTATTTTTTATTATTTTTTACTTTTTAAAGGGAAATTAGGTTTTTGTGTCGGGGTTTTTTTAAATTTTTAATTTAATTTTTTATTTTGTACTTTTTATAGGTAAATACTTAATATAATGTAGAATCAAACGAAGCTAAGAACACTCTCGATTAATTCATCAAAATTCTCTTTCAGTGCGCTTTCATTTGAGACCCCACTCGAGTATATTTGCTGACATTCGGTTACTCTTTCCCACTTTCCCCCCCACAACTTTTAAACGGCTCAACCGATTTTCATCAAACATGTCTAAGAACACTCGCAGGTAAATCACCTTTAATACATATTTTTTTTTATTGAAATCGCATCATCCGTTCGGGAGCTATGATGCCACAGACAGACAGACACACAGACAGACAGACAGACAGACAGACACGTCAAACTTATAACACCCCTCTTTTTGTGTCGGGGGTTAAAAATGAATTTCCTTAGAGGCTTCGATTAATTTAAATAATATTTTTTATATGCTTCCTATTCAATTACGAGTTTACTTAGGTTAAAACTCATGAACCAAAGATGATTATTCAAACTAAACAGTGATTGTAACTGTGTTAATTAAAAATATATGATTAAAAAACAAAACCGTATGTCATTTTGGACGTACTTCCCCTACATATTAGTTTTTGCTCTTTCACAACTTGCCTTGCCTACTGCAATACGCTTAGGGATTAGAAAAGTTGTCAGCTGTTTGCAAGCTTATGTTTTCATGCGTATCTTTGGATGAGGAATTTTTTATACCCTCTAAGCATCCTTACTGCGGAATGGATTTTAATACAAAAGGTTTCTACGGATTCTTTTAGGTCACGCGCTAGTTACTAGGTTCTGTTTTTAAAGAATCAAAATGGTAGATTTTACACGTCAATAAGTGGTGGGGCTCCGACGGAAGGCGAAATTAGGTACCTTCGACGCGGACAGAAAAAACTGATGTACGCAAGTGTCTCGCCTAGGGACAGGAAGTGAGGGAATCGTGCACCTACCTCCTCGTGTGGCCGCTCGATCTACCAGCAGCTCTGCTCCGGAGTCTTCACAATTCGGCACCACGAGTCGGCTTAGTCCAGAGGCACAAACACAGCACTTCAGTTTTACCGTCGAAGCCACAAATAACACCACTAAACAAACAGCGGGACTGCTATGAACTTATAATATTCATATTATATCGTTCTGCGATAAAATTGTACAGCAGGTAAAAAAAACACAGCGGGAATGCGATCACAACGGAATCCATATTTGAACTGTTATAATGTCTTTCTCGAGCGAGCGATAAAGACGGCGACACTCGTTCGTGAGGTGCACGATGTTGATTGGCGGGAAAGGGACTAGCTTGACATCTTGCGCAATAGTTTAACAAATAAAAATAGATGGCGCTAACAATAAGTAAGAAAATTTTTTAGTACGAAAGAAGAGCTTGAGGATTCCAAAAAGAATACACTACAAGGCAGAAAAATCATGCGCTAGACCTTGAAAATAGTAGAGGACTGAAGTAATAAACGCCAACTATCAGTTAACCCTATAAAAACCGAACTGTTTCTCTTCACAAAAAAAAAGAGAAAAGTGACGTCATTATAACTACCACGTTTTTTTGGTACTACCCTAAGCCTATAGACTGAAACAAAATACCTGGACACCTATTGTGACAAACAGCTGAATTGAGCTAAACATATCAACTACATCACTACAAAACCCAGCATATCATATCCCTATGGTAGTACAAGCGAATGCTTGATAGGAATTAGGGGATAAGCCCCAAAGACACTTACTGGGTATACACCACAGTCTTTCGACCAATTATCACATACGGCTCATTAGTCTGGTGGCCCAGAATAGATCTGTGTACAACCCAAAGAGATCTCGCAAAACTGCAGTGGTTTGCTTCTGTAGTAGTCACAACCTGTATGTGCATTCATCACTGCCTGCCAGGCAATGCACGGGATACATATTTTTCGCACGATGAAGTCTAAACCTCATCGTGCGACAAATATATTACCTCGAGTCAAATCATAGAATGTTATAATGCAATTTAACGAGTAACGGTTTCTTACCGCAAAACAGTCACACTGCAATGGATAAAAGGACTCGGCGGATCTCTATCGCAGTGGTGGCCCAGCGTGGCAGCGGTATCAGCCCCGTCTTACGAGTTGTAGTCGTGGGATCGAACCCAAACACGCGCTTTACATTGTGATAATAATTTCATCAACACTGGTCTCAAAACGGTGAAGGAAAAACCACGTGAGGAAACGTCTTAGAACTAAGTTAATGTCTTAAAACCAAAAAATCGAAGACATGTGACATCTACCAACCCGCACTGGGCCTGTGCAATACAATACGGCCCACTCCCTCTCGCCGAGAGGAGGCCTGTGTCCCAGCAGTGGGAATGGTTATAGGCTGATTATGCAGATCACTAGGCAACGATGCAGCTGATGAACTGGCTAGAAGGGTATCCAGCGCGACAGTTTATGGCCCCGACCTTACAAAGCGATGCAGCTGATGAACTGGCTAGAAGGGTATCCAGCGCGACAGTTTATGGCCCGGACCTTACAAAGCGATGCAGCTGATGAACTGGCTAGAAGGGTATCCAACGCGACAGTTTTTGGCACTGACCTTACAAAGCGATGCAGCTGATGAACTGGCTAGAAGGGTATCCAGCGCGACAGTTTATGGCCCCGACCTTACAAAGCGATGCAGCTGATGAACTGGCTAGAAGGGTATCCAACGCGACAGTTTTTGGCACTGACCTTACAAAGCGATGCAGCTGATGAACTGGCTAGAAGGGTATCCAGCGCGACAGTTTTTGGCCCCGACCTTACAAAGCCACAACCTAAATAAATCAATAAAGAAAAAAAAAAAACTTTTTACCCTAAAATTAAACCGCCGAAAACACTGAAAAGCAAAAAATAATAAACCTTTCAGTAATTTTAAGTCGGCGCTTTGAGGGATCTTTGTTCATTGATTTTTTTTTGTGGCTATAATCTACTAATTACTACATGTTTGCAAACGTGAACAATCAATTATCCCCTGTTTTCCTATCCTAACGGTTGTTTTTTTTTTTCAAAATTTACATGGGACCACCTTCGAGGTATAACCTTTCCAATAATAAAAGAATTATCAAAATCGGATCTCTCTGTAAATAGTAAGGCATGGTCATACATGATAAAACAAAAAAACCCGGCCAAGTGCGAGTCGGACTCGCGCACCGAGGGTTCCGTACAAACCTGTAGGTATTCACGGTTTATACATAAGGTTTATGTTTATGTTTTTTTTTTAATTATTATATAATATTTGAATTGATTGAATGAAAAGTAAATTGCGGTTTACGATTTATGACGTATTAAAAAAAAACTGCTTACTACCCAAGCAGCAAAATGTGGTCTAGTAATTGTCCTGGAACCACTATTTCATTAGGACTATAACGGAATAGTAACCAATTATAACCACGGAAAAGGGCCCAATTTATAGGCGTATTTTACCTAATTAAATATCTATAGTAGACTTGGTGAATACCACTTTGACCAATAACGACCTTATAGTTGACCTACGTAAAAGTATTTGCTCCCGCGAAGCTAACTATCAGCGTTTAATGGAACCAAATACGACAATAACGTACACAGAGAATCTCTTACAAGCTCATACAAAGTGTTGTGAATTGGTGAATGCTGCGCACATTTGTAAAGATTAATATGGATAGGTAAAGGTAAATTTTTCATCCATTTCTTATAAATACGAGTATTATCTAGAATATCAATTATGAGTTAACAATAAGTCAAGATGTATGATGTTTTTGAATGCGCACGTATATTTTCGGTGAAGTATTATAAGTTTTTTATCAAAATTTTTACACGCCCCTTGAAATTTGCGTTTTCATTAAGTTGAATTTTAAAATAATATTGGTTTCAGTAAGACATACAACGAAAAGTCGCCATTTTGACAAAGTTGGTTTTCCCAAATACATTAACAAACCGTTATAGGCGTACTTCGTTTTATAATGGTAAATATCAGAAACCATTGCTTGGCCATATTGTTTGGAATTAGAGTTCCGCAAATATTTCTATAATCGGACGTTATTTTATATTGCTATTAGGTACCTATGTCTTATTGAAATATTTTTTTTTTAGGCGTCAGCATTGAAAATGGTAACGTTTCTGGACGTTGATCACTTTTTGAATAAAACGGATTTCCGAGCTTTAAAAACCTTAAGGTGGCTTTGGAACGAAAAACACTTCTTGTTGTTGTTAAACACAAATGTCGTTGTTGTAACCACACAGTTTCAAAAAATCTTGCAAGACGGCCCCGACACTTCGATCATTGTTAAAAGAAGATAATTTCTGGTGTGAAAAATGCTGCTTCTACTCAGTTTATGACCACTTCACCAATGACAAATGTGAACTTGGTAACTTAATAGTACCTAATTTCTGTCAGTTTAGGTTTAATTTCTCTGTTTTCTCTTTACCTATACCGATAAGTCATTCACATAAACGGTTTATAAAAATGAAATACTATAGCATTCAAAATATATATTATGTACAATATACACTTACACGCATCGATATTAGTATATAAATACTAGCTTCTGCCCGCGACTTCGTCCGCGTCATATTTTTGCTCCCCTGACTCTTAATGTCGCATCGATTTGCCTGCTAGTTTTCGTCCATTTTTCGTTGCTGCTCGCCTTTTGAGTTATAGTGAGTCAACCTTAAAAGATAGACATATGCTCTCGCGGACTTTTTTTTAAAAGGAACAATTCCGTCATACATAATTTTTGCGTTACTTTAACCGTTTACGCAGCGCACGTAACGGAAACTCTCAAAAGGAATAAATTTTCCCCGTTTTTGCAACATTTTTTATTACTGTTCCGCTCCTCTTAGTTGTAGCGTGATGTTATGTAGCCTATAGCCTCCCTCAATAAATAGGCTACCCAACACAAAAAGAATTTTTCAATTCGGACCAGTAGTTCCTGAGATTAGCGCGTTCAATCAAACAAACAAACAAACAAACAAACTCTTCAGCTTTATAATATTAGTATAGATACTATGTCATAAATATCATAAAGTTTGCATTATGATATGTATAATGAATGCACCAGTTGATTGTTAAGAATGATTTTAAAATTAAGTTAGAAAGTATGTTTGTGTTTAAGGCGTAAATAAAAACCATAATAAACTGATTATGAAACCATAAACTACCGAACTGTACATTAAAAATGGAACAATATGCAGCTGACGAAATCCGAGGATACCGCAAGTAAAAGGGCGAATATACTCTTTTCTTACTGTGGGAATCTTTTGTAATACGAGCAGGTCAAAAGAAATGTTACGAATAGAATAATTTGTATTTTGTGAATTCTTCATATTTTTATTTTTGATATGTTACCTACATTTTATTTAATAATAACTATATTTTAAATTTCCATGCGTTTAATGTTAACAAGGGATAAATCAATAAATTCGCGATTCAATTATGTATAAAAGTTCAAAAGGAATTGCTTATAAAGAGTTAGTAAAATCTAATTAAAAAAATTATTTCTTTTCAAACTTCATGCTTTTTTTTTCTCGGCTGTGACGAAGTAGTGCGCTCTAGGGTTTAAGTATATGAATACACTGAGTACTAACTACACGCGGAACCTCCGTTCGATTTAAGGACCCCACACTCTTGCTGTCTCCTTGTTAATATCTGCCCATCAACTTTTATCCAATCCTACTACCTACTTAATAATATTATAAATGCGAAAGTTTGTCTGTGTGTGTTTGTTATATTTTCATGCTTAAACGACTGGATATATTTGGAATGAAGCTATAGCTAATAAGTACTCTGGAGTCTGGATATACGTACTATACGTAGTATGCTACAACTCTTTATATTTAAAGTAATATCTTCAGGTGGAATGGGAAGTTGTTGATTTTTTTTTAATTTGGTAACGCTATTATTCCAATATTCCTGGTGCTAAATGAGTAATATGAGATTTTCTTTATTAGTGTCAAGAAATGTACGGGCATCCTTAGGCAGGACATCTTCAATCTTCTTATTAAAAATTTCTAATAAAGAATTTAATGCCGCATGTCGTATATTGTATTCTACAGCCCATTTTCTAAGACCACTATGTAGTTGAAAATTGGAATAGTCTTCAATATCGGTTTCATGTTCTTGCACAAGTTCCTCATTAATACAATCTTCTAAAAGTCTAAATCAGTTTTTATCGATAATACGTCGAATTGTGCAGAATTATCAATATAAAAATTTTGTCTAAAATTTTCAAAGTAACTGTTTTGTACGGAACCTTCTCCTATTTTTACGATTCGTTCTTCGCCGGATTGAAAGCTAGAACCCGACACCTGAATTATCTGTTTATAGATTTTCTGAACTTTTCCTTTGTAATAACCACTTCTTTTTAGCCGTTTCCATTCATATAAAATAACAGTAAAGCACGTCGGCAACTCGGCAATGAATACGATACAAAATAAAAATCAAAATGTCCGTACTGAGACTATAACCGCATTTGCAAGACCATTATAAACCAATGTATTCTTGTACAGGACACCACAGATATAGTTTTGGATACTAAGTATATTATATTAAACCTTTATAATCGTGTTAAGATTATAACAATATTGGTGTATACCACTATAAAACCGCTCCATTTTACTTATAATTGTTCTGTAAAGTAAAATAAACTCTTGTAAAACCAAGTAATAAATGCAAATAGTTTCCAGTTTGTTTAGTTCTGCTTATCACTCTTATTGGCGTACTTTACTTATAGTAGTTCTATAATGCTTCTTGTTAGCAGTTATAAGTATAGCTTACCAGTTTGTCTAACTATTGAGTGCATTTACACCCTCGCGATACTTTTATAGGTCACCCAAGCTTATATTGCACCCTTAATTTCTACCTATAAATAATTATAAGTTAAAGTATAAGATTAGATATACTATAAGGCCCAACTTACTCCATGCTTGCTATTATAAGCGAGGCAGCAAATACTAGAACCATTAAGAGAATATTATAAGTGCTGGACGCCTATATCATCTGCACTATAGGATAATTTTGCTGCTTGGGTAGATCTCGTTCAAACTAATTCTCTATGGAAGTTTACATGGTAATGTTTATCATATATTTTTTTTAGTTTTATCATTCTCTTATTTTAGAAGTTACGGGGGGGGGGGGACACATTTTACCACTTTGGAAGTATCTCTCGCGCAAACTATTCATAGATACCCCACACGTTTTGATGAAAAAAAAAATGAGTTTCAGTTCTAAGTATGGGGAACCCCAAAATTAATTGTTTTTTTTCTATTTTTGTGTGAAAATCTAAATGCGGTTCACAGAATACATCTACTTACCAAGTTTCATCAGCATAGCCCTTATAGTTTCGGAAAAAAGTGGCTGTGACATACGGACGGACAGACATGACGAATCCATAAGAGTTCCATTTTTTTCCACTTGGCTATGGAACCCTAAAAAATATACTCGTCGACTTGAGAACCTCCTCCGTTTTTTTCGTCGGTTAAAAAACAAATACGCTGAACTTAAAGAAGAAGCCACAGGAAATAGTTTAAGTTCTCCGCATAGTGCTCTCCACAACCGTCGTTATTGTCAACCATCGACTGAAATGAATTGATTTCGAAAAAAACCGGCCAAGTGCGAGTCGGACTCGCGCACCGAGGGTTCCGTACAAACCTGTAGGGATCCTCGGTTTATGTATAAGGTTTATGCTTGTGAACTTAAATGTTTTTTTTTTAATTTTTATATTTGATTTGATTGAATGAAAGGTAAATTGCGGTTTACGATTTATGACGTATTAAAAAAAAACTACTCACTCGATCTCGTTCAAACCAATTTTCGGTGGTAGTTTACATGGTTATGTACATCATATATTTTTTTGAGTTTAATCATTCTCTTATTTTAGAAGTTACGGGGGGGGGGGGGGGGGCACACATTTTACCACTTTGGAAGCGTCTCTCGCCTAAACCATTCAGTTTAGAAAAAAATGATTTCAGAAATCTCAATACCATTTTTGAAGACCTATTCATAGATACCCCACACGTATGGGTTTGAAGGGAAAAAAAAATTTGAGTTTCAGTTCTAAGTATGGGGAACCCCAAAATTTATTATTTTTTCCCTATTTTAGTGTAAAAATCTTGATGCGGTTCACAGAATACATCTACTTACCAAGTTTCAACAGCGTAGCTCTTATAGTTTCGGAGGAAAGTGGCTGTGACATACGGACGGACGGACGGACAGACAGACAGACAGACATGACGAATCTATAAGGGTTCCGTTTTTTGCCATTTGGCAACGGAACCCTAAAAACTGCAAATCCAATCATCAACCCAAAACACTACAGGAAATTGTATATAATTTAAGGCTCTGTCATCACAAACGAATAACGTCAGGGGCCACATCCTATCAGATATTATCACGGAACACATATGATACTATAGTACATAACCGGAGCATGGAAAACCCTAACACATGCAGAATACAGTCGCAGGCACGACAAGCAGCGGTTTTGCATAACGAAACTAACAGTAGGGTTTCAATTTGACAATTTAACCAGTTTTATTGCGTTATTGAGCAAACAGTTTTTTTTTTGCAATATCCTTCAAAATGAATCCATATGTGACTGATAGTGCATTATACAATAAAAGGGTGCAGGTTGCAAACATCATTTACCAAAAACTACCTTACTTAAAATACAGTCTCCTTAATAAAAGTAGACGCTGCAAAAATATTCTAGTAAATGACACACATAAATTGTTTGTACCTAAATAGCAGGACAGCGCCATATTAAAAAAAAAACTTTGTTATTAGCCTTTGCCCTGCAGCGGGGCTATATAGGCTAGATAAGAGATTAGGTAGATTATTATTAATTAGCTTTTACCAGCGACTTCGTCGGCGTAAAATTTCGGCCGACTACGATTTTTTTCGGATTTTGTTGATTTACGTCATTAAATAAACGAGGACATTATTATACTGTTAAAGTACTGTATTTCTAAAAGTTTTACACCATAACTAAGATCATTTCAGGTCTGATCAAATGAATGTAATGCTTTTTTAATTTTATCATTTGATTTTGATTAATCGACCTCAAAACGTTTTGCAAATTTTGTGGTAAGAGGTTTGGAGGCTTTTTCTGTTTTGGGTACATATATACGATTTTTTTTAACGTCTACACGGTATGTAAAAATCATATATTTTTGTTGAAGTCATACAATGTATGAATCACTTTTGACCACTTTCATATTGAAACACAAAGTAAAAAAATATTTAACTTAGTCAAATTTTAGACGAAATGGGCAATCAAGAGAGAGGAAATGGACTGAAGAGAGGAATGTGCAATTTGAGAAAATGGCAAATGGTTTTGATTTCGTTACACTCAGAACTCTCGTTTATAAAATTAAAACAACAGAAATAAACTGCAGTTGCAACAACAGCAAAAAAAAAATGCAAAAAATTAAAAAGAATTGGCAATTATTTTATCTTCTAAAATAACCGAAATTTTAGCATTATAATTCTCGACGAAAATAAAAAAAGAGGTCATTCATTGAAACGATCTTGCATGTTGTGCATTAAAATTTATGGAAAGGCAGCATTTTAAGACTGAAAATCAAGTAAATCAGCGAAATCGTCTTTCGTATCACTAACACATTTTTTTCGTTTCTTTGTGTTTTTACGGGACCTTTTAATTTTATATAATTTTTTTTTTTCACCGTATTATCCATCCAAAAGTAAGTAGGCTGGCGAATTTTTTTTTGTTCCTTCTGTGTAGCCATTGTCAAAAGATAGCTTTGTTTAGCGAATAACCACAAAAATTTACCATACACCTTGTCAACATTTCTGAGTGTGCTATATTTAGTCTAACCTGAAGTCGGAATAAATCTTGGCTCGAGAATATATTTAGAGATAGTACAAACATAATAGGTTTAGGTTTTGAGGTTTTTCAAAGTGCTCAACATGGATTTGATCAGGTCTGCCTTTGGCTGAAAAATAATGTCTTGACACTAAACGTAACAAAAACCAAATATATTGCCTTTGCGCCTAGGAGAAATCTTCTTCCACCAACAACTCTCAACATTATTGCTCACACCTGTACCGACTTAACCCCTTCACCTTGCCTCTGCCCACCACTTCAGACGAATGAACGAATATCATCAGATATCTTGGAGTTTACAAAGATGAAACATTCACTTTCAAGCCACACATCGACATTCTCGTTACTAGGATTCGTAAACTTATATATATATTTAAGACATTATTAAGGCATGTAGTGAACCTTAAAACTACCAAAATGGTGTACTTTGCTCTCTGCCAGTCAATTATCAACTACTGCATAACCTCTTGGAGAGAGGCAGGAAAAGTGTACCTTCTAGAGGTGGAAAGGGCACAAAGAGCCATTCTCAAGGTTGGCGCTGGACTACCTTTCCGTTATCCAAAGTCTGATTTATATAAGCGCTGGGATGTACTTACAGTCAGGCAGACCTTTATACTTACTATATTAATTAAAAAACACACAAATAAAATACGACCCAAATCTCATGAAGAATAAACGTAGAAAAGGTAATGTCTGTCCTACTAACTTCTTTCACACCAGTCTCTCTCAAAGATTTTACTGTTTTCTTGGAGGATACCTGTATAACAAAATTAATTCAACGCTATCAATATACTCTCTTCGTAAGTCAATCTGCAAACAAACCTTATCTCAATGGCTGAAAACTCTGGATTATCCCGAAACTGAAAGTCTGCTGATTCCAATCCGCTAACCTACATCTCTTCCACCACATCAACCCCCCTTTTATATCCTCAAACACTAGTACACATTTACTATCTACACAATACTACCCACACAAACCCACACTCACCCACGTACTCTCTGCCGGGGTCGCGTGATTGTTCGAAGGAGATACCGTGACCCTGGCACATGGGCAACTGATGGAACACGGGTGGGTTTTAGTCAGTAAAAGTCTGACACGCCCTCCCGCTCCGCCCAGAGCGGGAGAAGTCATTTGATGATTTCCCACCTTGAAAAAAAAAAAAAAAAAAACCCACGTACTCTCACTCACACACACTCACCCACTTACACTCACTTACACTTACTCACTAGCATACACTCGTACACACACATAAATCTCATAATCATATCCATTATTTAATCGTTTTTTATTGTTTTTTTTTTAATATACAGGGTGATCGGAAGATGGGTGCAAAGCTTTAAGGCGAAGATAGTACAGATAATTTAGAACCATTTAAGCCATGGTTGTCTTAGACGAAGTCTTACCAAATATTTTTAACCAAATTTTTAAGTTTTTTTTCGGAAATTCTCAAAATTTAATGTAAACTGCATAATTATGGCCAAATTGAATGATAAATGAATTCATTTTTACTTATTTAATTAAAGTAATGTGTAAGCAATCAAGCAAAACATGTTTTATGCTTCTGTGTCATTAGATATTTTTTTTACAGACATTTAAAGCTCAGAAAAAATAAAAAAAAATGTACAATACGTCTTTCAAAGCCTTATTTAAAAAAAAAAGGAGGGTGCTTTTTTTGTTCAAACCTTTTTGAAGACATGCTTGATAATCGCTCTTTCTTTTGAGGTATCATTTATGCGGATATCTTACAAATTATTGAAATTAGGGCCTACAAACCAATTTGAGGGAGTTTTATTTTTATTTTAGGCAGACTAATTAAAACAACATTTGAATTAAAATGATTTATTTTTCATGTTCAAAATGACGGCCGTGATTCCTAATACAAGCACGGCCCCGTCCTCTAACTTCTGTAGTCGTTATTTTTAATATCATCTCCTGCTTCATTGTCTCAAACGCTGAATTTATTCTTTGTATCAATTCTTCTCTAGTGTTTATTTCTATGTTGTAATACACCAGTTCCTTGGCCCGGCCCCACACGAAAAAATCCAACGGGGTCAGATCTGGGGAGCGAGCGGGCCAAGGGATGGGTCCATCCCTGCCGATCCAGCTATCAGGAAAGCAATTGTTGAAGTGTTCCCTTACATTTAAAGTCCAATGCGCTGGACAGCCGTCTTGCTGATGACTGTTCGGTCTCTTTCGAAGATCGGGACACCTGATTCCTCTACCAGCAGTGGTAAATCAATTTGCAGAAATTGCAAATAATTTTCGCCATTCAATGGATCAGGCAAAAAGTGGGGCCCAATCAATGTTCTGCCAATTATTCCAGCCCATACATTCACAGAGAATTTCATCTGAAATTACAACTGCTTCTTAAAATGTGGATTGTTGTCTGCGTCGGCCCATTCATGGATGTTGTGAAAGTTTGTAATACCTTCCCTTGAAAATTTACTTTCATCCGTCCACAAGATTGATTTCAGAAACCACGCATCTTCGATGTCTCTGTTGAGGAGGAAACGGCAGAACTGAATTCTTCTTTGAGGATCTTGCTCTACTAGACCTTGGACACTCCTGCCATGGAACGGATACTTATCATTTTGGTGCATTGTATGCCACACCTTCCATTGAGAAATGTTTAAATTTCGAGCTACTGCTCTAGTACTGGTAGTAGGATCCGCTTGAAATGCTGCTAAAATGTCTTCGTCGACGACAGTTTCGTGTCTGCCCGGGTTGACTCCAGGTTCCACACGGTGAAACCCATCTTGGGCAAGACGACGAAACGTGTTGTAAAACACTCGGACATTCGGTATCCTGCGATTCGGATAGCGCTCTTGATACATCCGTCGCGCCAAAGATCCATTGCCGTCTGCTCTACCGTACATAAATACGATATCCGCATATTCTTGATTGGAAAAAGTAGCCATAGTCACTTAACAATTAAGAAAAACGGCGTAGGAGCGCACTAAATGTCAACTCAACACAGTTAAGTCAAAAATCAACACGTGCAGGAGCGCGAGGCTACGACTGGACACGGTGAAACAAAAAAGTTCAAAACTAACGCAAACAACACGTGCAGGAACGCAAAGGGCTACAACTGAACACGGTAAATTGTGAATCAACACGACAACGTCCACTCACAAGGGCAGTAGTTTGACTAATAAGTAAAAGATGTAACGGCTTCATCACAGACCGACTGACCCTGACTAAAGAAAAACGACTTTGTTGCCTCAGTAACTAAGACCATTTTGCTGTAAAAACCAACTCTTATCGCTTTTTGCTATTCATTGGGCGTTCTACCTGGAAATGCCGTCGCATCGCGCTCGGTGGCCATTGTTTAGAGAATCCCCTCAATGGGTTTTTTTTTTTTTTTTTTTTTTTCAGGATGGGAAATCATCAAATGACTTCTCCCGCTCTGGGCGGAGCGGGAGGGCGTGTCAGACTTTTACTGACTAAAACCCACCCGTGTTCCATCAGTTGCCCATGTGCCAGGGTCACGGTATCTCTTTCGAACAATCACGCGACCCCGGCAGGCATCGGTCCTAGTAGACCCCTACACTGCTGCTGACATCTCTTTGAGGCGCGCGTGGAACACTGCGCGTCGTCGACCCGAGCTTGGTCCTTACCGGGCGGTGAGCTACCCATTGCTCGCCACCCGCAAGCTCGCGCCTACGGTGGCCGGGAGTCCGCTATCGACTCCCGACGCCCGGGGCGTCTCCTCCTGCCTCAATGGGTTCCCCTCAATTGGTTCCTGCATGTGCCAAAAATTCTTAGAATTGAACAATGTTATCATTTCGAGCACATAAAGTATTCTTTTAAGCAAAAATTTTGTGTTTTGTTAGACTGCCTAAAATTTAAAATTTCTCCCTCGAATTGGTTTGTAGGTCCTAATTTCAATAATTTGTAAGATATACGCATAAATGATACCTCAAAAGAAAGAGCGATTATCAAGCATGTCTTCAGAAAGGTTTGAACAAAAAAAGCACCCTCCGTTTTTTTTTAAATAAGTTTTAAAAGACGTATTGTACAAATTTTTTATTTTTTCTGAGCTTTAAATATCTGTAAAAAAAATGTCTAATGACACAGATGCCTAAAACATGTTTTGCTTGGTTGCTTACACATTACTTTAATTAAATAAATAAAAAAATAATTCATTTATCATTCAATTTGGCCATAATTATGCAGTTTACATTAAATTTTGAGAATTTCCGAAAAAAAAACTTAAAAATTTGGTTAAAAAAATTTGGTAAGACTTCGTCTAACACAACCATGGCTTAAATGGTTCTAAATTGTCTATACTATCTTCACCTTAAAGCTTTGCACCCATCTTCCAATCACCCTGTATATTTCTTTTATATCACAAAATAAACAGTGAAAACTCCATCAAGCTCATACTTGTCTTAATCTAATAATATACAAAGTCTAACTGTAAGAATTGGGGGGCCTGGTGACGCGTAACACAGGTATTCAATACCTTCTTCGGGCACCAGTCTCTCACAAATGTTATTATATATTTTTAATTAGTTTAGGCACTTTATGTACCAACCTGCAACATTTGTGATGAGAAAATAAATCTAATTTTATGTTTTATGTTATGTTTATGTTATAATATGACTCCTTGTTTCCCCAAGGTTGCACAGAGGTGTACTTGTAGTACACCCACATTTCGCCCCTATTTTTAGGTTCTATGTAATAGGGGGCAAGCCTATTGCCATTTGCCATCAACCTCAATACAAAACCAAACATCTTGCTGCTACTGATAAATTCCACAAAGACAAAGTCAATAACGTTTTGCCCATCTGCGAATCGAATCCAGGACCTCATGCTCAGCAGTAGCGCTTGCGACCATTTTTTTTTTTTTTCAGGATGGGAAATCATCAAATGACTTCTCCCGCTCTGGGCGGAGCGGGAGGGCGTGTCAGACTTTTACTGACTAAAACCCACCCGTGTTCCATCAGTTGCCCATGTGCCAGGGTCACGGTATCTCTTTCGAACAATCACGCGACCCCGGCAGGCATCGGTCCTAGTAGACCCCTACACTGCTGCTGACATCTCTTTGAGGCGCGCGTGGAACACTGCGCGCCGTCGACCCGAGCTTGGTCCTTACCGGGCGGCGAGCTACCCATTGCTCGCCACCCGCAAGCTCGCGCCTACGGTGGCCGGGAGTCCGCAATCGACTCCCGACGCCCGGGGCGTCTCCTCCTGCGGCGGCTAGGGACGTGAGGGCGCAACGACTGCCACTCCCTCACGCGCCCCGCCTCCTCCTTTGCGAGCATTACTGCTTCGCAGAAGGAGGTGACGGCTTCCCATTCCCTCTCGCTCCGTACCATGGCTCGCACCAGGGCCGGACGCGAGAGGTCGCCGCCGCCGATCGCCTCCACGAGGACACGGCGGTGCTCCGCCCAGGCTGGGCACACCTCCACCGTATACTCCACCGTGTCCTCCAGACGATCCTCGCAATGGAAACACCCGGACGTATCCTCCCGCTTTATCCTGAACAGGAACCCACCGAAGCACCCATGCCCGGTGAGAACCTGCGTCAGGCGGAAGGTGAGGACGCCGTGGCGCCTCTCTATCCACTCCTCAGCTTGCGACCATTACACCAACATGTTGATCATCAGGCAGTCATGTTGATTCAGTGATAGTGTAGTGATGCTAGAACTAAATTAGTGTGATTTAAAGTCTGGCCACGGTAGATAATAAATAAATAAATATTTGTTTCCAGTTTTACAATTCGTCTTTTAAATGGTAGGTTCATACAGAGTTAACTTTAAATCCCAAGTTAAGATTAATTTTGTGTTATGGGTGACAAGGTTTTCAAGTTAACACCACTTAGACAAGTACAATTTCAGAGCTTTACAAGTTTACAATGTAGGCGTTATAGACAGCAATTAAAGATTTTATACCGAAAATAATAAAACAAACGAATTAAGGAGAGAACCATTTTTATAGTGTGTGTTGTATGTGTGCGTGTGTTTTTGTGTTGTTTTCCGTAGTGTTGTTTTGTGTTGGAAGGTGAGTGTTCGAGGATAAGCTGGGGTGCAGCGGGGAGTTTTTTTGGTTGAAAGGGGGTTTGGGTAAAATCTATGTATTGACAAATTTTTCAACTTCGTCATAGCTAAGAGTCGTTATCTAAATACGGACCTTACTTTTACATTCAAATTTAGTCAATATATAGATGCTACATTGTTTATTAACAAAGCTAGCCAAGGATTCTGAAATGACATTCTGCAAGTTTCGGTCTGTGCCTCTCTATGGGACACACTGGTGTAGTTCTATGTTTTGTCGAGTGATTAAGATCCAGCTGAAAAGAAGTATGTCTGCGCAACGTACAGTTTAGCACAAAGAGCTGCCTCACTGTCAAGACCTGACATTCTTTGTACAATTGAGCCGTACTATAGAGTCTGGCACACGAAAGTTGATCCTGAAAAACAGCGGCAAATTTAAAAAATCCAAGTGTGGTAACCCGGAGTGCAATAGGAATAACTAGTTTTGATATTTGTAAAAACAAATTATTATGTTCAAACAAGGTTGAAACCGATTTTTCGTGGTAGTATAGTATTCTGACGAATGAATACGGTGGATTGACATATTTTTTATACAAAGCTACCAAATCATATACTATATATTAGTAAAAGTTATTTGACAATTGAAAATTCGACCAGTGAATTACTTAAATGAGTTCTGATTAATTTAAATAGATTTCACCAGTTTTATATCGAACTAGCTGTCCGCCGCCGCCGCAGTTTCATCCGCATTTTGGTTACTGAAAGAATTTTTTAAATCGGACCAGTAGTTCCTGAGATTAGCGCGTTCAAACAAACAAACAAACTCTTCAGCTTTATAATATTAGTATCTGTAAACTTTAGTTATTTTATTAATTATCGTATGCAATGATCGTAATTAATGAGGTTCATAGACATCAAGCTATTTAGACTATGTATGTTGATATAAAAAAAAATAAACGGTTAATTATTTAAATACTTTATTTTATGAATCATAATCAAAATCGGAATCTAAAAATTCCATTTCTAGTGATGCATCCGAATCACTGCTACTATCGTCACCAACATTTATGATGAACCGATCCATTTCTTCATCGGTTATTCTGTCTCTTTCTTTGTATGTATTTTCTATATGGATAACATGATCAGTATTTTTTTTCCATTCTTCTGGGGTTACACACTCAAAGGATTCCCTTATAATTCTTTCCACTTCAATAGATGGTAAAAAATATTTTTACTTGCGATTTTACGTTTTACCAGGCTCCAAGTTAGCTCTATGGCATTTAAGTCGCAGTGGTAAGGAGGTAAACGCAGTACTTCATGACCATGCTGTTCTAATAATTGATCAGCTTCATAAATTGGATCTGGTTTATGTTTCTGAACCAGACAGAGCAATTCAGCTTTCGTATAATGACTTTCAAAATCTATGTTATTTTCTCTGAGCCACTGTTGAATTTTGTTTTTCACAGTCTGTGTTGTAGGTGGTTTATTCACTTGCACTGTGTGATAACTTGCATTATCCATGACAATGACACTTGGCTCGTACAAATTGAGTATAAGTTTTTCCACTAACCATTTGTTAAAATTTTGTGAATTCATGTCATGGTGATAGTCTGCCATTTTTGATTTAGTGCTAAACAATAAAAGTGCATTTGACACGAAGCCTCTTTCTGAACCAGCGTGAACAATTATGTACCTTTTGCCTGCTGATATCTTGTCTATAACACCACTTGTTGAAGGCCCCTGCCATGACTTCTTGGGTCTATACTTTTGGTGAACATATGTCTCATCTAAATAAATTATTGGTTTCCCTTCTGCGCGTTTGGAAGAAATAGTTCGTAAAAATTTGTGTCTCCAAGCTACAAGATCAAATCTTTCAATAAGTAAGGACCGTTCATTTTTGTTTTTTTTTAAACTCATAACCATTATTATGTAATATGCGACGCAAAGTTTCACGGGAGCCAGTAAACTCGATAGATTCCCTCAGTTCAGTCAATAAGCTTCGCAAAGTAGGTACTCGTTTTTGTACTAAGTAAAATTCATTAATTTTATTTCTAATAAAGCATTTATATCGAAGCTGTCCAAATTAGATACTGTGGGCTTATGGGGTCGTTTTTTCCCTGGTGTACTAAAAATTCCATCATTCAATCGTCCTTCCTTTTTAATTCTTTTTAAAGTTGCGACGCTAACTCCTGAAAAAGAAAACAATAAAACATAAATTACATCCCATACATTTATAATACCATAATGATATGAATTCTAGCAGTACATTACACAGTAAAAACACTGCATACACAGTTACATACCAGTGATTGACGAAATTTCTTCCAAAAACTGGTTCTGGGTTTTAATTAGCTTATTCTCTCCCAAAGCACTTAGTTTTGCAATAGTTCCTTTAACCGATGCAACTTCGGTACCTTCAATATTCAAATTGTCTGTAAACAAAACATCCATTACATAACTATGCGTATAAGGTAAACATGACTTTGAAGCAAATATTATAATACTATTTAGAAGTATCAAAATTATTATATGTATAAACTAACCTATAAAGTCTGTTATCGCAAGTAAACATTGCTGTTTTTCGTTGTAATCATCTCGTTTCTTTTGTTGTTTTTCTTCAAATGAATTCATCATAGTAAACAATAACTTCCGCACGTCACTTTTTATTGTTTTGTTCATTTGAAACGTTAAAATTCGAGTATAAATACAATGAAATCCTATGAATAGTCTGACAATATATAAGTGGAATGACAATCATCTGACGTTTTTAGAAAGTTGCCATATAAAAACTTACGATTAAACCACAGGATCAACTTTCGTGTGCCAGACTTTAACGATAGTGTTTAAAAGTCACTTTGAAAATAGCTCTCTGGGCACTCTTCAGCTGTATCTTACTTAAATTCAAAGCACCACCCCACACTGTTATGCAAAATCTTAATATTGACTGCCAAAGGGAGAAATAAACTTTACGGATGGTGTCTGCGTCAGCACTATACCGTAGGCTTTTAAAAATGGTGCCAGACAATGCCCCAATCTGAGCATTCCATCATATGAGGTTGTCTGTGAGTACTCCAAGGTGTTTCACTTTGTTTTTCTTGTCAGGGGAAAGCAGAACTATTGGTTTGGGTAAGCATTACAATTATTATGCGCTATAACTGAACATGGGATATAAGGTTGCGAATTAGATTTGAGGGCGAAAGTGATAAGTTCAGGTATCCACATTTATAGCTAGACGATTCGCTGATACCCAAGACATAACAATGCTAAAATAGATTCTGCTCTCTCTCGGCCTTCGTCTCAATTTTCAGCAAGTACCAGATGGGCCGTATCATCCACATAATATGTGTATATGGAACAATTTGGGATTGCTAAGTCACATACTGTGTTTATATAGACTAAACAATGTGAAGGCCTCAATATAGAACCATGAGGCACTCCGAAAGACAACCCATACTCAACGACGACATACGTGGTGACTTAGACACTGCGTTCGCCATATAAAAAGCTCGGAAAGAATGCAAGTGCCAGGCCTCTAATTCCAACTCGCTAAAATTTTCTGAGTGGGATGGGGACACATGTCGTCAAATGCCTAAGATAAATCTAAGAATAATAGAGAGTCGCAACAACTTCGTTAATCAGAGCACAAAAAGCGTCCTTACATAACTTCTACGAAAGCTAAATTGATTACTGGACAGAATATTGCGGTTTTCCAGGACAGTTATGAGTCGATTTTTCAGACCCTTTCAAGAACCTTCGACAATGCCGGTAGGGCCAAAATTGATCTATAGTTATTGACACTGCCTCTGACCTTGTGTCCTTGTGTGTAGGTTGAACGACCGTTTAATACTTTCGGGATTACACCATCAGAAATATCAGGAAGATCACAAATGTGAACGACAAGAGTCTATCTGGATATTTTTAGTAGCTGTGAACTGATTCCATCCTATCCCGGGGCAGAATCCGTATATAGACCCACTATAATGTTTCAATTTCAGCGAGATCCGGAGGGAGTTGAGTTCAATTCAGAACAATCGTGTTCACCTGAGCGTCGTCCCTGACATATGACTTTTGTAACGTAAATATTCGCGAAACAATTGTTGACTAAGTTGATTGAAGACTTGCAGTCTAGGTTACACATAGACAATAACTGCATAGGAGAAAATCTAGAGATTTGTGTATTAATTATGGTATTCATAACGTTCCCGGTCTTTTCGTGGTTACTTTAACTTTCATCAATTATTTTTAGCAAATGTATTGCAAAAGTTGCGATAACGTATGTATAGTTTAATTTTATAGTGTAAATATCCGGTGTGTTCTGGTGTTCTCTATGCATGTTGTCCCTATTCCTAATGCATCTTAGTAGTTTAATATTCTCAGCCTACAAGGAATTCAACTGGTGGTGGTGTTTTTATGTAGGTACTTATAATTGATCCCACCAAAAACATTTTCATGTAAACTGTTACCAAAACGAGATCATATGGCTCTCACTGACAAAAAGTTATCACATCTCATGTAGAGCCAAGCTTCTAACTCTACAAGCCCTAACGTCACAAACTCTAAACCTTTTAGTCAAAATATGTGGCTTGACCGTTTCGTTACTATAGAAACTATTGTATAATGTTTTACCTTACGCTGATGTGACGGTAGCGAAACGGCCAAACCAAATATTTTGACTAAGGTGTAGAGTTTGTAGAGTTAGGGCGTGTAGAGTACGAAGCTTGGCTAACCCTTGCGCTTTGCTTGGCTCGTCTTGGCGGGGGCACTACCGTGCCCCTAGATAAGATTATTAGCTAGCTTCCCTATGCCATTACATAAAAAACCGCATCCGATACAATGCAGGCTTTATACAGCTAGTCGTTGCAACAAATTCAATAATAATGTAGCTCTTAGAATTACACCATTTATAGTAGAGCTTGAGAATCCTAAAGAAATCTATGGAGCCCTTTAAGTACTGTAAAAAGAGTACTGTTCTTTATATCATAATCAAATATTAAAATATCCAGACTTAACCCAATAAAATTAATGACGCCTCCGTTGGTTTCAACCCATGGGCTACTCCAGATATTTATAAAAGTAGAGCGAGACTATACGAGTTATATGGTTTTAAAATCAGGTTTGATACTCCTTTCCTTGAGTGTGTCAAAAATTGTTTAAAAAAAATTGTGTGACTACCGATATGACGACTAACAGAGAAGTATGGAAGAAAAATATATGTTGCGCCGACCCCAAATATACTGAGATAAGGACGGAGGAGAATGCTAATGATGATGTGTTACTGTTTAGTAATATTTCTAAGCGAGACATAATAAAAATTACTCTGTTAGAAATCCACTAAACGATAACCGATGTTGTACTAACTTTTACCTAAAATCTATACTATAATAATATTATAACATCACGCTACAACTAAGAGGAGCGGAGCAGTAATGAAAAATGTTGCAAAAACGGGGAAAATTGATTCCTTTTGAGAGTTTCCGTTGCGTGCGCTGCGTAAACGGTTAAAGTAACGCAAAAATCATGTATGACGGAATTGTTCCTTTTAAAAAGTTCTAAAAAAAAGTCCGCGAGAGCATATGTCTATCTTTTAAGGTTGACTCACTATAACTCAAAAGGAGCGAGCAGCAACGAAAAGTGGACGAAAACTAGCAGGCAAATCGATGCGACGGGAAGGGTCAGGGGAGCAAAAATTTGACGCGGACGAAGTCGCGGGCAGACGCTAGTGCATGCATAAAGTTCTTGCAACTACTAGCGCCTGTCGAAAGCATTGATGAAAATCGCATTGAAATCCGTTGCATACTTTAAAATATCTAAGCGTACAAACACGAAATGCGACCTTATTTTATAGTATGTAAAGAAGATATTTTCTTTACAAAATCATTACATTTTTTTCTAAACATTATGAAAATGTACCATGTCTTAAAAGCTTAAATGTACAGTCTAGTCTTTTATATCTTCGTCAGTTAAGCTAAGCGTGGGAAGTCATACATGGAGAGTAGTTAAATTAATTGAACTCTTCGTGTGATGGCGCAGAGTTCTCGTATCATTCGACGGCCTTGCGCCTTACGCTGATATACGACGTTATAAAACATACTTTGAGATTAAGATCAACGAGGTTAACTACGTGAGCACCAAATTTAAGAGTAATAATAGGTTTTTAATAAGATACACATGAGTGACACCCTAATATGCATGCTTAGCATTATTTTACCAGATTCGATTTTTAAACTTATTATATTTCACCGAATATCTATTTATGTAATTCCTTAGAGAAAGACACGTAAGGAAGTCAAATCAAGAACAATTTACTACAACTTTATGAATTTGCGTCGAAATCTATAATTATATAAAAATAATGAATTATTTAAGTTTAAAAATAAACCCAATAAGTGCTTCTGTTAGGTTGATAAATGATTTGAACTTTGCTACAAATTTACAGACGGATACGTTTAGTTTTTATGTTTGAGGACATCGAATAATAGGTGTAACAAGTGCGTTACACAGACAGGTAGGGGCTACAGTTTAAATGGCCGTAGCGCCCAAACGAACCGTCCTCGTCCTCGCAGCGCGTGCGCTGGCGAGCGGATGCGCGCAACTCAGTCCATGAGTGGCTTTAGCTGCGTACGCGCACCAAACACTCCCTTGCCGCGGTTTTCGAATTTGGAGTATGCCGACTCGCCGCGTAGTCAATATCGCGCAAAAACTTTTCGTTATAGTTTAGCTATAAACTAAATTTACGATCTCGTGTGTCCACGGACTTGTATTGACAGATAGGATTGTATGACAAATAGAGTGATTATAAGGAATAATGATACATTGCGGAAAAATGTGTGACTCGTGTGAAGGTGCACAAGAGTGAATTCAGCGACGGTGGCGGTGGTCGGTGGGCACAATGAGTGCGCCGCTGAATTGGCACAAATGGCTAGTGTTGTCGTTGCTCGGATTGGCTTTGTCCGCCCGGACAATTGGCTGCGATTACAGTTCCATCACCGAGAAATTTGGAGCGGAAGCCGTGGCTCGATGCAATGAAAAATGCCCCTTCCAGGTTCGCTTATTTAAATATATTTTTCCATTCAATTTACACTCTTTGACAACAGTGTAATTCTTAATTTTATTTAGAAAATAAACATTATTGAACAATTTTCGGTTGCAAAGTTTGTTTACGGAGATGACACAAATGCATAGCTATACAACGTTCCGCTTTGTGCGTTCATTGATAAAGATTGCGACTAACAGTTTATTGGTCGAGGATAAAACGATCATCTTAGTTTATTATGTAGTTTATTTGCGGCGACTGTCGTACAGGTTCAACGCACATCTAAGTAATTGTCGACAATTAGCGATCCACTATAATCAACGCAAACGCGCTAAATATAGATCAGCGTTCCCAAACGTCAAGCGACTCAGTTGTGGGCGGATAAGTCCCTCGCATATTTTAACAATTGATGAAATAAAGTCTTCGTAGCAAACAAGGACATCATAAATACTAAAATTATCCTCGTATTCGCTATCAATCGGAGAATAGTACCCCAATGATTTTGGCAGATTACTCCCAAATGCAATCACAAGTGAATTAATGCAAAATAATACTGTAGACGATATACGAAAGTTATTTAGACCAGATACATATCACAGTGAAGGATTGATACCTCATATGTCGGTACCGAACGTGGGGAAAAAACCAAAACATGGAAACCGCGGATGGATCACATTTCGGGGTGAAGCCTTTGAGGTGCCACTCGGCGAAGTCCGGTCACACGCTTGCAAAAAAACCCACCAAAACCTTATAAAAAAGTGATGGAGTAAAGTAAAATATACCTAGGTATTGTTTTGCTGGAGTGTAGTTCATTTCAATGGAAGTAGTCGAAAGCAGATAATTAGACCTAGTTTGGCTCCAGGATGGGGATTATTGCCTTAGGGAGAATGGACAAAAGTCGGGGTATTTAATTAGTTAATAGAAATAACCATTCAGGGATAACCGGTATGAATTATAAGAAATACTGAGCCAGCAACATAGACCATACAACATTATTGACAACCGAATATGTAAGATTAATCACCAATTTGGGTGGCATATTTAGAGGACAAATATCTATATCAAATAATATCGATAAATATGCGCATTCTAGCAGACATAAGTAAAACCAAGAAGACAGCATAAGTTACTTGAAAACAGACTTTATACCGTATAATATACGACTATACACCCAAATGTTGATCTCAATGCAAACCAAAGGCATATCAGGCAAATGCGTTCAATATTTTTTCTGAGAGAAATCCATTTCAACGTATAGGTGTTCACTGTAGGTCGAATCTGAAAAGTTACACTGTGGACTCAACGGTGTTATAAAACAACGACTATGAATTTATGGTAGGTATAGGACTTACGTAAATTGGAATATAGATCTGGAGATATCATACATGCAAGGTAATATTCGAACCTTGGAGATATTTAAGTTAAAAAAAAAAATAGTAAGTAAAACTCAACGGAGAAGAGGCTGTCTATCAAGATGACGACTAATAGAGAAACATGGAAGAAAAATACATGTTGTGATAAGGGCCAGCATAATGGCTAAAACAAATCAATCACACCTAAATTACAGGCACAGGTAGACGTAATGATTATCACGCTCCGTTGCGCTCGCGCCGACCATGTCGCAACGGAAGTTATCAGGACTGTGACTTCGTTGAACATCCCGTGGTGCCCCCTATTAAACAAAATATCCGTTTTTATAGGAATTCTTCTAAGTAGATAAGTGCCTACATACTTTCTAACTTTTGTTTTTGTTTTCGTAGAACCGAACTGGGGATGGCCACTTCGACGTAAGTTGTGGGTCCGATTGCAGCGTTCAACAGGTAAGTCAAGTCACGTATAATTGGATATTAATGACTTCAAATATTCCTCATTACTCAATTTACTTATTTACATGTCGGTAACAAGGTCGCATTAGCTTTGTATTTGATTTGCGGGATACATTGAACTCAGAGCACAACGCAGCGCCTGAACTTGCTTGAAGTCGCTTTAATTTGGAAATAGGGGTAGCACGTGGTATATTCGTTATCTCTACGTCATGTTTTTAGGCTTCCGTTGCCAAATGGCAAAAAACGGAACCCTTATAGATTCGTCATGTCTGTCTGTCTGTCTGTCTGTCTGTCCGTCCGTATGTCACAGCCACTATAAGAGCTATGCTGTTGAAACTTGGTAAGTAGATGTATTCTGTGAACCGCATTAAGATTTTCACACAAAAATAGAAAAAAATCAATAAATTTTGGGGTTCCTCATACTTAGAGCTGAAACTGAAAATATTTTTTTTCATCAAACCTATACGTGTGGGATATCTATGGATAGCTCTCCAAAAATGATATTAAGGTTTCTATTAACATTTTTTTTCTAAACTGAATAGTTTGCGCGAGAGACACTTCCAAAGTGGTAAAATGTGTCCCCCCCCCCCCCCGTAACTTCTAAAATAAGAGAATGATAAAACTAAAAAAAATATATGATGTACATTACCATGTAAACTTCCACCGAAAATTGGTTTGAACGAGATCTAGTAAGTAGTTTTTTTTTAATACGTCATAAATCGTAAACCGCAATTTACCTTTCATTCAATCAACTCAAATATAAAAAAAAAAACATTTAATTTCATAAACATAAACCTTATGCATAAACCGTGAATACGGTTTGTACGGAACCCTCGGTGCCCTAGTCCGACTCGCATTTGGCCGGTTTTTGATAGAAAATGCAAACCACTTAGATTTTTTCCACATACGTCTTTTTGCCCTGAATACGTACGACCTACTTGTACGGCAAAGCAACCTATCACATACCTAATATCCAATGTAGTGCAGAAACCTACTTCATTCTTACACATCCAGCATATTTTACACCAACACCTATTTAAAAGTACTACTATTGTATATAGAATCAAGTTCTTCTAACTGAACAGTTGTGCTGCTGGAGATTTTGTTGCGCCACTTGTTCCTAGCTAAAGCACTAGGAAATGGGGGGCGGGCGTTTTGGGGGTCTGTCTCATGTGATGAGACGTTCAAAAAGTGTTGATTTTCAGCCTACTGAAATTACTTATAAATTTGATTGCGAGACTGACTTTTATTTCGGAATGTGGTTGTACTAAAGACACGTCTGCTTCGGCAGTATCCTTCGGGGAATATTAGCGTGCAGTTATGTGTCTATCAGAGTAGACTAATTTTTAATTTGATCCTTATTACTATAGTATTCATTTATAATCGTGAGTATATAAGCAATCATCTTCATTCTGCCTTAATCCTTATGATTTGGAAAAATCTTAAATCTTTATCAGCCATCATCTCAGTGATTAGTTGCTCACTTTGTTCACAGTCACATCATATCAGCGATCGCGCTGTGGGATTTTCGTTATCACGAGTAATTAAGTAATTTTTTCACCCTGTTTGTTAACCACTCACATACTTATTTAATCGTTTAACATTATGTATAACGCGTCAAAACTGATCGGCCATAACTACGCAGGCAATCGTAAAATTCAGTGGTCCGATAAGTTTGTTTATAGTATATTTATGCACTCTCAGTATTGGGTAACCCATTTTTACGGCACCGTAACGGAAATTGTAATGTAGGATGTTTAAAATTATATTTGTCACTAGCTGACCCGGCAAACGTTGTTTTGCCATATAAATAATTTCCTAGGCGGGGATAACTAATTAAATGACGATTGATCAGTTTTCGACCGGAGAGGAAACATGATTAAATTACTAAAATGGCTATTAAAAAATAAGGGTTGATCGTAGAAGGGTGAAAATTGATGTATGTATTTTTGTATGTTGTATCATAAAAAAATAGAAATTAAAAATGTTGTCTAAAAAATAAAATTTAGGGGTGGACTACCCCTAACATTTAGGGGGATGAAAAATAGATGTTGGCCGATTCTCATAGATACCGGATAAGCACAAAAAATTTCATCAAAATCGGTCAAGCCGTTTCGGAGGAGTATGGCGACGAAAACTGTGACACGAGAATTTTATATATTTGTCATATATGCTTTAAATTTTACAGAGGATCTTTTGGTTTAACATAGTCTACAGACAAAATATTAAAATAATTTACAAAATATTTATAATTACTGTGCGATAACTAAATCTCGGCGTTTCACCTTTAACCTATTTCGAGATACAAGGTATTTAATGAATACTGGTTCCAAAATATAAGATAAGTTATACATTAAGATTATGAATATTTACAACCTAACACTTTGGGCACAAAGTTAGTTACTATTTGGTTGTAGTGTTCGAATGGCGTGTCACAACGAAAGCCGACAAGAGTATAAGCTTACAAAAGACTATTAATTGTTAACTAAATTACATTGAAACTAGCTAGACCGTGTACATGAACAAAACGAGCTCGTGGGCACTATCCTAGTTCTTTTGTTAGGAAATAACTTCATTTAAATTATTCACTGTAGTAGAGACACAGTAGGTACGTAAATGCAATGTACACCATAATGTAGCTCATAGGAGTGTACTGAAACTAAATCAAGGATGATAGTGAAAATGTTTATGAATTACAGGACAGATAAAACACCGTGTTTCTCAAAGATTTTTCTGACCATTTATTGAAGATTTGAATTAATTTAACTTATTGATAGAGTATAAACTCTATAGTTTTGTTACACATATCCATCATTTAATGTTACAAAACTGACATAAAACGGCGTATTCGTTCAAAGTCCTGACAGTTACTACTGGTTTATGTCAAAATTATCAGTTATGTCCAATTTACGCCCCTGCGCAGCGCAAAAAAGTTCAAGTGGCGGCGGCGGGTAGGACAGACGCACCCCTCGCTCGACCGACGGAGTCAATTGACTTGCTTCCATTTTATTATTATTTGTTACCATTACAGAAACAATACTGCAGTCATGTGAAACATAAATTGACAATTATTTTATTTTACGACTCTATTATTTAGTTTGCTTACAGATATATCTGTAGCACATATTACCTACAAAGTTTCTACGTTTGTTTAGTGTTCCCTTATAATTTTAATTTAGAGTAATTTACAAAGTTTAAGGAAATGTTAAGTTCATTCTGTTTATGGGAATGTTTTACACCTCCGGTGTTAAAAGAATGCATGGGAATTTATTTATCTGAGCATCGCATCAATGTTGTATGCACTGCAAAGCTTTGCTCAACATCTTTCGTCAAGTCGCGAGGTGTGGCAGACAGAAAGCATCGAATGCACCGCCCTTCCTTTTGCTTACTGCTAAACAAACTCATTTCTATCGCTGGTTCCCTTACAAGACAACTTGTTTATTTTATGAATGAAGTTCCTGAGAAACGTTGCTTCAAGAAATTGTTCAGTCGAATAACATTTTGTACTTGTCTAATTGCATGGATTTCATATTATTTCTTAGATATTGTTTTGAATTTGTTTATTCAGAATTACCAATTTACCCGTTTTTGACAGTTTTATTTTTTATAATGAGCACGGAGCGGGTACAAACCACGGACGGTCAGCTCGGTTTTTTTTTGCATAGTTTTGAGGCAGTGTGAAGAATCTAGAGGTTAAAGTCAATACTTAAGTTTAACGAGTTCATGTCATTAAGTAAAAAGGCAAGAGTAGTCTGAACCATTTCGGTTAACTATTTCCTGTACCGCGTTGGACTATCAGCTAGCTATAATTCAAAAGAAGTCAGTTTCGATTTGATGAATGTAAATGTTCATCCTGCAAGGGATGTAGTTATGGAGTGATAGGTGGTCAGTGGCATGGTGTGGCTGGCGAGCTGCGCCTGCGCAAGGGTCGCGTGAGACTCAACGCCGGATGGACGCAGGAAGGAAGCTTCTAGTTGCCAGCTTGCTCCCCTCGGATCTATTTTAGAGTTCATTCGTTTTATTCTATCATTTACAGAACATGCTTTTTAATACGAGCCGACTTAGAATTGCTGTATCCCGTTCTGGGAACCTCTTGTTATAGAATATTCGCTGGACTAAGTACAATAACTATTGGATGCTAAACGGTACTACTCAGTCTAATGTATTAGAAGCCAATATACTTTATATTGTCTTATCTAAAATGTATTTGTCTTTACAATTTAGGTCCATAATTCATCTCACCAGGCGTTGAGGTTATAGGTATGATTAACAGTCTACGAAGCTCTGTTGGTGACCATTCATAAAGTACCTAGTTTACTCTATATACGGTTATATCATCTTCAGGGTATCTATGATGTGTGAGACGGATACTGTCTAATATGTATATCTAGACAGAACACGTGTTGCGAATGTTAGAATTAACGACTAAATTATCTAAGAGCTTATCTTTTCTTTCGGAGAAAACAGTTAAATGTCACAAAATATGGCGTATATATGGCGGGTTATAAACATTACCTAAACGTATCTGGAATATTTTATTTGAGTACTTATCAGTAAATTTTACTGGTCCTAAGAAAAGCAGTATAGACGACAGAAAATCAGTGTCTGCGTGTATAATCCGTTATAAGGCAGATAACACTAGAGCAAAAGCATGCCAATGGACATAAATTGTATGGTCTAGCATTAAACACATTGTTATGTTTTGAATGTCAAAAACGTCTGATGATATGTATCTTATCTTCTGTGGAACTTATGCACTGACTTTAAGACCAAAACTGAACCAATACCTATTGCAAATAAATGATTATGTAAGGTTCACATACCTGCCATTCTTTCATACGATCTTCTCCACGACAGAGCGAAGCCTTGTCTGGATAGGTCTCTTCATCCAGCTAAGAAGCGTGCGCTATTTTCGGCCTTATCATCGCTAATCATTCCGGACGCCATGCTAAAAAAAAAACCTTATCATTCATTAAAAAAATTGTGACTGAAGGTATTTCAAGAGAAGTGGACCATAAAGTCACCAACGCATGGATATTGAACTCATGTAAGGGAATTCAATACCCCCCTGCGCGCTTCGTTGCGTTGCGTTCGGAAATGAACAATCATCTATCGGAAGTGAAGGTAGTACCTGCGATTACTTCATAATTTATGTGTGAAATTGGACTGAACCGTGTGTGTTCGAATCTATTATTGAACAAAGTTGCCAGTTGGGAAAACGATTTGGCTAGATATACATATTTTGATTCGAATTTGGAATCGCAGCTAATAGGACTGTGGTATACCAAATATGACATCACTACATAAGGTAGTGATGTCAGTATTTAATTTCCATCAAACTTACGAGTATCTTACTCGCTTTACGCGAATATATCGTCAATATCGACTGATCTAAGCAACAGTACCGAATTAGTTTTCCTTTTGACGTAAACTCGTAGCTACGTCACGCGTAGATACGTCTAGTCCATATCATGATCTTGCATGCATATTGCATACCTTCAATAAATGTCGTTAAAGATCGTGATCGAGAAATGTCTAGCGATCTGCGTAAGGAGACTTTGCTTAGATATTAAAAGTTATCCGTAATTACAACTAATGTACAAACGTTTTGGATTACGTATTAGTGACGATGCGGGCCAAAACTTCACCTAATTCAATGCTTAAAACTATTTTCGCTCGATGATGAAGATGAGTATACTCAAAGTAACGTAAAGTTATATACACATATCGTATCTAGTCATTCTGAAATTCAAATTGGTAGCGGAACGAGTAAACAAAATGTGACCGCATTCGGCGTCAGGTGCATTCATGAATATTCTGAATAATTAATAATGTAACTGTGTGAAAATGTAGGATTTTATGGCATTTAACTTAATTTAGTCATGGGGGAAAGGAACTTGAAATTCAACCCAAATATATATTTAAGTTGGAGTCAAGTCAACCGCATGAATAAATATTGTAATTAATTTAAATCAGGTGCATTTGCACTTTGGCTTGGCTTGGAAGCTAACTAAACAAAGCAATGTTAACCACCGTCATTTGCAGCCACAAGTTGGTGTTGTACTTTTCTCTCCTAAATATTGCAGCAAATATTGTCATAAGCTCAAAGTAAATAACACAAATCTTCATAAACTTTCACATGAGAACGCTCTTGTAACGCGTACGAAGAACTCTTATCGTGTAAGTAACAATTAAGCGATCAATTGTAATAAGTGCAATATGAAGTCGAGTCGGCCCTTCAATTAGCTAATAAACGCTGATTATGTTTGTTTGTTACTGGTTTTATTCTTAGACGAAATCATATGAAACTATATTTAAGCAGCAAATGACCCTTCACTTAAAGCCATGTATATGAACGCCCACACAAACTGGACCTGTTAAAATAAATTGTTAAAGAATGCTCCTAATTTACTGTAACAAAGACCTTGCAACTTCTAAGTCACCGGGGTGCTAATTTTAGCAGCACTAATTGTTGTTCCTAATTCAATTGTTACTATTTCGCTATTCAACCTGCGCAGTGCAGCGCTAATCTCTCGCTGGTGTCTAACATTAATTGAACGCCAGACGGCTTAATTCCTAACACACAGCTTGCAAACAAATATCTCTTTGAACCATCGCAAACGCATATTTCATACTTAAATGCACTATATGTGGCCAACCTCAAGGAATTTTTCCATGAATTTTCCCATTAATATGAAGTAAACATCATTGGGTAACCGATCTCTTTTGATGATTTTATTTTATCGCTCATCCGCTTACTTAAAAGGATCTGAAACCGCAACCTATGTGGTAACTTCACAGAGATATCCAAATCTGGCAGATATTTATAAAGCTCTTGAACTGGATATTTCTTTCATCTTACTTTTATGAGAGAGTAACTATCAAAATCTAATTTATTCTCTAACAACTTAACTCTAAACTAGCACATATATTCAAATATCAACCATACTGAATACGATAAATCATGAAGAGACGCTCAGTTATGATAAAGAACTGCACTGGCTTCGTCGTCGCCCGCTAATTCTTATTTCCTCATTAGGTGAACCGTTCCCCGCTTGCGAGCTGCGCTTGCGCCCATTCAACAAGTCACCTCACCTCCCCTCTACGCCATTATACCCCGACTGCCCCTTCAACACTCCACGATACCAATCTGTTGAGCGAAATTACCTAGAGTGCACTCAGCTTCTGCTAAGTGTTTTGATTTATTGTCCTTTTATTGGACACTCGTCCGTTGGTCACGAATAAAACAAATAGAGATGTGCTCATCATTGTAATCATTTGGACGATCATATTGAAGCCGTTGCCAATACACCAAAGAAACGTTAAAAAAATATTTATTTTTTTTGGTGATCAGTATCACATAATATGTATCTCGTTTTTGTTTTTACATGACTTTCTATCAAATTTATATATTATTTTTATGTGTGGAAGTTCTACAACACCTAGGTGTTTTAGAACTTCCACACATAAAAATAAAGTAAGTAAGTATTAAACAAAATTGATCTAGAATTCTAGATCAATTTTGTTTAATACAATTTTTTCGGTGTTAATTCATTTAGCCGTTGTAAATTGGACTGATAAAGGCTAGCAATAGGGCGGTACATTGAGAGGAGTGCTCTCGAGGCTAGAGTGTGGCAGAGGCGGCGGGAAGCATGCCGGTGGGCCCCAATTTGCCTCAGCATTATCCAATTGCCAGAATAAAATGGTTGGCGTGGGCCAGCGCGTGACCTGCTCTCGAAATTTCAGTTCCAATAACATGGGTTCAATACAAATATTCTAATCGGCACGATATAAAATAAATAAATAAATAAATATCTTAGGACAACCAACACACCGTTATCTGATCCCAAACTAGGCAGAGCCTGTACTATGGCAACCAGACAACTGATAAACATACTTATATATTTCTAAATACATACATATTATAGATAAATTACACCCAGACACAGAACAAATAATTGTGCTCATCACATGCCAGTCAATAAAATAAAAAGTTCTTTAAATTCATAATTATCATGCCACTTACTAATAATGAAGTTGTGATTCATTATGAGTGTAGGTAGAGACATAATGGTTATCTGCATGGGTTACAAAAATGTATAAAACTTTGAGGAAAATGTAGCATTCATCTTGAAAAAATAGTAGCGTTTGTAATTGACCAAAAGGTTAAAACCAACTTTGAAAGTAAAGAAGATGTTCTTTGTAGCAGTAGTAGTAGGTATTTAATTTGTATTGTTTTAGTCGCATTTAAACTACTTCTAAGCGTGTCGATGATCGTCTAAATTGTCAGAATCGTCAATGAATCGGCGGCGGCGACCTCTCGCGTCCGAGCCATGGGACGGAGCGAGAGGGCATGGGAAGCCGTCACCTCCTTCTGCGAAGCAGTAATGCTCGCAAAGAAGGAGGCGGGGCGCGTGAGGGAGTGGCAGTCTCTGCGCCCTCACGTCCCTAGCCGCCGCAGGAGGAGACGCCCCGGGCGTCGGGAGTCGATTGCGGACTCCCGGCCACCGTAGGCGCGAGCTTGCGGGTGGCGAGCAATGGGTAGCTCGCCGCCCGGTAAGGACCAAGCTCGGGTCGACGGCGCGTAGTGTTCCACGCGCGCCTCAAAGAGAGTACCCCTTCAGCAGTGCTGAAGGGGTTTGCTAGGACCGATGCCTGCCAGGGTCGCGAGATTGTTCGAAAGAGATACCGTGACCCTGGCACATGGGCAACTGAAGGAACACGGGTGGGTTTTAGTCAGTAAAAGTCTGACATGCCATCCCGATCCGCCCAGAGCGGGAGAAGTCATTTGATGATTTCCCATCCAAAAAAAAAAGCGTGTCGATGATCGTCTAAATTGTCAGCCTAGTATTTAGGTACGAGTTTATTAATTCCTGTAACGTGCAGTTATCAGGGCATGCAGGGCATGGTGTTACGTTCGAAAAAAGAATGAAAATGGCTTAGAGATATGCCAAAATGAGTGAATGCCAAAGAAATTAATGTTTATGCCATAATTACTCGTATGTCCGATGGTGATGGCGTCGATAAGTTATATAGTATCACTAGCTTTTGCTGGCAGTTTCGCCAAAGTAGATGTCAAAAATTATCCCAAAGAGACGTACTCCCGGGATAAAAAGTGTGTTAATTCAGGTTGTAAACTATCTGTTTTTATTATCCGAATCCGATCAGACGATTTGCCGTGATTTTGTAACAAACATACAAACTTTCACATTTATTATAATTGTTAGGATTATTTTTTTATTTTAATAAGAGTCAAGTTTGTCACTCTCACGCTAGAATAGCTGCCATACGTGATTTAGTCACCCTTTTTGAATTCCCAGAATACGTTAATTAGATTCAGATAAATTGTACTATGACCACGCAGCTCAGCTGATGATAGCCATTAGGTAATACTCTGCTGTAGACAAAGATAAGCTAGCTATGCGTACTATTGATGCATGATAAACAGGCACCACAGTTGCACATCGTGACGCTTACACTTAACCTTAAATATTGCCACCATGTCCAGCAAGACGTCCGCTTGATGCCTACAAAGTGATTACAGTTTCTCATGTCTTTGACAGCCAACCAACTCGTGTTAGAATATTATTAATCAAAGCTGCAAATAAACAATTTGTGAAATAAATGTGGGATACGCTATCTGAAAGTTTATCTTAGGTCAGTAACGTACGGAATTAGAAAAACAGCATCCACGCAAGTTAGTATCCACTGGCGCCTATTTACAAGCGAGATAACTGAGCATTAATTAATTTAAATAAAAACTGCATTTGTTTTCTTCTTCACACTTGTATCGCAGCCGTTACACATAATCTACGAGGGTCACGGGCCACGTTTGTTGCTGTGTGAATATTTTTATATATGACGAATACTTTTACTTTTAGTAGAATAAAATTATTGTTACATTGGCAGGTGATAAAAAACATGCAAAGGCATGCTGTGCAAAGGCATAGCGCATTCTCAATTTCGTCACTTAACTTGAGGAAAGAAAAATTTAAGGCTCGCCATATTTTCTTAAGTTTTTTATAAAAGGCAGAGACATCCTGTGTTAATGTGTATTCTGTAAGAGCATCGTAGCCTTTTTCTTTATATCCATGTGGACATATAAATTTCGAGGCTACTCTTGGATCTTACTACAGATCTCAGTAGCGTTCTGTTTCCTGCTACGTCTATTGATTACAAGGGCGGGCGTTTTGGGGAACTGTATTATGTAATTTTGATGTTAGAAAAGTGCTGATTGTCAGCTTAGTTTGAATAAATGACTTTTGATTTCGATATCGAATTCGTATAAACCCAGAAACTGAATTTGCTCATTTTACATGAAATCACGCACGAAAACAACAATCCACCTAATATTATAAATGCAAAAGTAACTTTGTCTGTCTCGCTTTCCTGCTAAAACTACTTAACCGATTTAAATGAAATTTGATACACAGATAGTTTAGAGCCTGAGAAAGGACATAGCCTACTTTTTATTCCGGTAGTATGTTCCCGCGGGATAATATCCGACCTCCACGCGGACGAAGCCGCTGGCAAAAGCTAGTTTCACAATATAGAGCTAATAGTTCCATTATAGTTTAGGTGTACGGTTACGCTCGTCTCGCCGCGCCCACCTGATCAATGTATCTCATTTAAAACTTGTCTATTTAGGTTATTCTGCGAACAAAGTCATGCCATAAGTATGAGAACTTTGCTATGAAGCAATTAACAAGTAAATTATCCGTGAGTGCTTTCACAGCGCCCTGCGTCCGGCGTGCGCTTGCGCTCCCAATTGGACTTCCGAACGCGTTTCCGAAATCGCTCCAACAATGAACTGACGCGACGATTTTAATGACTGTAAAGGGAGTAGTTATTGTTTTGTTATTATTACGGCACGAGACAGGAAACTGGGTAATTAGGCGTGAATTTAGTTCGTTCCTTTATTAGTTTTATTTAACTTTCTCGTGTGTGCAAGCAATTGATGGCTTCAGTTATGTATTTTGAATTAATGCAAGCTCAAGAAGATTCCAGCATCTTCCAAAAACATGCGTGTGTGTGTGATACCATAAAACAGTACTTACAGAGCATGTGCGTACAAACAGTTCTTAATAGCGTGTCATGTCCTTGTCGGCGTAAACAAGCATTTTATGCTCGTAACAAGTGGCGCCAAACTTTGCAATTGTCAAGTCAGGGTTTACGTTTTCGTACGCTCCAATGTTCATTTGAGAACTCTACCGTGAAAACTGTTGTAAAATAAATGAATAAGTTGAAGGGTCTTCGCTTATTTATACATATGATTGGCGGCACTAGCTTGTATCTATACTAATATTATAAAGTGGAAAAGTTTGTATTTTTATTTGTTTGTTTATAATGGATAAATTCAAAATCCACCGAACCGATTTTAAAAATTCTTTCACCATTAGAAAGCTACATTATCTGCGATTAAAATAGGCTATATTTTTTTATTTTTTTAAATAGGGGTCCGTAAGATATTTGGGTTTTTCGGACCCGAGGTATAAAAAATCATCCAAAAAAGTTCTTTATTAATATGTCTTTGAAGTACCAGGTTGTCATAACTTGGTAGGAGCTCACTTAACATGGGTTTTATTGATTCTGAGGCGGTACGAAGTCCGCTGGGTCAGTTAGTGTACATATATAATTAATTATCCTGAGAACATAGCACACTTAAAAAAAATACAATGCTTGATATTGTACGTAACTACGTAGGTATCACATCTTCGTCGCGTTCCTCCATGACTTGTCAGGGTTTACGTTTTCGTACGCTCCAATGTTCATTTGAGAACTCTACCGTGAAAACTGTTGTAAAATAAATGAATACGTTGAAGGGTCTTTGCTTATTTATACATATGATTGGCGGCACTAGCTTGTATAAATTATAAATTCGAATAAGAAATATTTAAAGTTTTCATATAGGGGTGATTCAAATCCGAAAGACTAAAATTCCTTACATTGCCCATACTAAAGCAATCGCCACTTTAATAAAAATTGACAGCTAGCAAATGCAAGTATCTGATAAAAATATCCAAAAACGAGTTCATCCGTCAGTCACAAATATTAATAAATTGGACATGGAGGGTGCGTCTGGGCGTGGTGTTGTGACATCTATGGCGGAAGAGACGAGTTAGCAAGGGATACCTTCGTACTTGAATGCCATAATAAACGATTCCGATACATCATCATTTGTATATAGGAAGCCAGTTAACTCATGGAAAGGATTCATTCTAAAACGCCCACACGTAGCAAAAGAATTTTGTTACTAAACGGTTCATCAGCAAAATGTTAATAATCGTCCCAAGCTAAGAAATACGTATGTATATAATATCAATCTAGAATGGTAGACACAAACATGAAGTGTCCTACATATATGATCCGTCTGATGGAAGTGCGTGCGCAGGCCGCGACCCGCAATTATACACCCGAAACAAACGGCACAGATCGCGTCCGCGCCGGTCCTTGCATCCGTTTTAATTGTTACGCGTATTGTTCATCACACTGAATGGACATGACTCAAATGAGATCTGTCTGCGTCACAACGTTTTGTTCCTACTAAGCATTTAACGCGCTGTGATATCCAGCGGAAACTAACTTTGTAATTAGCAGGGAAATATGAGACGGGCTACATCGAATGTGTCAGCATTCATCTACGTCTAATTCTAGTGAGTTACCAAGTAGACAATAGTAGCAAATTGATTATACAATTCATTGATAACATCATAGCGAAGGGCATCCGCTGACAAACTAATTGAATTAATCTATTAAGTCAAACGCACCATTAGGTATAATTATTACAGTGAGCTTGTCACGATATTTTGTCACATTCGTGTTAGTTGATGAGTCTACTTCTCGTAGTTTGGATTGTTTGTTTTAATTAACCTGTATCTTCAAGAAATGGGCAAGGTTGTAGAGAGGGTGCACCTGCGGCATCCGGTCACTTGCCATCCGTAAAGGACGTTACCGAACCGTGAAAATCCGTTACAAGCCCTGTTTTTTACTTTCTCATCCATGGGAACGAATGAGTCCGTTACAAGAATATACGGCTCTGAATTTATTACACGCACTGTTTTAATTTCTGTTTTCTTTGGCATGTTTTGTTGATAATATATCAATACAAAAACTGGCTGTCAACACAACAGCTTTGTTTGCACTTGAAACATGTCTCGCAAGAGTCTGAATTTCATCTTTATGTAGATTAACAAAGAAGCTGAGGATCAACGAACATGTGCACACATGTGAGACGTAAACACCCACGAAATTCGCTCGTACTCGCGAGCAATTAAAAACAAATGAAACAGATCAATAAAACTGGGAAGACTGACCAACAAAAGATTTCACTCAATAAATAAAACATGAATAAAAATAACGCTTAAGCAGCTATTTACATGAAAATTTTACTAAGGAAGTTTATTGAACGTAAAATAAACAAGGAATTTGAGGCTTGATAATTTAATTGGATTAAAACCCGCACCACTAATTATATGACAACACAAGTCATGTTCCTAATAAGGAAGCTCTTAGTTACTATCACTGTTACCCTATTGAAGCTTGAGGAATTTCAATTATAATCTTATTTAAAAATCAACTTGCCACACGAAGTAATGCAGGTTGAGATTTAAAGGAAACTGATACTACAGAATAGAATTACAGAAGAATAATGAATAAATTGGTCTGGAAGAAACCTAAAGCTGTATTGCATTACTTATAGTCACCTGTGCATGTGGTTTGAAGCATTGTTGTTGCTCTGGGAGCTCATATTATGGTCCGCTCACCGACATCATCAACATCCTGCATATCTCAATTTGTTTAGGGGGCCCGACCCCGCAACACTTTTTTTCCATACAATTGTATCAAACGTCATCTTGGAACTCACTTCCTTCTTAGCCATATAGTCTTTCACACAATCCATCCATCTTTTCTTTGGTCCACCTCTTTTCTTCTATACACTCATTAAACACTTCATTTCATTAAATACTTCACAGGCGCTGTCTCAAGGTGTGCAAAACATATTAACGCATAAAGCTATAATTTTTTTAATAGGTTACATCATTATAAAATATTCCACTTCCAAATATCCTCTTACACGCTTAGTTGCTTGAACAAATACATGAGTGTTTTGACATGATTGCTTGGTTTGTTTCAAGTAAATAGAAGCAATTAATTATTTATTGTTCTAGTGCAAACTGGGGTGTAGCTTATGGCAAGAAGGATTGGAAAATTCATGTCAAATCGTTTGCGTAAGTAATCACAATCATAATTCATATTAATATCATAAATAAGAAAGCTAGTAACCTGCAAGTTAATTTTCAGAATGTGACATCTGAGACTGTATTTTCGCGGGAACTCTACTGTGTTATGGGATGTAACGAGGCTTTGAATACTTACTTTCAAAAATTAAGAGGTATGTGCACTTTGCTCAGGAAATACAGTACGAATGCAGACTACTATCGATAACTAACTACCTATGTTATCCTGATTCACAGAACTGATTGGGATACCAACTGCCCCAGCTTTGGTAGCTGATAGCTTAACGTCTACTTCACTCTCACTAGTGTGGGAAGCACCTAATCTTGGCAACCTGAGCTACATGGTACAATGGCGTTACGAAGAACTGCCGGGCACGTGGCAATATTACTCTAATTCTAGTCATTCGGATCAGTCCATAATACATGTAGACGGTCTAAGGCCGTATACAAAATATAGGGTAAGAGATTTTTATAGTTTATTAAAACATTATCGGGTCCCTATCGGGAGAAAGGTTAAAAGAAATAGTTTAAACATCTGTATTGGCAATCACTGCTATGCACTACGCAAACATCTCATTTTTTTAAGTACGAAAAAAGTAGGTATGTAGCACGACATAAGCATAAAAGTATTTCCGTATTATAACAATCATTTTATCAACAGTTTCGAGTGGCCATATTCCTATCTGGTCGCGGGGGTAATGGGGAGCCAGTTTACTCCGCACCGTCAGTGGTTATCTCTACTTTGGAGGATGGTAAACCTAGTTCAGCGCCATCGTCTTTACGAGCCGTGGCTCCGGACCCTAGCCGAGTGGCCATCTCCTGGGAACCTGGCCCATTCCCCAATGGACCAGTGATATCATACGTGTTGCGACTGACTGACACCCAGCCTAACACCAACGACGCCCTCGAGGTATGTGTTGAATTTTGGTTTCTGTTATGTTAAAATATACCAATCCTTATCTTTTCTTTCATCTTCCGCAGTTTTAAAGATTTTGGCAAATTAATGGTCATTAATTTTAAATTTGTTCTAAGCATATGTTCTAAGCAGTTTTTATTTCACTGTTAAATAAAACAGTTTTTTTTTTGAGAACTTTCGTGGTCTGATTTGGCATAACAGGGATCGTTTTTAAAACCAAGGTTTTCTTAAAAAACATTCTTAATTCATGATTATTTCTAGGACATGCCAGCATCAAATTATACGTTATTCTACATGTTTCAAAACTTAGCCCCAGCCCGTGAGTATGAAGTATCAGTGGCAATGCGAAATTCAGTGGGGGAAGGACCCAGAGCTTACGTTAGAATATCCACGCCTCCTTTACCTACATGTAAGTTAAAAAAAAACTATATTTTTTATAAACTTTGTATAGTAATCCTCTACTGATGAGATGACAAACAATTGATGACGATTCATAATTATTTTGTTGCAGCCGTTCCTAGTCAGCAACCGATTTTAATTTTGGGTGGAGAACAAAACGTTTTAGCTGCATCAGCCAATGATATGCTATCAGATCCTGTCGAGTTGTATAGCACGGAACACTCAATCACAGGTAGGATTTTTAGATTTATTTTCAGTGAAGGCTTTTTAAGTCTAAAAAAAATGAGTTCAGATAGTCAGGCATCGCTATTCACGGTATTGTCTTGGTTTCAGGTGTCGGTCTAGACATTTCAAGTGACTCACTATTCACATCAGTATCAAATGGTTACGTGTATCGTAGTAACCTCTCTAAGAAGAGTACTTCCGAAGCAATCCTTACTCCTGAAAATTACAAACCTCAAGATTTATCAGTCGATTGGTTGAATCGTCACTTGTACGTGCTTGGCGAAGTTCACTACCGAAGAGCAGACTTCTCAAATGGAACATTTATTACGAACTGGGAAATATTACGATGTGATTTCGATGGGAAGAATTTAATTATTGCGTTATCAGGTTTTAACTCTCGTCCGATTCATTTTGAAGTGGACGCTTACAATGGGTATGCTTTTTTTATTCATATTTATTACAATAGCAAACACATTCGAATCGAATTCCTTTTTAATTTCCTCTATTTCGGTGTTATTTCAGATACTTATTCTGGGCTCAACAAGGAGGCGATCGCGGCGGTCTATACAGACTCGACTTGGCAAATATATCAAACGGGGTTCATCACGACGCGTCTCCAGAAATGATAGTTCGTGATGCGCACTTAGGTGCCTTTACAGTAGACCACGCAGATTTTAGAATACTTGTAGCACATCTTAGAAGGAACACAGTGTTAGCTGTGTCGCTAGATGGGTGAGTAAAAAATAGTTTACAATCTTATTAATCTATAATGATATACTGTTCTTAATGTGCCGTGTTTGTTATATTCCAGACGAGAAGTTACTGATTTCCGAGCTAACACACAAACTCCAATGTTTTTATCAACACGTTCCATAGCATATGCTGGCGGTCTTTTCTATTGGACGAATGGCAAAGAAATGCTGACGGAGGAATATCATGGGCAAAGCGACAGTTATTTCCACAACGAATATCCTTTAGCTTACAACACCAAGACGATAGCGACAAGGCAGGTATTGGTTGCCTTGCGGAGTTGTCAACCTATCCCAGTACCTGTGAACCCACCGTTAGGTTTGCAGAGTGTGATGGGTATCAATCGTGCGAAGGTTTCGTGGTCGCCTCCCCATCTTTTGGGTCATCAAGGAAGTGGAGCCTGGCAGCAGTGGATTTTCCATCTCCAACTTACGCATGTCGAAACAGGAGATGTTATAGACATGTAAGTATCTACTACCTTCATACGCACATTTGATTACGTGTAACGTGTTCCTAAATCAAACAGTTCTAATTGAAAAATATTTCGTTTTATTTTAGTATGAACATTACGGAATCTACATGCATTGTAGAAAACTTGAAACAAGGTGCAGAATATGTGATTAGAGTAGCAGCCGTAACTGAATCTGGTTCAGGTAAAAAAATTACTGACACCTATTTTTTTGTTATCTTAAAGGGAAAGGAGCTCTCTCCAGAAGTGGGAATACGAGCTAGATATATCTATTTATCGATAGATAGTTCCCTCTCTGTGTTTTATGCGTATAGTAATGATTTTATATCTTTAGGTCCATGGTCTTCGGAGTTTGTTGGTAAAACTCTAGCATCGTCACCGAACACTCTTCAAAGCACTTTATTATGGTCAGGGCCGGATGGACTGTTGCAGACTGATCTTACAGGGGATAATTTACAAATTTTAATCCACGGGTAAGATGCTTTTTTATTCATGTCATATTTTTTTTCATTTAAAAGTTGTTTTACTGCTCAAAATGCAATGCCTCCTCAGAGATTTGGGTTGATGTATGTGTATCCAAGTAACGAATATTATAACGACATTTTTTTTATTTCAGGGCCGATCTAAAAAACTTTCAAATCACAGATATATCATGGTATCGTGATAAGCTTTACTTGGTCACCAATGCTTCTACCGTAATTTGGTATAACACTACAACTCATGAGAAAGGTTTAATGCCTAGTATGGATAACGTGGGCAGTTTAGCCGTAGATTGGGTCGGCAAGAAGATTTACTGGTCGAATCCAAAACAGCAATTGGTAAGGAACCTAAACAATGCTTATTACTGTGCCTAGAGTCATAATAACACATTAAGTTTTAGAAAGCAACTGTCTCACGAAGCAACGCAAACTTTACTTGTGGTTAATAAGCGTCAAACACGCTGTGGATGTATATAATTATATGTAAGCGCAGGAGTTCGTGGTACCGTCCGGGACAACGACGGAGTTGGAAGAGTGTCTATACTTGTTATGTGCTGCCACTACTAATCTTCACGCACACAATTACAGCGTGATGAGCCGCAGAGATGTTGCTCTAGAAAGTCACTTTTTTTTCTAAACTCAATCTTTATTATTTATGTATTCGCTTCATCATTTAATTTGTCACCCCAAAGTAAGAGTGAACAGGGTACGCTCGTCCACCATAGGCCTCATCCATAGCTTTCCATCAGGCGTGAGGGAAGTCAAGACCAGGACCAGAGCTTTAAAAAAAAAACCCTAGTGTACTGTACTACGTCACATTCACAATAATATTGCTTCATTTGCAATTTTTCTTACTTTAGATAACACGAGGCAATTTAGACGGTAGTAATCGAGAGCCAGTACCAATTGTGACAGTTGCTAAAGAACTTACAATAGACTCGTTAGGCGCATACATATACTGGAATACAGGCCACGCCGTGGAGGCGGCAAGACTTAATGGAGAGAATAAGATGATATACTATCCTGCGCAGTTATTTAGTGGGAAACAAGGTAATATTGTTTATAAAATATTTAATGAAATGTTGCTTTTTAGAATTGAATGAATATTCATTCCGTTATAACTGTTTTAGTAATGGGACTGACTGCGGACTTGGAAGAGAAGTGGCTTTATTGGCTCGTTCGTAGTTATGATGGATCAGAACTTCACAGAGCTCCTACAGCAGACCAAATAAGCCATGGAGTTAGTGAGGTGTGTTTCATATTGTATCTAATGTATACCTGTTTAGTTATCAATACCTTAATTCATAACATGAGCTATTTACGTATGGAACCTAATTTGACTTTCACTTGTACTTGCGACAAAATCTTTCTTATCCTATTGATCTGATCAGACTCTTAAGGTCCAATTATAGTTGTCCACGTTATTTGTCTACCTCAAAATATTCAATGTAAACTGCACTAAATTTGTAACACCCTAGCTGTCACATCGGTCATAACGCAAATAAGACCATGACGTTTTTTGATGCGCAAGTGTCATTCATCATTAGGGTGGTTAATCAATTACGAGATCAAGTACATTGGTGTTTACTCACAATATGTATATTCCTTAGATATCCGGCTCACTGGTGACTCGTTTATCCGGTTCGGCCACTTTAGGACCTCTCTGCTACTTCAGCGGTCGCCTAGTGTGGGTGCAAGACGCTTCAAAAGCCGTAGTCTCAGACCTAGCCGGCAGGTACACCGCCGAACTGGTGCCAAGAGTTCATGTCATCGCTGTGAGAGACCCGACCCTGCATGCAGAGAGTGGTAAGTTAGAAAAAACAACTAAGAATGATTACAGTCGGAACAAAACTTACTTGTTTTCGAAAAGGGCGCTAACGCCGATATATTTCTTTTTGGTGTTATTCTTTGTTGCTTAATGATGCTGTGACTTTGCCAGCGTCTATGCAGATGTTTTTTGGCTCAACCTACATATGAGTAAAGAATGTATAAGCACATATAAGTTCTTTAGAAGAGTTTTTCTTTCTCAAGAATTTATTTATAACTCCTGTATTCATTTTTAATAATTTTGTTTGAAATTCAATGTAATTTGGCGAGCCTTTTGCCATTTCAGGGTACCTTATTTTGGGTGGGAAATCAGCAAATGACTTCTCCCACTCTGGACGAAGCGGGAGGGCGTGACAGACTTTTACGGAATAAAACCCTCCCTAGTTCCGTCATTTCCCTCTGCCATGGCCACGGAGGCAGAAGACAGGGTCGCGGAAGAGTTATTCTTTTGAACAAGTCTACGATCCTGGCAGTCTTCGGCAGGCACCCTTACCCCTTTTTTCTTTTTTTTTTTTTTCCAGGGTGGGAAATCATCAAATGACTTCTCCCGCTCTGGGCGGAGCGGGAGGGCGTGTCAGACTTTTACTGACTAAAACCCACCCGTGTTCCATCAGTTGCCCATGTGCCAGGGTCACGGTATCTCCTTCGAACAATCACGCGACCCCGGCAGGCATCGGTCCTAGTAGACCCCTACACTGCTGCTGACATCTCTTTGAGGCGCGCGTGGAACACTGCGCGCCGTCGACCCGAGCTTGGTCCTTACCGGGCGGCGAGCTACCCATTGCTCGCCACCCGCAAGCTCGCGCCTACGGTGGCCGGGAGTCCGCTATTGACTCCCGACGCCCGGGGCGTCTCCTCCTGCGGCGGCTAGGGACGTGAGGGCGCAGAGACTGCCACTCCCTCACGCGCCCCGCCTCCTCCTTCGCGAGCATTACTGCTTCGCAGAAGGAGGTGACGGCTTCCCATTCCCTCTCGCTCCGTACCATGGCTCGCACCAGGGCCGGACGCGAGAGGTCGCCGCCGCCGATCGCCTCCACGAGGACACGGCGGTGCTCCGCCCAGGCAGGGCACACCTCCACCGTATGCTCCACCGTGTCCTCCAGACGATCCTCGCAATGGAAACACCCGGACGTATCCTCCCGCTTTATCCTGAACAGGAACCCACCGAAGCACCCATGCCCGGTGAGAACCTGCGTCAGGCGGAAGGTGAGGACGCCGTGACGCCTCTCTATCCACTACTCAAAGAGGGGACTTACCGCCGCAATTGTGGCGTGCCCACACCCTTACCCCTCAGCTCAGCATTTGCGATTGTGACCACAATGTCAGCAAAGCAGATTATTATATTTTAATTATTTGTTCGTTTTCAGAATCTTTGATAGCTATTCCGGAGACAATAAACTCGTCGTCCATAGCAGTGGTGGGTGAGTGGGACAGGTTCAACGTGACGTGGGACCCAGCCACACGCGTCAATGTCAACAACAGCCGAGTGTATTATGACGTCAACTTGCACTTCCCTGGACAATTCAAGATTGAGGTGAGAACTGCGCATCATTCAGTAATCTAATAAAAGTTTATCAAATCTTTGCCTCGTCTCATTTCACGTTGCCAATTCATTGGTTATTTATCGCAACATCGCAATCTCATCAGTCAACACGGGTAATTATGCAAGGTGACACGGATCGCTGAGATTCGCTAGTGATAATAAAATAATAATAATGACAATTAATTTTTATTTAATGGAAAAACCCTGAATATGTTGTTGTTGGGATCGATAATATAATTAACAAATATATGTAAGCTGATATTATCAGTAGGAGTGCTATACGAAACTATTATTATTAGAACTCAAGGATTTATAAGGGGCACGGAGACGGTTAACCCCACGATTTACAGCTTGGCAAAAAAGAGTCTGGAAAAAATGAGGGCGCCTGGTTAGCAGGTATGGCCACCCTGTATACTAGGACTAAAAGTGATAAGATACTTGTTGTTTTAATCCACAAACACGAGATCCCGGAAATTCTCATCAGTCAACATTTCAAGACTTGATAGGCACACAGTCTTTACTTTCAATGTATTTAGTAGATTGCGCATTATTTCGCTGGAATAACTTTTTATCTAAGAGTGCCATAGAAATAACATAATGCAAACTTATTCAGTTTAAAAATTAATTAAATTACACTCAGGGATTGCCGATTGAACCAGATACACAAGACATAATGTTCAGCAATCGCATTTGCGGCCACCATCTAGGGTATTCACAACCATTCGATGGTTGGTATGCCTGTATCAAATTTGGCATGAATGATACTGAACGAATCCTGTTAATGCTGACAGTTTATAGTCGACAAGAAGGCGACTTACAGCTGCTTACTGTCGGAAACTAATCGGAAGTCAGAGAGAACCTATAGCATGTCGCATTCGAAAGGTACGGGCAATATCGAATAAACTTGAACAGTTGACTAATGAAGGCGTCAGGTATGTCTATGTGGGGTACAAAGCATTATCACTATTCACATGACAATGAAAATGAAATAACACGGTAAAGTTTAGATTTTATTTAAAAAGAAAGACGTGACGTAACATCATTCTTGTATTCCTTTTCGGTGCTATGATAGATTTTTTCCATTAACACTGATGTGTCAGTTTTACATTTCTTATTTATGAAAATAGTGTAAAAATCTTTCTTATACGTTTACGGCTCCCATTACAACCCGTCTCCTCAAACTATAGGTAATATATTACGTAAAATAGGCACCTGAAAAATAAAAAATATAAATTATACTTTTTTTACTGTGGTATGCGATAATAGCATTAACAAAAAAAAAAAAACTTGGCTGTTTCGTTATAGTGTTGAACTTTTTGTCTAATTGCACACAGATCAAAATAGTCTAATTCTTTCTTCCGCCAACTGTTTTGGTGTTCCTCCAGGTGTAGAAAAAATCCTTAATTGTTTTCTCCTTCATTAACAATTTCTCTAATTGTACTGTGAGATTTACCTTGAAAAAAATATAAAGACAATCATATTAATTCCATGTAGGTACATTTTTCAATATCAAGTATCAAACATCAAGAATTAACGTACACGCGGTTTGTTAAAACTAGAAAACATAACCTCAATAATGTATTAGTAAACAAAACAATAAAATGGCTTGAAACATAGAATACCGATAAAACTTAGTATTAGAAAGGAAAAACAATGACTGGCATTGAATAAAAGATAAATTTCTTGGATAAATACCTATCGTGTCGGCAGTTCTTTCGTAAACATTGTCAATCGGAGACAAAATTTGTTCCGCTTCAGATTCCGCCAAATTTCTTACGAAAACTTAGTATATCACAGCTCACACCACTACTCCTTATTGTTTTATTCATTTTTTATATGTTCAAAAGCATTAATAATTGATAGTTAATTAGAAATAAGTAAAATACAACTGGGAACATAACACAATGACAGATTAGCTACTTGTTGATGATAAACAAAGCAGTGCTGCCACCAAAAAAATATTTTAGTTCCAATGGTTACCACGACAGACTCTTTTTTGCCAACCTATATGTTAAAATACAATAAATAAACCTCAGTAACAATTGACATTGACAACGTCCTTTTTTCCTAGCGGTTAGGCAGTTTTCATAGTTGACGAGCGTATAGTTCTAAGTAAATGTTACTGTTTTTTCCAATCTTATTTTTGAATATATATCTTATCTTTCTTATACCTTTAAACGAGCAATAATAAATATATAAAAAAATAAAAATATATATATATATATAATCTGAATCTCGGAAACGGCTCCAACGATTTTCATGAAATTTAGTATACAGGGGGTTTTGGGGGCGATAAATCGATCTAGCTAGGATTCAATTTTATAAAATGTCGTTTTATTTGTGTTTTCAATGATCAACTTTATCGATAATCAACTTGAACATAAACTTATTATTTTAAACACAATTTACCAAAAAATACCGAGCAAAGCTCGGTCATCCAGATATTTTATTATTATTATGTAATTATTATCAAAACGTTTGATGGTATTCCGCAGCGTACGGTGGAGGTGCCGTGGGTGGAGGTGGTATCGGTGTCGGTGGCGCCGTACAGCAGCATGTCGGGCACGGTGCGCGCGCACACGCACTGGGGCGGGGGCGCCGCCGCGCGCGCGCGCCTGCACTCGCCGCAGGCCGCGCCCTCCGCCCCCACCGCGCCGCGCATCTACGTGCAGCCTGCGCTCAGGTACACAGACACAGCCTCAAGCCTCGAGCCTCAGCGCCGGCTGTTGCTGAACACCAGTTCTGAGGCTCAGTCTCGCATAGGATCACAGCATAATGCTGAGCGATGGCCGTTTTGCGTGGATGTGACGCATGTTTTCCCCCAGCTTCTTAGTTTTTTGTATGTTTTGGTCTTTCTTTAAGCTAGGTATGATTTCAATTATTGTAATCATACCTAGATTCTGATATTTCATAAGTCAAGAAACGACCAAATATTGGTCGTTAACTTGCAAGTTTACCTTTTTGTATACTTTAAATTGACGATATAATTGCCACAATTTCCTGATGTATAAAAAATATCTATCACATCTTGCCCTAATCCCAACGTCTGAAGTGACATCACAATGTCTGAAAAGTATAAAAGGAAACACTTTTTGCACACCACAAATTTAGTATTTCCCTTTCTAACTGAATCATCTTTCACACAATCCCTCTATCGTTTTTATTGATCTTCCCCTACTTTAATAGCCATCCACAGCTTGAAAACCTATTATTTTTATCAGTGGCGGTCCCCAGTCAGCGATATTCCGGTGGGGCAGCCCCGCGCGCGCCAACGGCGTGATCCGCGGCTACGAGGCGCAATGCTGGGTGGTCGGCGCGGACTCCACTTCGCCTACTAAGCATTCTGCCTGTGCTGATGCTCATCTCTCGCCATCTCATACCCAACTCATGCTGAGGGATCTTACACCGGCTTCTAAGTACTTCTTTCAGGTAAAAAGAACATTCTTAAAACATTAATTAAGTGTTCATCGAAAATCGCAGAATTGACATTAAATGTGACTGTGAATTCTGATAATTTCCTTTCCACAAACTGTATGTATCTGACGACCCGAAAAATAAACTGAATCCCTGAAGGACTCTCATGTAAAAAGGCGAACAATTTGCTTTTAACCAAATGTACATATGCAGACTCCGAGTAGCCACTTACAAATAACTACGTCAAACCCAATTAACACTTCCCGCTTCCCCCTTTTCCTGATCTGGGATTTCAAATAGACTCGCGGTCGCGATTGCGATCACTAGATCAACAAGGCAGTCAAAACAAAATGACCATAATTTTAAATAAACCTACTGAGAGACAACTTTAATGATTTTTACATTTTAGGTCCGAGCTCACACCGACGCTGGATTCGGTCAATATTCCGAAACAGTATCCACTTCGTCCGACGAAGTTAACCCCATACCAAAAGTTATGGTATCTTCACAAGAATCTATCAAGATTATTGATCTAGACTCTGGAGAAAGCGAAACGATCCCTAAAAGTACTGGAATACCTGTTGACTTTGCGGTATCTACTGAAGAAAACATTGTTTACTGGGTTAATAACTTGGAAGAAATATTTTCTTCAAGGATCAATGGCAGCGGACACTTTAAGGTGATCTTTAAATTGAGCGTTACCTGTTGTAACTCTGTTAAGAGCACTCTGTAAATCAATAAAGGTTTCTAATTCGTTCTTATTATTGTTTAGCTAACGTCGATCAACGGTTCAGCGACCAGTATGTGTGTGGATTGGGTAGGCAGGTCTGTTTACTGGACGCAGCTGGAGATCACGTCCATAGAATCTTACGTCACGTATCGAGCTGACTTAGGCATGCCCAACACCCGGCCACACATCACGCGGGTCTTTGCCAGGAAGCAACCAATCTATAGTCTGCAAATAGCACCCCTACATCAGTGAGTCGAACAATAATTATATGCTGTTTGTTTCTATTTTGAATACTCTACGGTTACTTAAACAAAAATTAATGTTTTAGATCGCTGTTCTGGTACGAAGAAAGCGATACCCGCTTCCCAGAACTAGGAACAATCATGACGTCTAATTTAAACGGATCCGATATTAAAAGATTCTTCAGAAACCCTGAAGCCTCTGGCCGAGATTGTAACTGCCCTGAGAACCCTCAAGTAGCAAGACCTTTTGTTATCGACATGACCAGAAGTAAAAACTATGATCTGTACTGGGTCGATCCTTGGGTTCATCACATAATTGCAACAGATATGGACGCTTGTAAATGCAAAATAATTGTTGATGCCACCGAAAAGAAAAAGTACGGATTTACACCCAGGTCCATCACAGTGGACAGCAGATATGTTTACTGGTTTAATTCTACTCAAAAGGAAATATTTTACACCACCAAACATCATAAGACCAGGATAGAGGAAAGGAAAACTGCATACGGATACAAAATTATGGCTTTGGATCCGGGAAATCAACCGTACCCACCAAGACTTTGCCTATTTCCTAAAGTACTACATTTAAGACCGAGAGTCCTTTCAAATTCTGCCAACAGCATAACGCTGCACATGCCTTCAGTAGAAAAACCGAATCGATGCCACTCTTTAGACTACGAAATGTCGACGACAGAGTACACAATATTTTACAGAGTTCAGATGAAGAACGACACTTCTCTTTGTGATAAAGAATCGTGTCCGTACATCACTACTACGAACACAGAAGTAATGATCAATGAGTTGAAACCGTTCACCAACTATACGGTGATGTTGGAAGCGACTAACTACTACGCGAAATTACATGAGGTGAAACCACTTGTTGGTACTCCAATGACAATACAGACAGCCGCTGAAGGTAATTCGAATCATGTAATAGTTTACTGTGCCCTGCCATAAATATGGCACATTGAAATTTAGAAAAGTTTCAAATACTGATGATATATCTATTTCTAAAGGTCCATGTGACGTATTTACACCCGGGTACAGAAGATTTATATTGTTTAAATAACACGTTACCTTATATTTTCAGCACCATTAGCTCCAAAAGACGTGAAAGGAATGGTGTTAAGTCCGGTACTCGCGCACGTAGAATGGAGGCCAGCTCCGGGACTCTCGTATGAGGTGCACTGGACTACTGATGACTCTCCACATAAGCTAAAGGGTAAGTAATATATATTTAATACAGTTGTTGTAGTTTGTTTTGTGACCTCGTTTCAATTGAAAATTAGAAGGAAATCTTTAGTCGGATTTTATGAACCTATTCAGAAACAATAAAAAAGAGACAAATGCTGCCATCACTGCCAAAGTATTATTTATTGTTGAGTTACAAGATCGGACGGCCTATGCCTTTTTTATTATTTCAAGATGGAAATCCTCATGGATGTCCTTCGCCCTGGGGTGTCCTCTTACTGACTAAAACCACCACGGTGGTCCGCCCCACACCTACGTCGGGGACCACGAGATCTAATGCATTTTCCGCGATCCCTGACTTGTACTCGGCTCGCCTCCGCGGGCCGCCTCGCGTTAGCGGGGATTTAGGTGTTAAATCCCATCACAAAGAGGCGCGCGTGGAACACTACGCGCCGCCATCTTGGGTCCTAAGGAATAGGGGGCGACGGATGTCCCCCGATTCGTCACCCCTGGACCCATTTGGATGCAATATGCCTGTTTCAACTTAACGATTTTAATCAGGAAGCCCACAAGCTAGACAAAAATAAGATCTCTATAAAATGAAGTCGTGGTTTTCCAACAGAACACAACACGTTCGAGGTATCACAGGACCGCAGCGCGAACATAACGCGCTTGAGCCCGAACACAGCGTACACGGTGTGGGTGCGTGCCCGCTCGCGGCACAGCGCCGTGAGCGCTGACTCGGCGCCGCTGCGCCTGCGCACCTACCCGCTGCCGCCGCCGCTAGCCACGCACAGCCTCACGCCTTACGAGATACGGGTGCTGTGGCCGCCTCCTACTTCCTACCAGCTGCATCAGTAAGAACCTCCAATACTATTTCAACTCCTGGACGTAGTCACTTTGTTTAAACTGCTAGTCGGACTGGATCTTCAGCGCACTGCTTAGCGCCGAGAGTTGAAAATCGAATAACTCGTGTGTTTTTCGTCGCGCTGAGATGCACTCTGTTGGATTTTAAATGCAGTGTTGAACACCAAGGGTTGAAAATACAGTGCGCGATAAAAGATATTTTTACGCCTGTGTGTACTTCGACTTCGAGTCCTTATATTTTCTTGTTCCAAATCTAAATGTAACAAAAATGCTTCATGTCAATAGCCGCCATGTATCTACTGTAAAATTCATTTTTAATCCCGTATACTGACATTTCAAGTCTTTTGTGTTTGCTTTTTCAGCATAAGAATTTAACATGAGTTTGACATTTACACCTGTCAAACTAAGATCAAGGTTCAAAAAAAAAAATACTTTAGAAGTAAAATGACGACATTTTGTTTTCTGTTATTTCAAAACAATACGATTTATGAAGTACTTTAAACGTTACGTACTGAACTAAATTATAATACCTCACTTACCAACCATCTTCAATCACCTCCAGGTATAAAGTGGAGTACACAGAGGCGACCCCATCCAGCGCCACGTGGAAGGCGTGCACACAAGACGAGGGCAACAAGTGGCTCGCCAGCGAGCTGCGGCCGCGCACCCGCTACCGCTTCCGCCTGCGCTTGCAGTACGTGTCTAATGCTCCGCCGTACTACTGGCCGCACGACGACCGCTTTACTTTTGAAACTCTTGGTAAGTTCTTGTGACTGTCAAAATAGGATATCATAATAAAGTTGTTAAGGACTACACCACTTTTCATTACGGGTTACGGCTTTTCAGAGGATTCTTGAAACCCAACGTAATCAAGTACCTAAAAATTGACATGTAAAATAAACAAAACATAATCGAGTACCTAATAATTGACATGTAAAACCTAGTCATGTATGATTACTTAGATTAACGCTAATTGTAATTATTCAATCACTAATCGTTTTTTTATTTACTTTAATTAAACCGGTTAGATATTCACTTGCATAAAATGCACATACACATAAAAGAGAAAATTATGAAGTTGACGTTAAAACGTTTAAAAAGTTAACAACAGTCATGAATCCCTCTCTCTCTTTATGATTAATTCAATCTTAGTCAACTATCAAATTAAATCTTTCCGAACACTGATCCAGACTCACTATCAAGGTAAGTGTACTGTTCAAACATTATTGTTTCAACATTGTATTCCTTCACAGGCGATGTGCCCGGCCCTCCAGGTCCTTTACGTGTGGAAGGAGTAGGAGACCGAGTATTGAGCGTGTGGTGGACGGAACCTGATCCACGAGGTTCCGCCATCTTAGGCTACCGTGTATGGGGACGCCCACAGCACAGGTAAGAAAACTTTATAAAGACAGAATTTGGTACATTATTGTCCCACGCATTGCTAAGTTGGAATAATATTCACTACCCGAAAGCCCGTATTGTCTCACTGCAGGGCAAATACCTCGCTACTCTTCTTCTACTTCTCTTTATGCAGAGCTATTAAGGACTAGTCTTTATTTAAGGATTTATCAGAAAAATCGTATTAAGTCCATTTCATCCAGCAAGCTGTCTGGATCTATTGCGATGTAGCTTCACACTATAAGAGACCTACTCACTATCAAAGGGGTCAACAGTTTCGCCCATTGGTCGCCAAAATATTCTAAATTCAGTGTTTTGTTCGCCAGGATTGCGCAAGGGAATGACAACATAACAAAGAATTTGAGTGAGCTTCTACCAGCAAACCTGCCCTCAGACATCGATGACAAGATGAAGATGCGCATCGCAAGGGAGGGACTGGAGTTACTTCATAACGGAACAGGTATGTGCCCAAATTGGGATATGAGATGTTCACAATCTTCTCGTTTTAAATAAAGCTGAATAAAGTGCAGACAAATTGACAGCAAGTTAAAATCTTGGAATATATTTGAATAAAATCATTATTCAAATATATTAAATACTAGCTTTTGCTAACGGCTTCGCCCGCGTGGAGGTCGGAAATTATCCCGCGGGAACATACTACCGGGATAAAAAGTAGCCTATGTCCTTTCTCAGGCTCTAAACTATCTGGGTACCAAATTTCATTTAAATCGGTTCAGTAGTTTTAGCAGGAAAGCGAGACAGACAGACCGACAGACAGACAGAGTTACTTTTGCATTTATAATATTAGTGTGGATTTGAATAATGATTTTATTTAAATATATATTTATACGAGTTCCGTGTGGTGTCGAACATAAAAAATAGCACCATCTTATTTCTTCCCGTGGGTGTCGTAAGAGGCGAATAAGGTACTTACTAGAGAATGGGCAGCAGCGTTCTCTATGCATTTTACCAACATACTGCGATCGCCAACCCGCCTGCCAAGCGTGGTGATTTCAGCAAACCCCCCAAATTGGGGGACGCCTATGTCCAGCAGTGGACGTCTTTTGGCTGATATGATGATGATGATGATTTCAAATGAAGTTATCAAAATATTTTGTTAGGGTCCTTCTTCTCTTCTTCTTCTAGTACCTATTAGTTGGAAACAACTGTTTGTCAATCCAATTTGATCCATGATTACCTATCTGTATTTAACTATCGTACGTAATGTAGACCATATACCATATTTATCAGCCGCTGTGTTAGATGAAATGGTGGTACTTTTTCTAAGTAGTAGCAGATACTAACGAAAGACAGAACTACAGTATGTTTCGAGCATTGGCAATGTGCATGCAGATATGAGATGATTAACTGTAATCAGGGAGCTTCCTATCTGCGTGTAGGTAGAATATCGTATGTTGTATGAGTTCACACAATTTATACGTTATCAAGTGAGAGATAATTTTCGAAACCCCTTTTTATTTTTCACACCTTCGATCTCGAATTGAATAAACATTTTGGTATCTAAGGTCAGCTGAAAGCCCCGTGTTTTTCATAATTTCGTTATTATTTGATTGCTTCAAGGTATGTTTATCTAAGCTTACTTTAACTTCAAAACGTATACATTCATAAATGAACTTTCGGTGGTTTTTAACTGAGTTCAAAAAGGAGGAGGTTCTCAATTCTAATTTATTCCACTGAGTATATACTGAAGATGTTATTATAACTTTCTGGCACTTATTATTATTAATTATTGTTTACATAGCCAGTAGTGATAAATATGTCTCCGACAAATTGTAAATACCATTAGATTACAATCTATCTAACGAGATTATAATCTGTCGAAAAATTGTGAACTGCAAAGGCCAATAACAATCTAACGAATTATTTTTCGATAGATCTGTCCATGGCAAACCGGCAAATTGTGAACCGGTATCAAATGTGCATGCATCGCTTCTTGCACTAATACTGAATAGCCAAATAACTGCCGTCAGCATGGAAGTAGCCGCCATGGGATCTGGAGGCAAAGGTCCTCGCCAACATGTGGGAGTGGCGCGAGGAGGCGAAAGGCCGGGGCGAAACCCCGCTGCCGCGACAAATCGCGGCACGGCGGACAGAGCTCCGATGTGATCTCATGGCGACATGGCGGGTATGATTGTCGCAACCCAGTGCTGTGCACGCCACAATTGCGGCGGTAAGTCCCCTCTTTGAGGAGTGGATAGAGAGGCACCACGGCGTCCTCACCTTCCGCCTGACGCAGGTTCTCACCGAGCATGGGTGCTTCGGGGGGTTCCTGTTCAGGATAAAGCGGGAGGAAAGGCCCGGGTATTTCCATTGCGAGGATCGTCTGGAGGACACGGTGGACGTGTGCCCTGCCTGGGCGGAGCACCGCCGTGTCCTCGTGGAAGCGATCGGCGGCGGCGACCTCTCGCGTCCGGCACTGGTGCGAGCCATGGTACGGAGCGAGAGGGCATGGGAAGCCGTCACCTCCTTCTGCGAAGCAGTAATGCTCGCGAAGGAGGAGGCGGGGCGCGTGAGGGAGTGGCATTCCCTGCGCCCTCACGTTCCTAGCCGCCGCAGGAGGAGACGCCCCGGGAGTCGGGAGTCGATAGCGGACTCCCGGCCACCGTAGGCGCGAGCTTGCGGGCGGCGAGCAATGGGTAGCTCACCGCCCGGTAAGGACCAGGCTCGGGTCGACGACGCGTAGTGTTCCACGCGCGCCTCAAAGAGATGTCAGCAGAACTGAAGGGGTCTTGTAGAACCGATACGTGCCAGGGTTGCGAGATTGTTCGAAAGAGATACCGTGACCCTGGTACATGTTAGTAAAAGTCTGACATGCCCTCCCGCTCCGCCCAAGAGCGGGCGACGTCGTTTGATGATTTCTCACGCAAAAAAAAGAAGCATGGAAGTCGCGCTCGCTGGCCGCTGCCGCGGCAACGCTCGCTCAGCTCGTGCGCGGTTCTGACCTAACCTATAATCTAACGATGTTTATAATGTTACGGTGACTATTACATTCGACAGAAAACGAATTAACAAACAAATATGGCGGCGCGGTGCACTTGACGTTCAACCTATCAGCGCGCGAAATGCGTTTCGTCGCATGCCATTTTACAATTTGACGGTTTCACTTCGATAGATTGTAATGTAACGAAAATATTGCGTTAAATTGTAAGCAGTATGTTACGATTCACAATCCTTCAACAGCTTACAATCTCGCTCTTGATTATAATCTAACGGTATTTACAATTTCACGGAGACATATACAATTGTGGGGTAGGCAAAATGTTTTTTTGTACAAATATGAAAAGCACCTGACTAAAGTCCGTTTTCGCTATTTTTTTGTGCTGGTTTTTTTTTTGTGAATACCTAAGTTTTTTTTTTTTCATTTGCGAGTGCCAATAAATAGATTATGTATGTTTCTTAACTCATGTAATTATGGTGTAGAGACTTACTGGCTGCTGAGCGGTGGCGGCGAGGGCGGTGCGGGCGGCGTGGGCGCCGGCTGGGTGGCGCGCGTGCAGGCGCGCAACGCGCACGGCTGGGGCGCGCTGTCGCCGCCCGCCGACCTGGACGCCGCCGCGCTGGCGCCCGCGCGCCCGCCCGCCGCCGCGCTGGCGCTGGCGCTGCTGGCCGCGCTCGCCGCGCTGCTAGCTGTCGCAGCCGCTGTGTTCTACGGTATGCTCACACTATATTACATTCATGAACATGTAACAGCATCTACACTGCCACTTGGAGACTACGCATCACACTGACCTCACGTAAATCCTACATTGTATAAGCAGAGTTTACTAGCATGTATACAACGTCCCGATATCAAGCGTCCCCAAAAACGACATCGGTCTGGCCGGGGGATCCTCCGTTTTCTATAGAGGATGAGTGAAATTTACATTTTCACATTTAAATCTTTTTTGGGGAAATAACAAGGACTTTTTTTTAGCAGCATGCGACTTAAGATCCACAACTCTTGTGTTCTTTTCTTTACTACCGATGGTATTTTACAAAAAATTTAACACTGCTCCGCAACTGTAAATTCTTCTAATAATCTAATTCTATGGAAAAATTAGCAGCATACAATGCCCGAGCTCGGAAGAAGGCCGCTATTGAAAACCAAATATCTATGAATCCCACAAGAAGAGGACCCGATGTAGAACTTGCAACCTTGAGGCAGTTACCGACGAGACATTCTACAAATATACTTTATAATCAGGCAAGTTAACATCGTCCTTCTTATTTTGATTTTTATTTTATTTTACTTTAACTGCCTCTAAATTAATGATCTGATTGCTAATCAAGGCAGAATTGTTTGGGTCTACGTCGACTTAAAACCCTAAGAATATGAAGCCTCGTTTAATACCTGTAGACTTTATTTAAAAAATTCTAAAACTGTACTTGTCTAATGGCACAGGGTGTCCACTGCCCAACGGACGCAGAACTGGCCAGTTTGCCCCATATTCGCCGAGAACAGATAACACTGACTAAATTCCTGGGCTCGGGCGCATTCGGAGAGGTATTTGAAGGCGTCGCCAGGCAGATCAATGGCAGCACTGCTGATACGAAAGTGGCCGTCAAGGTGAGCAAATTTGGGACTATTTTTACACCCCTTCGCATTCGGTCATTGCAAGGTTACCTGTATCCTACCCGCGTTTATTGCTTGACATAAAAGGACTACATTATGAGCTGCCTTACCTCACACATGTTCAATACCGTCTATGCGAGAAGTTAACACAAGCTTAGTCGGTCCATTTATTTGGTGTTAACCATAAAAGCATTATTTGGACGTTCATTATACCACCAAATGGCCCCATTTAACCGAGATGATATGACTCTGGTCCAAGAAATCTAGCCGAAATCGTGGCTATGGACGTTCATTATTAAGAGCTTAGACAAACTCGATATATTCTCAAATTGTTAATCTCTTATTAAACCTTTCCGCAGACCTTACGCAAAAGCGCCACAGAACAAGAAAAGACTGAATTCCTAAAGGAAGCGGCGCTGATGTCCAACTTCAAGCATGAACATATTCTGCGTCTTCTAGGAGTGTGCCTCGACAATGACCCAAACTACATTATTATGGAGCTGATGGAGGGAGGCGACTTGCTGAGTTATTTGAGGGCTAAACGGGTTTCACTGGTATGTCAAATTCAGCTTTCATAACCCTATTTCACTTCATATTTTTCTTCAAACAGATTAAACTGCCCTATTTAATTCGAACGGACGAGTAAACCTTTATACCGTTCAGACTCGCATGGGTAACGCCATTACCTTCAACTTGTTTGGGTTTGGCGTTCAAACATTCGTTGGATATTGAAAGACACTCGTATACTATAATGCCAACTGATCTACGCGATATCGCTGTCCTGTACTAGTGTTTGACGAAACCGTAGACCAACATTCTGGCGAACTCAATAACAGCTTTCAAAGCAACGAAAAGCATACTTGCTCCACTGCTGCATATACCAGCACTGAAATCTTAATAATCTTATCCACAGTACACCACCGAATCCCTAACACTACTAGACCTCCTGAACATGTGTGTGGATGTGACAAAAGGCTGTCGCTACCTGGAAGAGATGCACTTTGTCCACCGCGACTTGGCTTGTCGCAACTGCCTTGTCGCACATCGAGCCAACGGTAGAGTGGTCAAGATCGGGGACTTTGGACTAGCAAGAGATATCTACAAGAATGATTATTATAGGAAGGAAGGGGAAGGTAAGCAATATTTTGTTTATTTATTTATTAAAGCTTTATGCACAAGCAAAAAACTTTTCCTGTGGCAGTTTCTACAAGCAGGGTGAAGTAGAGACGAAACATGGCAGGTGCAAAATAATAGATACATAGATAGCTCGAAAATATCTAATTTTAAAATACGCGAATCAATACCAATACATACTCGTTAACAAAATAAACTTTGTCAAGAAAAATAACGATCAGTTGAGGGAGAAACTAAATCTAGCAATTCACCGCAGGGAAGATACTGCCAACGTCGAAGTTGATAGTAAATTGTATGTCTTTGTCCCCGAACATGTCCGACTTTTAACCCTCCATCCGTACTTTTTGTTTATTAATAAAAAAAAATAAAAGTATAATGCCAGGCCTTTTTTTACAAATATCCGGCTTTTTGTCAGGAATTTTCGAATTTCAAAATGGTAATCCTTTATGTTCCTGTAATAAAATATTATAGCCTTGATTCTAACCTTGCGTCCGCAGGTTTGTTGCCAGTGCGGTGGATGGCCGTAGAGTGCTTGGTAGACGGCGTGTTTTCTTGCCAGTCTGACGTGTGGGCGTGGGGCGTGCTGTGCTGGGAGGTAAGATTGACATTAGACAAATAATAGTATATTTTAAAACATCAAATAGCAAACTCTGTTTTACTTTGGATAAGTTCTAGTTAAATTATCAGGCAGGGTTTTTTATTTGTATAAAATTGTTCCACTGCGTTCCAAACGGGTATAATAGACGTAAGCAAAACGGCTGCCAGACTCAAACGTGATTGGGTGGGTCATATAAGCCATATGAACCGGGATGACCGTTGGGAAAAAGCCTACACACGATGAGTGCCAGAAAGTGGTGTGGTGGCAGCGGATAAGAGTTCCTGGAATTACTTCACCAGGAACTCTTAATCACCGAGAGGAGGCCTTTGCCCGGCAGTGGGAAAGTATAGGTAAAACAAAAAAGAATACAGACTCTTATTGCCTACCCGGACATGGTGATATAGGCCAAATTCTTTTTCGATCGATTTCGGACTCCCGGCCACCGTAGGCGCGAGCTTGCGGGTGGCGAGCAATGGGTAGGTAACCGCCCGGTAAGGACCAAGCTCGGGTCGACGGCGCGCAGTGTTCCACGCGCGCCTCAAAGAGATGTCAGCAGCAGTGATGGGGTCTAATAGGACCGATGCCTGCCGGGGTCGCGTGATTGTTCAAGCGAGATACCGTGGCTCCAGCACTTGGGCAACTGAAGGAACACGGGTGGGTTTTAGTCAGTAAAAGTCTGACAAGCCCTCCCGCTCCGCCCAGAGCGGGAGAAGTCATTTGATGATTTCCCATCCAGAAAAAAAAAAACCTTTTTGTAATGAATATTATAATTAATCATCTCATGGGCAGAGGTACATACCAAAATATCTTCTGATTTCCATCTTCACTCAGTTAATTTTTTTTCGTGCTGTATTCTAAATAATTTTACTGTGTGGTATCAGGTACTATCGCTGGGTCAGCAGCCATACCCGGCGCGCACGAACCGGCAAGTGCTGTCGTACGTCCGCACCGGAGGCACGCTGGACAGGCCACCCAATTGTCCGTCAGCTTTGTAAGTACTACTACACCTGTGAAATGTCGCTAAAGCATATAACCCGGCTGACTGCTGGATCTAAAGAGGTTATTAGACGGAAGTTCTAACTATTTTTAATCAAGATAAAACTGTCTTTGGCGATGAGGATCACACTCTGGTCAGAACTTTATCGCTTACTTTTAACGGTCAATTTCCGAAAGTATGTATTTAAAAACTTATCTCAATTAGTATTTCTTGAAGGGGCAGAAGACAGGGTATGTGGTATCTACGCCCATATTAATCCTGTACACAAATCCAGACTCTGGACTGCTGAAAACTTTCTAATAGAAAAACCCAAATCGAAATATCAAATGCACTTTACTCGGGTTGGAAACTTACTCTGACCCCACACTTGTAACCAAAACACTAGTCACGTTAGTAACAGTATCATCTACATTCTAGCTACGACTTACTTCAAAAATGTTGGAGTTATTCCGCGGAGGCGCGGCCGTCGTTCCGCCAGTGCCTGGAAGTGGTGCGGGCGCTGCGTGACAAGACGTCGCCCAACATCACGCTGACAGCCACAGCCACTCCCGCGCCGCACTACCTCACTCTTCTCGGAGACGGTAAGCCTGAACTGTCATTATACTACCACCTCTTGTAGCAGTTTTATTCAAATAAAAGTCTTGTATGCTATGGGATTTCCTATGGGCCAAAATGACTAACTTCCATAAAAACTTTCCTTCGATCACCTTCATTTTGAAAAAGGAAGTCTTGTGGAAAATTTCATGCTTCAACACTCAACGGTTTTGGCTGTGCGTTGACTATTAGTGAATGAATGAATGAAATTAAGATTTTCACTAAGTAGAAGATGACTTCAGAGTGAAAGCGTGATGGGCTATAAAAGACGTATATATATAGCTCTGTAAAGTGAAACCTAGCTCATCATACAACCACGATCATACTCATTTCTCACATGCATGAACTGCAATTAAGGCCCGGCTAAACGCTCAATGGTACCGATTCCCTTGTGCACAAACTAAACTAAATTTAAGTTCAGTGCATCTTTTTCTTTGTATTTCATTAAGAAGAGGACAAAAGAAAAATGTTAGTTTAGTCCTGTCAAATTAATCAGTGCCTGTCACTACTCCATACAAGTTTAGACGTGATTAAAAACTTGCCTACTAAAATTACGTCAATTTACGTCAAGCGCTGATTAATTTGACAGGTTAAACTAAAATTTATCTTCTGTCCTTCCTTAATGAAATAGAAAGAAAAAGATGCACTGAACTTAAATTTAGTTTAGTTTGTGAATAAGGGAATCGGCACCACTGTCACTTGCACAAATTACAATTTGCATTACCAAACATGCAACGATAAGACGGCATTCGGTTTTACGTGCTAATTTTTGCGTTAACACCTCATAAGTTGTTTGCGCGAACTTTTATACAAACTGTCACTGCGTAAAGCCGGACCTTATTTAATTCCTCGGTCGCGTGTCAATTTGATGTGGCTTGGTCGGTCCGCCGTAAGATTGCGGGTTACTGCGTAACGAATTATATGAGTTGCGGTGCAGCTGTTCGGTTGTTGCAAACTATTTCTTGTAATCTAATTGCGGAGCGACCGGTCAAGCCTTTCTATAGGTACTTTCCCGATTCTAGTTAGGCAGTGGAATGCATAAACTACCAAGTTCCCCAGTCTTCACCAATCAGCATGTTATCTGAAATTATTTAAGTAAAAAAATATGCGATAAGTAATTATAATAAAATTTTCTTGATTTCATGTTATCCCAACTAACCGATCGATGTATTGTGCATGGGCTGCATGTTCAGATGCCGTCGACAACCGCACCTACCTATTGGACGAGAATGACAACGCCTGCTTAGGTTCGTGACTACAATCACTGAATGATATCATGCAGCTTACTTACCTAATTCCTCGACTTCTTGAAACTGATGAAATAATTATAATGCAGATGAAGACTTCCCGGAGCACCACATGGAACCGTCGCGACTGCTTCCCGAGCGAACTCCGAAGTACTTGGAACTCATGTACGACAGCGACTCGGCTCCCGGCACCATTTGTGACGGGTACGAGATACCGCGAACGCCCATCACGTACATGCCTCCATTCTCAAGACACAGCATCGTCGGTGTCGCACCAAATAGACTGATCAAACCACCGTTGTACAGAACACATTCCTTACGAACTCACACTCGTCCGCCGAACGCCACCATCATTCCTCTGCGGAACGGACTGGTGAAGCGAGCTTCACTGTGTGAAGAGATAAGCGCTCGAGAGCCGAGACCGTGTTCGTCACGAGAACAACCGCGCGTTGACTTAGACTTTGATAAACACGTATTCAAGACTCCATTTTAAACTGTGATATTAGAAAAAATAATTATGCAATGTGTAAATTTTCCACCGAATGAGGATATTGTTTTAGAATTAAGTGAATATTTAATATTATTTATTTTCACTAGATTACAGTTTGTAAATAGAGGTGAATAAATTCGTTGTACATATTAGTGTAAGCTGCTGTGCTGCAATTATTATTGCATTCGTAGAAAACATCACGAGACAACATATTAATGCATTTATTAAAAGCCAGTTAATTAAATAATTATATTGCCCATCATCCATGTACTTTTATTTTATATTCCCGTTCGTGCGGTCAAGCTCTGGCCGAACTGAACCGAATAAAGCACAGAAAGCGAGACAAAATTTACTCGCGCCCGATTCCTTCTGTATTGTATGAAGGTCTAAAAGTCTAAACGCGCATATTCGCGTGATTTCCTAATAGCTACAAAAACCGTTGTGTGCGTTACCCCAGCCAGAAAAGTTCGAATAACGTTATGAGTATCATGAGTAATTAGTACAGCACCTTCTGCAATAGGGAATATGCATGTATTTTTTTTTATATTTTTTATTCATTTTTCACATCGTTATAAAATAGTAAAAAATATAAATACTGTTGGAAATGCTCAAATTATTTTTTTCAACAATATTTAAAACGTCGCTTAAATTTGATCTGTTTGAACACCGCCATTTTTCGCGGGCCTTGATTGACGTCACAAACCACTACCAGTGTTTGTTGACTATAAGTTTGACAGATACTTTTGGTTTTTTTTATAGAAATTATCAGTTTTAAAAGCTATTTACGCCATGGACAAAGCTTAAAAACCATTTTATAGATATCGTCTTGTACCATTGTGCAAAAACACTTTTTTAAGTACACCTGATAAAGTGTTTTTTCCTGTTCCAAAAGATACACGAAAACAATGGTGTAAGGTTATGAGAAGGCATAATGTATCTTCATTATCGTGTTTGCATTGTTGTGAAGATCACTTAAATGTAAGTATGTTATATTTGGATAGTTAGCATGATTACATTTGATCAGAAGTAGATTTTGCATATTTTGAAAATCAAACAGAAGGTCCAATAAAACTTTTGTTTAAAGAACTATACTTATCTGTCTCATCGTTGGGATTTTACAAAGTTTTGAATTTATTTCAGCAAATTATGTTCAATACCACATTATGAAACAACAAGGGGAAAGTTAAACTATGGTTGAAGGAAGGAGTTGTAAATTCCAGTGCCAAAAACGAAATACCACCCGAGGGAATTGGTGTTACGAGACAAAGATTGGCACTGATAAATGAAACTCTTTCCGAGTTTGCTGTTAAAAGTAGTAATTGCACTGGCTAATGAAAAACACTACAGAAACACAAATAAAAATAATTTTTCTTTCAGACACCATTTATACAGAAACGCCTATAAATCCGATAACATGGTATGTGACGTCACGTTTCGGTTCGACCAATGCGTTTCGCAAATTTGAATTTCACTCGCATATTTTGCATTTTTTAATTTTTATTTTATGCAATTAAAAACAAACTAAATAAGGAAATAATGGTTCAGATACAATTTCAGGACGATATGGATTCAGGGAAAAAAAAATCAATTAATTTTAATCCAAATGCATATTCCCTATTATCGCGTAGATCTTTAAGTTTCAAGTGCTAATGGATTTTTAGTTCTGTGGCAAAAACAGTTCGGTTGCGGTAACATTACCCTGCCCAGAAGTTTTGTTTATGAATGGGTATAATGAAATAATTTTTGACCAAAATGATAAGACTGTACATTTCAGAAGGTTACCATAATGTGCGCGGCCTTTTTGCTGTAACGTTTGCCGACTACCTATAGAGTTCGTAATTTTTCCGGGTTTGTGTGCTATATAATATCCTTAGGACAATCAACACACCTTTATCTGATCTCAAACTAGGCAAAGCCTGTACTATGGTAACAGACAACTGATAAATATACTTAAATATTTCTAAATACATACATATCTATATATATATATATATATAAAAGAAAGTCGTGTTAGTTACACTATTTGTAACTCAAGAACGGCTGAACTGATTTGGCTGAAAATTGGTGGGGAGGTAGCTTAGAACCAGGAGACGGACATAGGATACTTTTTATCCCGTTCGACTGCGTTCCCGTGTGACGTGACATAAAACGTCAAAGAGAATACGAGTCACTATAAGACGTGGTATGACAAAAACGTTGCCTTCGAAGTACCAGGTGGTCATAACTTGGTATCAATACTTCTATTCTATACTAATATTATAAAGCTGAAGAGTTTGTTTGTTTGTTTGGTTGAAGGCGCTAATCTCAGGAACTACTGGTCCGAATTGAAAAATTGTTTTGTGTTGGGTAGCCTATTTATTGTGGAAGGCTATAGGTTATATAACATCACGCTACGATCAAAAGGAGCGGAGCAGCAACGAAAAATGGCATGCAATTCGATGCGACGGGAAGAGTCAGGGGAGCAAAAATTTGACGCGGTCGAAGTCGCGGGCAGAAGCTAGTTATAGATAAATGACACCCAGACACAGAACAAATGATGGTGCTCATCACACAAACATTGGCCCTGGGTGGGAATCGAACCCACGACCTGTCTTAGCAGTCAGGGTCACTAACCACTAGACCAGGGTTACCTACTCAAAGTGGGGTTCGCGAACCCCTAGGGGTTCGCCATGCGACGGTAGGGGGTGCGCGAAAATATTCACGTAATGGCGGCTACAGAAATCGACTTGATGCTGAGTCAGAATTAAGACTTAAATTGTCCAATATTATTCCAAAAATTGACTCAATTTCTGACAAGAAAAAAGCCCATCCATCACATTAATAAGATATTTGTTTTTGGCAGTATTTGTTACCTTTTATTCAATTAATAAACTTTATTTTATTCTATATACAATGTTTATCTTTTCTTGTTGCGGGGTTCGCCCCTCCCGGTTGGGGGCTAGCTGTCATCTGGAAACTTAAATGGGGGTACGTGGAGCCAGAAGTTAGAGAAACCCTGCACTAGACTAACAGGCCAGTCAAATATATCATACTTACTGGACGCCAGCTTGAGGCCTAAATCCCAGCAATATTATAAATGTAAAAGTTTGTATGTATGGACGTTTGTTATTATGGTCGAACAGATATTAATGAACTTTGGCACACATACAGTTTATAACCTGGATTAACACAAAGAATACTTTCTATTCCGATAGTATGTTCCCGTGGGTTATTTTCCAACCTGTACGCGGGCGAAGCCGCTGGCAAAAGGTATTATCTGATAAACGCGTTCCGCGCCGGTAACTGTATGCATGTGAACGGAATGACTTGCCAGTTGATACCTATAGCTCAGCTATTAGCGTTAGTATTACGTGCGTAGTATCCATGGGCGCGTGGAAAGTCCCGGGGTAAATTTGCTCAATATTAGTTATAAAACTTCACACGTTAAATTATGCTGTTATTGCCGGTTTATAGTATATAGGATTTAAAAAAAAAACAAAGAACAAACATTGCATTTTTTATTTGATATACGATAAATTTATTTGCTAATATTAATATTATGTTTTACATCTAACATAAAAGTGCATCTTTTGTAACAGTTAATTTAGCTAATTCATCTAGAAAGTAGATTTTACTTAGCTGAACAGTTAGATGTACTTTTGTTGTAATAAATTTCGTCACATATCGGGTCACAACGCGTGAAAAATTGGAACATTAAAAAGTTTGAAACTTGTTGCATTCAACAATTTTAATGCCGTCTCGCTTTAATTCTTATATGATGATGGGTACACACCAGGCGGGCTGCTACGTCTAAATGGACTTGTTTAATAAGTACATCGGAACGTGATTTCAGCACAATAACTGCAAAATGACAAAAGAGTCATCAAGCCACAGGCTGGCGGGTAGAGGCCTGATCTGTGCCCAGCAGCGGAAACAAACGACTACAACATAATTATAAGACTTCAAGCATAAAATTATGTCTGCACATTGTAGTGTACAAGGGTACAGATGTCTATCAATTAATATGACTACGTTAAAACTTATTGCTGATTTGCTTTTTAGTCGTGTCATATGAGACATGATTATTAAACTACACTTCTTATTCTGAAAAATAAATCGAGGTAGTAAAATAATATTAAGACGTGATACCACGTCAGAAACTCTCAAGAAAAAAAAAAGTGCTTCCGTGCGAGGTTGCCGCGCGAAAGCGTAATAATAAAAATAAAATATACCTTTTCTTAGCTAAATAAAAGTTCTTATGTGGTAGTTTACTAGTCGTATCTAGTCGCCGTCTTCGACAATCTCCTGCTTGGCGCGTTTCTCGTGTTTCAACTGCTCGGTGGTGACGACGTTGCCTGCGATGGCGGGCGGGTCCTGGTTGTCGTCGTCCTGTGCGTCGTCCTTGCTGTTCTCGTGCAGCAGTACGTACTCCCGCTGGGAGAAACCAAACTTGACCACATCGCGCTCAAGTAACTCGACATAACGACGAGGCTCCAATTTCTTGTTGTTCACGAAAGTGCCGTTCGCCGATTCTGGTGAAGAAGAAACTCTAGTAAGTACTGGAAGTCGAACTTTCTGGTACGGAAAAGTCCGTTCCCTTGTAACTTTCATTAAAGGTTTAAAACCTAATACCGTTATAATTTTTCGATGATTAATTAGATGGGCGCACCCGCGCCGATCGAATTGAATACTGCAGCGCGGCGTGCTGACATACCAAGATCGATGACGTAAGGCCGCACCCGGCGGCCCTGCGAGCCGTCGGGCCGGTTGAAGGGCGTGGCGCGGTACTGCAGCGCGGCGTGCTGACATACCAAGATCGATGACGTAAGGCCGCACCCGGCGGCCCTGCGAGCCGTCGGGCCGGTTGAAGGGCGTGGCGCGGTACTGCAGCGCGGCGTGCTGACATACCAAGATCGATGACGTAAGGCCGCACCCGGCGGCCCTGCGAGCCGTCGGGCCGGTTGAAGGGCGTGGCGCGGTACTGCAGCGCGGCGTGCTGACATACCAAGATCGATGACGTAAGGCCGCACCCGGCGGCCCTGCGAGCCGTCGGGCCGGTTGAAGGGCGTGGCGCGGTACTGCAGCGCGGCGTGCTGACATACCAAGATCGATGACGTAAGGCCGCACCCGGCGGCCCTGCGAGCCGTCGGGCCGGTTGAAGGGCGTGGCGCGGTACTGCAGCGCGGCGTGCTGACATACCAAGATCGATGACGTAAGGCCGCACCCGGCGGCCCTGCGAGCCGTCGGGCCGGTTGAAGGGCGTGGCGCGGTACTGCAGCGCGGCGTGCTGACATACCAAGATCGATGACGTAAGGCCGCACCCGGCGGCCCTGCGAGCCGTCGGGCCGGTTGAAGGGCGTGGCGCGGTACTGCAGCGCGGCGTGCTGACATACCAAGATCGATGACGTAAGGCCGCACCCGGCGGCCCTGCGAGCCGTCGGGCCGGTTGAAGGGCGTGGCGCGGTACTGCAGCGCGGCGTGCTGACATACCAAGATCGATGACGTAAGGCCGCACCCGGCGGCCCTGCGAGCCGTCGGGCCGGTTGAAGGGCGTGGCGCGGTACTGCAGCGCGGCGTGCTGCTTGCTGATGGACGGGTGCTCCAGCGCGATGTCAACCACCTTCTTGTCGCGCCCAATCAGGAACGCAGACTGACGGTGGATGTACAGGATCGGTAGCGCTTTGTCGCCTTTGAACGGATAGAATCTGAAAATTGTTTTTATCCTATTACAGACACTGCATAGAATCATCATTTCAGCCGAAAGACGTCCACTATTGGACATAGACCTCCCTGAGCGGTTTGCCATAATCGCTACGATCGGCAGGCGGGTATGGCGATCGCAGTATGGTGGTTAAACGCATAGAGAAGGTGCTGCCCATTCTCTTGTGGTGACACCCACGTGAAGAAGTGGGATGGCGGCATTCTTTGCGTCCGACCCCACACAGAACGGGGAGAATATGAAATGAATTAGGAGCGCAAAAAGGCACTGATCGCTAATTACTATTGGACAAACAATCCACTATGAAATTATAATTATAAAGAAGTTAAATATCAAAATTAGTCTGAAGATATTTATTTTCATGAGACGAATTTGTTTTGCTTTTGAACTTCATCCTACTTTCCTACTAATATTATAAGAAAATTTGTTTATTATTCTTTTATGCAATAACTACTGAACAGATGTTGATAAAACTTTACAGTAATATAGCTTATACGTCAAAATAACACATAGGTTACATTTTTTTGTGTGATTTGAACATAATCTACATATATAAAAATGAATCCCTATTTCCCTTGGTCACGCCATCACGCGTGAACGGCTGGACCGACTTCACATTTTTTTTTTGTTGTGTTTGTTATTGTCAGAAGGCTCTTGTGAAAGAAAAAAATTTAAAAAATTGCGCGGAAAATTAGAAAATTTAAGAACACTTATTTAAGAATACTTGGACAAATATTTTTGTATTTGATTAAATTCCTGAAGAAGGCTATAAGCTAATAAACATCACGCTAGGGCCGTTAGGAAAATATAAAGTAAGAAAGAACGCTAAGCTAAGAGATAGCGCGGGAAGACAATGGTGCCGATTCTGTTGTCACAAAATTCTCTAAACCAAACTAAAAATCACTAAAATTTGGTTTAATCCTGTCAAACGACGATTTCCTATTCTGAAATAGACTAAAGTGACACAACTTAACTATATTTTAGTTTGACAGCACTAAGATTGCAAAGAATTATTAGTTTAGTGAAAATGTCAATTTTGCTATTCTGAGTTTGCCAGTTTTCACCAAAAATTTTGACTATAATAATTTATTTTAACTAAATCTGACTATTTTTAATCGCGATTAAAAAGGTGTGGAATAAAACTAGTGGTCATGAACTAAAATTCTCAACAGCGCCTCGCCTTCACGTGCAAAAACAGTTCTGTATTTTTTATTTTCTTTTTGCTTATATCTTGAAAATGGCGTGTCCTATCGCAAAAATAATGAAATTTTCGGCCCCCTTAGTGTACCCCGGCACATTTAAATCTCAACACGTGGGTAATATTTTTTTTATATTTTTCAAACAAAAGTGAAAAATTCCATATAAAACACGTTGAGGCTGCCCCCCCAGTACGCGCCTTCGTCTCTCAAAAAATTCATTCTACGCAATGCACACACAAGTACAGACGCCACCAGGTCAAGCTACCCGAAACTGTCATTTTTTCCCAATGAACCTTGAACCTAATGCTCTAGAAATAAAGTCGAAAATCTATCAAAGAAATCTGACAGATTGTAGTAGCTTGATGTGTTGGCGTCTGTACAACGTTGCGAAACCAAAAGAAAAAAAAATACCACGCTGAGTCGCGATTGTCAAATTCGATTTTAGTCGTGTCAAAATAATTTTTAAATTTAGAGATTTTTCGTTGCAGAATAGCGTTACAATTCTCATAGCCAAAAGTAAGGAATTTTAGAGATAGTTTAGTTAGTTTAGTTCGTGTACAACAGAATCGGCACCAATGGGATGCGATTAGGTGGGTCGGGGGAACAAGAAATTTCACGCGGACGAAGTCGCGGGCAGTAGCTAGTAAAACGATAATTTAAAAATTATTGCTCTCACATACAGTTAGACAAAGACAATGGTACCGATTCCCTTGTTCACAAACTAAACTAAATTTAAGTTCAGTGCATCCTTTTCTTTGTATTTCATTAAGAAGAGGACAAAAGAAAATTTTTAGTTTAGTCCTGTCAAATTAATCAGCGCCTGTCACTACTCCATACAAGTTAAGACGTGATTAAAAACTTGCCTACTAAAATTACGTCAAATTACATCAAGCGCTGATTAATTTGACAGGACTAAACTAACATTTATCTTCTGTCCTTTCTTAATGAAATAGACAGAAAAAGAAGCACTGAACTTAAATTTAGTTTAGTTTGTGAATAAGGGAATCGGCACCAATGACTCGTGGGGCTGTTTGTCTTAAACAGTTCTAAATAAATCCACGACAGCATATAGTTCTTATGTGTTAGCAAAGTAAGCACCAAAAAATATGTTTATTCTGACATAATCAAAATGCGTTGCGTGGTTTAGAAGAATTAATCGGAGAATCAGACAGACGTAAACAGCAACTTTATATCATTTACTACAGAAGTATGATAGAGTACTTTTAGTCTCGGTAGATATTTTCCGATCTCCACACTAGCATGCATGGGAAGCCATGGGCAAAAGCTAGTTCATAAATAAATAGCAAAATATGTACCTCCATCTCCTTTTAGGCTGCTTGGCGTCATCGGGTTCTGTGTACTTAATCACCACTCCGTTGACCGTATTGGCATCAGCCGTCAGTTTACCAGACAGGCCGAAGTTCGGCTTCTCTTTATCAGCCGGATCTTTGTCGTCCTCTGTCTTAACATCTCCCTTTCCCCAGTCGTATTCTTTATTCTCGTCAGTATCTGCAAATCTAAGTTAACAGATTTTGTTGTTGATGATTTCGTTTTTTAAGTCTTTTTATCCGGTATTATTTGCTACAATAACAGCGCAAAAACATTGTTATTTTATCTAAATGTGTGGCTGACAAAAATAAATTACGCATTTTTATACGAATATGACTTTTTTTAAAGTATTTCTAAAGATCACAAACCTGCTCTTGCGATCTCGTGACCTAGCCTCGGTCTTGACTGGAGCTCGTCCGCGCTCTGCATTGCGATCGTCCGGTCTGCTAGAGCGCTCCCTTCGTTCATCCCCGCGCCCGTCCTTGTATCGCTCTTCTCTCCCTTCCGGTCTCTCCGGCCGACGACTCCGCTCTTTGTAACGCTCTTCTTGACTTCTCGATCTTGATCGCTCTCTAACAAATAATTAACAGGTTTTCTTATCGGCTTACGTTGTAGAAATAAATTGCAGATTCATGTTAGAAGACAAACATCGCCAAAGATGATTAAAATCTACAAAAGCTTATACGATATTGTTTTAATAATATTGGTGTGCCAATCGTAACGTCCGCGACTTACGAGTTTTAGGTCGTGAGTTCGAACCCAAGCAGGCACTTTACTTTGTGTAAATTATTTCATCCACATTCCACTGCTTTCAAAACGGTGAAGGAAAACATCCTTAAGAAAGCGGCATATATTAGAATCAAAACATCGAAGAAACGCGACTTCTACCAACCCGCACTGGGCCCGCGTGGTGGATTATGGTCCACTCCCTCTCACCGAGTGGAGGCCTGTGTCCCAGCAGTGGGAAGTTTATATGCTGATGCTGATGATGATGATGATGATGACAGTACCTGTGGTGTGAAGTAGCCGGCTTGTCGGGCCTAGCAGCGGTGCCTATGGGCTTCTCGCGGCGAACTTCACGTGGTCTGTAATCGACAAACATAATACCTGATTATCCATACAAAAACTTCCTAACACAGACGATTTACAAATATTGCCAAGGATTGCAAACTGGGTGCTTCACCGTAATAAATTTTATTTCAAGCTTTAACAAAACAAAAAAAAAATACAACAAAAATAATAATAAATATATTGTAATTTATTATTTAACTGAAGTTACCTAAAAGCCCTACCAAAGATCCTTTTATTTGGTCAATAGTACAAGTGAGAATTTTATTTGGTATTCGAAATAAAATTGTCAAGGACATAAAATCGAACACTATCGACTCATAAATAAGAGAATATTAAGCTAGAGGCAATCATCCTCAGTTTAATAACTGTTTTAGCGCAACAATATATTCATTAATTTATCTTCAACACGAGGAACCAATTATTTTGACACTCCTATAAATCGTACACTTACCGTTACTTTTGAAACACAATGTTGATTTCACGAGCATACCTACTACGTTCAGCCTTTCGTGAACTTCTCATATTTTGAATAATGAATACATACATAGATGTTATAAATCAAATGATTAGCTTTTAACTGCGCTAAAGGTCAGTGAAAACTGTTTTCTTTTTGTCTCATCAAAGCACAAAAGATGCGCGAGTCTACATACTTTCAGTATTAAATGTGGGCAGTCCTCTATCTTCGTATTTCAGTTTGTCACAATTAATCATATTTTTATTCCTTTCACATTTATGTGTCCATTTATAGATTCTCTCGGGCCATATTTGCGAATTATCTTGAATTAAATATCTTTTTCATTTTCATTTATAGTTTCTAATCTGTTTAAATATGGTTTATTTATCTTCATCTGTTTCTGTTCATTGAATTGTATTTCATTTACGTAAAAATAAGCGAAATTGCTTAAAAATCAATACATTAGAAGCCATTTCCAAGGTGCTTGGTTAAAAATTTGGTATCCATAGTGTACTTGTTTAGTAATAATAAATGATTGATGACGAAGCACTCCAAAGTAATACAGCAACAAAATATAGATCACTTTGGAGATAGAAGTGATATAAGAAGTGATTTTCCAGTTTTAATCATTATCTGAATTGTCAAAATCGGAAATGGTCTGTCATTTAAAATAATCTTGATTCTGCATTTCCATTCTATAGGTACTTACAGCAACGTTATTAGCTGTTTGAGTTCCAATATCAAAATCATTTTGGAACCTAAACCAACACAGTCCATAAGAGTAGCCAGTATTCTGTATAAACACAAATAAATTAAAACAAACGAACTCCAAGTCAGCTCCAGCGTGCAGTTTGAAAAACGTAAATCTTTAAATCCGTTCCTCAATATAATTAATTTTCATAAATATTGTAACTGAATTCTTCATCCTCCAAAATGTTACGTATTTAAGGGTAGATATAGCATTCTTCATTTTGCAACGATGTTACGCTTCATTATCTTTCTTTCATCAGTCCTACATATCCAGTATAAGGCTCCTCATCTTAACAAATTCATTGTTTTATTAAAAAAATATGTTTTTCTAAAGCCTTGAGATTTCATTCCTAAAAATTAATCCATGACGCACATCCATTTTGCTTACAGCTATCTCGTGTCTTCGTAATCTCGTTCTACATAAAATCTAATTTATTATCTGTCAAATATTTCATTTAATATTTTTGTAGAAGAATTCCCTCGTAGGAAGCACTTTAGTGCCTGCATATTCCAACATGAAAATAGTAATCTTTTGCTAATAAGCATTCCAACAAATCTATAACAATCGACGGTTTCACACATGCCTATAGCAAGTATCATTTAGGGTGCAAATATGAAAATATCTTTGCAACACCGACATGCTCTGATCATTATATTTTTCTGTAGAGTAGTCACTGTAAAAATAAATATAGTTATTTAACGTTGCAGGTACACTGTTACTGGCCAGCTGTGGCCAGCAGACACGCATGCATTAACAGTCGGTATTGTGTAAAAATGTTTTTAAATAGATTAAACTTTTTTTAAACAAACTACTAGTTATATCTAACCTAATAGCGTAAACTACTTACATCTAATTAACGATAAGGAACATGAATTTACGTACCTTTCTGAAGAGAAGCCTTCTTCATGATACCTCTCCTTCCTGTCAGGGTACTCTCTCTCGCGGTAGCGCTCGTTCTCAGGTGGACCACGTCTGGAAACATCATTGACGTAGGAAAGTGTTATTCGATGCATTAGACTACTAAATACTTGTGGGTAAATAATAACAAAAGTAATGTGTCGTAAGGCGAATTTTCCTTCAAAGTTTTTATTTTCAATCTTATCTCAGACTTGCTAGTTTTACTGCCAAAATGTATTATTGCACAATACATTTCAATATTTTACTGATAAGAACTTAAAACCACCAAGTACCTTTTCCTAGTTTGTTATCCGATTTTTTTGTGAGATTCATAGAAACAATTAGTGCTATTTAGCAATCATTAGTATCATTACATAATTACTAATACTGAGTAATAACCACAAAGTATATTTTCTCCGTAGTCATAACCTCATCCATCACTATATTGTTTTTATGGATAATGCCAAAGGTAATTGGTAAATGAGCAATAATCACATTTGTTGAGTTTTTATTTCATACATCTTTACAGTAATCAAACGAGCAAAGAAAAGATCTGTCTGTATTTCGAGATCTTTGTAAATATAGATCAAATTATAAAATCTCATATACATAATCGAAAGTAGTTCCTGAACTGCAGACCAAGTTTGTATCCAAAAATTCAATGAGTTTTGAAAGGCATAGAAATTTATTTTAAAGTAGCTCTTACCAGCGGCTTCGCCCGCGTATTATACATAAAAACATTCCTCTTGAATCACTCTGTCTATTGAGGAAAACCGCATTAAAATCCATTGCGAATTTTAAAAGATCTAAGCGTACAACGGGAAACGACTTTGTTTCATACTATGTAAAGAAGATGATGTCATTTAGAAGATAAGACCACTCTCAGCTAGTGATGGGCAGTGGATAAATACTCGGAGGATAAATACTCGAGTTTTTATCCGAAACGGATAAATACTCAATTTTTACTCATTTTTACTGAGTATTTACTCAAAATGATGGATAAATATATTTTTTGTGCATTGGATAATTCTTTTATAATGTTAATGACATGTACTGTTATGTGAACTTTCCGAAATACTATTTTTTTACATTATTTAGTTTTATCATCAATTGCCAGGGATGTAATTGTGTCAGGAGTCCCACTGTCTCTAATAGAACATACTCTTAGATATTTTTTTAGAACCTTTATTTAATGAGAGTGTACAGAATCACCACACAAGTGAATGTCTCCGTGTAGAAATTCTAAAAGATATTATAAGCACGGTGAAGAAAATTTGGGTGTCATTGGTGACCACGCTAGAGACGCAGTTAGTAAAAGATGTTGACCCTTTAAACTGCGAAGCACGCACTATTAATTTGCTGGCTCATGGGTTCGAAATATGTAAAGGACATGGCTAAATTGAAGTATAGGCGACATCCTGGCAAGTTATAAATATGGTACCTAGCAATATGCAAAGCTGAATAGTTGAATATTAATATTTCATATAAACACTGTTTCAGGAACTTTTCATTTCTTTACAATCTTAAAAATAAAATCGCTATCGTGTAACTCCTACGTCAATAGGTACCTATGGAAACTGCAAACAGATGACACTGCTATAAACTTTTACTTAGGCCTATCTGCATCTGTTGTATCTGGATTATATTGTATTTTTGACTAGCGCCCCATTCCCATTGCGCACGGTGGCACTTGAGTAAATATCAACAAAGAGGTAATTGCACCAAAAACGTAACACAAAACGTTTTCTACAATCTGCGCGAAAACCACTACCGCACGCGTGTATAGTATGTACATATTATACCCTTGTAAAAAGTTGAAACAAAGACAGTTTTCACAGAAAAAATAAATAAGTGGCTGAAATGATAAGCATGTTTGAAAATAAGGATTAATATTCACTGACCCAAACAAGTGTATAATTTTTGTATGTGAGGTAGGTAAACAATTCTGCTAAGTATTATACATTATTTAAATCTATCTAATCTAAGTTCCCCTGGTGCGTTTTTTTGTCAGTCTATTTGTACTGATGTATCAACAAACAGATTTAAATCAATTTAGGAAAATCCTTCCGCCTGAGTGCTTTTCTTGCGCGCGTTGCTGCGTGGTAATTAATAAAACCGGCCTAAACTAGATAACGAACGCAGTGAGTAACCAAGGACATATAATATATTGAAATAAAACAACTAAAATATGATTTATTTATTTGTTAAAGTAATCTATGAATCTTCTTCAATGCCGCAAAACACACAGTGTCTAGAGGTGTTTGCAGTCCATTTTAATTTGGTAGGTGTAATTTCTGTTCTGATACAGGTCTAGGTACTGGTTCAGGTATTGGTTCAGGGTTAGATCCAGGTCCAAGCAGATTTACCCGATTTTCATGTGACTGGATGTGGCGTTGATAAATTCTGTATCACTGAATCGTTTCTTTCCACTGCATGGCGTTGTATGCTTCTCACAGAGCGGCCACAATTTATGCACACCATGGTATGGCCAAATAAACAAATATCACCCGTAGCTTTTGAATTACCGCAGTTAATGTATCGCATGATGAATTTATTGAAAGTCAAGCCCGTGTAGAGTAGGTAGCAAGAGGTCAGTAGGTAGGTGAGCACACACAATAAGTCTAATAAACAAGCGTGGGTCAGCGAAAATCCAAAATAAAAAAACAACGAACAAGCAAACGGGAAAGCGTTCAAACGACGTCTCACATCTGACGTTTGCTTTTTATGATAGAGATGTGATTGAACTTCATGTGTAAAAGAATCGATAAAATAATCGAAAGAGTTGAAAAAAAAAACGGTTTTTTCGTTCACTATTACTATTATTACTTAATATTTTTCGAAACAATATAGATAGTAAGATTAAAAGAAGAGGCATATTCCTTGAATGAAAAATTGGAAATGGAATGTGCCTTGAATTGGAATGTGCCTTTTTAAAAACTACTCTATTTTCCGAATCAAAAACTGCTGAAAACACAATAACAAATCACTAAACAGGACACCGAATTGAACGGCGTTGATTCCCGCCAAAAACTCTTTAGTTTCAGACCGTAAATCGTTTTAATAGCAGTTATCAAAAATCGAATCAGTTTCCATTTGACATTCTGGAAAAGCGCTATGACCCCTCCCTAGCTTGCAGTACTGTATTATTTCCCCTTGACATGTCAATCAAAAAGCTTAAAAAGCAATTAAGATACTTTTTTATGGTAAACAGTTCACGAAAGTTCTTGGAAATTAATAAACACTAAATAATTCATTAATGAATTTTTAAATATTACGAGTTAATGTGAGATTCCAATACATTCTGAGGGTACTCATTTAGCCATCTCCTTTCAACAGTTTTATAAACTATGTAGATATAATAAAATCTATAAAAAATCAAATGAACTGGTATTAAACCAGTCATTATAAAACAAAGGAAATCGGGAGAGAAGTTAAAGCTGCCGTGCTGCACAAGATGGGTCACCTGATAAATAAAAAAGCCGCTCTCTTAGTGTTAACAACAACAGATACTGTCATGTCAAATGACACAAGTAGCTTTCCTTGATGTTATTTTTGTGGGATTGCGTAGATCAATGCTTCTCTCTTTTAAATAGAGCCCAACAAGCGCCCACCTAGTGTGTATCATCTTTTATGATAAGAAATCTAAAATGAGGTTTATTTTGTTTAATTAAGGTTCTTGATAATAAAACCAAGAATCAAATTTTCTCAGCAGTGGCAAAAAGGGTAACGATTGCCTATAAATTTTTCCGCCTATCTGCTTGACTCAGAAGCTTGCTGCTTGGCACGTGGTACGGAGGAATGAAGAAAATGTCGTGGGGAAAGTTTTGAGTACGAATGTCGATGACTAAAATAGTAGGGGGAGACGAAAGAAACGATGGCTGAACTGTGTGAATAATATGGATAGAAAGGGTGTGAAGATGGCGACTAGTAGCAAAGTGTGGAGGAAAGAGACAAGTTGCGCCGACCCCAAATAAACTGGGATAAGGGCAGAAGAACGATGATAATGATGATGATGATCTGCTTCACCCAAAGATCGAGTTAAATCAAGACAAAGAACTGGATGCCATCGATTTTATAAGTGGACTATCGAAATGGTTTTTTGGATGTGGAAGAAATGCCAACATTTTCTGCATAAGGCCAGGAAAGGTTGTTGGTGAAAACCTTTTATTTGGAAGAACACTAACGAAATAAGCCCCTTAGCCGAGCGCGAGGGAGAGGCAATCTCTGCTCTCTCACGCCCCTAGCCACCGCAGGAGACTCCCCGGGCGTCGGGAGTCAATTGTGGACTCCCGTCCACCGTAGGCACGGGCTTGCGGGCGGCTAGCAATGGGTAGCTCGCCACCCGGTAAGGAGCAGGCTCGGCTCGACGGCACGTGTTCCGCGCGCACCTCAAGGAGATGTCAACGTTTTTGATGGGGTCCGCTTGGACCGATGCCTGCCACGGTCGCGGATTTTTTTGAAAGAGTGACCGTAGCCCTGGCATAGGCAACTGAAGGAACACGGGTAAGTTTTAGTCAGTAAGAGTCTGACACGTCCTTCTCCTCCACCCAGAGTGGGAGACATCATTTAATGATTCCCACCCAAAAAAAAGCCTGGCTGAAAGAGATATGTTTTTCGACAAAGTTAACTAAACTAGCAGTGGGTATTCTTTCAACACCGTATACTTCTGTTGCAACAGAAAGGCCTTTTAGACCACACATGAATATTCACGGAAAAAAAAAATGTGACGACAGAAAAAGCGGCAAAACTTGCATTTTTTAAATATAATTGGTTTATTTTTAATGATTGATGTTATTATTTTCTGACGAACTCTATTCATGATTGAGTGAAATTATTGGAATACCGTCTTTTTAAGTGTTAATGTACGGTACACAACTTATTTTTTTAAATTTTAATTAATTTCAATCCTTTTCTTTGTAAAATGACAAAATTTTCGTTAATTAAACTTGAGACAGTATTTATCCGTTGTTTTGGATAAATACTCAGTAAAAACGGATATTTATCGAGTATTTATCCATTTTGAGTATTTATCCGGATAAAATCCCAACACTACTCTCAGCTCAAACTAGATGGATAGCTAAAACGTCACAATATCACAAGAGGTCATTACTCTTAATATTATAACAAAAAAATAATAATTAAAACCACATTGAAGGGTATCGTAGTCGGCATGGGTATCTATGCATGCACAGTATATACTTTGAATAGTATTGATCAGATTTTACCGGCCACCTCTAATTTCTCTATTTTTTTCTTTTCGTATTTACTTCATCATTCTTTATCGGTGCACAGAATATACGTTCTTTCCTAGTTTTCGTCGGTAATAGTCTCTGAGTAACATGGCTGCGTCACATCGGACGGACGGACACACACAAAAACACAGACATCACGAAATTATATAGGTTCCATTTTGCAATTTGGTTACGGAAGCCTAAAGGCTCGTGCAGACTAGCGCGACGCGACGGTCGCGCGCGATGAACGAGCCTTACAAAACAAAGTAATTGGTAATTCGGGTACAATACCTTTCACGATAGTCTCTCCTTTCTTCAAACTCCCTCCTTTTGGGTCCTCCACGCTCCTCATACTGGTTGTAACGGTTGAACCCTAGGATGAAAAAGTAAATTAACAAATGAATAGAAGCACAATGCAAACACAGCTATTGTAACTTAACCCACATACTTATATGCTCAAGTTTGACCACCAGCTCATTTGATGTATCAATGAGGTCATCAAAACCAAAGTATTTAAAGATATCATTTATAAATAATAGTCTTCTATTTGCTTCGAAAGTATGTATATTCAGTTACTAACCTCTTGTGTCGTCTCTTTGATGATATCGCTCTTCATGCTCCCTTGGTCTCCGTTGGTATTCTTCTTTTGGAGACCTGTGCTCCTCATACCTCTGATTCCTAAAGAAATTAAACAATATACTTTATATTTGTTTAAAATTGATTTGCCCCAAACTAAGTCCAGCACATAGTATCCTACAAGCAAACATTTACGTGTACTTCTAATGTACCTTTTATACTCATAATCCCTCTGCCGTCTATTCTGTTCTTCATTACGATAATTACTTTGACCATATTTCTCTCTATTTCTATCATATTTTTCTTGACGATAATGTGTATATCTGCAATAATTTAATGATGTAGTGTAATGAAATATTACACAATATCATTTCAGCCCAGGATCGAACTAGCTTACCTGTCATTATGTTCTCTGTCATATTGTTGGTACTGTTCCTGATACTGCTGCTGCCTTCTCTCTTTGCTGGAACCTCGGTAGAAGCGCTGAACTTCTCGCTCCCTCTCATACTCCTCAGGTGACGCAGATCTATGATATTCTTTCCTAAAATACAAACCACATGTGTTAACAAAAATTTTTTGTATTTCAAACATGAAACTCATCTACATTAATATTAAAAACAGGTAAAGTTAGTAAGTTTGGATTTAGGAGGTAATCTCCACAACTACTCATACAATTTCTAAAATTCTTCCACCAATATTTAGAATGGACCGTCAGCGTGGACATTGCCGAAGTATAGATATTGTTACGAGCTGGGGTTCGGGATAAATTAATTTAAACCAATTTACCAAAACACACAACACAGTTTAATTAAATAAACACAAATATCGCAACTACAAGAAACGTCACTTGGAATCACTTGTTTCGCTTGTACTGTATCACTCGAATCGTATTCGCTCGCTTCCGAAATCGAACTGCTTGTCGGCCCGACAATCCGCTATTTATATCCCGAGCAGAACATTCTCGAACATTCGACACCGCCACAGCGTAGAAGCTTCTAGTAACTTCCATTGAACTGTTTAATCCCACTATTCGACAATAGATGGCAGTAGCGTCTACGTACAATTTCGTGTAGTACTTGCTACTCAATAACAGATGGCGTTAGCGTGTCATTTCCAGTAGTTTCTAACACTGCCCCGTCCTTAGATGGAATTAGCGTGATGTTTCTAGACTTTTCGATTTACGTCACACTGCCCCTTTCTGAGACGGAGTTAGCATGATGCTTCTAGACTTTACGATCTACGTAACACTGCCCCCTCCTTAGACATGCTCGTCCCGAGCATCATTATTCCCGTAGTATCGTGCCAATCGATCTACATGGACAATTTTGGGTGCAGTTCGCATACCCTTTTGTATTCGGTACGTGACGTCGTTGATCTTGGTCACAACTCGGTACGGCCCGTCCCATTTTGCCTGTAGTTTAGGGGACTTTCCTTTGCTGCGCACTGGGTTATGCAACCACACTAGCGAACCTTCGTCGAAGCCAGTATTGTTCATCTTCCGATCATAACGAGTTTTCATTCTCTCGGACATCTGTTGGCCTGATTCTCTGACATGCTCATATACGTCATTCATCTTGTTGCGCAGATCATTTGCATAATCTGTTATACTCCGTGGTGAATCAGGGGGAATGCCGGTTATTAGATCAGCTGGTAACCTTAACTCCCTTCCAAAGTTCGCGAAGGCTGGCGTCACAGTTGTACTCTCGTGAACTGCACTTCGGTATGACAGAAGAAACGGTTGTATGTGCTTGTCCCAATCCTTTTGTCTGCTTGCTACAACTTTTGCCAGATATCTTTCCAACGTCTGATTAAATCTCTCCACCATTCCGTCAGATTGTGGGTGGTATGAAGTGGTTCTGGTTTTGTGAGTACCCATAACCCGACATGTTTCCTGAAACACTTGAGACTCAAAATTCCTTCCTTGATCGCTGTGGATTTCCAAGGGTACCCCAAACCGACAGAAGACTTCGTGGACTAATTTATCAGCGACTGTTGAAGCTTCTTGATTAGGGATGGCGAAGACTTCCGGCCACTTGGTGAAGTAATCCATGACAACCATGAAATATTTATTTCCACTTTCACTTTCAGGGAACGGCCCAGCGACATCTAGTGCTATCCGTTCCCAGGGGGCTCCCACGTTGTACACTTTCAATGCACCCCTGCTGCGTGTGTGTAGTCCTTTTACCGCTGCACAACTGGTACATCTGCGACACCAGTCCTCCACATCCTCTCGACAATGGATCCAGTAAAACCTTTCTCGGATCTTTAACAGAGTCCTTCTTACTCCCATATGACCTCCTGAAGAACCATTGTGGTAGAGCTGTAGAACTTCTGGTACCTTTGTTTTTGGGACTACCATTTGCAGGTGGCAGCTATTCCCTCGAGCATTTTCCCATTTTCGGCACAAGACACCATCCTGGATCACCAAGCTCTCCCATTGTGCCCAATAACTTTTGGTGGTGGTACTCATCGCTGCAATATCACACCATTTCGGTTTGGGAGCATTAGCTTTAATCCACTCGAGAATTGGCCGGATATCTGTGTCACTTTGCTGAGCATGCTGTAGGGTTTCCTTCCATTCGTCACTAAGGTCCGTTCTTAGCATCCTGACAGGTACTGTTTCCTTAGCTTCTTGCCTGACACAATGCTTGCAGTCTTCAGGACAAGGTCTTCTTGATAAAGCGTCCGCGTTACCGTGAGACTTCCCACTACGATGTTCAATTGCAAAGTCATACTCTTGTAGCAGTTCAATCCATCTGGCCACTTGTCCTTCTGGATTCTTAAATTGCAACAACCACTTTAATGCAGCATGGTCAGTCCGCAGGTGGAATTTACGTCCAAGCAAGTATTTGCTGAAATGCTGCAATGTCTTGACGACGGCAAGAAGTTCGCGTCTCGTGACACAATAATTTCTTTCTGGCTTTGATAAAGATTTGCTGAAGTAAGCTATCACAACTTCATAATCTCCTTTCCGTTGAGATAACACACCGCCAATTCCAGTATTACTTGCGTCCGTGTCAACTATGAATTCATTTTCTGTGTCAGGGTAGCCTAAAATTGGGGTATTGCACAAACGTTCCTTTAAATCTCGAAATGCGATGTCACAGTTCTCATCCCAACAGAACGGTCTTCTCTCCTCAGTAAGCTTGTGAAGAGGTTTGGCAATGTCAGCAAAATTCTTGACAAACCGTCGATAGTACGAGCACAAACCCAAAAATGCCCTGACCTGCGTCTTGTCTTTCGGGACTGGCCATTCCTTGACGGCGACGATTTTCTCAGGATCTGTTTGTACTCCTTCCTTCGAAACCACGTGTCCCAAAAAGCTTACTTGCTGTCTGAAGAATGAGCACTTCTTTGGACTTAGCTTGAGATTGGCTCCTCGGATTTTTCATAGAACACGTTCCAAATTCTGAAGGTGGTCTTCGAATGTGCGGCCCACGGCGCGGCCATCTAAATAGACAAGGCAGGCGTCTCCAATTAGTCCCATGAGAACTAGCTCCATTAGCCTTTCAAATGTTGCAGGAGCATTGCACAATCCGAATGGCATGACGTTAAACTGCCATAGTCCCTTTCCCGTAGAAAATGCAGTTTTCTCCTTGTCCTCAGGGTCTATTTCCACTTGCCAGTAGCCACTTTTTAGGTCCAACGTGGTAAACCACTTCATTCCTGACAGCGTGTCCAGCGTATCGTCGATCCGGGGTAGTGGATAGCTGTCTTTCTTAGTAACGTCATTCAATCTACGATAGTCTACACAAAACCGCATGCTGCCATCTTTCTTTTTTACCAGGACCACAGGAGAACACCATGGACTAGACGAAGGCTCTATAACTCCATCCTTTACCATTCCTTTAATCATGGTATCTACCTCCTTTTCTCTTGCCACTGGTAGTCTTGGTCGCTGTCGTATCGGTAACTCATTTCCGGTATTAATTCTGTGTTGAACCAATCCAGTCTTCCCTATGTCAGCATCATTTGTAGAGAATATGTCTGCATATTGAAGTAGCATCTTCCTAGCCTTCTCTCTTTCTTCTTCCGATAGATCTTTACGACAGTCTTCTAAAAGATTTAAGAGCGGCCAACCCGTCTATCTTTTCATACAAACGCTCGTACGTGATTATGGCGTTCTAACAGATATTTCTTTGAAACTTTTGGACGAATAGGTATCTTGTGCACTATATCTAGGTTTCTATTAAAACGCGAAATCAAAAATTTAAGAAACAAATTCAGTACAAGCCTCCAAAAATCAGCTTTTTTGCACAAATTTTATATGAAGTTTGGGCGTTTATAATGTACTCATTAATTGTAACAAGAAAAAAATATTTGCATAGAAACCTTGCAAATGTAATGGAGTTTTTAAATGTAAAACTTTTTTTTCATAATCTTGTAAGGCTTACGAAAAAACACGTATTTCTTGTAACAAGTTTTATGAAATTTCCGCACACTATTTTTCTTTCAATGTTATCGCGTTCTCACTTGCTTGTTAGCCATGTGGCGGTAAGAGGTACGCGGGGGGCGAGTCGAGCGGGGTCGGGCGGGGTGAGACGCGGGAGTTGAATGGCGCACGGCAGCTCGGCTCTCGGGCCTCTCGGAATTGTTAGTAGGCAGGTATTGAATTTGTTGACTGCGCGTACGTGTGTGCTGTTGCGTTTTATTTTTAGTGAATTCTGTTTTACCTACTACAACGATTTTGTTTTTTCATACCGGACACTGATTTTGCTTGCGAGAGGATTATTGATTTATTATGTGAAACGAACCTGGCACTAGTGAATACGGACACCGATTTTGTTTGAATAAGGAATTTGAAGGAGAGTGATTTTATTACTTACTAGTATTGAGAACACGTAAAATCGTTTTGCAAAATGGGTAAGTCGATTTTTTCACATAATTATATAAGAGCTAAAATAGATAGCTAAGTATACCAACTACTTATACGACAGCCCACAGACATACCCACAAGACGATACAGATAAAAGGCAAGCTAATATTGAGCGTGGCAAATAGGTACCCACAAATGCAAACGTGCAAAACCTGTGCCGGATCCAGGGTTTAGACGAAAATAATACCTGCCATTGCGACACAGTGGTGCCGATTCTGTTGTACACGAACTAACTAAACTATCTCTGAAATTCCTTACTTTTGGCTATGAGAATTGTAACGCTATTCTGCAAGAAATATCTCTAAATTTGATTTGACACGACTAAAATCGAATTTGACAATCTCGAATCAACTTGGTATTTTTAGACTTTTAAACTTTAGTGTTGCCATATAAATGTAACGAGTAATTATCTTCCGTCTGTATAAAAATAAATTATTATTATTATTATTGTATCATCTTGTATGTCTGTGGGACGGACACATTATTCAAACAACAACAGATCGATGTTATATATACCTACTGAACTTTACAGATAACACTCAGCCAGACTACCGAAAAGGTAATAAAAAGCGTTTGCGTCTTTCGGCTCGAAGGAAAAAAAGGACACGACCCTCAAAACAAGAGAAGAATCATGCGTAAGAATTTATTATTTACGCTAAGTAGGTACCTACATAGGTCTTTTCTGTTTTTGATTGCTGCAAACAGGACGCAGGATTATTTACATAAAACCTATCTTAGTTTTAGCACAGTAAAAACATGTTACAGTATTATATCAAATGAAAAAGGGGTCATTGCACTCATCATTTTTAGTTACTTTTATCATAATTGAGAATTGGATCAAACATGAAATAGGTGCTATTGAGTACATTTTATCGAGTTCTTTGAATATACCTACATGTTAGAGCAGCTTATTTTTTCACGATTTCAAGGTTGATCACATAGTGAAAGATATTCATATTAGGTTTATTCGTAAATTGAGCCTTTTTCGTGTTTAGAGTACATAAAAACACGAGGAAAATGTTGTAGAAAAATTTCATATCATTATTTTATTTCCAGGTTTATAAATGAAAACAAAGAAAACATTGACAATTATGATGTATCATGGCTTAGGTAAGGCGGAAAGCAAAGTGGAATATATAAATATATATATACCTAAGTTTATGATTATTATGGTGACTGATTGTACATTGACAACCTACCTAATTATGATTCATTTTACAGAGCTAACGCACATGTTGAACCCTTAGAAGACGTAGAAGTTCTTGTGGATGATGATATATCTTTTGTAACGCTTGAAGTACAAGCAATTGTACATAACGAGCAAGGAGGCGAATGTCAAACTAGGTACAGTCGGTAACAATAGTTATTACTCTACCTATACAAACACAAACCAAACCAAACCTTTGCACAAAACAAAGTTATTTGTATTTTTTGTATAAAGAATAAATAGATATATTTACTTGTTTTAGGCTTGCCCAGGATAGGGTACCACTTCAAGATGTTACTCTTACATATAAAGCACAGAACAATGTTTTTGATGAAAATGAGATCGTGCCATATGACCAATACTATAAAAATATTGATCACAGTCTACCATGGTGAGTGATTTCTTCACTACTGTGATATAAAAATAGTCATGTATTGTTTTTTTTTCCTGATGGAGATCTAAAAATGTGTATGTTTTGTAGGCAACCACTTCAACGAAATAACGATGAAGAACTAGCAGAACAAGAAATTAACTATTCGACCAACTTGAGCACACCATCTTTATCAGACGACGAACTAATTATTACAGAAGAACAAGAAAATATCAATGTTACACCGTTATTAGAGGGGAATCGAGTTGTCGACATCGGTTATCTTTTCAGTCAGCTTGCAAGTATGTCGCATCATCCATTTGACTGTAATTTCACCTCTATGGATTTTATAAAAGAAAAAAGGGTAGGGTTCATGTCAAGTTTTCATTTTGTATGTAAAATGTGTAAGATAGAAAAGATCATTTATTCTCAAGAAACTAACAAAAAAGATTATATAAATGCCAGTGCAGTAGAAGGTGTTTTCCAAACTGGGAATGGATATGCCCAATTGGACGAAATATGTGCCAGTTTAAATATGCCAAATATGTCTGAGCGTTATTATATCAAAATATGTAGTAAGTTAGGTGATATACACAGAGATATCGCTCTGCAACACATGCTTGAAGCAGGCAAAGAAGAAAAACAATTGGCGATAGATCAAGGGGATATCGACACGGACGGAATACCGTATATAACTGTAATAACAGACGGATCTTGGGGTAAACGAAGTTACGGGACAAATTTCAATTCCTTGTCCGGTGTTGGTTGCATCATAGGGTTTAGGAGTAAAAAAATATTATTCATTGGGGTCAGGAACTCTTACTGTTGCATTTGCGCTGTAGCTGCAAAGCGGAAAACTGAAGTTCCTGCTCACAAATGTTATAAAAATTGGTTTGGCCCTTCAACTCAAATGGAAACTGATGCGATCGTAGAGGGATTCAAAATTAGTGTTAGTATGCATGGACTTAAATATACAAAATTGATTGGCGATGGTGATAGCAGCGTGTGTAATGCTTTGAGAGATGCAATGCCCTATGGACCAAATGTCTATATAAGAAAAATTGAATGCTCCAATCACTTGATGAGGAATTACACAAATAAGTTGAGGAAAATTGTAAAAAAGACCGAAAACAGGAACGGTCCAGTACCTGTCACACTACGCAAAACACTGAGTGACCGTATTCGACGCCTACATAAAGCAGTCACTGGAGCTATAGAACATTCTGCAAAGCTGGACTTACTCATAGAAGAAAAAATAAAAAGCTTGAAGGAAGACCTACTGAACGGTCCATGTCACGTTTTTGGTTTTCATAATTCATGCAAGGATTATTTTTGCAAAAATGAAAATATAGTGGAAATAAATTTAGTCCCTCAACTGAAAGCGTGTGGCATATGGGCTGACATTTATGAAAATCTAGGATGGTTGACACAGAATGCAGAAAGTCTCCTTCTAAATGAAACTAATAACCCTGCAGAACATTTCAACTCAATAATAGCAAAATTTCTTGCTGGGAAGCGAGTAAACTTCTCCCTTCGAGGAACTTATGAAAAAAGGTGTTACGCAGCAGTTTCTGAATACAACACCAAAGACTACAATCTAGTGCAAGAAATACAGAAAAATATTAGTAGTGACGACAACATTAAAAATACTTATACTAAAAAATATGTGGCAAAAAAACAAAAAGTAATACAAAATAAAAGAAAACGGAGAGCTGAAGATGCACTACTGGGGATAAAGCGAGCAAAGCGGTCAAAGCCGGCGGACCAGCATTACGGCAACGTCACAAGTGAGCCTGATATGCCGATGGATGAATTCATTGTAAAACAAAATGAATTCCTTGAGTCGCTAAAAAAGACACATTCGGAAATATTATCACTAGAAAGAGATACTGTTGGCCAATCTAATTCCGATATATGGATTTTGGAACGCAGAAAAAGAATTACTGCTTCACTGATTGGACAAATTTGTAAAATGAAGCCTACAACTCCTTGTACATCAATAATCAAAACAATGCTTTATTCGACATTTACTGGAAATGATTCCACTAGATATGGAAAGTCAAATGAAATAACAGCCCTCAAAGAAATTGCAAACGAGCTAAACATGGCCATCACTCCTTGTGGGTTATTTGTTGATGAAGACCATTGCTTCCTTGGTGCAAGTCCAGATGGTTTAATTGGAGACGACGGAATTGTTGAAATAAAATGTCCATCTTCGGCTTCTGCGTTGACGCCTCTAGAAGCAATAAAAAGTAAAAAAGTTGTCTTCTGTACAGAAGATGGAGGTGGTATAAAATTGAAAAGAAATCACAATTACTTTTACCAAGTCCAAGCCCAAATGAAAATTGCAAAGAAGAATTTTTGTTACTTTGTTCTTTGGACGCCAAAGGGATTATTATATGAAAAGATTAACAAAGAACCAACCTTTTGGTCCCATGATAAAATGTTAAAACTAACGCAGTTTTATTTCAAATGCGTTCTGCCAGAAATTATTGACCCACGTTTCCCACGCAAACTGCCAATAAGGGATAGATTCGACAACTGACATACAACCTTTCGAACGGTGAAATATTTTTGAAAATTTGTGTTTATTCGTATCAAATATACAAAAATATAATTCTTTTCTCTTTCTAATATTAGTAGGATAATTTCTTTTTTTTTACTAAACTTTCAAACACTTCTGAAAAACTGGTGTTTGGAGGAAATCTGAATCTTCTCGACAACCGATATGTTATATGTAATTTTATATAAAGTGTAACAAAGTTGTTTAGAATAAAAAAATATATACCCAACTTTATTTAGACTGTTTTATTTGATCAACCGCCTTTACTACGGTGTAAATTAACCCACATAAACATATATTTGTAGATATTCACATACTGTATGTGTATTGTATACAAGTAGGTACGTTACCTACCTAATTTCAGCAACCTCATTACAGACAGACTGGGTAGATAAAAAAGTTATTCTGCTTGTACCTACTGCTACTCCATAACTAGAATAAATTATACCTATACATTTTTGTGCTCTGTTTAGGGTACCTAGGTATATCATGGGTCTATGTCCAAAGTCGAACTGCGTACAGTATAGATGTGATGTGAGTGTTGACGTTGTGCCGTACGACCAATCAATCTATGCAAAACCAGTTTATGTAGATATTTCATTGTACGGGAAATTGATACAAAGCGAGGCCAAGTTATAGTGGAAATGTATACCTTGATGTGTCGCCGAGTGAACTTACAGCGAATTGGCCGACTCTTAGTAGCGCAGTTTTTATTAGAAAGATTTTAGAGATCAGTCTGACTTTCTCTGTTCGCCCATGAGGTACTTAGGTACTTATATGCAAAAAAATGCGAAAATACTATGTTATAAAGAATTTCCATGTTTTCAAAATAGCACGTTCGGTACCTAGATTGGTAAAAATACAACACACACACATATCTCCGAGGCTAATGATACGTTATAAATGTAGGTTTTTATGAACCTGCATTTAGAGAAATGTACAAAACTATAGATAATAACTGTGCGCGCGTAGCGAGGCACGCGTGCGATACGATATTATTTTTATGAATGGCTAGTTACCGGCCGAGATCCCGCAAGCGCTCAGGCGCTTTCTCTCTCTTTTCGCTTTGCCTCTTGCTCTGACATTGCGCTGGATGAAACAACAAGCTTTTTGGCCATGCTCGCGTTGCCGTTCGTCGGACGGGGAAGGGCGCTCTTAACACGTTAAATCTTGCACTTTGGGCGTTGTTTTGAGGACGTTCGTCGTTCTTCCTCACAGGAACCCATCAATGTACCCTTCTTAATTACTTGCTCTTTTTCACTTGGGTTCAGTATGCGTACGGCTGCAACGTCGATTGCCTTTACCAAGGTCCGCGCAATCTTCCATGGAAGGTTATCATCCAATCCTTCAATGAGAATACATCGGTTCTTCTGCCCAGAATTATGTGGGAGACTTACTGGAACTATTGTTTCCGATCGGGGAGGAAGAACAATCTTCTTCAAGCAGTACACTTTCCCTGATGGTGCACCTTCCATGAAGACTTCTTCTGATCCACATTTTAGGACTCCTTGATTAACGTCGATCTCGCAACAGTGCTGTCGCGTGAAGTCCAAACCTAGGATGCAGTCATCTACTATGTCAGCCATGATGACCTTATGCCGGTAGATTGTGTTACCCAGTTTTAACTCCACCTCCTTCTCACCACGGACGGTTATGTGCTGACCGGTGGCTGTTACTAATTTTACGCCGTCATGCTTACCGAAGAAGTCCCCAAGAAAACGATTCGCTAGTTGGGAACTGACAACCGTGCGAGAAGCTCCAGTATCCAATGTCAGCTTACATGGTCTTCCGTTCACTTGGCTTGTGAGACCGAAATTCTTGGGGCTATTTTAACACCAGCCAGCACCCGCCCCGCAGTCCTGGCGTTTATTAGTTTCCCTGCTGGTGGGCGGTGACATCAGCCGCCCTTCTTTCCTGGGTCTGGTCTTCGTTAGCTGTGCTTCGCTTCGGGCAACTTGAGCGAAGGTGGCCTTTTTCTCCGCAAGTGTAGCATCTAGGGCTGTACCTAACACGATCACGAACAGGTGACGCCGCAACCTCCCTGATGCGATGGGCTCGATGATCATGCCTCACTGCCTCCACCTCCAACGCATGGGCCAAGGCGTCCTTGAGAGTCTCATGGTGCCCAAGTCTCACAGCAGCCCTTACTTCCAGGTCCCGTATGCCATCTATGAAGGTTTGAATTAGTATACCCTCGATGAGCGCGGGTGCAGACTGGTACGCCTTTCGAACCAGCTTTTCGATTTCCAGGGCCCACTGCTGCAGGTTTTCACCACTGCGCTGCACACGATCCTTCAACTGGGCACGAAAAACGTGTTCCAGGTGCGCGTCACCGTATCTGGCCTCTAACGCCTCAACAAGCTGCTTGTAGGTAACATTTTTGCCGAGAGCCTCTAACACAGTTAAAGCCTGTTCACGAAGGGCCAAAGTAAGCGCGGTCATGGCTTGGCCCGTTGTCCACCCATTTGCTTCCATGACAGCTTCAAATTAAATTTTGTATGCCGACCAGGAAGATGTTCCGTCAAAGGGTGGCACTTTAAACCCGCGCACGGAAGGTGCAGCAACTATCGAAGCCGTAGTCCGGTCTCCAGCTTTCAGAACTCCAACCGCTTTTCTTATATCAGCGATCTGGACTTCGGCCTCGGAGATACGATTTTCATGTACCTGAACAGTTTCCTTCATGGCTTTGATGTCCTTGCCAAATGTGGAGTGTAGATCTTTCAAAAGGAGAACCTGCTCCTCTTTATCACGCTGAAGCTGTTCTTGCAGGCGGCGGGTCTGTTCTTCCTGTCGGCGAGCCTGTTCTTCCTGTTGGCGGGCCTGTTCTTCCTGTCGGCGATCTTGCTCCTCTTTGTCCTGCTGCAGCTGTTCCTGTAGGCGGCGGACCTGTTCTTCCTGTCGGCGGGCCTGTTCTTCCTGTCGGCGGGCCTGTTCTTCCTGTCGGCGGGCCTGCTCCTGCAGCATCGCTATTAGCGTAGAAAGATCCATGGCTGGTGATGCTGTAGCAACACCAGACGCTTGGGAGACTGGCTCCGTCATCGGTTGATTACCCCCAGGTGTCTGTCTAGAAGTTCCTTCAAACCGCCTCTGATCCACCTCCTGCTGGCGCTGACTCCTGGTACGGATACCTTCCGTATCCTCCTTCAGTAAAACTGGCATAATTTATCCCTTACTTCTGACACCAAATGTTACGAGCTGGGGTTCGGGATAAATTAATTTAAACCAATTTACCAAAACACACAACACAGTTTAATTAAATAAACACAAATATCACAACTACAAGAAACGTCACTTGGAATCACTTGTTTCGCTTGTACTGTATCACTCGAATCGTATTCGCTCGCTTCCGAAATCGAACTGCTTGTCGGCCCGACAATCCGCTATTTATATCCCGAGCAGAACATTCTCGAACATTCGACACCGCCACAGCGTAGAAGCTTCTAGTAACTTCCATTGAACTGTTTAATCCCACTATTCGACAATAGATGGCAGTAGCGTCTACGTACAATTTCGTGTAGTACTTGCTACTCAATATCAGATGGCGTTAGCGTGTCATTTCCAGTAGTTTCTAACACTGCCCCGTCCTTAGATGGAATTAGCGTGATGTTTCTAGACTTTTCGATTTACGTCACACTGCCCCTTTCTGAGACGGAGTTAGCATGATGCTTCTAGACTTTACGATCTACGTAACAATATTATTCCGATGAAATTAAAGGGCTTTTTTCAATAGATGTCTAAGAAAAACGGTCGAACGAATGTGTCTCTGACGAACGCTCTGCCTAAGTGCCTAAACGTTAGGAAACATAAATGATTTATATGGAAAGTTCGAAGTTCGAGTTCCAATTCCGAGATACTCGAGGAAGTCGAAGATTTTTGCGGGCACTTATACTCGACGGTCGGTCAAACCGGGGGAACATAGTGAAGATGCATTATCTTTGAATGTAGCATGTAACTTTCGAGAACCTAAAGAACAACTTGACGGCGGAATAACGAGAGAGCTCCATAAATCGGGCGAGGCTCCAATCCTGAGAGAGCAGGCAAGTCTCTTTAACTCCGTCTTACTAGAGGGTACAACACCTGAAACGTGGAGCCTGTTCTTCAGAAAAAGTGACAAAACCTTGTTTAAGAACTATAGATCCATTTCACTTGAACCACGTATACAAGCTGTTTTCGAGGGTAGTCACAAAACATCTCGCCAGGAGACTTGACGAGTTCCAGCCATCAGAACGCTGGCCTCTCTGCAACGATGCCGAATTGAATGCGATACATCGAACTGTTCGGGTGGTTGTATGACGCTGCCACGATAACCATTCAGATCCAGGATAAAAAAAAACCAGCCCCATCAAACTGCTCAGGGGGGTGAGACAGGGGGGTGTGTATATATATGTATGTGTGTAATATAACTATTCATCATTGCGCTGGAGGACGTTTGTAAGAAGCTGGACTGGACAGGGTATCAACGTGAACGGCGAGTACATTTCACACCTTCGCTTTGCCGACAACATCGTTATAATGGCAGACGATTTCCACCCCGACATAAAAAAAAGATGCGGCTTAGCCTAAATAGACCCTCTTGAGGGTTTGGACTCGGCATGAACTTGGACAAGACGAAAGTCATGTATAAGTCATACACCTTGCGGAATCCAATCCACACCAAAGGGGCGCTTCTCGTACCTGTGAAGGAGTATAACTACTTATGGCAAGTCATCTAGTTTGGTAGATGCAACTTTGAGAAAGAAGCCGACAGGAGGATCCAGTTGGGTTGGGCAGCCTGTGGAAATCTTCGTGATGCTAATACCGTAATGTTTGAAAACGTAAGTTTTTCAACCAGTGCGTCCTGCCTATTATAACATATGGTGCCGAAACTTTGACACCGACAGTTGGGCTGGTTCACAAACATATTGGCAAGTGTAGTGTGGGATGCGCCCAAGAAAAATGGCGGAGGACAAGATGTTATGGCGTAGCACAGGATAGGTCTATCCAGCAGTGAACTGTGATAGGCTGATCTGAATAAAACGTTGTAGAGCTTAATCGCTTGAATGCTACGCGTGCATCTTCTTATTAGGGCCTGTAAAAAGTTCATGGCAAAATATCTGTTTGGATTGGCAATTTGGCAGAAAGTAAATAGGAATTGGTTAAAAGGAGCAATACATGCTATGGCTTTACAAAATTATAATCACTTAAATTTATACATCCCTCTAAGTTTAGTCAATCGAATTACTTTTTCACGAAAGTCAGAAAAGAAAGAATATCAATGGCAAAAAGGGGTGCGTAAATTTTTGGGGTAAGTAATTGGTGGATTTATAACTCGTAGATTGGTAAAAGTACTCTTAATGTGGTGGAAGTGGAAACATCACAAAAGATGATCCAAAAATCTACTTCTGTGGTAGTGAAAGATTTTTCATATAAACTGTATCTGATTATGGTTACTTTATAATATGTTTTTTTTTTATTAGGTACTTCTTTTATTAGGTAGGAACTTGGCCAAACTACACATGTGTAACTGGATTTTGGCCAAATGGTAGTGATTGCTAGAGAACTTACTGATTATAATAGGTCCGTATAGGTTGATTTGGTTCAGCAGAAGATCCACGACGCTCTTTTACAACACTGTGCAAGCGGCGCTGAACTTGTTCTTCATCTAATGTAAAAGAGAATGAGGTGATATGAATTATTTATGAAAAAAATTACCATATCATTTACCATTAAGTACTGTGTGGTGCCAGACGTAAAAAATAGCATCATCCCATACTGCGATCGCCAACCCGTCTGCTAAGCATGGCGATTATGGCAAACCCTCCTTTGGGGGAGGCAGCAGTGGACGTCGTTTGGCTGGGATGATGAAAAAATTTAGGATATTTATTATCTTTCATTCATATTCAATTTCAAGGACCTAGATATAATATTCTAATAGTGATTGTGTGTAAAAACCAGTCAAGTACAAGTCGGACTCGCGCACGAAGGGTTCCTTACCATTATCTATAAAAACAGTAAAAAAATCATGTTTGTGGGAGCCCCCTTTTTTTGGATGGGAAATCATCGAATGACTTCTCCCGCCCTGGGCGGAGCGGAAGGGCGTGTCAGACTTTTACTGACTGAAACCGTGCGAACACGGGTGCTTGTTCCTTCAGTGGCCCATATGCCAGGGCCACGTTAACTCTTTTGAACGAATCTTGCGACCCTGGCAGATAAGAGCCCTGTTAAATATTTATTTTATTCTGTTTTTTAGTATTTCCTGTTACAGCAGCAACAGAATATTTCAATTGTCTAACTATCACGGTTCATAAGGTACAGTGTGGTGATAGACGTACGGATTAGACGTACGTCCCGTTATACCCTTTGGGTATGGAACCCTAAAAATCCTGCCTTGCCAACATCTGCTGACTGCCTCGTAGGAGTGGTTGCAAGTGCTATAGCTGAGCTTAAAGTTCTGGGTTCAACTACCAGGTATGGCATAGTATTGTTAACTTTTTCCATCAAGAACTTCTCAGTAATAGATCAGAGTCTCGATATGTGCCTGGTTGATGGCAATAGGTTCGACCCCGTGAATATTTGTTTATGTTGTGTTAATATCCCTAACCTATTCTGTTGGTATACCTACGTAAAAACAAGACGTCATTAATTTAAATGCTTTTAATATCTCACCTTTCACACTAGCTGAAGTACTACGCGGCCGCTTGTGCTTATGTTTATGTTTGCGCTTCTTCTTGGAAGATATTTCGCCCTCACTGACTGAAGACACATCTTCGGCGCCCGAGACACTTCCTGCCACGGAATCTGAACGCCTCTTCTTCTTGCTGTGCTTCTTCTTCTTTTTCTTATGCTTACGTTTCTTCGAACGTTTTTGGTCGTCGGAATCGCTTTCCGAATCTGAAGAATCAGCACGTTTTCTTTTCTTTTTGTTGTAGCGGTGTTCCGATACTGAAGAGTCCTCACTATCACTCCCAGAAGAGCTGCTGTTACCAGTAGCGTCGGATTCATCGGAATCCTCCGACGATGTATGATGTCGCTTCTTAGATTTCATTTTAAGTTTTTTTTTATGATGTTAGCTTACAGTAAATTATCAAATGAAACCACAATTTCACAAAGCCCCACACAAGCGAAACCAAAAACAAAATGCTTTATGAGAACGAATGAAAAGAATTTATTTACAAAGAATGTCATGGAATTTGAATGAACGTAAGCAATGTGGAATATTTGTTTATGGAACTGCAGAGTGTTGCCAAATCTATTAATTTAAATCTTTATTGAAATCTGAGAAACAGACAAGACGAAGAAGTCAAGACTTTGAGGACTAAAGTCGCTGCGTCTGTTTCTCAGATTTTATTAAAGTCAACTCATGAGTCCATACATATTTTGTAATCACTAGTGAGAAGATCTATTTGTGGACCTAAAATGTAATACATGTTGTAACCGTGTGTCACCGACGACGACTACGCGATTACAGTGGCTTTATGTGTGAGTGAGCACGTTCGTTTCGTATGCTATTGCTATAGCATGGCAGCACTGTTCGAAAGAAATGTCATTTCAATGGTCAGGAATAAATTTAAAAAAAAAAAAAAAAAAAAGAGATGTCATTTTATTTTGACATTTCACTAACTTGTGTCATTATCAAATGCGAATGTCAAGTGACGAAAGTTTACAATTTGCAATTTGTTGACTTTTTCACCAGTTTTACTAATTACTTGATTTCTTATAGTACTGGATAGTTTTAACGGCAGACATCGTACAGTAATTAATTCATTTTTTACAAAGAAAGTTTTACCGTTCATAATCAAAGTCAATTTATAATATGGTCAATGGAAATTTGTTACAGGATTTAGCCCGATAAGGCATCGTTGGCACACTTTAAAGGTGGTTTATAGCTAAAAAGTGTATAAAAAGCAAATATATATCATAAAAATATGGCTACACGCAAGAGAAGCGGATCAGGGTCTAAAAGACACCTGAAGGAGAAAGTGGTGCAAATATATGAATCTTTCTTTAGAGGCGAAGATTTAACTACTGATAATGCTACATTCTGGGACGAATTCTTTCTTCTGAAGCCTAAAATTCCTCAACTGGAAGCCGAAATTCATAAACTATCAGTGGAACAGCTAATGAGCATGAGAGAAAGTATGAATTTACTTGTTTCCCAATGTATTGAAATGTTAGGCCAAGAACATCATATAAGGTAGGATATCTCATTGATTTTGTCCTTACATTACGTGTTTTGAATTGAATGAACCCCTATTTTCAATTAAACCAACATAGTCCATTAAATAAGTTATATTTTTTTAGATTGGTGTATGCACTTCAAACTCTTAGTGCTCTTTTAATAACTATGTACCAAAGAGCAGGACAAGACCCTAACATTAACATCAAAACGGTTCTAATTGGTTCAGACAATCCTGACTTTAAAATGCAAAAATTGTTTGAACATTGTAGCACCATATTATCAGGTATGTTGTATTTAATGTAAAGATCAAGATTTGTAAGAAACAAGATAACAATATTGTAGTTAAGGACTTTATTTTGAAAAAAAAAGGTGCCTACCATTTCATAAAACTCCACCATTTATAGCTAAGTTTTCAATTTTCCCAGATTAGGCTAAGTGTGATTGCGTTTTTCCATCTGGAATCTCTCAGTAGCAGCCCAGAGTCATGGGACACATATACATACTTACATGGGACTTAAACATAACTGGCACACACCAAAACACCTCTGCCCAACCCTTTGGGATACAAGACGATGATATGTCTTTAATTAATATTAAATGGTGGTATGATTTGTAATGGTCAGATTGAAATTAAGGGTTCAATTAACCAGTAATTGAAGCCTTAATTAATTATTTATTAATTCTTAATTTATTGACTTTATCAGAGTATGGCTCAGCCAGGTGCTCCAGGAACAGTGAATTTGCCATTGTTTTTTGCCATTATTTATTATTTGGTTATACTTAGTCATAATATCTGACATAACTATTTGAGCTCCAGTTTGCATTTTCTCAAACACGTGTAATGTGCCTGTTTAGTCAAAACTTACTGCTCTATTGTTGTTCATTAACTTGAACACTTGGAAAATATATTATTTTATCAGAAGCTGATATGAGCTTTAGGGAAATAACTCTGAGGAAGAGAAGAAAGTCTCAGGATATCTGTGGGGTTGTCCATATTAGTGTTTGAAGATCGACCGGACAGGACCCTAAATTGCACTACATAATCCAATCACTGGTGTTATGGTGGCCAAAATAATGCTTCACTTTTTACACATTACAACTTCTTATGTAAAATATTTTCAGGTGATGTTCCAGACAGTTTAAAGTCAATGGTGTTAAAGCTTCTTCTAGTAATTGCAACGGGCATAGACAACATTGATGATAACTCTTTAGTGGAGTACTTTATGCAAAACTCATTGTTCGAACCTTTGATACAACTCCTGTGCACATCTACAGAGAGGCAACATCATGGTAATAATATTCTATTTCTTTATTATTATATCAATTTAAAAAAATATCAGCTCAATACTGTTTGCAGCCTAAACAGTGTTGAGCTGTAGACTGAGTAAACAATAATATTATGTATGCTCCAGTGATGTTCAAGTGAATAACATATAATACATATTGGAGGTCATATTATTTGTGTAATTATGGAATTTAATGTTGAATTGTAATATTATGTTGGAGGCACAACCTATGCCATTCAAAATTTGTATCTACAGCTCAACTATAAAGAAACAGAATACCTTCCTACATAGCAGATTTTTGAGTAAATTTTTGTCACTAAAATCTAATATTTTGTTTTAGGCTATGATGTGGTCATGTTGATAATGTTCTTAGTAAATTATAAGAAACAGGAATCGGCTAACCCTTATGTTGTGAAATTATCAATACTAGATGACGAATTAGCATTAAATGGGTAAGTAAATTATTTGGCTGTGATAAATACTTTCATGCAGATTGTAACATACAATACAATTTTAAATTTTATCTTTAATTTAGATATGGGCAAGTTATAACGGCAGCTCTGAACGACTATGTGATGTCGACTTTCGGTGGCATGCAGGGGGGTGGTGGGGGCGGTGGATGGCTGTCGTCTCTCACCAGTATGGTTGGCGGGATATTCCTGACCAGCGATGAGACGCAACCGGTTGTCAGAGGGCAGAGGAACAGGTGAGAAATAATATGCAATTATATCAATAAGTAGTACCTACACTACAAATTAGTCTTACTCACTTAGCAAAACTTTTAGAACACCTTAAAGAAATCGAACTTGAAAGTCTGCCACAACAATATCCTCAATCTAAAGAGAAACAAGACATGGCAAAAACCTAGCCTTTAATAATATATATATATCTTTGGACAACCAAAACATCATTGTCTGATCCCAAACTAGGCAGAGCCTGTACTATGGTAACCAGACAACTGATAAACATACTTATATATTTCTAAATATATATGGATACATACATAATGGATAAATTACACCCAGACACAGAACAAATGATTGTGCTCATCACACAAACATTTGTCCTGGGTGGGAATCGAACCCACGACCTCAGTCTTAGCAGTCAGGGTCACTAACCACTAGACTAACAGGCCAGTTTTCTGACTACCAGGGTAAGGTTTACTTGTACTTAAAATATGGGCTATTGAACAATAAAATAAACATAACATAAAATCACGCTTGTGATCTCCTTCCTTCCTTTTTCCTTTCCTTGTAAAAGGGAAGGCAGAGGGGCACCTTTTATATTTTAGCAATAAAATATTGGACACTAAAAAGCGTATTAGTTTATAGCAAACTGTAAAACACCTGTTAAACTAGGTACATAGTATGTCTTCAATACAGACGAATGAGGTAATAATGCACATTGTGATTTGCTATGGCGTCATACCTACTACAACATGACAATCTTACTGTCGATACATAAAAATACACATAATGTAGGTTACTGCAAAAAAACTCTGATAGATTAACCGTAAATGATAAATGATTTTATTTTGTAATGTTTGTACAGACGCCAACACATCAAGCTACTACAATCTGTCAGATTTCTTTGATAGATTTTCGACTTTATTTCTAGAGAATTAGGTTCAAGGTTCATTGGGAAAAATTGACAGTTTCGGGTAGCTTGACCTGGTGGCGTCTGTACAAACACTTTTAAACGTCAATCATATTTTAAAACTAGATGAGTTAGAGTTAGTAAAGAGTAGGCAGGAAGCGCCGACCGTTTCCTGCCTACTCTTAGAAGAAAACCGAAAGAAACTCAGAGCTCACAGTCTCTTTTAAAGTCCAGATTATAATCTCATAATGTAAGTGGATAATATATGTTGAGCTAGGTTTGTTGAAATAAGTTTACCCAAATACCTTATCTATAATGTAAGATATTGGATAACTAAGTTATACACGGAATAGTGCATGAAGGCGCGTTCACACGAACTGACGACGCTGACGCTGACGTTTACGATTTTAGCTGCTAGATAAGATAACCGAATCTATCTTGATAGAGTTGGGTAGTAATCCTCATGGACGAGGAATTGTTGTGGACAGAACCAGCTAGTAGAAATGTAAATATATGAACACTACTACCAGATTTAACTAAGAACTAACATGAAAGAGGACGCAAAACTTTCCTATACATCAAGTTCCAGCTTCTAGAAAAAACAAGAATATTCCAGATTATTCCAAAATGCTGCCTATAGTGTCGAAAAGCATCACCATCAACAATTATTCACAACTACACAAAAAAGCGTCACCCTGGTGTCGAGAGGCGTAAGCAGTTATCCAATATTCCATTCTAGCTACGAGTAAACCATTCATAAATGCTGACACCGCTGCAAATCAGCGAGTGACAAAAACAGAAATAATATACTCTTACTCTAATTCTGCTACTCAAAAACGGATGGCGCTACTACGTATATCAGTTACAATAATGGTCTACCTACAACTCACTGTAAAATCTGTACCTAACAGTGTCAAAATTTTAACCCCAATAAAAAACATTTTGTAACACCCAGCGGTGGCGAAGAAGGAATGCTACTGGCTTTATACGAGGCAGCTCACTTGAACCGCAACTTCATGACGACACTGGCACATTCTTCGTCAGCCGCCGCTTCGTCAGCGCCGCCATCACCGCCGGCGACCTTACCGCCACATCAGGTAATAACACACGTTTATACACAAAAGCCCTGACGTTTACCAACTCTAGCCTGCACTACGCGTGCTGCTAAACTCATCCCTTTTTAATGCCAACCAGATTATGCTGGTCCCTAACCTAAGGATCTACTACGCTTGTTGCCCTCACCTCAACGATGCCCTAAGTCGAGGTCCGTACCCCACAAAGGAAAGAAATTCGTTAACGAGTTGATCAACGCTACTGAAAGTCCCAAGCACGTAGCCAAATTCTGGGCTGACTGAAGAATAGAGAAAAAAACGAGTTGTCCTAAATCTTACATCAGAACCAACTTGTGCTAGGTGCCCAATATCAGAAAGACGTTTTTTTTGCTGTATTTAACGATGAGGTAAATGCAATCAATTTTGTGACGCCAGTGGATTTAATGCTTCCAAGTTGTAATGCTTTGAAAAGTGATTAATTACGGTAGTTAACTGCTTGTGTGCATCGCGCTTGAGATTTTTTCCAGTTAGTAAATAACATTTCCATATTGTTTCAGACTCCTCCTAATTTAACACAAATACAAGCCCTAGACAATGAACAACCAACGAATTTACTAGTCACGTTCTTTCAATATTGGTAAGTATTTACAAGAAGAAAGGTACAAGATAGAAGCGCATACAGTTTTTTTTTTGTTTTATGGAGGTCTGCTAATGTGATGACTTTATAAAAATTAGGACTGTGAAGAGCTTTAAAATAACTTTATTTCAATATTTTTTCAGTTCCATTGTAATGGCTGATACGCGGACTGAGTCCAGCGTAAATAAGTGCAGTCTTTGTTTCATTATACTTACGTGTATAGTAGAAGAACAATTTGCTAATTCTATTATGCACGACCAAAATCTTACTTTTAAGGTAAATATGGTTTAAATTCTACTTGTTTCCCTTTAAATTCTCAGAAACATAATGCTGAAGTTATTTTCCTTTTTCTAGGTACAGTTGTATAGGCTCCCAATGCGCCATAGGAAAATAGTTCTAGAAGAACCACCGTCGCAGCCTCTTGCATCGACTTTGATAGGTAATAATTGTTCTAAATATAGTGCGTAATAAACTTAAGAAAAAATGAAAACATTTACTAATACACACATACACAAACTCTCTAACTCACCAACTCTCTAACATTTATTCCTCATTACAGATCTTCTGGTCGAGTTTATAATGTGCCATTTACTGAAGAAGTTCCCTGGAGATTTGTATCAGTTATGTGTGGGGGTACTGCTACGGCTGCTTAGCTATCAAAAGCGATGTCGTGTAAGACTTGCCAGGGACTGGCGCCCATTATGGGCCGCACTTATCGCGCTCTTGAAGTTCTTAGTAACGAATGAGAGTACTTTGTTGAGGAGACATAACATTTTTATCATGGCACAACAGGTATGTTTCTCATTACTATAAATGATAAATCAGTCAGTAAAGCTATGTAATTTTTTTTTACAATGTTGTTTTTATGCATTTTGTTTCTAGGTCGTGAACATTTTCAATCTGTTTATAACGTTTGGCGACACGTTCCTGCCAACTCCTGCGTCTTATGACCAACTATATTATGAGCTGATTCGAATGCATCAAGTATTCGATAATCTATTCTATATGGGTAAGTTTCATCGTCACTGGTACCAATTCCCTTGTTTACAAACTAAACTAAATTTAAGTTCAGTGCATCTTTTTTTTGTATTTCATTAAGAAAAGGACAAAAGAAAAATTTTAGTTTAGTTCTGTCAAATTAATCAGCGTTTATCTTCTGTCCTTTCCTTAATCAAATAGATAGAAAAAGATGCACTGAACTTAAATTTAGTTTAGTTTGTGAATAAGGGAATCGGCACCATTATCAACCTATTAGTAGTAGTAGTCCACTGCTGGACACAGACCTCTCCAATTGCACGCCTTTTAGGTCGATTCTCGGCAAGTCTCATCCAGCAGCTACCAATCACCTTGCATAGATCGTCGCTCCACCTAGCCTGAGGGCTTCTGAGTCTTACGTTTGGCGATTCGCAGTCTCCACTCACGAACACGTCTACCACAACAGTCATTGGCTAATATTCCATGCCCATTGCCACTTACTTCAGCTTGCTTATTTTCTGAGCAAGCTTATCAGTACTGGAATAATTTGTAAGAAAATAAATAGGGTTTTGTAATCATTTATTTCAATATTTTACAGCGTTACGCTATTCAACCAGCGATGGTGAATTCAAAGCGGAAGCGTTGCGACTAGCTAATTGTCTCGTCAACGTACGTGCTATCATCCAACACTTTTCGCCAAAAATTGAAGCCTGGTTGGCATCGCAAAATCTATCGACGCCTACTGAAGATCAGGTTAGTATTTGTACATTAATATTATTAGATATTTCTTACTAGCTTTTGCCAGCGGCTTCGCCCGCGTGGAGGTCGGAAATTATCCCGCGGGAACATACTATCGGGATAAAAAGTAGCCTCGCGACAGACAGACAGACAGACAGAGTTAGATTTGCATTCATAATATTAAGTGTGGATTGACCGTAATAACAAATGCCATGTCAGCGTGTCATCAACTTGTCAGTTGCTACTTATAGCGTACAACCGATTGCAAGTATTGGGTTTCCGAATGGGTAATTGGCGCCCAACAAATTGTTGCTGGGCGCCAACTTGGGTAGCTGGCGCCCAACAAGGGTATGATTGCGTTTGTGTAGTTCAAGTTGATATAGGTACCTAATTAAGGCGATACTGTAATTATTTTGTTTTTTACAGATTCTAGAGGTAGTCAGAAAGAACTACGACAGCCTAATCCTGAAGTTACAAGAAGGCTTGGAATCGTACGAGCGATATTCAGAGAGGGAGCACCGGCCGCTACTATCGCGCCTGGTGCTAGCCGCGAGACAGAGGAGCGACAACTCGGCCGTGCATCACCACACTGCAGCCGCGCTTGAGCATTATACTAGCATTTCTTGAAAATATTAACATATATCACTCTATTGGCGCGAGAACCAGCTGTGTTTTTGAAGCTCGATCCCCTGAGTTCCTGGTCTTTCTGGACGGTCGTACAGATCAATAGTTATATTCCCATGTGAAGAGGTTCACACAAGAAGAATGCATATTCTTTATTACTCAGGGCCCGGAAGAAAGACCTTGACTGATGTGTGGATAGATCGACCTTAGGCACCAACAAAATCTAGCGCCTAGTAAACCCATGGTATTAGTTACCCCTGATGTGTCTAAATTACAAAAAAAAAAAAAACTAGGCTAATGTCTGAAGCGCACTGATGAGCCAATCTTTATATATATAATTCTACTGTACGTGTGTATGTCACTGAACTCCTCCTAAACGGCTGGACCGATTTGAATGTTTTTTTTGTATGCGTTTGGGTGGCACCCTGGATGGTTTAGATTCACTATTGGACCCGGTAGGTGGCGCTGCTATTGAGTTCTAGGAAACACGACAACGCCTGTACGGTCAGCTAGTAATTTATAATATTTTGAACCAATATGTGATAAGATTCAAGATCAGTTTATAGTTTCCAAAGAACTGTGACTCCTTTAACTTTTTTATGACATTAGATTCTTCTTACATAATTTAAGCCTAGTCGACATCTAGTTTTTTATAGATTAGATTATACGGCAAAAAAAATGGTTTATTTTTGGTTCTTATGTTATGCTTAAATATTACTACGATTTTAACAGTTATATTTTTTATTAATAGTATTTCTTATCGTTTAAATCAAGTGTGGATGATCCGTAAAATAATAAGTTGATCATATCGATAAAAAGTGATGTCGTTGATAACGAATATGTTTCGCTATAATTCTACTTATTAATCCCAGTGGTTACATGACAAATTAATGGATTTAAAAAATATATCTGTCGATAATCATAACGACAATAATTGTATTGATACTGTTTTTATCGCCTACATATCTAAGTTAGTTTTTAAATACAGAACTGTAAGAAGGTATTTCTATGCATTTGTTGATATCCTTAATGAATATTATTTAAGGTTTAGTTTGTCGACCTATTTGGTTGTTACTTTATCGTTAGCATTATTTATCAGTATCTACGCTGTTACTATGGTCCTCGCATCAAGACGTGTGATTGGTACAAATAAATAGAATGATGAAGGAAAGGTCTTTATAAAAAAACCTTCATGCACATTGTAATTTGCGTCATAGACCTCACAAAGACACATCTGTTTGTGAGGTCTATGATGAAAATGACCATACAAAGATAAGAATTTCGTTTACTATAATTATTTAGTTCTACGTATTATTTAAATGGAAATTACTTTTTGTGTTCATGTTTTGTTTAATGCTTAGTATATACCTCTTTATATTATGGGCCATGTATTTTTAGAATTTACCATACTTATTACTATTTGTAAATTAAAATGCTCTAAGTTACTTAAATCTGTAACGTTAAATATTTATGAATTCGAGTAAAAAATAGAGTAAAAAGAAAAAATAATTAATTATAATAATCATTTTGATACGTGTATAGAAAGAGCTTTCAAAATGGATTTGGAGTATATTATATAGATAATGTTACTTTAATAAATTATTTTTTTGAACCAACAGAATGACTTTTCTTTTACACCAAAAATAAGAAAACACGCATCAAGATATTGTATAATATAATTAAGTATATAATTCGACGTAAAATTGCAATAACAATAATTAAACATACATCAATAGTAACATAGACTAGATAATTGCTTCGAATAGACTAGAGTTGCATTTATGGAACGTTTCTTTGGTACTGGACTATCACTAAAAACCTAATACGAACTTAAATAACACTTGTCAGATCATTGTACTGATGAACAAACTTTTCATCTAGACTATTCTGCCGGTTTCATTTCAGCAAGAGCTTCCTTCACTAAATCTTGTAAGTCCTGAGGCAAAACAGTTTTGGACATGCTCCTGTGTTCGCCATTTGATACTTGGCACTCATCACCATCATATTCATATTCTTTCCTCAGATCAGTTGATGATCCATCACTGTTCTCTTTGTTCATGTCGTCGTCACTATCAGAATACTTGCTTCGATTATTCTCTGAGCAGTCATGAGTCTTCAGCTGTTGTTCTTTCGAGTCATTTGACTTCACTGACCCAGAGTCTGTGAGAAACTCATCCAATAACATTTGAGAAGGAAATATTGGTATGTATTTCTGGCCATTACACCAACTTTCTAATGTTTTTTCTAGTTCCGTTATTCTGTTGGCTAGAATTCTGTAAATAAGGAATTTGTTTAAACACATGTAACAAGCAGAGGTACTAACAACCGTTCGTTTCGCTATCGGATCCGATTGTTAAGGTTCGTTTATGGGGAACGCTACAAAATAGTAGCTTTTATGGTCGAAAATAAGCGGTAAATAACACTCATTATTAATAAGCAATAAAAATTACCGTATTTTCTCTTCAAGACACAAACATTTGAGCAACAGGTTTGCTTGTACTAGGAGTACCTGTATCAGAAGTGCCTCTCAATTTACACGGAATAGGGGCTAGTGAATACGGTTTTGGTACCTTCAACTGAGAGATTACTGATGAGATTGGCAGACTTCGTATTGCGCGTCGGTGGTATCTTCGTGGGCATTTTATAATAGTGGAACGATTGGCTCTGGAACCGAATTGTTTTGCCCAACGTATTTTTTGTACTGTTAATAAATATCTTACTAGTGTTATTTTGAGAGTTTTTCTAATATTTTGGACCGTGTGCTGTGCTGAGTAGAGTTTTGGCCCGGCTGTTGCCAAGAAGAACCTTGTCGCCACCCTTAAAAATGGGAGTGACGCCCGCCGCCATAAATGTGACAAGAAAACTCCATTTGAGAAAAAGATACTGCACAAATTGTTTTATAAAATTACTGGATGTTACGTTATTACTAATCACTCATTATATTTTATAGTAGTAGGTACAGACGCCACCAGGTCAAGCTACCCGAAACTGTCAATTTTTCCCAATGAACCTTGAACCTAATGCTCTAGAAATAAAGTCGAAAATCTATCAAAGAAATCTGGCAGATTGTAGTAGCTTGATGTGTTGGCGTCTGTACATAAGTCATGTTACGAAATTGTATTTATTTATTCCCCACTTAATCATTATCAAAAAGTTACCATTATGTAGCGCTCCTACAAAAACGTTTACAATCAAACTCGATAGCAAATCGACTATTGTGAATAATCTGTATGACTACATCCCAAAGGCCTTTGAGGCCGGATATTTAAAAGCTTTGGATATGGGATGATAGATAACAGTATCAGTGTTATTGTTTTATTTTATTAAAATAATTCTGTAATACATACTGATTCGTCTTCCGTTGATGTTGAAGGGCGATCGACTTATCATTAAGTGCTTCAAATAGACCAAGACATAGAGACCTCAGTTCAGCTGCCGAACCCTGCTTCAAACTTGACTTCGAATTAATGTTGTCCAAAAACTCTCGTACTGTAAAAGTATAACAAACAGTAGTAATAACATTTAAAAAAACCAAGTGCGTATTGGACCAAGCACAATGAAGGATTCCGTTCTGGTTCCGGGTTTTTAAGCTCCAAGGGACTGTAGAGCTACGTATTTCATATTAATTTCAACATGAAAGCTTCACGCGATCCTGAGAGAAAGGGTCTAGATCTAGACAAACAAACGGACGAAGTAGTGATCTATAAGGGCTCCGTTTTTTCCTTACTTTTGTATTTCACGAGTGGTCGTGAATGATTGTAATCTAATTAATAAATTTTTGATTAGATTCAAATGCACACTCCTGATTAGCTAGGTACAATAACATACCTTGGTTTTGTGTCATGACATCTGCAAAGCCTTTTTTCATGTAGCTCGAGTAGTTTTTATTTCTATTATCCAGCAGTGTCTGAAAAACAATAAAATTTACATGCTTATCTTTTTACTTCCTGTACATAATGATAAATGAAGAAATGTTGATAAAAGCATAGAAACCTTATATTTTGTCAATGTTCGTTTAACAATTTCCTTTTCCACTTGGAGTTGTGTTATTCTTTCATGAAGGTATTTATTTTCAGTGACTAGTGCATCAATATCCACAATAGGCTTTGGTGGATCAATTTCGTTACTATCCTGAAGTTTGGCCCTGTTAGATAAAATGTAGCTGATCTGATGGCTCAACCTTTGAACCTTGTTCTTATAGTAATCTCTGTCAGATACCAATTCTTCTTTTTCATCTAGTGTTGCTCTATAGTCTAGCTGAATTTGTTGATACTGTAAGAAAGATTTAATAGAAAATGTGTGAAAAATACCTGGAAGAAACAATGTTTTTTTCCTTCTCTAGATAATTGATCAGTAATTTATACAGTCTCACTAACCTTCTTCTGATTCTTTTCAAGATCATTTACCAACTGCTCATAATCTTTATGAGAATAGCTGAATATAGCAGACTTCTTATTTCCATTGACTTCATCAGAGAGACTTTCTCTTTTATGCAACTGTTTCTTCAGTGCTATGATGTCCCCTGTAGCTTCGTCTAATTTACTCCTGAGAGCTTCTACCTGAATTAGGAATTATCACCATGATCATATTGTATAAAATAAGTTTCCTATAAAATTGTTAAATTATAGCATCAATACAGATAGCAGCTTGCTCCTTTTCTCTTTGGGTGGGAAATCATTAATGTCTTTTCCCGCTCTGAGCGCCTGGGCGTACTGGCTGCTCTGAACGGGAAGGCGTATCACACTTTTACTGACTTAAACCCACCCGTGTTCAGGACCACGGTAACTCTTTCAAACAACTCCGCGACCCTGGCAGGCATCCCTTAGAGGCGCGCGTGGAACACAACGCGCCGTCGACCCGGGCGGCCAGCTACCCATTACTCGCCGTCAGCAAGTCCGCACCTACGGCGGTCGGGAGTCCGCTATAGACTCCTGACGCCCGGAGCGTCTCCTGCGGCGGCTGGGGGCGTGAGGGTGCAAAGATTGTCTCTCCCTCTCGCTGTCCGCCACCTCCGCGAAGGAGGTGCATTATCGTTTCGCAGAAGTAGATGATAGCTTCCGATGCACTCTCGCTCCGTACTATGTCCTGGTACCAGGGCCGGAAGCGAGAGCTCGCCGCCGCTGATTGCCTTTGCGAGGACACAGCGATGCTCCGCCCAGGAAGAGCAAGCCTCCACAGTATGCAGCATAGAAAACTTTTCTGCTGCTAACTACCCAGTTGTACCTGATGTCCAACAGATGTGGCCCCATGACTGATCCCTGTGGGATACCGGGCCATGGGAATGTACTATCAGGATAAAAAGTATTCATACTATGTGTTAATCCAGGTTATACACTATCTGTGTGCTTAATTTCATCCATATCTGCTTGGCCGTTTTTACATGATTGTGTAACAAACACCCAAACATTGAAACATCGAAATACACAAACTTTCACATTTTATAATATTAGTAGGATTATATTCTTAAGCTTCTTCAAATATCACTTCTATTATTGGTTAAATATCAGAAGAGATTTTTAAATATTCTGGTCTATCTAGGCTTTTTGACCAAAAATATATAAATTTTGCCTAAAAGTTTTCATTTCTCCACATTACTTTCAGGTTTGATATTCTACAGTGGACTTTGCTCGTTATTATTGAGTGAATGAGTATTCATTATAAATTACAAAAGCGATTGTTTAACACTGACTTATTAATATAAATTGATGAAATGAGTAATCAGTTATATGTGTTAGTATTAGACAAAAAATCATGAAGATGAAGTACAATTAGAAATATGATTACCTCTAATTTCAGCACATTGTTATGGTCCTGTGTTTTAGCAAGCATCTCTCCACCACTGATAGTGTTACTAGGTGTTAGTCTATAAGCAATGCTGTTACCACTTGGACTAGATTTCATAGGAACGGTCTTCTTGCATATTAACTGTTCTACTAATACTTTGAACCGGTCTCTTTCCATGCTGCATTTGTCCAGCTCCCTGCTCATTATGGATAGAGCATCAATTTTACTCTGTAACTTACTTTTCAAGACTGAATTCTGAAAACATAATTGGTGATGAAACAATAAATTGAAAAATATATTTTGTGCCATCTATATCCAGTTACAACTTTAGAAGCTATAATGTTATTGCAAAATAATTCATGTAATACTGGACCAGAACGCATACAATTTTATTTTTTTACCTCGAGAACATAGTCGTCTAATTGTTGATCTTGAAATTTCACTTTGCTTACTGATTTATTAAACATGGTTTAAGGATTTGTGCTTTATTGTTAGTCCAGTATAATAAGCGCATTACAGTACATAATATTATAAAATAATTTTCTTTGCAATACACAAGACATCAACTGGAGTAACTGCTGCAATCATTACAGGCTGACTGACAGTGACCACAGACAGTGACTGATTGTTGGTTGTTTATTGAAAATTGACATAAAACGTCAAATTGATTGCATGAGAGCGAATGAAATAAATAAGTAGGTATTTCATCTTTGGCTGTTTGTCTATAAAATTATGAAGAAGACGGTAGTAGCGCCAGGGTAGTCCCGATCAGTGAAATTCTTTTTTCGTAAGTTTAATTACAATGTGCAGGTCAGTGGCAGGTTGGATGTTGATAAAAATATGATGCGCAACCGTGACAAATATGGCTTTAGAGAATTATAATCATTAAACTAATTAATACAATTATCTTAGTTCATTTAATCTCATTGAATGACTATTTACGTGTTGATTTCGCTACGTCCCCGTAAGGGGGCGCGGCGGGCGGCGTCGGAGCGTAGCTCCCCGGCCGCGGAGGGTTCGCGGTGGTCCGCTAAAACGGGCCCCTCACTATGTTGCCCCTTGGGCCATAGATAGTTTTGGACGCGTTAAAAATAACGCGTACATGTGAGTGGTTGCTATAAGTGTCTCTGTAGGCGCGCCGCGGCGTTGAGTTATTATCAACGCCACTTTCTTCACGACATCTTGGTAGTCTGTCCCCGCCAGGTGAGACCCCCGGTTACCCGGGGGAGGCCCGGCGAGAGACGACCAGCGACAAGATGCTGACTCGACGCTCCCAGAGAGTAAGGTGCGCGCCCCCGCTTATCCCGTTTTCCAGAGCGAGCCGGTAGCGGTCTAAGCTAAGGGGCAGTATGTGCGTATGGGCGGCAATGTACTGTGTGACACCGCCCATGTTCACGCGACACGCGGACCCGTCCGCGTGCACGCGTGTGAGTCTTGGCGCCTGTTTAGAGGTGGGTGTCTGATTTCGCTACGTGACATGCCTATATTAACTTAGAACACGTCACGCAGCGAGTGTGTGTTGTGAGTGTAGAGTTCTGCCGATCGATTCTGTAAAAATATCACCGTGAACAGTTAGGTGAAGTGAGCTTAGAGTGAGCTGTCAATGGTGTCAATCCATGGCATTAGTTGGAATGACAGCTCACTCCACCCTCACTTCACTTAAATTTTCACGGTGAGATGGTTAAAGAATCGCACTGCTGGACTATTTAGAAAAATCATCGCCCACTTTATAGATAGCAAATAGTTCTTACGATTTCGTCACGTCGATAGTCGACTTCCTACCAACAATTGTATAGCTTGGCAAAAAAGAGTCTGTCGTGGTAACCATTGGAACTAAAATATTTTTTTGGTGGCAGCACTGCTTTGTTTATCATCAACAAGGGACTTTTTGGCGGGAAGTCAAACGAGGCGGTAATTTTGATTTCGCAAAAAACTCAATAACTAGTTAATTATACGGAAATACCACTAAAATAACTTCCTCGACCTCGAACAACCATGAGTGTCACCAGTGGCGGTGAGGAGCCGCCAGAGAAGGGAGAAAAAAAGAAAAAAAGAAAGTACAACAGCACTCCAAATAATAAGTATCACATATTTACTAAACAAAATTATAAAAGACTGTTCATAGAAAACACCAATTCTGAGTATGTAGTATACGTCGAATCAACAGAGCAGGAGAAGATAGGGAATAAAAACCCTATCACGCTCACCAACTTATTATCGGATAATGTTAAAGGAGTATCAGGAGTACATAGAATAAATGCGCACAAAATAGGCATAACATTCAAAAAGGCGGCTGCGGCCAACAATTTTCTGAAGATGGAAGACTTCCTTTGGAGAAATAAATTTAAAGCGTTTATACCATCATATTTGACAGAAAGGATTGGTGTATTGAGGTTTGTGCCCAAAGAACTTTCCAATGAAGAAATATATAAAAATATAGTATGCGACTCTGAAGTTATTTCAATTAGAAGATTCATGCGTAAAGTAGAGGGAAAATTAGTGCCTCTCAATACAGTTGCTGTTACCTTTTCTTCAACATCTTTACCGCAATACGCCTATATACAACTATTTAGATACGAGGTGAAAACATACATACCACCATTATTACAATGTTATAAGTGTCTTAAATTCAATCATTCTGCTAAGACTTGCAGAGGTGAGCAAAACTGCTCTTCTTGTGCTGGTCGTCACTCCTACAAAGAATGCGATGTCGAAGAGATCACATGCATCAACTGCTCAGGTAATCATCTTGCCATTTCAAGAGACTGTCCCATTAAAAAACAAAAAATTGAGGAGAAAAAGGCCAAATTCCTTATGCAGCAATCATATGCCACTGTTGTGAAACCACCCCCTACATTAAATGAGAAATCTTTCCCTGTTTTACCCAAGGTTACTGATAAGACTAAATCCAATGAGACTTTAGATATTAAACAAGTAGCAAATAATGATATTATAATTAACGCAATTGTTAAATCGTTGGTTGCATTAGGAAACAAGAGTGACTCTGATGGACCACTCACACATAAGAAAATAAAAGAAATATTTTTATCAAATTTAATTTAAACATGGATAATTATCTAAATATTTTACAGTATAATATACAGAGTTTACAGAGTAAAAAGAGCCTACTACAAAATTTATTAATTGATAAAAATATAGATGTCTGTCTTCTTAATGAGACTTGGTTCAAAACTAATTCTATAATTCCACATTTTCCAACATATAATTTAATCCACAAAAATTCCATAAATTCTCATAACGGAGTAGCTATTTTGGTGAGCCAACGTTTAAAATACAAAGTAGTTAATACACACTTCTCAGAATCTATTCAAAATTTATGTATCACTATAGAAACACAATTTGGAGCAATGGCTATACTTTGTGTGTACAGCCCTCCAAGTATCAGGTTTGACTCAGTAAAGTTAAAGGATTTAATAAATAAAATACCCAAACCTTGTATAGTTATGGGTGATTTTAACGCTCATAACATAGCCTTTGGATGTCATAGTGATAATAATAGAGGTAGATGCTTATATAATATAATTGATGAATTTGACCTATGTGTTCTGAATGATGGATCACCAACAACTGTTCCTTATCCTAATAGACAAGCTTCAGCGATAGATCTTGCCCTTGTTAGCTCTTCAATAGCTCATTTATGTAACTGGTATGTTCATGACGATCCCATGGGTAGCTATCATCTTCCAACCTTACTTGAGATCAATATTCAACCGTCTATGTATGACACATCACCTCCTGTGGATCAAGAGAAATATATTTATAGCAAGGCAGATTGGGACGAATATTACAGCCTATCAGAAACTTGTTTTTCTCACTTGGACTCAATAAATGATTCCCCTATCAATGCATACAATCATTTTATAGAAACATTAAATGATCTAAGGTATAAAACAATTCCAAAACGTAAATTAGGTGCAAACACAGCTATTAAAAAACCAGTACCATGGTGGAATACAAAATGTAGTGATGCTGTCGAAAAATCAAAAGATGCATTAAAGTATTATTTTTCTCAACCCAATATTGAAAACTGGATAAGGTATAAAAAACTAGATGCAAAAAAGAAAAGAATTCTGAAGGAAGAAAGTTCCTCTTCTTGGCAAAATTTATGTAGTAGCTTTAATAGGTTAACTCCAGTTTCTAGGATATGGGAATACATTAAAAAATTTAAAAAAGTTGGAACAAATCGAAACAAAAACATCAATGATGAGTGGGTTCCAAGTTTTTTAGATAACTTAGCTGATTCTACTGAAATAGACGGCAATAGGCTTGAGTATTTGTTCGAAAATGCTACAGAAAATGATGTAAATGTGTTTCTTAAGAACAATTTCACTGTAGAAGAGTTGAAAACATCTTTAAAGAGCAGGAAAGATACTACACCGGGATTGGATGACATACCTTATATATTAATCAAAAAGTTAAATTTAAATGCACAAAAAACATTACTTAATATTTATAATAAACTATGGGATGAATTCGTAATACCTGAGTCTTGGAAAACACAGTGTGTAATTCCAATATTAAAACCTAATAAACCTGCAAATAGTGCTTCTTCATATAGACCTATTTCTCTATCATCTTGTTTAGGTAAACTCTTTGAAAATATGTTGAAGTTAAGATTAGATTATTTTATTGAATCGCAAAGTTTAATTCCTTCTATACAGTTTGGCTTCAGAAAAGGTAAAAGTTGCTCTGAAAGCCTTGTATCTTTATTATCAGATTTAAGACAGGTTAAATTAAGTCACTCTAATGCAATCTGTGTGTTTTTAGATGTAAAGGGTGCTTTTGACAATGTAAATATAGAAGAACTTATTCAAGTATCTCATGATATTGGTATACCTGGTCATATTCTGAAATGGCTTTATTCTTTTTTAAACAATAGAACTGTATTTGTTAAATATAATAATAAATTGCATGGACCTAGGACTGTCAACAAAGGCACAATGCAAGGGGCAACTTTGTCTCCTTTGCTTTATAACTTGTATACTTCTGAAATATTAAAATATGTAGATGTATCAGGTGTAAATATCCTGCAATTTGCCGATGACTTGCTTTTGTACAGCATAAATCAAAACATAGATATAGCAATGGCTAATATTAATAAGGCTTTGTCTCAATTATACAGCTATTACCATAGTAAACTTAAATTAGAAATAAGTCCAGAAAAAAGTTCAGTTTTAATTATCAGTAAAAATGTAAATATTCATAGCAATGTTAAAATTTCATACAATAATGTAGAAATTCCTGCTGTTAAGCAACATAAATTTCTAGGCGTAATTATTGATGACAAATTAAAATTTGATGAACATATTAAACATATAAGTAACAAAGCACTGAATGGTATTAATCTATTGAGGCATTTAGCAGGATGTTTTTGGGGATCTGACCCCAAAGTTATGAGTATGCTGTACAAAAGTATAGTGAGAAGCCATTTTGATTACAGCAGTCTAGCTTACATGAATGCCAATAGCACCTTGTTACGAAAATTAGATGTAATTCAAAATATGGGACTGAGACTTATTTGTGGTGCTATGCGCTCCACACCTATCAATTCATTAGAAGTTGAAACATGTATACCTCCCTTGTCATTACGAAGGTTGTTGTTAACTGAGAGATTTTTATTAAAAGTCATGGCATCAAATGATAATCCTTTACTTATGAAGCTAACAATACATCCTAAAATCTCACAGTCAATTGCTTCCAATGCCATCTCTGCTTCTTCTTTGGTTGGTGGAACTCTACCTGAAATGCCAATAATATTTGAACATGTGAATAATAATTCAAAAGATATTGTTAAAAATGATATTTGGCCTATATACAAAATTCCTTATAATGGTATTATTAACAGCTTTGCAATCCATTTAGACACAGTGCACAATCATTTTGAATTTTTACAGTTTAAAGACAATAGACCAGAACATTATGTTATATACACAGATGGATCTAAAACAGATCATAATGTAAAAGCCGCTTTTTATGATCCACAGTTGGACTTCACTAAATGCATTAAATTAAACAGAGTGTGTAGCATTTTCACTGCAGAATGCTATGCAATTGATTGTGCACTGCAGCATGTAAATAGTCTTGTAAATAATGTACATAATATTTTGATAGTTACAGACTCTAAAAGTGTTTTATCTGCTCTACATAATGTAAATATTTCTTTTAAGTTAAACTATATTATTTATAATATTAGACTTTTAATCCAAAAACTACTTGACAAGTGTATTAGAGTAGAATTAGTATGGGTACCTTCACACAGTGGCATTCGTGGAAATGAAGTTGCTGACACTGCGGCTCGTTCAGTCCATGATGAGGATCGATCTAAGTTGCTCAAGGTTCCATTCACTGATTATTACAGCCTTTTTAACGAACATAATAGACAGTTATGGAAGGAGTATTGGGACATCACCCTGGAAACGAAAGGCAGATGGTATGCTGGAATACAAAATGAATTACCGATAAAACCTTGGTACCAAAACTTCAAATATATCACAAGAAGAATTATAACTATTATATCACGCATGAGATTGGGACATTGCCTAACACCAGCTCACCTGAATAGGATTCGCATAATTAATAATAGCCAATGTCGTCATTGTGGAGCAGAGGATGCTGATCTGGATCACATTATCTTACAGTGTTCAAGTTTTAACATTCAACGTTTGATCTTGGTCAGTGAATTGAGTGAATTTAATGACAATGACATTGAAAGTGAACGACAAAGTGTTCCCCGCAGTGTTCAGGAATTATTAAAAAATAAGAAATATTTTAGTGTGTTGTCTAAATATATTTGTAATACGGTAGAAAAAATTTAATTTAATTTGTAATTAGAAGTGTATTTGTAATTTAAATTTGTATGAAAACCATCAAGGTTTAACCATGATATCACTGAGATGTACCCACCCAACCCGAAAGGGGGGCAAGTTGGTAGTATAAAGAAAGTAATGAAAAATATTGATGTAATTTGTAAAAACAGATTGAAAAAATATTATTGTTAAAAAAAAGTGCCTTATTAACATTATTATAAGTAGGTATCTAATAACCATTGTAATGTTACATTCATAGTGTTAAAACCCATCTATGTATACGACTGAAAGACTTGTATCTATGGTCATGAATAAAATATTAAAAAAAAAAAAAAAAATATCATCAACAAGTAGCTAATCTGTCATTGCGTTATGTTCCTAGTTGTATTTTACTTAGTTCTAATTAACTATCAATTATTAATGCTTTTGAACATATAAAAAAGGAATAAAACAATAAGGAGTAGTGGTGTGAGTGAATATACTAAGTTTTCGTAAGGCGGAATCTGAAGCGGAACAAATTTTGTCTCCGATTGACAATGTTTACGAAAGAACTGCCGGCACGACAGGTATTTATCCAAGAAATTTATCTTTTATTCAATGCAGTCATTGTTTTTCCTTTCTAATACTAAGTTTTATCGGTATTATAAGTTTCAAGCCATTTTATTGTTTTATTTACTAATAAATTAATGAGGTTATGTTTTCTAGTTTGACAAATCGCGTGTACGTTAACTCTTGATGTTTGATACTTGAAATTGAAAAATGTACACCTACATGGAATTAATATGATTGTCGTTATGTTTTTTTCAAGGTAAATCTCACAGTACAATTAGAGAAATTGTAAATGAAGGTGAAAAAAATTAAGGATTTTTTCTACACCTGGAGGAACACCAAAACAGTTGGCGGAAGAAAGAATTAGACGATTTTGATCTGTGTGCAATTAGACAAAAAGTTCAACACTAGAATTCTATAACGAAACAGGCAAGTATTTTTTTTTTTGTTAGTGCCATTATCGCATACCAGAGTAAAAAAAGTATAATTTATATTTATTATTTTTCAGGTGCCTATTCTACGTAATATATTACCTATAGTTAGAGGAGACGTGTTGTAATGGGAGCCGTAAAGGTGTAAGAAAGATTTTTACATTGTTTAGATTTCATAAATAAGAAATGTAAAACTGACACATCAGTGTTAATGGAAAAAATCTATCATAGCACCGAAAAGGAATACAAGAATTATGTTATGTCACGTTTTTCTTTTTAAATAAAATCTAAATTTTAGCGTGTTATTTCATTTCCATTGTCATGTGAATAGTGATAATGTTATGTACCCCACATAGACATACCTGACGCTTTCATTAATCAACTGTTCAAGTTTATTTGATATTGCCCGTACCTTTCGAATGCGACATGTTATAGGTACTCTCTGACTTCCGATTAGTTTCTGACAGTAAGCAGCTGTAAGTCGTCTTCTTGTGGACTATAAACTGTCAGCATTAACAGGATTCGTTCAGTATCATTCATGTCAAATTTGATACAGGCATACCAACCATCGAATGGTTGTGAATACCCTAGATGGTGGCCGCAAATGCGATTGCTGAACATTATGTCTTGTGTATCGGGTTCAATAGGCAATCCCTGAGTGTAATTTAATTAATTTTTAAACTGAACATGTTTGCATTATGTTATTATGATGGCACTCTTAGATAAAAGGTTATTCCAGCGAAATAATGCACAATCTACTTAATACAATGAAAGGAAAAGAATGTGTGCCTATCAAGTCTTGAAATCTTGATTGATGAGAATTTCCGGGATCTCGTGTTTGTGGATTAAAACAACAAGTATCTTATCACTTTTAGTCCTAGTATACAGGGTGGCCATACCTGCTAAGCAGGCGCCCTCATTTTTTCCAGACTCTTTTTTGCCAAGCTGTACATACATACACAGTCCCTATCAGTTTAGTTTGGTTCCCTAAATAATTTAACCCAGATTCAGCCAGGCCCTTGCTGTCCCCCCCACCAGTGATTGCCTAAGCCGAGGTTCGTACCCCTCTCGGGGTAACCCTTAGAGCTTTCGCTTTAGTTTTTAAGCATAATAAGCCCCGGCTGGAGGCCTAAAAAGGTAACTTTTTAGAACTCGCCTACCATCCGTTTACAGCGGGGCAAAAAAGAGTCTGGAAAAAATGAGGGCGCCTGCTTAGCAGGTATGGCCACCCTGTATACTAGGGCTAAAAGTGATAAGATACTTAGGTATTGTTTTAATCCACAAACACGAGATCCCGGAAATTCTCATCAGTCAAGATTTCAAGACTTGATAGGCACACAGTCTTTTACTTTCATTGTATTTAGTAGATTGCGCATTATTTCGCTGGAATAACCTTATAACTAAGAGTGCCATCATAATAACATAATGAAAACTTATTCAGTTTAAAAATTAATTAAATTACACTCAGGGATTGCCTATTGAACCCGATACACAAGACATAATGTTCAGCAATCGCATTTGCGGCCACCATCTAGGGTATTCACAACCATTCGATGGTTGGTATGCCTGTCCTGTATCAAATTTGACATGAATGATACTGAATGAATCCTGTTAATGCTGACAGTTTATAGTCGACAAAAAGGCGACCTAAAGCTGCTTACTGTCGGAAAATAATCGGAAGTCAGAGAGTAGCTATACCATGTCGCATTCGAAAGGTACGGGCAATATCGAATAAACTTGAACAGTTGACTAATGAAGGCGTCAGGTATGTCTATGTGGGGTACATAACATTATTACTATTCACATGACAATGAAAATGAAATAACACGCTAAAATTTAGATTTTATTTAAAAAGAAAAACGTGACATAACATCATTCGTGTATTCTTTTTCGGTGCTATGATAGATTTATTCCATTAACACTGATGTGTCAGTTTTACATTTCTTATTTATGAAATCTAAATAGTGTAAAACTATTTCTTATGCGTTTACGGGTCCCATTACAACCCGTCTCCTCAAACTATAGATAATATATTACGTAGAATAGGTACCTGAAAAATAATAAATATAAATTATACTTTTTTTACTGTGGTATACGATAATAGCATTGACAAAAAAAAAATACTTGCCTGTTTCTATAAAGTGTTGAACTTTTTGTCTAATTGCACACAGCACAGATCAAAATCGTCTAATTCTTTCTTCCGCCAACTGTTTTGGTGTTTCTCCAGGTGTAGAAAAATCCTTAATTTTTTTCACCTTCATTAACATTTCCTCTAATTGTACTGTGAGATTTACCTTGAAAAAAAGATAAAGACAGTCATATTAATTCCATGTAGGCACATTTTTCAATTTCAAGTATCAAACATCAAGAGTCAACGTACACGCGATTTGTCAAACTAGAAAACATAACGTCAGTAATCTATTAGTAAATAAAACAATAAAATGGCTTGAAACTTATAATACCGATAAAACTTAGTATTAGAAAAGAAAAACAATGACTGGCATTGACTAAAAGATACATTTCTTGGATAAATACCTGTCGTGTCGGCAGTTCTTTCGAAAACATTGTCAATCGGAGACAAAATTTGTTCCGCTTCAGATTCCGCCAAATTTCTTACGAAAACTTGGTATATCACAGCTCACACCACTACTCCTTATTGTTTTATTCATTTTTTATATGTAAAAAAGCATTAATAACTGATAGTTAATCTAATTCTAATACTTATAATAAAACTGTAGAGAGGTCAATTCTGTACATTGAAAATATATTCAAAATTACTATTGGAGGATGAATGGTGATCGATACTGATGCCAAAAATGCAATTAGTAAATTTTTTGTCTATCTGTCTGTCTGTATGTGCACGCATTGGTCAAAAACTACTGAAGGGATTTTAACCAAACTTGGTACGATTGTAGTCCATACTCCTGGGCAGGTTATAGGCTATATAATATAACGCTAAAACACATAGGAGCCGAGCAGTGACGATAAATTTGAAGAAGTCGGATGAAAATGCGCTTTCGAGATAAAAAAAAATAACCTAGATTAACACATAGGGTACTTTTTATTCCGGTAGTATGATCCTGCGGGTTATTTTCCGACCTCCACGCGGGCGAAGCCGCTGGCAAAAGCTAGTTAGAAATAAGTAAAATACAACTGGGAACATAACATAATGACAGATTAGCTACTTGTTGATGATAAAGAAAGCATTGCTGCCAAAAATAAAATATTTTAGTTACAATGGTTACCACGACCGACTCTTTTTTGCCAAGCTTTAGGTAGTAAGAATTGTTAATCATCCAGATTCGCAACTCTACGTCTTCATAACTTTGAGTCCTCAAAATCGACTAAAAATATCAAGGACCAAGTTTCTTATCTGTGTAATAACCGAACGTCACTCAATTAATAAATGTCAACTTGGTTTTAGATTTAGAACAAGTGGTACAGTAGAGTAGTACGGATTTTTCTCATTTACTGCAGATGTTAAGTGAAATTGCTGCTTGTATTAACACTGAGCACTGCTTCGATGCAATGCGTGCCGGACAAATACAGAGGAGTAGGTTCCGTTCATCCTAACGCATGGCAAGGATGGCTGCGTCTGGGACCGAAATCGACGAGTTCTTGAACGGGCCTCTAGTTTCGTGGGTGAGTGCACAACGATTCGTGCCTCTGTTTTTATTACTGTTCGCGTAAAAATGAAGCGTGAGATGGATTTAATCACTCGTTCCATACGAATTAATGTGGTATTTGATCATTTCTGCATGTTCTATAGTCATTATTTATTATAAAGTCCTTACAAAAGGGTGAGAGAATATTATAGTTATCGTTTTTCTGTTGTCATACTCGAGTGATCAAGTTGTTTTGTAATGGATGGTTGTTAGACTATGTAGTTACTATCCATCCCCTTTATAATTTAGTAGGAATAAACCATTGTTTTATAACAACATCATTCCAGCTGTTACCAAATGTATAGTGGTTACAAAGACTCATCAAATGAAAATTATAAATAGACATGTAAATGTTTGGCATAAAAATAGACATAACAACAAAACACACTGAACAAAATATTTATTCTGAAAGGTTGAAATTTTTAGATGACTAAATTATTTTTTGTAAAAATTATTGAAAATAATATTTACCAAAGAGATTACACTAACAATAAGCAAGTAAAGATATTCAGTGTTATTATAGAAGAGAGTTGTGTTCAATATGTGTACTTCATTTCACTGAAGTTCTCACACATGTTCATTGATCCATTGTTGGTGTGTGCTACCATTGAATCGAGAATACCCATATTAATAACAAAGAGAAATTCTTCACATAATGTCTTGATGAGCCCTATAGCACATAATTGATCATAAATATAATGAATTTAACTTTCTAAGCTTTTTATATTTGATCAATTTCATTTTATAAGAGATTTTTTAGACCTGTATGAGGAAAGTACTTTAAATACATATAATTGAGAAAACCTTTTTAATACAATAACATATGTCAAGATTCATGAAACTTAATTTACGTTACAGATTAAATCATGTGTACCAAATCCAGACGTCATCACAGAGTATTCATCTCTGTTCAATGGAGACATTCTACATCAAGTCTACCTCCAGATAGACCCCGAACCATCATGTCACATCACAAAACTAGCCGGGTTAGAAGACCAAGCCCTGATATTAGGTAGAGTGAAAAACTTTGATGCTATCATCAAAAATGTGAAGAGTTTGTATGAAGAAGAACTAGGAATGACGCTTCTGGTGGTCCCTGAGTGCATTTGCTTAGGAAAGTCACCAGAATCAAGGGAGGGTCTGGAAACCATGAAGCTCTTGATACTGCTTCTACTTGGTGCAGCTGTGCAGTGTCCTAATAAGGAACTGTTTATCACAAGGATCAAGGAACTCAATGTTGATTTGCAGCATAACATTGTAGAGTGCATTAAACAGGTATGATTAATATTCTTGTCTAGTAAACTCTAATTAAAAGAAACAAATTGTAAGCAACTCTAAGTTTGGTAGTAATTTGCATTAGGTTTCCAAGGCCTTTACTTTGAGGTACCATTCAGGTACAGTATAATTATGGAGGGTTGTTCATTGATAAAGAAGTCAGTCATCCATTTATGAATAAGGAAGTGTTCATAAGCAAGCATGCCTCAAACACAACTGATAAATGAACCAGTCAAGCATGACTTGACTTACAATAAGTCTGTTAAAGTAGAAGCTCACATTTTTGTTTTTTCTGAAGATAAGATAAATAAATTAGGTCTATTTGATATAAGAAATAATGTTTAAAAAAACAACAACATTTAATAGGTCATTACTCCTTTTGCGTATCACAAGTTCTGATATTTAGTACATTAAGTGTGAACATGTTAAAACATTCTTTGTTTACATTAACATGTGAACGGCCAACAGATGTCACAACAGACTGTGAAGCGGGATGTCCTTGATGAACCTTTGACATTCCTAACTGGTTGTCAAATGTCACAAGAACTACTGAGCTACGCAATATGTTCTGTTTGATAGTTTCCTTCAATTTATTGCAAAATAATGTTATTATATTACATTTTTACTGACTTAATTGTACATGATTGGCTCTGTTCATCATCTCAGCCAATTATTTAGCTTTCAAATCGAAATTTAGCGCAATTATGTCTGCAATCAATCTTAAAACTAATAAATGAAGCCAACTCCAACCTATGATCTGCTCCAAAAGAAACTTATAAAAAGAATGTAATAATTTGTTGTGTCTCTTACAAAGAGCTTTGATTTGATTATTTGAATACTTAAACCTGAAACCTCAGCCTAACCCTTTGGGGATTACAGGTTGTTATATGTGTATGTTGGGGGAGGCCGATGTCCAGCAGTGGAGGTCTTCGGCTGAAATGATGATGATGATATGTGTATGTAAAACCCTAAATTTTAATCGCCTTAAGGTCAATGTGTTGATTCGGTAGCCCATGAAAATTAAATTTTCTTTCGGTTTTTGCAATTTGCAGGTTGTATCTTGATTGAAATATTACTCAAGACCATAATACCTATGGCTTTACAGTATTAAAATCGTACCTTTAAGTTAGACTATTTCATGAACAAATCATTCAAGCCTCGGAAAGCATGTTGAGCTGTTGGTCCCGGCTGTTATATGTACATACTAACTTCTTCCTGCGACTTTCTCCGCGTCAAATTTTTACTCCCCTGACCCTTCCTGTCGCATCGAATTGCCTGCCAGTTTTCTACCATTTTTCATTGCTGAACCGCTCCTTTTGATCATAGCGTAATGTTATGTAGCCTATAGCCTTCCTCAATAAATAGGCTACCCAATACAAAAAGAATTTTTCAATTCGGACCAGTAGTTCCTGAGATTAGCACATTCAACCAAACATACAAACAAACTCTTCAGCTTTATAATATTAAGTATAGATTTGACTTGTCTTTATGTGTAGTCAAAAGCTCGAAAGTCTGTCAGACATTCAGTCTTTCCAAGGGGTATCTATTGTATTACACAGTAGGGATGTTATGGATATGAAATTTCGGATACGGATTGGTTACGGATGTAGGAATGATTATTATACCGGATACGGATATGGATATGAAATTATTTCGGATATCCGTTAGTTTCGGATAATTTCGGTTACGGATATTAAATTTATAAGGAATTTAAAAAGTAAAATATAAATAGCTAATAAAATGGTTTTATTTATATGTCACCATTTGGTAGGAATTACAATCAGTCTGTGAGTAATTATTGCAGCTATTTAAAATAAAAATGATTATAAATATATATTGAGTGTTATCTAATCTACCTAAAATAAAAATGTTATAACAAATCCGATATTATCCGAAACTTTTATTTCGGATTCGGTTATGGTTAAGGATAATTTTTTATATCGGATATCCGATAGTTTCGGTTACGGTTACGGAGCTCCCTAACATCCTTGTTACACAGTTACTGGGTTGTGGAGGTCAGCAGTCACTTCATGTAAAATACTGTTATTCCGTTTCATCCGGTTGGACTAGAAACCGACCTCAACATAGTTGGGAAAAGGCCAGGTAGATTGATCCACTTGACACTGACCTTCAAATTGCAATAAATGTTAGAAATTTTGAAGTTCGTGAGCTACTCTCTAAAGATGCTTTTTATTTGACGATGGACTTTTTTTAAAGGTTACAGACATGCAAACAGTGGTATTGACGCCGGATGCTATCGACCTCTTCCAATCACCGACGATGTTCAATCACATGCGACGGCTGGCTAAAGAACGCGATCATTATCTACAAAACTGGGCTTCCTTGGTTCTCCATGAAGGTCTGTGTGAGAACGACAATGAAAACAAAAACGGAAAGAATCGATCCACACAGAATGTTAATCAAAATAATGGCGATAGTCAACATCTTGCTGTGGAACTGGCAGATTGGAAAGCACGACTAAGGAAGCAGAGACAAGAATTGTGGGTATTTTAACAACTATTTTTGGAGAAATATATGTGAGAGATATACAAAGAGTTCAGGGAACATTGCCTACCTTCGGAAATACGAACACGCGATAATGAGATCTAATATAGAGCTTTTACAGCTCTGGAAACACTTGCTTATTTTGTACCAGCTTTTGCCAGCGGCTTCGCCCTCGTGGACGTCGGGAAATATTCCGCGGGAACGTACTACCGGGATAAAAAGTAGCCATGTGTTAATCCAGGTTATAAACTAACTGTGTTCCAAATTTCATCCAAATCCATTCAGTAGTTTTTGCGTGAAAGAGTAACAAACATCCACATGTCCATACATACAAACTTTCGCATTTATAATATTAGTAGGATTACAATGATTGCTAGCTTATGTATTCAACAAGCCTGCAATTCCAAAAAAAAAACTTTTGATTGACGCACTACCACAAAGGGCGACAGTACAAAATATATAAGCTTGCCTCTGTAGAAACCCTCTTAGGGTTTCTCTGTGGCGCGACGTTCGTGCTAATTCGGAAACACAGAGATTACCGAAGCGCATACCTTATCTGGTTTAACTGTACCTTCTGTTCAGCCTGGTTTTTAAGTAAAAACACTAATATATGTTTACAAATGTTTCTGCTGACAATCACTTATATTCTGACTATTAAATATGACTATTGTGACATTTTAGGGAAGAAAAATCTGAGCAGTTATCGGAATGTCGTGAAGAACTGGAGCATACGAAGCTAGTGTTGGCAAAGTTACGCTCTGACAGCCAAGAATGGTTCAATGAAGCCAGGAAATCAGCTGGTTATAGAGACGAAGTTGATGCTCTGAGGGAAAAGGCTGAGCGATGTGAAAGGTATGGTTATATAACAGCCTTCTTTTAAAGACGAAAAATTTCATCAAGGCTGTAGCTAAGATAAATATTTGTATTTTTATTAACAGGCTAGAGCAAGAAATCCTACGTTACCGTGATCGCCTCGCCGACGCGGAGTACTATAAAACGAGAGTTACAGAACTTCGCGAAGATAATAAAGCTTTAATGGAAACAAGTGACGCCCTAGAAGAACAACTGCAGAGAGTAAGGAAGCGCGCTGAACAATGTCTCAATTTAGAAGCAGCAATGATCAAGTTGAAAAGGGAGGCAAATGATATTGCATTGGTAAGTCAAACATTAACATGCACTTAAATCAATCATAACGGCAGTAGTCAATTCATACATTCTCATTTTTATAGGAAAGAGATGCAGACCAACAAAAGATCCAAGAGCTTATCGAAGAAAATAACCATCTACAATACATTACAAAATCAGTACTGAGTGAAAGCAACAATAGTAATTTAGATACCGATAATGAAGGCGAGAGCACACTGGAATCTGGCGAGAACAGCTTATCTGAACAATTGACTAGCAATGCTCAAGCAAGAGCTTTAAAGCTCGAACTAGAAAATAAAAGATTGTTATCGACTATAGACAGCTTAAGAGAACAATCCTTATTGGAGAGTAGTGACAAAATACTAGAGTTAGAAAAAGAAAAGAAAAAGTTGTCTTTGAAATGTGAGCAGCTTCAGGAAAACTGTAACAGAGTTATGCTACAAAACTCAGAGCTGGAAGAAGTTTTCCGTAACGCTTTAGAGGAAAATAGGAAGCTACAAGATTCTTTCGACAGCCAGAAAACTTTCATAGATCGTCAAGCAATTGATAGAGATTCGGAAAAGAATAAATTACAAGATTTCGAAAAACATTTAGAATCTATAACCAAAGATAAACAGAGAATTCAAATGTTATGTGACTCTATTCAAAGAAGAGCTGATGAATTGGAAAAGTCTTTGGATGCCAGAACTAAAGAACTTAATCTTGTAAAGCCTGAAGCTGATAAGGTGACTGGTCTTATCATTCTGACTGAAGAATTAAAAACTAAACTAACATACAGTGAAAGAGACACGCACAACTTACAGAGAGAAGTTAACAAATTAAGAGAAGCAGTTGAGGAGAAGGATGTCTCTCTAGATAAATTCACCACCGAAATTGAACTCAAGAAGAAGGAACTAGAGAGGTTAGCAAGAGAACTTGAAATAAGTCACACTGTAACAAGTAAAGTCCAAGATTTGGAACAAAAGACTCGAGAACTTAAATCACAAAAGAAAGTCGATTCCGAAACTATTCAAACTCTGCAAAAAGACCTTATTACAGAAAAGGTTAATTTCGATAAACTTAGAAACTGTATGGATAAACTTGGCATCAATGCATCTGAAGTATTAAGTCGAGATGTAAGTGTAGAAGATTTGTTGGAAAAAGTGATTACAAATGTTGATCATGAAGGTTTAATATCCGACATTGCTGCTAAAGCCAACTTAATGAAGCTGGTTCCATGTGACTGCAACCATGACAACGATAACATGAATAGTGACGACAGTATTGTTAACCCTCAAATTGAACAGCTTACTTCAGATCTTGCAGCACTACAAGCTTCTCTAGAAAACAGTCAAGCTGAAAATGCTAAACTGCAAGTTAACATTGCAACTTTGAACTCTCAAAATGGGTCCTTGATATCTCAACAAATGACTTTACAACTTGCTAACAGTCAACTTGCTGCTGAAAAGGAAGAAATTATCAAGCAACTGGAAGTTCTAAAAGATAAACAAGATAACCTTCTGAGAGACCAAGTTGCCCTACAAACACTTCATGAACAACTGAACACAGAATATGAAACATTGCTCAGTGAGAGAGAGCCTGTAAAAATCACTGTTAGAGATCTAAAACTTGAGAATCGTGAACTTAAAGAAAAGTTGCCGCAGTTGGAGAAAAAAGTGTCGGAATTCGAAGCTGAAAGAGAAAACTTGAAAATTGAGTCTAGGAACCTAGTTAATCTTAGAGCAGAGCATTCCAAATTAAAGGATGATTTTAGAAACCTGTTTACAGCTAGTGATAGGCTGAAGACTGAATACAGAAACATGCAAGAAGAATATAGAAATCTGAGAAGTGAGGTTACACAGCTGAAACTAAGGAATACAGAAATTTCTGGCGAAATCAATACTAAAATTGAAATCATTACAAGCATGGAGTTAGAAATTAATAAGACTAATCAACATTGTGAAATGTTAATTCAAATGAATAAGAGTCTAGATGCAGATAGGCGTTCTCTGATGGATCATGTATCACAGCTTCTAACTCAATACCATGAACTGCTGGCTCACTCACTAAAAGATAAGCAACATTATCACGAAGAGGAAAAGATGTTCGCTGACAAAGTAAATGCGTTGTGTCGCCAGAAGGAAAAGCTGGAAGAAAAAATTATGGAACATTATAAGAAATTAGATAACTGCACGACAAAACGACGTGGTTTCGGTGCGTCATTTGTAAAGAGAGTCCGCAAAGCTGGCACTGACTTAATTAATAAAGTGCCGACTAGAAACAATAAACGTATTGAAGACGCGAGTCGCTCCAAATCTCAGCTAACCTTGGCCGGTTCTGAATCAGGTGAATCGGATCCCGGGAGCCAAGAATTGGAAAAAATCTCCAAAAATTCTGATCAAGATCAGGGTTCTTCCAATCCAAGTGCGGAATCACCGAGGCATAGTATAGACTCTAGTTTCACGAGAAGATTTGATGATAAACTTCTGAAGAAATCAGATAATATTGACATAAGTGGATCAATACCAAGCCTGGATTCAACTAGGTTGAACAGCGAAAGTAACTTTGTGCGGAGACTTTCTGGAACATCGCTGCACAGTGGTGGAGGTGACGACGCGCTCATAAGAGCGTCGTTGAGGAGGCGACCGCATAAGGCTGTTCCGCCTTCACACAGAAATAGTTTCCAAGGTTTAGAAGGACAAGGCTTGGACACCGGACTACCAGCAGGTACGTTTTAAACAGATCAATGTACTCAATTTATTTCGTTGATGCATTATACTGATCAGATTGATATTATGTCATAAATGTGCTTGGACTTACCAACTGAACACTTTTTTCCAGCATCAACACCAACGCCTTTTGGGACAGCCGGTACTCGTCGGACGGTGTACGTAGCTGACGACGATCCCAGTGCCAACCTGAACAGTAAGCCACAAAGTACTCCCATCAAGGAAACTCCTCCGACTTACTTGGTATACAATCGAATATCCACCGTCATAGGTGACGGTGCTTGTCAAAGTATGAACGATAGGCCGCCAGCAGATCTTCATCGATCCATGTCTGAACATTCAAGGTCAGCAGTGGAAGAGAATTTGCCGGAAAGAGACGACCTGAGAAATGACAGGAGGTCTTTAAACCGTAACGAAAAAACAGATAACTCGAAAGAATCTGCAATTTGGTACGAGTATGGTTGCGTATGATGTATTTTTTTAAATGTTTATTGACTATTATTAGGATGAATGTGTGGAATGTAATACAGACTGATGAGATGCCTTGTATTTCGAATTTTACGATATTCGAGATAATAGTGTGGTTGGAGTAATCAAACATTTATACTTATATGACAAATTGGCAATGATTTGATGATGTTGTGATAAACGTCTATTTTATTTTATTGTAAAAGCAGTATTAGTTGGCATTTAATTTGTTGTATGGGTGACAATAAATTTCCTTTAAGCTTTAAAGACCTGTAACGTAAACGTTTGTGACATGAATACCAGTGAACATTGTATGGCATGGTACGTAAATTACTTGTGAAACAATTTCATAACAATTAATTAATATTTAGTAATAGATGAGTAGGTTTTTATTAATTCACTAAAACTTCCTGGCAGCTACTTTTATTTTTGGATGAAAAAATTAAGTACAAACTTAATTTATTTGTTTATGAGGGATTAAATATTAGATGGTAGCTATAATAGAAATAAAAATACATTTTTCTTTTATGCTCTTGACAAAACATTATTTCCAAGCCTAGGTGTTAGACGCGTTATTCCTAGGGACTATGTAGTTAGTGCCCTAAAAATATTCATGGAATAGACCATAAAACTGACGGCGTATTTAATCGTTGCACCATAAAACATGGAGTAAACAAAATTTCTATGAAGTTTTATTATGAATTATGATCAGTTTATTTTTACAGGACCAAATGATTTTTTACATTAGATTTATCAATTTTATTTACTACTTACTATTTGAGATTAATACTCGAACATATTTTGAGGCTACCACTCTTATTGATTTATAAATATATTTTTAATGTAAATATAAGTTTAATTGATAATTTGAGCGATACACTTTTGTAATTTTATCCTTGTAGATATTATTTCCTTGCCAGTGATACGTGACTACCGATAATACATAATGTTAAATCATTTTCATTTTTCAGCGTATGTTTATGTAATTTAAAAATATTTTTTAAATTTTTAGTGAACTGTTTAGCATAATATACAGCACATATGTACAAATATTATTATGTTTTTGATAATTATTATTATTATGTGAATGTTCTTTTAAAATTAAGATGTGATGTTCGTGTACTTTGCGTATCTACTTTGATATATGTTTATAACTCCACTGTTTTCTATTTATTAGCAATTGAATATTACAGTAATCTATATGGCGACATTAGCTTTTCATCACATAGTTTGCTCTAGAACAAATGAACGTAATACAGATATGTCGGCATTGTGTTACTTAGCGATCATAACTAGATTAAGTTTATTATTACTTTTGAATTTTTGCAAACGCTCAGTAAAGCTAGCAACTTGGTGAGATAAAATATCCTATGTCACATTGATGGAATGTTTTTTGAAGAACATAATTGGGACTGCCCTTAACATCAAATTTATCTTATAATTTGTGTCCATAATATACCGAATACATGTATTTTTTTTTAAATAACAACAAGTACATGATTGTTGTAGAATAGTGCCTTTTTATGCCCGTAATTTTAATTTGCCCAACGTTCCTGGAAACGATTGGTTGTAGTTTAGCTACATTATGTCTTGTAAATTGGTTCTATACATGGTGCTCTTCGTCAATACGATGTGAATAATGTTAACATTACCGAAATATGTTTAAAATGTAATGTAGTGTCTATTCAAAGGTAACCAATAAACTGATTGTAGCACAAGCACACTTTTCCAATTTTTTTGCAAAGCTGGGCTGTTAAATTCTGTTTGATAAATTTTGCATTTCAAACAACGGTGTACCGAATATCTCTTACCATGAAAATGAAATGACTTTATTTTAACTTCCCTTCTGTTATAATTTGTAATATAACTAATTTAGGTACTTATAAATGCCTCTCACCGAATTTATATTTTAGCACACATTTATAACTTCTCGAATACAGTTCTTTAATAAACATTGAATTTCGTTTAATTTTATAGTAGGTGAACCAACTCAAACAGTACTCCATACATACTCAGATAGACAAGTCAGATATATTACACCACAGAGAGATCACTCTTAAGGGATTCGAAGAATGCGACTAAACAGCTGTGAAAAGAGAAGTAACATTACAGTTACATGTGATTTATGCCTTCCAAAAGAATCCTGAATTAATTGAGCGTTAGACAACTCGTAGATGGGACAGTTGTAACGACTGTTCACAATTATTACAATATCCTACACACTACATTTTAAACGCTCGACGAGCTCGAGGGCCCTGGGCGTCATAACTAGATGAGGCCCCCAACACTTCCTCAAAAATTAATGCATGTGGAATTATTTGTGTTGTCATTAAATCACAAATTTCGATGTTATTATAATATCTATGGGTGCCGGGAATGGCATGCACAACTTGCACTCCAGCTTCAAAATAAAATATAGGTTTAATAGAGTTCAGAAAAAAAAATGCCCGAAAACGCCTCCTATCAGAAGATTATAAAACTCAACCTATTCAAGGCGGGATCCTAAAATCTGCAGTCTCTCGATTGTAAAGAGTTTATGCATTAGTCAACAGTTCCTCGCTGGTTTAGTGGTCGTAATCGCTACTACTGCCGAGTACGAGGTCCTGGGTTCGATTCCCATGTCATTGTTTTACGATCTGGAATTTTTCAGTAGTAACGTGGAGTCTGTTATTCATGCAATAGGTGGCAAGCTTGACTTAAAACATGTATCGCGAAATGTGAGAGTATTATTGGTAGACCTCTACCCAGCAAACCTTTGGGGAAACAAAGCAGAATGTTTATGTCGACAAAGTTTCAAAAACCGAAACTTTGTCGACATAAACATTTCCGAAAAGCTAATCGACTCCTTTTTTTTATCTCCAGGTGGAAATCCTCATGGATGTCCTCCGCCCTGGGGTGGGCGGAGGGGTGTGGTACTCCCTGGCCGCGCCACAGTGGAAAATTAAAAAAACAAGATTTTATATATTGTACCATTTATGTACTACTAGCTTTTGCCAGCGGCTTCGCCCGCGTGAATGTCGGAAAATATCCCGCGGGAACATACTACCGGGATAAAAAGTACCCTATGTGTTAATCCAGGTTATAAACTAACTGTGTTCCGAATTTAGTAGGATAGATATATACTATTGAGGACTTTTTTGTAGATCTTTTGAAGACCATCATCTTCGTAATATGTACTTTTGGTGTATGATCAACGTATGCGAGGATAAGAGCTCGAAAGCGCATTTTCATCCGACTTGTTTCAAATTTATCGTCACTGCTCAGCTCCTATATGTCTTAGCGTTATGTTATATAGCCTATAACCTGCCCAGGAGTATGGACTACAATCGTACCAAGTTTGGTTAAAATCCCTTCAGTAGTTTTTGACCCATGCGTGCACATACAGACAGACAGACAGACAGACAAAAAATTTACTGATTGCATTTTTGGCATCAGTATCGATCACCATTCATCCTCCAATATTAATTTTGAATGTATATTCAATGTACAGAATTGACCTCTACAGTTTTATTATAAGTATAGATACGGTACGTGTAATAAAAAAATTGTAAGTATGTACATACCTCAACGAATACTGAAATATAATGAAGTTTTGGTGGCGCGGCGGGCAGTATACTCCCTGGCCGCGCCACCACGGTTTTCGGAAACTATTAGGCGTACCCGGACATATGGTACACTAAAGAATTGTACGGAAATTGTTCTTTTCCGTACGCTACAAAGAGTTTCGAAAATGTAATTACTTTCGAAATTACAGCCTTGCGTTGGTGGCGCGGCGAGGAAGCATGCTCCCAGGCCGCGCCACCAAGAATTAATTAATAGACAGATTGAGATATGTCCGGGTACGCCTAATAGTTTCCGAAAACCGTGGTGGCGCGGCCAGGGAGTATACTCCCCAGCCGCGCCACCAAAACTTCATTATATTTCAGTATTCGTTGAGGTACAATCCTTTTTATTACACGTACCGTACATAAAGTACATAAATGGTACAATTTATCTAAAAACTTGTGTTTTTAATTTTCTACTGTGGTGCGGCCAGGGAGTACCACACGGCGGAGGGGCTGTCAGACTCTTACTGACTAAAACCACCCCGGTGTTCCATCCCACACCTACGTCGGGGACCACGGGAACCAATATGTCTTCCGCGATACCCGACTGGTGCCTGCCCGCCTTTGCGGACCTCCTCACGTTGGGGGGGAGTGAGCTGTTAAACTCCCCCCCCATACATCACAGAGAGCCGCGCGTGGAACACTACGCGCAACCATCTCGGGTCCATAGGAATAGGGGGCAACGGATGTCCCTAGATCCGTCGCCCCTGGACCCATTTAGGAGGGCTGGAAGAGGGCGTTGTCCGCCCTCCGCCGACGCCCGGTGCGCCTGCTGCGGGCTGGGTGAGCGGAAGATATCTCCCCTTCCTAGTGTTGCAAAGGACTCGAGTCCTCAAGTCGTCATTTTAAAGACTCGACTCAATTATGCAAGACTCAGTGTGCTCAAAAGGCTCGGAGTCTAGAGTCAAGTCAAGCCCGAGTCATTCTCGAGTCTAAAAAAGGGACTCGAGTTTTAAAAAGGACTCGAGTCTTCAAAACGACTCGAGTCGTAAAATGAACTCGAGTCTTGTAGCTCATCATTTGAAAAAACTCGAATAACTCGTAATTTTTTTTTTGTATGAAAAGTTACATCATAATCACTAATTTGAATTTATTGCCTTCTTTCGAGTCTTTACGAATGATGAGGTACAAGTTTCATCTTCATGCTCCGAATTTTTCTATAAGACTCGGGTTCATTTTAAGACTCGAGTCCTTTTTAAGACTCGAGCCCTTTTTAAGACTCGAGTCCTTTTTTAAGACGCGATTCCTTATCTGTAGACTCCGAGCCTTTTGAGCACACTGAGTCTTGCTTAATTGAGTCGAGTCTTTAAAATTAGGACTCGAAGACTCGAGTCCTTTGCAACGCTCCCTTTCCGCAGCCTCCTTCTGCGACATGACTGTTTCACAGAACGATACCACCGCGTCCCAGGACTCCTCGCTGCCGACCATCCACTCGACCACGGCCGGCAGCGACAGGTCACTGCCTACTCCTGAGACGGGGGCACGACGCGGCTCCTCCCAAGCGGCACATTCTGCCAGCGTATGTCGCGCCGTGTCCTCCCGGCAGTCGACGCAGTGGTGACACCGGGCGTCCGGCTCCCTGTTTATGCGACACAGGTACTTCCCGAAGCAACCATGCCCCGAGAGTACCTGCGGCGTCCGAAACGACAGGGATCCGTGCCTCCTCCCGAGCCAGTGCCCGCTTACTGGCCGAACCGCTTCGACGGTGGCGAGGCCGGCGGTAGGGCGTGAAAGCCTGTCCTGCCAGCCTGCCACCAGCTAATCGACTCTAGGCTAACTAGGCAACCCTAACAATATTGAGCTCGCTCAGATCAGTTCTGCATCCTTCTTGTTTGTTAAGTCCTCTTTATATAAACCAACCAGTTGGTAGTCTTTCTGTATGCATGGACGAAGTGACGCTGAGGAGACGTGCTCGAGTTGATTTCGTGAAGCAGAGGATGCACTCCTCTAAAAATAAACTTGCGGGCGCCCATGATATTATCATAATAATATTTGATTATTTAATAACATTTGCCACATTTATAAAGCTTAAAACCAATGTGGTCACTGAACCAAAGTTAAAAATTTTAGTACCCTACCACAATGTTATATTTTATTTTGAGCATTCATACAGCAATTGGGAGATACTTTGTAATTATGTAAAATACCCATATCGGATAAGTTAAATTTCTTGTTTTGTACAGATATGAGTTATTTTGTCCACCTGCAGGCCACTCCTGCTGCCCCACACTTTCAGCTCACCACTCACCAGTGGGGCTTGGTGAAACAACCAGATGTAGTGCTAGAGAACCACATTATGCTCACAGTTTTTGGTGAAGAAATCTGGTAACCACACCATAACAATAATTATTATTATGATAAGTAGACAATGTTTTAAAAAAAACTGAAAAATAAAAAGATATATGTATACTATTTAGTTTATTTTCCAACTGCATTTCACACTTGTACTGCTTACATCTAAATAATTGTTGTATTCATCTAAAGAGATCCATTACAGCCGGGTTCAGCCTTCACCTCCCACTCAAACACAGGGCAGGATTGCATAGATACTTTGAATGATTGTCCAGATACCACTGCTTTTCGTCCAGGTTCGACTTTTTGCGGTAGATATGATATAATGCACTGAAACAATATTTAAAAATGTTACCCAAATCAACTTCATAAGTTTTAAATTAATTAAAAAAACTACATGTTAAATACAAGTACCTTAGGTCTATCATTTTCAGTAGACATATATCCAATACACATTGTTTTTGTAGTATGTCCCCAAAGTAACTCTCCCTCCCCATTTATTGAATCAAATTTTAAAGCTAATGTGCCACCTAGTCTTTCAGGAACATCCCATAGAAATGGTGATTCTAAGAAATTCTCTTTGAAACATTTATCAAGGCCTAAAACTGGGGAAGAATCGAACAAACTTTCTGCAGAGTTCTTAGCTAGTTGTGTTCTGATCAAATGTTCTCCACATCCTGAAGTACAGGCGGCCACTGATGGTTTCGTGCCATCCCTGCTCATCACTGCCCAAACACCACTCCCAAATGATGCTGCCTGGCCTACTCTTCCTTCATGCTTTAGAGATACACCACCAGAACTTGCTCCAGAAGCCACCACACCATTAGAATCCACACAAATAGCCCCAACTGTGTCCAAGGGACTAAACTTAACATCATTTTGTATTGAGTAACGTTTCAGCTTTCTTTTACAATGCTTATAATTCCGGAATGCACGGGCTGAAACCATTTTGTGATCATCAACAATTTCTAGGCCCATTCGTTCTGCCCAAGACCTTGCTCCACGTCCTGTAAGTATGCAAGGGGGAACTCGACCCAAAGACAAGTTATCACATTGTTTAATGCACAGTTGTTTGGCTAAAGTAATAGGATTCCAAACATTTGATACTGCACCACAAGCACCAAAATGCAGTGTTTGACCATTCATGACTGAAGCATCACATTCTACAAAGCCATTCCAACTTAGATTAGATCCATATCCAGCATTTGTTAGTGGACTATTCTCCAATTCTGAAAGTATCAAAGAAATTGAGTGTACATTATGTAAGTTAACAAGAAAGGGGAAAAACAGAAAGAAATTATATGTGATCTAACACTAAGCTAAACTATAGAATGGAAAATCAATACAAAGTACGGACCAATTATGGCCTTCTCCACGGCATCTACGGCGTTACCACCCTGTTGGAGTGCTTCGGCGGCTTTTCTGCACGCTAAAAAGCAAGTTTTCTGATATTCCTTCTTCAATGTATCACTGTGATAACCGGCCCCTGGAAATAGTTTTAATGTCCACTCTAAGTTTAGTGTTGAGTAATGACAAAAAAATGCGTGTTTTAAGTCTTTCAACCTTTGAAAAACAATACATTTGATAGTAAAATGTTTACCACAGTGGACTGCAATAAAGCCATTCATTTTTCATGTAGTTATAACATACATTCCAAACTCCCTTCTTCACAATATAGGTCACACTATGGACATCGTTATCTTGTATTTATTACGAAATACGAACTAATACACTTTAATGTTATTTAATTTAAAATGTTTTAAATAAAAATACAGAAGAACGTCAACAACAAAACGATGCCAATTGATTGATTGAAGTTGAAGTTTGAACTTTAAAATAAACTTCAAAAAATATATTTTGTTTGGGGATCGAACGAAAAGTACTGAAAACTGAATGAAATTGAATGATGTTATTTCTTTCTGTCAGTGACAGCTGAAAGTTTTCCTTTTTTTTCTCTCTAACTCTGAATTAGCGCTGAACAATTGCTTTTTAAGCTTGACTAAGGCCACAGACCGCGCGCGCGCGCGCTGACGGAGTTTCGCACAGCCGTGGTGGCGCGTGGCGGTGGCACATGGGCAACTGAAGGAACACGGGTGGGTTTTAGTCAGTAAAAGTCTGACACGCCCTCCCGCTTCGCCCAAGAGCGGGAGACGTCATTTGATGATTTACCATCCACAAAAAAAAAAAAACTCCTGGTGGCGGGCTGGCGGGACAGGCTTTCACGCCCTACCGCCTCGCCACCGTCAAAGTCAAAGCATTTATTTTAAATAGGCCCAAAAAGGCACTTTTGAACGTCAACAGTTATATGAAAATAGAATTGATTCTAGTTGCCCCTTCCAGAAGGTAGATTCGTATGGACAAGAATGGGCAAGAAACTCTTTTAAAATGTTTTCAATATTTGTATACAATCTATATATATAAAAGAAAGTCGTGTTAGTTACTTCACTTATAACTCAAGAACGGCTGAACCGATTTAGCTGAAAATTGGCAGGGAGGTAGTTTAGAGCCAGGAGAAGGACATAGGATACTTTTTATCCCGTTTTTTTTTTTTTTTTTTTTTTCCCCTTTTTACGACCGCGTTCCCGTGAGACGTCACATAAAACGTCAAAGAGAATACAAGTCACTATAAAACGTGGTACTATGACAAAAACGTTGCCTTCGAAGTACCAGGTTATCATAACTTGACAGGAGCTTACCAAACAAAGGAGTGTCAGCTAGAAAACGCTTTATGCCTTTACGCTTACCAGATCACCACCGCGTACCAGGTTGTCAAACTTGGTACGTTTATAACAACATTTATTGAATCTGAGGCGATACGAAGTTCGCTGGGTCAACTAATTATCTATACTAATATTATAAAGCTGAAGAGTTTGTTTGTTTGATTGAACGCGCTAATCTCCGAATCGAATACGGTCCGAATTGAAAAATTCTTTTTGTGTTAGGTAGCCTATTTATCGAGGGAGGCTATAGGCTATATAACATCACGCTACACCTCAGAGGAGCGGAACAGTAATGAAAAATGTTGCAAAAACGGGGAAAATTTATTCCTTCTGAGAGTTTCCGTTGCGTGCGCTGCGTAAACGGTTAAAGTAACGCAAAAATCATGTATGACGGGATTGTTATTTTTAAAAAGTTCAAAAAAAAAGTCCCAAGAGCATATGTCTATCTTTTAAGGTTGACTCACTATAACTCAAGGAGCGAAAATGGACGAAAACTAGCAGGCAAATCGATGCGACGGGAAGGGTAAGGGGAGCAAAAATTTGACGCGGACGAAGTCGCGGGCAGAAGCTAGTTTCAATTAAATGGCACATTTATATATAACTAAAAATAAATCACAAAAAATATCAAACGTATCAAAAATACCATAAATGCTCAACATTCGATACATCTCTATATGGCATGCATAAATATAAAAATAATAAAATATGGTAATGATACGAGTATCATTTAATCGGTTTCATTACCAAAAACAAAAGTTGGTTAACGATAAAACAAAAAAAAAACGAATGTATTTAAAAAAACATAAATGCTTAACGCTCGGTACATTTTTATATGACATGCATAATCAAATTACCTATGATTCGGTATCATCATCAAAAGCAAATGCTTCTAGTGCATCTTCGGTTTCTACAGCCGATAAAGGTAACATTCTCCAGAATGCCATTCTGGCATCAATGGCCCCAAGATTTTTATTATATTTAGCTTCCTGGTGAAGTGGTACATTTGGGGGTGCATCTTTTATCAGGTCTGGGAAGTTATTTTTTATTTTAAGCAATTAAATTGACTGTATTGTTAAAAACGGAGGAGGTTCACAATTCAACGCGTATATATATATTTTATTTGTGTATGACCACGCATAAGTTTTTACATAGTGGTCCGATTGTGACAATTCTTCTTCTATTGGAAAGAATATACACAAAAAAAAAAAAAAATGGTCCCATATAAATTTGAAAAACAAAATTGAACCCTAAAGGTCGGAAAATAGGGGTTGATTGATTGTTTACTCACTGATTGTAATGTACGAGTATAACCACGCATAACTTTATACAGAGTAGTCCGATTTTGATAATTCTTTTTGTTGGATAGGGTATACCTTGCCAAGTATTATTAGTATATTAAAGTTACAAAGAATTATAAAATAAAAACTTTTTAACAAAAAATTAAACCGCCGAAAAAACTGAAAAGCAAAAAATAATAAACCTTAAAATTATGATTCGGCGCTTTGAGTGATCTTTGTTCATTGATTTTTCAGCGCCGACTCATAATTTAAAGGTTTTTTATTTTTTGCTTTTAACAAAAAATTAAACCGCCGAAAAAACTGAAAAGCAAAAAATAATAAACCTTAAAATTATGATTCGGTGCTTTGAGTGATCTTTGTTCATTGATTTTTCAGCGCCAGGATGATGAATATTGAATTTTTCGCACGATTCACTCTCCTCGTGTCCAAGCCTGGCGAAAGAAATATTGAAAATTACTAGAACGCAGTAAAATATGACCTGTACTGCAGTAAAATTAGTAAAATCGTTTAAGTTACCAATCATAATGCAGTAACAGAGTGTCATACTGCGTTTTAATTAGCATTTAAGTTATTTTCATCTTTTGAAAAGTACCGACTATACTGCAGTAAATAATCAACATACTGCAATTTAAATAGTATCTTCACACTTAAAAATCATATTACGATAAAAGTAAAAGAAAAAAGTTTTGATTATGCTGCACTTTAGTTGGTTTTCACGATATAAACTTACTTGAATGACACTAAATAAAAAACCACATTTGACTACTTTGCTGCATTTTAATCTGTAGTTCATGTGAAATAAACTAGTGATCTAACATGCAGTATTAACAGTGCTGGTACAAAAACTACTTACTGCGTTTTAATTTATATCTCTCAATATTTTTTTGGGTGAAAAATACAGATTTTTTGTGGTAATATAGATATTTACTGCGTTTAACTTGGTAAAGTGACGGATCGTGGTAGACGTAACTGCTATAACTGTATTTTAGTTGGTATTCTTATATATTTAGACATGCAAAGTTAAGTTACTGCTTTCACAAATTTGATTTTTTTACCGTTTAAAGCATCCTAACAAAAACCTGATTAGATCTTCATGTTCCTTATACCGTGTGCATTAAGGTTCAATATTTAACAAAAAAATGACAAAAAACCTGTTACTGCGTTTTAGGGGCTGCACGGCAGAATACTCAGCCAAGTGTATCAAAACTATTTTCGGCGGCTGCTAAGCAAGATGACGATGGACTTCAAGCTTCGTACAATATCTCTTTGTTAATTGCTCTAAAAGGCAAACCACACAACATCGGAGAAGAGTTAATTTTGCCAGCAATAAAGAAGTAATAACTACTGTGCTTCATAAACCGGCCGCAGATATTATCCGAAAAATTCCTTTGAGTAATAATTCTGTGCAAAGACGAATTGATGAAATGACTGAAAACATTGAAGAATCATTGTGCAATCATCTGAGGACTAGTCAATTCTCAATTCAGCTCGATGAGTCCACTTTACCAACTAATGAAGCAATGTTGCTATCTTACGTGAGGTTTATTAAAGATGAGAAAATACGTGAAGAACTATTGTTTGCCAGAAATTTGGAGACATACAAAAGGCGAAACCATATTCAATACATTGGAAAAGTTTTGTGAAGAGAAAGAGATTCCTTTGAAAAATATTATATCAGTTGCTACGGATGGCGCTCCGGCTATGACAGGGCGCCATAAAGGCTTCATAGCATACTTAAAGAATAAAATTCCAGATGTCCTTGCTATACATTGCGTTATTCATAGACAACATTTTGGTTGCTAGAAACTTAAGTGAACGACTATTTCAATCACTGCAATATGTCATCAAAGCAGTCAATAAAATCCGTAGCAGCTCTTTGAATGATAGATTATTTCATCAGCTTTGTGTTACTAATGACGAAGATTTCAACCGTTTGTTGCTTCATACTGAAGTTCGTTGGCTGTCAAGAGGCAATTGTCTGATTCGATTTTACAACCTGTTTGACTCTATGATAGAGTTCTTGGAAACTAAAGATACAGAACTGCGCAACAAGCTCATAACATCAAAGAATGATATAGCTTACATGACAGACCTGTATAAAATGTTCAACGACATGAACCTCCAACTGCAAGGCGATGAACTAAATTTAATTAAAACAAAAAATGTCGTTGCTGCTTTCGCAGCCAAACTGCTTCTACACAAAAAGAATATGGGCAGACGTGAGTTTCACAATTTTCCGAATTTATCAGTATACTGCAGTAACGACGACTTGTTTGCCTACTGCCAACATTTGGAAAACCTCCACATTGACTTCACCGAACGATACCAGGACATTTTAAACTTGGAAATACCAGACTGGGTGTTGGATCCGTTTTCAAATGTCAACACAGCAATGTCACCTCAGCTGGAAGAAGAACTTATAGAATTGACAACAAACGAAGAAATAAAAATCAAGTTCAAAATTGGATATCAAGAATTTTGGCTACAAAAACCGATCCCGCAATTGTACCCTGGATTGTGGTCAATTGTTCAACGATTTTTGATAGCATTCCCATCGTCATATTTGTGTGAACGTGGATTTAGTGCTGTGGCAACGCTGCTTACTAAAAAGAGAAATCGTTTGCGTGTTACCGAACGTGGTGACTTGCGGCTGTTTTTGAGTAAATTGGAACCTGATATCAACAAACTTATTGAACAGCATCAGATTCAACCTTCACATTAGTTTTTATATAAGAATTGATTATGTTTGTTTTATTTTCAATAAAAGATACTCTGTCCGAAACTCCGAATACTATAAATTTGCGTTTCAATAATCAGTTATAAGTACTTAGCGGTTTTTAAGTATGTTTAAAAAGGGGGCGTTAAAAAATAATTTATTCTTAAAGTGGGCAGTAGACAAAAAAAGGTTGGGAACCCCTGGTCTAACTGTATGTGAGAGCAATAATTTTGCCGACTTACTTGATACTTATCGTTATACTAGCTTTTACCAGCGGCTTCGCCCGCGTATTATACTTACAAACCTCCCTCTTGATTCACCCTGTCTATGGTGAAAACCCTGTTAAATCCTTTGCGTAGTTTAAAAGATCTAAACATGTAAAGAAGATTATCTAGAAATTGAAACCCACGCCATCTATTAGGAATTCATTGAACTAACCAATGAACACACATTGTTCTATAAAAATATCTAACTAAATAAATAAATATCTTCAGGACAACCAACACAACGTTATCTGATCCCAAACTAGGCAGAGCCTGTACTATGGTAACCAGACAACTAATAAACATACTTATATATTTCTAAATACATACATATTATAGATAAATTACACCCAGACACAGAACAAATGATTGTGCTCATCACACAAAGATTTGTCCTGGGTGGGAATCGAACCCACAACCTCAGTCTTAGCAGTCAGGGTCACTAACCACAAGACTAACAGGCCAGTCAAAAAAACATTTAATTTGCAAATATTGAGATCAGTAATTGAGATAAAAACTATCCTATCTTTCAAGTTAGACCAAAATAAGGGGTACATGTGAAATTTGATTGAAATCGGTTCAGTAGTTTCGGAGTTTATTGGCAACATACATCGTGACACAAGATTTTTATATATATAAGACTAGATTTTGCCCGCGGCTTCGCCCGCGTGGATGTAGGAAATTAACGCAAGTATTTTCCTAAAATAAAAATCTTTTTCTAAAATAAAAGTAGCCAAGTTACTTCTTATTAAATCAGCTACCTGCCAATAAAAGTCCCGTCAAAATCGGTCCAGCCATTTCAGAGATTAGCCGGAACAAACAGACAGACAGTAGACAGACAAACAGACAGACAAAAATTGTAAAAAATGTTGTTTTGGTATATGTACCGTGTATACATCCATATACACTTAGTAAAAAGCGGTTATTTTAATATTAAAAACAGACACTCCAATTTTATTTATTTGTATAGAATATAGATATACCGTTATGTACGGAGTTGAGAAACAAACATCCAATCATACAAATGTTCAAATTTATAATAATTAGGAGTACCTAAGTACGTTTATAATTCATATTACTTCTTAAGTACTACTTCATACTACTTCTCTATTCTTTATCAGAGTATCATGTGTGTTTGATGTACTTAATAAAACTAATAGTATTCAAAGTAAGAAGACTGCGACATAGAGCTGGATTGAATTTAATTCAATCCAGCTCTATGTCGCAGTCTTCCTAGTTTTTCTTAACGCTCCTATTCTACCTACACAGACACTCAATTATTTACCAGACACCAAATCGAACATACTTATAGGAATGGTACTTTGGCCAGTGTCTTCACCCGTAAAGCTGTCGGAAAATATCAACCAGGAACCTACTACCGGGATAAAATATCCTATATGATAAGTATCCAGGATAACCGAAAATCCAAATCCATCCAAAAATCTAAACATCTACCTAAACCTTATTTCGCGGTCTCTTACTTGGAATAATATAATGGATAGGTTTATTTTGAGTACTTCGAACACACATGATATTCGCATTTACTATGAAGCCAAAGTAATATGAATTACAGTCCTACTAATCCTGCACTACCCTACCGCTACCAACCGGGACGGACGGACCGGACGGCCCGCTAGCCGCTCTGCGTCTATTTTATATAATCTCTGATATCTTCTAAAATATTAACTTTAATGATATGCTGCAAAGTGCAGTTTTGATTGACATGAAATGTACAACGTATCTTATGTATTTAATTGGATAAAGAACGATACGGTATTGTTTAAAATAGCTTGGTTAATGACTCAGGTTTTTTTTTTGTAATATATAACAGATAAAAGTGGTTTTTCTAAGGTATCCTTTGGAAATAAACACAGACTATCATGGACTTTTTCATCGATATTTTTAAAATATATAATTCCGTGGTACATTAATTTGATCTATCTCGTAAGGTTAAGCCAGCGTTTGCGATTTTAGCGCACAAAAAATATGTTTGTTACGACATCACGTTAGAAATGTTTGAATTTCTCGGCTTTTCTCTACTATAATATGTATGTAAACTACTTTTAAACCTTCCTCTAAATCACTCTGTCTATTGTTGAAAAACGCATTAAAATCCGTTGCGCAGTTTAAAAGATCTAATTCTAAGCGTACAGACGCAGCAAGCGACTTTAATATTAAGCAAAGGTTATCTAGAAAAAAAAAAACCGGCCAAGTGCGAGTCGGACTCGCGCACCGAGGGTTCCGTACAAACTTGTAGGTATCCTCGGTTTATGCGTAAGGTTTATGTTTTTTGAAATTAAATTTTTTTTTTTTATATTTGAGTTGATTGAATGGAAGGTAAATTGCGATTTACGATTTATGACGTATTAAAAAAAAACTACTTACTGGATTTCGTTCAAACCAATTTTCGTTGGAAGTTTACATGGTTATGTATATCATATATTTTTTTTAGTTTTATCATTCTCTTACTTTAGAAGTTACGGGGGGGGGGGGACACACATTTTACCACTTTGGAAGTGTCTCTCGCGCAAACTATTCAGTTTAGAAAGAAATGATGTTAGAAACCTCAATACCATTTTTGAAGACCTATTCATAAATACCCTACACGTATGGGTTAGATGAAAAAAAATTTTTTGAGTTTCAGTTCTATGTATGGGGAACCCCAAAATTTATTGTTTTTTTTCTATTGTTGTGTAAAAATCTTAATGCGGTATACAGAATACATCTACTTACCAAGTTTCAACAACATATCTCTTATAGTTTCGGAGAAAAGTGGCTGTGACATACACGGACAGACAGACAGACAGACAGACAGACATGACGAATCTATAAGGGTTCCGTTTTTTGCCATTTGGCAACGGAACCCTAAAAAACGCCATCCAGTGGATGTCTACGCATATTTGGTGTCAAACGATACGATGAATTAACTTACACCGCCACCGATTAGGGTTTCTTTTTAACTAACCAATGAATACGCACATAGTACACACGGCTATAGGTTAAGCTATATTATTTCCAGTTTTAGCTGACCTCACATTGTATAGGCTTTTCGTACAGTCAGATGTCAGTTTATACTGGAAATTTATAGCTTGACCTATAGCCGTGCGTACTATAAAAAAAAAACATTTAAATTTCAAATATTGAGATCAACAATTGAGATAAAAACTATCCTATCTTTTAAGTTGGACCAAATTACAAATAATTAAGAACTTTGATAACAATCTGTTATGTAGTTTTGGAGTTTATTGGCAACATACATCGTGACACAAGATTTTTATATATATAAAGATATTAATAAAGTATGGATTACTAATAGAAGCTATATCCTGCAAAAAATCAAATACGTGCAAATTGAAATACCTAAGTCTATGAAAGCCAATTTTCAGGCCACCGTGCGTTCGACAGCGCGGGTGTAGTGCGGGAACCCACCGGGGATAGGAATCCCCATAGCCGGTCTTCTGAGAAGTTGTATTCGGGAGGCACTACGTTACCATTGGGTGCCGCCGTACAACATCCGTCACATCATTGGGACCTATATTCGGAACCTATACAGGGGACGCGACGGCAGTGTTCTACAGGGATCGGTTGTTGGCCCTCTCCTGAACATTGGTTACGACCGTACTGCGCTACGGTGTGAACTCCGACCGGGAATGAACCTGGCGTGCTGCCTAGAAGACACGCGGTCACACGGGTCACGATCCAGGGGGCTCGGTAACCAGTGCGGCACAGCACCAAGTGGACCCAACATACTGCTGTGCCTACGACGCAGCTGTACCTTTCACGTCTGAAATAGAGCCATTGTGTCCGAGTGCTCAACGAGTATTTCAGGACATTGCCAAGCAGTTGGCAGACTCTAAGACTTTTTTTTTATCTCATGGTGGAAATCCTCATGCATGTCCTCCGCCCTAGGGTGGGCTAGGATGGCTAGGATGGGTCTGTCAGACTCTTACAGACTAACACCATCCAAGTGTTCCGTCCTACAGCTACGTCGAGGACCACGACTTCTAATGCGTCTTCCGCAAAGACTATATTCTCTTTGGTCTTCCACAATCCCCGGCTGGTGCTGCCCCCCCCCCCCCGCGGGCCTCGTCACGTTAGGGGGGGGAGGGACGTGTTAAATTCCCACCCCGTACATCACAGAGAGGCGCGCGTGGAACACTACGCGCCACAATCTCGGGTCCTAACACCGGACCCGTGTTAGGACCGCGTGACACTGGGCGTCCGGCTCCCTGATTATGCGACACAGGTAGGTACTTCCCGAAACAACCATGCCCCTAGAGCACCTGCGTTGCCCGAAACGACAGGGAGCCGTGCCTCCTCCCGAGCCAGCGCTCGAGTATCGGCTGGACCGCCTCGACGTATGTATATGTATCTATCATATAATTAATGTATCTCTCTTTGCTTCTTTAATTTTTTTTTATCTGTTATGGTATGGTAATTTTATTTAGGTGCATCGTTTTCACATATCCACACTATCCACACTTCCACACTAATATTATAAATGCAAAAGTAACTCTGTCTGTCTGTCTGCCTGTCTGTCTCGCTTTCCTGCTAAAACTACTGAACCGATTTAAATGAAATTTGGTACACAGATAGTTTAGAGCCTGAGAAAGGACATAGGCTACTTTTTATCCCGGTAGTACGTTCCTGCGGGATATTTTCCGACCTCCACGTGGGTGAAGTCGCTGGCAAAAGCTAGTATAGGTTGGCAAAAAAGAATCTGTCGTGGTAATCATTGGAACTAAAATATTTTTTTGGTGGCAGCACTGCTTTGTTTATCATCAACAAGTAGCTAATCTGTCATTGTGTTATATTCCTAGTTGTATTTTACTCATTTCTAATTAACTATCAATGATTAATGCTTTTGTACATATAAAAAATGAATAAAACAATAAGGAGTAGTGGTGAGAGCTGTGATATACTAAGTTTTCGTAAGAAATTTGGCGGAATCTGAAGCGGAACAAATTTTGTCTCCGATTGACAATGTTTACGAAAGAACTGCCGACACGACAGGTATTTAACCAAGAAATTTATCTTTTATTCAATGCCAGTCATTGTTTTTCCTTTCTAATACTAAGTTTTATCGGTATTATAAGTTTCAAGCCATTTTATTGTTTTATATACTAATAGATTATTGAGGTTATGTTTTCTAGTTTGACAAATCGCGTGTACGTTAACTCTTGATGTTTGATACTTAAAATTTAAAAATGTACCTACATGGAATTAATATGATGGTCTTTATGTTTTTTTCAAGGTAAATCTCACAGTACAATTAGAGAAATTGTTAATGAAGGTGAAAAAAATTAATGTTTTTTTTATACACCTCGAGGAACACCAAAACAGTTGGCGGAAGAAAGAATTAGACGATTTTGATCTGTGTGCAATTAGACAAAAAGTTCTACACCATAACGAAACCGGCAAGTATTTTTTTTTTCTTGTTAATCGCATACCACAGTAATAAAAGTATAATTTATATTTATTATTTTTCAGGTGCCTATTCTACGTAATATATTACCTATAGTTTGAGGAGACAGATTGTAATGGGAGCCGTAAACGTGTAAGAAAGATTTTTACAATATTTAGATTTCATAAATAAGAAATGTAAAACTGACACATCAGTGTTAATGGAAAAAATCTATCAAAGCACTGAAAAGGAATACAAGAATGATGTTATGTCACGTTTTTCTTTTTGAATAAAATCTAAATTTTAGCGTGTTATTTCATTTTCATTGTCATGTGAATAGTGATAATGTTATGTACCCCACATAGACATACCTGACACCTTCATTAGTCAACTGTTCAAGTTTATTCGATACTAGCTTCTGCCCGCGACTTCGTCCGCGTTAAATTTCTCGTTCCCCCGACCCTTCCCGTCGCGTCGAATCGTCTACCCGTGCAATTTTCCCCGTTTTTGCAACATTTTTCATTACTGCTCCGCTCCTCTTAATTGTAGCGTGATGTTATATAGCCTATAGCCTTCCTCGATAAATAGGCTATTCAACACAAGAATAATTTTTCAATTCGGACCAGTAGTTCCTGAGATTAGCGCGTTCAATCAAACAAACATACAAACAAACAAACTCTTCAGCTTTATAATATTAGTATAGATTACCCGTACCTTTCGAATGCGACATGTTATAGGTAATCTCTGACTTCCGATTAGTTTCCGACAGTAAGCAGCTGTAAGTCGCCTTCTTGTCGACTATAAACTGTCAGCATTAAAAGGACTCGTTCAGTATCATTCATGTCAAATTTGATGGAGGCCGCAAATGCGATTGCTGAACATTATGTCTTGTTTATCGGATTCAATCGGCAATCCCTGAGTGTAATTTAATTAATTTTTAAACTGAATAAGTTTGCAATATGTTATTATGATGGCACTCTTAGATAAAAGGTTATTCTAGCGAAATAATGCGAAATCTACTAAATACAATGAAAGTAAAAGACTGTGTGCCTATCAAATCTTGACTGATGAGAATTTCTGGGATCTCGTGTTTGTGGATTAAAAGAACAAGTATCTTATCACTTTTAGCTCTAGTATACAGGGTGGCCATACCTGCTAAGCAGGCGCCCTCATTTTTTCCAGACTCTTTTATGCCAAGCTGTAATTATATAAAGGTAACTAGTGAAACGGGGATACGAAATATTGCATTGAAATGACTTAAACTACCAGTTTTTAATATAAAAAAGCAATGTCCGAAAAATCGTCTTCATAACTGCACAAAAACGGGGAAAATTTATTCCTTCTGAGAGTTTCCGTTGCGTGCGCTGCGTAAACGGTTAAAGTAACGCAAAAATCATGTATGACGGGATTGTTATTTTTAAAAAGTTCAAAAAAAAAGTCCCAAGAGCATATGTCTATCTTTTAAGGTTGACTCACTATAACTCAAGGAGCGAAAATGGACGAAAACTAGCAGGCAAATCGATGCGACGGGAAGGGTAAGGGGAGCAAAAATTTGACGCGGACGAAGTCGCGGGCAGAAGCTAGATATAACTAGCTTCTGCCCGCGACTTCGTCCGCGTCAAATTTTTGCTCCCCTTACCCTTCCCGTCGCATCGATTTGCCTGCTAGTTTTCGTCCATTTTCGCTCCTTGAGTTATAGTGAGTCAACCTTAAAAGATAGACATATGCTCTTGGGACTTTTTTTTTGAACTTTTTAAAAATAACAATCCCGTCATACATGATTTTTGCGTTACTTTAACCGTTTACGCAGCGCACGCAACGGAAACTCTCAGAAGGAATAAATTTTCCCCGTTTTTGCAACATTTTTCATTACTGTTCCGCTCCTCTGAGGTGTAGCGTGATGTTATATAGCCTATAGCCTCCCTCGATAAATAGGCTACCTAACACAAAAAGAATTTTTCAATTCGGACCGGATTCGATTCGGAGATTAGCGCGTTCAATCAAACAAACAAACTCTTCAGCTTTATAATATTAGTATAGATAATTAGTTGACCCAGCGAACTTCGTATCGCCTCAGATTCAATAAATGTTGTTATAAACGTACCAAGTTTGACAACCTGGTACGCGGTGGTGATCTGGTAAGCGTTTTCTAGCTGACACTCATATGTTAGGTTAGCTCCTACCCAGTTATGATGACCTGGTACTTCGAAGGCATAAAGCGTTTTCTAGCTGACACTCCTTTGTTTGGTAAGCTCCTGTCAAGTTATGATAACCTGGTACTTCGAAGGCAACGTTTTTGTCATAGTACCACGTTTTATAGTGACTTGTATTCTCTTTGACGTTTTATGTGACGTCTCACGGGAACGCGGTCGTAAAAAGGGGAAAAAAAAAAAAAAAAAAAAAACGGGATAAAAAGTATCCTATGTCCTTCTCCTGGCTCTAAACTACCTCCCTGCCAATTTTCAGCTAAATCGGTTCAGCCGTTCTTGAGTTATAAGTGAAGTAACTAACACGACTTTCTTTTATATATATAGATATCTCATGTTTCTTGCGAAACCAAAAAGCTTTATACCATTTAATTTTTATCGAAATGTATTTATAACCGCTTGTGTTTAAAGCACCTTAAATTTAAGTTACAATTACCCTATAACATTATAAAATAAACGACAATTTTATACATACATAAATGTTTTTTTTTTTTTTTTTTGTAAATTCCTACCTAAAACATACTCGTAAGTTGGAAGAAATTGTTATATACTACATGTGCAATTAGTTCAAGACACAAATTAAAATGCAGTAAAGAAAGTCTTATGCTGCAAATTAGTCTGCAAAGTAGCAAAAAAAATCAAAGTTTTTGTAGTATCGAGTATTTTTACGGCATTTTAATCTGAATATGTGTAACTTTTTGCGTGCAGTAACTGCTAAGATTTAAAAAAATCCGGTTTTAATTAAAATCTAATAAACTAAATTAACATTTGTTTTTTGTAAATACCATCTTTGTTGTCACTTAGTCCTCATAGTAATTAAAATACGCACCATACACATTAATAATATTAAAAAAAACAGTGTTAAAAAGTTTTTCGCGATTTTCTCGAAACCGCTTTTTTCCTCATACTGCACTTTAGGGCCTGCACGGCAGTATTATGCTTCTTCTCTAGGTCTTGAAAATATGCTACATTCTTTTCTGTCTTATCTGGATGCATTTTATTCAAATGATCTTGCAGTCTTGAAGGCTTCATTGCTTCGTTCGAAAATGTTTTTAGACATAGAAGACACAAAGGCGACGACGGCTTTGTGGGATTTTCAATAAATCCGAATTTAATATATTCCGCAGAGTGTTGCCGTCTCTTCTTTTTTACTTCCGAATTTGTTTTGTTTTAAGAAATACGTAAGTGTTGAAATCAAGTACTGCTTATCTATTATGCGCGAAACCGCAAATGAAAATAAAATAAATTTACGTCGTTTATATAGGATTGCATAAGCAGCACGCACCAACAGGAATAAGACAAACGTGCATAAACTCGTTTATCTCATTCGACGCCCAATCGTACTCGACAAGCAAGAACAAGTATTATAGAACCAGCCGATTGGTATAGGAATGTACAATTCGGATTATTTAACAAAAACTTGTTAAAACATGATTGCCCGCGGTCTTTTATATCGAACCGAGTTTGAGCTATATCTTAAATAATATTAGTTGATGTTCACAAGATGTAGTCGAGAGTCGAGAGCTCAGTCGGTGTCTAAGAGTCTTCCTAGCTAGGTAGATGAAATTATAAATCGACCCCAAAGCCCTACACAATGCCCCCTTTTTTTTCTGGGTCTCTTACCGCCCCCCTTTAGGCCTGCAGCGCCCACAAGGGGGCGTTATCGCCCACGTTGGGAAAGACTGAGTTAGACGAAGACAATGACTCGTGGTGCTGTTTGTCTTAAGAGCCCTCTCACAAAATTTGAACGCTCGAGTTTAGGTAAAAGACGGCAATCTTATGTATGTGTGCGTAGCTATCCACACATGTATAAGTAAACGCGAGTGTCGAGCCGGTCTAAACAATCTTGAGCCGTTAGAATTATAATGCGGTATTTAGATATTTATGAAAATACTTATTTTTATTTATCCAGTCTAATAAAGATTTCTAGACTAATAAAAAAAATCTTATATATATAAAAATCTTGTGTCACGATGTATGTTGCCAATAAACTCCAAAACTACTGAACCGATTTCAATCAAATTTCACATGTACCCGAATTTTGGTCTAACTTACTGGATAGGATAGTTATCATCTCAATTATTCGCTTATGTCGTGAATGTAAACGAATAAAATGTATCAATTAATTGTTTCTTAAGCAAGTGTTTATTTACCGCCATCTATGAGAACTTCATAAAACTAAAAGATGGCGGTGTACGTTGATTCATCAATAAAATTCTTCAATATTGTTTGACATCTAGGTTACAAATACACCCAATAGATGGCGCTGTGTTCTGTTTCTTAGAATATAAATTCTATTACTTTATTTCACGTAATATTTATTTAGGTTCACGATATAACCGTATTATTTTAATGGTTTGTGACTAATTTTTTTATAATTATACTGCGTATTATGTTACAATAATAATAACATTAATAACAAAAAAAATTGTACTATTTTTGTTAGAGAATTATTAAAGTCTTGGCATCAAATTTTAATCAAAGTTTCAAGATTTGGCCATCAAATTCTATCGAGTCGCCATCTCTGGTTTGAATGTCCAAAGCTTTGGTATCTCATTCGTTCTCGAGACCTCCTCTGAGCGTAAACAAAGCTCCCTCTCGAACCATCGAGACCCACTATTTCGAACAATCGATCAATCGATTCTTCTCGAAGCATGAGAACTAGAACGTTCGGGAAATTCAAGGTTCAGGTATAAATACTGGCGCGAAGTGTCACCGCAGTTCACCCGGCTGGAGGCCTAAAAAGGTAACTTTTTAGAACTCACCGGGCTACCATGCGTTTAAGTAGTAACAATCTTTTCAAGATTAACTACGAGATGCCAGACAAAAAAAAAAATATCTCTATCTCCCGGAAAGTGATAGTCTCAGTAAAATATCAGTGCAAGTCTTAGTACTACTCTCTGCGTCAGTCTCTACGTAAATATACCTGTGCATTTACCAAGTATATAACCTCTGCAAGTATTAATCAGTCCAAAATCATAACTTTACACATGTAAGTATTTTTTGCTTGCATTTTATTTTATTTTTGTACGGTGAACCCGCACATTTCATTATGAAGTAGGTTAAGCTACATCAGCGTTTGCATACGCGCGATCACTTTGCCGAACTAGCTAAGTGAAATAAATCAGTGATATTACCACACTCAACATGGGCGGTTTAATTCTTCTTCCCCGTGTTCCCATCAGCACAAGTGTACAGACCAATCATTCGTACGCTTGCGCACAAGTGTAAAGACCATCGTCTTACATTTTTTTGGTCCTTCGAGCCGGATATTATGTACGGTGAACCCGCACATTTCATAACATTAAGTAGGTTAAGCTACATCAGGGTTGCATACGCGCGATCACTTTGCCGAACTAGCTAAGTGAAATAAATCAGTGATATTACCACACTCAACACGGGCGGTTTAATTCTTCTTCCCCGTGTTCCCATCAGCACAAGTGTACAGACCAATCATTCGTACGCTTGCGCACAAGTGTAAAGACCATCGTCTTACAATTTTCTTCATGTATTTTGTAAAGAAGTCATTGTTTGTAAGGAATAGTTAAAGATAAGAAAAATAAAATTTACATTGAATAAATTATAGCTTGAAAAAACTAAAAAAATACGCTTTTGAAACTAATTGAACTAAAAATTTTAAAATAAAACTGGAGTGCTCAATTGAAAAATTCATATTGTTGTACAAAAAGCGAGGGGGGCTTGATTTTCATTGCTGTAAATATTTTAGCGATAGTTTAGTATACCTGTAGTAATTATAATAAGCACCCCACGCATTTTGTACAACAATATGAACCTTAAAGAGGCAAAAGGAGTGTGTAGAGATCGTAGCAGGTGGCGTTCCGTGGTTTCTGCCTACCCCCATGGGAAAAAGGCGTGATTGTATGTATGTATGTATGTAATATGAATCTTTAAATTGAATACTCCAGTTTTATTTTCAATTTAGCTAATTCGATTTTGCCGGAAGGGTTTTATTTCCTCAGTTGCGATTAGAGAAATAAAATATGGCGGTACGAAGTTCGCCGGGTCAGCTATTAGTATTATATTTTATCAAGTTCTTGAAACATCGTAAGGAAACCGGGATGTCCTAGAAACAAAAATTTGAAGACATGTGACATCTAAGAACCCGCACTGGACCCGCGTGGTATATTACGGCCCACTCCCTGTCACCGGGAGGAGGCCTGTGTCCCAGCAGTGGGAACAATATAGGCTGATTATGATGATCAAGCTCTTCTAAGTGAAGAGACAGTTGAGCTGCTGAAGAGTTTTTTGCGTCAGTTTTTCTTCCCAACTTGCCGGGGGACTGTCTTCTTCCCAACTAAAGCACTAGGAAGTGGTGAAGGGCGGGCATTTTGGGCACTGTCTTATGTAATTTTGTCATTCGAAAAGTGCTGACTCCAATCTGCAGTCCAATCTACGGAACAATGAGATTGCTTCGGAAAGCCTCTGATGCTCCCAGGAAGCTTCTGCGCTTTTAGGCGGAGCTAGACTGGGTTTGTTAGCCAGAATAAAATAAATATAAAAACCGGCCAAGTGCGAGTCGGACTCGCGCACCGGGTTCCGTACAAACCTGTAGGGATCCTCGGTTTATGTATAAGGTTTATGCTTATGAACTTAAATGTTTTTTTTTAATTTTTATATTTGAGTTGATTGAATGAGAGGTAAATTGCGGTTTACGATTTATGACGTATTAAAAAAAAACTACTTACTGGATTTCGTTCAAACCAATTTTCGGTGGTAGTTTACATAGTTATGTACATCATATATTTTTTTGAGTTTAATCATTCTCTTATTTTAGAAGTTACGGGGGGGGGGGGGGAGGACACACATTTTACCACTTTGGAAGCGTCTCTCGCGCAAACTATTCAGTTTAGAAAAAAATGATAATAGATACCTCAATACCATTTTTGAAGACCTATTCATAGACACCCCACACGTATGGGTGTGATGAAAAAAAAAAAAATTGAGTTTCAGTTCTAAGTATGGGGAACCCCAAAATTTATTATTTTTTCTCTATTTTAGTGTAAAAACCTTGATGCGGTTCACAGAATACACTACTTACCAAGTTTCAACAGAGTAGCTCTTATAGTTTCGGAGGAAAGTGGCTGTGACATACGGACGGACGGACAGACAGACAGACAGACAGACGGACAGACAGACATAAGTCATGACGAATCTATAAGGGTTCCGTTTTTTGCCATTTGGCAACGGAACCCTAAAAAGACCCTCATTCGGGGACCCACCCGAATGAGGGTCTAAGTGCGAAAAAGGGAGTCCCATCAAAATCGAAAGGGAGACAAAATCATGTTCAAAGTTTCCGTTACATAGTAGGCACATCTATACTTAATATTATAAAGCTGAAGAGTTTATCGAAGCGCCAATCTCAGGAACGAATGGTCCGAATTGAAAAAATATTTTTGTGTAGGATAGCCTATTTATCGAGGAATATATATAGGCTATATAAGATCACGCTACGGTTCAAAAGAAGCGGAGCAGCAAACGAAAAATGGACTAAAACTGGCAGGCGATTCGTTGCGACGGGAAGGAGAGTGAAAATTTGACGCGGACGAAGTCGCGGGCAAAAGCTAGTTAATATTATAAATGTGAAAGTGTGTGTGTCTGTTTGTCCGTCTTTCACGGCAAAACGCAGCGACGAATTGACGTGATTTTTTATGTGGAGATAGTTTAAGGGATGGAGAGTGACATAGGCTACTTTTTGTCTCTTTCTAACTCCCCACTTCCCTAAAGTGGGGGGTGGAACGCGCTAATCTCAGGAACTACTGGTCCGAAATGAAAAAAATATTGTTGTGTTGGGTAGCCTATATTGTGGAAGGCTATAGGCTTTACAATATTACGCTACGATCAAAAGGAGCGGAGCAGAAACGAAAAATGGACGAAAACTGGCAGGCAATTCGATGCGCGACGGGAAGGGTCAAGGGAGCAAAACTTTGACGCGAACGAAGTCGCGGGGCAGAAGCTAGTTATTATATGCAAACATGATACCCAAGTTAATTCTGTTCAAAATCGAAGGAATTATATTATTTTACAAAAAAATTGTATGAAGTTATGTAGTATGAAAAATCTAATTATGTCTAAAACAGAAAGTTAAACAGCAATATTTATCATTTATAACCACCGCACCCCTTCTCCACGCTTCAAGTGTTGTACCCTTTAGAATGACGGAGGTGAAGAGACTCGCGGGCTCTCTCAGGACTGGATCCCCGCCCACTTTAAGGAGCTTTGTCGTTAATCCGTCATCACCAGGTGCCTTATTTTTGCTGCTCGAGAGCCGCCCTAATCTCGCACTGGTCGACATCCGAGATGTCCTCCGTATAGGGGCGCATTAGTTCTGCTCGATGGTCATCTTCAGTATGTCCCATTGGTTTCGCCGTTGCCGTTGGCCTATAATAATATGTTCTCAACATCCTCGAGTATCTCGGTCTTCAGTCAGGATTCTGCCATCCGCAGTTCTTGAGTGTGTACAGACAACTTATTAATGTAATTGTAAACTTACAAGATTTTCATAATAAAGTCGAGAAGTTTACAAAAATATCTCCGATTAATATGTTTTAATTATGTGAAAAAAACCCCAACTGCGTTATAGTGAAACTTTAATTAAAAATATGGAGACAAGACAATGTTATTTTAAGTGGTTTACTATTATACTTTAATCAATCCGGAGTGGGTGAAAGGAGGTATGGACACCTTTTAAGATGACTGTAGTTTCGTTTGAAGATGCCAGACGGCTTGGGGCTCTCGAGTTTACCGAGCATCTTGTTCTAGCCTTCGGAACGATTCTCTGCAATGTGTTTCTTTACTACTACGCGCTACTGCAGTGCTTCCAGCATGTTCGCAGAGGCGGGAATAGAGGGTTTCCACGCCATCATGCGCAAGCGATGCGCCTCCATCATGCGCAGGGTACGCGCCAGCCCTAACAGCATCCTGAATGTTATAGCAGATCACCTATCTGCTATAACATTCAGGATGCTGTTCAGGACAGCCCCATACTGGGACATTGGATACGCCTACATGCCACTGTGGCGTAATAATATTTTTAATTTAATTTATTGGTAGATATAAGTACTAACACTAGTTTTAAGTTCTTTGTATTCTAACCAAATGGACTTTAAGGGTCTGAAATAAAAGATTTTATTTTTATTTATTTATTTACAGCACGCTATAATTAGCGCATCAGGCGCATGTAGGCTTTCTTTTTTTATTCTCAGTTATCAGTTCGTCGTTTTGTAAAGGAGTCGATCGTAGCCGTCGTTACCGCGACTGAGACTATTTGTGGTCAGGGATGGTGTCCAAATGAAACGACGTGGTGGATTTCAGTCTTTCGCGGTCGGTTATCATTGGGGTCTGAGGAGACTTGTTGTGATTGCTCGTGCCCGAGTAGAGGACTAAAAGCATGACTACAGGGCGATGGTCGGAATTAAGTTCGTAGAACAGAGGTTTGCATTCTGGAGCAGCGCATCATGGAGAACATCGAGAGGCTGGTTGGGATTGCCAGGGAAATGAGTTGGATTCATCAGAACGATGATATCAGAGTTGAGGGAAGCTCCTACGTTGAATACGATCTTACTTCTGGTAGAGTTCGAAATACAGTTCCAACAGGGCTGTTTGACATTGAGATCTCCCGCTAAGATGATGGAGTCACTCAGACCTAAGCGGGCAGTTAGGTCGCTGATGAGAAAGATGGGATCTTGAAGACTACTGTTAGGAGTAATATACGTATGCAGAATTAATGCTGATCGGTTGATGACCAGTCATGCCGAGCCGACAGATAAAGACCTCCAGATGAAATAAAAGAGCTGGTGTGTGTGTGTGCGGTGGGTCGATAGGAATGCAGTAAAGGGTCTTTCTGTAATAAATGAGGGTGGCAGCCCCTTGTGACACCGAGACCTGTCATTGCGAAATAGTTTATAGGATTCCTACATGAAGAGGATGTCTAGCTGCTCACGTAGGAACAAAGCGGTCTCATCACGTTGACTAGTAATGCCATTGGTATTGAAACCCAAATCGCAGTTCTCTTAAATGGCGCTTAGTAGGTAGAAGTCCCATTTCTTTTTGCTAACCATTCATACGATTTCAAGGAATATGTAGGTATGAATAAAGCTCTAATGTCTGTACTTCACGCCCTATAGAACTAATGCTATGGCCGCGCGGTTGGAACATGGAGAACCGCGCGGCAACGTAGTTCTCCATGTTCCGACCGCGCGTCCGTGGTTAAAGGTAGAATTCCGTGCATCGCGATCGATCGCGGCCGCGCGCGGCCTACGACTGTCGTCGATCACTCGCGACAATAGTCAAATTATGAAAATGTATGGCACTGCTGCCGAGGCCCGCGACAGACGCGCGCGGCCGACGAATGTCGTGAGCCGCGCGCGGCCGTGTCTTGAAATTAGTAGATGTTGTTCGTCAGTTCCCTTTAGACGTGTATCTACCAAAGTCAAAATCATGGTCGAAGTGCTAATTGACATCCTTGAAGAAGAAGAGGAGGATAATCTCCATGCCGCATATCATATATGATTGGAGTTTGAGACACAAAATTTATTAATATTTCGTCTTCCTCGACCGAAAAGTTTTCTCCTGCGTTCCTAGACATTTTGCGCCATGAAATCCACGATGTTACTAACTTACTAAGCGCTAGAACATGTTAAGACACGCACGGCCGCGCGCGGCTCACGACATTCGTCGGCCGCGCGCGTCTGTCGCGGGCCTCGGCAGCGGTGCCATACATTTTCATAATTTGACTATTGTCGCGAGCGATCGACGACAGTCGTAGGCCGCGCGCGGCCGCGATCGATCGCGATGCACGGAATTCTACCTTTAATCTTTATAACTTTCTAAATATTGGATCTACGAATTTGCAACTTTCACTGTTAGTGTTTTACAAATTCCTTCGTAATGATGACATAGTCGTTTTTCTTCTACGACACTGTCCGAGCAGTCCAAGCGGACACATATTATTCAACATACCAACTGATCTGCAAATTGCAAAAAACTTAAGAAAATTCGAATTTGGCGGGCTACCTTAGCGCAACATTCGTGACGAATATTTTTGTCTGGACATGGCATTGAGACAGTTATTAATAGTAAGAAACATTATTTAAAACCAGAGATTTAAAGATAATCAGCCAATATTGTACCCACTGCTGAGACAGAGTGCCTGTGTCGTAATCTACCATGCGGGCCCCAGAGCGGGTTGGTAGATGTGACATCATATCATTCAAATTAATCAAAGTAAAGCGCCTGCTTCGGTTCGAACCCACGACCTACAACGCGTAAGTGTGGGCCGATACCACAGCTCTCACGAATACATCACATCTGCCAAGCCTTTTCCCTGTTGGGATTGGGTTCCAGTCTAACCGGATGCAGCTGAGTACCAGTATTTTATATGGAGCAAATGCCTATCTGACCTCCACAACCCAGTAACTGGGTAATATGACACCCCTTAGTAAGACTAGTTGTCAGACTTTCGAGCTTCTGACGACCGATAACTATTGTCAAAGATCTACGAAAGACAGCCGGGACCAACGGCTTAACGTGCTTTCCGCGCACGGAAGGGTCTTGGTAAGTAAAGATGGTCACCCATCCACGGACCAACCGCGGCAATCGTAATTTAACCTGAACGATCAACCCGTGCGGCTGTTATTACTTAGCCAAAAGAAACAAAGGGCGTCGGCGCTGACTGGGACCAGTACCGGCCCTTCCAAAACCCAGGAGAGGACCACGGCGAAGTCTAACTTCGCTGGCGGTCCAACCCTCCCCAAACTAACACCGGTGCCAGATATTACTGGCACTGTGAAACACCCTACCACATCTGCGGCTCCTCAAGCCTCCTCCCATAAGGAGGACGCCACCAACCAGGTGGCGACAGACAGCCACGAGGACGCGATCTCTCGCGTCTGGAAGGTTGTACAGAAGCGGGGCAAGGGCAAGGGTAAAAGAACTCAACAAGCCCGTTGCCCTTGTACAAACCCCTCATGCGCTCCAGCTGTCACAGCACAGCGTATGACGCGTAAGGAGCGCCGCCAGGCTCGCAGGAGGCAAGGTAAAGGGCCCCAAAACAACCAGGCCACTGCCGTTAGTTCGGTCAAACCGAGTAGCGGGCAGCTAAACTTTGCCGCTGGAAAACGGTCGCAGGCAGAGCCCGGCCTAAACCGCCCCTCGACCAGCCGACCCTCATCCAGTGCGCCGGTAAAAGCACAGCAACCCGGAGGGAAGGATCAGGCCGCGGCTAAGCGAGCTCTCAACGAGACCATCACACCTCGTGGAGAGCATAAGCGGCCGCGTCTTGATCAATCCAAACGGGTTGCTCAAAGAAGCTACGCCCAAGCTGCCAATGCCACCCTCGACGTAGCGGTCACCTGTGACCGCACCGGGGTGATCAGCAAGGACGTATCGGACCAGGTGCTCGCTGCTATCCAGAAGCAGATCTTACACGAGGCCTGCTCCCCCAAACAGGACACCAAGGCGCCGACTTTCAACGCAAAGCCGCTATTCGCCGGTGGTGTCCTAAAACTGTGGTGCGAGAACGACCACACCTTAGCCTGGCTAAGGAAAACAGTCTCCGATATGACTCTCCCTACTAACTTAACGTTAGTAGTCAAGAGTCAGTCGGAGATCCTAAGACGGGCACGATATGGCATCGTGATCCCCGACGAGCAGGGGGTCCTCGGAGAGCCGACCAATATTGGCCGTGCTCTCAGTTACCAGAACCCCTGGGTCGACATAAAGCGCTGGTTGCTGCTGCATGCCGACAAACAGGCCTCGGCATGGTTCGTGGTGGTCGGTGTCCCGGTAGACCAAATCCCGACCCTGATGGGTGCGGGGCGCCGTCTATCTTTGGGGGCAGGGAAGGTGTACCTGCAGTTCCAAGGTAGGAACGGCAGGTTCACCGACGTCCCCCCGGGATGGGACCCCGCCACCGGCACCATCTCCGAGACTCTGGCGCAGCAGCCAGAGACACCAGCGGGGAAGTCGACTCCCCCAGCAAACAACCCGGAGGCAGTCGTGGCCGAACCCGCTGCAGCGGAATCGGCTGCTCCAACTGCCGCCACCCTGGACGCTAGCCCTCCTTCGGGCGCGGAATCGGACGACATAACCCTGTCCCCGGCTTCGCGCCAGGGGGAGGATGGCTTCGACGAGGGTGGCCTGTTTGCCGGGCTCAACCTGGAGGATGACGATGAGGAATTGACCAGCAATGGCGTCCTCTTCGTCAAATTGTAAAATCCTCCAGGCAAACCTCCACCACAGTCAGACCGCAACGGCTCAGCTCCGGAAGTGGTTGGAGGTTCAACACACGGCCATCGCCCTGATCCAGGAGCCGTGGATTAGAGCGGGCCGCATACAAGGACTCTCCAATCTTGGAGGTAAGCTCCTGGTCACTACTGATCACGACCAACCCAGGTCGTGTATCTATGTCACAGGTAACCTTAAAACACAGCTTCTAACTGAATTCTGTTGCAGAGACATCTCTGCAGTGAAGCTGTTTATACAGCGTAACGGCGCCATGGAGATGGCAATCGTCTTCGCTTCGGTCTACATGCCTGAAGCGGAGGCGCCGCCCCCGCATGACCTCGCTCGCCTCGTGAGCCATTGCGAGAGATCCGGGCTGGAAGCCATCATCGGTGCTGATGCCAATGCTCATCACCAGCTGTGGGGTATGGACACGCAAAACGAAAGGGGTAAGGCCTTGGTTGATTACTTATTCTCGACTAACCTATCCCTACTAAACACTGGCTCCGAACCGACCTTCGTAACCAGACGAAGCCGCACAATCATAGATCTCACTCTGGCAACAGAGGCCGCGGCGGAAATTACCACAGGTTGGCAGGTCTCCAGGGAGGCTTCCTGCTCCGACCACAGATGGATCCGCTTCGACATCCAGGCCTCTGTCCCGCCAGCAGCTCCGCGCCGCAAACCGCGGAACACAGATCGTGGTACCTACACACGCAGCCTAGAATCCAGACTTGCGACATCATGCGATCCGACGCTATTTGCGGACACTACACAGATTGAGGTACAAGTTGAATACCTCACTAAATCAATAATAGACAGCTACCAAACTGCCTGCCCAGAGACGACTCCTCGTAGTACACCGGGCAAACAGCCCTGGTGGGGTGCTGATCTGGAGCGAAAACGCGGGAAGGTAAGGAAAGCTCTGAATAGAGCCATGAATACATGTGCGGATGAGGACTGGGATGAGTACTACGCAGCCAAATCCTGCTACAAAAAATGCATCAGGTTCAGGAGCACCTCGGGATGGCGAAAATACACTGGTAGCATTGAGTCCTGCCAGGAAGCAAACAGGGTAAGGAAAATACTGGCACAACAAACCACAACTGGGCCTACCACCCTTCGAAAACCAGACAACACACTCACATCCTCGCCAGAAGAAACGCGACGCGTCCTTATTGAAACACACTTCCCTGGATGTATTTTCTCGCAAGTAATCGACTGGCAAGAAGCAAATCAAACACCATCAGATAATGACTGGTCTTATGCTAGCAAGGTGATCACGTTGGAGAAACTCCAATGGGCCATCCAGAGCTTCCATCCGTTTAAGGTCGCCGGACCAGATGGGGTGTTCCCCGCCCTACTACAGTGGGGTGGAACCCTCATCGCAGTAAGACTGGTGCCTTTAATGAGAGCGTGCCTGGCCTTTAGATACGTTCCCAAAGGATGGAGGGAAGTGAAAGTAATATTCATCCCTAAACCAGGTAAGGGCGACTACACAAACGCCAAATCCCACAGACCAATCAGCCTGACTTCTTTCCTGCTAAAAACCCTGGAAAGGCTGTGCGACAGGGAGCTGAGGGACGGCGCTCTGAAAACCCTACCGCTGCACGGTAACCAACACGCTTATAGCTCAGGTAAATCCACAGAATCGGCACTTCATCTGGTAGTTAGCCAGATAGAGGAAGCGATTCACCAGAAAGGGACCTGCCTGGGTACCTTCATAGACATCGAAGGAGCCTTCGACAAAACAAATTTCTCCAGCATCAGCAGCGCCCTCTCCAGACATGGAGTTGAACAGGTACTCATAGACTGGATCACAAACATGCTAAGCAAGCGCGTGGTTCGCCTAGAGGATGAGCAGCAACTGGCCATGATTGCCAGAGGCTGCCCCCAGGGAGGGGTACTGTCACCCCTTCTATGGAATTTGGTGATTAACGAGTTAATCGCCAGACTCAATGCCAATCACTACTACACAATAGGTTATGCGGACGACCTCGCCATCCTTGTCTCAGGGAAGGTGACGAGCACGATCTTTAACCTCACCCAACAAGCACTACGTATCGTAGAGAGATGGTGCAGTGAATATGACCTCTCAGTGAACCCCACTAAAACTGAGCTAGTCATGTTCACCCATAAGCGAGCTTTAGGCCCCTTCCGCCTACCGAAATTGTTCAATACAGAACTTCAGCTGGCCAACGAAGTCAAGTACCTCGGGGTCATTCTTGACAGTAAGTTAAACTGGAGTAGTCATTTAGACAGCAAACTAAACAGGGCCTGCATCACATTCTGGCAATGCAGGAAAATGATAGGTAAGAAGTGGGGCCTATCCCCCAAAATCATACTTTGGCTGTACACCGCAGTGATCCGACCCATGATCACCTACGGGGCCGTAGTCTGGTGGCCCCGCACCAAGCTTATTACAGCCTGCAACAAACTGCAACGCATGCAAAGACTAGCCTGCATGGCGGTCACGGGCTGCATGAGGACTACTCCGACTGCAGCCATGGACGCCATACTGGGACTACCACCGCTCCACCTGTTCATACAGCAGGAAGCCACGATGGCGGCAGCGCGTCTGGACGCAACCAACCTCTTGAGAAAGAGAGACACACAACACACCGCGCTACTTAAGGAACTCAACAATGAGTTCCCCATCACCAAGGCTATAAATGACCGGGTACCCAAACAGTTCATTTTTGACAAAAATACAGAATCCAGCTTCATGAAGATCGCCGGTGTGAGGGTCTGCGCCCCACTGAGCTGTGCATCTTCACGGACGGATCAAAAACAGACAGTGGCACAGGTGCTGGGGTCTTCTCGCAGGACTTCAACATACATATAGCCACACCATTAGGAGTCCACAATACAGTGTTCCAGGCGGAATGCATTGGGGTCACTCTTGCCGCCTCAGCCATTATGGACAGGGCAGTTAAAGACCACTCGATCCGCATACTCTCAGACAGTATGGCTGTTCTGCAAGCGCTGGACAGTCACTCGATTGACTCTGGGCTTATATACGAGTGCCACCAGCGCCTCAACCAGGTGGGTAGCCTCAATAATATAACTATTCAATGGATAAAAGGACACAGCGGTTCCCTAGGTAACGATGCCGCCGATGAACTGGCCAGAAGGGGATCGAGCATGACACCGGTGGGACCAGAACCCATCGCGCCACTCCCCTTTGGGTTCCTACGCTCTCTGGTAAGAAAACGTACCAGGGATCTACACTGTAAGCTATGGGTGGACCAAAGTGAGTGCAGGCAGGCCAAGGAAGCACTTCCCACCATCGATGCCCGCCTCACTAAACAGGTCCTCCGGTTAGACAAACGACAGCTGCGTATGGTTACGGCAGCAATAACTGGCCATGGGTCGTTTAATAAACATCTATTTGTCATAGGAGTTACAGACAGTCCGCTGTGCAGGGCCTGCATTGAGGACGACGAGACAGCAGCGCACGTGCTTCTAAACTGCCCGGCGATCGCCACATACAGGGCCAAGTACTTCGGTAACCCAGGTACCCTACGTGAGATAGTCAGCAACATCAAGGCGTTGCTGGCCTTTCTCGAGGAGCTGGGGTGGATCGAATAACCGATTTCCCACCCGTACGCAAAATACGCGCTCAGACGTGGAGTTGCGGACACCAGCCCGTTCTACCTACCTATTACTTAGCCACAAGCCCTCATTAAAACATAAATATTTAGAACCATCCTGTTATTTAATGTGTTGCCCGAAGTTAGTTTTATAGTTTGTCTTGTCTATTTTGTCTGTATGGAAAGTTAAATATAAATACAGAAGAATCTTACTAATCTGGCACTATTAAAAACCAGAGGGTGCCAGATTATTGGAATGTTCAGATTATTGGATTATGTAGAAAATCATAATAATTAAAATTAAAATGTTTTTTATTTTTGTTTTTCTAATATTTAAAAATATAATCAATAAGTGAATATAATGAAATAAAGGAAATAGTAATAATACTAAGAGAATATTATATATGTATTTGTATTAATCTTCTTAACATCTCTTTTATAACTGTAACATATCTCAAAGTCATAACTAAATAATTACATAGTTTTAAAATAATCCTTAGGTATATAATAAGGTCTGTTTTTGTGCAACTTGTAGTCCTTTTTTGAAAATCAGGTGGCGAGGATGGAGGATGCCGGATTATTGGATGTATTGTTCTATTGAAGTGCCGGATTAGTGAGATTCTACTGTATGTACCCTGTTGAAGTAGATATTAAATGAATAAAAAATCATATCTTGGTTGAGATTAATCTTTAATAAACTACATAAATATCCATGGTGTCTTAATGAAAGAATTACAATCTACTTTGTGAGACTTTTTCCTGTGGTCATCATAACACCAACAACTAATGCTGTTATTGTAAATCCTTGCGCCACTATTCTGAGTCGCATCATTTGTTGAGATAGTCTTTTACGACCAGTTTTGAAGCTCCACAATCCATAAGACAGTGCACCTGCTGTGGCCAGACATCCTGAAACAATTACAATTCACATAATAATTCCTTCCTTTTTCTTTCCAACCTAGAAAACAACCAATGAAAAGCATAATCTGGTTATTCTATACACCAAAGAACATAATTATTAATTATTGCATAAGATCTAAGAGTAGGCAAGTACCTACATATATTTTTAATCATAAAATATGTGCCTTTCTAGTTTTGTTTTGGCTAGGTATCAATAATAGTTTTAGGAATCGTAAAAACAGCTATAAGAAGGAACATAATAAATAAATAATTGTTTCGACGGGCATACCTATGGGAACAAAAGGATTTTCGTAAAATTTTCTCGAAAATTTTTCACTTGTTGTTTCAACATGTTGGTGCTCTCCCATTTCTTTTCGGAGCTGCACCCAGTCCAAATCAGTGGGTTCATCGTTAGTCATCATTGATAAAGCTTAAGTTTACAATCTGAGGTAGTATTTTTTTTATAGAACAGTTTGTTTCTAATGCATCGCAACAAATATTCCTACTGGGTCTGTCAAAACTTTAACCTACAAATTTCGTGTTGTCAAAAGTAACTAGTATCAGCTGACAGCTGAAAGAATGAATGATCGAATGAATTCTGTTTTTCTGGCTGCGAATCAATGGGGGCTGCACAGCATGCTATAGTAGGTACATTTTAATACAATTGATGGATTTAACAGGCTTGTTTGAATCGATATACAGTACAATAATTAAAAATTAGTTAAAAATGTAACTTCCATTTTGAATTTTATTTTAACTGTCGCATTAAAGGAATTCATAAATCGTAGCCTCTTGCTAATACAAATAAAATACTCCGTTACAAAAGACATAGGGCTCCCACACATAAACACGATACGACGTCGCGTCGTAAAACAATGCGGCGTCGTTTCACGATACGACGTCGCGTCGTGGAAATCTACGACACGCGGTCGTAAGGGCGAGGCCACAACACTTCGTTGCGGCGTCGCATCGTAAAAATCTACGACGTGGCACAACGCATCGTGGAAATTTCCGATGCGCTGACGCAACGTATAAATCTGCAATGCGACGACGTGCTACCATTTAGTTAGTGTCCACATTGAATGAGATAGAAATGGATGCACCCAGTACTTTCTTTTCTGTTTCTTTTTCTTGATGCGACTAAACACTAGCAAAAGTAGAACCCGTGTAGTGCGGTCCATGTCTCACTAGAAACTGAACTGACGGTTAGCGTCTTGTCGTACGATGTCGTATGCGATGAAATTTTTGCGTTGCGTCATCGCATTGTATTGCTGTGCGACGTCGTTTTTGCGATACGACGCCGCAACGCAGTGTTGTGGCCTCGCCCTAACGTGTCGATGCACGATACGATGTCGTGACGTTAGAAACTCACGATGCAATCCTGCGCAGTTTTTATTCGAAATTCAAAGATGACGGATGGTATTGAAGTCGATCATTTAATTACCCTAGTCAAGCAGCGTCCCGTACTATGGAACAAAGCATCAGAAAAATACAAGAATAAAAATGCAAAAACCACAGCATCCAATATCTTCTGAGTATCTGTCTTTTCTTTCTTCGTCTTCTTATTAACAGCAGAAGCAGAATGCGTCTAAAGCGATCCAGTTTTCGGAATGAACTAAAACACCACCCAACTGTATCGACGGCATCGTGCGGAGCACATTACGTTACGATGTAGTGTTTTTTACGATGCTCATCGTAGATTTCCACGACGCAACGTCGTATCGTGAAACGACGCCGCGTTGTTGTACGACGCGACGTCGTATCGTGTTTATGTGTGGGAGCCCATATAATATTTTTACAACTTGTGAATAAATCTTTTGTGATTTGCTCTAATTGTCAATATCTTACTAAGGGACATCTCTACGTCTGCCATTTTTGTTCATTGTTGTCTTGCTTGGGATCTCGTGCATTGAGTTGGTTTGTAACTTCGTAATAATGTTGAAAATTATTAGTTCTTCAGACATTATTCTTGAAACTGTAAGTAATACCTATATTTTGTTACTTTTACAAACCTAAGTGAACGCTTTCTTTCACAATCCTGAATGTGACGTGTGATAATTTAGCCTATCCGCATGTTATGGCTACGAACGTCTGTAATGCGAATTGTATTGTATTGTTTTACGAAACTATTATTTGTAAACAATGTAGTCATTCGTTGTAACTGTCGAGATGTTATGCCATTAGGTCTGTCCGTGCCCAGATATTATTTGTGTGTAGAATATGAAGCAGAACGTTTGATCTGAACGTGCACTAATTAGATTGTAATTGTGATGGCATTGAAACTAACGTTCTAGTCTCGTAGATCCGCCTCGTGATAGATATTAAGTGTATGTCGCTATATAACTGTTACTTACGACTGCAATACTGCACGGAGAATGTAGAAGTGTAGGTACCTACATACTGCCTGATGTTCTGCACCAAATCGAATCAAATTCCACTATGTTCCCATTTAGTTCGATATTAGATGCAAAAAGTATATGTAGTTAAATCTTGACAGAAGGTCATCATTATTGTACTGTCAAACTGATAAAAAAAAAATCACTTGCATGTTAATAACTAAACTCTCAAAAGTCAAAACAATTCAAACTGCGCCCTGTGCATCAACAAGATTAATTTGTAAGCATTTGAATACTCTAAATGTTATTAAAAATGTTTAAATGTTAATGAATAAATGTTTATGAATCATAAAATGTCTCTGGTCAATAGTGATTTTATGAGTGCTATTGTTGTTGTGAGAATAAAAAGTTCAGTTCTGTTTCACATGTGACTAATTGCTATGAGTGTGTGACCATTGGCAGCCATAGAAAAGTAATGGAAATTACCTACAAGCACATTCATAAACAAGGAAAATGTAATACCTACTTGTTGTTTTCAGTCACTTTATGTTGATACTCTGCGGTGAGTATATTCAGGTCATGGGCAAGTTTTTTTTATCAAATAATACCTATTGTTGTTTTATGGAAATTCTTTTAGTTTTTTTAAGTGATTAATTTATCTTGACAATTGCTATATTATTTTATAGGTGTTGTGTATTTAATACTGCATTTTTGGTATTATAATGTGTCTGCACAATTTACAGCCAAGATAGGTTACATTAGCCATATCAGATCGGAACACATATCACACGGATCACACGGAACTTATAGTTCTCAAAAATACACTATTGACCGCAGTTAAAATTGGGATTGGATTACATACAAGTGAATTATTAAGTTTTTTTTTTATGTCAGTTTGATAAAAATTGTGTCTGTACCAAATGTATAGCCAAACCTACACACAGGACCACAATAAAAGTTATGTCAACTGTATCTAATATCAAGGTCACAAGCTAGAAAAAAAGGCAGGCATACAAAATAAATGACATTTTTATTAGGCACTTGTCAATTCTCTAGGGCATACTATCAAATACACTGGGTGATCATATTAATTTCTTATAACTTTTGAATGTTTTGTTTCAGATGACTTCATCATCTCTTTCAAAGAAGTCGAGTGAAGCCCAAAGCGTGTCTTGAGCACTACATAAGTTAATTTATTTAGTTTAATAATTACTTTGTTTTTAAAATATTTCCTCTTTTTCTTGTTTCATAATGTTGTCACACAATATTGCCAACTGAAACAATCTTATCATTTCTGCTCAAGATAAGACACCATTCAGTTTTTAGTGTACTCTCAAGACAGTTGTCTGTCTTCTCAGTAGATAAGTGATTTGTTAAATTTGAATTACAAAGAGATTACAATGGCTTCAAGTGACCCAGAACTTAAGGACGGATTCTCACTTTCCGGTTGGATGAAAAGCAAGCCTGTCAAGTGAGTACCTATTCTATTTTCATACATTTACGGAACAATAACATCACACCTGCATTCCCTGATGGGTTCCCTGTTGGCAGGGGAGTATAGTATCACCCACATCAAGACTTCTCAAGGGAACAAGGGTCTCCCCATAGACCACTACAACAAAGAATGCAGTGCCCTAATAAGGAATTCTGGTGTTTATCATAATGTTTACGCTTGTTGCTGACTAATATCCTGTCTCAATCCAATAAATGCGTTGGCAGAGCACCCATAAATCATTATGAATAGTTCTTACTTTTATTATTTTGCGGCCCCAACCAAAAATCTTAAAAGATATCAGCAGAAAGTGCAAATTTTCCAAAATGGTTACGTCAAGCGAAAATTGGCCACAACGGAATCAGTTGAATACCTGCTAAGTTAGTTGCAAAATTCAAGAACATGTCCATTTAATTTCGCGGTATGTCCTAATGTGAATTCTGTGAATCCAATAGAATTCTTTGAATGATGTACTTGATCAGTGTGGGGATTGTAGGCACAGCTATAAAAGTCATTTATTTTAGTTTACAAAAAATTTAAGTAAATAATATTCAGATGCATTGTTTAAAATGGTGTATGCACCCAAGCAATAAGTAAACTAAAATAGAATGCATTATGAATGCACAACTACGTTCTTGGCAAGTATGAAATAGTTTGCTTGGGTAATTGAAAAAAAAGTTCTAATGCCATAGAAATAAGATCACAATTTCTTGAAATCATTTTATGTAGTGTACTTACATGTATGGTGCACGTGCACATGATTTATAAGCATGAACTGAGATTATTATTATAATTAATTCTAATGTATGAACACAATTCTGGGTATGATTCCCGGGTCGGGGAAAGGGCAAAGTGTTATTGGGTTTTTCCATCTGGAATTTTGCACCAGCACAAATTCAGACTCTGGCCGAGTAAGGATTTGGGCCCAGCTGATGGCAATAGGCTCAATTCGCGCTCTCGTTTAAACATAATTGGTGAAATGTGGGTGACTAAGGTCCACCTCTGTCAACAAACACTTCAGCGATTACAGGTATGATGTTTGTGTTATAGAAATTTAAATCGTATTAACAGTAATGTGCAAATAAAATCTGTGTTTGTCAGATAAGATTTTCAGTATTGTATTGTAATTTTATATTATTATTATTAGAGAATTATCTGTTTCCAAGCGCAGAAAGTCGGATGCGCGATGATAAGATATGACGTCACCAAAATAATAATCATAAGCACTTATTTTTAATAATAAGATTGATGTAAGATCCATTTTATTATTGTTAGGTAGGTAATCGCAGGAACACGTTTACCCATATCTTCGGATTGAATTATTATCTTTGTACCCATGACGGGTCACGTTATATTCATGTAGGTGAAACGTTTTGACTTGCACCAACCAATAGCATCGAGTCCACAACAAGATGTAATCTCTGGCGGGAGTATATTTTTCTGGGTGGGAAATCATCAAATGACGTCTCCCGTTCTGGGCGGAGAAGGAGCGTGTCAGACTTTTTTCTGACTAAAACACACACGTGTTTTCCTTCAGTTGCCTGTGCTAGGGCTACGGTAACCACGACGTAAAAAAACGAGGCGGGATGTTTTCGCGCAAGAGTTTTTGAACAGTACGAAACTCTGTTTTCCATGTGCTGAGATGCATAATGTTGAAACTATTGGCTCGGTTCAGCACTGACTAAGTCGACATACACACGGCCGTAATAAAATAGTGGAGTGATTTTTCGCGCACTAAATTTTCAACTCACGGTGCCTCGGTGTTGAACTGAATATTCTGCGCACTTTAGGAGTTTATGACTGCGTCAGGGAGTGCAGTTCGCGCAGCTGAATTTTGGGCCAAACATAATCATAAAAATATTTTACCAATGTTACGCTAAGAAGAAGTAAAAACAACTGAAAATCCCTTTCTTTGAGCTTGAAAACATTTTTAGTATAGGTATTCATAGGAGATAACATTGCAAATGCACCATTACTATTGTGGAATTAGACGGTTATAGATTAAACTGGCCATGGCAAATAGCCAATTCTCTACCAGTTGGTGAAACTTAGTTCAGGGTTATATCTACCAACTAATTATAATGTTCCATAGACTTTGAACTGATTCATGTATCAGTCATCAAATCATGCGCGTCGCATACTCTCCTTCCTTTAAATACGTAGGTACTAAACTAGTTTAGTTTCAAACTTCACAAACATATCCATTTAAATTCTCGGTATGTCCTAATGTGAATTCTGTGTATCCAATAGAATTCTATGAATGCTGGATTCTAGTTACTAAATGCAGAACTAATTAATTCTCCGATGCAAAAACAACATGCGGAAAACAAGCAAGCTACCAGGAAATTCCTTGTTTACGTTGTTTGATATCGGAGCAATCATTGTAGTCTATAAATATTATAAAAAATATTTCTGATGCCAGCTGTAAAATAAATTGTAGGTATGTATTACGCCTTATGCGGATACAATAGCTAGACGTATGTCTGATAAGGAGAACTTGATAACGTAATTAATTAGTAATTAATTACCGAAAATACTATTTAATTTTGCATGACATTTAGCACCTGGCTAACCTTCACGTGCAACATTGGATTATGAGGACTGGCTGAAATGAATTCTATAATACCTACAATGTAGATGAAATTCCCTGGCTCCAGCGCTAGTCAGAAATTATTGATTAGTTCACAGGAGCCGGATAGTTTTTTTGTTAGCCTACCCTGTTCCCACTCCTGATCAAAGGCCTCTTCAAAATCTCTCCAGGCATCCTTTGACGGAGTCACCTCGATCCAACCCTAGGTATGCCGTAAGTCTTCTTGCCACCTCTTCCTAGCCTCAACGGCGCCGTCCATCCTCAGGCACTCATAATCATTCTCCTGCCCTTATCCCAATTTATTTGGGGTCGGCACAACATGTCTTTTTCTTCCACACTTCTCTATTAGTCGTCATCTCGGTAGTCACCTCCTTTCTATCCATATCATAATTCACACCGTCCATCCGTCGTTTCTTTGATTGTTGCTCCGCGATCACAATTCTATCACAATTCTTGCAGCTGGCGTGACCCGCCCAATCCCATTTTAGCCCTTTTGCTTTCAACTAGGATCTTTGAGTGCAGCGTGGTGTTCCATTTTCTGTCAGTTAATTTTACGCCCAGTTTACTGCACTCCATTGATCTTTGAAAAACCCCAAGGTGGAACTTTTGCGACTCGGTGAGCGACCGGTTAAGCATCGTATTACGATTGTATACGATAATAGTATGTTGCTGGGAATCATTCTGTCGTCCGGCAAATATAGAACAGCTCCTTTTGAAAGTCTATCGTCTACTAAGCAGCTCAAGCTATTTTTGCCGTTCTCTTTAAAGGTGTGTCCAGTGCAATTACAGGCACTTTTCTGCACCGTCTCTGGTGTTGTCAGGTGTCCCTAGGTATGCAACGTCCATAACATTTGGGTAAAAAAGTCTTGGATACTTCAAAATAATAGCAAATCTAGCAAGTCCTAGAGTTATCTAATCTATTTTTTAGTTTCGTCGTCAGTTCGTCACAGATGTGTAAGACACGATTATTATTTCTTTGCATGTTTGTTAACACTTCTACTTATAGCATCAACAACTTGTTTTGATTTCTCAATAAACTTGACTTGGAGGCTTGTCTCAGACGTCACTGAAATACCTGTTTGTTTTTATAATTATCGCCCGATCGACGCGATGCTGTTGTACACGTTTATAAATTCACTAGCTTCTGCCCGCGACTTCGTCCGCGTCAAATTTTTTCTCCCCTGACCCATCCCGTCGCATCGATTTACCTGCTAGTTTTCGTCCATTTTTCGTTGCTGTTCGCTCCTTTTGAGTTATAGTGAGTCAACCTTAAAAGATAGACATATGCTCTCGCGGACTTTTTTTAGAACTTTTTAAAAGGAACAATTCCGTCATACATGATTTTTGCGTTACTTTAACCGTTTACGCAGCGCACGCAACGGAAACTCTCAAAAGGAATAAATTTTCCCCGTTTTTGCAACATTTTTCATTACTGCTCCGCTCCTCTTAGTTGTAGCGTAATGTTATATAGCCTATAGCCTCCCTCGATAAATAGGCTACCCAACACAAAAATAATTTTTGAATTCGGACCAGTAGTTCCTGAGATTAGCGCGTTCAATCAATCAAACAAACAAACTCTTCAGCTTTATAATATTATAAGTATATAAGTATAGATTACTTTAAGTACGTATAGTTTTATACATACACTATACCCAACCTTACCCATGGGCGTAGGAAGAAACTACAGAACGCAACTTGCTACGATTAGGTACTTATATGTTTTTTATTAAGTCATAATATGATTAAATTCAGTCTTATGATTAAGCATTTACCTAAATGCCTATAATATTATTCATTAACCCGTATGCCGGTGGGTAAATAATATGATGATTGTTATGTAGGTACTTAGACAGACCTGAAACATTCGCTGTAATGCCTATGAATGTCGTTGACTAATGTTATACTAAACTATTAACTGCAGTGGAAATACACCTGAAACCGAATATTGTTTTGTTTAAGGTAAAGTTTTTATTTTCGCGGGTGTGGGTTTTCTAACATTTTATTCTATAAAGTTAGTCAAGTAATCAAGTTACGCAACACGTAGGACGGTATTATTTTATACACGCGCCATGAAAGCGGCATTCACTTTATTGCCTTGACGCCTATAGAACGCATTATTTTTTACATTCCACGGCAGGAACCTTCTTACTAAATCTTCATCAATGCACAGTGACGCGACTCTAATCAATATAATTAGAAAAATATCAAGTGGATTTCAAAATATTCAGTTTGATCTTACATAGTATAAAACAAAGTCGTTTCCCGCGTTTGTAAGCTTAAATCTTTTGAACTACGAAACGGATTTTAATGCAGTTTTCACCAATAGACAAAGTGATTCAAGAAGAGGGTTTATACGTATCATACGCGAGCGAAGCCGCTGGCAAAAGCTAGTAAGTGTAGAAAAGTAAAATATATACAACGAGCGGGGTAAATGCATAACACACTAACAGTAGGAATAGCTTTCATTTTAACAATTCAGCAACATTCATAACGATATTTACGTTGTAGAGCAGACAAATTCGAACACGAGAGGCAATGGATTATGGACCTTCAAAATAGTTTAGATCCTGTTTAATATTATCTTACGCAATTAGGATGCTGTAAGTATTGGTTCATACTAATTACAAGCTGTATTAATGTTATATGTTCGTCAAATCTTTGAGCTCCTTAAGTTCCAAGTTGATCTGTACGAAAACTGACAAATGCGTGCACTGACTGGACAGGTCCACTCAAATCTGTGGTTCTTTCCATAAAAAGACCATTTCAGACACCGATCTACATGGTCATCAAATGTTGTGACCAAGATTATGTCTGGACTTTAAAAGAGACTGTGACCTCTGAGTTTGTTTCGGCCTTTCTTCTCAGAGTAGTCAGTTAGGAAACGCCGATCTCATCTAATTAAAAAAAAATATTTAATTGACGTGTAAAAGTGTTTGTACAAACCTACTTACAGAAATAAAATCATTTATCATTTATTCTTATTGCATAAACCCTACAAAACGGCGCGATGCGACAACGCGACGCGAGTTTTCAACCGACGAAAAAACACGGAGGAGGTTCTCAATTCGACGCGTATATATTTTTTTTTTATGTATGACCACGCATTACTTTTTACATAGTGGTCCGATTGTGACAATTCTTCTTCTATTGGAAAGGGTATACTCCCAAGGTGGTCCCATATTTTGGAAAACAAAATCGAACCCTAAGGGTCGGAAAACAAATTGGCATGATTGATTGTTCACTCACTGATTGTAATGTTTAACCACGCATAACTTTATACAGAGTAGTCCGATTTTGATAATTCTTTTTTTGTTGGACAGGGTATACCTTGCCAAGTATTATTAGTATATTGAAGTCACAAAAAATTATGAAATAAAAACTTTTTAACAAAAAATTAAACCGCCGAAAAAACTGAAAAGTATAAAATAATAAACCTTAAAATTTAGAGTCGGCGCTGAAAAATCAATGAACAAAGATCACTCAAAGCGCCGACTCATAATTTTAAGGTTTATTATTTTATACTTCTCAGTTTTTTCGGCGGTTTAATTTTTTGTTAAAAAGTTTTTATGTAGAACAAATTCCGTGAAATTTTCATTGAAATTGTTCTATGAGATGCGTGTCGCGCTGTCGCGTCGCACCTGTTATACGGGGCCCTAAGTCTAAGGGTACATGAAAAAGTTGTCTTTTGTAAAATATTTTATTTTCTTCGTAACTGGTCTTATAAATGTCGCCTGTAAAAGAAAGACATTTCTTTAGGGTTAAACATCTGCAATTATTTTAAACTATTATAATTTAGTATTGACGTCATTTGAACCACTTTGATTATAATATCAACAGTGGTTCATAATAAGACGTTGGCATTTGTTTTCAAACACTCCTAGAGTCAATACTTGCGAGGTCAACGTGTTCAATGCGGTCAACAGAATAGAGACGTATTTCTATGCCATTTCTATACAAATACGTAAGTAAGCAATAAGCTTTACGTAAGTATATAATATTAATAAGTCACATGTTTCAAAATATTCCTCTGTTCATTTATGTAATTGTTACTGATGCTGATAAATTGTTAATTGTTATTGCGAAACGACAGTTGAATGTTTTGTTTAACATTGACATATGTAAATTGTTACGGCTGGGGAGACTATTATTTGGCATCCAGCTATAATAATATTTGTAAGATAAATAAGTGACGTAGCGTAATCAATCTTTTCGATAATGTCACCTTATGTTGCAGGTACATTCAGGTGTAAAAGTCAAATCGGTATTTTGTCGTCACTTACACTTTCCTTATCATTTATTAAAAGTGGTGAATTTATATATCGATGCCTTAGTTCACAATTGCACTGACTACAAAATTTTCAATTATCACTTTTTAATGACAAACACTAAATTTTATACATTACAATATTGAGATATTATGATGGGAGTTAAAGGACTAGTCTTGTGAATAGATGCATATTTGTTTTATTATTTTACTTTGTTTTTGTACTGTTCTTGTTTAAATTTTAAAGCTCTCTCCTCAAAATTGTCAATTTTGTAGTCAGTGCAATTGTGAACTAAGGCATCGATATAATCTATTTACTTATTTTGGTTTAGATTTTATAAATTTTCAAGTGAAGTCAATGTCTAATAATTTATTTCAAATAGGCACCTAAAAGGCACTTGAACGTAAAAAGGGGATTTACCTAATGTTGTTTTATTCAGAAGATATCTTGACTTGTTTGTTATTGTTGCAATTACTGTGCTTGTTATAAAGAAGGTATTAATATCAAGAATCGGATCGCATAAATAACCATGTTTGTTTGTGTTCATATCGGAAATATACCATTCCAATTCCACAAGTCAGCCACAATGGTGGAATCAAGTTTGTAAACAGTTTAACAAACTTGGAACTTGGCAAAATTATGTATTTGAAATGTTTTTATTTCTTCAGTTGTAAGTATTGCACAATGAACGATGCCCATTTATTATTCTACAGTGAATCACATTCTTTTTTGAACTTAAATCAACATACTTCCTTTAAGACCTTACAAAACAATGTAAGTTTATTAATTTCAAAATTTTGTTTACACTTTTGCATCTAATTGTACGTGATGTAAGACTGTTTTGTCCATGACACTAACAATAAATCGGTTCTTATCAGGCTTTGTCCGATTAAATGATTTATTGAAGTATTATTAAAAAAGGAAAACATCTCATTTTTTTCTATTTTCATTACCAATAAGTTTTGAAAATCATTACACCTTGCTTTTTGTGGACAAAATAAAAATGATGACTCGGTTATGTATTTAATCATCTGCCCAGGCTTGACAGGACTATGTTGGGCAACATCCACATAGTATTTTACATTATATGGAGTATGTGACTGTAGTAGGTACTTACTCAATTTATACATTTTCTTATGACTCGATCTTGATATGGTGAAGAGAAAAAAATTCTGTGTAAGCTTGTGGGTGATAAAGTTTTAGTCTTTGTTTAATGACTTGATTTTATCAATCTGCATTAATGAAGAAATTTTTCTTTAAAAGTACAAGCTTAGAAAAAAAGGCAATGCCAAAAAAGTACAAATTTGCTGGCATTGCAATGCTTTAGGTGCTTTTACTGAAACTTAGAAAATTTCTGTGAAAGACATGACGTATATTCTTGGTTTTAATGGGACCAATATAAGAAGTCCTGTGTAGCAGGGCCCGGTCGGTAACACCAGTGGGAACCCTAAAAAATAATTTATATCTCGGGGTTTATAATCATTATGTCAATATTTTTCAAGACTTTTTAGGTAGGTAACTTGTTCTTGTAATCTTGCCCACACGCATAGCGTTATCGGTCTTTGTGTTATACATTATACCTAATTACTTTGTTTTGGAGATAGCCTGAGCTTTATTTTTAAAGCCAGAAGATTTTACACTAATTTTTGTGTCACTAAGTAATATTTTCTGTAATCAGAACTGTAAACGTTATTATTTAGCTAATTAACTTTTATATTGCTTCTCAGTTTAGATTCGTAGCGGTTATATTTTGAGTCTGTGGCATAATATTCCACGTTGTATTTTAGCCTTTATTGGCGAGTGGCCCTGCGTTCTTTGGCAAAGGTTTTTAGTCGAAGGTTCATTGACATTTTTATTTTAACATCGAGTAAGAAATCTTTTTATAATATACCGATTTCAATAATGTTTTTGCTACCGTAAAAGTTTTGTAGTCTCCTACTTCACACGTTTTACGTGTTTGTCTAAATAAAGATCCATTCTAATATGAATATAGTTTAGCTAATGTCGTTGTGGTTCGCCGGATATTGGCTAGCGTTTCTGTAATGTCGTGCCCACTTCTATTTAAAGTTTCGTCTGCCCTCTTCGTAACAATTGCGTTACCCACCAATGTAAACGACTTCGTCTTGTAATTTCTTTTCGTGGAAATCTAAACAGATTCGACATTTTATACGTGCCAAGATGTATCTATAGGTACGTACCCAGTAACTGTGCTATTCTAAGATTCTGGTTTTAACCTCTACAGCTAGGCGCAGTCGCGCATGCCTCGTGATGTATTCTCGTAGAAGGGGAGTGCGCTGATCACGCGCTCTTATTGGTTACCATTATCGTGACGTCACGTCGTCGACTTGTTATTATTACACTTATTTTTTCAAAGTGACGTATCATTGTGTACTCTTATCGTGAACTCCGTGCCTATCTCTAGGGTATATAAAAAGGAAAACTTGAGCAAAACGTTTTAGTTATTTTGCACACAGCGGACAGCGTATCGTATCTCTTGCACAATTTATAATCAACTGGTTTTTGTGATATTTTTCTTGTATCTCAGCATCATCTTGTGATATCTGAACAAGTGCTGTGCACCAGCTAAATTCACTACCTACTTATTTGGAAGTAACTATTGTCCTTGTAACAATGTACAAAAAGAGAAATATGGTGGCTCAGTTCAACAACATCTTATCGTGAGTGCTTGCAGATTGACACAATAATATCAAACTCTTAAACAATAATTGTCCATTGTTGTATTATAACATGTTTGTTATGGTACATTTCTTATTTGTTATCTAATCTATTGAGTGTTGTTGTATTAAATATTAATTCATAATTGTTTAATCTGCAGGGAGTTCGAACCATTCGCGGGATCGCCGCCGGCTCCAGAGGATTCATTCTTCTACATCCGATACCCTAAAACTGACGTGTTGTTCGGGAAGCCGAGACCTGCTCAGGAAGGACCAAAAGTGTTCGCTGAGCAGTCCTCCGAAGTCAAAGCCCCCTCAGCTTATAACATAGTGAAGGAGAAAGACTGGTCGAAGCACACGAAGCCGTGCCAAGACGTGCTCCACGGCATTGCACCAATCAACACATCTGGTAAGACCACTTTGCATATTTCAAAAGGTTATCGAATAACATTGACATTGGCCGAGACACAACCACATTTTTATTTCAAGTCTTTTTTAAATAATATAGTCGTGGGTATTTTACCCGAAAGAGTCATAAAATAATACTTAATAATTAAATAAACATTCAGTAAAGTTGTGGTCATTCTTGTGTTATTTACCATATGCCAATGTGACACGTAAAATGTTGTATCCAACGAATTAAGATTGTATGACTTTCTAAACTAGCTCAACCAGCTGACTCCCATTTTGTAAATAATACGCCACACCATACAAATAAAATGACGTAATGTCATCAGCGCTGTTGCATTTTATTGCATATTGCAACGTTGTTGATTGCGTTTGTTTATTTCCAGTTAACCCGGTTTCTTCTAAGCCGAAGCCGGCAGGCACCGACGACGGATTCAAAGGGGAGGGCGCGGCTTGCGCCACCTCGATTGTCAAGGTTGGTAGTCAATAGCTGAGCGACAGATAAAATAAAATACACGGCTGATAATACAGAACATCGAGTTCCGGTTTTGTCACACACAAACTCCAAAATTTTTCATCTTTATAATATTACTTATTAATGTGGATTAGATATGAGCGCCGATGGCCAATCTTCCGGCGGCGGCGCGCCGATTTTTTTAAGTCGGCGGCGGCGGCGTCGGCGGCGTGACCTTAATTTAACTACCATAATTTAAATAATATACGTATAATCAATATTTTCATTTTAGAAAAGGCCACATCCATACTGTTCGGCAAATTGCACAGAGTACAATCAGCCGCTCTGCCGTCCTTACGAAAAGTGCAATAACTCGAGTTTTGGCGCGAATTGAGATAAGTACATATTCGGAATTTGCAGAACAAGATCTATATATTCTTTTTAGACACTTTTTACGTATCTATGACGTAGCCGGTTTTAATACTAAGCCTAATTAGTATTTTAGATACAAACAAAACAAAAATAAAATCTTTACATGCGTTTTTCTCGAAATCAGGTTTAACCTAGTTATTGCACTTTTCGTAAGGACGGCAGCGCTGCGTATGGTATTTGTGGACTACGAGAAAGCCTTCGACTCCATCGAAATTTGGAAAGTTTTAGCCTCTGCAACGATGTCGAATTGACTGGATCGAGGTGATGAGGTGCTTGTATGACGCTGCAACGATGACTGTTCAGATTCAGGATATGAAAACCAGCCCAATCCAACTGCTCAAGGGGGTGAAACAGGGTGATGTGATATCCCCGAAACTGTTCACCAATGCACTGGAGGACGTATTTAAAACGCTGGACTGGACTGGACAGGGAATCAATGTGAACGGCGAGTACATCTCACACCTTCGTTTTGCCGACGACATCGTCATAATGGCAGAGACGCTGGAACAGTTAGAACAGATGCTGCATAGCCTAAATGGAGCCTCACGGCGGGTAGGCCTCGGCATGAACTTGGACAAGACGAAAGTCATGTACAATTCGCATGTCTTGCCGAGTCCAATCCGCATCGAAGGGTCGCTTCTCGAGGTTGTGAAGGAGTATGTCTACCTTGGGCAAGTCATACAGCTTGGTAGACACAACTTCGAGACAGAAGCCGACAGGAGGATCCAGTTGGGTTGGGCAGCGTTTGGAAAACTTCGGTATCGGCGACGAGAAGACTTGACTTCTCGTCGCCGATACCGAAATGTTTGAAGACCAAGGTCTTCAACCAGTGCGTCCTGACCGTCATGACATACGCTGCCGAAACGTGGACACTGACGGTTGGGCTGGTCCACAAATTTAAGGTCGCGCAGCGCGCTATGCTAGGCTCGGAGTTTCTTTGATGGATAAGATCAGAAACGAAGTTTCCGGAAAAGAACTGGAGTTACCAACATAGCTTGCTAGGAAAGCAAACTGAAGTGGCAGTGGGCTGGCCATGTTTGTCGAAGGATCGATGGCCGATGTAGCTGACGAGTCCTGAAGTGGAGACCGCGTATCGGCAAGCGTAGTATGGGACCCGCCCAGCTAGATAGACCGACGACCTCAAAAATGTAGCTGGGATAGACTGGATGCGGAAGGCGGAGGATAGAGTGTTGTGGCGCAGCATGGGAGAGGCTTATGTCCAGCAGTGGACTGCCATAGGATGATTTGAATCAAGATTTATTATAATTTTGACGTGACAAACTGAACTGAGAAGAAAATAAACTCTTTCGCTTGGGGTACTTGTCCCATGTGCGTACGGTTCGGTCAGCGCGTTTGGTAAAACTGAATGCCGCCACTCGGGCTCGGCGCGCCGGTGCCTAGGATCAACGGCGGCGGCGCGGTGGGAAACGTGGCGGCGGCGTGGCGCGGCGCTCATATCTAATGTGGATGGATGCTAAGGGAACCCGCGAAATGCAAATTTTCTTACGTTTTTTGAAATTTACAGGTCAGTCTCAGGCTGTATGTTGAACAACAAATGATTCGCGACTGTAACAAATATTGATTTATAGAATTATAATCATTAAAATCCCATTTAATGTTATTGTAATGAATTGACACTTAGTAGTAGTATTATCTGAAAAGCCATATTTGTCGTGGTCACGAATCATATTTTGATCAACATACAACCTAACACTGCAAATTGCAAAAAAAAACGGTGGAAAATTTGAATTTCGCGGGCTATACTATTATCTATAATATCATAATATGTTATTATGACTGTACAGTCATACTATATGACTATACATTTGTTCGCAGCCCACATTTTAATGATAATATCTAAAAGATGGCGACCGGGATTTCCGAATCACATTGGCTGTTATCTTATATTGACTTTCATGATTAGCAATTTAGTATGCATGTGCTTAAACACGTTTTATATTGTTGTCGTAATAGAAAGAAATATCTACGTCATGCATGAGTTATTTATTCGTGGGTTTCAGCATGTGACGTTAGTGTACTTACCTACCTATTGTACAATCCATACTAATATTACCAATTTGGAAGTAACTGTGTCTGTATGTTGCCTTTTAACGCCGAAATTACTGAACGGATTTTGATAAAATTTGGCAAGGAGATAGATGGCATCCTGGGGAAGGATATAGGCTACTTATGTCCCGGTAGAACGTTCCTGTGGATAATTTTCGACGTCGGGCAGAAGCTAGTAAAAAATTAATCACTATTATTATGTAGGTACCTACTAAAGAAGACTGTGTCAACTTTTTGTCGTTGGTTATTTTTAATCCGTGTGAGGGGTCCGTATGCCCCTACGTATCACGCGAGCAGTTTGATAACCCGTTCTAGCGATTACCAATAAATATGTTTTTAATTAGCTCTTATCAACAACCTACTTGTTTTTAGCCTCTAGTCATTTTAGCAGCTATTTCATCATGCTGTATGTGATTGGTTTCACGACAAATATTCTGTACTATACATACATATGTATTAGTTACATTTTAGTTAGTGTTGAACTGGCAAGTAAACAGTAACATGTTTATTTTGCAAAGATACCGCTATCAGGGAATCTTTAACTAAACATAATGTGGACACAAACAAGAATCTCATTGTTTTGAATGTCTGTACAATTCCTATTCTGTAGTGACGATAGACGAAGTATCAATAAACTTTGGAGAAATTGTTTCCATACTTAGGTTGACTCTTCTAATTTGCTGTAGGAAATTGAAATCAATAGACATAATTATTGAGTAACTATTATCATTCTCCTATCGTTATCCCAATTTATTTCGGGTCAGCACAACATGTCTTTTTCTACCATACTTCTCGTAGTTACGCCCTTTCTAACTTTATAATCTTTCACACAGTCCACCCATTGGTAATCCATACTAATATTATAAATGGGAAAGTATGTATGTCTGTTTGTCCGTCTTTCACGGCAAAACGGACCGACGAATTGACGTGATTTTTATATTGGAGATAGTTTAAGGGATGGAGAGTGACATAGGCTACTTTTTTTCTTTTTTAGGTGGCTGGGGTGTAATCAGAAAAGCCGTGCTTTTCCCATGGATAATTGTATGTAGCATGTTCGCGTGTGTCCAATGCCCAGAATCTTTATCCCCAAATGGAAAGACATATAATATCGTCTAGAGTAGCGTATAAAAATAACATTCTGTTCCGAGTTCTCTTCTGTGTTCTAAATCAGGAAAGGGGAACCGTGTTACCCCGAATTTAACGAGAGCGAAGCCGCGGGCAAAAGCTAGTAATTAAATAATCCTAATTATTATTTTTCTCATTACAGGTCGCAAATCAAATAATATCTTCAAAACCATCTCGAGGCTTCACAGTGGCTTCTCCGGAAGAGGAGCACGCAGTAGCTCCTGAGTTGCATCAGTATAACTTGATGGACAGGCGCGGCAGTAAGAGCCTGCCCGCCACGCCCGCACACTCGCCTCCTGGAAGCCCCACTAGCCGCAGGAGAATGAATGGCAACCGGTACGTACTGAGATACTTGAACGACTTAAAACTTTGATACAATTTCAGTATATTTTAGTCTTGTGTAGTTCACGAACGAACTAGGTCGTAAGAGCGCTCCCATAGATGAACTACGCGAACTAGTTCGCTCATTTCCCGATCCATAGTTCGTTAGTTCATCAGTTCGCGACCGAATGAGCGAGGGTGGCGTCAGCAGAACTAATACACGGGACAAAATACATAAAGGTTTTTGTATTCACTAAACTAGTTATTTATTGCAACAATAAACCTTGGTATTTTTTACAATCATGATCATTATCATTCAAAGGTTTTTGCTGTTTTTAGAGTCCAAAAATTGTAGGTAAAAGTAGAACATTCCATAATCTTGTCACATGCAGTACGAGCAAAATCTAAACGAGCGAACGATCTGCCTCTCTTCGATTCGAGCTGGGAGCGGATGAACTAGAAGAGCGGATGAACTTGAAGAGCGAACTAGTTCGTTAAGTAGCGGTGAACTAAACTGAGCGATCTCAATCGCGAACTACTATGCCCAAGCCTAGTATATTTCATAGTAATGTATGTAACTATATTGTCCGTTTTTTGAAATAAAATGATTATAATTAAAACGCTCCGAGACATCATCATCTGCCCAGCCTTCTCCCAACTATGTTGGGGTCAGCTTCCAGTCTAACCGGATGCAGCTGAATACCAGTATTTTACATGGAGTGACTGCCTATCTTACCTCCACAGACATAATGACGATGAAGCCTCTGTTATGTCTCGTTCAGTGTTATGCTAAGAGGGATGTGTGGTGTTACACGAATATAATAAGGAATGAGTACATAAAAGAAGGTCTGAAAGTGGCACTGATCCTTGAAAGGTTGTGTGTAAATCGGTTGTCATGTTATGGGCATGTGATATGGAGGAATGAGGAAAATGGCGTGGCCCTGGTATATGGGCTACTGAAGGAACACGGGTGGGTTTTGGTCAGTAAAAGTCTGACACGCCCTTCCGCTCCACCCAAAGCGGGAGAGGTCATGTGATGATTTATTATCCAAAAAAAAGAAAATTGGAATAAGGCGTGAGTATGAATGTCGATGGCTATAAGAGTAGAGGGAGACCAAAGAAACGATGGATGGACTGTGTGAATTATTATATGGGTAGGAAGCGGGTGACTACTGAGATGACGACTAATAGAGAAGTGTGGAAGAAGTAGAAATTTTGTGCCTAACTCAAATAAATTGGGATAATGGTAGGAGAATGCTGGTAGGAGATGTGTCTCGTTCAGTGTCCTATAGTGTAAGAAGGGAGAAGTCTTACAACTAGCCCAATCGTACTGGTTATACCAAGCAAACAAGCAAGTAAGCTGATGGCGCTTAGGAACGAAACACTAAACGTTAAGATCTCGAAGAACGCATGAGAGCTTGTTTGGCTACCTAATTGAATACCTGAGTGGCTTGTTTTTTAAGATAGATATTTAAAAGGCTTTGCATAGTACTAGAATAAAAAACACAATTTATGCAAAATTCGCTTGCTCATGTTATTTTGGTGTTAACCTTCTTGGAAATACGTGAACCAACAATGTTTTTTTTTACAGGATATTATTTTGAGAACGCTCAATAATCTCCACCGTGGTTCTGGTTATGTTAATTATTATGAGAAGTCTAGATCTCGACGATCATCAAACTGGTTTTCTCAGGCCAAGACATTTTGTAGCACATCCATACATATTCCTTTGTGTAATTGGTTTTGACTGAGTAAATATCTTATGAACTTTTATCGAGTTCCAATTGTTTACTTTTTGATTATTTTCAAGGTTATTTTGCATTATAATGTTGAATGTTGAAATTCGGGTACATTCGCAGAATGCTCAGTGATAAGATTATTGTAAAAACATAAATAAAATGCCGTGGCAACAGTGCCCTAATTTGGTATCACAAATACATGCAATCAATTGGCATTCGTTTTGTGAAAATTCAAGGAAAGTTCCTACACCGTTTCTGGTATCAAATAACTGATTAAAACATAGAAAAACAACGTTTATCTAAGCTGCCTATCATTTCGCGCGAATCGCACCGTAGCGTGAAAATCATTATGTAGGTCAATCCGTGTCACCATATCGTTTCAGTGCAGCGCTCTCTAGATTTGATGCATATACTTCCGCTTCTGAATGATGTGACTGGCGTCTAAGATTCCTCTTCATTCTTTTTAAAGGTTCAGTAATTGGCATCTGATTTTTGAATCCCAATAACTAAGAGGAGGGCATTCCCCTGCAGATTTTACTATTAACACAGTAAACAAATCGTAACATAACCATGATAATATTAGTCACAATCTATCTATATTCTATATAATAACTAGCTTCTGTCCGCGACTTCGTCCGCGTCAAATTTTTGCTCCCGTAACCCTTTCCGTCGCATCAAATTGCCTGCCAGTTTTCGTCCATTTTTCGTTGCTGCTCCGCTCATTTTGATCGTAGCGTGATGTTATATAACCTTTAGCCTTCCTCTATAAATAGACTACCCAACCCAAAAAGAATTTTTCAATTCGGACCATTAGCTTCGGAGGCTATTCAATACAAACAAAGAATCAAATCATTCCTCTTTATAGCTGAACAGGATAAAAAAAGTATCGTATTTCCGTCTCCTGGTTCCAAGCTACCTCCCCACCAATTTTCAGCCAAATCGGTTCAGCCGTTCTTGAGTTATAAATAGTGTAACTAACACAACTTTCTTTTATATATATAGATATAAAGATATAATATAAAAATTTAAAGTCCTGGTTGACTGACTGATATATCTGCGCACAGCCTAAACTGCTGGTCCTAGAGACATGAAATTTGGAGGGTGTGTTCTTTGTGAAGAGTAGGTCCAATAAGAATGGGTTTTTGAAATTCCTGCCCTAAGAGGGCGAAATGGGGGTTGAATTTTCTGTGAAACTTTTTATTCTCTGAGTCGATTGACAAGTGGACGAAGTTGTGGGCAGAAGGTAGTGATATATATATATATAAATATTAGATTTTCAATTAATATCCCATTAACCTCCCCTTTACTTTGTCAAAATAACACAAAACTAAATGACTACTGTTTATTTGTTACAGTTTCTTCACATCGCCGTATGAACCGGTAGAGGACACTAGCGCGCCTCGCTCGTGGTTATCTATGGCTCTGCTTGGCCTGAAGAAAGAGCTCGCCACTTCAACCTCTACACTGGCGGAGGAAGACAGCCTTGAAGTTCACTCGCTAACCCACGGTATGTAGATATTGACGAGGTTTCCGTAATGTTTATAAAGTTGAATTATTCTTGTTGTTTTTAATTTTGCACATTGCAAAAGATATATAGGCAGTGAAATAAGAACACACAATAGTGGCTGCATGAATATCAGGCCTTTTTTGAATTTGAGTAATTGAATTATTTATATTAAGGCGAAAGCTCCAGGTAGGCTGTCAAATTAAAATTTTACTACGATTTTGGACATAATTACATAACCATAATCATTATTTCATTTTATATATTTTATAAATAATTATAATAATTTAAGTCATAAATACAATCCTTTATCTAACTCATTTAATTCGATTGAATGATGTTGTACTGATGATTTTAATTAATATTATTCTGTAAAACCATATTGAGGAATCATATTTTAATAAACATACGAGTTTGCACTGACCTGAAATCGTAAAAAACGTAAGGTAATCTGAATTTTCCAGGTCATCCCTGGAGCTTCCACTTTAATTACAAGCGACTGTTTCACGCGAGTGCAATGACGACATGTCAAAACATTGACACATCTGTTCTATGACTGCTGTCTTAACTTAACTATTACTGTTTTACTAATAGACATAATTTTTTTGGAATTTATTCTCAAATGAATGTTGTACGACGCATCAAAATCCGTCGCGTAGCGTAGAAGAACAACGCGGACATGAACTGACTGTTTTTAAACCTTGTTGTTTTCATTCAAACCAATATTCGGTTTTCTCTTTGCAGGCAGTCTTGCGGAATCAGTCGAAAACCTGGGCCCCTCACCTAAAAGGAAAGAGATGATCAACGGTATGTCTCACGAGCCAGCAACACAGCCAGCAAAACCCGCGATACCTCAAGCTTACCGCCCCAAACCTTCAGAACTACGCGAAATGAACTTCTGGTCGCCCACCTCTATGTGAAACTTCTCGCATGAGTTACGCTTTATTATGCTATGACCACATTGATTGCGTAGCTCTAAGCTTACAAGGAGTACATAATACACGTTTCTTTTCACGTGTTTTAGACGCACAAAGTGTACGAACCCCGCGGGGTTACGTTATGCAGAACAGTTTTCTGATAACCGTATGTTCTTGTGACCTAAGTTTTACTGCTACAGGGTTCGTGTAGTTAAGTAACGTAGTTTGGTGAGCGTCAGTCTCGCTTCGGAAGTGTTTTAAGAAGCAGCGTTCAATATGTAACCTGTATTTCTAACGGGATCTAGATTTTACTGGGTTAGCATAATAAAAAATGAACGTTTTCGTGTAGTGAACCTCTTGAATCTTTTTGCTGTATTCCATTATTATAAGGCGTGTTGTGCGTAGCTCGTTTTAATGTAGGATTATTCTTTGGTGTAATATAAGAATTAATCATACATAAGGTTAGTAGCTGTCCTAGTTTGTGTCGAAGTCTTCAATCTTTTTGCATGGGGATAATTATATAACGTAACAACACATTATACATGAATAGTAAAATCGATATTAAGTAAAAACTTATATTATCCTTAAGTTATAACATTTATTAACACATTTTGTGACTTTATACATAATAGTAATATGATTGATATTATTATTTTGTATGTGAATGAATTCTATGAGTGTATGTAATAATGTATGACACTTTCTGATATGAAATATGTGATATTATTTATTATAAAGCGTGTTCAATTCTTTCAAATCGGAATATGTATCTGTATCATTGTGGAAGTATTAACTATTAAGACTTACTTAAAATATTTTTGTAAAAACAAAACTCATTGAAAAAACAAAGCTATTTTGTCTAACGCATAATACTTATGATATTTGAGCAGAACTTTTAAGATTGTATTTAGATGTAACAATACTCTTTAAATCAATATATTAATAAATAGTTCTAAGCACAGATTTACCACGAAGATAATATTTAACTAATAAATATTGTTGATCTACACTCGAAATGTTGTTTTATATTACCTCCCATATCTTCATGTTAACCTCTTAGTTCGCCCCAAAATATACGTGAAACAAAGGAAGCTCTAAACACTCGTTTTCGAACACCTACATTAAGAACGCGGCGCCTATACTCGCAAACCACGAGCCGAGACGCAAGGGCAATATTCGGTCGGAATATTGCTGTCTCTGTTTGACAATAGAAGGCCAACGATGACGCGGTATGCAGCCGTGTGTGAGTAAGAAGTTGTACTTACGTTTTATTCATAACGACTCCGAGGCATTTTTATTTACTAGTAATTAGGTATGTTCGTTATTTGCTTTATTTTTGTTGACTACTCTGGGGAATCGTTAGTAAATGTACAGACTAGTAATGCGTTTTGTGGAAATTTCTATACAATGTCGGTATCTCGAATTATTACAATATCTCGAGATCTAGGCCTTTTGTAAAGTCTTACATACCTTTCCTAACTTGGTACTTGTAAACCAATGTATAATTATGTTGTTTGTGGTCTTCTATAAATTGATACATGAACGACGTGAGTCCACCTGTCATATTTATGTAAGTAAGTATTCTTTTTACTAATTTTAAAAATTGTTATCACTACATTATTATAAAACAAAGTCCCCCGCTGCGTCTGTCTGCCTACTTGCGAAGAACTCAAAAAATGTTCAACGGATTTTTATGCGGTTTTCACCAATAGATAGAGTGTTTTATGAGGAAGGTTTAGATGCATTTTCAATTTTTGTTCCCCTGACCCTTCCCGTCGCATCGATTTGCCTGCTAGTTTTCGTCCATTTTTCGTTGCTGCTCGCTCCTTTTGAGTTATAGAGTCAACCTTAAAAGATAGACATATGCTCTCGCGGACTTTTTTTTAGAACTTTTTAAAAGGAACAATTTCGTCATACATGATTTTTGCGTTACCTACTTTAACCGTTTACGCAGCGCACGCAACGGAAACTCTCAAAAGGAATAAATTTTCCCCGTTTTTGCAACATTTTTCATTACTGCTTCGCTCCTCTTAGTTGTAGCGTGATGTTATATAGCCTATAGCCTCCCTCAATAAATAGGCTACCCAACACAAAAATAATTTTTCTATTCGGATCAGTAGTTCCTGAGATTAGCGCGTTCAATCAAACAAACAAACAAACTCTTCAGCTTTATAATATTATTATGTACTAATATATAAATATATATAGTAATATAGTATATATAGTATATAGTATTCAGCTTTATAATATTATATAGTATAGATGAATAGTAGAAAGTGTTACGCAAAATATTAGTAACAGAAAAAATATATTTCAATAATTTATACATATTTACGCGACGTGCAGATATAAAAGAGGATAAATAAAAAACAAAGACTTTTAACTAACATTTATTTTTAATGTACACGTTACTCTCCTAAGCTAAGCTAGGTTTAGAATCAGAACTTTTTTTTTTTGTTTTTCAGGATGGGAAATCATCAAATGACTTCTCCCGCTCTGGGCGGAGCGGGAGGGCGTGTCAGACTTGTGTGACCCACCCGTTTTCCATTAGTTGCCCATGTGCCAGGGTCACGGTATCTCTTTCGAACAATCACGCGACCCCGGCAGGCATCGGTCCTAGTAGACCCCTACAGCGCGGGTGAGTCTCAGCACGTCGAAGTCCAGTTGGATTTTCACCTCTTGGCGCTGAGCAGTACTTTGAAGACCCAGTGCACGAAAATAACCAACCGCGATTTTATTACGTCCGTGGGAACGTGTGTTATGTCATAACATAATTAACGTATTACATTAACGTAGTCATAACATAATTAACCTATACCTAGATAGGTAGGTAAATACTAACTTATACAAAATATACTTAGTTAGGTACTTGCTACTATTAACCTCGACCCACGAAATAAATAATGTTTATTTCATTGGGCTGAGTTTAAATATGTGTAAACAATTAGTAGCCAAGAAAATATTAGGCAGATAACTTATAATAGGTATATCATTGGCTAATAGGTACTTACTGTGAGACACATCCCAACGTTCGGAGTCCATGTTGGCAGCCAAACCGAATCGTAAACAATAAGGCGGGTTGCAGACCAAGAGCTAAGATAAGTTAGTTTAGCTTAGCTCGCATAGCTGATGCAGTTTTCCATACTTGTGTGCAGACCGCAAACTCTGCGATATGTATGGAAAACTGCGTCAGCTATGCGAGCTAAGCAAAACTAACTTAGCTTAGCTCTTAGTCTGCAACCCGCCTAAATCTAGGTCCGTAAACAAAGCAAAGTTCCTGCCAGGGTAGCGAGATTCGTTCGAAAGAGTTACTGTGGCCCTGGCATATGGGCAACTGATGGAATATGGGTGGGTTTTAGTCGGTAAAAGTCTGACACGCCCTCCCGCTCCGCCCAGAACGGGAAAAGTCATTTGATGATTTTCCATCCAACAAAAAAAAAACAAAGTTCGTCAGAATTCTACATTCTCATTAGTCATTCAGTCTCTGTACTCGATACCAAATCAGAAGAAAAATCAAAATCCAAGTTCCATAGCATAGGTCAATAATAATGTCAGAAATATCACAATACAATTGAATAAACAAATAAAAGTACGCCCAAAATGCTAGTTGCGCTAGTGTGAATGCATGTCCGAGCGCTACACAACACACGTACTGCGAGCCGCACGACCGTGCACACATTGACATTTTTGTGAGACGCGATAGCACTATTAGCTATTGAAAATTTATGATAATTTGGCTGTGTTCCGTAATACCAAAAATGATGAATGAAAACTTAATGAATTTTAAATTGGTTTTCGTTATTTTGTATCTTGGTAATATAAGCTGTGTTATGGATATAATATTATTACAGATATTGTTGTTTTTAATGCAGAAAAAACAAAAAGAAAACATGTCATTCACGTTGTAAAAATGTGCGAAATGCAATTCGCTCAAACTTCATTTTAGCTCAGTTTTTTTTAAAAAAAACGTCACCATAACCTAGATAAATACTGTCTAAAGCCGAATATCATCTTAAAATGGTGGAAATATGCTCAAATTGCAAATGATTTTGGTATTACGTTTGTATGGACAGATTGACCGTCGCCGGGCCCTTAAATGATTAATTTATTTTCTCTATACGGTATGTATAATGATAATGAACGATAAGAAAAATATTTTTCATCCCACCATCTCGGAAAGAGTATTTTTAATCTTCAATATCTGAGTGGAAAAGCCGTTTTTATTCTCTAGAGGATAAAGTAAATTGAATTTAGAACATCGTGTGCACTAAGTTTGTGATAGTGCACACGATGTTCTAAATTCAATTTACTTGGTGGCAATTGTGAATCTGTGTTCAATTGTATTGTGCAGACGATCACGGATCGCAGTCCACTTGTGGACATAAGCCTCTCCCAGACTGCCTAACAACACGCTGTCTTCTGCCTTCCGCTTTCCAGTTAGCCACTTTCCTTAGGTCGTCGGTCCACCTAGCAGGGGAGCGTCCCACGAAACGCCTGCCGATATGCGGTCTCCACTCCACGAATCGTCTGCTCCACCGGCCATTGGTCCTGCAACAGACATGGCTTGCGCACTGCCACTTCAGTTTTGCTTACTCTACTATGGCGGTACCTCGGGTTCATTTCCAGATAACTCCATTTTATCCTTCAAAGACACTAATCATAGCCCGTTCCATAGCGGCTTAGCGATTTTGTATTTGTGGACCAGACCAATTGTCAGTGGTACCGATTCCCTTGTTCACAAACTAAACTAAATTTAAGTTCAGTGCATCTTTTTCTTTGTATTTCATTAAGAAGAGGACAAAAGAAAAATTTTAGTTTAGACCTGTCAAATTAATCAGCGCCTGTCACTACTCCATACAAGTTTAGACGTGATTAAAAACTTGCCTACTGAAAAAACTTTTTAACAAAAAATTAAACCGCCGAAAAACTGAAAAGCATAAAATAATACTTAAACCTTAAAATTATGAGTCGGCGCTTTGAGTGATCCTTGTTCATTGATTTTTCAGCGCCGACTCAAAATTTTAAGGTTTAAATATTATTTTATGCTTTTCAGTTTTTCGGCGGTTTAATTTTTTGTTAAAAAGTTTTTATTTTTTATTTTTTTGTGGCTTTAATGTACTAATAATACTTGGCAAGGTATACCGTATCCAACACAAAAAGAATGATCAAAATCGGACTACGCTGTATAAAGTTATGCGTGTTTATACATTACAATCAGTGAGTGAACAATCAATCATCCCCTGTTTTCCGACACTTAGGGTTCGATTTTGTTTTCCAAATTGATATGGGACCACCTTGGAAGTATACCCTTTCCAATAGAAGAAGAATTGTCACAATCGGACCACTATGTAAAAAGTTATGCGTGGTCATACATAAAAAAAAAAAAAAATATACGCGTCGAATTGATAACCTCCTCCGTTTTTTTTCGTCGGTTGAAAATTACGTCTATTTACGTCAAGCGATGATTAATTTGACAAGACTAAACTAAAATTTATCTACTGTCCTTTCCATAATGAAATAGAAAGAAAAAGATGCGCTGAACTTAAATTTAGTTTAGTTTGTGAATAAGGGAATCGGCACCAATATGGTTCAATATCTGCTTGATTCTTGCTGTAGTGTTAGTTCTATGAAAATTTCTAAGATTTTAAGTATATTACGAAGAATAAAATGCACCTAACATTTTCTAATATGTTGATGCTAAAAATATTGTTAGCTGCTGTAATCGAAGTCTTATCAATCACTCAATATAACGCGGCGATCATCAATCAATTCCTCCATAATGGATTTTATTACTTTCAATTGTGGCGGTGGGTAAGCCAGAAATTGTTATTTCATTTTTATAAAATAAATCACTAGTCGTTACATGAAAGTTCCTGTTGCGTGACAAACCTTCGTGTACATTACCGCGATTATACCGACTATTTTGTTTTTTTTTAAAGCTTTTCCTATTTTTTCTGAAATTATGCCGCCGTTACATTATAACCGTTCGTTTAAACAGGGTAATTACTAGTAATGTAAACGAACTTTTATAATAAAAAACTCGCTATAATGTTCGAGTAATTATGTAAATAAATCATAGAAAGTGTATTTATTTACGCTGTAAAAAGAAAAAAATGGTTAAGGCATGAAAAAACTGTATTTAGATATTCATGAAAAAACGTTTTCAATTTTAAGGTAGGTAGGTTGTTAAGGCACGAAGCGACCAATTTTTATTAAAACTTCACGGAAATTGTTATAACAGAATCGTGTCGCACGGTTACGTCACGCATTCGGTGAGATTCTTTAATAGGTAGAAGAAAGAAGTGACCGTGGCTGAACTGCAGGCACCTGTAGGTTAGGTAGGTACAACATGCTTAAGATAGAGGGGGTTGTAGAGAAGTTGTAGTCAAAGACCAGCTCAAAATACGTACAAAGATACTTTGACCCATTTCATACCATTAAAAAGTTTCGTTCTTAACATGGAGTAGATCAATACATGGATATCATATTCCTAAACAAAAACTAAAAGCAGAAACAGATATACGAGTTTGGGGTTTTTTTGATCGAAAGTTACTCGGCGAGATCAAAACAAGGTGAACAAGTTATATTGTTATAGGTGGCATTTACGTAAAGGCGGGTCCACACGCGATCTAACGCACGCACCTTTGATAGACGGTTCTGAAAGGCTTTGCGTTTATAGTTTCCTTGTTCAACTGTAATTCGTCGACGGGCCGTCGATTCAGTAAGGTCACGAAATAAAATCACGCAAGGCTCAAATCTGCTATGTTAGTTTATATGCTTGTGTTAGCACGCTAGTTTCCTTATACAGTGATAAGACTTCTATGCGGAAATAACAGGCAATTCTAGCTGCGTGTATAGTGGAATAAAATTAAATAGAAGATTGTGCATGCTATTAATAGCTATGCTCTTACTTAAACTTGTATGTCGTATACCAACGATGAAACAATATGAAATTTTATTGATTAGTTATTTATACCAACAAACTCTTAATAGGTGCCTACCTAAAGCAACGGATGAACGGATTTGGATAAGATATACCATACAGGTAGATCATCACCATAGAATCCATAGGTAAGATTACCGTAAAGGATATTTTCTATCCGGGAACATGTGGTAGTTTTCCTAGGATGCAAGTCAAACAGTGGGCACCAGCAGTCTTTTTCATCAGCATTATCAACATTTAACACCCATGTAAAGAACTGCCCTCATATTTTTCACTGAAAAAGGAACCTTATGCAAGTTAAGATAAGAGAAAAACTTTTCATAAACTGTACGTAACATTCCCCAGACCAGAATTATAAAGACGTGACATTTTTATTTAATGGACAAAAGTCTAAGTAAGTATGAAAATCTGTACTTATAACACCTACTTCAAAGGCATTATAAGTTTTAAAAAACAAATATCTTCTCAGATAAAGCCCTGTTTTTTCGTAATTTTTCTTCCGACTTTTTAATTAGTCCCGTTTCATTACTCAAATCGGATTTGCGTTCGCGCCCGTGGCTTTTAAGGGACGCCTAATTTTGTCGTCTGAAAAAGAATTCTGAGGTAAGAAATAAAAGTCTTTTTGTCATTTACAATGAGTTAGATGCCACTTTTAATTACATAGGTAGGCTCATTCCTAATTATTTTGAAATAGGGTGAACTTAATAAACTAATGTAAAAAGGTAGGTACACATAAGTGATTAGCTTAATTTATTGGTTAGCATTTTATTTGTTAAAAAGTAGGTAGGTACCTCTTCACGTTCTTGAACAAACGCCCCATCAAAGAGCAGTAGAAAGCTACTTACATTCTCATACATGTTTCCCTACCTGCCATGAAAATAATTAGGCACCTACTGTGTAATATGAAGTTCGTGTTGTGACTTATTTGAAAATATCTGAAGTTCCACTGAATATCCTAGGCAGGCAGTCTAATACTTCGTTACCGATTGACAGGCACTATTCCTATCGGGAATTGAACTTGGATTGATAGTGTATTGCTCGTTGTGCGTGTATAAACCAATGATACTTTTCAATTTAGGCCCAAGGCTCTAACGTAGAGCGCAATTCCAACCTCGACATACAACTGAGAGTTTTTGAATGCAGCAGGAAAATCCGATTGGATTTTACCTGGGACCTGGGGTTTATAACGTATCTGTTACAAAGATTTATTTCTGCTACCGCTTGATTAAATGCTTTGACCGTTTAATTGCGCTATGATTCGCAAAAAGGGTTACAATCGTGAGGTTTTGGGGTTGGGCTCTTATCAAGTAGAAAAGATAGGCAAATAAATTGGGTTCCGCTGATATGGAAGTCTTTTACGAGCCGAATATTCCAAATCCGCTTCTCGTTAGTTTTTGCATCCCTGCTGAATATTAGCTAGAAAGTTGCCCCTAATAAAACATGTAGATACCGAGTAACCAATGGGTACCAATTTAGCTAAAAAATACCTACCTTTGCCTCTTTAAAAACAGAAATGGCCATGATGTTTTCAAAATACATAAACAATATATATTTAAGTTTTTTTCACGTTTTAGTATGTTTCTGACGTCACTTCTTTCTTGATGTTAATGATTGATGCATCTCTCAAGATATGAAAAGAACAGTATCTAAAATGATGACATATCATAAAAAATATGCAGCATGCCGATTATTTATCAAAAGTCGCGTGATTTTATTAACGTGATCTTGGAATGATCCTGACCATCAATCGGTCGTTGGGTGATACTTATAGTTAATCTCTTTATTCATTAGTTGAATAGTTTTTAGACCAAGATAAGGGGCACGAGCTGTTATTATAAAGTCATAGTCATGAGCGTCTTGATGAAATTAAACATAACATGACCTACTTCTACAAATGGCACTCATAATGGATCAGTCGAAGAGAACCAAGGTAACCAACATAGCCCGAAGAATTGTTAACTTTATAAGTGGCAGTGGGCAGGACACATTGCTCGGAGAACAGATGGCCGCTGAGGCGGAAAGGTCCACTCTAGAAGTGGCGACTGCGTACCGGAAGGCTCAATGTTGGGAGGTCTTGAAGAAGGTGGACCGATGACCTTGTTGAGGCCGCAGGAATCCCCTGGATGCGAGAAGCACAGGACTGGTCTATGTGGTAATTTCATGAAAACTGTGGATGTGTATATTCGGCCAACTGTATTGACAATACAAATGCTTTAAAATTACATGCGACGCAATGTTTAATTCATTTACGCAAAATATATTCAATACTTCTATAATAAATATAGGCAAACTTGACATGGCACTATACCTCCCTTGGGTCTAGCGAGATGAAAATTAATTAAACAGTTATGGGTTAATTTGAAACAGCTGGTTCAGATATTATAATGGATATTGGAACCCTTTGTTCTTATTAAGTTGATGCTGAAGTGTCGACACGACGTCGACCAACCAACCGTCTCTATGTCAAACAATCGGTTGGATTATTTTAATTACAATGAGAAATGACAAACTAAAGCAGCATTTGTTTTTATTGTTAAACGCAATTAACTATCTCTTCAAAAGTAAAATAATGCAGTTTATGCTACGGGAATAAATTGCATTATTTTACTTTGCTTACACACATTGAATTGTATCTTCAAGGGAAGGTATTTTTTGAAAGAGTTACCGCAGGCCTGGCATAGGCAACTGAAGGAACTCGGGTGGGTTTTAGTCAATAAAAGTCTGACACGCCCTGCCGCTCCACCCAGAGCGGGAGATGTCATTTGATGATTTCCAACCCACAAAAAAGGGAAGGTATTTACAGAGACTTATTAATTAAACTACTATAGTGTGTCCCTGCTTTCATGTCAATATAAGTATAGCACTTGTAAAAAAAACTAACTACTGCACCCTAGGATATTGTTAATCCATAACTTTATATATCTGAAAAATTGCTGGTCAACATCGTATATAGGTAATGAAATGAATGTTGTTGAACTATCAGAATAAAAAAAAAAACATTCCTATATTATTTGTGTTTTACGGTATTACTCTGATGGGGCAGCGACAGGTAGACATCTTAAAATAATATTCGAATATATTGTTTACTTGAAGTCAAAGTAAATCACGATAGCCCGGTTTATAGACAATAATATGTTTTTCTAGAGTCTAGACAAGACTACAAGAAGTACCTACCTACGCTTTGCAGCAAATGAACATCCCCAACAGGCTGACTGTAAACTCACTGAACATTAGGTAAGTAAGTACCTACATTAAATTACATGAACATTACATTAAACTTTTAAGTAGGTACAACTAGGGATCATAATGAAAAATAATTGACCGCTGTCCCAAATGACCAGCATTCAGACTGAGTTACGTTAGAGCCGTAGGTACTTAGCAGATACACGCCCGGTTTCAGGTAGAATTTCAAGTTCGTTTTGAAATGCTACTTAAGCATAACTTAGGGAAAAGTTTGCAAAAAAACTTAGAACTAACTGTGCTAAAAACAAGCGCCAAGATAACCCGCAAAATTAAAATTATCTTACATTTTTTGCAAAGGTATTATTTATTTATTGTAAAGTTTTTTGCAATTTGCTGGTCAGTGTCAAATTCAAAGTGTCGCCTCAAACAGATGTCAGCACACATTGAAGGGACCCGCCGGGACTGATGCTTGCCAGGGTCGCGGATTTGTTCGAAAGAGACACCGTGACCCTGGCACCGGCAACTGAAGTAACACAGGTGGGAATTAGTCAGTAAAAGTCTGGCACGCCCTCCCGCTCCGTCCAGAGCGTGAGAAGTCATTTCTGTTGGGGAGTTTGTTACGCCACTTCTTCTTCCCAGGTAAAGCACTAGGAAGTGGTGAAGGGCAGGCATTTTGAGGGACTGCCTTATGTAACTTTGACATTCAAAAAGTATTGACTCTCAGCCTAGTTTGAATAAATTACATTTAATTTAATTTTGATGATTTTCCACCCAAAAAATATTAAAAAGGGTAGTGTCAGGATGTGTGTTGATTAAAATATGATTCGTGGGTTACAAACTGGCGCTTCCCCCTTAAGCTGGATTTGACAAGTTTTCAACTTCAAATTCTCAATTCAAAAACCGGCACCCTAATCCCTAACCCTATTAAACAGAATCGGAATAATTTTCTATTTTGAATCCAATGGTGCATACGTTCGGAAAATGTGTCTGGTCAACAGTGTAAATAACGCAGTGAATGTTTCTGAACTGTCAAAAAGAAAGTTTGTGTGTTATACAATTACCCCTCAGGTGATTGAATGTTTTAAAATATTACTTCTCAAAGAAAGATACCAAAAAATCAAACCAAACTATCAGCCATGAAACAATGTTGTTTCATGGCTGATAGTTTGGTTTGGTTTGTTTGGTTTAGTCTAGGTTTCTTTCTTTGAGGAGTAATATTGGAGGATTTACCTTAAAACATGTTTTAAGGTAAATCCGTTTTACGTTTTGTCCTTTTTCGTCATGGTGGAGTATTCAGCCGCACAGCATTTCAGCTGAAAGACGGCCACTGATGGACAAAAGCCCCCCGGGATGTGTCCCATAATCGCCACGCTTGGCAGGCGGGTTGGCGATCGCAGTACGGTGGTGCAATGCAGAGATTGAATGCATATGGTGTAATGCTTAGAGAACGCTGCTGCCCATTCTCTAGGAAGTCCCTTAGTCGCCTCTTACGATACCCACGGACATAAACACTACTCTCTATTAATTTATAACTAAACCCTTAGCACGTGTTCATTTAAAACTAAAACACAGTATCGATTTCATATGAAATTTAGATCTAATCTTAAATTGATTCGGGATGATCGTCTGGGGCAACCGCGCGAGCAATCGAATTTCTTCGAAGTCTAGTCACGTTTTGCTTCGTAGGTCCTGGCTGCTACATATGGTGGAACATCGTTATAATATATCTATTACTTGTGTTGGGAACTACTTTACAACTTTCTATTATTATACAAGACTGAAGTACAGAAAGCAAAAAAAAAATGTGCATATTGTTCCTTTTTAGGGTTCCGTTGCCAAATGGCAAAAAACGGAACCCTTATAGATTCGTCATATCTGTCTGTCTGTCCGTCCTTATGTCACATCCACTTTTCTCCGAAACTATAATAGCTATGCTGTTAAAACTTGGTAAGTAGAAGTATTCTGTGAACCGCATTAAGATTTTCACACTAAAATAGAAAAAAAAAACAGTAAATTTTGGGGTTCTCCATACTTAGAAATGAAACTCAAAAAAGTTTCTTCATCAAACCCATACGTGTGGGATATCTATGAATAGGTCTACAAAAATGGTATTGAGTTTTTAATATCATATTTTTCTAAACTGAATAGTTTGCGCGAGAGACGCTTCCAAAGTGGTAAAATATGTGTCCCCCCCCGTAACTTCTAAAATAAGAGAATGATAAAACTAAAAAAATATATGATGTACATAACCATATAAACTTCCACCGAAAATTGGTTTGAACGAGATCTAGTAAGCAGTTTTTTTTTAATACGTCATAAATCGTAAACCGCAATTTACCTTTCCTTCAATCAACTCAAATATAAAAATTAAAAATAAAACATTTAATTTCATAAACATAAACCTTGTGCATAAACCGAGAATACCTACAGGTTTGTACGGAACCCTCGGTGCGCGAGTCCAACTCGCACTTGGCCGGTTTTTCATTTAAAATTTCTTTAGTGCAATAAACTCAGAAGTTTTCAAAAATTATGAAAACTAACTTTAAACTTTAGATCGGTACTACTTAATGTTAAAGGTCGTCTTTGTTTTATAACATATCTTATTCTTCTTTTAGTGTCGATGGTACTCGTACACTTTATTTTATATAGTTTGAGCTCAGTAGGTGGCCACGTTTATTGCGGCATCAGTTGCATCACTTAGATCAAGCTAAACGGTTAAACCCAATCGATGTAAAACCCATAGCCTAAATATTCTAATTATTTAAAGCAATTACCCAAAACAAAGGCTTATCACTTTATCAGATGAGTTTGTCTAGTCTAGTTGTTCCGTTTTTAAGTCGGGACATTTAATAAATGTACCGCTCCCAGTTCCAGAGCAGAACACATCAGTTTAACTGTCACTTGGCGCTATTTCTGACTCGAAACAATTCCAGAAATGATATATTTTTAAAGCCATTTGCTAGAAAGCCTTCCCCCTCCAGTACATCTAGAGTAACACTAAAGTAATTTTTTATTTATCTGCTGTATGAAGATACTTCTCATGTAACATACTAACTCGTATATGGGAATAAAATCTTTTTATACTTAGTACCTATGAGGAATAAAACTAGTTTTACGAACTTGATGTTTAAGTGTATACAATTACATTGCCTTCCACATTAGCGGGTTGAATTGCAAGTAAAATAATAAGCCGTACTGCTGGAACTTTCAGTTGTTAAAGTGGTCATACTGAGTGGGTTTACCCAGTCTTATAAGACAGCGAATCATAAGCGTGCCCGCTGTTCGATGTAATGAAACTTGATTCCATATTGGTTGTGCTTTATGACGTGTTAAATCAATTTCAGTCTTTTAGTGGTAGACCGACTGTACATTGCAGGTATTTTACCCAACAATTGTCTCCAAAATACTTCGTCTAAGGATTGCCTGATTTAAGGTAGATTTGATGACAGAATGCGGTTGGATTCTTGTACTTATTCATTTTAAATTCTGAAAATGTGTCCCCGTCTCTTCGCTGTTCGATGTATTGCAACTTTTAGGAAAAGATTGACTGAAAACATAACTGGTGAAATGTGGGTGTACTATAAGTACACCTCTGTCCACCCTTCAGGGAAACAAGGCCTGATGTTATGCTATGTTTATTGATTTACGTAACTTCAAGATCATTTCAAGTTAGAAAATGACTAGTTTCACCATTATGAAATCATACGCTCGCCGTATGCACTCACTGTACTAATCCCAACGCTTGGTTATCCTCTAGATAAGTGGTAGTAGCGCATATAAACAGATTTCTGAAATCCCGACACCTACCTGGTAGTAATCGGCTTAAGTAAAGTGTGGTACAGATTTAGCGGAATTTTGTCAACTCTGGTTCCCGATCCAATAATATCCGTCTACAAAATGTCAGACCTAATCGCTGTCTATACCGAAATCGTATAAACCGTTAAGGAAAATATTCTACAAAATCCCCGGATAAATAGGGATATAATCTGACTTAATTGCTTTAAAAGTTTACATAGACGAACTGAAAAGTCTCATCGGCAAAAGAGAGTTTCTGAAAATCAATAATGTATTAAGGTACTTCGTACATTATTGACGAACATAATTATGGGTAGGTACGTACCAAAGTAATGAAATTGTGCGGACGCGGAGGTATATAGGAAATATTTGGGTAAAAGTAAATTTAACGATGGTCAGCCACGTCCGGTGGACACCTACTGTCATTATCGTTATTGAATAGCAAATAAGGGCGAATATACACAACGAAAGGGGTGCGGCAACGCCACCAAACCGGTCAATATGGCCGGATTACCCGGCTTTGTTCTACTGATGAATAATTGTGTCCAGTATCCAACCGGGATTAAAGCGCTTTCTACTGATTTAATTGACAATCCTAGTATGATTGTTAGCTATTAATTGAACAAACTGGAGCCCAGTGATCCGATCAAAATGTCGAGTGGAAGGCAAAGTTAAGATATGCAGAACAGTGTCACTGCGTAATAAAGTGACGGTTGCTAATCGCCGGTATTCGGTCACCGGACAGTTTCAAAGCTTACCGTTTATTGACGACGTGCGATTAGTGCCTGCCACTCGCTCGACACGTACCTAGTGGTAGTGCAGCACTAGCTAGTCTAGTCTAGCTGCTACGTTATATCCGGATAACATGGCGACGTCCTGGTCGAATTACCGGCTTTGTGTGACTGATGACTCATTGTGCAGAGTCCTCGTAAACTGTTATTGGAGATCCCTTCGTTCACAGTGTTCGACGATCTTATAGGGCTTTGTTAGAGTTCCTAGTTTATTAAAATAACACGATTTGCTTAATGTGAATGCAAGATCGTTAAAATAACATTGAAAAGTCTGAGTGCCTTAATTAAACTTTTTAATGATGCCATTTTGATTCACTATATTAGCTGCTCTACGTAATGGCGTCGAAGTTAATAAAACGTTGGAACTTATAATGAATGGGTTATGTGAATTTTGGCGCAGGATTCCTGACAATAAATAAGCTGGAATTATAAAGTTAGTATTTTGATTCAAAGTAGATGGGTAAATTTTGGGGTTACTTCGTAATGGACGAACCCTACATTAATAGGATATTGAAAAGGCACGCAGGGTTCGGTAGGGAGAGTGAGTGTGCTGTCCTAAATATTTTAGAGTGAATTTTGTAAAAGGGTAGTTCTACAAACTAAGGAAGAATTCGAGTCTGATTTCGGCCCGTGAATTTTTATACATTCTGGTGGCGGAATTCAGTCTAATAACCAGAGTACAGTGTCTTTTAACTTATCCTAAAGGGAACAGTCAAAATATTTAATATTTTTTGATTTATGGCCATTTAAAAAAAGTCGAGCCACAGGAAACTGAGATTGTCACCATGAAGCTGAGGAAAACAACAAAAAAAAATCGCGAACAATCATTTATTTCACAAATGTTAAAAATTTGCCTTTTAACTTTAATTTTCCGTCTCACTTCGTGGACGTCTTTAAATATTTGCCGTGATCCTGCAGAGTATTCTAGTAAACCCATCCGGTGATGTTCTCGTGCTGATTTCAATCTTGGATTTGCCTGTGGCGATAATGTTTGAGGAACATTTATCTCAAAATTTATTTGCTGAGGTTGTTCATGATCACGGAACTCAGGACCTACAGGTTCATCAGATGATGTTAGTTAAAAACGAATATGATGAACCAGTTTGTTAGAGAAAATACTCCGTCTAGTTTAGATAAACTTTTCTTTTTGTAGAATTTGTCTGAGTGTTCCCTCCAACTTTTGCGAGCTTGCCTTTTTTCACGAGCCGACATTTCGGAAACTATTTTTGTTTGCCAGATTTTCGCAGTTATACTTTTGCTTTCTTTTTTCTTTTTCAGCCGCTAATATTTCTTCTTTGGTCTGTTTCTTTTTTGGCGCCATTTTTCCTGTGTAACAAAATATAATATTCAAATATAATATTTGTAAGATCGATTAAATGTTTGTTTATTTTATACTTTTAATCCGATGTTTCGAAACAATTATAAGAATACTTTTACTTAGACCAACACCAAAACGAGACACTGTGTATAAACAAATTACGAGAGTAAGTTCAATTTATTTATTAAATTATTTATTTGTAGGTTTATGTTTACGTAAAACAAAAAATACTATTATTGCACAGAAACAATATTTTTAATCTGATCTGCTCAGGATCCTGAGGCCAGGTTCCTGATGATTTCTGTCTAAAAATAAAATAAACACACCAATTAATAACTTTCAACAAAAATTAACTTAAACTAGGGCTATGCGCTAGCATCTTACATATCAATACGCTAAAATTAGTCATATTCATTATTTATTTCGTAAATAAAAATCTTACCAGGATTCTGGGAACTCCACTGATTACGACACCACTTCACTCACCGAATGCACTCGGCTCACTAAACAACGTGCTAGGTGAGAATAGATAGATGACATTCTTTGTCTCTTTCGTAGGTACTAACGACTCAGTGGAACGGTAAACGCGCACGGCAAATAGTCTAGTGAATATTTGCTAATTCAACAGCGAACAGGATACTGATATAAAATCGTGGGGACAAAATGTAAACAAGATTTATTCAATATTTTTAAAGGAAATACTATAGTAATTGTTCTACCTAGCCAGGCAAAATAGTAAACTTATAAATTTGAGATTCTTTTAAGACCTTAATGTAGAAGTAAATGCATCACGACGCACTTTGAACTAAAATTTGTACGAGGGACACTGCAGGATCCTGAGAATTCGGCACTTTGAACAGTGATTTTGTTCAGAAAAGAAATGTAAATCTTAATTATTTTTAGTGACCATCTAGAAACAATTGTAATTAATTGCATTCCATCAAAAAAAAATGTTATTAACTATTTTTTTTATCATATTTTGGCTGAGCCGCCAAAAATTCCTTAGTTTGTAGAACTACCCAAAAGCAGATTTAGATAATACAGCTATCGAAATTATGCATTTCCTCATTTAGCAAAGCTTGTTTAATTAATCTTCGGTACATGATTGCCGTCGTATCATAAAGCCTAATATTTAAGTAGTAGACACATCATTCGGTGAGTAAATGAAGTGAAATAAATGTTCGTAGGTTTCTCATTCGTCTGTGGGCTTCGGGTCAACTCATTTGAAATGGTCGCGGTGGATGTGATGTCGGCGTTAATGACCCCCACGACCCAGCAAGACCAACATGTTCCCAATTTAAATTGACCCCTGACATTTGACATAGTAGTTACGCTGGTACGGTCGGTCAAGAAAGTGGTATTTCAGTTTTGACAACAATTTGTAGCGAATGAAATGATTTCAAACGATAACACAAAATGACTTTTTGGTAAAACGCATGAACGCACGAACGTGAAAGAAGGCATTATAACATGAAGGCATTATATAGTAAAGAATTTGAAAATGGACCTTATTTTTTTCATGACGTGTTAAACAGATTTCAGTATTTTAGTGCTAGAGAACTTTTTAGTCGACTCTTAATGACAAAGGTAGGTATTTTACCTAACATTTATTACCAAATCTATGTCTTAACTATCTATTTTAAGCTTAAATGCTTCGTCAAAGGAATGATTTATTTAAGGAATATGGTTAAGTTGAAACTTTGATACCTGGATACTGTTGGAGTCCTGTATTAATGTTAAATTCTGAAAATATAATGAATCGCTTTTGAAACTATAAACAGCTACAAGGAATTTCGTTAAATAAGATTCGATGAAATCGTTTATTAATTTGAAATATACTTTACAGCTAAGACAAGCCGTTAAAATTAATCATAATTGTAAGTCATTTAGTTATTTCAGAAGGATAGTTCTAATTAACTAAAATATTGTGCACTAGCTGTGCTCGCGGCTTCGCACGTGTAGATATCAGAAATTATCCCTTCGGGAACGTAGGTATTACTGGAAAAAAAGCTTTCTGACCCTAAGGGTCGGTTCACATCTGACGGAAGATGCGTCGCGTATCATCGCTCGCGTAACGCCAGAACAGACAATTATATGAGAAAACATTCAACCCTTCACACTTAACCGATGATGCGTTAGTGCGTCGAGCGTACAGCGTCTGTTCCGTTTCCGTCAACGCATTGTCGGCCAACGCAAAGGGTGGCACCGTCGTGCCACGCGTATATTGACTGATGCATTCAGACTAGACGTAACATCTGCGGAGATATTTGTGTACTGACCGTTCGAAGTTTTCTTGCATTGAAAATGTTTGATTCAGAACGATTTATCACGGAAATGCAAAATTACGCCCGACGCATCTTCCGTCAGATATAAAAACACACTATTTGACCGAATAGACGCAACCGATGATACGCTGACGCATTTTCCGTCAGATGTGAACCGACCCTAAAAGTTCCGTCAAAATCGGTCGAGCTGTTTCGGAGATTAGCCGGAACAAATTTTGTTATAGGTTCCGTATATGCCTCCATTTACATTTATTAAAAAGCAGTTACTTTGAAGTTACAAACAGATACTTCATTTCTATTTATTTGCTTAGATAAAACATGAAGTTCTTAGTTTTACGCTTCCAAACTAAATTAAAATGTCTATTCAAATTCACTACAATAAGTCTGCTCCGTGTTCATAGTTTGAAAACAACAGTACCTATTCCATTGAATCAAAGTTGATTCGAGCAACTGTGTCCAAACAGTTCACATAAAGGGTCTCATTAGGGTAAGTTATAACAATGCTATACGTAACCCGAGCCTTGTCACTCTCACCGCAGGATACTAAAACGGATTCTTGGGCAATTCTCTGGGCCCGCTTTGATTTGCTACCACAATTTATTGTGCTCGTACGCAGTTCCGAACAAAAGGAAATCTCAATCAAATGTAGCGTTGTTAGCCCTTAATGGATTAGTATGGTTTTTATTAATTAATAAAATGTAGATGTAAGTAACTATATGATGTAAATAAATTGGAAATAATATGTCCTTGTAGTGCCGGGCGTCGTCGTAAAAGGCGACTAAGGGACTTATTAGAGAATGGGCAGCAGTGTTCTCTATGCATTTTACCACCATACTGCGATCGCCAACCCGCCTTCCAAGCGTGGCGATTATGGCAAAGCCCCCCAAATTGGGGGAGGCCTAAGTCCAGCAGTGGACGTCTTACGGCTGAAATGATGAGTGCCGGGCGTAAAGAATAGCACCATCCCGTTTCTTCCCGTGGGTGTCGTAGAATGCCAATCCCGTGCCAATGTAACGTATGGGAGTATTTAAAATAAAATAAAAATCTCACCAACGCTTACAACAATAAAATTTAATACGGGTCGTGGAATTACAAGGCCGTCATCTGTTAATTTATTGCTCTGTGGAAGTAGGCGCACTAAGTACAGCCCTGGCTTAACGCGTAGCTGGAGCGACGCGACGCCGAGGAGTTGACCCCGAGGTGGAAGAGGCCGCAGAGACGAGATGGTAAGGCGCGCAGGTGGGTGCCGCCAGGTGACGTGTGCGCAGGTCTCGAACGTTCGGTAAGGGTGAGTCAGCTGTACTCAACGAACGTCGATGTGGGTAATTCTAATCCCAATCTTGTTCCCTGGAATCAACGTCCAGCGGTAAATAAATGTCCACTGCAATGCAACCCCTCTCTGATGATGACCTCGCAGCGTAAGCGAAAGCCTAGGACATAAGGCGCTAAGGCGTTTGTGAGTATTGGTCCTCATCAGAGCGGAGTTTACATGGTAAGTACACGTAGTTGAATTAGCGAGAAGCGTTAACACATAAAACATCGATTGGCCCAAGGGACTTTCTAGAGAATGGGCAGCAACGTTCTCTATGCATTTTACCACCGTACTAAGATCGCCAACAGCGTGGCGATTATGGTAAACTCCCCCATTTTTAGGGACGGCCTATGTCCAGCAGTGGATGTTTTTCAGTTGAAATGAAATTGGTTAGGTACCTACACATTATGTAAATGTAGGTTCTCGGATCGTTACTGAAGTTACAAGTTCCACTTGAATAACTTGTAGACTGAAGGATTGTTTTTCTTTAGAAAAATACAATAAGTATCTTCTTCATCGACTGAATAAGAAGGGTTTTTTAGGTATTAGACGATAGCGCATCTCGGTAATAAATAAGGTTCAAAATAGCGTTACGTTTGATGTTAGTGGAATCAAGAGACCATCAAAACACTAGGAATTTTGCTGTTAAATTTACGGAAAAAATTAATGCACGGCTCAGTGGAATCATTTTTTCGGTATAAAATATAATAGTTTACGCTCAAAAATTTAAGAGCTATGCGACGACGAATATTTTTTTAAGTTCTGTTTTACGATTGCTTTATCATGATAATATTTTAATTTATGAAATACTAGCTTCTGCCCGCGACTTCGTCCGCGTTATATTTCTTGTTCCTCCGACCCTTCCCGTCGCATCGAATCGCCTACCCGTGCGAGTTTCCCCGTTTTTGGAACATTTTTCATTACTGCTCCGCTCCTCTTAGTCATAGCGTGATGTTATATAACCTATAGCCTTCCTCGATAAACAGGCGACCCAACACAAAAATAATTTTTCAATTCGGGCCAGTGGTTTCTGAGATTAGCGCGTTAAATCAATCAAACAAACAAACTCTTCAGCCTTATAATATTATAAGTATAGATTTCTTTTGAGTCTTTTTTTAATGTTAAAATTCGCACCAATGTTCTCTTTGGATTCTAATATGTACCATTACCTACGCCTAACTGGGGGGCGAAAAAATAACCGTTTTACGTTGTCTTACGAATGGGCAACGTTTTAGGTATATTAAAAAACTAGCTGACCCAGCGAACTTCGTATCGCCTCAGATTCAATAAATGTTGTAATTGGCTATGCCAGGGCCACGGTAACTCTTTCGAACTAATCTCGCGACCCTGGCAGAAAGTTATGACACCTGGTACTTCGAAGGCATAAAACGTTTTCTGGTTGACACTGCTGTTTGATAAGCTCATACCAAGTTATGAACTGGTACTTCGAAGGCAAAGTTTTAGTCATACCACGTTTTATTGTGACTTGTATTCTCTTTGACGTTTTATGTCACGTCACATGGGAATACGGTCGAATGGAATAAAAAGTGTGTCCGTCTCTTGGTTCTAAGCTTCCTCCCTACCAATTTTCAGCTAAATCGGCTGAACCGTTCTTGAGTTATAAATAGTGTAACTAACACGACTTTCTTTTATATATACAGATGTAAGTTTAGAAATGCTGTAGTTGCATCGATCGCACTCTATAAACTCACAAAACGTTTTTATTAACTCATAGTGAACATATTTTTACAAGCAAGATACAAACAATTAAAAAAATCTTTAAATTAAAGACACAAACGAAAGAAAAATGTAGCCTCCAATTGAACGTTTTCAATGAAAGTGGAATATTTTAACAGGACCATTCAACCGAGGCGCGGCTCAAAGCGTGACCGCAACATTCCTCAAAGGGCTGCATTCCCTACTACGATTGTTTAATTTTGACTTAAAGGGCTTTGTATCAGACCGTTTCAAGTGATTGAACTAATTCAACTGTTTTATTGATATCTATGGTAAATTGATGAAAATGCCAAGATCTATTTATTGAGTTTTGAATTTTCTAAAAGTAGCATATCGTCAAGGTGTTATTGTTTTTCAGTTAACTACTATTTTCGTCGGTTGAATTGTTGTCAAAAGTTTTTATGTCATATTACATCGGTCTTAATGAAAATCTGTCATTCTCATCAGTATTTGATATGAAGGTGTCAGAACAAACTATATTTTGATAGCTGTTAAGGTACGGTTTCCTAGAAGAGCGGTAGCCGCAAAGCGTCCGTAATTTACCGGTGAATAACCTCACTGGACTTGTGAAAATGTGTTGGTGTTGGTGTGTTTTCCTGGAGAGCGTTTTGTCGTCGCAAAGTCCAACCCTGCTGCCATCATTTCCATGACAGCCGTCACTATAGCTTTTATATGGCGGCTACCGGTCTTCTAAGAAACCGTAACTTTACAGTTCGAATAAGTGACATACGCCCCCTGTATGAGAAAATCTATATATATAAAAATGAATCCCTATTTCCCTTGGTCACGCCATCACGCGTGGACGGCTGGACCGATTTTCACTTACTTTTTTTTGTTGTGTTTGTTATTGTCAGGAGAAGGTTCTTATGAAAGAACAAAATTAAAAAATTGCGCGGAAAATTAGAAAATTTAAGAACACTTATTTAAGAATACTTAACAACCATCTCCGGAACCACTGGGTCGAATTGAAAAAATATTGTTCTTGGTAGGCTATTTATTGAGAAAGGCTATATAACATCACGCTACAATTAAAACGAGCGGAACAGCAACGAAAAATGGACGAAAACTGGCAGGCAATTAGATGCGACGGGGAGGGTCAGGGGAGCAAAAATTTGACGCGGACGAAGTCGCGGGCAGAAGCTAGTTGCTTATAAAGTAAGAAGGATATTATCTTAGGTATTTAAGTACGCGTATCGCGGCAACAAACGAGGTTCAAAATTGCGATGCGTTTTATATCAGTTGAATGACCACCAAAATACCAAGAAACTTCTAGTTTTAATTAAATTAAAAAGTAAATGGGCTGGGACTTAGAACTGGCGAAATGTGGGTTTACTGTAGGTACCCGTCTGTCCAACCCGTCGGGAAAACAAGACATGGTGATATGTTACGTTAAAAGTAGAGGCGAGGAATACCTACATTTTAGGTATTTCTTTGATTGGTTGAATTCCCTTTATTATTATCAGGTACATAAAGTAGTAAGTATAGTTTATTCTCAATCGAACTACTACTTCTTCGAACTTTGTTTTATCATGATACTATTTTATTTTGATGTAAAATTTTGATTGATTGATTTATTTTAATGAAGTCTTTTCTTTGACAATACACTCAGTTTTTTCTGGTTTGTAATATATAACTATATGCCTTACTGTGCGACAAAAACTGAGCGAATAACGGTTCCTACGTTTGGGTAGAAAAGGTTAAGACGCTGCTGCGTCTTAACCTTTTTGCTCCATGACCTCACCTAAACTTATACGAGAAAACAAACATGATTTTAGAAAACGAATTAGGTAGCTTATATCATGTATGAAAACTAGGAAAATGTTCTATACTTAACGTGAAATTTTACGTTGTTCGTTCTAAATTACATAGCATGATCGATTCTTAAACATCGAATGCTGAAATCTCTAAATGCAGCACCTTAGTTGCGTAACACACTATTAAACAAAATCTGAATCATTTTTAGGAATATTACTAATATATTGCGTCTTATATTCGAAAGACTCGACTGCTCAACAACGTAAGTAACGCAATGAATGTTGTTGAACTGTCAAAATGAAAACCATCCCTACTGTTAGTGTGTTACACAATTACTGCGCAGGATTGATAGGGTTTAATTAATATCTAGTCAAAGCCAATATACCAATATTCAGAGGTAAGCCATGAGCTGGAGGACACGGTGAAGCATATGGAGGAGGTGTGCCCTGCCTGGGCGGAGCACCGCCGTGTCCTCGTGGAGGCGATCGGCGGCGGCGACCTCTCGCGTCCGGCCCTGGTGCGAGCCATGGTACGGAGTGAGAGGGAATGGGAAGCCGTCACCTCCTTCTGCGAAGCAGTAATGCTCGCGAAGGAGGAGGCGGGGCGCGTGAGGGAGTGGCAGTCTCTGCGCCCTCACGTCCCTAGCCGCCGCAGGAGGAGACGTCCCGGGCGTCGGGAGTCGATAGCGGACTCCCGGCCACCGTAGGCGCGAGCTTGCGGGTGGCGAGCAATGGGTAGCTCGCCGCCCGGTAAGGACCAGGCTCGGGTCGACGGCGCGTAGTGTTCCACGCGCGCCTCAAAGAGATGTCAGCAGCAGTGTAGGGGTCTACTAGGACCGATGCCTGCCGGGGTCGCGTGATTGTTAGAAAGAGATACCGTGACCCTGGCACATGGGCAACTGATGGAACACGGGCGGGTTTTAGTCAGTAAAAGTCTGACACGCCCTCCCGCTCCGCCCAGAGCGGGAGAAGTCATTTGATGTTTTCCCATCCTAAAAAAAAAAAAGTTAAGTTATTAAGTCAGGAAAATATTGTCCGTATATTCAAATAACAGCTCATACTGCCATTTTTAGAGTTCTGTACCCAAAGGGTAAAACGAGACCCTATTACTAAGACTCCGTTGTCAGTCCGTCAGTCCGTCTATCACCACGCTGTATCTCATGAACCGTGATAGTTAGATAGTTGAAATTTTCACAGATGATGTATTTCTGTTGCTGCTAAAACAACAAATACTAAGAAACAGAATAAAATAAATGTTTAAGTGGGCTACTTGACAACAAACGTGATTTATTTGCCGTTTTTATAAATAATGGTACGGAACCCTTCTTGCGCGAGTTTGACTCGCCCTTGGCCGGTTTTTTGACAGTTGTATGTCGTGGTGGCAAATTAACGTAAGGTATTAATTTGGCTAACAATTAATTTCCCTGACTGATGTGACATTTGTGGCTATCATCCAATTAAACGTAAAATGAAAGTTCTAGGGATTAGTCTGAGGGGCTGTTAATCCTCGGTAATATTTAGACAATCTTTTGGACATGTTTATTTCAAAACAAGCTTATATTAACCATTCAATTCCCATGACCAACTTAATAACATTTTTGCCTTTCTTTTTAACTAAAACCGCTTAGATACATTTGTTTAGGATAGAAAAAAAAATACACCTTCCCCTCATTTTTTTATGGGGGTGTCACCTATAGGTGACACTGGGAATTAAGTAAAGCAGTGTAACAAGCAAGACATCGTGTCTGTCCGTTAGGACAGACACGATTTTTCTAATTCTTTTGGTAGAAATAAAACTTTAGTTTTTATATTAGTATTTATTTTTGTGAAAAAACATACACTTATTTATTTTGAAAGCTGTACTAATATTTTCGATGTAATGTACTGACATTACTATACCATTTTTGATATATTTTTTTTTCTTTGGCGCAGATACGTCGATTTCTTTTCCTTCTTCCAGGTAGTGAATAATACGATTTTCTCCTGATACGGAAAGCCTATTTTGTACTTTTACTTGAGATCGAAGCATGCGACTAGGCAAATGAAGAATATTAGCTTTCATCCCCACTGCATTCGTCAGTCACGACACCATCATCAGGAGGAAATAAAATAATATCGCCTGGGTCATCCCCGGCCAGCAACTCCTCGGCAATCTCAGCGTAAACCTGTAATTCGTAAACAAGCTCTAAAACACCATCACCACATAGCAATAAGACCAAAAGTAAACCACATTTTTCTTATTGCTTCGAATTAATTCAGAACCATAGAGTAGTATTTACCAGTGTCACCCACAGGTGACACGACATATTCTCAGCGTTGTAGCGATAACAGTATAAGTTATTATTATCGCAAAATACGTTTGTATTATAGCTTATTTATTCATTTATTATATATAATAAGAAAAAAAAATGTACTCACGCTCCGGGCATTTTTATTTTACTTTAGATCGCAAGAAATGACACACGCTCAGAATGCTACAATTACGCGCGAAACAACAGAATGAATTTGAGAAAATTACGTATGGTGGGTATAACCAGAAAAAATACTAAAAAGTGCTACTAATTGGCTTGGCTGCAATAGTCGCAGAATTAAAAAAACAAAATATCTGTGTGGTAGAAAAAAAATATTAAACTTCTGTCACTACTACAGGTGACACTGGGAATTCAAGAGTTAAAATTTTATAAGTTAGTAGCGGCACTTACACCGCCACATACGAACTACGCATCACACTGACGCTATGCGAAACCCTGCGTCGCGCAAGCAAAGATTACCGCGCAATTGGCACATTTACAACGTGCCGACATCAATTGTCGGGCAGTTGCCCACTAGACACGACACACGTCTGTTCGGAGAATTCCTCCTTTTTCTACGGAGGTAGTTAACTTCACACATATTCCTCATACTTCCTTCGTAGCTTTCCTCATAGATAATGCCGGAGACTAGCAGGAGCAATGAATATGTCATGACATGGCCAAAAAAGTTCCCTGTGTTACGATCTCAGACATTTAAATACATTGTTTCCGTTGCATATTGATTCCGTCAGTGGTCACCAATCCGTTGTAAAAACTACATCTTCATTTTTCAGGCCTCAGTTTAAGCCAACAAGTTCAAAACTTGTAAAATGTAATCAAGCCCCAAAAAAATAGCAAGATTTTGAAATAAATGTATGAGGAACTATGTATAAATATGTTTCTTTTTGTATGTTTGTTTCTTGCCCATTCTACTCTATACGAATATACCTTTTCGAAGTGTCTACTAGAATTAATTTAATTTTAATGTAAATTCTGAAGTTCAAAACTGCCTTTTATGTGCCCATTTAAAATAAATGCTTTGACTTTGTAAATCGCCTGAACTAAAACAATGTTTAATGTATGTTCGGTTATGATAAAGAGGAGTGGTAGAAATAATGTAAGTACTCACAAGCGTCATGTTTCCGATGCTTTTAAACCAATTGTCTTGGGAAAAGTGAGCGGTGTTGAGTGCTGTATAAGTCACAACGAAAACAATGTTTATTTTTTATGGAAACTTGCTGGAATTCATACCAATATACTTAGAGAACATGTAATAATGTTGAAAGTTCTTTTGATAGACACATTTGTTATTAATGAGCTACAGAAAAAATTGTCTGTTTAGATATGTTGATTTTAAAGGAAAATGTTTACTTAGTTTTCTTGTTCAACAAAAAGCTTTATTCAGTTTTATTTAAATTGATAGTTCCAGTTATTTTAGGCTTTATCATCATCATCAACAACAGCCGGACTTTACCCACTGCTGTTTTCTTGTGCCAATACCCATGCTCCTGTACCAGACTTAACCAGGTTTTGCCCGCGAGGCCAACAATATCGTCCGCCCATGTCCACCCATGTCTTCCAGCCCTTGAACGCCTCTGTCACAGTTTTACTTCACCTGTCAACACTGCGCCTTGCCAGGTGTTCTGCTCAACTCCATTTGGTTTTCATAACATGTACGCTGCCAGGCTAGACCCCGTACAATAGGATTTCAATTGAGTAGGTGGAAGCGTGCTAACCGTGGGGCTCTAGAGACAAGAGTGGCTAGCGTACTGTCCGCCGTACGCGGAGCAGACGGTCAAATCAAACACTTACAGTACAACAAAAGAACTTACCTGTTGGTTGAAGGACACTGCTCTGGTTCCTACCCGGAGTTGTGTATGTAAGTGAGTGTATATGTATCGTGTTGTGACGTTACGAGTATTTTTCAGGTTAGAATCCGCTGCAACGTCGGCTGGAGGCAATCACAGCATGCGGTCTTCAAATCACTCGTCCCAACAGCGTCACTAACACTTAACATCGGGTCATGACAGATTGTCCACAAAACGACCGGTTCTCAGGGATTAAGGGATTACTTTACAACAGGGTCGCATGCGCAATTTGGACCGCCATCCCTTTACAAGAACTTCAGTTTTAACAAACGTAACCCGTAATATTACGTCAAGATAGGGGTTATTACAATTAATACAATTGGATCACGACTAATTGTCATGAAACGGATCGAATTAAAAGGATTAATTTCAACAAAGGCGTCGCGGGGTTCCAACAGGCGACGGACCTATTTTAGCGGCAAAATTAACCAGAGCTGTCAAGTGTCAACGTCAAATTGACAAGTTAGATGTCACTTCGTTACACGCGCATTCCGTTAGGCGCACAGATAATAAACAAATAGATCGGGACTAAACATCTACCCCCCCCCGGACGGGCCTTCCCGTCCGCTAATCACTTGGCAATCCCGACAAGGTTGCGTTTTATCAGTCCACCTGACGCGCTGCTGGAGGATGTGCAAATACTCCAAGCTCCAACGCTTCCAAAAACTCTGAGCGAGCTGCTGCACCAACTGAAACCGCGATAGCCAATTTTGGCTCACATCGACAAAAGGGTGCTCCGGCAGGGCGACAAGTGGTTGTCAAATCAAAAAATGGCCCGGGGTCAGGTCCTCCAAGACGTTCAGGTCCGAAGACAGCGGGCACAATGGACGCGAGTTCAATACAGCTTCAATGCGGCAAAATACCGTAGCTAACTCCTTAAAGGTGAGAACGGCGTCTCCCAACAATCCGCGCCAGAGTCCCTGTGCCGCTTTCACCACGGCCTCAAAATACCCCCCCAATGAGGGCAGGTTGGCGGGTCAAAACAATAACAAACAACAAAACAACCAAACAACAACAACAACCATTTAACCAAATGGCCCTCCTTAGGCAACAAAAGGGGGTGACGGACCCCATAAGGAAGGCTAGAGTGACTCAACCGTCAACAACCAAACAACAAAAGACCCGTATCGTCCAAAAGGGGTTCAACTTACTAACGGCTCCCGACAATATCCAAAACTCTCGCTGCAGAATGGCCAACAGCGCATTGCAACCGGCATGCGAGTTCATAATGTGACGATCAGTCACCAACAATTCAACAACAACAAACAACAATTCAACAATTTGTCGAGGGAGCTAAATCGACTCAACAAAAAATCAGGGTCCTTCGTTCCAACAGCGAGCACCTTGAGCCCGGGCAAAGGACCCGACATCAAGACTGGCGATCGAGGCCAATCATCCTCGGGATGAGTCAGCCAGTCTGGTCCCCACCATAGGGGGTAAGCAAACAAGCGGGGTGCCATGCACCCACGTGAGGCCACGGCGCCTGGGTTCAAATCTCCAGGCACGTGCCTCCAAATCAAAGGCGTTTCAAAATTTTGAATCTGGGACACTCGGTACGCAACAAAGACCTCCAAAGAGTGGACGGACGTCTTCAACCAACACAAAACAATACAAACAAAACAACAAAACAATAGACAAAAGGCAACCCTGGACTCCCATGTCCATAATGACACGGACCACAACAGAGTCCCCCGTGGGCCCCCAGACCTGACCGATGCCATTGGCAATAAAACCGTGTCGATCTGAGGGGTACCTTAGCGGGGCAGGCGCCAATGTCCTAACAATGCCTGGGCGGCGACCGATCGCCGCACACCCAGGTTCCGCACCCAAGCTCAAGTCCCCTCGCGACGAGGATGGAGGCCAAACTCCTCGTCCGCGCGGTGTCCCGAGCCACGCGCCATCGCTGGTTGGGCATATCCCACCGGAGGCCTGAATGGCGGGGGGCGTGACTCCAACCGGGGACGTTCCGCCAAAGGAGGGGAGGGAAGGCGGTGCTGGTCTGGCCAGCGGTGCCTAGCAACAATTGCGTAATCGCCTTTACGCGGGGAGACCAAATGGCGGTCGCGCGGCTCCCGATCAACTTGCGCGGGGGGTGGAGTGTGGCGCTCAAAATTGCGGGCCTCTCCCCGGCTCTGAACCGGCGAGGCAGAAGCCCGGTGACCAACTCCATGGTACCCCCCCGTACGCGAACCTTCAACAGAGGCTGGTCTGCCAGCGTGGTTCGCGTTAGCGCACAATATGTCCAAATGGGACCCCCCACAAATTCTACAAGGGCGGGGGTTGGGGCAGTCCCGATGGAAGTGAGCCCCCAAACAAGAGAAGCACATGCGGCGTGCATTGGCAATTCGGCGGCGGGCACTCACGTGCAACTTCAAAAAGGCCGCGCAAGTTGCCATGCCATGCCCCGTGTCCCTACAAAACTCACAACCAGGACGACTCTGGGTGCCAGCAAAACGAGCGGCGGGGCGACCATCAACAGGCCCGCGAGCCCTAGTCCGTCCCTGGTCTCGTGGCCGGGAAGACGGCTGGCAAGACTCAGTGGCAACGCCAGAGTTGTCCACACCTGCCGGGGTCGCGTGATCCTGCCGGGGTCGCGTGATTGTTCGAAAGAGATACCGTGACCCTGGCACATGGGCAACTGATGGAACACGGGTGGGTTTTAGTCAGTAAAAGTCTGACACGCCCTCCCGCTCCGCCCAGAGCGGGAGAAGTCATTTGATGATTTCCCATCCTGAAAAAAAAAAAAAAAAAAAAAAAAAAAAAGAGTTGTCCACAAACCGACACTCATCCTCCAAAAATTGGACGAGGTCACCAAATGGGGGGAGATGTGTAACACTATCCCCACCATACCTTTGCTCGAAATGAGCCCTCAAATCGGCAGGAAGCCGTTGCAGCACAACATGCACCAAAGTGTAAGACCATTGGTCCACCGGCAAGTCCAATCGCTTTAAAGCGTTGGTCGCTACCACCAACGGGTTCAACAGGTCAGTACGCAATGCTGACAAACTAGTAATGACCGGTAACCCCAAAATCAATGCAATATGAACATCAGCCAAACAACGTTCATTTGGTACCGCTGGGTGAGTAGTCCCAAAGCGGTAGGGTAGGCTGAGTCAGTCAACGACAGATGCTGTACCAAGGCTCGGGCCTCACCTTCCAGGACAGACAACAAATAGGCCAACTTTAGGGCGGGTCTGAGGTCCGAGCGTGCATCAACCAAACTTGCAAACAGGTTGTGGAAACCGTACCAGTGGTCCCAGCGACCGTCAAGTGTGGCAGTTCCAAAGCAGGCAATCTACTCAATAGTCCGGGACCTGAAACAACCGAGGTCTCCGGCTTGACCTGGACAGGTGTCCGGCACTGCAATATTTCCATTTGTATGCCATTGCACAAACAAAACCATTCAAAAAACAAAACAATTAAATTATCAAATAACAAAGTTCAATCAATAAATAACAAGGAAATCCAACGCAAACAATCAAATAAAATAAACCAAGCAAAAGGTAATTAAGTAACAAAGTTCAAACAATCAATTACAAAATAACTACCAAACTGACTAATCAGCAACTCAAGAAATAACCAATACTGGCTTCAATTCAATTCAACAATAAACTTTTATTTTAATTCAAAATCAATATCAACGTTCAAAAAATTCTATTTTACATTCAATTCAAATATTCAAATTCTAATCCATTTCCAAATGTTAAGTTCACAAACCACTTTGTTAATGGTACAACAATAATGAACCTTTTTTCCTATTTAAAACAATGGTAATAGTCAAAATGCCAATTTCAAATATTAATTTTCACAAACAACCATATTGATGGTACAAACTCAATATTTTAATGTCTTCCTGACATTCAATACAGCACAGAGGTCAATTAACAACAACAAGAGGTTATAACATAGCTCAATCTAACCAACTCTGTTAGAATATGCAAACCTGGTTGACCCCGTCAATATGAGTTACTCAACTCAATAAATTCCAACAAATTATTTCAAATAACAATTAATTATAGTTATCAAATGTTTACAGCGTATTACTACTTCCCTTATAGAGACTGCCAAGTAATTAGCCTACTGTAAATTACCAATTTGGTGGTTATGTCTTATAACCGCGCTCTGAATACCAAAAATGTACGCTGCCAGGCTAGACCCCGTACAATAGGATTTCAATTGAGTAGGTGGAAGCATGCTAACCGTGGGGCTCTAGAGACAAGAGTGGCTAGCGTACTGTCCGCCGTACGCGGAGCAGACGGTCAAATCAAACACTTACAGTACAACAAAAGAACTTACCTGTTGGTTGAAGGACACTGCTCTGGTTCCTACCCGGAGTTGTGTATGTAAGTGAGTGTATATGTATCGTGTTGTGACGTTACGAGTATTCTTCAGGTTAGAATCCGCTGCAACGTCGGCTGGAGGCAATCACAGCATGCGGTCTTCAAATCACTCGTCCCAACAGCGTCACTAACACTTAACATCGGGTCATGACAGATTGTCCACAAAACGACCGGTTCTCAGGGATTAAGGGATTACTTTACAACAGGGTCGCATGCGTAATTTGGACCGCCATCCCTTTACAAGAACTTCAGTTTTAACAAACGTAACCCGTAATATTACGTCAAGATAGGGGTTATTACAATTAATACAATTGGATCACGACTAATTGTCACAAACGGATCGATTTAAAAGGATTAATTTCAACAAACGCGTCGCGGGGTTCCAACAGGCGACGGACCTATTTTAGCGGCAAAATTAACCAGAGCTGTCAAGTGTCAACGTCAAATTGACAAGTTAGATGTCACTTCGTTACACGTGCATTCCGTTAGGCGCACAGATAATAAACAAATAGATCGGGACTAAACATAACAGCTTTCCGAATATGCTATCGAAGACCTTCGTACTTTTTCGTATATCAGTTTACAATGAAAAAAATTAAAGTAAAGTAATTAAAGTTTAAAATTTCCGGAACCGTCAATTGGGACCTGGTTTTTGAAAGTTCGTCGTGTTTCGTCGTCCGTGTGGTGCCGGAAAAAAAGAATAGCATCACATTTCTTCGCCTGGGTGTCGTAAAAGGCGATTAGGAGACTTACTAGAGAATGGGCAGGAGTGTTCTTTATGCACTTTACCACCATACTGCGATCGCCATCCCGCCTGCCAAGCGTGGCGATTATAGCAATGCCCACCAAATCTGGGAAAGCCTATGTCCAGCAGTGGACGTCTTACGACTGAAATGATGATGATGAAAGCTCCTTTCGAAGTGTAGTTAGTAAGTTTACCATTCCGTACTGCTCTACAATGTCACCTTTACATGTCTGAGCAATACTAAGTTTATCGTTAATAATATCGCCAGGAATTCTGGCTGGCTCGTTTACGTACGCGCTCAACGACCCATACATAGTTGGCAAAGCATTGCGTATTTAAAGCAATTAAAATGAGGTGACGCCGAGATCGTTTAGACGTAGGTACAAAGTTGAATTAGGCTTGGTTCGCATGTCGCAACCGCGTTGATTTCCCCAAGGCCCTGTCAATTCCTCCGAGCTAGAATACCTCTAGCTGCACTCCACTTGATTAAAAATTTATGTGTTTTCAGACTTTTCAGCCTGCAATAATGTAATTTCATATAGGTGCCTAGGACTCGTTTAATTAAAGTTTTTTTTTTTTCATAAAAATTTTAGCTGATGCTGTGTAAAAATATGATACACGCGTCGTGGCTGAGCTTCGTAGCTTATGACGATGAAACGTTAATTAATATTCTTACACAGCTATAAAGACGGGTAAAGTAGACATACAAGAATACAGGGTAAAAAATTTCCCGATAGCATTCTATATAAAACACATTTTCCTAGAACCAAAAGCACGTTCAAGGAATTATAAAGTATAAATAGTGGCTAATTATTTAAACAAAACAATAGAACATTAATGGAACGAGCGTAATTTATGAAGAGAGATGTAGACGAGCGAAGAGCTTCAGCGAGCTTCACAGAAAGGTTCATTTTCAAAGTATTGCAAAGATTTTTTTGATTTAATTGCAAATACTTGTAATTGCTAATGGACTGTCTATTAGGGATTTTAAAACCGAGTTAAGTGGAAGTGATTGAACTGAAAGGTAGAATAACAAAAAACCGAGGAAGATTTTAAATAAGGCTGAGATCTAATGAATAGGAATTTAAGTCTGTAAATAAGGCTGAAGTTTTAATACACATCTTAAAAATAAACAGAGATGCTGGTTGGAATAAATAGAGTTTACTTTTGTTATGAAAATCGGTTATAGCATTAAGTACCACAAGCCAGGGTAACAGAGGTTAGATGGCAGTATCCAGTTAATTTCGTTACGATGTAGATAGAACACGTTGCCATTTGCCTCCGGCCCGTTTCCTCCTGCCACCTTTTAATTTCTGTTTAAATATGTTCACTGACTAAATATTATAAAATTTTCTTCGAACGACCTAAATGTTCATTTTTCATAATTAACTTTAACTTAGTTGTAAGTTAAACAAGGAGCTTGAAAAATTTGATTAAGGCCTCGTAAATAAGAATTTAGATGTTGTTTTTTCTAAAAATGTTTTGTTTTTATTTTATGGTTATTATTTTTTTAATTCTTTATTTTAATAAAATACATATTTGAGTAACTATTAAACTACAATATATGCAGACTACCTACCAGAACGTCAATTCTCGTAATTTTAAGAACGTTCACAGTCTGATCTCAGTCTCAATCTGTCAGAAATACTTTGAGTTTCCATACATTTATGACAAGTTTTTGACAGTTGATTGTCGCCGAGGTGAATCGCCTCACACGTGAATAGATTTTGAACGTGTTATTTATGTGAATTACGAGAATTGTCTTTTTACACGCTTTATATTAGCTTTATTTTGTATGTTTGTGTGTTTGTTTGTAACCGACTCCTTATAGCGCGATTTTGACCCACTTTAAACGACCAGATTTCATTCAAACTTTGCACACCTATCAAAGATCGATGACAATGCAATAATTTCATAAATTTGTGCCATTATCCTTGCCAGGGTTACCAGGACAGCAAAAAAACCTGTCTTCGAAAACTACGCTGACATACGTCTCACAATTCGAAACACCCTAAAAATAGAAAATAAATAATAGTTTAAAAAAACTGAAAATACGCTTCCATAGAAAACCAAACTAAAAAGTTGAAAATAATGGAAAAAAGCGTGAGGTGCCCGATATCAATAAAAAATACCTTAAAAAGCACCCCACGCTTTTTTTTCATTATTTTCAACTTTTTAGTTTGGTTTTCTATGGAAGCGTGTTTTTTAGTTTTTTTAAACTACTATTTATTTTTACTGCGAGTTTTAATTTCGTTGACCATCGTTTTACAGTATTTTCAGATTATTTATTTGATTAATTTAGGAGTACCAAATATTTATGAACAAGTCATAAAAAAATATCCATATCCTGATCAATTTACAACAGATACAGGTCCTAGAAATTGTAAAAGAAAAAACGAAACATAAACAGAAAAAAATGCTTTCAACAATGTTAGTTATAGGTACCTACTTACTAAAAATATGATAAGTGTAACCTTCTGTTCCCGACGGTACTCCACTCTGGAACGTTTTTCCACCGTTATTGACAGTTCCCGGCGCTGGCGCTCAGTCACCGGCACTTGACTGCAGATTCACTAAGATTGATCAATCGCTCTTTAATTTTCACTTATTACTCTCCCACCTGAATTAAATTAAAACATTGTCGGCGTTATTACGCTTCGATGATTGATGAATTGCTTCTCTTACATTTTCTTAAGAAGAATTTAACTTAAAAATACTGTGTATTTTTTTAGCATTTCTCTAAGTTTCATGTAGATTTCAGTACCTACTGTTGGAAAATCGCATACACCCAGATTAGTCTTAGAAATCTTTGCTTTAAATTTTCTTTTTGAATATCCTTTGAAGAAAAATAACAAACATTTTGAAGTTATCCTCATTAGAGGGTACATAGGTGATATTACAGGTACAGGTAGATATTATGATATAAATAAATGTGTTTTCAGAACTAATTAGGTAGGTACTAATTAGTCGCCCTTTATGCCACTTAAGGGAAGAACTACAATGAGGTCTTGTCTGTGAGTAAATTCGTTTAAAAAACAGTATGGGTCCAGTATGTTCATAAAAAAAAAACAAGTATACTGGTGTATATTTCAAAGATTTGCTGTATTTAATACTCTAACGTGCCCAAAAGGCTGGCAGCATTGCCACGTTGTATGGCAATGCTGATTCTTTGACCAAAAAATAGGCCAGCCCTCTGGTCACGTGAAGAGTCGACTAGCCGCTTGGCAATGTCTCGGAATACTATGTGAGCACTCGGACCCCATGGCCCTAGAGTTTCAACCCCAAACGGCTCGAATATATAATTTCCAATTAGGTTAGAATATTTGCGCCGTTTGAGGTTTTCAGCACCTGCAGCAGCCGCTCCAGCACAGACAACGATGTAGACGAATATTTTGATGCTTTATGATCATTTATTTTTATATTGTATATACATGTACATATTTTTTACTTAGATTTTAAATTATGTATATATTGTAAGATAGTATGGTCAATAATAATAAAGTTTTCATTAGTGTGATAATAAAAAAAAATACTCTAACTAATTGGTGTCATAACAGTACACGCGATACCAGAGAACAGACACAAAGGTAAATGGCGAGTTTGCTCGCAAAACACAGCTCCCGGTCCTTTTAGCCAAATTCACCTCCGCCAGTCTATTGAATGAGGTACTAGCTTCCTATAAATCAATCGTTCGGTAATCCAACTTGTGTTGCCGACGCTCTTCAAATTTCCTGTAGGCGTCCCCTCTGCCGCCGCTTATCCATTCTGCCAGTAATTCAAAAACGTATTACCTAGACTCAATAGGGTATTGTATGACCAGAGTTTGGCTACGACGCTCCTGGGCACTATAACGACCGAAGCCAAGGCTTTATGGTGCCGTAATTAATTATCTAACTTCACAACCCCCCAAGCAAACCTCACATTGATCGCTTCCAGCCTTCGGACAATAGATTCGGAGCCCGTTGCCTTGTTAATGGACTAATGGTAGATTAGTTATTAATTTATGGTTAGTCAAGTTTTCCGACACAGCAATATGTTGAAATAACTTTGTTAGGTGTCCTTAATGTCAATTAATGTAAGATACATAGGCTATTTCAGTTAGTTAATATTAATATATTTACCTAAGTTTGTAGGTATCCAATTAATTTCAGACTAGCCTTAGTATTGTAGACGGGTTTAATGTTAACTATAGAAATAGGCAGAGTACAGATCGTATTTCAATTAAAAGCACAGATTTAAAGATGAACATAAATCTTGCGTCGAGTTCAGCCGTACGTAACACGAGTACAAAAGTGGCGAGCACAAGATACAACTTGTACAATGATATCGAGTATTCACTCGAGTCGCGCCCAACGGCGAAGTTTGGAAAGGCACGTCAGCCACGGTGAAGTACAACAAACCAATGAAAACAAGACTTGTTGGTACGAAGATCGGCTCGCTGGTGAAGTTGTGAAAGCAGGAAACATTCAATGATTCCCGACCGCGTCCGCCTAGCCGCCCCCAGCCTCCCCTCCTAAATATTTTGTCATTGCATCTTTACCAAGCACAAACTTTGTCGACGGAATCTGTCTCTACTTATGTGACATCAAGTATGTCTGCAACAATTTCGGTTTCGATGTTTCAGAAGTTTTGCTTTCTATTTAATTATGCTTGGATCTGAGTTTATTCGGTAGGTACATTTATAAAAAAATATTGACTTTATGCGAAAATATAGGTTGTAAAACTACTAACAAGGAAAAATCGAATGTAAAAAAAAATCTTTTGACATTATTCTTCGCAATTCAGTCAGAGTATGAATTGGTTATTTCAATTTATTTGAGTAGCCATCTATTTCAACATTTTCGGCAAAATGGAAGCAGGGTCATTAAATAAATATCCCCAGCCGGAAACTTTATAAAAGTTCTCTCGGAGTTTTTCTCCTAAACAAAGAAAACAAAAAGTCTCGCTTGCCTTCAAATATCATCATTTATTACGGACGGAAAGAAATTACGTCTTTGATTTTTGATATTAGAAGTGGTAATACAGGGTGATTGGAAGATGGGTGCAAAGCTTTAAGGTGAAGATAGTACAGACAATTTAGAACCATTTAAGCCATGGTTGTCTTAGACGAAGTCTTACCAAGTTTTTAAGTTTTTTTCGGAAATTCTCATAATTTAATGTAAACTGCATTATTATGGCCAAATTGAATAATAAATGAATTCATTTTTTATTTATTTAATTAAAGTAATGTGTAAGCAACCAAGCAAAACATGTTTTAGGCTTCTGTGTCATTAGACATTTTTTTTACAGATATTTAAAGCTCAGAAAAAATAAAAAAATTGTACAGTACGTCTTTTAAACCAACTTTAAAAAAAAACGGAGGGTGCTTTTTTGTTCAAACCTTTTTGAAAACATGCTTGATAATCGCTCTTTCTTTTGAGGTATCATTTATGCGGATATCTTACAAATTATTGAAATTAGGACCTACAAACCAATTCGAGGGAGAAATTTTAAATTTTAGGCAGTCTAACAAAACACAAAATGTTTGCTTAAAAGAATACTTTATGTGCTCTAAATGATAACATTGTTCAATTCTAAGAATTTTTGGCACATGCAGGAACCAATTGAGGGGAACCCATTGAGGGGATTCTCGAAACAATGGCCACCAAGCGCGGTGCGACGGCATTTCCAGGTAGAACGCCCAATGAATAGCAAAAAGCGATAAGAGTTGGTTTTTACAGCAAAATGGTCTTAGTTACTGAGGCAACAAAGTCGTTTTTCTTTAGTCAGGGTCAGTCGGTCTGTGATGAAGCCGTTACATCTTTTACTTATTAGTCAAACTACTGCCCTTGTGAGTGGACGTTGTCGTGTTGATTCACAATTTACCGTGTTCAGTTGTAGCCCTTTGCGTTCCTGCACGTGTTGTTTGCGTTAGTTTTGAACTTTTTTGTTTCACCGTGTCCTGTCGTAGCCTCGCGCTCCTGCACGTGTTGATTTTTGACTTAATTGTGTTGAGTTGACATTTAGTGCGCTCCTACGCCGTTTTTCTTAATTGTTAAGTGACTATGGCTACTTTTTCCAATCAAGAATATGCGGATATCGTATTTATGTACGGTAGAGCAGACGGCAATGGATCTTTGGCGCGACGGATGTATCAAGAGCGCTATCCGAATCGCAGGATATCGAATGTCCGAGTGTTTTACAACACGTTTCGTCATCTTGCCCAAGATGGGTTACACCGCGTGGAACCTGGAGTCAACCCGGGCAGACACGAAACTGCCGTCGACGAAGACATTTTAGCAGCATTTCAAGCGGATCCTACTACCAGTACTAGAGCAGTAGCTCGAAATTTAAACATTTCTCAATGGAAGGTGTGGCATACAATGCACCAAAATGATAAGTATCCGTTCCATGGCAGGAGTGTGCAAGGTCTAGTAGAGCAAGATCCTCAAAGAAGAATTCAGTTCTGCCGTTTCCTCCTCAACAGAGACATCGAAGATGCGTGGTTTCTGAAATCAATCTTGTGGACGGATGAAAGTAAATTTTCAAGGGAAGGTATTACAAACTTTCACAACATCCATGAATGGGCCGACGCAGACAACAATCCACATTTTAAGAAGCAGGTGTCATTTCAGATGAAATTCTCTGTGAATGTATGGGCTGGAATAATTGGCAGAACATTGATTGGGCCCCACTTTTTGCCTGATCCATTGAATGGCGAAAATTATTTGCAATTTCTGCAAATTGATTTACCACTGCTGGTAGAGGAATCAGGTGTCCCGATCTTCGAAAGAGACCGAACAGTCATCTTTCAGCAAGACGGCTGTCCAGCGCATTGGACTTTAAATGTAAGGGAACACCTCAACAATTGCTTTCCTGATAGCTGGATCGGCAGGGATGGACCCATCCCTTGGCCCGCTCGCTCCCCAGATCTGACCCCGTTGGACTTTTTTGTGTGGGGCCGGGCCAAGGAACTGGTGTATAACAACATAGAAATAAACACTAAAGAAGAATTGATACAAAGAATAAATTCAGCGTTTGAGACAATGAAGCAGGAGATGATGTTGAAAATAACGACTACAGAAGTTAGAAGACGGGGCCGTGCTTTTATTAGGAATCACGGCCGTCATTTTGAACATGAAAAATAAATAATTTTAATTCAAATGTTGTTTTAATTAGTCTGCCTAAAATAAAAAATTTCTCCCTCAAATTGGTTTGTAGGCCCTAATTTCAACAATTTGTAAGATATCCGCATAAATGATACCTCAAAAGAAAGAACGATTATCAAACATGTCTTCAAAAAGGTTTGAACAAAAAAAGCACCCTCCGTTTTTTTTTTAATAAGGTTTAAAAGACGTATTGTACAATTTTTTTTATTTTTTCTGAGCTTTAAATGTCTGTAAAAAAAATGTCTAATGACACAGAAGCCTAAAACATGTTTTGCTTGATTGCTTACACATTACTTTAATTAAATAAATAAAAAATGAATTCATTTATCATTCAATTTGGCCATAATTATGCAGTTTACATTAAATTTTGAGAATTTCCGAAAAAAAAACTTAAAAATTTGGTTAAAAATATTTGGTAAGACTTCGTCTAAGACAACCATGGCTTAAATGGTTCTAAATTGTCTGTACTATCTTCGCCTTAAAGCTTTGCACCCATCTTCCAATCACCCTATAATCTGACAAGTGAAATAATTTAAAATGAAACGCAAACTCGAAAACAGTACCTACAGTAAAGTGGTTTTTGAATCACCTCTACAACTTTAAACAAAAGCCAGCTCCAGCGCAAACACGAGCTAGCACAAAAATAAACTTGTCTAAATGTCTACCTTCCAATTATGTCTTAAATTGAAGTTCTACAGCCAATCTAAAAGTAGTGTTGCCAGCGTTGCCGGCTAATGGAGGAGCAATATTTCAATTGTCATATTCTGAGGGCAGACAGGTAGATTCCGGATATAGGTTTTGCATTATACAAGAGGCTTTCCGAGTTTCAGTTCAGATATAGAGCTATGTGTCAAAATCAATTTTCACGTTTACAGGTCGCTATTCTCAGTGTAGTCTGGTTTCAACCTTTGTAGTTCAGGAGTGTGGATCTAATAGTGTCACCGCGTTTATCTCGAATGAATGGCTATGCGACGTATTCACTGCCTATGTGACTGTGACGACGACATAATTATTCTAACGATATCAACTATACTTGTTGATTGTGAGTATTTCAATAATTCTTAACATTTACGGGGAATAAGAATGTATATCACATATAATCTGCTATTTCATTATATTTGCAAGTACAATCTTAGTTTACTATAATTTTTGAATTGTACGATTTAATAGGTAATATCTGGATGGCCGGTAAATTGTGTTTAAAATGATAAGGTTATGTTCAAGTTGTTTATCGATAAAGTTGGTCATTGAAAACACGAATAAAACGACATTTTATGAAAATGAATCCTAGCTAGATCGATTTATCGCCCCTAAAACCCCCTGTATACTAAATTTCATGAAAATCGTTGGAGCCGTTTCCGAGATTCAGGTTAGAATTGCTCGTTTAAAGGTATAAGATATATATACAAGAATTGCTCGTTTAAGGATGTAAGATTTACTATGTGTAAAACACTCTTTTGCAATTCGATCAAATCAGAGAAAACTACATGAAAAAAAAAGTGAAAAAGTGTTTATTCAGAGATACCTTTTTTTTACAAAATATATTACTTCTGCAAAACTGCAAAGCAGTTTGTTGACGTCTAGACGTAGCTCCTTATTTATTTGTTTCATTATAACACATATCATAAATAACATGCCGTGAAATACCGGTCCTAGCAAGATGACGTAATAGACCATTAACACGTGACTCATCTAAGATGCACATGCACTTTGAGGCACCAGCTCCCGTGCTGCCGCCGCGTCTATTTGAGGAGCAGACGGCTCACGGCATGTGTAAGTGTGCACAGCCCCGACCTGTCCAGTCGCGGCAGGCTAAATGCATCGGCGACTGCAGCGACACCGATTTGCACTTTGCCATCTGAATCTTTAATAGCCCAGGTTATTTCCAACCGAAGTCGCTAATTAACTTAAATGCATCGCTCCATTTGAATTTCGTACCATTTAAAAATGCAGCCATTGTTATTTCAGGCGGCATTGTAAAGTGATATTGTATGTTACGAAGTTAACGAATGCAAAATTTTGTCATCGTTTTGATATGTGCTATGATTGTTGCGGTTTTGAACGCTTTTAGTTAAATCGTGTGCACTGTTTCTTATTTTGTCACTTACTGCCTAATGGAATGGCTTTTACATTTACATATATTCATTTATATCTACCTGTTATTAATGTGCTAATCCAGAATCCATATGTAATGTAGTACATTTTTATTCTAGATCCCACGTACTTCACTTTGAATAAAGAACTCAAAACCAATCAAATTAGACAGGAAACCAGTGAGTAAAAACAACCGAAATCTTTGCTAACAAGAACTGACAGCCCTTTGTTTTACTTTACTTATGGGCTGTACGACCTCTTGAAATAGCCTTAGACTCAAAGATAGAGACGAAGTATAAGATACCAACGCGATAGAATGAGACGGTAAATTCTCCCATTACAAACTGCAAAGCCTCCCCATTGATCACGGTAACGCGCAAAGCCTTCAAAAAATCCAGCAATTTATTTACTGTGTAATTCCCCACTTTACCTACAGCATGGAATGGTTTTAGGTTATTTCGGTATTGTTCAAGGTATGTTTTTACCAGAATAATATTTGAAATTCATTCTCAAAGAATAGAACGGAGAGGCTCGTGGCGTAGCCGTATGGGTAGTTTAATCAGGTTAAGCTACGCTTATTGCGGTTGGTCCGTGGATGGGTGATCTTTATATACTGAGACCCTTTTTTTGGATGGGAATTCATCAAATGACTTCTCCCGCTCTTGGTGGAGCGGGAGAGCATGTCAGACTTTTACCGAATAAAACCCACCCGTGTTCCTTCAGGTACCCATATGCCAGGGCCACGGTATCTCGTTTGAACAATCTCGCAACCCTGGCAGGATACTGAGACCCTTCCGTGACTCGGAAAGGACGTTAAAGCGCTGGTCCCAATTGTCATTGGGGGGTCTTTTACAATCGTTAAGTGTCGTCAGAAGCTTGAAACTCTGACAACCAGTCTTAAGAAGGGGTATCGTATTACTTAGGGTGATGGAGGTCATATAGGCAGTCGCTTCATCTAAAATACTGGTATTCAGCTATATCTGGTTAGACTGAAAGCCGACCCTAAAATAGTTGGAACAAAGCTAGGCAGACTTTGATTTTTAAGACTTAGAACATTGTTTAAGAATATTTAAGATTGTTAAATCCAGAACAACTTTATATTTGGTTTCTAATAATGAAACAACCTTTTCGAAAAGTTTGGAAGGAAATAATTTCAAGTGTTGAACTCGGTGCCCGGGACACTTTCATCAATCTTACCAGTCAAAGAAACAACTAATTTAAATTGGCCTCTCTCGCGCTCAGCTCTGGAATAAAGACGGAAATTAACGCAGTCGCCCAAGTTCTTTAATATACTGGTTGAATTATTTTGTATCGATATATTCATCATCATCATCATCATCATTTCAGCCGTAAGACGTACATTGCTGGACTTAGGCCTCCCCCAATTTGGGGGGCTTTGCCATAATCGCCACGCTTGGCAGGCGGGTTGGCGATCGCAGTATGGTGGTAAAATGCATAGAGAACGCTGCTGCCCATTCTCTAGTAAGTCCCTTAGTCACCTTTTACGACACCCACGGGAAGAAATGGGGTGGTGTTATTCTTTACGTCCGGCACCACACGGTACGATATATTGTTAATGCGTTATTTCAAGTTTTCAGAATGTATGGCAGAGATGAGAGCAGTGGTGGCATGTGGCTGCTGCGGCATACGAGTTCTAGATCGCAGGTCCGAATTTAGACAGGCGATTAACTTTGTGTAAATTATTTCATCACCATTGCTCTCAAATCGGTGAAAGAAAACATCGTTAGGAAACCGTAATGTCCTTGAACCAAAAATTGGAAGATATGTGACATTTACCAACCCGCACTGGGCCCGCGTGGTTGCTGACGGGGCCGTGAGCAACCACGCGGGCATGTCATACTCATACTCATCGAGAGGAGGCATGTATCCCAGCATTGGGAACGTTATAGGCTGATTATGATCATGGTATAATTCTGTCCAGTGAGTACTTACTAAAGCCTTATCCGCTCTTCTTTTTTAAAAAAAAATCCATGTGTATTTTTGAAAACCATCAAACTCAAATAAGTCAAGTGAAATCTTTATCTTTTTAACTTTATTAATCCACATTACATAACTAATTACTGCATGTAATGCTACTAAAGCACCTAGCGATTACACTTTTTTTCCTAACCCATTATGTCTACCTGTGGACAACGTTGTGGGTTACATAATTACTGAATTTGTTTCTGTTAAATAAGTTGTAAGTTCTAATAATGTAACTGTGTGTTGTTCGTTTCAATAGAACAATAAAATATGATATTGAGCTTTGATTCGTGGTTTGTAAATTATGGGTAAAAAACATTGAATCTTTTCACCTGTTCAAGCAGGAAAACAATTGTTATCAGTGAAAGTTTGTGTCTAAGCACCTAATAGAGAAGTTAGTCGCTTCACAACCACAAACCTCAATAAGTTTCAATATTCGCATGAACTTCCCTCACACATTTAGTTCCACAATTATGACATAGGCTAGGCACAGAGTGGCAATATGCAGTTATAATAAGCTGGCGCGGCAGAAGTGCTAACTGAACACTGCAATACTATTCAAGGATAAAGATTAGGCTGTGGCGCCGAGTGCCGACTAAAGCGAGACATTTGCACTTTCCGGCCCCTTATCCACTGACGTCGGGTTGCTGAGAAAACTGAAACGACAAACTGAGATTTTTCCAAGGAAATATTGCACTTTCTTGAAAGATATTTTTTTCAGTTCCAGCAAAACATTTACAGAACCCTCAGCCAACCAGCAGAAGAGTTGTTCTGAGATCTATAAACATAAATATAAAAAGCCTTATAGGAAATGTGAGATATTAGAAATGGTTTTTGTGACAATATTTTTTACACACAACATACCTATTGTTTTCCACTGCCTCTGAAAACGATAATTCAGAACAATGAAATATGAAGGAATAAATATTTAAAACTTTTTACAACCTTCAGAATAGTTTTATCGATTATATCGTTTACATTTCGTTGAAGGATTCATAATCGTATGTTTCCAGTGACTGCAATAATTTATATAAAACGTTTCTTACATTTATTTTTTCATGTTACTATTTTAATTCAATGGTAATTGCCATTTGCTAAATATTTACCGACAAAAATACTTTGCTAAAATAATTTGGAATGTCACTAGCAAGATCCAGAGAAATTGTTACCGTCACATTTCTAAAATCAATAAAGATTCATCGCAGTAATTTTTACATACCTGTTTCTGTAATTTAAAGTTTTATGAATACAAATAAAGTCGGCTTGTAGTTTTTGCACTCACTTCTTATTAAAATTATTTTGGGGTCTCACAATAAATATATTTTTGAAGTGTCCGAATGCTTTCATTTGATATCCAATACGGCATATAAAAACGTTTTGTAGTTTATCACTTTGGTCTGTAGAGGAAGCCAAATTCAATTTAATGCAAAAATTATATAGCCTATAAACCAGCGGACGATCGGTAACCGATGAACATACATATTATATACTAGCTCCTGCCCGTGACTTCGTCCGCGTCAAATTTTTACTCTCTTGACCCTTCCCGTCGCATCGAATTGCCTGCCAGTTTTCGACCATTTTTTGTCACTGCTCCGCTCCTTTTGATTGTAGCGTGATGTTATATAGCCTATAGCCTTTCTTAATAAATGGGCTACCCGACACAAAAATAATTTTTCAATGCGGACCAGTAGTTCCTAAGATTTGCGCGTTCGACCAAATATACAAACAAACAAACTCTTCAGCTTTATAATATTAGTATAGATACATCCATACATAGAGATCAAAATCATAACCCACCTTTTTGTTTCGCCGTAGTCGGGTCACAGCAATAACCGTAATAATACGGTTATTGCTGTGACCCGACTACGGCGAAACAAAAAGGTGAAACCATGAAACCATGATGTATCATATAAATGATACATCATGGTTTAGAAACATACTATCACGCAGTTATCATTGATTGATAGATTAGACGCCCTATAAAGCCTAAGTCCCGTACTCAAAGAGCGCCAATGGGACTGCATTTACTAAGGTTCTGCAGTCTGTCCGACCGTCCGTCTGTCACAGGACTGTACCTATCTTTTGAACCGTAATAGTTAGACAGTTTAGTTTTTTAGGAGTGTATTCACCTAATATAATAAATTTAAAACTCATCAACCCCAACAGGAAGAAGAATTTTAAACAATGCAGGGCAGTGCAGACACGTGCGACTCGGCAGCGATGCGACTCTAGAAAAACAATTATTATGAACACTTAATGGAAATTGATCTACCAGAATCGCGTCGCTTTGTTACGACACGCCGATCTGCGAGAGCATTAAATATTGTACGGTTGTACGGAACCTGTCGTCTGCGAGTCGAAGTCACACTTGGCCGGTTTTGTAAAATCATTGGCCAATATGACACATCTGGTTTTAGAAGACTCAATATCTATATTGCTTAACCATTTGTGTTTGTCCCGTGTGGTGTCCGACGTAAAGAATAGCATCACCCCATTTCTTCCTATGGGTGTCGTAAGAGGCGACTAAGGGACTTACTAGAGAATGGGCAGCAGCGTTCTCTATGCATTTTACCACCATACTGCGATCGCCAACCCGCTTGCCAAGCGGGTTATGTCAAACCCCCCCAAATTGGGGGAGGCTTATGTCCAGCAGTGGACGTTTTTTGGCTGATATGATGATGATGATATTGTTTATTTAGATGGTAACTACGAGTACGAGTATATGTATAATTTAGATCATTATGGACCCTGTAGGGCACAGCAAAAGGGCAAGAGAGAGGATGCTCTGTTTTAGGCGATGGTTAAGTTGTTATAGTGGGAACGTGTTTTAACTTACATATAATGATGACCGCGAATAAGATATGTACTAAGATCGGTTTAGTAGTGTTCTTATTATTTGGTCTGTGATTTTCTCCTATCGTTTCTAAACAGACAATGGACGTAAACACTTAGCTGAAGGCGCCACATTGATTCCTGGGAAACTTGTTAGTTTTGTCTCGACGCAGCATCCGGGCTGCATCCTTGCCGTTTAAATTTCTAATAAACATTACAAGGTACTGTGTGAAGCCGTCTAATTGTACATTTTAATACGACCTTCGAGATTTTAGCATCGCATTTCTTGATATTAATATTATATACCTACGCTGTAGTGCTTTTTTAATCTCGAAAGAATTAAACTTATCCATAGCGGATTAGAAAACATAAAAGGGGCATAAAACTTTTTATTAAAGGAAAAATCACTGTTTTTCATGAGTTTCTTATTTCAATTAAAGTATACCAAAGAATAGTTCCAACTTCGTAATACGTCTTTATACTTTATCATGCTGAAAAAAGATTACGTGAATATCCAATTTCAGGATGACTGTTATGAAAAAATGAGTTGCTTACTCAGCGTTATCCGGGCAGCCATCAAAATTTAATTTAGTAGAAAGCGCACTCTCTACGTAATGTATGCGGAATGCGCGGGCTCCTAGTTGGTCGTCTTGAAGCAGTAACGAGGCCGGTACATCTCCCTACACTTTCTTATTTAGGAAGCCAAGAACGCTGTAATGGAAATTTAAATAAAATAATTTAAGTACTCACCTTATTTCAATATTTTACCTGTTTAAGTAACGGATACTCTTCCTCAGATGCTTGATAAATTCAATTTATTATTCACGTAGAGCGTAAAGGTGTGTTGAGTTACGTCTTTATTTGAAAATTGCGTAGCCTTTTACGTAGGCGTGTTCGGAGCAGTGAGGAGAGGAGGCTTTTAATATTTATTGAAAATCATTCTGATCTGTTACTGGACTATTGGGCTTTTGTATAAGTTCAAATTGATTTTAAAATAAATCATGTTAAGATCTGAATTTATCCATCTAAGCTACTTTTAGCGTACGATACCTTCGTAACTTTAGGGCACTTTATTAAATTTCTAAAAAACTGAAGGCCTCTCCCTATTCTTTCCATTCAGTAGTGACAAATTATATTTACCCGACTTAGCGAAGTATTTTGTTACGTCTGGGTATAAAAAAGGAGCTCATTCCCGACACCTGAAACGAAGTAAGTGACTTGGATAAAAATATATTCACATGGAAATTGTAGTTTATCGAATTGGCTGAGATTGAAATGCTCGGTTCCTAATCGATACTAATTCACGCTACATTTTCCTACTTATTGGAGCTCTGGGAGTGGGTCGAGGGTGGGGATATGCGCAGGAGAGGGGGTACGATTTATAGTGGCATTAGATTCGCATTTGTAGCGCAGCGCAGCCCCGGCTACGAACGTGTTGAACGTTGCCCTCTTGCATAATATTAATGCGATAGACTACTTACTGAAATTGTGCCTTCTTGCTTCCGACTTTCCAAATGTTTCTACCATTTATATTGTGCATTTTTGACACAGAAATTGTTACTTGAATCTTAAGAGACACATATCATTGTCATGATTAAATTACGGACAATCACCAGACAAGATATTCTCATTTTAACTTGTTACCTAACTTTACTAACACTAAAAGCTTGTTGTCCATATTAGTACTTAAAAGTGTGGAAACAACCATTAGACTTCATGAAACGTTCGCTCCTAGTTACGAACATTATGAAGGCAAGGTGTGAAAAATGATTTTATTAAAATTTTAAGTGGAAGCCACAGCTCTTTCGAGCAAGGAATTTAATAAATCTTTATGAGATTTTGTAGTACATAAATTCAAATTGTCCTTACTTACGTATATTGAGAATTTAAATATATATTCTGTAGCTATTTTCGACAGGTATAATTTTGGATCCTGGGAAATAAGTTAGTAGTAATTTCTGGATTGGTTTAATTTTGTTCTTGAGTTTAATATTGTGGAATTATTTTTGTTGGATTCTGAGATACTTACATTTTTCTTAACGTAAGTTCTGTTTCATACATCCAAACCAAAACAATTCTGTGTTCGGGTCAACTTCGATCGATACTGATTTTCATTAACACGTTAACTGCTAATTGCTAACTGTTATTTCACTTTAAATAGATTATTTATTCTATAAATACATTATTTATTTCAAGAACATGGCTGCCAGGCAGCAATGACATGTTCAGATTTTGTATATGTTGTCGGTCATATAGTCCGACAAGGCCTGAATGGAACAAAAAGTGTCCGACACATAGTCCGACATGGCAGTTAACGTGTTAAGATAATTATGTCATTACGAAATGGAAAATAACACGTCAATATCTAGAAAAAATTTGGAAAAATATGCTGCTATCTTTGTAATTAACATTTGTCATCACTAACCTAGGGCTAGCCTTACCCCAACTATTCAGCTTCCAATCTAAGTCATCATCATCATCATTTCAGCCGTAAGACATCCACTGCTGGACTTAGGCCTCCCCCAATTTGGGGGGCTTTGCCATAAACGCCACGCTTGGCAGGCGGGTTGGCGATCGCAGTATGGTGGTAAAATGCGTAGAGAACGCTGCTGCCCATTCTCTAGTAAGTCCCTTAGTCGCCTTTTACGACACCCACGGGAAGAAATGGGGTGGTGTTATTCTTTACGTCCGGCACCACACGGTACCAATCTAAGTGGGTGCAGCTAAATACCAATATTTTACATAGAGTGCCTTTCTACCCCCACAACCCAGTAAAGAACTCGGTAATATGAATTCCCTTGATAAGATTGGTTGTCAGACTTTCGGGCTTCTGACTCCCCGTGGCAACGAACAAGTATGATAAAAAATAAGTCTAATATATAAAATTCTCGTGTCACAGTTTTCGTTGCCATACTCCTCCGAAACGGCTTGACCGATTTTGATGAAATTTTTTGTGCTTATCCGGTATCTATGAGAATCGGCCAACATCTATTTTTCATCCCCCTAAATGTTAGGGGTAGTCAACCCCTAATTTTATTTTTTATTTTTTAGACAACATTTTTAATTTCTATTTTTTTATGATACAACATACAAAAATACATACAATCCTCAATCTTCACCCTTCTACGATCAACCCTTATTTTTTTATATGGCAAAACAACGTTTGCCGGGTCAGCTAGTTATCATATAAAAGTAAATCGTAGTCAAGTACCTATGTTCTATGTACTGATTGACATTCAAACATTTCCAAATACAGGTAACATTTAATTAAAACATAATTTCGGTACCAAGATTTAGTTCGGCATGCCAGTCGCAAGCGAGGTGGCGGGGCGACCACTACATTGCGGTTTGCCATCGCATATCACTGTTCCACGGGACAATTATGTCCGTCACTGAGACCACATCCATTTCGCTACGTAAGCTTCAAAGGAGGGTATTGACCGCAAGCGATATTGAACATTATAATCTCGGGAATATGAAAATGGTTCCGTCAGAAATGATTTGCGTTGGCGTACGAATTTGATTTTCGTATGCCAATTAATTTTGGGGAATGGATTTATTAAGAGATTCTACTGTTTCATAGGTGTATTTGCCACAAGCGCGACTGAATAGCGTAGAGTCTCGTGTTGTTTGCAGAGTGTAAGTGGGTTTTTCCATCAGGAAGTTTTTGATTTGCAGTGCAGAGGGTCAATTCAAAGGGGAGAAAAGTAACTGGCAAACTAGGGTGTATTAAACGTCTCTGTCTTACCCACAAAGAATTTAGATGTGATGTAATTTTATTTGAAAAAAAAAATACATAGATTTAAAAGTTAATTACAATATTACGTGACATTTCATAACTGTAAAACGCAGCAGCTACATTTAATATTGTTCAAAGATCTGCCCATTATCAATCCCATTCCATCTTACGAAAAAGGCCATAGTCTTGACTGAAACTTTAAGAGCTTTATAACTCTCTTAATTTTTTACTGATTTAATTAATGTTTCTAACTGCCTCGCCGATTCTTTTCAAAGGCTATTTTACGAGGCGCTCTTTTTGTTCGGAAAATATTTTTCCCGTTTTGGTAAAAGAAGAAGAATTATGAGCTGTGTATGTGTTTTATCTTAGGAAGATAACGCTATAATAACATATAGGGGTTTTACAGAACCTGTATCCTATCTGTACAGTTCAAACAAATGTCGCCAAGATTTAAAAAAAAAACCAATACGTAAGAACACGCATATTACAAAGAGGCAGGACAACACTGTGATGCACCTCCCGCGTTGCTTTCATATTTACCGGAATTTATGATTTCATTTTGGTGTCGCATATTTCAACCAAGCGGCATTTTGCATCGAAACGGGCCGCAATAACATACCGGATTCGCTTTGTTGTTCCTTACAAGCTTAATAAATTCAACTGTATGGTTCCCGTTATTTTAATTTCTTATGTTTACTCTAATATTTGTATGGTATGATTTGTCTTTTGGAGTATGATATCTACATGCATATATTAGTAGCAAACATTCGTGGTAGCAATAATTTCCGTAGACATTGGGGTGCTACGGAGCTACGGTGCTACGTGAGCGCCTACGCGGGCGCCTACGCTTTACTTCCATCTTGCAGCTTGTGTGGGCTCTTTTTTCCATACATAGCATAATCAGCCTTTTATGTTCCTACTACTGGGATACAGGCCTCCGCTCTAGGAGAGAGAGTGGGCCATAATCTACCACGCAGGCTCAGTGCGGGTTGGTAGATGTCACATGTCTTCGAATTTTTTAGTTCTAGGACAAGCCGGTTTCCTCACGATGTTTTCCTTAACCGTTTTGAGAGCAGTGGTGATGAAATAATTTACACAAAGTAAAGTGCCTGCGGGTTCAAACCCACGACCACTCGTAAGTCGAGGCCGCTAGCATTGGGCCACCACTGCTCTTCTACCTTTTACACTTATTTACTTTGAAATATTCGGATTCCAATTCACTTCTGATGAAAGCGATTACTCTGCCAAGCATATACCAGTCAATAGCAAGATTTCAAACCATGATTTCCAGTAGTTTACAAATACAAAGGCTTTCACTGTAAAGTCAACTAAAATAGGGACTACATTCCGACTGTTTTTGTATGGCGACATCTCTGTCTAAATATTTGAAATTACTGATCAAACTGATTGTGTGTGGTTTCAAACAATGGCTGAACAAGTTGGTAGGAGTTATATTAAGTATATGTATGGATTGGTGTACAGTTATATTAACAAGGAAGGTAGCAATAGCGTTCGTTTTTCCTTGAACACAGCGGGAAGCAACCTGTTGTGAAGTTTTTAATTAAGTGTGGGGTCGCGCAGTGCCGTGATCCTTTTTGCTTCTTCCCGCATCTGAAATGACTGGTTCTTACATGCATTTTGTAGCGAGATGAGGCAATTTTTCATATCCCGTTTGTTTATTGCAAGTTGTGTTAAGAGAAGTTATGAGAAACAAAGAAAGCCCGTAAGGGAAAATAAGGTGGTCGATTTGAATTGTTTGTGCCAATGACACTTCTACCGCATAGATAAAAGCTATTCGTTTTAGATATTTCCTTTTTTTATCGTGCTTTAATAACAGTGTGACTTGTGGCTATGTAATAACAACCGCGTGGATCGATCGATCAGGTTAAGCTACGCTTGCCGCGGTTGATTTGTGGATGGGTGACCATCTTTACATACCAACCTCTCCGTGCCTCAGAAAGCACGTTAAGTCGTTAGGTCCCGGCCGTCATTTGTGGATCTTTGACAGTCGTTACGGGTCGTCAGAAGTCCGAAAGTCTGACAGCCAGTCATACTAAGGGGTATTGTATAACCCAGTAACTGGGTTGTGGATTTCAGATAGGCCGTTGCTCTCTATAAAATACTGGTACTCAGCTGCATCCGTTTAGACTGGAAGCCGACCCCAGCATAGTTGGGAAAAGGCTAGGCAGATAGATGATGATGAATAATAGTGTCAGTAGAAGGATATTTTTGCCGACGTAGACAATTGAACATAATGGTTACTTTGCTATGAATAAAATAACATCATACCTATATTCCCTGAAGGGTGAGGCAGAGATGTTTCTGTATTACAACCACATTCTGCCAGTATTGTCAATGTCCCATGTAATAAGGGGCAAGCCTTTCCCCATCAAGAATCCACAAATCCAGACTCCGGGTTGTTACTGAGAAAATTCCAGATGATAAAACCCATTAACATTATGCACAATCCGGAAATCGAACCCAGGACCTCATACTTAGTAGTAGCGCGTGTGACCACTAGACCAACGAGGCAGTCAATTAAGTAGTTGGAAAGTAGTTCATAGTATTTCTCAAACATGGTTTTAAGCAATTTCAGCGATCTGTGATTCACAGAAATCTAAAATAAAACCGACTTTCAAGAAGTACGAGTCCAGTACAATTTCTATTAAGATGCACATAACAATGTAGTTTTCTTCATAAGCTGCTGATAAATAATGTCATTTCGCGTACATTAGTCGAGACTTAACAGTGACATGGGGCTGGAAATATTCATACGTGGCAAAATAGTATGGAAGAAAATTTGTGGGACCATTTAACGTGCTTTCCGAGGCTCCTTGTCTCGAAAAGCAGGGTTAGTTAGGATTAGTTAGGGTCTTGATATGTGAAGACGGTCACTCAGTAAACACTTATTACCTACTAAAATGAATTCTATGGCGTTGACATGAATTAGACCACGTTAATTCTGAAAGATATCGACAAAACAACACTGGGTATAATTACTGTACCCTACATTTGTTCTTAACCAATTAATAAAATATCAGCTACCTTGTCCTACCTAGATTCGAGGAACAATAAATTATTTACGAACTAATAAGCTGTTTCGATAGTTTACGAACCAAATGCCATGCCGTGACCGACTTTCGGTGGTGACCTATGAATAGTGGGCTTTTTAAATTATACTGTGACGATATTATCGTGGACGTTGACGAAATGTATGAAAACGTGCACGTTATAATGTTATTGTGGACAGAAATTTATAAGCGTCTTCATATATTTTTACAGGGTCAAATTGTATTAAATTAGCTGGCAAAATTTCACCCCAGTGTTGAGTATCGTATATCCAAAACAATTGAAACAAAATAAAAACCTTTTTTTTTTCTACATTTGATGCCCGTAATCCGTCACCTGTTTTTGTAAGTTTTCGTCGAACTTAGATATTTTTTTATAATTTTCAAAAACCCTAACAAAACAGTCGCTTGATTGCCTTACTGTATATGTACCATTTAAAGTTTTGAAAAAGTTGGTATGACGACTGAATTATTTTTCCCCGTGCAGTGTGAGTACATCTGCTAATATTGCTTCGCCAGACCTGAGAAAGCTATAGTGAATAACACCATAAAGAGACCACCATAAAGTTACATACCTCTTCATTGGTAAGCTTTGCTTTAGAGTTACAGTTTTTGACCTGGGCGCAACCATTGCAGTTATCGTTTACGGCTATCCTAAAGAAGAATTCACTTTTCACCACATGTCACAATTCGATCCAATATTCCTTATTTCTCTACCAATTGAACAAGGCAAGGCGCAAGTTTTAACGCGCGTTTCTTTCTGCAGATCAGTCAATTCATGAGGTACCCATATTTCATTTTTTTTTCTTATCGATTCGACGCAAATTAGTCAATATTGTAGGTAAGGTTACCTTACATCCTGCTGCTAATTCCTGGGTAGTTTGCTTCCATCATCTCCTTCAATTCAGCGTTATTCACCTGTGTCGGCGGTCTTCCTCGTGGTTCGTTTTTCAAGTCGAAGTTTCCTTTTCGTAAGCGATAAAAAACGCACGGTGCGTTCATTAGCAGTCTCCTCTCCAAACGCAGCGTTATAGACAGATATTGCGAGCCGGCTCTACAGCGTTAGTTACGTGTCGTAACTCGTATTAAAAAATTATACGGATATTCGAAGTATCCCTCTTTTCCGTCTAAGTAAACTGAATTAAAAAAAGAAAACAATTTAAATTTTTAAAATCGAATTTTAACTTCATATGTATTTAGATATATCAACTATTAACTGAAACCACTTTGTACTTTTAACGATTTAATGAATTCAATTTATAAAATAAAGACCGAATTAAAAGGAAAATATTGAATACATGAAACGACTGCCTCTTACAGCAGTCTATCAAAAAGTCCCCACTAGTCTCTATAATTTAAAAAGTTAATACTCAAGCAGTTACTAAGACATTTTAATTTAAATAGCCTCCTTCATAATGAGCAATATGGCTTTACAAAAGGTCGTTCGACAACAGATGCGGGTGTTGCTCTGCTAAAACACATTTTCAACGCATGAGAGAACTCGCAAAATGCTATCGGTGTTTTCTGTGATCTCTGCAAAGCTTTTGATTGCGTTCACCATGACACACTTTTGCGTAAACTACGTCATTACGGTGTTCAAAACGAAGCTCTCAATTTCATAAGTTCTTATTTGCAAAATAGGCACCAATGTGTAGATATCAATGGTGTAAAATCTTCCGGCCTACTAGTTCAGTTAGGTGTACCTCAAGGCTCAATACTGGGTCCTTTCTTATTCTTAGTGTATATAAATGACTTACCATTCTATTTAAAGAATATCTATGACATTGTACTATTTGCTGATGATACTTCACTTATCTTTAAAGTAGACAGAAATAGAAAAGATTTTGATGACGTGAATAATGCGCTCTCAATTGCCAAGGATTGGTTTACTACAAATAACCTAGTTCTTAATGCTAAGAAAACTAAATGTATAAAGTTCGCCTTACCGAATGTTAGGAACCTGGGACCCAATGTCGTTTTAAATAATGAGGTGCTTGAAACTGTTAACTCGGCAGTTTTTCTGGGCATAGCAATAGACGCCAAACTTCAGTGGGGATCACATATATCAAGCCTAGCGGGAAGGCTCAGTTCTGCCGCCTACGCCGTAAGGAAAGTTAGACAGTACACGGACGTTGATACAGCACGATTAGTCTATTTTAGTTATTTTCATAGCATAATGTCCTACGGCATTCTGCTGTGGGGCAAAGCCGCGGACATTCAAAATATTTTTGTTCTTCAAAAACGAGCTGTTCGAGCGATTTACCAACTAGGTGCTAGAGTTTCTCTGAGAGATTTGTTTAAAGATATTGGTATTCTTACGGTGGCATCACAATTCATCTTCGCCAACATCTTATATATAAAATAGGCAAAATATACACTTGTACACTAAAAACAGTGATTTTCATAATATTAATACTAGAAATAAGGACAAACTACGAGCCCCCTTTCGCCGGCTTCATAAGGTTCATAATTCTTTTGTTGGTCTTGGTATTACCTTTTATAACAAGCTTCCCTCTGCTTTGCTAGATTTGCAGTTTAATGAGTTTAAAGCTAAAGTAAAATCCAACCTTTGTTCAAAGGCGTACTATTCTATCAACGACTACTTAAACGATAAGAATAGCTGGTCGCTGTAATTAACTCAAGACAATGTTTATGTTCTTTCAATCCAGAATTAGCTTTCCTACCGACAGTTTATATGGGTAGTTCATATAATTGTTTTTTATTTCACTGATTTTGTTAATTTATTTTTATTTTCTTTTAATTTAATTTTCTTTAAATTTATTGTGGACATAATCTACTCATTACAATGATTTGAAATGAGTTGTATTGCAACATGTAGTTAGCTAGCGACCTCGTCAGCTGTTCATAATATTCTTGTCTGACCAACCGGCAGCAAGTTCGTCATGCTCCCTTAGATGTCACTGCTTGCGGTAGCGTCGGGGGTTGGGTTACCACCTTCCCTCAAATATGGCGAGGGGGGTAGTGGCTGACCTTTGCGTTTGCTCGTGAACGGGTGCTGCTTGTGGTGACTGTTCGTCTTGCTGACCATGGTTTTTGTTTTTGTTACTTGTATTAACTGTTATTTTATTTTGGTCCGGAGGTACTAGTTTAACTATTGTAACTTTAACTTAGCTGTATGTATCAATTTGCATCGTTGAATATGTAAGCGGGCACGCCCTTTATGCCTGGAGGCTTTATTTACGTTTTAAGTTCTGTTTACGATTTTGTTTTATTATTTATTTCAGCTTGAGTTTCGTTTTCAGTGTTTTGTTGGTGGTATATTGGCGTGTGCTAGCTGACATATGGTGAATAATGTATGTTTTGTTTTATAATATTAATTACTTACACAATATTGTATAGAATCAAGGTCTTCTAAGTAGTAAGTTAACAGACAGCTGTGCTGCTGGGGAGTTAGTTCCACCACTTCTTCTTCCCAGCTAAAGCACTAGGAAGTGTCGAAGGGCGGGCGTTTTGGGGGGACTGTCTTGTGTAACTTTGACGTTCAAAAAGTGCTGACTCTCAGCCTAGTTTGAATAAATGACTTTTGATTTTGATTTTTATAAGAATGTTCGCAACGTTGCTCTTGTTTACGTTTCCCACACTGAATTTTCACCCTATCTTTCGGTGTTTACATCCGGCTCGGGATTCTGCAGCGCAAGCACCTTGTCTGTTGTGAACCACCATGCCGCTCCGCTGATGTCACTCTTAAGTATCTTTTACTACTTGGGATTCTGCAGCGCAAGCACCTTGTCTGTTGTGAACCACCATGCCGCTCCGCTGATGTCACTCTTAAGTATCTTTTACTATTGGGTTGTTCGATAATTAATGTTGTTTTTTTCTCATAGATTGCTTGAACTGCATATTTCATGTAGTAGTGATTGCGTGGCTTACATTATAATATACTGTTTTAAAGATTACACTTTAGACTATCTTTAGTCAAAGACTGAGCGTCATTAGTAAAAACAAGTTGTTTAAAAATTAAGTTGAAAATGGATTATCAAAGAGAGCATTATCGGCATATTTTATTGTTTTATTTTCGAAAGGGCAAAAATGCGGTGCAAGGTCGGAAGAAATTGTGTGAAGTTTAAGGTGAGGACTGCCTTACTGAAGGCTAGTGTCAGCGTTGGTTTGCTCGCTTTCGCTCTTGAGATTTGAATGTACAAGATGCACCACATACTGGTCGTCCAACCACTACTGATGACGACAAAATAAAGGCGGTAATCGAAACTAACCGGCGTATGACAACTCGAGAGATAGCAGAAAAGCTCAACATATCAAACTTGCACTTACACCAGCTTGGTTATGTAAATAAACTGGATGTTTGGGTTCCTCATGAACTATAGGAAATCCATCTCTTCAAACGCATTAAAATATGCGACTCTTTGCTGAATCGTAACCAAAACGACCCATTTCTAAAAATAATCATAACGGGTGATAAAAAATGGATTGTTTATGATAACGTAGTCCGAAAATGATAATGGACCAAGCAAAATGAGCCCCCACAATCGACATCCAAAGCCAATATTCACCGAAAAAAGATTATGCTTTCTGTGTGGTGGGATTATTAGGGTATAGTCTCTTTTGAGCTGCTTCCAAGAAACCAAACTATTGATTCAAATGTCTATTATCGTCAACTATCTAAATTGAATGAAGAAATCAAGAAAAAATGCCCTGGACTGGCCAATCGCAAAGGTGTGATAAACCCCTTTGATAACTGGTCAAAAATGAACAGAGCTCAATTGGGAATTGATGCCACATCCACCCTATAGCCCGAACTTAGCACCATCATAATCATCATAGATTACCATTTGTTTTGCTCCCTTCAAAACCATTTGAATGGCAAAACTTTCGATTCGGATCATGCTGTTAAAAATGAGTTGGACCAGTTCTTCGCTTTTAAAAACCAGGGCTTCTTTGAACGTGAAGTTTTTCAGCTTACCGAAAGATAGCAAAAGATCATCCAACAAAATGGTCAATATATCATTGACTAGCTTCTACCCGCAACTTCGTCCGCGTTAAATTTCTTGCTGCCCCGACCCTGCCCGTCACGTCGAATCGCCTACCCGAGCGATTTTCCCCGTTTTTGCAACATTTTTCATTACTGCTCCGCTCCTCTTGGTTGTAGCGTGATGTTATATAGCCTATATCCTTCCTCGTTAAATAGGCTACCCAACACAATAATAATTTTTCAATTCGAGTCGTTCCTGAGATTAGCGCGTTCAATCCAACAAACAAACTCTTCAGCTTTATAATATTAGTATAGAATAATGTTTGTTGTTAATATAAATAAATTTAGTTTGAAAAATATGAAAAAAAAAACGACATTAATTATCGAACAACCCAATATAAAACGGCAAATTTCCAAGTAGGTACAATAAATAAGTATTAATTAAGTTTGTCAAATCATTCTTATTTTGACATAACTATGTCCAAACTGCTAATGGTGTAATTTTATTCAACAGTTTTGGCGTAACTTAAATTCTTTTTGATAATCTTGCTTTTCGAATTTCAAGTATGTATGTCAATTAGGTTTTTGACAAAAATTTACACCACATTCAAAATCTCTTGATAAGTCTGGTTGTCAGACTTGCGGGGATCTGACGACCCGGAACGACTGTCAAAGATCTACGGATGACAGCTGGCTGGCTTAACGTAATTTCCGAGTCACGAAGGGGTCTTAGATATTTAGAAGGTTACCCACCCGCGGCCCGCCCGCAACTAGTGGTACATAACCAGATCGATCGACCTCTACGACTACTATAACTTAGCAACAAGCCCCTAAAAGAGATAAACTATTAAAACTTTATTCTGTTACAGGTTGTGTTCATAGGCTCGTCGCTTATTTCCGTAGGGAAAGTGTGTGAACCGATTCTCGTTTCCCCGATGACGCTATTAGGTGTCATGTGCACGCCGAGAATATTGGCAATTTTCGGGTGCAATTACTTTCACTATGCAGTTTGAAGCAAGAAAAATCCGGTTATTCTGCGGCAGAAAATATTTTTAGAGGTGTGAGATTCCGTAAAATTGCAAATCGGTCGGAAAACTCTTGATCGGAATCACTTTCACAAAGGAATGAACAAGAAAATACGGCATAAAGTATTCTCGTTTCAATAGTGTTTGAGTTGTAGACATAATCACCGGAAACGCGCTGGATGCTGATTACCTGCATCGTAGAGTTTCGTAGCGCTTCGTAGCACTCGTAGACTCTACAGTCTACGGCGTAGCCACTTTTATGCATTCTATTTTTTATTAAAGTGTCTACGCAGAAAAGGCTGGGAACAAGAATGTTCGTAAAAGAAAATATAAACAGCATGTTCAGGCGTCAAACAAAACAAGCATAACACAAGTTTATGGGCTTCCCATTCAAATCTTTTGACTAATAATAAATGTTAATTTAACGCAGCAATAAGACGTTTCCCATATTTTTTCACGTCGACAAGCTGAGGAAATATTAAATTTATAACGTCCCCAGTCATTACGGCGATTTCATCAAAATTTAATTTACTCGAATAGGAACGTGAGGGAACTCATTTTGATGCCTCTCTCGTGACAATAGCAAGTAATGTTCTAATTTCTTATGTCGAGATTACTTTACGGCCCAGCGGGGTATTGTTCATATTTGCGAGATTGTTATTTTTATGTATGTAATCATAACAAGTGTTATACTGTGAACGAATTGGAACGAAGTGCTATACTGGTAAATTACTATAAACCCCCACGATGTGAAGTAGATTTACGCCTATTCGGCGAACTCGGATGTAACCTTGGAATGTCTGTCATCTTGCGAAGCTTTGATGTCAGTATACATACGGTTATTTCTTGGGACCGGTTCTATAAAAGAACACAATATTGGAGAAAATTAAGCTCAATTTTATATTTCTAAAGTATCTTGATGTCACCAAGGAGATGTTATAAAACAGTTATTATTTCGCTTCTTCCTATAATTGTTTCAACGACTTATAAAGCAGGCTCACACCAACCAATTTCATTCCAGACTCTGCTTATTTGTTAAGCAGGCATACCTTCTCCAAACGTAGCTCATTTCTTATTAAAGGCCTATAAAAATTTAAGGAGCGCGTTTCAATCGCAGCGGGTAGTAGAGGGCGCCACCGGAACTGAGCCGGGGACCGCCATAACCGTAACTCACGTACCAGCATCGGACTGCGTTCAAAAGTGATGTTACATGTGCACCTATTTATGTAGCCCACTACCTCCGCCCGATTGATGGCGATTAACTTCGGGCACACACTACATAGCTCCGATTAAACGTATTCCGGTCACAACTGACAATTTATTGGGCAATTAAATTGTGTTTAGGTGATGTTGGACGTCAATTTATATTAACTACGTGTCGGTTCAATTGAATTATTAATGTGTGGAAATCAATTTTTCGTTTGTGTCCTCAGAAATTCAGAATATTATATACGTTAGTAGGTGTCGTTCAGTATTTCGGGTCTGTATTTTCGAGTTTATCTGTTTATGGTTAGAGTCTATTATTTTAAATTAGCACCTGTTTTACAATGTTTTTTCTCTTCAATAAGACGCATATTGCTATGTGAATACAAAAAGGTAATTTACGTGTACGTTTGCCCTTCTTTGACCATTATTATTGTTGCTGAGCAAGCTTCTACAAAAACTGTCAGTTGCCAGATTTATCAGAATTATTGAGCATTATATTATTATATATTTCCCGAAAAATTGTCCCCAATTTTGTCCAAAAATATGTGCCATCCGGGAATCGTTTCATCCTACCTTTAATAAATGTATTGGTGTGTACTGTTTATCGATTAACAATAAAGAATAATATTAGTGGCACGGGTTCCCGGTCACGAAAGTGCCCTTTTTGCCCTTGGGCCTCGTAAGGCAAGGCAATAGGATTATGCCAGGAATAAGGGCAGAAGCCTGCACCTGTGTTAGGCTTTGATAAAATTTCAGTGGGACTATCAACTTGTTTCCTTAATTATAAAAAGATAGATAGAATTTGATCGTGGAGACGATTTTATTCTGACGTGCACTCTAATTTATTTAGTAATATTGTCAGGCCATAATTTAGGGTTTGGGTGTCCTAGAAGGCGACTAAGGGACTTTCTAGAAAATTGGCAGCAGCGTTCTCCATGCATTTAACCACCATACTGCGATGGTCAATGATGATGATAATTTAGGAGCGTTTAAGAGCATTCGTCCTAATTACTGAAATTTAAACTAGTTCCTTTCCTATACGTACTGATTAAAAAAACATTGGCTGAATAAGTTGAGGGCGAAATTTCCGCGAGTTAAGACTTTTCTTCCGTTTCCTTGGCCGTGTAACAAACTGTGTGCGAATGTTATATTTATGGACTTTCCGTTCTCACTTTTTCCGAGAACATTATTGCTGAAAGAGGAGTAAAACGATACACAGCTACAATAAACAGTTTTACTGTTATAGCTCGGGGTCATACGTAATCTTTACAAATTATATACGTCGTATTATTTTTTAATGGGCCCCTCTAGCTTTGGCCTTGGCTTTAGTCGTATAACAAAATCGGTATTAAAGCAACGAGTAGCCTATGACTTAACCTCGACCTTTTGCCTGTTTTTATATTATGATTACATGCTGCTTATAATGTTTTTGAAGTGAAAACTTCTTTACCGGCGTTGTGCACTTTTTTTGTAATGGGTAAAAAATGTTAAACTCGCGTCAGGCACGTGACCAGCACCCCTAGCCTAGTTGATAATCTGCAATCGTTAACGCTAGTCGCTTAACGTTAAGTCACGTGGTTAAAACAAACGAATAGAAAATTCGTAGCCAAATTCACATCGTTCAAAATGATAGAATGATTTTTTATCGTTTCTACAATGTTCAACGCTAAATCCTTTGTCGTTTTTCTAAAGACATTGTAGAACAAGCGGCCGACTCAGGCGCGTCAACATGCCTACCAACTTATCGTTTTCTACAATTGCTGACACCGAGGCGTTACCGATTGGAGAACGGAATTCGACACGAAAAGTTTGTGACTTGGCTAGGGGGGCTGATCGAAAATTCGTAAGACGGACGGAGAGTGATTTTTCTGAGAGATAAACTTTTTAATGTTATATATATTGTCATGCTTGTGTACGATAGCGCAATAAATAAATATTGTATTCTACCACATAAATGATAGTACTTTTATACTGATAATTAAAGCAATTCGTGCAAAATTATTCCCTAACCATTCCAAAATAGCAAAAATGCACAACGTTAATATTAAAGTTTCCACTTCTGCCGGCACTCCCGGAGTGCAACGCGTCGTTTTTTTTTATTTTTATTATTTTGATGTATTTTTAGGGAACAAAGACAATGTAGCACACAGCTTAGCACAATTTGAAGGCATACAGTTTGTCATATTCGAGCACACCCTCTTTTTTGTATTCTACTTATCGCAAGACATAACTTGGGTCGAGCGATATGTCACGCTAACATCAATATGTAGCCAATGTAGTGACTTGTAATGAATGTTTGTAAATTTGTGGGGCTCGTGGCTAACTAATAACTTCGCGTCATTCGGTTCGTGGATGGCTATTCATTGCTCACGAGACCCCTGCGTGCCTCGGAAAGCACACAGGGGTTTCGGCTGTCATTTGTAGATCTTTGACAGTCTTCAGAAGTCCTCAGAAGTACTCAGAAGCTCAAAAGTCTGACAGTCGATCTTTCCAAGGGGTATTGTGTTACCCATTACCTGAATTATGATCGTCAGATTGATAGTGGCTTCTTGTCAAATATTGATATTTAGTTGTATTCGGTTAGAAGCGGTTCGGTTGTAAGCTGACCACTACATAGTTGGGAAAAGGATAAGCAGATTGATTTTGCATGATTACTTAATCAAAATCAGAAGTCATTTATTCAAACTAGGCTGAGAGTCAGCACTTTTTGAACGTCAACGTTTCATAAGACTGTCCCCCAAAAGACCCACCCTTCACCACTCCCTAGTGCTTTAGCTGGGAAGAAGTGGCGCAACAAATATTACGCATATTTTGGCTAATTAGCTATTTTTCAGGTTAAAAGCAGGAAAGCGGACCTCGGGCTCCGAAAGGATGCAACCGGGATATCGCAAGGATGATGATGAGCAATTTTTCAGGTTTGAAATAACCTAAATAAACATAATTTATTCGATTTTGTTGCATATTTCGAACATTTATATGATGCATATTTCTATCATTTCAAGTTGCATTTGGAGCAGTGTTGACCCAATGGTGTGAGCCCCGACTTACAAGTTGTTGTAGGTCGTGGGTTTGAAACCAGGCAGGCGCTATACATTGTGTAAATTATTTCCTCACCTCTGGTGAAGGAAAATCTGGTTGAAACCGGCATGTTCTAGAACCAAAAATTCGAAGACATGACGTGACGTCTACCAACCCGCACTAGGCCCGCGTGGTAGATTACGGCCCACTCCCTCGCACCAAGAGGAGGCCTATGTCCCAGCAGTGGGAACCATATAGGCTGATTGTGATGATGAAGTTGCATTTAATCCGGTCTCTAGTGATAAAATATTTTATTAAGTAACAAAAACATTAATTATAATTACAACTGAGCAGTTTTCACTGTAACATGTTGCACACACTACCATATGTTGCGTGTTACGTACTTATGTAGTAAGAACATAATAACATTTGCGCAAAGTTAGCTTTCCCGAGACTTTACTCGCGCGGTTAAATTGTGGGTGATAAAATATATTGCATAGTAAGTGCGCTCGGAAAACGTTGCTCTTGACGATCTTTCATATGTACATATTTCTGGAATTCGAATAATTTTAATAAAATATAGCTTTCCATAAGTACACACTTCATTACCACTTCTATCTCTAAAAAAAGTATTCTATGTCCGTCCTAACTCAGGTCATGGTCTACCCGTATTTAGGCCTCTCCCACATTAAGCGTGCGCGATCCTCGGGCGTGTGAGTAGAGCGAGCGCCGCGCGCGCGTCGCGAGCGCACTGCGTGAGCGTCGCGTTTAGCTGCCCTGCGGCGCGCGCGCGGCGTGCACGCGGCGCGCACACGGCGTTCGCCTTGGCGTTTAACCCCTTTCAGTCAAGTCAGTCACAATTTGGACAATTTTCGTTTCAAAATCCACACTATCCACACTAATATTATAAATGCAAAGTAACTCTGTCTGTCTGTCTGCCTGTCTTGCTTTCCTGCTAAAACTACTGAACCGATTTAAATGAAATTTGAAACTCAGATAGTTTAGAGCCTGAGAAAGGACATAAGCTACTTTTTATTTCGCGACTTTGTCTGCGTCCGCGATAAACGACATTTACGCAGAAGAAGTCGCGGGCAGAAGCTAGTCTTTTATAAAGTGCTGATTTCTTCCCACACCTTTTTTTTTGCAATACGATCACTATACTCCTTTGTAGTCCTGTCTCATATCGCAGGACGATTCTGTATTTCTAGGATAAAGCTTTCGATATTAATTTCACTCGGTGACTCTATTTTTAACGTGTGTCAACACAACACTGCCCACCATGTGACTGACCGAAACAGTAGCGGGCGAAGGGGTAAGAACGCGACTCGAGCGCCGCGTGCGCGCCGCGCGCGCGTCGCAGTGCAGTTAAACGCGACGCTCACGCAGCGCGCTCGCGACGCGCGCGCGGCGCTCGCGCTACTCACACGCCCGAGGATCGCGCACGCCTAATGTGGGGTCAGCCTCAGATAGATGGATAGACCATGTGGTCTATCCAACTATCTAAATTTGTTCAACCGTTTTAGCGTCAAAGCAAAACAAACAAACAAACTCACTTTTGCTTTTATTTTACAGGTGCATTTGCTATTTTTGTATATGTACTTGTGATGTTTTTATGATCAGTAAACAATATCGAAAGTGATTGTTGATAATGTATTCAAGTACTCAGAATTTGTTGTTTACTCAAACAAAGGACAATGCATAGTCATTAGTGAGTAATAAATAATACACCTACGTATCGTACCTAATCAACGTTTCTACGTAAGTACTTGTATGATATTTTTAAACTAAACTCTTGATAAGCTGATATCAGATGCTTCACTCGCGAAGGTCCATTGTTTTTCGGTCCTCGTGCACATTACACCGAAAACAAATAGGTATATCGGTGTGATGTTGGGAATTGGAGCGAAATGATACCAAGGCGAATGATGAGTAAATACTGCCTTTATTAAAATAATGTTACTTGTTTTATACTGTAAGACACGTATATGAACTAATAATATAAAGGTGCCTACGTACACACGACACCTCCCCCTTTTTTTTTTTTTTTTTTTATATGAGACATAAATTGGTTAACATAATATTGGATGCTTATTACTATATGGTTACATTTAGCTTATTATAAATGGACATGACAACGACAGTTTGTCTTTCTTACATTCTATTTTATAAGTATGTGGTTTTTACAGTGCAATTGCTGTTGGTACATAAAGTAAATACATCAATCATAATATGGCTTTGTTCTGTTTTTGTGAATTACATCAGTTTTTCCATTAATTTCGATTTCTACATTTGGTGAAATGTCCCTGATAACTTTGTACGGTCCTGAGTATAAGCTTGTGAGTTTATTGCCGGTTTCGTTTTTTACTAATATTTTGTCATTGGGGTTATAATGTTTGGGGTTAATATAAGTATCATACTTACGTTTTGTTACCAACTTACTGTTAATTAAATTTTTGCGAGCTTGTGTTTGTGATAACTGTAACCTGTATTTTAGTTCGAGAGGGTAACTATTATAGTTGTGTAGCGGCTCGATTTTTTGAGTGAGGTTGCTTGGCAAATTGCACTTTTTACCGTAAACTAATTCAGACGGAGTGAACTTAGTTGACGTATTTACAGAAGTATTATAAGCGAAACACCAATAGGGTAGCCAAGTACTCCAGGATTCCGATTTTTGTTCCGTTTGAATACGAAGAAATGCGGACAAACTTTTATGTGAGTTTTCTAAAGCTCCTATGCTTTGATGGTGATATGCTGTTGAGTTAAGTTTTTTAATATTAAGCAAAGCACATACCTCTTTTACTGTTTCTGCCATAAACTCAGTACCCCTGTCGGTGGCGATTTCCTCCGGCACTCCATGATGAAGCACGAAGTTGTCCACAAATGAACGTGCAACTTCTGCAGCTGTTTTTGTTATAAGTGGAGAAGCACATACATATTTTGACAACTCGCACTGTATTGTTAGTATGTATGAATATCCATTGTTGTCCCTATCTAATGGCCCTACTAAATCTAGGTAAATCTTTTCAAAAGCAGTGTGTGCTGTAGTCGTGACGGTCATTGGTTCCTTAACTTGTACTGTGTACTTTTGTTTTTGGCAATCTGGGCATTTTTTCACATAATTTTCAACATCTGTATCTAGGCCTGGCCAAAAGTAATATTTCCGAATTTTATTTACCATTCGCCTTATACCCGCGTGGCCACTTGTCGGTAAAAGATGAAAATCATTAAGTATTACCTTTCTGTCGTCCTTATTTTCTACGCGTTCTACATCTTGTATTACGATTAATCTGGGGCCTAACCAATTTTCGCTGTCTTTGATTTGACTGATTAATTTTTCTACAAATACTCTATTATTCTTACTTTTCATAAAATATACTTCCTCTACACATATCTCACTACAAAAATTACTCAGTGCTTTCACAAATTCTGCTCGAGTCATTTGCGAGTGAGCCGCTGGTTTTATATACGTAGTCCTTTTATTTTTTGAATAGATGAACACATTGTTTTCTTTATTTTGTTCATTTTCTTTCTTTAATTTTTCTAACCCTGAATTATCTATAAATCTTAATTCTACCACTTCTTTTGGTCTATTCTGTATCTCAACAACTTTTGGTCTTTCTAAATAAACGCTTGGTTGGGCTGCCTCGTTTGATGGTGGGTTGGCATTCAATTTTAGTTTCTGCGCCCGTGTCATAACACATACGCTATTGTTCATGTCCTGCAAATCTTTTGATGTTAATCGAGACAGTGCGTCTGCTGCTGCATTGTCTCGACCTTTGACGTATTCAATTTCGTAATCGTATTCCTCTAGTATCAATTTAAATTTAAGTAGTCTGCTGGATGGGTCTTTGAGATTAAACAGGTAAATCAATGGTTTATGATCAGTTTTAATTTTAAATGGACGGCCAAATAAATATGGTCTAAAATGTTTCACTGCCCACACTATTGCTAGTAGTTCTTTTTCAATAGTGGGGTAGTTTTTCTCTGATTTATTTAGGCCTCTGCTTGCGTAAGCTACTGGACGCCCATCCGCATTTGATAAAATAGCTCCAACTGCATAGCCCGATGCGTCTGTTTGTATTATAAATTTATTTTCTAGTGAAAAATTTGGATATTGTAGTATTGGCGGTGTTATCATAGTCTCTTTTAGTATGTCAAATGATTTCTGACAATTGTTATCCCAATTAAATACTGCATTTTTTCTGCATAATAAATTAAGATAGTAAGCTTTATCTGCAAAATTTGGAATAAACTTACGATAGTAGTTCGCAAAAGCGACAAAACGTTTTACGTCGTCTACATTTTTGGGAATTGGGTGTTCCTTAATAACACCTATTTTTGCGGGATCTGGTAGTACACCTTCACTTGATACTATGTGGCCTAGATAAAGCATCTCTTTCCTTAAAAAATTGCATTTTGTAGGGTTTAGTTTTAAATTAACTTTGCGTAAGCGATCAAATATGTCTATGAGGTTTTTATTGTGATGAGATAGGGATTTTCCAAGGACTATTAAGTCGTCGAGATATACTAAGCACTTATCGTATGTTAGACCGGCCATAGCCATTGTCATCATGCGTGAGAAGGAACTGGGACTGGTTTTCAAACCCATCGGCATTCGCGTCATCTGGTATTGCCCAGAAGCAAATGCTGTGTATTTGCGGCTGTCTTCGTGTAGATCTACATTATAGAAACCTTGGTTTAGATCTAAGTGGCTGAAGTAAATGCAGCCTGATAAAGAGTCTAGTATTTCATTTATATTTGGCAGAGGAAACTTATCATCTTGTATGCAGCTGTTAAGTTTGCGATAATCGATTACTAATCGCCATTTTTTATTCCCCGCTGAGTCTGGTTTTTTGGGTACTAGTAGAACTGGGCTTGACCATTCGCTGTTACATTTTTCTATAACACCTTGCTGTAGTAAATTTTCTATTTGTTTGTCGATTTCTCCTTTCTGTGAGTATGGTAGTCTAAATGGCTTTGAATATATCGGTGCTACATTCGATTTTAAGTTTATTTTGTGCGTATATAAGTCTGTGGTCGTCATTTTGTCCCCTGCAAGACAAAAAATGTCGGAATACTTCGCGCAAATTTTTTCTATTGATAATTGTTCCTCTTTGTTGAGGTGATTTAAATCTAGATTTGAAAATAGGCTTTTAACCCTATCCGCGTTATTGATTGTTTTTTCAAAAGAACAGATATTGTAATCTGACGATTTTTGAATGATGGGATTAATTTCTTCTATGGTTAAATCATTATCCGTTGTATTAAGGACTCGGATCGGAAGCATTCCGTTTTTGGGTTTTACTAATGTGCTAGCTATAAAAACTCCGTTTTGCAGTTCTGATGCACAAATAACAATTTCTTCAAATGCATACCTCGGCTGAGCACTAATAAAATGTATTGATTCACACCTCGCGGGTATGGTTATATTTTTGCGTGGAAAACGTAATGGAAAAGAAATTTCAACATTGTTATTCCATAGCAACAAAGTATTGTTACCCAGGTTTAGAATTGATTTGTATTTGTTTAAGAAGTCATGCCCTATTATGCCACTGGTCTTACAAGGCAAGGAATTAAAAACATAGAATTTATGTTTCAGTATCTGATTTCTAGAACTCAATGCTAGATAAACATATCCAATTGATTGGACTTTGCCCCCCATTCCAAATACGTCGATGTTCTGTTTATGGATTGGAATGTTTTGCTCCATTACATGTTTATATTTTATTGCCGATATGGAGGCACCGGTGTCAATTAACCAATTATATGGATAACCATTGCGACCATTTAAATAAAGGGTACTAGAATTATTATTTGTAAAAAGAATTGCTCTTTTAGTCACGAAAAAACTCATTATTTTCGTGGGATGGCAAAGAAGATTCGGCTGTTTGCAAAGAAGCTTCGGTTGCCTGTAAAGAAGTCGTGTCTGAGTTTGTCAAAGTATGTAATTGTGCTTGGCGACTATAACTAGATCTACCTCTGTTCCTGAAGGATGACCGCCTTGCACCGCGCGCTGAGTTCCGCTGACCTCGCCAACCGCGCCCGGTGCCCTGCTGGTAACCGAAGTTCTCGCTGTTTTGCTCTTCTGCAGCTACTTGTGACGTATCTCTGGCCCTCATATTGGCTCGACGATTCCCGAAACCCCTGTAATTGTTATTTTGATAGTTATTGCGATTGAAATACAAAACTTCTGATTCGATGGGTCGTGTCATTTCTTCATCTAAAGCTGCTTGAACGGCATCTTTTAACGAGGTATAGTTCCTTGCTGTTATAACTGTACTGAGTCTACGATTTCTCAATCCATCTGCGAAACATTTTATAGCGAGTTTTTCGTTCAGTGGACGTAAAACCTTGTATGCGTGGTCCTTACCTTCCGACTGAGAAATGGTCAGGTCGACGAACATTTCTGTAATTTTATTACCAAACTCATCAATTGACAGATTTTCCTGTCTGAAACATTGCAGTTTGCGTTGAATGGCGGTCGCGGATTTTTTCGGTAACAGCTGAATTTTCATATCATTAATAAGTGCATCAGTGCTGGAATAATCAGGGGATAATTTCAATTTCGCGGCTCGAGTTAATCTATTTTTCAAAACAAAGATTACTAACCTTTTCTGGGAGTCGCCGTCGAGCTCTGAGCTGTAATATTCAATACCATCTATAAGACGATTAATACTGGATTCATCGTCGGCTGAAAGAGGCAATAAATTCATTGCTATCTTTAAATCAAACTTGGCCATTTTTTGGCTTTCCTCAGTTTTCACAGAACACAAGCTTAATATTTCCTTATGAATTATATTAAATTGTTCACAATTCTTTTTTATTAACAAGTATTCTTGTTCCTTAATGCTGCCTTTAATTGCTTCTAATTTTCCTAAAATATTTTGATATTCTTCATACAAGTGGTTAGCTTCTCGTACCTTTACTTCAATTGTTTTACCTATTCGCCTCGTGGCACCTATCTTCACTAAATATGTTCTTAATTCTTTTATCTTTACAAGTAAATCTGATAGCTCTTGAGCCATATGGCATAATTATCAAATATAGAAGCCTTTACAAACCTGAGGCGTCTTTTTAGTATATTTTCTTACTTATTAGGTACAGCTGTTTTCATACATACATAATACTGGTACATTTCAATTAGGGATATTTAGTAATAATATCTAGGCGTATAATAAGATGTTTAATACAAGAGTGTATATATGGTGTTCACGAGATTTCTCTACTTAGGGTTGATGAGTAATGTCTAAAGTCCACCTTTGGATCCTGTCGCACCGGACTAATGGCTTTAAATTGTTGGCACTTTCACGGTTGGGTAATAGGTAGTCACTCACTTTAATTTAATGTTACCACTTCACTATTTTATTTTCCTTCTGGTGCTTGGTGGCAGTAGGTATTAGCATGCAGTTGTCTCCTTATTCATGGTCATACTCATGTATACTAATTTATTTATGTATATGTTTCGTGTGTTTGTCCATGTCTTTTCAAATCGTTTCATCCTTTTGAAGTTTTCTGCTATACATTCTCCATTCCCACATTTATTTTTGGGTCTCGCCGAAAGTATGAAATTGACCTTCGCAATGCGTGTCGATTTATTTCATTAGTCATCCACTTGGTGTGACAGTTCTTGTAAACCCTGAACATAAAGTACAGGAATCCCAGCAACAGCAGCGACAAAATCACCAACAAAACCACATTCGTTGTACTGGTATGGTACTTTAACTGCTCCAAATCTGCGTTGTTATTACCGCCAGAAGCTGTTTGAGCTATAATAACTTCTTCCTTACTCTGATTTTTCCCCATGACAATAAACACAAATAACACTGTTCACACTGTTTCTCACAAAGACTTGTTTGCGACTACACTTGCGGTTCATCGTGGAACGGTATCCTTATACGGTCATAGGAATTGTAAACAAAGTCCAGGGGACTATTTCGTCACGGTCGCCATGTGATGTTGGGAATTGGAGCGAAATGATACCAAGGCGAATGATGAGTAAATACTGCCTTTATTAAAATAATGTTACTTGTTTTATACTGTAAGACACGTATATGAACTAATAATATAAAGGTGCCTACGTACACACGACATCGGAATTCTGCTGTTTTAATTTTTCGATCAAAGTTAGAATATTCTATTTAATGTAGTCCTTTATGGGCACTCATGAAACTTCAAAAGCTAGGTGCATGGTTCCAATTGATCGTTTCCTATGGAATAGAGCCGGCAAGAAACTCCACGGTAACTCTTTAAGTAAATTGGCTGTTACAATGTTTTACAGTTACAGTCTTAATAGGTAATGGAGGATCCTAGAGTAAATAATGTTCTGTGGGGAGGGCAGTGTAGCCTGTCAACAAGTACTAGGTACATAATAAAATAGTTGGTCTAAAAATTCTACAGTCTACAACGTTCTCACATTCATAATATATTAAAGAATCTACATAAATAGTAGAGATATAAAATATAAGAACCTACATAAACCAAATGACATGACTGCCATGACAACCAGTAATAAATATTTGAAATTAGAATCGTAGGTATTATATCGATCATTCGGCATGCGAGTGAAAGATGTCGAGACCCGTAATCCAACATAGTGTTATCGGTTTACTAATGAATTTATTTATCACCGTATCACTTCAAGTGAAATATTCTGAATGAAAGATAAAAATGAACAAAAAGTGAAGCTTTAATGGACGTAGGTGGAAGGAGCGGCAGTGGTTGGTGGCCCAGTGGTAGCGCCCCGAAATATGCGTTGTGGGTCGTAGTTTCGAATTTTCGAACTGTGTGTGTAAATAATTCCATCACCACTCATAAACGGTGATGGAAAGGATCGTGAAGAAACTGGCCTATCCAAGAACCAAAAATTCGAAATCATGTGACATCTACCAACCCGCACTGGGCCCGCATGGTAGATTACGGCTCTCTCCCTTTCGAAGAGAGGCGGCCTGTGTCCTTACAGTTCGAACATTATAAGATGATTATGCAGCTGTGGCTGTGAACTGTGTGCTCACGCAATTTTCCATTTAAAAACACCTTGTTTAGTCTACGTTGCAAACATACTTCAGACAACATTATAATATCAGGAACAAAAACGAGTTCTCTTTCCATGAAAGGCTAGCCAAACTGCCCGTAGGCGTAGTAAAGGTTACAAAGGGATTTTATATCAAACAGATGGGGAGAAGAATGCAGCTCTGCATTCTCGTTTGCTTAATTAGATAATTGTAACATTTTCCGTATACTTTATTTTTCGATATTGCTTATTAATGATTGATTTTTACATAACCACGGTTGCATTGTCGTTTAGGCAAAAGACACAAACTGATAGCGCAGTACTCTGAGGAATCCTGGGGTTTTCTTGTTTTCATCAACCATCCGGTGATAATGTTCCCACAGCTGGGACAGAGCTCTCCTTATGATGAGATGAAGCGGGCCGCATTCTAACATCCAGTCCAAGCGCCAGTCAGTCGGGTCCAGTGCAAGTTGGTAGATGTCACAAGTATTCCAAATATTGGTTCTAGGACATGCCGGTTTCCTTATGATGTTTTCCTTACCGTTTTGAGAGCAGAGGTGAAAAAATTAAATAAATGAAATAAAGTGCCTGCGTGGGCCGTAGCCCTATACCACTGAGCCACCAGTGCTTACACATTATTTACAGAAGGTTGCATGTAAATGGTAACTAAACCAGTTAATATAGCCTCTTATTCTATTGAAACTCCGTACTACGCTAGACTGGCTTTGAGTCAGTGTTACCATTGACATGCGCCATACTGAACTATTGATATTAGTGATATTACTACGGAATCAATCCTCGAATAATTACCTTACAATTACCTTTCAGGTACACAGTCAACCGCTCGTCAGTTGAATATAGTTGCATTAATTTGAGCAGCATTAATTAACTCTATTCACCTGGCTTTGCTTATTGAATGCAGGCTGCTTTTATCGAAAATTGATATTGATTGTTTTTTTGTAAACAACTATAATTGACTGTAATTTCGGAAGTCAGGCGCTTGGGTTTTTATTTTCGTTTTTTCACCGATTTCCGCTTTACTGTTATTTGGACTGTGTAGTGTTTTTTCTGAAAGCTGGTTGTTTTATTACCAAAAAAATATTCATAATCATGCCAATAGTCATTTAATTATTTGCTTTTTTGGAAAATTTTCACTAAATGAGTAGAGAATAGTAAATAAGAGTGATTATTATTAGTAAATTTAAAAAATACATATTATTGAAGCTAACTCAAAAACATCTTTCTTATCAGAACTTGACTAAACTTAAATGGGACCATTCGGTAAGTACAATCTTCCAAACAATAGAAGATTTTTTGAAATCGGGCTCTAAGTAGGGTAAAAATACAACCGAATTGAAAACTTTTTTTTTTGGAAGTCTGTAAAAAAGCAACGATGTTGAGTTATATTGAAAGAGACAATTAATTTCATTTACAATTTAAAAATATACCAACCCAGGAATCCATACAGACACCTTACGTCGAAAATTCTATAAAAAGGTCTAGATTTTTTACCCAAAATTCCTTTCATTTCCAAAGCAAGTAATATAGCTACATAGTATCGCTTTCTTTCCAACATTTATACGAACACAATCCAACACATCTGGCGAACGTAATCTTGTTATGAAGAAAAACTTTCTTAATAAGAGCGCTGTTTGGTTTCCTATTTCCCTCCATAGCCATGAAGAGGAAAGGATGAAATAATTACTTGTGTTTCTGTCTGTTGCGTTCTAATTGATTTTATTTCTGTGAGCCTTGTGTTGGGGAAATAATCGAGTGCAGTAATATTATGGTTTGCTCGAGAGACCGACCGCGACCTCATTATTATTGTTGGCGCAAACAAGAAAATTAACCGTTTGTGTTTTTTTAGTTCTGATTTTGAATGACCTAACCAGTTGGTGGTGTTTATATGTATTGGAAATCTGATTATTATAATAAAATTTCAAAGAGGCATTTGTAAAACTTAGTTTAATGCAAAATCATTGAACTGCTGAACTTATTTATTCACTCTATGAAGGAAGCTTAAACACAGAATTTGAGATAATTGTAGTTATCAAATCGGTGTATCTACAGACAAAACTGATATATGATAATATGATAAGAGCTAGCAGAGCATACAAATCGATGTGTCAGAGTATTGATAATCCTGATTTATTCATCACCAGTGTCACTAAACTTAAAAAAAAACACTTTGGAACCGCTTTTTGAAGATCACTGACACTTTTTATGTTCTACTTTTATTCGTTCTAAGTTCTTTTATTTCTTACTTTCATTTAACTTGTCTACTCTCTCTTGTTCTATACCAATTTTATCAGTAAAAACTTGTAATTGGCCTTCTTTCACTATTGTTATCCTAATTATAACCTAGCTGTAAGTTTTCTTAAGATAATAAAATAAAAAATAAATCGGCAAATCTCAAACTGTTGTTTACCTTTTCCTAAAGTGTCAACACACGTGGATCTACTTTCGGCATCTCGTCTGAAGCACTGTGTTTTATTTGATGTAGTATGGTAAAAAATAACGCTTGTTTAATTTTCGTAAATATTTTTATTTGAGTGTTGATAACATCTTACATTGAGTATATTTTGTACTTCATTTAAGTACATATTTCAAACATTATCGTTGACGATAAGAAAAATTTTAATATAGAAAGATAAAAAAGTCAATTAGTATGCAGATCTTAATATTCCAACTTTTAAAGGAATTTGTTGTAGGTATAAAAGGTAAAAACCATCACAGTACAGTTATCGAGGTACCAAGAAATGCTACGTGGTAATGTTCCACGAGTTGAGTTGAGTTATACAAATGAAAAGGACAATTCCGTATTTTTAAGAATGTTCACAGTCTAATCTCAGTCTAAATCTGTCAGAAATGACTCGAATTTCCATACATATTTGACAAGTTTGTGACATTTGATTGTCGCTGCGATGAGACTGTGACTAGATTTTGAACGTTTTTAAGTAAGAGAAATGACCTTCAGGACTCATTTACCATACTACCAACTAGCGTTGCATGTAAGGTTGAACTCCCCATTGTGAATAATGCGGGGGTGGTGGTGGATGATGCGGCGGCGGCGGGTGGTACGGCGGTGGTGGCGGCGGATGGTGCGGGTGGTGGTGCGGCGGCGGTGGGTGATGCGGATAGTGGTGCGGCGGCGGCGGAGGCGGCGGCGGCGGGTGATAATAGTGGATCTCTCGGGATCGGTGATAGCAGGTGGGAGTACAGAACGTCCCGCACTGCGGCCCACAAGGGCGAGCGTGTGGTGGCGGCATAGCTGGAAGAAAACAGTTAGTCAATTTAAATAATTCCTGTTCTTCGGAGTCCCTGCCATGTATACCACTGCTATCGATGATGAAACCGATTACCATGGATTCAGTACATGATTCTGAACCCCTCATTGTTGGAATGTTTAATCGAATATGATTAAAAAATAACTGTTCCATACATTATGACCGCGTAGCAATTTGGTAACTGATCAGTTTCTACGCTAGGATATTTAGAATCATGTGCTGGATTCATGGTTCCAGTATGCGCGTCAACATACTTGCCACCTTGTGTTGAGGTTGGGCGTTACAATTCTTGCTAAAGCTTAAAACAATGAAACGCAAATGAGGATTGTGCAACGATAACTACCGATAAACATGATGATAACACACTTTATATGACGCCACGTCATCAAATTCTTGTGTGAATATCACGTATGTTTTGTTAGTATGTAGGTATGCAAATCTAATGGTGACAACTGCATCGTCTTTTGGTTTAAAAAGTTCAGACAATCTCGCTGCAGTACAGTGAGCAAAATTGATCTATAAACTATTATGGCTTGTGTATTTAACTGTCAAATCCGATTTGAAGACGTCATAAACGTTTGTGAACGTTTACAATTTCAAACCATTACTAACCAGTGGGAAAATTCTCGCAATTTCAAGAACGTTCACAATGCAGTCTGATCTCTGTCTCAATCTACCAAAAGTGACACGAATTTCCATACATTTTTGACAAGTTTTAGACATTTGAGGGATGAGACTACGACTAGATGTTGAACGTTTTTAAATACGAGAATTTGCCTTCTGATCTCCATCGCGTTACATACATACTACATACTGTCTATCCAACTTTCCTTACTATCCTCGAAATTAAAAGTTAAAAACAATGAAAAGATTCCCTTACCTTGTTTTGTTAGTTCCTTTTGTTCACAAATACTTAATACAATAATTTTGTTAAATAACTTGTTTACTGCAGGTGAAATCAACAGTGAATGATAAGGGTCCAATCGTTGTACCTATTTATCGATTTTTTCGTAACCTACGCAGGTCCTTATCAGAGGAGCTGATAAAGCGATTTCGACAACGTGACGTTGATGACTAATAACTCAGGTTATAAGTAATACGGACTATTTTCTTATGAAAACGGAACTTGGCGAATGCGTATGTTATTTTTAGTGACACACAATATTTATTTACAAATGTACTTAGCGTGAGTCATCTCTCTTTTCGAAGAGTTTTAGATTTACGTAGCCGTAGTCAAATAATCAATAAAATGATTTATTTGACTGCAGTGAAAATGGGTTAGAGACTTAGACGTATAATCGTATAAGCAGGGTAGATCGAGTTAAAAATCACACAAAATAGAGTCACCATAAGAACTTCTCTTTTAGAAACCTCTCTATTTTGTGTGATTCGCCGCAATGAGAAAAAGGGCTAATGGATGTAATAACAGCCACGATCGTTAATCGATCAGGTAAACTTACGCTTGGCGCGCTCAGTCTGTAGATGGATGACCTTTGTTGATTTTCATTTTGACCTCACAATTGGCCTAAGCACCCTCGTAAACCATGAAATTGACAGCCATGATGGAAATGTGAATACTCTCGTGCGTGTGAACGTTGACGTCTATTACTATTGATGTCTAATGGGACTGTTTACTTTCAGTCTGTCTGTAACTTGAACATTACTGATGAATTGTGGATGTATATACAATTATATACCCTTGTCCAACCCTTTGAAATAATACAGACGTGATGTTATGAAGAAATCTCTTTTCCGCAACTTTCTTGCGTAACTATCCCGTCGTTCAAGTGTACACATAAGTCCGTTCGCGATAGTGTAATTTTGCGCAAATGTCCCTTCGCGCAAAAGTGTTTGCGGTAATATCTTATCGTATCGGGGGTATGCGCAAGTATTTTTTGCCCAAATTTCTTTCGCGCAAGTGTCCTAGATCCCTTGATATGATATTTCTCAATCAGTTAGTTTGAAGAGATAAGCTGCGAATGTAGGCATTGTAGACTCATAGATATTTTAGTTTGTAGACCATTTTCTTTTTTTAAATTACTGTATTTGTTGACAGGTTTGAAACCATTGTAGGTAGCAAATTATTTATAAAAAGAATAACCGTGGAGTTTCTTGCCGGCTCTTCTCAATGGGGATGTCCACGATTTTGATGTTTCATAAGTACCCATGTAAAACTAGCTGTGCCCGTGGCCCGCTTGGAAGTCGGAAATTATGTCATGGGCTATCGGGACAAAAAGTATTGACCATTATCGTGACTGTGATAGAAGGTAAACACTAATAGGTACACCAATTAACAGCTCTTCCCACTAATCATTTGATTGGCACCTTGATTGGTTGGTACTATACGGATAGATTTATTGGTAGGCGTAGCTAAGACGAGGCCGAGCTAGTTGCTAACAATATTGTCAATCTGCCAGATTATGGAGCTTTTGTATGTTATAATCCTTCTGCCCAATCAGCGACACCTATTCAGAGTGGCCTATTGTGTATCGTGCACTACATGGCACGTTTTCCTAGTATTCAAGTCTATTGTGAATGCAATTGGCACGTGTCTATGCACACGGTGTTCGTGTTTGGACTTGGGAAATCTCAAAACTCTTTTTTTGAAAGGTTACAAGGGCCTACAATGAATACGCTTATCAAACTACATGTCAGACAAGGGGCTTGATAAACCTTTTTGTGTTTTTGTGTAATGTTTTAAATATCTGGATGACCGAGCTTTGCTCGGTATTTTTTGGTAAATTGTGTTTAAAATAATAAGTTTATGTTCAAGTTGATTATCGATAAAGTTGATCATTGAAAACACGAATAAAACGACATTTTATAAAAATGAATCCTAGCTAGATCGATTTATCGCCCCCGAAACCCCCTGTATACTAAATTTCATGAAAATCGTTGGAGCCGTTTCCGAGATTCAGATTATATATATATATATATATATATATATATATATATATACATATATACAAGAATTGCTCATTTAAAGGTATAAGATATTGTATAAGTAGGGATATGGGGTCCGAGTGCCCACTTGGTTTTTTGAGACACCGCATAGCGGTTGGTCGACTCTTCATGTGACTTGAGGGTTGGCCTATTTTTTGGAAAACAAGAATCAGCATCGCCATGCATCGTGGCAATGCTGCCAGCTATTTGGACACTTTTCCTATTGACTGCAATGTGGATGAGTTTTTTGATACCCTATGATTTTTCTCGCTGTTTTATATACATGCACGTATCATTAATATTGTATTTGTGTGTCTAATTTGTTACTACTAACATAGTTTTTAAGTTACTTGTAATACTAATACGCTATAGGCCTATAATGTCGTCCGCAAATGATAGATTTTTCTAGTTTTTTTTTGTTAGTTGAAACACATTGAGCATTTATCTATTGACGTTTCCAGACAACAACTTTAGACAATACTAGCTGTGCCCGCGGCTTCTCTTGCGTGGATGTCGAAAATTATCCCACAGGATCGTGCTACCGGGACAAATTGCCTATGTTACTCCTCTCAACACACCAAATATGCATATGTACCGTATACAGGTATTTTCATATGCATTTAGTAAAAAGCTGTTATTTTGACATTACAAACAGACTATTTACTTTTATTTATTTGCATAAATGTAAATATATTTAGGTGTGTTTGTGTGCATACGGTGATAGTATGAAACGTCTAAGTACCTAGCTCAAAAATATATACAAGAAAATGACTATTGCAAAACAAAATATCATAATTTGGTTTAAACCAAAAAAATATATCTTTACGCCGACACTTGCTGCGAGTCTTTCGATACTATAATGGGGTGCGAAAGCCATAGAAATCTTTAAGTAATAAGGAAACGTGTACTCATAAAGCTATATGTATAATGAGACTTTAATGTTCCTACTGCTAGGGCCTCCTCCTAGTTAGAGGGAGTGGGCCGTAATGCACCATGCAGGCCAAGTGCGCCTTGGTAGATGTCACATGTCTTCGAATTTTTGGTTCTAGAGCATGCCGGTTTCTTCACGATGTTTTCTTTTGTTTTGAGAGCAGTGGTGATGAAATTTATCTACACTAATATTATAAAGAGGAAAAATTTGTATTTTTGTTTGTTTGTAATGGTTAAACTCAAAAGCCACTGGACCGATTTTAAAAATTATTTCACCATTAGAAAGCTACATTATCTGCAAGTAATGCACAAAAGGCTATATTTTATTTTAGAAAAAATAGGGGTCAGTAAGATATTTGGGTTTTTCGGACACAAGGTGAAAAAAATCATCCAAAAAAGTTCCTTATTAATATGTCTTCGAAGTATCAGGTTGTCATAACTTCTTAGGAGCTAACCTAACATGGGTGTGTGATAGCTAGAAAACGCTTTATGTCTTCGAAGTACCAGGTTGATATAACTTGGTAGGAGCTCACCTAACATGGGTGTGTGGTAGCTAGAAAACGCTTTATGTCTTCGAAGTACCAGGTTGGCATAACTTGGTAGGAGCTCACCTAACATGGGTTTTATTGATTCTGAGGCGGTACGAAGTTCGCTGGGTCAGCTAGTTTTACATAAAGTAAAGCGCCAGCCTGGGTTCGAAACTGACACCCCTGGTCTCTTACAAAGATATATCTAATAAAATCATACTTGCATTTACAAAGCACTATTTCTTAAAATTTTATTTATTTTATTTTATTCGAGCAACAAGACTCATAGGTGTTAGTAACAATGTGCTTACAAACTATGTTAGTTACACTTACAAAGACAAAAACAGAAACATATTGTGACATCAGTGCTGCAAGGTGACAGGTCCAGCTGAAACCTTGCAGCAGTGGTTCACAAACTCACTATCCAGGCTACTTGCTATCATAGATAGTAACTTGTTATCATAGATAGTGTGAGTTTATCAAGTAACATAAACTCATACCTTTTTTTTCATGGAGGTAGGTAACAGAAACTACAGAATGTCACCTGCTACGATCCATACACTCCACTCCATTCCTTTTGCCTCGTATAAGTCTTTTATCAAGTTTTTTTTTTTTGATAAATGTCTTTATTATGATTTATTATTAATTAATCTACAGATAACTGTAATTCGACAACAGCGGAGGAAGTAAATGTGAGTTATATTAAGATTAAAATAATGTTGTGTTTTGAGAATTAATGTAACGTATTTTTGATTAGATTATGCAGAATTTTTCTTATGAATTGACGAAGGCTAACTTGCATCATAAATCAGTAAATCCGCTTAGCACTAATAAAAAATAAAAATTTATTTAAAACATGATTCTCTGTCTACATGGATGTCAGGTCGGCTGTCGCTCCATGTAAAATAATTGGTATTCAGCTAGATCTGGTTTGACAGAGAGCGAAATCCAACACAGTTGGAAAAGACTAGGCATATACTGGAAGTGACTATAAGCGGCGAACGCATGGAAATATTAAATTTAAAGGCTTGGTGGTCTTAAAAAATGGACAAATAGAAAATAATCATAGAGCATTAAAAAAACTTGTCAGCATCGTTGTCAATAAGAAAAGTGCCCAAAACGCTGGCAACATTGCCACGTTGCGTTGGCAGGTTAATTCTGTCTCAACATCTTCAAGCATTAACAGAAACGGAACGACGCCGATGAAGTATTTTAGATACGTTTGCGCTAACCGTATTATTAGTGGTTTGTAGTGGGTTGCCCATAATCTTCATTCTCTTTCTTACGCAGTATATGTGTGTGTGTGGACCTTTATGTAGCCCTATTTGGATCAAACTGTCTGTTTATACAAGAAGACATTGCCAGCATATGATAAAACCAAATGAGCCGTTCCATACACTGTGACCGCGTAGGTAATGAACTTTTCTACGTAACAGCAGTTTTTTTTCATAACCGACGAGAAATTTGCACGCTGAATTCATAGTACAGTTTGTACACTGGTTAAAATTATATCCTTGGTGGAAATGATGAAATAACAAGTATAAATTGTGATTGAATGTTTTCACTAAAATCGCTATCGGTGACTCGGATATCGATGAAAAACGATAAAACAACAATATACCGAGATAACACTGCACAGGTACTTATTGAAGGTATATGAAAGACTATACAAGTAACAAATAAAAAATAGTTGAAAAGCTGATACAGTACTGACAAGTTGTCTTAACATTATTTGAAAGTACGCTTATCAAAAGTGAGTTTTTGTTATCCATTATTTTGAACTTTCTTTATTAGGTTGTGTTCAGCCAAAGTATTTTTTTGCAAACTTAGGTAATATCTACTGATCAGCCATTTGTGCTTACAATGGGTAACTCACGTAAGTTCTCCAAAAATGTGTCTTTGTGTTTATGTTAGTAAAATTGTGCGTCGAAGGAGAGTATTTATAAACCTCTTTTATATACTTATTCTTTTTTTAATTTCCGTAAGTGTCATAAAAGGACGATAAGTTGTGGAGAAGTTGGGTAGTTGTAATGCCAGCAATATAATTTAGTGGGCACTAATATCTATTAAACAGGTACTGTTGTAAGAGTACTATAAGTATACAAAGTATAACAGATTAAACGGAACTCCTGAAAGTAGTTTGTTCATACTCTATAGAATCAATTTCAGTAACTTTAAATAAGAATCCTTTTTCAATAATTATGGAGTTCGCCATACCTATCGTTAATTGAGCTGAAGAAAATTAAATCTTATTTCAAGGCGGGAAGACTCTTTTTTAAATGCATAGGTAGAGAACACGATTTACAGAACAATAACAGATAGATTTAAAAAAAAGATTTATGCTTATTCTTTTAACGTTAACGTTGCGATAATTATCCAACATATTACATATAGTCTGTTCCCCAGTGTTGAACCAAATAAATTGTCTTACATAAACATCACAAATAAATAATATTGGTCTTTCTAAGACGCATATACTGAGTGTTATTCCAAGGAAATTATACTGAAAATGAAACTAATTCAGATAATTTCATTGATCACGTATTGTGATATTTTGAGACCTGGTACTGGTTCACAGATACTCATACTTTTTATTTCATTTTCAGACAATATGCCACCACCGCACCACCATGGACCACCCCACCACGGTCCACCGCACCATCACGGGCCACCGCACCACGGTCCACCCCATCACGGACCACCCCACCACGGTCCACCCCATCATGGCCCACCTCATTTTGGACCACCTCATCACGGACCGCCCCATCACGGACCACCACATCATGACCCGCACCATCACGGCCCCCCGCATGGTGGCCCGCACCATCACGGACCACCCCCACCTACTTGGAGATAGAAGATTCCTACTCATGGGCTCCGTATGGACCGTCTTAACTTAATTAAAACATTCTATATTCAAATAAAACTAAGGGCCTTATTATGAAAATTTTCTTTTTAATTACGTAAGTTAATCGCTGACTTCACAGTGAATTAAGATCCCAGGAATAAAGATAAAAATGTTAATGTTGTTTTTAAATTAAACGGGGAACTGTTGCCGTAGGTAATTTAATTAAAAGCCAGTAAAGATTCAACTATTCATTATATTAGGAGCCGCCCAGATGATACTGGGAGATTTTATTGTATAACTTTAGGTTTTAATTTTTCAATTGTTTTTGTTTCTTTCTTATTAATTAGGATTTTTTAAGCGAATTACAATAAATATTTAATAAATTGTTGAAAAATTAAATGGGAATTAATTTTTAAAACTGTTAAAAAACAGAAGACAGAAGAAATACAGAAGTTATCATGATCAGTTGAAAAATTTAATGGGCAGTCAATTAATTTATCGGCGGTTAGTAAATTAGTGAGTCAGTAAAACATAAGCAGTAAGTAATAAAAATATTTGTCTGTTATTTCATCATTCAATGTCAGTGCAAAAATTACTTAAGTAAATTAATGAGCAGTAAAACGGCTGGAATGGGCAGTTCGAAAATAAGTTTGCCAATTCACAGTGAGCGTATATTTTAAGATACTTTTTAAAATTCATTTTAAACCAAATTAAAGTTAAAGGATTGTCTTATAAATTCAATATGTTGTGCTGCATTTAGTGACAGAAACAAATCGCTGCAAAACCGACTGCACGTAGTCTTGTTTGCCCTACCCCTCGAGTTTAAAACACATCTGCAACGATAAGCTCGCGTGGGACCACCGGAGCCCCGTAGCGCCGGAGCCGTGACAGAAACCATGCCTGCTACATGTTGCATGCTTGCTTGCATGCCTCATCGTTTATAGAACTCCTTAAAATAAAATTTATTACTAACCAATTACGATTTGTTAACTGTACGCGCCTAACCGCCTAGTTCAACTATTCCACGGCTCAGTATTTCGATCGATTGACATTGGAATTTTGACGTTTCGTATTCTTGAGTTCGACGCTAGCGCCAAAATGTATTTAAATTGGTCCATTTTGGAGAACTAAGTGGAATCGAGACCGGGCGTTGTTCTTGTTCCAATGTTGACACTATTACACATAACGCGGCATTCTGGTTGTAAAACAGGAAAGAATTGTCTGGTCAGGCAGAGCCTGTACAATGGTAATAGTACAGGATCTGCCTAGTTTGGGATCAGATAACGGTTGGTTGAGTGTTGGTTGTCCTAAGATATTATTATAATTATAATAATTCAGAACACCACGCTGCATTCTAAACCGGGCATACTGCTTCTTTAATAGTCTCCCTGCAGTGACACAAGCCTCCTCTCAGTGCGGGGTAGTGGGCAGTAATCCACCATGCGGGCCCAAAGCGGGTTAGTAGATATCAAGTGTCTTCGAATGTTTGGTACTAGAACATGCCGGTTTCTTCACGATGTTTTCCTTCAACGTTTTGAAACGGGAAAAGGATAAAATGCTACCTGCCCCAATGAACGCAATATGTGCCGGAAGATGGACCACGATGCTGAGACCAGCCCAGAAAGACATGGCGGGAAGACAAGTAATGCACTATAGCAAAATAGATTTTCTATAACGAATTACATAGTTCACATTCTGGTTTCGTCTCCCTTAATACATAGATGGATATATAAATCGCTTATTTAGTGCACATAAAAGACATAGCAGATAATACAGAAGCGCGATGAAATAATATTAGGAAATAGATACGTAATTATCGTCAATATTTTGGCCTCATAGGGTAAAATGCATAGAGAACGCTGCTGCCCATTCTTTAGTAAGTCCCTTGGTGGCAACTTTTACGACACCCACAGGAAGAAAAAGGATGGTGTTATTCTTTGCGTCAAGGTGCAAATAAGCAAAAAAAAAACAAGGCATTTTAGTGATTACAATTTGGGCTGTGACATATGTATTACGGATTTCGGTCCGGGAAAAGCACAGAAGATGCTGTGCTGGAATTAACTGGCGCTATTGCAAATAATTTGAATCATAAGCTTAAAACAAACAAAACGAAGGCATTTGACACTGTCTCTGTCCCTCTTTTGCTCGAGAAATTGTTTGAGATTGGGGTAAGGGTTTTTTTTTTTTTTTTCAGGATGGGAAATCATCAAATGACTTCTCCCGCTCTGGGCGGAGCGGGAGGGCGTGTCAGACTTTTACTGACTAAAACCCACCCGTGTTCCATCAGTTGCCCATGTGCCAGGGTCACGGTATCTCTTTCGAACAATCACGCGACCCCGGCAGGCATCGGTCCTAGTAGACCCCTACACTGCTGCTGACATCTCTTTGAGGCGCGCGTGGAACACTGCGCGCCGTCGACCCGAGCCTGGTCCTTACCTGGCGGCGAGCTACCCATTGCTCGCCACCCGCAAGCTCGCGCCTACGGTGGCCGGGAGTCCGCAATCGACTCCCGACGCCCGGGGCGTCTCCTCCTTCGGCGGCTAGGGGCGTGAGGGCGCAGAGACTGCCACTCCCTCACGCGCCCCGCCTCCTCCTTCGCGAGCATTACTGCTTCGCAGAAGGAGGTGACGGCTTCCCATTCCCTCTCGCTCCGTACCATGGCTCGCACCAGGGCCGGACGCGAGAGGTCGCCGCCGCCGATCGCCTCCACGAGGACACGGCGGTGCTCCGCCCAGGCAGGGCACACCTCCACCGTATGCTCCACCGTGTCCTCCAGACGATCCTCGCAAAGGAAACACCCGGACGTATCCTCCCGCTTTATGCTGAACAGGAACCCACCGAAGCACCCATGCCCGGTGAGAACCTGCGTCAGGCGGAAGGTGAGGACGCCGTGGCGCCTCTCTATCCACTCCTCAAAGAGGGGACTTACCGCCGCAATTGTGGCGTGCCCTGCGCTGGGTTGCGACAATCGTACCCGCCATGTCGCCATGAGATCACACCGGAGCTCTGTCCGCCGTGCCGCGATTTGTCGCGGCAGCGGAGTTTCGCCCCGGCGTTTCGCCTCCTCGCGCCACTCCCACATGTGCGCGAGGACCTTTGCCTCCAGATCCCATGGCGGTAAGGGGGTTACCACTGGATATTTTTAAAAGTCACCTTAGGAACCGCTAACAGGTTGTGAAAATCGGTAACCACATAAGTGAAGAACAGTTTCTCACCTACATAGTTCCTCAAGGCAGTGTCCTGGGTCCCACTTTCTTCCTTATTTATATAAATAGACTCTGTAGATTGTGCCTAACAAATTGCAAAATCATAACATACGCTGATGACACATTATTACTAGTTCATGGAAGTGACTGGGCAGATGTGCGCAGAATCTGCCTTGCGGGATAAAGTGAGGTGTGCGTCTCAAGGTTGAACCAAATGGGAGTCTAGCAAAGTATGTTTCAGATAAATATACCAAGCCCCGATATTCTGCTGAATCCCTGTTATGTGCGACTTAAAACGACGGATAAAATGTGGGTGTTCGAAGCAAATGTGAAATTTTATGTTTGTATGTTAAATTTGACTTTCTGCACCCTAATTACTTAATACACTAATAACTGAATGACCGAGCTTTGCTCGGTATTTTTTGGTAAATTGTGTTTAAAATAATAAGTTTATGTTCAAGTTGATTATCGACAAAGTTGGTCATTGAAAACACGAACAAAATGACATTTTATAAAAATGAATCCTAGCTAGATTAATTTATCGCCCCAGAAAACCCCTGTAAATTAAATTTCATGAAAATCGTTGGAGCCGTTTCCGAGATTCAGATTATATATATATACAAGAATTGCTCGTTTAAAGGTATAATATTAATCACAATTTGAATCATTTTGAAGGATATTGGTAATCCGTCGATTCAATATGTTCGAAAATTTTGTCTGTTCAACAATGTTAGTAACGGAATGCATGCTGTTGAACTGCCAAAATAAAAGAATTAGAACTAGACTAACGGTTGTTGCTGGTGGTTGTTCTAGCTTGAACAGTATTGCGGTAAACCCTGCCACTAGAATAAGCATACTTATATTCAAGCACGTTTCAAGTATTACCAAGATTATAAGTGAAGTATTGTCGATGAGGCTGATAATATTGAGTACTTGAGTACTGGGTAATACCAGAAAAAACACAACTTTCCTTAGATAAGGAAGGCTACACTCTTCAGACTTGTTGACGCGTAAGTGTTTGTATTTTAACGCGATGTTAGTTTCTATTATCATGCTTACTTAGGTAGGTACTCTATCTATGAGGAAACATCGTCAAGTGAGAGGAGTTGTGGCCCAGTGGGAACGGCTGGTTTGAACCCAGATTTTGGGTTTGGCTTTGCTTTCTCTACTCGCAAGACGTTTAAGGAAAGCGTCTGAGTGAACATACCATGGCTTGCCCTTGAACCAAAAAATGGAAGTCATGTGACAAATACCAACCCACACTGAGTCCGCTTTGTGGATTACGGCATGCTGCCTCTCACAGAGAGGAGGTCTGTGTCCCATCTGTCACCCAGACCTCTTCTGGCGTCCTTGGCATTCATTACATACTAACGTATTCCTGTATATTATTGTTATTTTTCACATATACGTTAACGATATAACGTATACCACTACCAGTCCCTGTTTTGTTTTTTTGAATCATTTTATTAATTTTCGGGTTTCTTTTAATTATGCATTTAAAAATTGCAATACTGAATTGAAATGCAGAGCTGGACAGTCAACCCCATCAGACTATAACCATGCTGGCACCTGACCAATATTTATACTTCTTTATAATTCTTTTCTTACAACAAAGAAAATGAGGTTATATACGATGAATTAACAAAAAAACCTTATATCACTACATAATATAAAACAATGTCGCTTCCCGCTGTCTGTCCCTACGTATGCTATATCTTTAAAACTACGCAACGGATTTTGATGCGGTTTTTAATAGATAGAGTGATTTAAGAGGAAGGTAGGAGATAGGTATGAGGCGGGCGAGGCCGCTGACAAAAGCTAGTTGTAAATATGTGGTGGTAGTCCCATATAGATTTCGTCAAAATTTCTATAATTTAGGAAATCGGTGGCAATAAACAAAAACACAAAAACTAAAAACACCGATTTCCGAAATTAATTTTAAGCTTTGTAGTGTTTTTAATTACGTAATATTGATAGGTACGTCACGGTGAATTAAGTGAATCTGGTTAATTTTAATTAGCGGCGATCTATTAATAATAATCAGTTCTCATTTCCGTTACTACATCATATATTATGAATCCCACATTTATTACACGGACTGGAATATTTAATATGTGGTATTAAAATCGGTTTCAATTTATGCCAATAAACAAAGCCCTTTATGAATAAAGGCGTAAAGGATAAAGCTGAAGCTTTATTGAAGGAACAAAAAACGTGTAAAAGTTAGGTTTGGATTGCCAGTATAAGGTCCGTAAGGAACCAAACTTTTTGACAAAAAAAAGTTTTTTATCAAAGTTTTATTTCTCACTTTTTAGCGATGGTACACACACACCAATTCGTATACCACTACCTGCAACGTAAAAACAGTGACAGGAATTATAACAACATTACCAAGATGCCCAAAGTGATTAATCCACTTTACATCCGTATTATTGAAGCTAACGATAAAACTACAAAAGCAAAGTTTCATGAGCATTTTATGTGGGACCACCCCTGAAGCAATTCCTATCAATAAAAAATAAAATAAAACAATGATCCAAAATTTCTGAAGATATCGCCGAACTAACATACTCGTACACAACAAAAATAAGGACAATATGCGAACCTCCTACTTATTGAAATTAGTTAAAAAGTAGAGTGGGTTTTTGTTTAAAAAATTAAAGCAGTAAATTGTTCATAACATTTTTTGGAAACATTAGAATCTTGGATAATTTATTTATACAAGGAAAAGTCCACGACTGGATATTGTCAGTGTATTGGATAGAGTAGACTGGATCACCGATTTAATCAACTTCCAAACAAAAAAAAACATTTGATTGTGGTAAACCGTATACGAAATCGTGTTTTAAGCGTGGAAAATTCATCTTATTAATGTACGGCTTATCCGTTTGAACTCTCTTTTGAAAACCAAAAATAATCCTTAAAAAAAGACTTCAAAAATTTGACCGACATTACATTTTTGTTTTCTTCGTAATACTTTCATAGAAATAAAAAAGGGTAAACCCGTTTCTCGCCGCGTGAACTACACACAAATTAATTACTTGAGAAGAAATGTTTAGAGTAAGCCGTAGGTTTAAAATTTTCTGTTTTTTTTTTTTTTTGTAAATTGGTTGTTTTTTTATGATGATCTAACTAAAGTTCGCGGCTGTAATAAATATTCATTTATAGAGTAAAATCATCTTTACAACTTTTACTACGCGATCGAATCAGAATTGAAGAGATCTGTGGGATAATCAAGGGAACCGAGATGGCCCGAAGAATTGCCAAACTTAAGTGGCAGTGGGCAGGGCATATTGCTCGCAGAACAGCTGGCCGATGGGGCCGGGAGGTTCTGGAGTGGCGACTAGCCATGAAAATTGCCGGCAATATTGCCAAAGTTGCCAAAACTGCCGGGAATGTTTCCAAACTTGCCGGCAACATTGGGCAAGAAACGTATAAATAGAAAACAAATTTGACTATTATAATTGCTTAGTAGAATAAAATTGCGGTATGCAGGATGGTAGTTGTTATGCTTATCTATAATTTCCGACCTAAAATTTTTGTTTTTACATTTATTTACTTACTGATAAACTAAAGAAAAGAAACAAGCTATCCATGACTGTTCATTGGTGATGAAACCATAACTATTTTAGAGATATCGTATTTATTTTTCTTTTACGTTCTTGTAATTTAACTGCACTTGAATATAAGAAAGTATATACATCTATATGTACACATATCTGTATGTATAGAAGGGTCAAGCCTTGCAAGACGATTTCATCAGCAACAACAAGTTGATGTTTTTAACCGATTTTAAAAAGGAGGTTTTTTATTTGATATTAATGTATGTATGTATATTTTATGTTTGTTTGTTTGCGATTTTCTCAAAAGGTAAAAAAAAAAAATCTTTTGATGGCATGATTTGTGCAGTGGTTAAGCGACTAGTGTAGGGTACGTAGTATTCAACATTTAAGCTATCGTAAAACAACATAGGTAAGGGTACAAGAAGTCCGCTATGCACATGTGGGAGTGGCGCGAGGAGGCGAAACGCCGGAGCGAAACTCCGGCAGGAATCTCATGGCGACATGGCTTGTACGGTTGTCACAACCCAGCGCTGGGCACGCCACAATTGCGGCGGTAAGTCCCCTCTTTGAGGAGTGGATAGAGAGGCGCCTCGGCGTCCTCACCCTCCGCCTGACGCAGGTTCTCACCGGGCATGGGTGCTTCCGGGGTTTCCTTTTCAGGTTAAAGCGGGAGGAAACGCCCAGGTGGTGCATGGGAAGCCGTCACCTCCTTCTGCGAAGCAGTAATGCTCGCGAAGGAGGAGGCGGGGCGCGTGAGGGAGTGGCAGTGCCCTGCGCCCTCACGTCCCTAGCCGAGCCCGCTCCAAGAGCGGGAGACGTCATGTGATGATTTTCCATCCCAAAAAAAAAAATGTTATAGGAACATCAGACAATGGTGCCAATTCTGTTGTCACAAAATTCTCCAAACTAAAAAAAAAACTACAAATCTAACTAAAAATCACTAAAATTTTGTTTTATTCCGGTCACCTGTCAAACGAAAATTTCCTATTCTGATAAAGACTAAACTGACACAACTTAACTATATTTTAGTATGACAGCACTAAAATTGCACTGAGTTATTAGTTTAGTGAAAATGATAATTTTGCTATTCTGAGTTTACCGGTTTTCACCAAAAATTTTCACTATAATAATTTATTTCAAATAAATCTGACTATTTTTAATCACGATTAAAAAGGTGTGATTTAAAACTAGTGGTCATGAACTAAAATTTACACCAACGACTCGCCTTCACGTGCAAAAACAGTACTGTATTTTTTGTTTTCCTTTTCTTTTGCTTATATCTTGAAAATGGCGTGTCCTATCGCAAAAATAATGAAATGTTCGACTCCTTTATTAAACCCCTGCATATATAACAAAAAGTGAAAAATTCCATATAAAACACGTCCAGGCTGCCCGCTTGCGCGCGCCTTCGTCTCTAAAAAACTTCATTGCGTAGTGCATACAAGTACCACGTTGCGAAGCCAAAAGAAAAAAAAAAACCACCAACGATAGAGTCGCGATTGTCAAATTCGATTTTAGTCGTGTCAAAATAATTTTTAAATTTAGAGTTTTTTTCTTGCAGAATAGAGTTACAATTCATATAGCCAAAAGTAAGGAATTTTTGAGATATTTTAGTTCGGTGTAGAACAGAATTGGCACCATTGTCATGGAGAGTACGCGGCAGCAAAACAGTGGCGATCACTATTATCAATATGAATACATTTTAGTGTTTTATTAGTATTTTGTTTTTTTTTTTTAAACATACTTAAAACATTAAATTCTCCGGCAGACGGAAGACACAATAGACCTAAAACTCACGTACCCACCACAAGAGACCAATCTAAAAAGCCCAATCTCGTTTGGTTTAACAGAGCGTAGATCCTATGACCACCTTCCAACTCCATCATCAGGCTGGCACACACCGTCATCATAACATTGCGTTCTCACCAGACATACATAAATATGTATAATTTTAGCGCTATCAGACTTCAGGAAATGATTAAAATCGATTTTTTCAAACAGATGAAGTTCTTGATGACAAGTTGAAAATATTTACAAAATAACACTACACAGTTGTGTGATTTATATTTACTTTATTTGGTATCAATACCCTCTTTCTTTTTGTATAAAATTTTTAAGTGATATTCTTAAAAAACTATGGGTTCGGCGATCATGAAGTTACCAGTGGCATAATTTAACTTTATCTTCACATATAAGCATGGATAATTTAAAAAAATATTATAATTATGAATGGATAATACAGGTTTACTAATAATACGTATAATTACACCATTACATAAAACCTCACGAGCGCACAAACTTTGAAAATGGCATTTGAAAAACCCTTTGTAATCTGGCAACTTTGGCAACATTCAATTCAACATATTGCCCAATATTGCCGGCAATATTGGAAACTTTCCTGGTAACTTTCGGAAACATTCGGCAATTTTCATCCCTAGTGGCGACCGCGTACTGTAAAACGTAGCGTTGGTAGGCCTTCTACAAGATGGACCGATGACTTGGTAAAGGCCGCAGGAATCCGCTGGATGCGAGAAACACAGAAGCGTTTGAAGTGGCGGTGCTTGGCTTTCGTTCAGCAGTGGATGTCTTTCAGCGGAAATTATGATATAACTCTCTAAATCCATTTCATTACTGTTTATAATGATTATAATTTTGTAAAGCCATATTTGTTACGGTCGCGAATCATATTCTACTCAACATACAACCCGACCTGTACATTGCAAAAATCGTAAGAAAATATTGAAATTCACGGGCTATTTTAGCCAAAAGAAAAAAAAAAAACATAAAAATGGTATATACATCGGTGTAAACAACGTTCTAGAAAAACAGACCGCAAACATTTAACTGAACTCTAAGGACAAACTATCAAGGTTCATTGGAAGCGATAGGCCACTAAATAATAATTTTCCTTCGTCATTGAAACGGCAATCCGTTAAAAGTTGTTTGGAGTTTTTCATAGCCCGTTTGTTTTGAAATTCCCTCAAAGCAGAAAATGCTATTTACTTATTACGCCTCGTTTACTTACAAGGTATTTAGGTTTGTGTCGTCTGTTCCCAGTTTTGTATTTCGAAAATGGAATTTTCCTGTTGGGATATAGAAGGGGCGGAATTCCCAATCGATTTTCAAAAAGGATGTTTTGTAATAGCTATTTCGTTTTTGTTTACAGTTTGTTCTATTTGGGGTTTTCAGTTTGTTTCATTTGTTCTTGTTTTGTGGTTTTTAAATAGCTGAGTTTGTACTTTGTCGTGTAACTAAAATGATGAATGTTATGATTCAGGTTAGTAAACAGAATTATGATTGACAGTATTACTTATATTGAGGTATGCCTGATATGGAAAAACCTGAATTTGTATTGCCATGTTTGTATTGCCTATCGGTTGTTAAAGATAAAGACATCATTTCCCGACGATGGTGTAGATAAGGGTGCTCCAACTTGTATATATTCATCGATCGTTTTCAATAGCAACATACAAAACTGACGATAAGCTTCACGCAGGAATATTAAACTCTGTGAAAAATTGTAGTGCCAATACACAAGTGAGTCATTTTATGATTTTGTTTTATTATATATTTATTTTATATATATATATATATATACTTTATTGTACACTAGAAAATACATATCAACAAGAACATTTAACACCAAAAAAACATACAATGGACAACATTATCGCTTTCTACGATCTCTACCAGGCAACCTTTAAATAGTTGTTTCTATGGGCTTACTTTTATCTGTATCACACCTCATTTTATTAAAACTAATACAGTTAGTCTTTTACACATTGGCAGGAACATTGATACACAAACTGTTATCATAGATTCAGGACATGATTCTGGAAGCCTTACAATGTTGAAAAAATTGCTGTTCCATCAATTTTGACCGCGTAGATATTGCACTTTTTCCAAGTCGTGCATTGATGTCGCTGCCACCATGTATTAGCTTGTAGATACCCATAAAGAGGCATAATAAGGTCTTAACTACAACAGCGAATGGATTCCGACTTCAGTGAAAAGAAAATCCATCGCATTATTTAGCATTAACATTGCTTCTGTGGATCAGCATTTAGGTCTTGTTATTCGTTTTTCTTTCTTAATTCTTGCCGTTCTTGATTAGCAAGCTAAGCAAAGATTTAAATTGTTAGATTTGTCCATACCGTACGAAGTCTCCATAATGAGAAGAGTGAGCTTATAGAGGTACGAGTAACAGAGTGTAAAGTTCACTCATCGTCCATAGAACACAGGGGTTTTGTTTCTGGTGGGCAACCACCCCACGATTCATTTCGGGACGTTGTAAATATGCTAGTTGCGCAGTAAACTCGGCAGTGTGATGCGTAGCATGTGGCAGTGTTGTTGTCGTTACAAGCTCAGACGTTTCCATGGCAACTAAATTTAGTCTCTATGACATTGTGTGTCAGAAGTGACCAAACAGAACACGGTGCTTACTCTTGATTTTTATTCCGATCGATTGACACTGGCATTATGACGTTACGTATTCTTGAGTTCGACGCTAGCGCCAAAATATGTTTAAATTGGGTGTCCATTTTGGAGAACTAATTGGAAGCGAGATCGGGCGTTGTTGTTGTTCAAGAGTGATTTCAAGAGTACCGATTCACGTGTATATAATATATAATAAACAATTTTTCTTTCTTTCTTTCTTTCTTTCATGGTGGTACTTGGCTCACATATCACACTCTAATTCTAACATATGTTCACAAAATGTCCCGCCAAGCCACCAAGGTTCAAAAGTTTGGAGTTCATTGCCTAGAATTGGAACTGAGCCCGATAAACTGCGGATAATATGCTGGCTCTAACGAGGGACCTTATTTAATTGTGAATTATCTATTTGATTTGCATAATTTCTTAATATAATATCCCTACTAGATACAAAAGATATATGGTCGCTGGACGCCAAAGAGCTCGCAAGCTAATTCATCATCTCCTGCTCTTATCCCAAGGTGCACCATGTTTTCTTCTTCCATACGATTTCGATTAACCATCATCTCAGGGGAAAACCCCTTCCTAGCCATATAATGTCACCTTATTTTTTGAGCTATTAATGTTCCAACAGTTCAATTGTAAGCAAATTCTACATATTTGAGTGAAGTAGGATATTATTGGGCATCCTACTCCACCTTCGTTCCTTCGGCTCACTCCGTTCGCCTCGTCACTCTCGGTGGATAGAATGCCCAATAATATTAATATTTCTGATATCGATGGCTGACCTCGTGAGTCGATGGAACTGAAGGTGGAGTAGAACGTCCAATAATATTTCTGATATAGATGTCTTACCTCAAATTCAACTGTCGGATTCATTTCAATATACTCACCAGCTTAAAAACCCCTACCCACCAGCTTTAAAACTTTACACGTTAACATAATCAGGTCTATATTTGAACGAACCAGTTATCTAAAATTCAGGACAGATTGTCTCATGTCTCTCCACATACTTGGGGATGGTGCATTGTCGTTTACTGACACACATACCCGTTTTCGTGACCAGATTGGTTCGAGAACATCTAACTTTAGGATACCACATACATTAAACTAAATTCAGGACAGATTGTCTCATGTCTCTCCACAAAAGTAAAATAGCGCGCACACTTAGGTCCACACACATTTATTTTGTGACCAGATTGGGTCGAGGACATCTAAATTTAGTTTAACACATTACAGACGATGCATACTTTTACATCAATACACCCATCTGCTTGAAAACTTTACACGTTAACATAATCAGGTCTATATTTGAACGAACCAGTTATCTAAAATTCAGGACAGATTGTCTCATGTCTCTCCACATACTTGGGGATGGTGCATTGTCGTTTAGTGACACACATACCCGTTTTCGTGACCAGATTGGCTCGAGAACATCTGAACTTTAGGATACCGCATACATTAAACTAAATTTAGGACCGATTGTCTCATGTCTCTCCACAAAAGTAAAATAGCGCGCACCCTTAGGTTCACACACATTTATTCTGTGACCAGATTGGGTCGAGGACATCTAAATTTAGTTTAACACATTACAGACGATACATACTTTTACATCAATACGCCCATCTGCTTTAAAACTTTACACGTTTACATAATCAGGTCTATATCTGAACGAACCAGTAATCTAAAATTCAGGACAGATTGTCTCATGTCTCTCCGCATACTTGGGGATGGTGCATTGTCGTTTACTGATACACATACCCGTTTTCGTGACCAGATTGGCTCGAGAACATCTGAACTTTAGGATACTGCATACATTAAACTAAATTTAGGACCGATTGTCTCATGTCTCTCCACAAAAGTAAAATAGCGCGCACCCTTAGGTTCACACACATTTATTCTGTAACCAGATTGGGTCGAGGACATCTAAATTTAGTTTAACACATTACAGACGATACATACTTTTACATCAACACGCCCACCTGCTTTAAAACTTTACACGTCAACATAATCAGGTCTATATCTGAACGAACCAGTAATCTAAAATTCAGGACAGATTGTCTCATGTCTCTCCACATACTTGGGGATGGTGCAATGTCGTTTAGTGACACACATACCCGTTTTCGTGACCAGATTGGCTCGAGGACATCTGAACTTTAGGATACCGCATACATTAAACTAAATTTAGGACAGTTTGTCTCATGTCTCTCCACAAAAGTAAAATAGCGCGCACCCTTAAGTTTGTACACATTTATTTTGTGACCAGATTGGGTCGAGGACATCTAAATTTAGTTTAACACATTACAGGCGATACATCCTGTTACATCGACACGTAAAACTCAAGTGGCAAGCGCGGTCCCACGGATAGTCGATCCTGAGTCCAGTATGCATAAAGCTAAGGCGTAGTTACACTTGACAACGGCAGCCGGATCAGAAACGCATCGACGGTTAACAATCATTAGTGCCTATATCAGTTTTTACGTAACACTATTGATTCATAACCGTCGGTATCTCACATTATTCAATCTGGTGTACAAACTGTATGTGAATCCGCTGTTGAAGTCTGTTCCGTAGACGATAACCGTACCCGGTGGTTGTCAGTTTTATGTATATAATCAGCTTTATGTATAAGTCAGCTTTATTAGTTCGAATCGACAAATTTCAATGACAATGGAATGCATGCTTCCCACGTTCACATAAATTGCATTCCATGCATTTATATTGTTAAGTAATATGACCATCATGTTGTAAACACTAAATTAGTCTTTTATAGAACTTCCTACATATTATTTTCGTATATTTTTAAAGTTTGTAATCGCTTCTAGTTTTAACGTGTTTCATTCCTCTACGTACTAAGTATATATATTTATATATTTTTATTTATATGAATATTTTGTATCAAGTACGACACGAATTATTGGTCGAACCATCTATCACTTGTTATCGAGTGCGATTTAAAATTAATTAAGAGACCTTGAAAAAAGAGAACACTGAGGTTATTAGGGATAATAAGAGTAAAGAATAAATGAATAAATACATTGGAGAAGCATTGAAATCCTAGAGTTAATGTTATTATTAATAAATTGGACAACTATAAAACCATAACTCAGTCACATACTTCCGATTCCTACACGATACCTACAGTTTCTTGGTTTCTTTCATTGCAGGTGTAAGTGATTATTTAATAATACGAATGAAAATGTTATTAGTGAGTAAACTAGCTTACTTTGCACTAGTTTTTATATGATGATAATAACTTCCGAGTTTAACTGCAACTTAAAATTACTTGGGATCGGGTTCACTTTGTCGGCTTTATTTTTCAATTCTCAATACTTATGACACAGTAAAAATAAAAGAAGCAGAAGTATGTCTCGGCAGTGACATTGAAAGAAATTCATTCAGGTACCATTTAAGCGAATGCCTAATGTGGAAGACGTCGAAATGCCGACTGAGTTGATAATGTAAAAAATGATATTTCTGGTTTCAATATTGATGAATTCAAACACACAACACTGAATAATACAGTTCATAATTTCATGTCAAATTTCAAGTAACTAAATGTTGCACCCTCCGCGTATGTGCGTAACTACCACCCTCCGAGGCTGTTGCGTATTGTGCACACTGAAATTTCGAAGCGCGTCGTCGGTCGAGATGAAGTTAAACTACTGTAACTTTTTATTCTGTGTCAATTAACAAATTACAATTTAGCAAAATTGATATGCAATCAATACGGTTAAATATGACATAAACGTCATTTTTTTTTATACAACTGTAAGACTTGTACTTAGAGTTTAAAATTGAAATTATCTATTTTTGTGCTGAAATTGTATTTTTTGTGTATATAAACGAATTAATTTCAATCAATAAATTACATTCGCTCCGGAATCTTCAAAGTGACAAGTAGTACTAGTGGTACTTTAATATCGACTTTCTAACATGTAAGTGAGTACTTCTTAATTTTAAATTTGAAGTTATAATGCCCAGCTACGGACCTGGTTTTTGCCTGCCGGCTGTTGTAATTATGATGCCCTATTTATCCGTCGTGACTGCTACTCAGCTACGGACCTGGCTTCTGCCTGTCGGCTGATGTAACTGTTATCGCCCTGTCATAAATTGATAGATTTCTTATTTATTGTATTTCAAAAAAGACCTTGTAGGTTTTTGTTTTGTTATATTAAACATGACTTTTTTTGTTGTACATTAGGTCTGACTCCGACGTTTCCCGTATGTCTGACTACATAAAGAGCCCGGCGACTGATACAAAGGTCGTGTCGAGAAGGACCCTGCCTACGAAAAAAACTACAAAGCGCAAAGCTTCCTCGGTCGTAGAATCAGGATCAAGGTAGTTTATCAATACTCTTTATCTGACTTATCCCTTTTCATTAGTCTCACTTATTATATTATAACATAGATCTCAATAGAGAACTTTTATTTGTAACAATAATTTTAAGTAAATATATACTTATTTTATCATGCAACATAGTTTGTATCTAGAAAAGTGTTTCTTTTAGATTATTAAAATAAAATTTTAATTGTTTACAGTAACCAGAAACCGGGGAGCATCGACCTTTTCGGTTTGGAAGACTTTGGTGGCCTTCCTCCGAAGTCGGAGTTAGGATCATCCTTGCTGTCCCGCGTAGCCAACGGGAAGGTACGACGGACAGCGGATCTAAGCGGTGCCTTTTTTGTGGAACTCAAGGTATTCGATAAAGAAAATATCATCTCCATTGCTCCTGAGGAGCGTTGGAAGAAGGCAGAAGTTGCCTTGAAACTGCAACTGGAGAAAGGTAGCTCACAGTGGAACTCACTACAAAAATTCATGCACAAGGCTCATGAGTTGTTCAATGACTCAGAGCCTGTTTATTATAGTGATAAGATAAATTTTAAATCTAGTTAGGTAATCACTTAAAATTTAAATTGGGACACCTAAAATTAATGTTTATTTTTAAACTTAGTAGGTAGAATGTCTTAAATTCTTGTTCAAGGTTTAGGAGTTGATCAAATACTCAGAGGCTGTATATTATAGTGCTAAGATACATTTTAAATGTACATAGGTAATTAATTTAAAATTAATATTTAGGACATCCTAAATAAATCTTTATTTTTAACTTAGCCGGTAATTAATTACGCTAGAATGCCTTTCTGCACTGTTTGTAATACATCTGTTGAGCGCAGTCACTGGACAGGTCATCTACGCAGTACCAATCATAAAAATAAAAATATTTCATACGTTTGCGAAGGTGTTGAATTAATTAATTCTGCTTTCCGAAATCGTATAGCTTCTTATAGAATTATTGACACTAGTGAAAATTATTCTTTAGATTCGTTTTTGAGTAATAATCAAGAAAAAATCAAAACATTAATCAACAAATCTCTGAAAGAACATGTATGTCTAAAAATTAATTTTGAATATTTTGCTTTGTTTTTGATGGTTAAAAATGATAGTCAGGAGATGAAATCATTTGCTACAAAGAATTATGTGGTACATCAGAATTATGAATATGATTTATTGACATCTCAGGTTAGAAAGACGTTGAAAAAAAAATTAGAAGAATTTCAAGATCGTGACAGTGGCTGGACATTTTTAAACAGTTCGCATTTGGAAGTTAATGTTAACAAATATCAACCTTTACGCGGCTCAAGCTTTATCGAGTTGCCAACCGCAGTTAAATCAAAAAAAGCATGTATTAATATTCGCAATAAAGATAATTATTGCTTTTTATGGTCAGTTGTTGCTGCTTTATATCCAGCAAAAACTCATCCTGAAAGAGTATCGTCTTACCCCAATTTTCAAAGTGTGTTAAACACAAAAGACATTCAATTTCCAATGAGTTTCTCAGATATTGCTCGATTCGAATTAAATAATCCTGAAATTTGTATATATATTTATGGCTTAAAAAATAATACCGTGACTGGACCGCTTTATAAACCAAAATTTTTGAAGGAAAAAGTGATTCATTTACTTTACTTAGAAAAAGATGATTTATCACATTATTGTCTCATTACGGATTTACCGCGTCTTGTTAAAAATCAAATAACAAAGCACCACAGTAAATTATACTTTTGTGATGTTTGTTTAATGTTCTTTGATAGTTGTGATAATCTTACTTCACACAGTTGTGGAGGAGTTGCTACTGAACTACCGCCAAAAGGCTCTTTCATTCAGTTTGAACACTATGGCAGAAAGCAATTTGTACCATTTGTTATATACGCCGATTTTGAAACAATGCTAGAGCGGTACGACTCCTGCGACCCTGACCCAACTCAGGCGAGCACCGTTACGAGACAGCGACATGTGCCCATCGCTTTCGCTTATCATATTACGTGCACTCTAGATGAAACCTATAATCGTTATGTCTCGTATCGTGGTACGGATTGTGTTTCAAAATTTGTGAAGTCTATTTATAAAGATACCAAAAAAGTTTATAGAATTTTAAATAATACCGTTCCCATGATTTACACGAATGAGAATGCTCTCGACTTTGAAAACTCTGATACATGTCATATTTGTGAGAATTTCTTGTTAGGTGATAGGGTACGCGATCATTGTCATTTGACTGGTAAATATCGTGGCGCAGCTCACAGTTACTGTAACCTGCAATATAAAATGCCTAAGTTTCTACCTGTATTTTTTCATAACTTATCGGGTTATGATTGCCATCTTTTCATAAAAGAATTAGGTAACGCTCCGGGATCTATTAAAGTCATACCTAAAACAAAAGAAAATTATATTTCTTTCACGAAGTATATTCCGATTTCCGATAATGAAAGCATACAGGTACGATTTGTAGATTCATTCAAGTTTTTAGGAACTAGCTTAGAAAAGTTAGCAAACACAATGAAAAAACAAGACTTCAAGCAATTAAAATCTTATTTTCCTGAAAAAACACAATTTGATCTACTTACCCGTAAAGGAGTGTATCCATACGATTACATGTCTCAATGGAAACATTACGAAGATATATGTTTACCATCTAAAAATCTTTTTCATAACTCCTTGACTAATGAATCAATTAGCGATGAAGACTATAAACACGCTCAGACCATTTGGTCAGTATTTAATATTCAAAATATGGGTATGTACACAGATTTATATCTTAAAACTGACGTTCTTTTGCTAACAGACGTGTTTGAAAGTTTTCGAAAAACTTGTAAACAATACTATAATCTCGATCCTGCGTTTTATCTTACAGCACCAAGTCTATCATTCGATGCAATGCTTTTGAAAACTAGAATTAAATTAGAATTGATAAGTGATGTTCAAATTTTTAGAATGATACAAGAAGGTATTCGTGGAGGTGTTTGTATGTGTTCCAAAAGACATGTCAAAGCCAATCATAAATACTTGGATTCTTACGACTCGTCTCTGCCGAATTCATTTATTATTTATTTAGATTGCAACAATTTATATGGTTATAGCATGTGTCAATATTTGCCTTATTCGGATTTTAGATTCATGAGTAGACAGGAAATAGATGATTTGCAATTGAGCTTAACAGATATAAGCGATACCGCGGAAAACGGCTATATTCTTGAAGTTGATTTATTATATCCTAAAACATTGCACGATGAACATAACGACTTTCCATTTTGTCCAGAAAAATTTGTTGCACCGGGTGGTAAGAATAAAAAATTAATACCGAATTTGTATGACAAATACCACTACGTTATTCATTACGTTCATTTAAAAAAATGTTTACAACATGGATTGGTGTTACGAAGGATTCACCGTGCAATTGTTTTTAAGCAAAGCTGTTTTTTGAAACAGTACATCGATCTTAACACTCAACTACGACAAAAAGCAGAATCAACGTTTGAGCAAGATTTTTTCAAATTATTAAATAATAGTATTTTTGGAAAGACTCTGGAAAATGTTGAACAAAGAGTAGATGTAAAATTAGTTAACAAATGGTGCGATTCAAACAATAAAACGAATAAGACTATTTGTGCTGAGAAATTGATAGCCAGTCCATATTTTCATAGCGCTTCTGTGTTTTCTGATGATCTAGTAGCAATACAAATGAAGCCATCGCGTGTTATACTTAATAAACCAATATATATAGGGTTCACAGTATTAGAATTATCTAAGACCCATATGTACGATTTTCACTACTCTGTCATGAAACCTTTTTATGGTAAGCGAATTGAATTGTGCTATACTGACACAGATAGCTTAATTTATGATGTACAGAGTAATAACGTTTATGAAGATTTCAAGCTCAATTTTTTAAAATATTTTGATACCTCTAATTATGACATAAACAATGAATTTCACTTGCCCATTAATAATAAGAAGATCCCAGGACTGTTTAAGGACGAAATGGGTGGTAAAGTTATTAAAGAATTCGTAGGACTGCGCTCAAAGCTTTATTGTATTAAAACCTTAAAAAAAACAATTAAAAAAGCCAAAGGTATAAAAAAATGTGTAACGAAACATTTAAACATGATTGATTATAAAAATGTTTTATACAATTGCAATGTCATTCGTAAAAAAAATGTAATGTTTAGGTCAATAAAACATGAAATATTCACTCAGAACGTAAATAAAATAGCACTTTCAAGCAATGATGATAAACGGTTGCTATCATTTGATAAAGTATCTACTTTAGCTTGGGGTAATGCAAATATATTTATGTAATGTATTACCATACTTAAAAATGTAATTAGGAACCTACAATAGTGACATTTCTATCAAGTAAAAATTGATTGTAAAACATCCTAAATGGAAAGTCAGATAATTTTATAACGTACCTACTATCTTACTTACTAATTTAAAAAGTTTGTTAATATTTAAATATGAAATATAATATTGTCCTGTAATTTAATTCAAATAGTATCGTCTGAAGTTACTTTTGAACCCAGCTATAATATTATAGCTGGTATTATATGTATGTAATTCTAAAATGTGTGTATTCTTGGTGTCCATTGTAATTGTTGTTTTTATCTGTATGTACCTACTAAATATATACTTAAATAAATAATATTTTATGATTTTATCTCTGTTTCATTCCCATTCCTGATTGATGACAAAGCATACAGGGCTTACACCATGTTGTGCACGAGGATACAGGTTCCAACTGGATAAAACATGCAATGTTAATTTTTGATGACATAGCACTCATGGCTCGAAGTTCACACGCGCGGTGTAGAATATGACACCGAACAGGTGCTCGTGCACGAGCTCGAACGTGTTGAAACTTGAAATTGAATCACAGCGCTTTAAGGCTTTATGGAGTCTCATTACATATTAACCACGTTCCACAGTCGTATTATTGTGTAGAACATTCATTATTAGACAGTTAGCCGGAGCGGTCATATCACGTCGAATAAGAACGAAACGAATTGTAAGTATTGTAGAACTACCCATATATTTATAACGTTAATTCATCATGTTTTTATGTAATTATAATTAATTATTCTTTCGGTTGTTTCAGATCATTGATAATGTGTGATTCTCCAGATATTATCGACTTCTCGCAATACGCGCAAGGTTTTCCGACCCCGAGTTTAAGCTGGCATATCCCAGAACAACAAAGACCTGTTCACAAGGAGCCTAGAGCAAGACAAGACTGCGGACCTGTCAACAAGAAGCCTAGAACAAGACGAGAGTGTGTAAAACAGAAGTCGGCTCTGCCTACCTGTCAATCATTCGTCATAAACAATGAGAAGAAAAAAGGATTACGACTGATCCAGGTACAAGTGTTGGACATCAGTGAACAACAAGAATCTGCAAGTGACAATGATGATGTGGTAATTTTAAGTGCGCAGTATATAGTGACTGAATCGGTGGACCATGTTATGGAGGAGACGCAATCGTTAATTAATAAAATATCAAAAAAACTTTGTGGGGACAGTTGTTATTACTGATGAACTATTAACTGGTGTCATTATTTTGTAAGTATCTACTATATTGTTTAAGTTTTATAGTAATAAGCAATAATAAATTATGTAAGTAATATTATAGTTATCAGACTATATTATTATTCGGTATATATAACATTTATTTGCTTTCTTATTGTTTAGTGTTTAAACATTTGTGGTTTTTATGTTGTGTAAGTTTTGAATGTATACATTTTTAAAATAACAAATATGTAAGTTTTATTATAATTAACTTTTGTATTTTATCCTGTACATACCTAGTCTAAAAAATATAATAAAGTTAAATAAATATAAAAAGGAAAAATATGTAATGTAGATTTCTTTGATTAATCTAGTTGGGCTACTGTTCAATCATCACAAGTTTTTTAAGTATGTAGGTAACATTAAATAAACTATGTGGGGACAGCTATTATTATTATTATTATTGGGTAGGTAGTTATAATTAGTTTGTAATAATTGTAAATAATGTAAAAAGTAAATAAATATAAAATGAAAAAATATGTACTTAATGTAGATTTCTTTGATTAATCTAGTTGGGCTACTGTTCAGTCATCACAAGTTTTTTAAGTTAAGTATGTAAGGTAACATTAAATAAACTATGTGGGGACAGCTATTATTATTATTATTATTATTGGGTAGGTAGTTATAATTAATTTGTAATAATTGTAAATAATGTAAAAAGTAAATAAAAATATTTTGTAGTTTAAATTATGTTTTATTTTGTATTACTTATAAATACTCGAACTTTAAATTAGCTCTAGTGTAATGATATAAATATAGGTTATTTGCTTTCAGAATGTTTTATTAGAATAATTCGTTTAGAATACCGTAAGTACCTATATTTGAAATAAAATTTAGAAGGATTATCATTTTGCTGCAGCTAATTTAATGTTTGTTATATGGGTCTGATTATATTAAATAAAACACTCTTGAGTACATAGACATTTTTAATTAACTGTTCAACACAATAATAATTAAATAAATAAATTAAATACAGACATATTATTATCAAAATACCATTTTCTAATACACACAGCATTATTCAATGCACAATTCAATTTATGGTTCACACAATTAAAATCAGTTTTATTTTTACAGAACTTTTTTTTTAATGTCGCAAAATTAGGACATCCCTTCTCACCTATGTCAATCACTTCACAGTTTGCACATAACTCTTTAATCCACGTAATCTTTTCCAAACCCTTTGTCATAATTTTTTTATTTTCTAAATATGGTAAAATAACACGTTTAAACTCTTTGTAGTCTATGTAGCCTTCACTCCAGTAAATTCCTCGATTTCTTTCTAACCATCTCACCTGCTTTTTTTCTTCTAGTGTTAGGTAATGGAATGAATATGGTGGTTTCACCAAGAACGTCTGTGTATGATCATGACTCGCAATGGCCAATTCTTTAACAATAAAATGATTTAAAGAATCTTTAAATCCTTGGAGTTCCACTATAAGGGTGTCCGACTTCATGATATCTTCTTAACAATGTTACTTAATGGTTTGTATTCAACAATGCAATCGTTCAGAATGAGACAATATGCTGAAGTTTGATCTGGTATCTCCGAATCACTTTCAATTTCTACTCTCACGTCCACAACTGGCCCTGTCTTTAGATTATCCGCTTGTCTAGAGCAATCAATGACAAACAGCGGTGCTAAATCTCTAAACTGTTTTTCGCTTAATATGGGTTCCGGTCGACGTCCGTAATACGACTGTTGAAATCTGGTGTATTGCTCGTATAATAAAGCGATTTTGTTATTAGCAAAACTCGTATTTAGGTTTTCATACGGAAAATAAGTTGAATTGAGATACACTCTAACGTCTCGAACATGACAGTGATCGAATTGAGACATGTCCGAACTTGCATTGCTTTTCCTATTTGTTTGTAACCCGATAATAATGTACCTTGGTTTTTCTATTTGAGATGAAGTTTTGATTGACCAGGTATGTTTTGTAGTTTTAGGTAAAGCTGGATATTCGTACAGATCCCAATTTCTGTATACCATTTGAAGTGATCTATCTTTTTCTAATAGTTTTAACAAAGTTATTTTTTCTTTGTCTGATACTTTAACATGCGGTACGCGCCATATAATTTTGTTGATCTGAACGTCGTCCACTATTTCGCCGGTGTTAAGTTTTACAGCGTTCAAATTAGTATTACTTCGTAACAATATCAGTTCATGTCTGCTATTTATCACAACTTTTTTATAATCTTCAGCAAACCCGAGGATGTTACGTAGTGGAATAGAAACAGAAAATTTTCCACCATTAATATTTTTTATACCATCGATATTCCAGCCCCAAGCATTAGACATTTTTGATTCACTTTCATTCATTGATATTAATGATTTCATGGTTGTAGTTATACCTGCATTTTTTATTTTATCAATCTCCACTCCATTTAACTCATACCTAATATCTTGAAACAAGTACAGTAGACCATTGTTTGTGAAATTGATACTAGTAGCTTTGTCTTTCGTATCTTTTTTGTTTACGATAACAGTGCCTTCTAAATAGAGTGTGCTAGCTGAAGGAAGTATGTACAAATCCTGTTGGTTGATGGGAATGCGGATTTCATCGTTCCTGTTGAAACTCGTTACGTACGGCTTGTAGGAATGAAATTCGATTCCTTCTATAGTATTATCGTAAGTTGGAGCGGATAAAACGTCTAAGATATTCATTTTAACAATCCGATCGCTCTAAGGAACGCTTTATTGTCTTTAGTTAATTTTATTATCTTCTTAGAGAAAGGTCTTCTTCGATAGGTAGCTCGGGCAGAACTGATATTCTTTACTTGGTGAAACACATTTTTATTGTAGTCAATCATCTTTTTCTTCTAAGATGCAGATATACCTGCACTTCTTCACCACGTAAATTGATTAATCGTTTGTTTATATCTAACAGTCTGATATGTATGCAGCTTATGTTGTTTTGATTGATTGGAAAGTATATTGCGTTCTTCGGGATTTCTATGATCCTGTATCCTGGCGGCACATTAAGTGCAAATTCGTGAATAATATGACTTGGTTCACCGTTCACAAATGAACCGCTTACAATATCACATTCAATCCTGACTACGGTCGTAGGTAGAATGTTGACTGGAGACTGTGACACATGCCATTTATTTGCTGTTAAAATTTGTTTGTTAAACCCTAATAGTCTTCTAAAAGAGTCTCCTTTGATAAAATTAATGTCTTTTGTACAGAATATTGTAGTTTTTAAAGTATTATTATTGCACCGTAGTTTGATCGCTGCATCTTTTATTTCAGATTTTAAATAATCGCTAATATCTTGTAATTCATAAGTACCTTCCGGTACTTCAATAACTTCATTAATGCCATAATAGAACTTATTATTACTTTTGTCAATGTTTGGAATAGAATTAAATGTTGAAAAGTGCAATAAAGCACACTCATACTCTCCGTCTAGTTGTAAAGTATTAGGATAGTATGTAGTTAACACTGACGAGTCTCCAGTTATCGACAAAGTGAGTGACATCTTGCAAATGATTGATATAAAAGAAAAGCATTTATTTTATAATACATTTTTATTCCAAAAAGTCAACAAATAATTTAAACATAAATGACCACAATTGACTGCGTTTAATTTTTGATATCCTGTGTAGTTATATAACACATCACAATTTTTGAAATATTGCATCAATTCCATTGGAGGTTTTAAATTTCCATAGCTATCAAAGTATTCACAGTGATTGTATACTTTAGCATAAGCTACCCAATGCGTTCCTTCGTTCTTAGAATCGTCTAAGTTAACGATACCACATTCAATGTCTTTCGGCTTTGAAGGTAGTCGATCCTTCATGTAGACCCCCCGAAAATATGGAATGTGTCTTGAATACTTTCGGATGTCTACATCAGTTAGAGGGCGATTGGGTAGCATATTTTTCAGTTTTTTGAAGATGTTATAAACAATCCTTTACCACTTTTATACGGTCTAATGTATAAACCCTTACCCAACACTAAAGCCTCCATAGCTTTATTATGTCGCTCTGTTTCTTGCAAATTTTGTTTGCTGGCTTTGTAATCATTAACGGTTTTTGCAATGCCAGCTGCACCACCAGCTAAAGTTCCTAAAGCCGATAAACCAGCGAAAATTGGAATTAAAGGTAGAACTCCTCCAGTCTTTGGTATGGGTATTACTCGGGGTACTCGAATTCGATGGTGAATGTTTGGAAATAACTTTTTTGCGGTTAAGTAAGCTGCTTTTATTAAAGTCTTATTATCTTTGTGTTTGAGTTTCTTAATTTTTGATTTTATTTTCGAAACTAAGCTTTTAAATGTTTTAATGCCTGATCCAGACTTTAGTTTCGCTTTCATAACTTTGCTTACCAACCAGGAGCTTAATTTTTCACCTTTCCCCGCATCTTTTGATTTAAGTCTTTGTTTAGCCATATCAAGTAGTTGTAAATCAGCTTTGTGACGATTTGATACGTCTGTATGGTTTGTATATGCAATGTCGTGTTGCAAGCAAGCTTCGTCTAGCTTATTTACACCTCGATCACCTCGCGCTAAGCGTTTATGAAGTTTGGTTCCTGGTCCACAATAATTGTATCCTGGCAAATGCACTTCGAATGGTAGATTATTAATTATGTTGTTAACTAGTCCACCCCCTTGCATTACTCAAATTAGAATGATATGATTTCGAATGAAAATGGTTTTATAATAGTTAGTTCATTAATGCAGCTTTTTCAATCCAACTGTTTTCTGCACTGCTTAGACCTAACCATTTAACATACAATTTATTTCCTTTCTTTTTCAAAACCTTTTCTATCAAATACACATCAGGATAATTAGATCTTTGCAGTTCTTGTTCGTAAAAAGCTCCTAATATGTTTTGGTTTCGTTGATCTTCTATGTGATATGTCACTGGTAAGGTTTTATTTATCTTTTTTATAATAAATAATTCAGTTGACCAATTAGGAGTGTAACCTTTCTCAAAATTATGTTTGTATTTACTTATACGAACACAATCACCAACTTTGAATTTAGGCTTCCACTGAACCAAATCATGTTTGTTTATTTTTTCTATATTTTCTTTGATAACTTGTTCATTACATTTATTCACATCAACCGGTTTAAATTGAATAGTACGATGTTTGGTGTTGTTATATCTCTTCAATGTGTCTTCCAATGGTAGACCTATCCACTTATAGTTTCCATTGAGACTAAAATATTTATATAATTTATTTTTTAAAGTTCTTATCAGTCTCTCCACAATTGATGCTTTTTTAGTAGAAAACGATGAGTAATGGTTAATGTTGTGCTTTTTCATAAGCGTTTGAAAAGTGATGTTATAAAATTCGGTTCCCATATCAGTCTGTAAATTAACAGGATCATTACAACTACTAAGCAGTATATGTTCGAATGCACGAGTAACATCAAATTTATTTTTCGATTTTAACGGTTCAGCCCAGGCATACTTTGAGAAACAGTCAATCACCACAAGGATGAAATTATAACCTTTGTTATATTTCCTCAGGTTTTGCATGTCCATCAAGTCTGCTTGCCATAAGTCATGGATTCCTTTCAGAATAACAGAACGACGAGGGAAATTTCTTCGTGTTGCTTTGTGTATTTCATTTACAATTTGCTGTTTTACCATTATGGAGTTTTCTGAAGTAATTTATCTACCTCTGCTTTAGTATAAAACTTATCTTGCAAATGAGTTGAAACCTCAGGTATCTTTGCTTTTAAAGTAGCTTGAACTGTACCCTTTGCATCTTTTATGATTTGAGTACGCAATGTACCAATCAGATTATTAAATTCTTTAAACATATTAGCATTCAACCGATCTACATAATCCTTATTCAGAGCCAGATTATTTAATTCTTTTAACGTGTTAGCATTCATTCGATCTACATAATCCTTGTTAACAGCATCGTTTGCTTCTATTGGAGATGTAATTCCTGTCAGTCTTGATGTTTTTAAATCAAAATCTCCGTTTTCTGATTTTAACAATGCATTTTCATTAAAATCAAATAACTCTGATAAACGCATTCTTTTGTGAATGTAGTGTCCGAATTTATCTACGTTCATGTTTAAGGTGTATTTTATCGAGAGGCTGATGACAAAATAAACATATTTTCAAACATTTATTTATTTATAATCTTACATTCACGCAATTCTTCAATGATAGATATAATTTCATTATCTAATCCTGTGTTGCCAGCATCTCTAGATGCAATTAATAATTTCAACCTTTCCACTAGTTCATTAGGATTATCCCAGTACACTAAATCTACGTCTTTTCTCCACTTTTTTAGTAACGGTAGACCCTTTCCCTGAACTGTATTCTTCAGTTTAAAAAGAGGTTTAATAACTTGTAAATATTTTTGTCCTTTATTACTTTTTATTGGCTTACTGGGCTCAAAGTCTCGACGATGTGCATTTGTATCAAGTAGCATCAACTTATAATTTTGCATATCACTGTCTGTAACCAAGCTTAAGTCTACATCTTTCTTAAGCAACAACTGTTTTAATCCAGGTGTATTTCGGTATTTACGTCCAGCCACGGTGATGTATTGATCGTTGAGCGTTATGCAAGCAGAACCTAAAAGCAGTTTCCCGCGGTCTGCTCTAACTCCAAATGGAATATCTACCAATGCTTCTGAAGACACTGACCAGGATGACGTATCATAATCTTGGTTACTTTCAACTACTGATTCATAAGAAGAGTCACTGTTGATATCGGATTCATATTTGTCTTCACCGTCATTATTATCATTACTTCCTGCGCTATCAGTTCTTTGTTTCTGCAATTTTTCGTTAACAAACGGAACATCAGCAAAATCATCACTAACACGCAGGAGAGGACTTTGCTTACTAGCATTAGCAATTATGTTGAGAGGTTCTGTTACAGGTTTGAAAACAGATTCCAGTGCTTGTTTATTGTTAATCTCAGTATCTCTCATTTTTCGTACTTTTATCTTTACTGCTTCTGCTGCATCAACAATTTGACGTTTCAATGTTTTTTCCATATTGGTAAAACAGGTTGTAATTGATTAAGCGTCGTACGGAGAATAATAATGTCAGACAGGTTATAGCCTTATATAGATATAAAGTCATGTTCTTAATCAAAGACTACAAACGTGTCAAATTTACTTCTATAACATCCTTTGTTTTTGGAACAATCTTTATTAATTACAACATAATTGAAAGGTATACTCCATATTTTTGAACACATTTCCCGAAATTCAATCCATGTCATGTCAGTGTTGACGTGTTCTTCATACACATGTCTCATATTTCTTTCATCTTGTTTAAAAAGTACGATTAGATTTGCGTTGTCTCTTACTAACTGCTTAGGGATTTTACTATACGTCTGATTTAGATAAAAACAATCGATGAACTTGTGTCTCCCCATAGCAAAATAATCACGCATACTATTTTGATTTTCACAAGCAACATCATCAAATACGATTACAGAATTTGGTTTTGCGGTCTGAACACTCAGCACTTGTTCATTTTCGTGATATTTCTGAAATGAAATGCCTGGTACACGTTGCAAGACTTTTTCTAAAAACACGTACTTAGGTTGTTGCAAGGTTTTAGAATAAACATAAACATTTTGAAATCTTAAACCATTCTCATGTATAAGAAGACCAATTAATAAATTAGTTTTTCCGCAATTTGATGGCCCACAAATAATACATCGTACCGATTTAGGTAATAATTCTCCATGACGAAAACCAGTCTCCTGAGAATTAACATAAAGTTTGTTTACATGTAACGATTGTGGTTGTTTTACAAATTTCATGATGACTGCTTGAAACGGTTAAATTAATAATGAGTCAATTGTTGTTTTACATTAACCTTTATAACTCATAATCGCTAACTGGAATGAATGTACGAGCAACCTGACCATGGACGTCTTTCAATATAAAATAGTGAGTGTCATGGTAAAATAAGGAAAAGGTAATATTGAGTTTTAGAACTAAAATAGTGGAAAAGACGTTGAACCATAACATTTCATTTATATTATTGGGCATTCTACTTCACCGAGAGTGACGAGGCGAACGGAGTGAGCCGAAGGAACGAAGGTGGAGTAGGATGCCCAATAATATCCTACTGAGTGATCTCAGATTAAGTTCCTTCCGAATAGTTCTTAAGAATTATTTGCTTAATGTACTCAGCACTGCTAGCAGAGTTTGGTAAAAAACAAGTTGGTGATGAAAATTATAAATCTTACTCCAATTTCAGTTGTAGTCCACACTCACTCTGATGACTGTGAGAACCAAAAGATTTACTCAATAGGTACTTAAATATAATTGTCAATTTGTTTTGTTTCAGAAATGCCACCACCGCCGCCGCATCCTGGACATCCTCCGCACCACCCAGGTGGTCATCCCCCGGGAAACGGGCCGGACCCGCATCACCCACCTCACCATCCACCCCACGAGCCCCATCACCCACCACACGGTGGACCCCCACCACCACGCCATTAAACAGGGATTGATATACTGCCGTGGCATAACTAAAATGCCGTTATCCGACATATGGTCGATTTTAGCTTTTAATGCTATTATAATGACAAAAAAGAATCTATCGATCTGTGTTTCCGAATTTTCAATACCTTGAATAGTTTTGAAAATAAAAATAGGGGTTGTCATTGAAAAGTGACATCGGTTTAAATTTTTACCGTGATTTTTGCATGTTATACAAAACAACGGTTTTGGTAGATAGCGGCATTATAGATATATCATGGCAGTATAATAACCGCTACCACAAAATGTGCTACCTACCTACCTAGAATCGCCCTAATAAAACTATTTTAAATTTATCTGCAGTCTTAACTCTAGCTAAATTATTTTGTGTCTCGAATTGAGGAGTTTCAGAATCAGATATATATATTTTAGCAACCTGGCCCCGCGTGGTGGAATATGGCTCTATCCCTCTCGCAGAGAGGTCTGTGCCTCAGCAGTGGGTACATTATAGGATTATGTATAGTATATGATGAGTCTCTAGATAGCAAAAACGCTTTGAATTCCAATATTCGAATATATGAGTATCATAACATGAAGCCTGTATGCTCCAATAGACAGAGATGTACGAGTATTATAGGACACCCTATTTCGTTAGTCAATGAAATAATAAGGGGCGAGCCTTTTGCCATGAACCGGGCACACAGTCCGACTTCAGGCTGCTACTGAAGGTAACTGAAGGAACACGGGTGGGTTTTAGTCAGTAAAAGTCTGACACGAGGAGAGTGGGAGACGTCATGTGAAGATTTCCCACCCACAAAAAAAGGCTGCTAAACTCAAAAGTTCCTGATGAAAAACTAGGAAGTCTGTGCGACCCAGGACTTTAACACTCGTCAATCGCGCCTGCGACCAGTAGTCGAGGAGTCCCTCTAATGATCCATGATTTTTCATTTTAAGCCGTAATGCCGTTATGTTCTAATTCCATTACAAGATGGTGGAACCCACTTGTCCTGAAAATGATTCCATTTGTTTTCTCTTTCTCGGAGAGGCCTACGTGCAGCAAACGAGTCCGGTTTTATTGATTTGTTTCACAGAAGTGCCTTTTAAATATAAGAGATTAGATAACGTTTTACAAGCAGTATGTTTTGTACTGCGTTCAATTTTTGATAACATAATATGTAGGCGGTACATAAGAGTGGGTGTTATGTGGGTAATTTACATAATACTACAATCCTGTCATACTTATTAAATAGTAGTAGTAATTAGTACCAAGATTTTTTTAAATCAATCTCAGCCGGGGCTGAATAAATTTTTTTTGGGCACGACGTCTTGCAGGTCAACCTAGGAGGTTGTCGGCTGCTTAAACGGACTTACCTGTGGCTTCCTTAATAAATTAAGGCCTGCAGTCACCCTGCCAGGATCGCGGGATTTGTTCGAGTAAGGTACCGTGGCCCTGGCATATGGGCAACAGAAGGAGCACGGGTGGGTTTTAGTCAGTAAAAGTCTGATACGCCCTTCCGCTCCACCCAGAGCGGAAGACGTCATTTAATGATTTCCCACCCACAAAACAAAAAATACCTGTAGCCAGGGCTTATAAACTTAAAACTAAAGCGACTATACGCTAAGGGTACCCCCTATGGGGTATGGACCTTGGCTTAGGGCATCGCTGAAAGTGGACAGCAAGGGACGGGCTGGATTTTTTTCTTCCAACCGCTTCAAGCCATATCATTCACTCTGTCCATCCGTCGTTTCTTTATCTTTTCCATTCTAATAGCCATCCACATTCCTACGCAAAACTTTCCTCACCACATTAGCCGCCACCTCTTTCTTCTATAAATATACCAATAGTATTTTATAATGAATAAGTATTGCAAAAATCTTGTTGAGAATAGGTTTACAACGTCTGTGATGGCTTGTACCGCATGTATGGGAGGTTAAAATAAATGGTACCTATTTTGATACTCTCCAACATATCCTGAAACGTTTGAACGCACTTACAATGCAATGCTATTCTGTCTGTTTTTTTTTATTGTTTTTATGTCCTGTACGTGTCTCAAATAAAATATTTTTCTTTCTTTCCTTAAAAAAATATCACAGTGCAAAGTAAGGTGAACTGAACTCTATGTAAGCTGCCTATCTCTACCGATTCTTTTGCCGTCTATGGCGTGTGACGCCTAGGATCAGGTGAAATGACAGCTCACTTCAAACTCACTACACCTAAACTAAAGTCCAACTCCCACTAGACCACTAACAGACACTTTTGAATATTCAAGGAGTCGGGCAGTTAGAAATGTGGAGCTAGGTGCTCATTCTAAAGCGTAGCAGGTTCCTATGGAGAAGAACGAGCAAGAAATCCCATGGACATTTACAATTAAATTGTTAATATTCTGAGGAAGCAGTAGTGATTCCGTATGCTTAAGCAAATTATAATATTATTACAGGAGCCGTAGTAATACACAAAAAGTTTTAACTGGTTTTTATTTATTTCTTTTGTTCTATTATTTGATTTTTGCTGACTACTGTATTTGCCACCAGTTTGTAAATATTGAAGTCGTATTCTGTGGAAGTAGGTATATTGTGTAGTAGGTATATTGGTTATTTAAATCCGATATAAAATGAAAATATTTTTTTATTGTTACGAAAAAAAAAAATATACATCGTGAATGATTTAAAAAATAGATCGTCTGAGTGCGAGGCGAAACTAAATGTTATACTTAGTAGATTGTCAGGGAACCTAGTAGATAATACAGTATACTTGTAAAAAATCAGATTGATTTCTCCTCAATTCGTGTCACTTCAAACCGACTGTTCTACGGTATATCCCTTCACATGAAATATGTCTGTTTTTGTGGATATCCCTTGAAACGGACACAAGACTATTTTACGGATCGTTGCTTTAGGCCATTTCAAGTAACTTTTTCTGTTCCTTGGAATATCCACCCCTCCTCCTTTGCTTATGTATTTATATTACGCATATGCGGGGCTGGTAAGAATAGCCATCGCGATATAAACAGAATTATTTTTACCAAAACGTACCGACATTTAATCATACATAGACAGACGTTGTTGTTTTTTTGTTACAAACTACGTCATAGCAACAGCCCGAGGTTTATCTTAACAGTACCTTATACCGGTCAAATGTGAATGTTTTTTGAGGCGTATTCAGGGGGGGGGGGGGTTCCCCTCCCTCCCTGTCGCAACCCAGCGCTGGGCACGCCACAATTGCAGCGGTAAGTCCCCTCTTTGAGGAGTGGATAGAGAGGCGCCACGGCATCCTCACCTTCCGCCTGACGCAGGTTCTCACCGGGCATGGGTGCTTCGGTGGGTTCCTGTTCAGGATAAAGCGGGAGGATACGCCCGGGTGTTTCCATTGTGAGGATCGTCTAGAGGACACGGTGGAGCATACGGTGGAAGTGTGCCCTGCCTGGGCGGAGCACCGCCGTGTCCTCGTGGAGGTGATCGGCGGCGGCGACCTCTCGCGTCCGGCCCTGGTGCGAGCCATGGTACGGAGCAAGAGGGCATGGGAAGCCGCCACCTCCTTCTGCGAAGCAGTAATGCTCGCAAAGGAGGAGGCGCGGCGCGTGAGGGAATGGCAGACTCTGCGCCCTCACGTCCCTAGCCACCGCAGGAGGAGACGCCCCGGGTGTCGGGAGTCGATTGCGGACTCCCGGCCACCGTAGGCGCGAGCTTGCGGGTGGCGAGCAATGGGTAGCTCGCCGCGCGGTAAGGACCAAGCTCGGGTCGACGGCGTGTAGTGTTTCACGCGCGCCTCAAAGAGATGTCAGCAGCAGTGAAGGGGTCTGCTAGGACCGATGCCTGCCGGGGTCGCGTGATTATTCGAAAGAGATACCGTGACCCTGGCACATGGGCAACTGATGGAACACGGGTGGGTTTTAGTCAGTAAAAGTCTGACACGCCCTCCTGCTCCGCCCAGAGCGGGAGAAGTCATTTGATGATTTCCAATCCAGAAAAAAAAAGGGGGGGTTCAAGCCCCACCAAAAGCATATGAATTCTTCAGTGGCCAATCTTGATGGGAACTTGATATTATTTTAATGAAACTTTTGAGCAAGCATAACACTACCTAAGGTACAATTGTCATCGTTAACTTAAAAATACTAGCTTCTGCCGGCGGCGTCGCTCGCGTGGTTGTTGCAAATTATTGCACGGGAACCGTGCTACCGTGACGAAAGGTAGCTAATGTTACTCCTTATAACATAAGCTGCCTGTCAGTAAAAGTCCTGTCAAAATTGGTTAAGTCGTTCCGGTGAGCAGCCGGAATAGACAGACAAAAAAAAAAGATTTTTTGGTATAGAGTATCGTGAGGAATTTGCGAAAACTAATTCGAGGACACTTGTCATGCGTTAAGCAAAATAAATTGCTGTGTAGTTTTTAGTTTTTGTGCTTTGATAAAACCTACCCTCAGTGGGGTTAAGCCTCTTCCAAACGAAAATCTTGAATCCACCACTGAATATTTCTGTGTAAAGGTGCAGGGTTTTCCCAGATTCAAAATCACAGTTTAAACCATCTAACCTTAACCCGGTCGGATTCATTAAATAAAATCCAATAGCCCGCGGAACCCGTTCCGTGGAACTGACGCACTCAACTAATTATCACCGATACTTCAAGGTGAAAGAAAGTGCCCGGTTTTTACAAACCTTTATTAAACCATCAGGAGCTAGTTACTTAATTAGCAAAGAAGTCGTGAGCGGGAAAAGTGAGGAAATTAGGTGTACGGAAGAGCCATCTGGCGACGGGATTGTGCGCTGACCGGAACCTTTCAACAACTCTATCTTTACTTTTCATTAGAACGCCGTTGTGTCAGCGATTTACACTTTTTAAACTTTTTTTTATTTCATCGTCTTTTTGTCAAATTAAATGAATTAATTAAACGCTAGTCAGGTTTGCTCCAGCTTTGAGATTGGCTGTGGTTGTGATTGGCTTTTTCTGTTTACAAGAAAAATAATGGCAGTTATCTGCGCCATTTACGGTATTTTTTTATTCTTTAAAATTTTTTCGCGTCACCTTACCTAATTAAACATACCAATGCTGTAACAGAGTAGGATCAACGGTGTTAGTTGTAACTGTAACAAAAGAAACTATTACCTACGTCCTAAAACTGCGATTACCTACCAAAACATCTGCGAAACAGTTTAGCATAACTACATATTTTCCCCCGAAAGCGCCCAATCTACAGTCGAAACTGTAGATTGTCAGGAGGTAAATAAAATCATCCAAAATATCGATTTTCCGAACCGCTAACGGATTTACCTCAAGTTAACGCATGGTGGCTAAACGTTATAACAAGGTATCGCACATCGTTATCAGCTTCCCACGCTTATAGTTTTAATTGAAGCGGTAAATTTTAAGCGTTGATCGCATCGTCGCTCAAATCTTAGCAACCCCGTAATTAAAATAATATTCGGAAGACGCCGCGCTCGTCCCTAGTAGGTATAATGTTATAAGGCTCAATACTCCGCAGGTTGCTGGAAATAAGCAAAGGCAATTTATTGGTTACCTAGCTAACGTTTTTACATTATCGGGCAATATTATATTTTATAATATAATGAGCTCGTTATTTTCTTGTTAAAATGTTTTTTTTTTGTGTTTTTCTTGTATTATCGCTTTCGTGGAATGAAAAATTAGAGAGGCGCGTGAATTGTTGTTACGTCGCTATCTGAATAAAATATTAAAAAACCCCAGACGGAAAACTGAGCAGTAAAGTTTTTATGCGATTTAAAATTACACACGGCAAAACGGAGCCGTACAAAAAACTAGTTTGACTGTAAAATATTTACAGCGCTTCAATATTTAAAGTACGCCGAAGAAAACACGCCAACTCCGCCATTATTTGTGTGAAACAAACAAAAAAAGAAGTCCTTTATTTAATGGCGACGTTTTATAAACTTGCAAAAGTGGAGTTTTTAACTAAACACAAGAAAAGTATGAAGTTACTTTTCAATATTATTAGGGAAATTCTTGATCCGAATCTAAAGACTTGTCAAATTACGCGGCCGATTGGTCGGCGGCGCGGCGTCAGTCGAGTTCTTAATTTAAATTCACTCGACTAATTGGTCAGCCGAGTCGACTCTTATTAGCTTTTTGATGGATATTGTTTTGATTAAATGAATTGCATGATTTTGTAATCAATTTCCTTGTGACTTCATTATGGGAAGTGTTATTAGATGAGTGTTCATTTAATTAATGAGAATGTTCTTAAATATAAATTCGAAGTGTTTAAATTGAGTGATGATTTTAAACAACCATTGTAAAAATTAGCAATCTGTTTATCAATTTATTTAATTTCTAAACATGCTATAAATTGAAATCACTTTTCGTTGTCTGTTTTTTGTGTCCGCGTTGTTCTTCTAAAATACGCAAAGGATTTTGATGCGGTTTTCACAATCGCTTAGACAATTTATTTTGGAAAGCTAGTGTGTAAATAATAAATTTATATTATACTTACCTATTTACTTACCTAAAGAAAAGTTCCTATATACTTACCTAAAGGGTCAAATTAAATTAGTTGGCCATAACGTACCCACGTTTTGGGTATTGATATTATCAAAAATCAATAGAAAAAACAAAAAAAAAAATGTTATCAATTGTTGGCGAACGTAATTTGTCGTGGAAAAATAGATATTTTTTATTCGAATTTCCAAAAACCAAAACATAACAGTCCCTAGTGAATATGACAATGTCATTTAAAAGTTTGAAAAAAGGAGTGTTTCTTTTTCAATAGGTTTCTATCTTGATCTCAACACGTGGGTAAATTATAATTTGATCCTGTAAAATAAGGAAATTTAGTAATGACGTAATGCGCACTAATTGCTTTTTTTGTATAAAATAAAGGTTCAAATCAATTAAACCTTTCTTACAATCAACTCCAAAATGTTCCCGTTAGTTATTTTACATAGGTTCACCGTACAGTTCAAAACACACGTACGTATATCCCATTGTGTTTGAACAAACATTTCAATTGAGAGGGTTTTCATTGGCGGTGCCTATTCGACCGGACCCACACATTCAGCTCTTTTTCGCGCTCCGCTGATTTCCGATGAATGAACTGCGGTTGGAATATTAGAGTTCGCCTATGACGTAGGTTATCAATGTTAACTTTTAATTATTATTGCTTTAATTAATAGTAGATATTGAAAATGGAACGAACATATTTTTTTGATCGTAGCAGGTGGCGTTCTGTAGTTTTTGCCTTTTTCCAGGCCATGGAAAAATGGTGTGAATTTACATATGTATGTATGTATATTTTTGATTACCTCGTTGGTCTACTGCTGACTATGAAGTTCTGGGTTCGATCACCAAGTCGTGCAGTGTTATTGGATTTGCGTCTGGAATTTCTCAGTAGTAGCTGAGTATGGATTTGTGCCCGGTTGATGGCAATAAACACGCCCCCTATTACATGGGGCTTACTAAACATAACTGGTCGAATGTGTTCTATGACTGTACCTCTACCTAAACCTTCGGGGAATATGGCAAGATATCGTTTTTTGTTTGGGACTGCTTTTATTCTACTTGACTTAAAATCAATAAGGTTCGAATTTGATTGACAGGACTGTTGCGCTACCGATCAGTCGTGGTTACGCAGCCAACCATACATTTTTGGCAGTGCGACAATTGTTGTGCCCCACTGGTGTCCTAGTGAGACAAGGCCCTAAAATGTACCCAAGCCCCTATCATCATCATTTCAGCCGAAAGACGCCCACTGCTGGACATAGGACTCCCCCAATTTTAGGGGCCTTTGCCACTTGGCAAGCGGGGTGGCGATCGCTAAATGGTGGTAAAATGCAAACAGTACGCTGCTGGCCATTCTTTAGTAAGCCTCTTAGTCGCCTCTTACGACACCCACGGGAAGAAATGGGATGGCGCTATTCTTTACGTCCGACAACACGCTGAACAAGCGCCAATACCTAAAGGAAACTGCGTCCTGAACTCATGCACATTTTTTTTTTGATGGGAAAGAGCTGTTTATCCATTAAAATACTGTTAAACGTTAATCTGTGAAAGACTAAAATAATGATACATTTTAATCTACCAAGTAATAGCCCACAGGTGATAGCCTCTACTTATTCACGCACCATGCCACCCATTTAACGCCTACCTTCACCTATCGATCGAGCAAAATGTCGCGATATTCTTAGTATTTAATAACCAGGTAAAGAACCAAGTACGGATCACAAGGCTTTGTCCTTTATTTAATTTTATTTCAGTGTACGTGGCCTTTGAAATCGAGGACGTCTTGCCTCTCAATAGCACAGCATAATAAATAAGATTAACCGGCCAGGCAGCTATTGTCAGAATGGAATCAGTTCCAACGAAAATAAATATACCAATGTAGTGAAGTGGATAGAAATACCCAAGACATGGCCTTCCTAAAAACGTTAACAATATTCTATTATGTGGTAACTTTACACAGTATTTTCTATTTATGTCTTGATAACGTCGAAGTAAGGTACCGCGGAAGTTTAATCTATCTGTCATTCAAACAGACCGAAGTGCGTAGTCGATTTTATCTTGACAAGCGGTACGCGTCGAACTTCACTCGATTGTTTGACATTTAGACGTCGCTGCGTTCAAGACTGGAGATATAAGTACACTTATAACTTGATCATCAAATATTTATGCGTTCAAGCGGCTGTTCCGTGAAAATTTAATGACCAATTGAGACTTTCTTCAAGGGTCCTCGAATTAGCTCGTTTAATGTCTACCTATATAAAGAGACATGCCTACATACCGTAAATAAGTCTTCAACTACGTTAAGGTACGTTGAATAAGTAATGCTTAGGTACTTACTCGTAATTACCTATGTGTTTCATAGTTAAAGGTCATAAAACGAACCGGCGGATAAAAGGCTTACAAAATGATTCAATACATTTTCCTCGCAATGAATTTGTTTTCCCCGCGTATATAATGTCAACCCTGGGTTTTCAATGCGGTCCCCTGGAGGCGCTACATCTAAGTTAAGTTTAAGTTAGAGCTGGCTCTGTCGCGTTATATGTGTCTCTCGTGACACATCCAACAGTGAATTTTTGGTCAGCATATTTACCGCATCGCGACTAAAGTATGCTTTTCAAAGGAAGGAAATAGAAAATTTCGCTCAAACGCAAAAATATTAAAACAAAAAGTTACTGTGACAAACACTCTTGTCTCCAAGAAATATTCAATTGAAACTGTAGAATGTCAAGCTGAAAATATTTCATGAAAAGAGACAAGAGCGACCCGGGCGCGGCCGTATCACGTACCTTTCTCGCTGGGAAATGCACAAAATAAAACACCTAACAAAGAATACGAAACTGGTCGGCAATCGTAAAGTAGCCGCCTAGCCGGCCGCCGACGCATATGCAAATGTGGTGAATTGAAAATTCAATTGATTCATTTCGAAACGGAAATGTCCAGGAATAAACCTTTCCCATTAGTGGCGTGCGAGCTACACTAGAGCTGTCAATTTGCTTTATAAATTAGTCAGAGTTGCGCTAAAATAATCCCAATTAAATATTCAAATTGGGTAGTGCAGAGACGTGTCGCTACAGCGGCGCTGTCAGGACTTGCATTCGGGTTGTCGCTGAAATGAACATGTCTGGGCCGTGCAGCCTGCTGCTTCAGGAATAGCGTCGAACGGGACAGGTCAAACGGAAATAAAGCAAGCTGCACTCAGCGAAGTTTGGACATGTCCGATAGCTTTACTGGCGGCTCGTGAATAAAATACATGCTATTCCTGTCTAGCATTTTCATTTCGCTATTTCATTCGTGCGCCATTGCTATTGTCGTTTATGGTAATCTGTGCTTTATCATTCTCAGTTACAGCGTGAGTTCATATTTGGTTTTAAATTCTGTTATATTTTAAGTAAGATTCTGAAAATACATGGTTAACATGCATAAAACATTAAAATAAAACAACGTTTCACCTGAGTTGAGCTAGCATTACAAAGTTTCGAGTTTATTAGCATGCAGGGGAACGAATGGCGCCCAACATGGGGCCGACTGCGACCGCCTAAATTGCGTTCTCGTAGCGTGCTTTTATCCTGTGACACCACATGTGGTCAGGACTTGAATACTCATCCACTTCATCTTTTGTGGAGTATAGTCTGTGGCGCCAGCATATTGTGTTTGATATTGTTTTTTCTAAGAACCGTACTGAACGAACACGTTGTGAACTTGTGACTTTGTGAGGTAGGTTTTTTTTTGTATGTGTTTATTGATATTGAAGAACAATAGCAATAATTCGTAGAACCATCAAAAGTATAGCAGTTCGTGACCTCACATGATGTGGTGGCATGTCATCTGATAACAATTGCAAAACCAATATAAATTTCTTGGCAGAGGCGCCTGGGTTATAAGAAAATGTATTATGAAAGCGAGCGGTTTTATTGTGTGGCAGTAAAACGGAAGAATTTGCATCGGGAATCGAACCAGACACTTGCAAATCGACGATCGTAAAACGATCCCGCATCGGTCACCCGCTTCATGAATAAAACCTTCTTTTGGTGGCCGTTGAAAAAAACAGTACAAAAATACGTGTCTCACTGTTCAGAACCTACACTATTGATGGATGGAAAAAATGTTTTTAACGGCAAAGCTTTGAATATATCGGTGAAAAAATGTACAAGAACAATGTATAGTGTGTAGGTACATACGTAATGTGGTCGCATGTGTGTGTGAGCACTGCAGAAGTCACGTTCAGGCAATATTTGCTGAATAAAATTCAGCAACTGAGTCGGCGCTGTGTGTGTAATGTACACCTACTCATCACATGTGCTGCTGCAGGATTTTTTATATCCGTATGAAATAGGAATACTTGCTAAATAATTCCTTTATCTAAGTACGAACCGACATGGAGTCACACATTTATGTAGATATGTGTCAGTCTGGGTTCTCAGAGGTGAGGAGTTAATACACGAATCTTTAGAACTTCGCGCTACGACCAAGTACTTACGTAATTAACTTTCAATCTATAAATTTAGCTCTTGTTTTGTGATGCATGTTAGTAACGTAAATAAGACTTAGGGAGTTGGTGAATCTACCAGCGTACTTTGTAAACTTTAAGCTAGGAAGCAGGTGTACAACTTTATGAAATAACGCATGTGCTTCATAGAATACAACAGTTTTGCTGTTATTTAAGTGAAGTAAGCCGAGAGCGACGCGTGCCGCAACACGGGATTCGGAAAGTTATTATGAACTCGACACATTGCCGGCTAATTCAGAACACGCGTTGTTACAATATTTGAGCAGGAATGTCGGACGCGAGTTTTATTAAATACCTCATCTCCATTCCCGGAAAAACGTGACGGTTTTTGGAGCAGACGATTCGACCATGAATGTCATTTCACGAAACACTCGTAATGCGAAAATGTCAACATTACTCGCGCAGAAAAAGCGTTTCATGCCGACAACGTTCGTACTGATGTCTTCAATTGAATCAAGTTCAGTCAAGCGAACCCGAGTCCCTAGTTACATGCTGGCAAACGTACAAGTAAACGTTACCGCGCGTTAGGAGAGCAAACAAAAAGAGATATTTGTAAGTTTGGCTATCGACCTTCGGACCTCGATTCCACTTTACGCATTACACCAATTAGTTGAGTACATTAGGAAGTCCGGAACGTAGTTAGTGAGTAAACAGAGTGTCTAATTAAAAAGTTTTTCCTCCGGTAACGAGGATGGACGTGTTCGTAACGTTAGATTGATGTTTGATTGAGTACCTACCTACTCTACTACGGTAAGTTTTGCACCTGTGTCTGGCTCCAGTGTTCTCGAAAGAACTTTGTTTCCAACTCCAAATCAGTTTCAGTGGATAAGTGAAGAAATCGCCTTGTTAGAGATGTTACGCTACAAAACAGTTGAATCTAGGTCACCGCAGTTGATGGTGGGAAACATAAGGTGCCTTAATGATTGCAGGTTTTTCTAGGAACTGAATGTTAAAGTTAGCTGTATATCATTATGGACTACGTTCCTAGAAAAGCTGACGAACGAATGTAGTCTACGGCAGGTGAGTGCGACACCCGTTGGGATCCGTAAATTGTTACGACTGGCTACGAGGAAATATATCCACAGATGGTTCGAAGCAAAACAAATGTTGTTGTATGAATATTCCAATATCTGTGTTTTTTTTAAGTTTATGTTTCATTGTTACAACATCAAAGAATTTCCATTTCAAAACTAGAAAGTATGCCAATTATGACTTGACATACAACGTGGTAACTCCGCCAGTCTCTTGGGTACATTACAAGTCGACAGCGATGTGGAGGAATTTTTCAACGTTTTATTTTAGTTCGTGCATAGTTTTAATTAAGTCAGGATATTATTTTGTTATTTTTATTAATAAATTAATTGAATATCTTATGTTACATTTAACAACAGCTTTCTGAAAACATTAATCGTTATTGAAATATAAAAACTAGATATTTGTAACTCTACTTGAAATGTTATTGATCTTCCGAAACTAGTTCCGTATTTGGATTAAAGTTATAGAACACATAATAATATTGAGTAAATTAAGTAAAGTAAAATTTATTTCCATAGATTGCAGGTACAGTAAATAAGACGTGACAAATAATATGGGTGATCCTTCTACAAATCTACCTTAAATTAGGCATGCAACATTATTAATACACATCAACAATTAATATTATTATTTTATAGTATAGTTAATACATATTCGGCATGGTACATTCATATAATAAATCATTAACTCAAAAAGCTGCAATACAATTGGAATAATAATCATAAATTACAATGTCAATATTAGGTAGGTAAGTCAAAAAAAAATATTTAGTACAAAGGACAGTATCATTAAGATAGTCATTCACAGAATAATAGCATTTCTCAATTAACAGAGCTGTCAGTTTCTTTTTAAAGTTTTGAATTGTGTCATTTTTAATTAAGTTGGGTATTTTATTATATATTATTGGGCCCATACTAATAAAACTTTTTTTTTTGTAAAGCAGTATTACAACTCTCAACATGAAGTAGATATTTATACTGACTTCTTATAGGTCTCCTTCTATCTTTCGAAACTGCAGTAAAAAGATTTATGTTACATTTAACGAACATTGCAACTTCTAAAATATACATAGCCGGGAAAGTCAGTAGTTTGAGGGACTTAAACACAGGTACGCAACTATCTTCATTTTCATATGAAGTATTGCCCTTAAGCAGCGTTTTTGGGCTTTGAAAACTTGCTCTCTTAGAGTACAGCTTCCCCAAAAAATGATACCGTATCTTAAAATGGACGCGACTAGCCCATGGTATGCAGTTACTGTTGTGGCGTTGTTGACCTTTTTCGCTAGATTGTATAAGACATACGCGGATACGCTCAATTTTTTACAAACCTCCTCTGCTTGAGGTTTCCACGTCAACTGACTATCTATCAGTATACCTAAGAATTTTGCTACTTGTACTTGGTCTATATCACACTTATTATATTCTATTATTACATTAGGCACTGACGTGCGTTGATAAAAATGCATTATGTTTGTTTTTTGCAAGTTAATTACTAAATTATTTTCGTCAAGCTAATTTATTATGTCTTTAAGCGTATTATTTATTTCCTGTTCGTAATTACCTATGTCTGTACATTTAATAAGTGCGGTGCTATCGTCCGTCATGGTAGGTCATTTATGTATAGCAAGAATAAAAGTGAGCTAAGAACTCCACCCTGGGGAACACCATGTCTGATAACTCTTGCTTCGGATATATATTTCTTCTCACGTCTAGTGTTTGTGCAAATTCTAGATATTTCCGTATATTGTTTACGGTCACTTAACCCTACAGCGCATAATGTGCCTCATATGGTTCATACAGGAATATTGCTCTTCGTTTCGTACAACACGTAGTTAATTGCCATCTAGTCATAATTATGATAACTACGCACTCATTGAAGTATAAAATAGGTTACCTTTTTGGTAACAGTGACGCTAAAGGGTAGGGTGTAAATATGAATTTGAATTTGTAGGGAGTTGAGAAAAAGTTAAATTACGTGAGTTTCGATCCGACGAAATAAATAGAAAATACTGTATTTTCGTGCATATAAAGTTATCAGAGGTAAGTTTATTTTATAATTGTCTTGTGAATTAGTTTTATTTACAATATTTCTAATAAATCAATGATTTATCAACGGTTTTATCGTATGTACCTAATGTGGCACAGCGTGCGATATGGGTAATATAAAACGTTTTTCTATTTCAGATGAAGCCTCACAAATCGGTAACAGAATCAGAAATTGAACACTTTTTGAATGTCCCATCGGGGAGTGAAGATGATCTGGAATCATCTGATGGGGACAATGATGATGACCTGATTAAAATCAGTGCTTTGGTGATGGAGGAAATAGATAACACCTCAACTGCTGCAGGCTGACTTTTTTAATGATATAGTCGATGATTTTCTTTGTCAGCAATTATTGATGATCGTACTAGTCAACCCCAACCCAGCAGTTCTGGTCATATCAGCGCTCCTTCAGTATCTAAAGTTTTACCAATACCAAAATCCATCAATGTGGGTCCAACAAGACGGACAATGGTACTACCTCCGCCAACTACTTCTACAGTTCGTAGTGCTAATGCAACTATGAGGACTACTAAAAATACAGAAGATGTCTGGCGTAAAACCATGTTTGATTCGCCATTTGTTTTATTCAAATGAGATGACAAGATAAATGACCCCAATATACTGAGTTTTGAAACGCCATTGCAGTATTTTTTATATTTTTTTGATGACGATTTACTGCAACGTATTTCTGAAGAATCTACAAAATTTTGTATCCAAAAAATACTTCTAAACGTCTAGGACTAAGCCGTACATCGATGTCGACTGCCCTGACATTATTCGCCGCTACAACCGGCATATAGGTGGTGTAGACCTGTTGGACTCATTCATTGGAAAGTATAAAATAAAAATGTGAACAAAGAATTTGGTATATGAGGATATTCTACCATCTGCTCGATGTGATGATCATAAACAGTTGGCTTCTTTACAAGAGAGTTGAACAGCAGAGACAAAATAACACAGAAATAAAACAACGTGAATTTCGGCTGGAAGTTGCAAAAGCTCTTTGTCTATCTGGACCCTCACTTACACGCAAAAGAGGAAGACCGTCATCATTGGTTGCCGATATGCTTGAGGAAAGATGAAAGAAAAAACCAAAAGCTGTAGTACCACCTAAAGACGCCAGAGTTGATGGCATCGAACACTTCTCTTTATGGTCCACTGCTAGACAACGTTGCAAATTACCAGCTTGTAAGGGAAAATCATTAATTATGTGCCAGAAATGCGGAGTGGAACTGTGCTTGAATAAAGATAAGAACTGTTTTTGGCATTTCATCAGTAAATAAAACAATTGTAATATCAAAGAGTAAATAACTTGCATTTATAAAATTTTGATCTCAATTTGTTCGTTTTTCAACTATTGTTTTTACTTTTAAAATTTTTTTATTACTACAATTTGTTGATAATTTCATTACTTTGTTTATAGTTTCATTAAAAATTGTTTTTAATTTTATTAAAGTTTAATCATATACTATTTTGTTTAATTCCTGCTAAGTATCCTCAATAATAATTTTTCAGCCTTACTGCTATTTGGGACATATTAGGCACATACACTAAAAACAATATATCTCAATAAACGAACTGTTTTTGGCATTTGATCAGTAAATAAAACAATTGTAATATCAAAGAGTAAATAACTTGCATTTATAAAATTTTGATCTCAATTTGTTCGTTTTTCAACTATTGTTTTTACTTTTTAAATTTTTTTATTACTACAATTTGTTGATAATTTCATTACTTTGTTTATAGTTCCACTAAAAATTGTTTTTAATTTTATTAAAGTTTAATCATATACTATTTTGTTTAATTCCTGCTGAGTATCCTCAATAATACTTTTTCAGCCTTACTGCTATTTGGGACATATTAGGCACATACACTAAAAACAATATATCTCAATAAATAATGCATATTGATATTCTTAATTATTTTTTCATGTATAAAAATGGCTTTTAGAATCATATATTTTTTTTTCGTAGCAAAAAAAAAATCGTGCAGGGTTAAATATGAATTAATGAGACTAAGTATATTTCCCCTTATCCCATACATGTAAAGCTTATTATTAATCAGGGTTGCGTGATGGACACAGTCGAAAGCTTTTGTCATATCTGTCAGGATTGCGCAAATTGGCAATTTCTTGTCAACATTTCCTATTATTATACTGAGCAAGTCGTAAATAGCATTATTTATACCTGTGTTCTTTCTAAATCCTTTTTGTTCATCACACAAAATATTAAATTTACATAAAAAATTATAAATTGATTCATACATTATCTTTTCTAAATACTTTTGAAAATATAGGAATTAGGGCAATGGGTCTGTAATTTACTAAACTTTCTTTATCGTGTTTTTTGTACAGTGGTTTTACGATAACTGTTTTTAGACCATTCGGATATACTCCAGAGCTTATGCACAAATTTATAATATGACTTAAGGGTGAGGCAATATTATTCGACACGAATTTTACTACTTTGACTCATTTTAATAATCCTTGTACGGTACTAGTTATGTTCCTGGTTGGTTTTTACCGCATTCATATTGTTTAATTACGTAATGCACTTCAGTCGGCTTAAGGGATTACGTGTGGTGAATGCTGGCGCTCCTCTTACATCGGAAGTGATGGGCCACGTTCATAATTATGTATCAGGAAATGTGTGGAAAGGCAGTACACACGGTTACTTATCAAGCTATAACTTTCGAGTTTTAGCTGGCCTCACACTGTATATGCATTTCGAACAATGAGAAATCAGCTTATACTGGAAATGTATAGATTGATTTGTCGCCGTGCGTACATAGTTGGAGAACGAAAGCTACACCATGCAATACTTATTATGCACCCTAATTGCGTCACATATCTACTATTAATTAGAATCGGAATAATTTTGATGTTTGTTACTAATCCATTGCACCATATGTTGAAAAAAGTTGTCAGCTCAACAACGAAAATAACGGAATGTATGTTGTTTAACTGTCAAACTAAATGCTATTCCTATTGTTAGTCTATTACGCGAAAACCCTGATGGTCTGTTCGAAAAAAAGTACTGTAAGTACTTAGCAGTTAAGGATTTATTCAAATGAAAGTATAAACAAGCCCTGATCAGGTTCAAGTCTCAGGAAATCTAATCCCAAAGGGAATTAGTAACACATCCATCAGTATTCCTGCCAGGGTCGCGAGATTGTTCAAACGAGATACCGTGGCCCTGGCATATGGGTAACTGAAGGAACACGGGTGGGTTTTAGTCAGTTAAAGTCTGACACGCCCTCCCGCTACGCTCAGAGCGGGAGAAGTCATTAGATGGTTTCACATCCAAAAAAAAAACCGTCAGCATTAAGAACGTTTAAACTTTATATCTCACCACTTTTCCTACAATGAATGCTGGAAAGTCGTTATGTAATACATAAACTGTTTCCAAAATTAAGGTTATAAAAATTAGTTCAAAAACTTAAACTTGAACTAAACTGTTAAATCACGCTCTAAAAAGTATAAAATAAAAAAAAATATTCTCATTTGAAAGTCGTGTTCGAATGTGTCTTGCCCTAAAGCTTACGATTGTTACTACGGTTACAATGTATTGCTTTGTTACGGTAGGTGGCAACGACCACGGCTTTCAGATGCGAATATTTTCTTGTTTCATACTTTTTAGAGCGTGATTTTTCAGTAGTCAGGTTTTAGTGTATAAATTTTAGTTTTTATTTAAATTATTTTGAGGTTTGAAAAATTTAAAACTGTTTTGTTTTTAAATTAACCTTTTTCATTTGACAACCAACACGGCATCATTAAAAAAAATCTTTTTTTGTTTATTACTTTATGTCCTCTACCGGCACCATGTTCAATTTAATGTGACGTTACATCCACACTTCCACACTTCCACAAAAGTAACTCTGTCTGTCTGTCTGTCTCGCTTTCCTGCTAAAACTACTGAACCGATTTAAATGAAATTTGGTACACAAATAGTTTAGAGCCTGAGAAAGGACATAGGCTACTTTTTATTCCGTGACTTTGTCTGCGTCCGCGATAACGGACATTTACGCAGACGAAGTCGCGGGCAGAAGCTAGTGTAGGTACTATAATACCAGCCAACGATCAAGACTCTTCTAATGATATTCCATTTATAATTTAAGATAAGTCGTTTGTTTAAAAGTTAAGAGAAAACTGATCATGACGCATATATACATACACTAGCTTCTGCCCGCGACTTCGTCCGCGTTAAATTTCTTGTTCCCGTCGCGTCGAATCGCCTACCCGTGCGATTTTCCCCGTTTTTGCAACATTTTTCATTACTGTTCCGCTCCTCTTAGTTGTAGCGTGATGTTATATAACCTATAGCCTTCCTCGATATATAGGCTACCCAACACAGAAATAATTTTTCAATTCGGACTAGTAATTCCTGAGATTAGCGCGTTCAATCAAACAAACAAACTCTTCAGCTTTATAATATTAGTAGATACCGATCAAAACCATAACCCTCATTTTTGCTTCACCGTAGAAAAACACTTAATCTTTACGTAGCAGCACAATTTGCCACCTACAGGTAGGTATTCAGATCTATTTGTTTATATTTTCATCAGATGTTTTTGGTGTAGGCTATATGTCGTATAATTGCAGTGATTGGCTATAAATCAGGGATGTTAAGGAGCTTACGGAGCTCCGTAACCGTAACTATCGGATATCCGATATAAAAATTTATCCGTAAACGTAACCGAATCCGAAATAAAAGTTTCGGATAATATCGGATTTGTTTTTACATTTTTATTTTAGGTAGATTAGATAATAGTCAATATATATTTATAATCATTTTTACTTTAAATAGCTGTAATAATTTCTCACGGAATGATTGTAATTCCTACCAAATGGTGACATATAATTAAAACCATTTTATTAGCTATTTATATTTTACTTTTGAAATTCCTTAAAAGTTTAATATCCGTAACCGATATTATCCGAAACTAACGGATAATCCGAAATCTTTTCATATCCGTATCCGTATCCGTATCTGGTATAATAATCATTCCTACATCCGTATCCAATCCGTATCAGAAATGTCATATCCATAACATCCCTACTATAAATGATTATAAGGTATCTCGAAGCTCATCACGGACTATTCACGAACGATTTTTGTATTGTGTATACTTGTAGACAAAACAAATCAAGAGTGTAATTTGTCCTTTAAAGGGCAAATGTCTGTCTCAACTGAAATATATAATATCGTTGCTATAATTATGTCACATAAACCTGCTACTAATGATGCCTATCATTATATTCATTGTGGGAAGGTTAATTAGAAGCGCTTAAGGGTCCTCGATCTAAACATAATAATGATATGTATATGTCATTTTACTGAAATAATTATATACTGGATTCGAAAGAAAAAAACAATACAATTCAAGTTGGTATTACAATACGTAGTAATTTAAAATACAATTTGCATACTTTATTGACTTAAACATGGAATTCAGTTGCAAATTTTAATAGAGCGGGAATAATACTGATATTCATGCCCAGATTTAGGGGGATGCAGAGGGTTCAGTTGCACCAGGCGGCATACCACTAGCCACTTTTTCGTCAAAATATCTAAATTCATTATAGCCAACAATCTCGATTTTGATATTGTAATTGACGATTTCAAACATTTTATGTTACCGGCCAAACCCGATTTCAGGACAAACTAGTTTTGCCTAGGCTAAACTAGTTCTTTCTATACGCGTTAGGATTAACTAGTATAGCCTAGTCCAAACTAATTTGTCCTAAAGCCGATAGGATAAACTAGTTTAGGCTAGTCCAAACTAATTTTTCCTAAGCCCGATAAGATAGATCAGTTTAGGCTAGGCCAAACTAGTTGGTCCTGATATAAATACGCACAGTCTAGGATAAACTGGTATGGCCCAGTCTAAACATTATAGTAAATCTAGAAAGTGAAAATAAATCGATAAACTGAATAAAATACTCCGTAATTCGAAAAGTAAACTAGTTTAGCCTAGGCAAAACTAGTTTGTCCTGAAATCGGGTTTGGCCGGTAACATATACATTAACATACAATATTTTAAATCACGTTATATAATTTGTTGAAAAATTTTGCCTAGAGGGCGACAAAGTATTTACTATACAAAAGGGGGGCCTTTTAAAAATGTAATGTAATTTTAAAACTATATCAAGTTTAGCGGTTTTATTGAAACATGGTCACATCCCTCTATCGCTAAAGGGGTTGATGCACGCTATGCCAGAATTTATCGCACAAATTTCTTGTACGAGCTCGCTGTAAATAAGTAGTTTGGCAGTAAGTCATGCCGTGATAGACTTCGAGTTATGTCGATATCGAAGTCATGAAGAATGCAGACGTCGGTAATACGAAAGCAATGTTGACAAATGACAGTGCCTGATGTATTTCAAGTTTGTTTTTATTGGCTAGTTTTCGGATTTTGAAGTTGGAACAGTAACTTACTGAAAGAGTTATTTTTGAGTAAGCAACTGTTTCCTACAGCCGGAGCCAGTTTGTACATTAAGTATTTGCAGTTGAGAACTTAACAACCTACTTGAGCTATTAATATACTGCCAGGGTCGCAAGATTTGTTCGAAAGAGATACCGTGGCCCTGGCACATGGGCAACTCACATGGGCAACACACGGGTGGGTTTTAGTCAGTAAAAGTGACACGTCCTCCCGCTCCGCCCAAGAGCGGGAGACGTCATTTGATGATTTCCCATCCACAAAAAAAAAAAAAAAACTTTTAATGTAGGTCTCGAAATTTATTTATTATGGTTTTTGGGAAGAAATTTTTAGAAATATCATAAGGAGTACGCGCTATGTTTTCTGCGATTCTAAGTCAGGTTGTATCCTCTAAGTTTACAATTCTATTGAAAGACTGATTCATGAAAGATTTGTGATTTTAAGGATAATATAATAGTTCTGTAAAACCATATTTATTATGGACGCGAATCATATTTTAGGCAATATACAGTTTGACCTTGGCCTGCAAATTAAAAAAAAAAAAACGTAAAACGCGCCAGGGTAGTCTGCGAAATTCAAATTTTCTTCTTCCGTCATATCAAACTTTATTTTGACATAACTTAAGAAAGACTTACGTTATGTTAAAAGAAAGTTTAACATTTTCTCAACTACAAATTCTTAATTCGTAAACCGGGCCCCAATATAATCAATTTTTTTTTATATAAACCATTATATGTTTGTATGTTACGTAACATAATATTAAAACAACTTATTTTCTAGTGTTAGCAGCCATCACCCTTCGTACAATCTGATTTATAACTAGAGAGCTGAATATCTCCGCTACAGCTCTCAGGATGCTGTTGCGACTGTGTCTACCTCTCCTCAGTGAGGCTGTTTTCTTGCAAACAATCGTGTGGAACCCGTTGGTATGAGGTTGCAATTATCGAACGGTATTTATTGAACTTTTAAATAATAAAGTATTTTCGTAAAACGTGCCATACAGGTACCTAATTCGTATTTTAGAAGTTATCGATTCATTTTTCTTCTGCCCTTATCCCAATTTATTTGGGGTCGGCGCAACATGTCTTTTCTTCCACACTTCTCTATTAGTCATCATCTCAGTAGTCACCCCCTTTCTATCCATATCTAGACACGCGGCAGCGTGTCAAGCCAAGTTCAAGTAACAGAACTGGCGTGCAGCACCGTGTGTAATATTACACGAACCATTTGGAGCCACTTTTGACCCCCTCATAACTCAAAAACGATTTCACATAAACGTGTCAAATTTGGCTCATATATTGAGACTTGCGAGATACATGTGTGTTCCAAATTTCATAAACACATCTCAAACGGTTATTTAGATATTAACGTCCAAAAATCGTCATTTTTATCACTGACTGACCTATAGATCAAAACTCTAACCCAGTTCCCGATGACCTAGAGAGTTCAAATTTGGCATGCAGATAGGTAATTACGTGAATACAAAGAATTAAATCAGAAACTGGTAAATTTTTATCAGTTTATTATAATTTTTCACTTAATTGATTCAATTAGGAACACTTATATACTTAGTGCCTGATTTTCAACTTTATGGCCAAAGTAAGTTAAGTTCAAGATTGATTGGGAAAACTTGATAGTTTCAGGTAGCTTGATGTGCTGGCCTTTGTACAAAAAGTAATGATATCCCATCAAAAACATAAATGTGAAATGAGAGCCAAGTTCAATATTATGATATATGCCTTAGTTGTTGACTTCAACCACAAAAGAAATGAGATCTAAATGGATGCCAAGTTCAATGGTCAGTCCTGAATTTATTTATAACTACATAAAATATCATTCCTTCTTATAACTTAGGATAATATATTGTAGCCTAAGGTCTGACTTGGCTAGTTTTCATATACGAATTATATTATAGCCTTCGCAAGTTCTAAACCTGTTACTTGTCGGTTCTTATTTTATTATTCCGAAAATTTGGCTTGCTGGTAGAAACTAGCCATCGAACATAATAATTCGTATATGAGAACTAGCCAAGTCAGACCTTAGGCTACAATATATTATCCTAAGTTATAAGAAGGAATGATATTTTATGTAGTTATAAATAAATTCAGGACTGACCATTGAACTTGGCATCCATTTAGATCTCATTTCTTTTGTGGTTGAAGTCAACAACTAAGGCATATATCATAATATTGAACTTGGCTCTCATTTCACATTTATGTTTTTGATGGGATCATAATTCACATAGTCTATCCACCGTTTTTTGGTCTCTCTCTACTCTTATAGCTCTTGTCATTCACACTCAACACTTTCCTCATGACATTTTCCTCATTCCTCCGTAAAACGTGAACGTACCATGACAATTGATTCCCACACAACTTTTTAGTTCTAAGTTGTCGATTCGCCCACATATGAATTAACTTCGTGCGAGTCGTTTATTGATCATCATTTCAGGCGAAAGACGTCCACTGCTGGACATATGCCTCCCCCAGGCACCGCTACTTCGACCGATTCTATGCTAATCGCAACCAGCGGATTCCATCTTGTGGGAGGTCGAAGAATTGCCAAACTTAATTGGCAGTGGGCAGGCCACATTGCTCGCAGAACAGATGGCCGAAAGGGGCTTGAAGGTTCTGGAGTGGTGATCGCGTACTGAAGGACGTACCGTTGAAAGGCCTCCCGCAAGATGTACCGCTTATTGATAGTAGCACATAATTTAATAGAGTCGATTCAGGTAAGTATATTCGTGGGATTTGACTATTAAACCTACCTAACTTAGATAAGACAAGATTATGGTTAATATTCAGAAACAGTCTACATTTTTTTTTTCTTTTAAGCCGTCGTCCTCGTCGAGGGATTTCTATGCGCCTTGATCTGTCGCCATCCATCTTCCTTCTTAACGACTTTTACCTGCAGTAAAGTTTGATACAACCTTAATCAGCGGTAACAATTTATATTTTACAGCTTGGCAAAAAAGTCTAGAAACGGAACTAATTTTTTTGTCTGCTGGCAACATTCTCAAAATAATGACGTTTATAGTAAACAAAGTTTACGACTTCGTAGAATTTTTATTTCAACCATCTAACGGTGATTATATTAGGTAAAAAGTGAAAAATAATGGATAAAACCATTCGCAGTACTGGGAGGGAGATTATTTATAATGTGTACAGGCGATGTCTGGCGGAACAGGAGGCCCAAACTATTTTTTCCGATCTTGACAACATTTACCAAAGAACCGCTGTTATGGCAGGTATGTAAGAGTTTGTTTTGTTGTTTTTAGTTGAATCAAGTGTTAATTGATGAACCCAAACCTGTTTTGAATTGCTTGCATACCAAATAAGTGAAAATTTGGAACAATAAACATCGAGCACATAGGGTATGTTTACATTTTGTTTGCATTACTCTGGTATAGCGCGCCTAGATTAATATTGATCCTTGAGTGACTTGTACTCTGCTATAAGTAAATATAAATTCGATTTCTACTTAACTTTTTTGAGCGTGATTACAAGGTAATAATGTATTTGTTGTAGCATTTGCATTAGAAATGTACCTGAAATTAAGGTGCCATAGACTAAATAACAAAATAAGTTATTACCTCGTTTATATCACATAGGTAACAGAAGATAATGCATTTTTTTTGTACATGTATGTATTTTATTCAATTCAGGTAAATCTGTTAGCACTTTAAGAAGAGTCGTGTTGGAAGAAGACAGAAACAAAGGTGTATTTTCTACACCCGAAAAAATATACATGGCATACTGTGAGAAGACTTCAACCTTACCATTGTGACCTAAATCCAATCGAGCTAATCTGGGGGATAGCAAAACACAAAATTGCAGCCCAAAATGTAGGATCGATCGACATAAAGGTATGACTTATTAAAAGTGTGTGATAATACGTTTTACTTTTAATATTGATAGAGGTATAATTAAATATTTCATCTTTTTAGGAAACAGCTGAACGTGCATTCCAAGCTATTACCGAGGAGGATTGGAAGAATTCCTGCCAACATGTGATAAAAATAGAAAAGGAGTACTGTGAGCGAGAACTGACTCTGTATGAAATAGAGCGATTAGTCATAAATCTTGAAGATGATAGCAGCAGTACCTCTAAATCTAAGTACGACTCAGATAAGTTTGTGGCCAGTTCTAGCCAGTAAGTACATGGATGTGATGGGGTGGAATATTTAGAGGAAGATTTATTGGAACAAAATAAAATAATGTTATAAAATATAATGCCTTTTTTATTTTTTCAAAAAGATGTTGTAAACAGGAGTATACCTAAATATTTATTTGTATGTACTTAGTTATCAGATACATGACGAGAACACGTCCTTGTTCAATTAAATTACTGATTTGAATAAATTATTTATAAATAAAGTGGACATGAATTTATGTTTACCAAAAATACAGCTAATTATCAAGACCAGATTGGTACGCTATACGGGTTGCCATACGAACAGCACAGTGGTGCCCCCATTATTTTCTACTCTTTTTTGCCAAGCTGTACAGGACAGCAGGTCTTTCTTTTTAAATAGATATCAGTATTAGGTATTTAGCTAGACTAATAATGAAGCTAAAAAATTTGTTTGTTTGAATGCGATAATCTCTGTAACTACCAGTCAGATCCGTATTTTTTGCATTTGACTCCAAGTCTTGAGGAAGAAAGCTACTTAACATCACCCTAGGAGCCGAACAAAATAAAAAAGTCAAAAAGATAGGTAAGCGATAACGAAGGAATAGAGCGGCCGGGCAATGCGATGCGACGGGGTGTGTCGGTGGAGCAAGACGTTCTACGCTGACGAACTCGCGGGCATAAGTTAGTTGTACATATTTGTTAATAGTCCAGTCATTTCGTCCGAAAAAAGGCAAATAAAAGAAAATGAATTTGCGCTTCTAATTTTTTTATATCTTGTAAGGGATACCTAGGAAAGCTTAACTTGAGATTGTCGACCAAGCTTTCCTAGGAGCTTTCGCCGCCATCTTGGAAAACGCTTAAAATTTGTTTTTCGGCAATAACTCGGCTATCCGATGAGATTCGAAAATTTTTCTAAGACACTTTTTGTAGCTTTCTTTGTGCTCTACAATAACGCCTTAATCATTTTTAGCGTATCATGCATCGTTATCGAGATATCGATCGATAAAGTCAAAAATTTAGGACACAATTTTTGTTTTTTCCTTTTTTTTTCTTTGGGTCTTAATAAATATGAAAAATTGTGGAATTCAAACTTGTAGAGCAACTTCAGACCTACAATTTCCTTCTTGGATTTTTTTATGTTGGACAAAAAATCAATGACAGCGAATAAAGTGAATCACCTCTCACTACTCCCGCCAACCAAAAGCGCTGTGCGTCAACACATTTTCCGGACGTATCTCCAAGTTCAAACCTGGCTCGGATTTTTCAAGGATCCACAAGGATGGGGTTGGCGACAGACCAATCGAGGGCTCGAACCAATCACCAGCACCGCCGAACCCGCTCCGCCTGAACTATTAAAGCTCATTTCCTGTAAGTGTAAAGGAAATTGTGAGGCCGCCTGTGGGTGCAGAAAAGCGGGAATCAGTTGCTCCGTTATTTGCATGCACTGCAGTGGGCAAACATGCAGTAACGTCGCCAGAGTCGACATTTTGCTTGACGACGACGACGATGTCTGTAACGATGATGATGACGATGCTCTCATCGAATCAGCATCATTTCCAACGTTTCAACAGACACAACAACTCGAAGAGTTTACGGAGGACGAAGATCTTCAGCCTGGACCATCCAAGCGAAAAAAGACATGAAAAAAGTCCATCGTTCGTGTCTCGAGTGCAGAAAAAAATATTTTTCTTTCCGTTTATTTTGTTTTGTTTATATATGTATTGTAAAAAAATAATATTTTTTACTGCACAAACAAATTATTTGTTTAATAAATTACTATTGTGTGATCCTTAATTTGTTGCTCTATGTACTTATTTTTTATCCCATCAATTTCCTGAACAATTTCCCATTCGATTCGACATCCAGACACAACCGAGCGAGCAGCTCGCTCGACGCTGAGTGTGGATTCACCGACTTTGCGGCGCGCTGGAGATCGTAATTTTTGTCCAACATAAAAAATCCAAGAAGGAAATTGTAGGTCTGAATATGCTCTACAAGTTTGAATTCCACAATTTTTCATATTTATTAAGACCCAAAGAAAAAAAAAGCAAAAAACAAAAATTGTGTCCTAAATTTTTGACTTTATCGATCGATATCTCGATAACGATGCATGAAACGCTAAAAATGATTCAGGCGTTATTATAGAGCACAAAGAAAGCTACAAAAAGTGTCCTATAAAAATTTTCGAAATCTCATCGGATAGCCGAGTTATTGCCGAGAAACAAATTTTACCCCTTTTTTCAACATGGCGGCGAAAGCTCCTAGGAAAGCTTGGTCGACAATCTCAAGTTAAGCTTTTCTAGGTATCCCCTACAACATATTAAAAAATTAGAAGCGCAAATTCATTTTCTTTTTTGAATGTACGTAATGACTGGACTATAAGGTATTGTAGTGCTTATTTCGTTACACTAAGTTTGCCCTATTTATTAATATCGGTAGGGGTTATTATCCTATTTGACTGTGTTACCTTACTCGTGCTGCATTCTGCGTTGAACCGCATTGAGAATCTTTCAATGCTCGTTTCAACAGCGAGAGTTGCTCGACCCAATGCGCAAAAAAATTCCGCCGCGATTTTATAACGTCCGTGGCAACGTCGGCTACTACAGTATTGTATTTATAGATCGTAGCAAAACTTTAGGCATAGACAACAATACCTTCAGTTAGTTATTTTCTTCTACAAAATGTGAAACAAGGCATTATTTACACGAAATATAAAAGCCTAATGCATTGATGTTCGGTTTTAAAATCGTCATAAAAACTTGCTGGCCGCAATCAACATTGATGTCGTATTGAAATCCAATTGATGTACGAACGTAGGACGAAACTTAAAAAAATGTCGGTGTTATTTATAATTTTGGGCTTTTAAATTTATTTTTATTTTTAGTAAAAGGTTTTTAAAAGCTTATTTCATTTGCAGGTTGTGTTTATTGGAAAAATGTATTTGTGTATTTTAAGTTATTAATAAAAATGTAGGTAAATATTGTTTTAATTAATTGAAAATGTTTTTCATACCTACACATATTCACGCACTTTTTTTTCTTCCCTTGGGGGTAGGCAGAAACCACGGGACGAACGCCATTTACTTACTTACTCCTTTTCTTCTATAACGTTCATACATCTTGTCATACACGTATAGGGTTGCAAATAGCTTCTACGCACCTCACCTTTCTGAAGCACATCACCTATAAGGTCATATTTGTCCGTTGTCTCTTCCCGGTGTTTCTACTCACATCTGCCGTCATCATTTTTTAACCCCCCGTCGCAAAAAGTGGGATGTTACAAGTGCGACGTATTTGGGTGCGGTTTTTTTTAATTTAAAGGAAGGCTTTCTAACGGTGGTTTTTAGACATGTTTTATCAAAATTGGTTCAGCCGTTTCAACACGACGTCGATCCTTTGATCAAAATATTACCTACAGTTTCTTATTGTATATTTTTTTTTTACTTTTTAGAGGTTTATGTTTTAGTCGGGGTTTTAAAAAAAAAAAATTAACTTTTTGTTTCCTCTTGATCCTCCCAACATGACCAAACCATATAAATATGTTCATTTTTATTCCTTAAAATTGAAGTGTCGGATTATATTGTCAACATATGTTTTTACTAAATGCACATGAAAGTACGAGACTTTGAACAAAAAAACATAAAAAAATTGTCCGTCTGTTTGTTCCGGCTTATCTCCGAAACGGCTAGAACAATTTTGACGGGACTTTTACTGTCTTTTAACTGATGTTATGAGGAGTAAAATATGCTCGTGATTTCCAGCCCAAATAATTTCCGACATACACTCGGGGGAATCCACGGGCAAAACTAGTATTACATAAAAGCTGTTGGTCGGAGCTATTCGAAATTAATTCCATGGATTTGCACGCACGAAACTAGGAATACAACAAGAGTACCTTATTGAAATTAATTTATTGTAGGATTATGATTTTATGGGGACAAAGCTTGTTTGTCAAAATTACCAGTAGCTTTTACTCAATCTGTGGTCACCTGTCATAGTAATAACCCATTGGTTTTAAGGCCTCGCCTCTTATGCACAAGGTTATGAGTTCAAATCCGGGCAAGTAGTAATGTGACTTTTTCTGTTCACTTATACTTTCTTCGTTAATCTTGCACATTCTTGACATCGGTAAAGGAAAATGATTGTAATGAAATGGTACAGTTAAAATAGCTCTAAGATTGTCAATACGTCTCCAGCAACGTGGCCATCAATGCTCGTGCCGTCTTTAGGATATGAGAAGGGGACTTTGTCTTGCAGTGGTCGTTCTATTTCATCGTTGAGTTCTTTAAATTCTGAGTTGAGTTGCGTGATTACTGACTAATGCGTGCGTTGGACAAGTCCACTTTTCGGAAGACCATTTCGGACACCAAACTACATGGTCTTCACATAATCTGTCAAAGATAATGGCTGGACTCTAAAAGAGACTGTGACCTCTGAGTTTGTTTCGGCCTTTCGTCTCAGAGTAGTCTGAGTGAAAACGCCGACCTCATCTAGTTTTTAAAATATGACGTGTAAAACTGTTTGTACAAACCTACTGACAGTGTCAGTGGGGCAGTAAGAGGCTGGATTTAATTTACCTATGTATCGGTCTTACTAGAGGCGGAATAATGGGAAAATTTCACATATTACAGGCTGTATAAAAAAGAAACATGCGTAAGGAGAAAAAATCTATGTAGAATAATGGGAATAATTTTACTTTTTACTACAGTTATCGGCGGTAGTTTTTGGTATCTACTAGTTTGATAATAACGTTCCCCCAGACACTTAAAACCCATTCCATTTCACGAGGAATGCTCAAAATGGACACGACGCCTATACCCGGGTAATTTAATTCCCAGGAACATTGTAAAACGTGGACAGGGCTGTAACTCATAACCAGGTGTCAGGATTTACGTCCACACAATATGTTATAAAAATCCGGCCATTTTATTTTACGGGTCCACATGATATGGAGTTTTATTTTGTGCCAGAGTTATTCATCTTGACGCTTGTAAAAGGCGACGGGATAATTTTTCTGCTGTGCTTTTATACGAAATACTAGCTTCTGCCCGCGGCTTCGCTTCCACTGGGATCAATATTACGCTATGTGTTAATCCAGGTAGGTAATAGGTAATAGGTAGAACGGGCTGGTTTCCGCAACTCCACGTCTGAGCGCGTATTTTGCGTACGGGTGGGAAATCGGTTATTCGATCCACCCCAGCTCCTCGAGAAAGGCCAGCAACGCCTTGATGTTGCTGACTATCTCACGTAGGGTACCTGGGTTACCGAAGTACTTGGCCCTGTATGTGGCGATCGCCGGGCAGTTTAGAAGCACGTGCGCTGCTGTCTCGTCGTCCTCAATGCAGGCCCTGCACAGCGGACTGGCAGTAGCTCCTATGACAAATAGATGTTTATTAAACGACCCATGGCCAGTTATTGCTGCTGTAACCATACGCAGCTGTCGTTTCTCTAGCCGAAGGACCTGTTTTGTGAGGCGGGCATCGATGGTAGGTAAAGCCTCCTTGGCCTGCCTGCAATCACTTTGGTCCACCCATTGCTTAAAGTGTAGATCCCTGGTACGTTTTCTTACCAGAGAGCGTAGAAACCCAAAGGGGAGTGGCGCGATGGGTTCTGGTCCCACCGGTGTCATGCTCGACCCCCTTCTGGCAAGTTCATCGGCGGCATCGTTACCAAGCGAACCGCTGTGTCCTTTTATCCACTGAATGGTTATATTATTGAGGCTACCCACCTGGTTGAGGCGCTGGTGGCACTCGTATATTAACCCAAAATCAATCGAGTGACTGTCCAGCGCTTGCAGAACAGCCATACTGTCTGAGAGTATGCGGATCGAGTGGTCTTTAACTGCCCTGGCCATGATGGCTGAGGCGGCAAGAGTGATCCCAATGCATTCCGCCTGGAACACTGTGTTGTGAACTCCTAATGGTGTGGCTATATGTATGTTGAAGTTCTGCGAGAAGACTCCAGCACCTGTGCCACTGTTTGTTTTTGATCCGTCCGTGAAGATGCGCAGCTCAGTGGGGCGCAAACCCTCACATCGGCGATCTTCGTGAAGCTGGGTTAATCCAGGTAAACAATGTCTTATCGCACTGCTTGCTTTGTTTTGTCGAACCCAGAGAATAAAAAGTTTCACAGAAAATTCAACCCCCATTTCACCCTCTTATGGACGGAATTTCAAAAAAACCCTTTCTTAGTGGATACCTACTCTTCACAAAGAACACACCCTCTCAGTTTCATATGTCTAAGACCACCAGTTTAGGCTGTGGCTGTGATGTAGCAGTTTAGGTTTAGGGTGTTGATATATCAGTCAGTCTCTCAGGAATTTGAATTTTATATATAAAGATTTTGCTTTGTGATACCTACATAATAATTATATAACTGACTCCATATGACTGCCTCGTTAGTCTAGTGGTGAGCATGAGGAACTGGGTTCGATTATCAAATCGGGCAAAGATTATTAAATTTTTCTATATGGAATTTCTCAGTAGGAGGTCGGAGTTGGATTTGTGCCCAGTTGATGGCAGTAGGCTGGCCCTGTATTATATGGGACTTTAAACATAACTGGCGAAGTGTTTGTGGTATGGGCCACCTAAACCCTTCTGGGATACAAGGCTTGATGCTATGTTACGTAAGAATGTCTAAAGTCTTACAATAAGAGTGTAAATTATTTACACTAACACTCTCAGTGGTATTAGGCTGTATGATACATAAAGCAAAATGTCCGTTTCCACCGCGCGGCCAACTCATCAAATTTGATGAAATTTTGCCAGGAATTAGTTGTAATTTGTTACAATACACACCTCTTTTCCTGAATTTGTTACAAAAAAAACTAAGGCGCTACGACCAAAAACAGTTGGCCACTAGAACCGCCACTTGCCGTAGTGATTATCCGTGATTACACAGAAACTAAATAATGCAGATAGGCAAATGATACATCAAAAGAAAGGTCTTAATTTATTATATTTGTTACAAAAATAAAAATCATCAAAACTTAAATATACAAAAAGTTAAGCTATATTTCGTTTTCAGGTTAAGTGTAGGTACGTATCTCACTATAAAATCAAATTAATAGAGGCTAATGTGCATGGACAATTAGTTGCTAATTTGTTACAGCAAATAAACAAGAAAAATACTAGAAAAAAGGTTCAATATTTTTTTTACAGTCGATTGTAGTTGGCCGCGCGGACGGCAATATGCCTAAAATACAATGGCGTTTATTTCGTTATTAATAGTAGGTTCAAGGTTAGTTCTAGTACTAATCGACAGGTATCGTAGCCTAGTTTGGATAAATGTGGCGAATATAACTACAGGCTTTATATTTTAGGAGATATTCACTAAAATATAGTAGTATGAAACTCTATTAAAGTAGAGTGACCATAAATTTTCATAATAAAGTGAGACTGAATCGCCATTATTGGAATGTTCGGTAGTCTTATCTTAATTTTTTAGGGTGAAACTCTTTAAGACATCCTATAGCATACTTTATAAAAGTCAAATTCACAAATCGATAAAAATAGCTTTGTTCAAAATCAGCATACAGGCAAAAATTAAGTAATACAAGTCAACAAAATATTTTTATTTTTTTTATAAACTACCATAACATTTATAAATTAACTGAAACTAATGTAAGACAGAATGTAGGACACATTTTTTTTTTCTTACAGGTACTTATTTCAATTTTAGATTAATTTTAAAAATATAGTAGGCCTAATTTTATTTACGCCACATTTATCCAAACAAGGTTACGTTACATTGGAGGCAAAGGTCCTCGCGCACATGTGGGAGTGGCGCGAGGAGGCGAAACGCCGCGCCGCCGCCGGGGCGAAACTCCGCTACCGCGACAAATCGCGGCACGGCGGACAGAGCTCCGGTGTGATCTCATGGCGACATGGCGGGTACGATTGTCGCAACCCAGTGCTGGGCACGCCACAATTGCGGCGGTAAGTCCCCTCTTTGAGGAGTGGATAGAGAGGCGTCACGGCGTCCTCACCTTCCGCCTGACGCAGGTTCTCACCGGGCATGGGTGCTTCGGTGGGTTCCTGTTCAGGATAAAGCGGGAGGATACGTCCGGGTGTTTCCATTGCGAGGATCGTCTGGAGGACACGGTGGAGCATACGGTGGAGGTGTGCCCTGCCTGGGCGGAGCACCGCCGTGTCCTCGTGGAGGCGATCGGCGGCGGCGACCTCTCGCGTCCGGCCCTGGTGCGAGCCATGGTACGGAGCGAGAGGGAATGGGAAGCCGTCACCTCCTTCTGCGAAGCAGTAATGCTCGCGAAGGACGAGGCGGGGCGCGTGAGGGAGTGGCAGTCTCTGCGCCCTCATGTCCCTAGCCGCCGCAGGAGGAGACGCCCCGGGCGTCGGGAGTCAATAGCGGACTCCCGACCACCGTAGGCACGAGCTTGCGGGTGGCGAGCAATGGGTAGCTCGCCGACCGGTAAGGACCAAGCTCGGGTCGACGGCGCGCAGTGTTCCACGCGCGCCTCAAAGAGATGTCAGCAGCAGTGTAGGGGTCTACTAGGACCGATGTCTGCCGGGGTCGCGTGATAGTTCGAAAGAGATACCGTGACCCTGGCACACGGGCAACTGATGGAACACGGGTGGGTTTTAGTCAGTAAAAGTCTGACACGCCCTCCCGCTCCGCCCAGAGCGGGAGAAGTCATTTGATGATATCCCATCCTGAAAAAAAAAAGAAAAAAAAAAAAGGTTACGTTACATGTCGATTAGTACTAGAACTAAGCTTGAACCTACTTTTAATAATTAAATAAACTCCATTGTAATTTAGGCATATTGCCGTCCGAGCGGCCAACTAAAACCAACTCTAAAAATATGATTGAACCTATTTTCTAGTATTTTTATTGTTTATGTGCTGCAACAAATTAGCAACTTATTGTCCATACACATTAGCCTTGTTACTCCAAAAAACTTCAAAACATCAAAGTTAATTAAAATCTAAACAATGCCGGACTAAAAATATTTATAGAAAAGAAAAAGGTAAATTCTAAACTGTAGAACTGAAATAGCAAAAACTTTTTCTAAAATAAAGACTGCAATTGCAATGTAGCGCCCTCAGTTTTACTCACTGAAGTAGCGATTAGTACCTATTAACATTAAAGATTTTTTCTTAGTTAGTAATTTATAGCAGGCACAAAAATAGATCACTATGTCATTTTTAAAATAAAATCACTATATTTTTAAAATTATTCTAAAATTGAAATAAGTATATGTAAGAAAATGTGTCAACATTCTGTGTCTTACATTAGTTTCAGTTAATTTATAAATGTTATGGTAGTTTATTAAAAAAAAAAATATTGAGTTTGAGTGTTAAGGATTATAATAAACTGAAGTTGTTATTATTATGAAACGTTTTTCCATATTTCGTAGTAAAAAATATAAATGTGTAAGTGTGTGCAAACGTGGCCAGTTGAGCGCCTTATTTTTGTTCCTGATCCTTTATCTAGTGCTATTATTGATTGAAGATTTTAGTAGTAAAATTGCGGTGGATGAACGTAACTCCGTGAAAACGTGGACTAACCCAGTTTAAGATAAGATAGTATTTAAGAATCAGTCATTCCGGAAATCACACAAAATATAAAGTAGAAAGCGAATTTCTCATTCATACCTAACCTAAAACTACATACCTAATATTAATTTATTTCAACATGTAATATTCTCAATCGCTCGTCTATATAATTACGCATAATTGCCAACGTTAGATAAATGATTAATTACGAGAACGTTCAAACGGCTTCGTTTTGACAGTGAGGATCACGACCTCTGGTGATGACGTCAGAGACACCAGACATCTGGATAATTAGCTGGTTTGATTAGATGAGACTTTCCCTAATGTCTGGTAAGGATTTGTGAAGAATTAGCTGCAGAGTCAGCTGCTATGTGATAAATAATGTAATTTAATATTTTGTAATGATAATTCCTTTGCACTATTGAACTGAATAGACAGCTGTGCTGCTGGGGAGTTCCTTGCGCCACTTCTTCCCAGCTAAAGCATTAGGAAGTGGTGAAGGGCGGCTGTTGTTGCGGGAGACTGTCTTATGTAACTTTGACGTTCAAAAATGCTGACTCTCGGCTTTATTCAAAATCAGCAAAAATCAAGTAAATAATCAAAATAATCAAAATCAAGTAATATAATTACTTGATTTTTGCCTGTATGCTGATTTTGAATAAATCTATTTTTATCGATTTGTGAATTTGACTTTGATAAAGTATGCTATAGGATGTTTTAAAGAGTTTCACCCTAAAAAATTAAGACTACCGAACATTCCAATAATGACGATTCAGTCTCACTTTATTATGAAAATTTATGGTCACTCTACTCTAATACAGTTTCATACTACTATATTTTAGTGATTATCTCCTAAAATATAAAACTTTTAGTTATATTCGCCACATTTATCCAAAGTAGGCTACCATACCTGTCGATTAGTACTAGAACTAAGCTTGAACCTACTATTAATAACGAAATAAACGCCATTGTATTTTAGGCAGATTGCCGTCCGCGCGGCCAACTAAAATCGACTGTAAAAAAAATATTGAACCTTTTTTCTAGTATTTTTCTTGTTTATTTGCTGTAACAAATTAGCAACTAATTGTCCATACACATTAGCCTCTATTAATTTGATTTTATGGTGAGATACGTACCTACACTTAACCTGAAAACTAAATATGGCATAACTTTTTGTATATTTAAGTTTTGATGATTTTTATTTTTGTAACAAATATAACAAATTAATACCTTTCTTTTGATGTATCATTCGCCTATCTGCATTATTTAGTTTCTGTGTAATCACGGATAATCACTACGGCAAGTGGCGGTTCTAGCGGCCAACTGTTTTTGGTCGTAGCGCCTTAGTTTTTTTTGTAACAAATTCAGGAAAAGAGGTGTGTATTGTAACAAATTACAACTAATTCCTGGCAAAATTTCATCAAATTTGAAGAGTTGGCCGCGCGGTGGAAACGGACATAAAGCAAAAGATGAATCTATACTATATTACTATATAATATTATAAAGCTGAAGAGTTTGTTTGTTTGTTTGATTGAACGCGCTAATCTCAGGAACTACTGGTCCGAATTGAAAAATTCTTTTTGTGTTGGGTAGCCTATTTATTGAGGGAGGCTATAAGCTATATAACATTACGCTACAACTAAGAGGAGCGGAGCAGTAATGAAAAATGTTGCTAAAACGGGGAAACTCCTGTTTCAGTTTTGATAAAATTTGAAATTCCGGTTCCTGGAAATCACAGAGGTTTCACAAATAATTTCCTACCATAAATTTCAATGCTTATGTTTTGAAGTTTATAGTTATGTCTAGCAAATCTGAAGTAGATGTGCCTATATCTAGGTAAATATTCAAAGCAGCAAGTTTGTGAACTAACCGTGTTTATCTTGTACGTTTACCTAATACCGAGTTGAGGTTCGTTCTCTAAAAGTTGTATGGGGTAGGTTAAACTGCGTGGGTTAACGTAACGCTACATTTACACTGTCCAAGTGTGCGTGGGGTAACAAGATGGCGCGCCTTCTATAATTTTCTTCGTGTGAAAATTATACTGCTAATTCGTAGTAGTATACGAGGCAAGAATTTAGTTAAGGGATATCGTCTTTAAACATCCATAACTGAATAATGACCATAAACAATGTTTGAGGTATATCAGCGTTTAAACATCTATTTAATTTGATGTACCTGTTCATACATACACTCACGCCTTCATCTCATAGATAGTTTAAACTACAGAACAGCATCATCCTACTATGCACCAGACCTTTCTGAAGAACTTCACTAATAATGTCACTATATGTCCTCCTAGGGCGTAGGGCGCTTCCAGTCACATCTGCTTTGTAAATACCTTTTGTTGGTCGCTGTTTAAAGCGATAAGGTTGATTATAAATTTTGCAGGATTTTGAATTAAATAGACGTGTGTCCTTTACAAAGATTTATTTCTCACTAAAAAAAAACGTTCGGTTAGTGGACTGTATGTTGTTGACTTACATAGCTATAGTTATGTTATGAGGTACCGAGACTATTCATTCGTACGTTTAAACATTCCGCCCTCCAAAGAACGGAGTTCTTTAATATGAACATAGAAAAAACACAGATTTACTCAAATACAAATACACATCTAAAATAATATAAACACAACAGCTTAGTAAGTATACTGAATGCTTCTAATGACTCATTAATAGTAAAGATAAGTAGTTCGACTAAACAGGTAAGTAATACTCATTTTGTAACATGAAATACATTTTTTTTTACGGTAAGTACACACACAATTTTTTTGATACGATTTTAGTTTACAATAATAAATGGTTAATCTTAAGTGAGCACTTATATTACGTTAATTAGGACACCCTTTTTTATTTAGTTAATACACAAATTTTATTTATAGAACGTTTAAGTACATTGTTTTTACTTCTAATTGATACCACTCTAGTAAGGTTATCGGGACCAACATGTTTCTGAATTATTTTTCCAAGTATCCACTTGCTAGGTGGGATATTATCATCCTTTACAATTACAATGTCATCGATTTCTGGCTCAAGCTTTTTTGTGTTCCATTTGTACATTTTATTAAGATTTACTAAGTATTCCTTGTACCACCTGTTCCAGAAATCGTTGACCATTTTTTGCACTAATTTCCATCGTTCAAGATTAGTGATATGTTTAAACAATGATACATTTTCGTCTGTTAGATTTAGTAAAGGTTCGCCGACCAGGAAGTGGCCTGGAGTCAGGGGAAGCGGGTCATTGGGATCATCACTTAAAACCGAAATAGGACGCGAATTTAAACAAGCTTCCACCTGTGTTAACACCGTAGTAAGCTCCTCATACGTAAGGGTACTATCCCCAATTACCCTTTTAAGATGCGTTTTTACACTGCGTACTCCAGCCTCCCACAAACCCCCAAAATTAGGCGCACGTGGAGGTATGAAGTGCCATGTCGTACGTTCTAACGTTAACAACTCTGCTATCTCACTAGGAATAGAGGACTTGGCCTTATCAAACATGTCTCTCAGTTGTTTATCTGCTCCCACAAAGTTAGTTCCGTTGTCACTGAAAAGATCCTGACAGTATCCTCGTCTCGCTGTAAAGCGCCTGAAGGCTGCAATAAATCCCTTGGAAGTCAGATCTGTGACCGCCTCCAAGTGAATGGCACGTGTTGCCATACAAATAAAGAGACAAATATAGCCCTTGTAAGATTTAACTCCTCTACCCGGAGAAAGTCTTATATTAATGGGCCCTGCATAATCCACACCAGCTGATCTAAAAGGTCTGCTAGGTTTTACTCGTACCTCTGGTAATTGGCCCATCATCTGTACCGAATTGTTCCTTGAATATCGGATACAAGTTACACACTCTCGATAATATTTTTTTGTTTGATCCTTAGCTCGTAGAATCCAGTACTTTGACCTCAAGTAATTAAGCATTACTTGTGGTCCACCGTGTAATGTCTTTTGGTGAGCATCCATAACTATTAGTCTACTAAGATGACTCTTAGCAGGTAAAATTATAGGATGCTGTGTGTCGTACTCAACTTGCGACTGTTGAATACGTCCGCCAACTCTTATAATGCCATTATCGTCGATGATGGGACAAAGATTGCGTAATTTGCTTGTTTTGAGAACACAGCCATGAGCTTTTAACTGTTTTATTTCTTGATTAAATTCTAAATCTTGAGTTTGCTTGATGCAATTATTTAAAGTCTCATTTATTTCTTGTGTAGTTATAAATTTAGCGTTACGTTTACCTATATCTTTATTCAATTTTAATTTTAGCCATCTTCTACAGTATGAAATAATTCTTAACATTTTAGACAAATTAGAGAACTTAGTCCAGGTGAATTCTTCTTCAGTTTTTAATAAAGCAGTTAAAACTCTGGCCTTCTCCTCCTCTTGAGTCTCTTCGACATCCACTGAATACATAATTAGATCACGCGCAGACAACCAAGTTGGGCCATTCCACCACAATAGGTTGTTCACCAACTCCGGAGCCTGTAACCCTCTTGAGGCACAGTCTGCTGGATTAGTATCCGTAGTTACATGACCCCATTGCTGATAATCTAAGATGTTTAATATTTCGGACACGCGATTGCTTACGAAAGTGTTCCATCGACTAGACCCACCCTTAAGCCATGCTAGAACAATAGTTGAATCTGTCCATGCGTGTAAATTTTCTTTAGCTATATCCATTACTTGGGATGTTTCAAAAATTAGTTTGGCTGCTAGTGCCGCACCACAAAGTTCCAATCTTGGTATTGATATTTGTTTCTCGATAGGAGCTACCTTTGTTTTTGCTGATATTAAATTTACGTAAACTCTGTCTTCCTCAATTACTCGAATGTACACTGCCGCCCCATATGCTGCCTGCGAAGCGTCCGCGAAGACATGCAACTCTCTTGTAGATGCTTGACGACAGTGTAACCACCTTGGTATACTGACATTTCTTATGTAACTCAAATTCTCTCTGAAGTGTGACCATTCCGTTAGTAGCTCTTCACTTATTGTTTCGTCCCATCCTAGTCCTGATTTCCATAACTTTTGTATCAATATTTTTGCTACGACAACAACAGGAGCTATCCATCCAAGCGGGTCATACAGTTTAGCCACATCAGAAAGAATTTGTCGCTTAGTTGTAGGTTTCTTTGATTCTGGTAATGTTAAAGAATACACAAAGCTGTCTGTGTCGCGATTCCAATTAACTCCTAGTACTTTCACTAAACTATGAACCTTAAGAGGCAGTTCGTGATCGTCCCGTTTATTTTGACCCATGTATTTCAAAACAGTCTCATTATTACTGCTCCATTTTTGTAGCTCGAAGCCTCCTAAGTTCATTAATTTGTTCATGTCATTGTATATCGTAACAGCTTCATCTTCAGTCTCGCATCCTGATAGTAAATCATCCATATAATAATCACTCTTTGTTATTCTAGCAGCGACAGGAAATGTGGATTTCTCATCATCCGCTAATCTATGTAATGATTTCACAGCAAGGTAAGGTGCACTGGCTGTACCAAAGGTTAGTCTCACGAGTTTGAAATGTTTAATTTCTTCAGTTGGTGATGATCTCCATAATAACCTTTGATAGTTAGTATCTTCCTCTGCCACACACACCATCCTGTACATTTTTATAATATCTGCAGTGATGCAAATTTTATGAGTCCTCCATCTCATCAATATGTGACGCAAGTCTTGTTGAAGCTTAGGACCCACAAGCAAATTATCATTCAAAGAAATTTGATTAACGCCTTTACACGAAGCGTCGAACACCACTCGAAGTTTTGTTGTATCTTTGTCTTCTCTTACTACACCGTGATGAGGAAGATATACCGCTTTAGGATTGTTAATATCAGCTGACTGCACTGGAACCATATGTTTGAGCGTAACATATTCGCTCATAACCTCACTGTATTTTTCACGGAACTTTTCGTTATTCGCAAATTTCTTCTCTAAGAACTCAAATCTCCTTGCAGCTATTTCTCGTAATCCAACAGCTTGAGCTTCGGGGTTGTCAGTTTTAAACGGTAACTTCACCACATATCTTCCTTCCTCGTCTCGTGTCGTTGTAGCATTGTAATAGTCTTCACATCTTTCTTCTTCCTTGGACAATCTCTTTTGAATCGTATTGGGTTCGTTCTCTAACTCCCAAAATAACCTTAACATATCATCTTCTTTAAGTTGGACATGCAAGCTTGTGATATTCTTCTCTGCTGTAGTAGATTCTCGTGACATCCTTCCTGACAAAACCCAACCTAGGATAGTATTTTGTGCTAATAAGTTACTCTCAGGATGCTTGATGACGCCGTCTCTCAAGACGTCGCTGTATACTTCCGCTCCAAGGAGAATGTCTATTTTCCCTGGTGTTGCAAAACTCGGATCAGCCAACTCCAAAACTCTTAACTCTGACCAATCAGGAATACCTAAACTGGTAGTGGGTAGCAGTGTTGTAAGTGAACGCAATACATAAGCCTCGACTTGAACTGTCGTATTGGGGTTGTGACATGATCTAACACTAAGTGTAACCCTGTTTTTTATTTTCGTTTGCCTCTCCCCTACACCTGACACAAAGCCACTTACTGATTTGCGTGTTAAGTTTAACAATTGTACTGTTGCCTCTGTAACAAAGGAGGCCTGCGATCCCTGGTCTAGCAATGCTCTCACAACATATTTACGTCCATCCCTACTATCTACTAATACTTTAGCGGTAGCTAATAGGACACTGTTTGATTGAATATTATGTTTACTAGAAAAGTTAGCTACAATTTGATCATTATTTGAGAAATGTTCGTACCTGTAGATAGCTCGTTAGCTATACCTGTGGGCGACGTATTGCCTTCGTTTGGTCTCTCGATCTTCTGTTCCCTCTCGAAGTGCAGAAGCGAATGATGCCGCCGACCGCACTTTTTACAACACGTGGACTGACGGCACTTACTGACAGGGTGTGTTGGCGATAGGCAATTGAAACACAATTTACTCGTTTGCACAAATTCTTGTCTTTCCTTGGCAGACTTATCTACAAATTTCTTGCAGGAAAATATATAGTGATCATCACTACATAAGGCACATTTCTTTTCGAACCTTTTCTCGTTGCTACTGGTAACATTGGAATGGAATACTTTAGGTTTAGCCACAGATTTTGGTTGCACTGTTTTTATTTTAGTACTCTCAATCATTTCTAAAGTTCTAAATCTTGTTTCTAAAAAGTCGCTTAATTCTGACCAAGTGGGTAAGTCATTGCTGCACGTACTTAAGTGTTGTTCCCATAACTTTATAGACTCGGGCTCTAATTTTGACACAACTAAGTAGGTAATTATAAGATCCCAAGCATCAGTATTCACGCCAATGTTTTTCAACGCCTTTAAACAAGTCGACGTTGTATCTACTAGTTGCTTAATACAACTTGCCGATTCAGCCTGCACACTGCACAGGTGCAGTGCGTAAATAATATTTTCATAATTGCGTTGCAGTTATACCTTTTGTTATTGTAACGTTTTATTAATTGATTCCATGCCTCGACATAGTTAGCATCTGTCATGGAAAAGTTGCGTAACAATATCTCCGATTCTCCAGATAAATTACTCTTTAAGTAATGTAGTTTCTGTACAGGTGATAGGTACTCATTGTCGTGAATAAGAGTACAAAACAAGTCGTAGAACGGTTGCCACTCCTCGTATTTTCCGGTAAATGTGGGTACATTGATTGTAGGTAACTTAATTCCTCTATTCTTCAAATTGTGCACCTCGGTAATAGGTGATGATGATGACTGAGAACCCATCGAGGGTTGAAATCGTAGTTCTACCAACAAGGGCTGGAGAGCTTCCTTCAATGTCGATTTATAGTTTATGTATAATTCCTCAAAAACATCGAAAATATCTTCTTCAAAATATGATTTTTCCCTATCAATTTCAGTGGCACTCAAAATAATAGATTTATGACCTTCTTTAAATTCCTTCCATAGTTCTTCCACTTGTTCCAACCTCGCTTCCAGATATGGCCGTTTTATCCTATCTTTCGGTGATTTCTTATAAATTCCTTTCTGTCCTCTTTAGGTTTTCCAACAGCTCATTTTGGTATGTAAGAAGATCTTCCATCGTAATTTATAGTCTCACAAGTAAGTTACACTGATTTTCACACTCCGCGGGTATGTTGTCAAAGTTCCGAAAGTTCTAGTCGTTTTATTTTGTATGTTAAATCGGATTATAACCGATCACTCACTCAATATATTAATAAAACAACACGAAATTCGTAAAAGTCTCACAACTCGTTATAATGTCTATTTCAATTCACTAATTACTTTAGACACCTCACAGTAATCCTTATCGCTCAGGAATGTCTTTGTTCTCGCGGCGCTCGCACTGGGCCAGTCGATGACCCGAATCCGGTTCGATTTAGGACCATATGTTTAAAGCGATAAGGTTGATTATAAATTTTGCAGGATTTTGAATTAAATAGATGTGTGTCCTTTACAAAGATTTATTTCTCACTAAAAAAAAACGTTCGGTTAGTGGACTGTATGTTGTTGACTTACATAGCTATAGTTATGTTATGAGGTACCGAGACTATTCATTCGTACGTTTAATCAATCAATCAATCAATCCTTTATTTCAGGCTAATAAGGCCCATAAAAACAATACATAAATAATATAAAATCAATAACTATAAACTAATACATATTCTATAAATCTAAACTAAACTAAAACTGTCTCTAAACACGTAATGAAGACGGCGTCGTGTTCCGCTGCGTGGTGTCGCGTAACCGTCCTCGGAAGCGTCGAAACATGACACCTTTCGGCCAAAAGTCCTCTCTTAAGTATTTCTGTAGATGGTCGGTTGGAACTCGTACCACGAACGACTTAAAGTTGATGTTGTGGCGCGACTCCAACCTTTCGACCCTCAGAGTCCAGTTGGTCTTCACTTTCAAAAACTGCACTACTTCTTCAATCGTCGTGGAGTAGTGCAGGCGTGAAATGTACAGCTGCGTCGTAGGCACAGCAGGGCGCAGCAGCATGTTGGGTCCACTCGGAGCGGTACCACACTGGTTTCGTGAACAGGGCTTCTTCTTCTTCCTTTCCACTTTCGTGAAACCCTCTTCATCAACTTGGCCCGTTCTCGGCAAGGAGCTACGGACCGCAGCCAGGGCAGGTTGGGCACCCTTCTTCTGTTTTTCCCCTATTACAGTTGGTCGCTTAGGCTGCGACACACCTGATTCGCCGGTGGTGACAATAGCAGCGTAGGCACGCTTAGGGGTCGACGTACCTACGTGTGACGTTTCCGCAGCCGGTGTTGAGGCGCGGGCGACGGCGTCGGCGGGCGGCGCTTGGTCAGCATTATCAGCTGGTGACGCACTTGTGTTCGCCGATGCAATACTGCCGATAGATGCATTTTGCGCCGCTCGACGTGTGTTCACCTTAGAGGCCTCAGGTGACCCAATTACTGAACCCACTTTGCGCAATAATGCTATTTCCGCTCGTAGTTCAGTATTTGCTTTTTCCGTAACCTCCATTCGGGACTGCATTTTGGTCATCTCCACTTTCAACGTAGTGATGTCCTTCAGCAACCGTGTTACATCTACGTGATCGAATGTGACGGGAGGCAGCTTACCCAGCTCCTTCGCCACGAAATCTGGCACGTCATCGGGGTCGGTCTTCTTTAACATGTCCACAATGTCTTGAACACTCTTTTCAGTGCCATCTCTGCGGCGAGACGGCATCTGGTCCAGTTTCCCAAGTGACTGGAACAGTAACAGTTTACCACTGCTGATCTCGTCCTCCTTGAAATTGGACCGGCATATCTGCAGAATGCTCACCTCGTCCATGTAGTCGATGGCATGGACCAGGAAAGCCAGCAATTCATTGACTATGAGTGGTTTGGAACTCATAGTGACAGTACGGCAGCGGCTATGGCCGCGCTACACGTGAATAAAATTAGCTCCGTGCACAGTGGAAACACGTCCGTATTTGACCGCGCATCGCACTGCACTGATTTATACGTTTAAACAGTCGCCTTAAACTCATCCTCTCAACATGACCAAACTATCTAAGCAAACCCTTTGAAATTTTTAGCTGACTACGGCGAAGCAAAAAGGAGGTTTATTATTTTGACCGGCATGTATGTATGCATGTTTACCTCATGACTTAAGTACTTAACATAATTTGACAAATGAGGTTTCGATTGAAGCGTCTTGTTTGTCTGCCTGTAACTGGTTATATGACGTCACATAAAATTTGGCGCCCTTGACTAAATAAAGCGACGAATCAAATAAAATAATGCTATGTTGGGTATCAAATGAAAAGGCTTAATAAAGCACATTTCAAAATATTTGCTTAATTCTAAGCCAACACCAAAATAATTTAAATAGATAGTTAGTTGAAATCTAAAACCCGACTACTGAAAAATCACGCTCTCAAAAGAATTAAATGAGAAAATATTCTCATCTGAAAGCCATGATCGTATGCCACCTAAACAATACATTCCAACAGTAGTAAGCGATCGCAAGCTTTAAGGCAAAGTAGCATACGTTCACGGCGTTCAGATGAGAATATTTTCTTGTTTCGTACTTTTTAAACCGTGGTTTTCCAGTAGTCAGGTTTTTGACACTTTGCTCATAGAAATATAAAAAAAAACAAACTCCTTGCTTATATTTAAGGTGGTGATATTTATAGGAACGCTGTTTTTAGGGTTCCGTTGCCAAATGGCAAAAAACGGAACCCTTATAGATTCGTCATGTCTGTCTGTCTGTCTGTCTGTCCGTCCGTATGTCACAGCCATTTTATTCCGAAACTATAAGAGCTATGCTGTTGAAACTTGGTAAGTAGGTGTATTCTGTGAACCGCATTAAGATTTTCACACTAAAATAGAAAAAAAAACAATAAATTTTGGGGTTCCCCATACATAGAACTGAAACTCAAAAATGTTTTTTTTCATCAAACCCATACGTGTGGGGTATCTATGAATAGGTCTTCAAAAATGGTAATGAGGTTTCTATTATCATTTTTTTCTAAACTGAATAGTTTGCGCGAGAGACACTTCCAAAGTGGTAAAATGTGTGTCCCCCCTCGTAACTTCTAAAATAAGAGAATGACAAAACTAAAAAAATATATGATGTACATTACCATGTAAACTACCAACGAAAATTAGTTTGAACGAGATCGAGTGAGTAGTTTTTTTTTAAAACGTCATAAATCGTAAACCGCAATTTACCTTACATTCAATCAACTGAAATATAAAAATTAAAAAATATATATATTTTTAAACCGAAAATACCTACAGGTTTGTACGGAACCCTCGGTGCGCGAGTCCGACTCGCACTTGGCCGGTTTTTTTTTGGATGGGAAGTCATCAAATGACTTCTCCCGCTCTGGGCGGAGCGGGAGGGCGGAGGGGTGTCAGACTTTTACTGACTAAAACCCACCCGTGTTCCTTCAGTTACCCATACGCCAGGGCCACGGTATCTCGTTTAAACAATCTCGCGAACCTAGCCGGAGGAAAGCTATGTTCAACATAGCATTGCGGTGAAAATGAGAGTAATTAGGACTACATTCACTTCAGAAGCGGATTGCTATGATTTTGGTAAAACAGCAAAAAATCATATAGAAGATAAACAGACCTTTTAAAAACATCCTAATAACAAAATGTACTTAAAACCATCGGTCACCGGCAATAATTGGGATAACCTTACAGGTATAACCCCCTTATAATAGCTCAGAAGCGAGGGTAACCCTTTAATGCAACCGTTCCCAAATAATAATGTAGGTTACAAACATAAATTAACGTAATTGAAACCTACCGAAGCGAGGAAGCTTATTTTGTGTGACCAACAATTTGGCTGTCAAAGCGATTCGTCTACAAAATGGTGGACACCGTTTAATCATTCGCAGGTACGTACGGGACCACCTGTTTTTAATTACGAACACAGTCGTACCTATTGCCGGCCGACGGGATTACTGTGTCGAATGAAATTATCTCAACATTGGGTGTCAAATTTGTATAGTCATGATACGCATAATAAGTTCTGTTCTGTTTAATCAGTTTAGAAGGCCGCTATATTGTTCATGTAGGTTCGTGTTATGGTTCTCAAAATGTGTCGCTTCGGGGTCAAAAGAAAATTAATTCCACTTATACAGCTTGCATCTTTGAGATGGGACAACAAAGGCAGGTTAACCGTTGTAGTTATATATAAAACAATCTTAGGAGACTGTTTTCAACTTTAGAAGAAATTTTAATCTACATTTACAGATTTTATGAAAAATATCAAAGACCGCAAGATAATGGGCAATTTTTATAACAAAATATTTTAGATGCCAATCAAAGAGCGGACCAACTGAGGTTTGGGCTCTATAAAAGAAGATATAAAATGGAAAAACAAATCCAATGCATTTCGTAGGAAATAAGATTAACAACTCGCAACTTACTTTTGTAAAATGGACAAACTGGCCGCTACAAAAGTCAAAAATAGCAAAAAAGTTTTCACATTCAAGTCTAAACAAAATAGGGCACGCCACAATTGCAGCGGTAAGTCCCCTCTTTGAGTAGTGGATAGAGAGGCGCCACGGCGTCCTCACCTTCCGCCTGACGCAGGTTCTCACCGGGCATGGGTGCCTCGGGGGGTTTCTGTTTAGGATAAAGCGGGAGGAAACGCCCGGGTGTTTCCATTGTGAGGATCGTCTGGAGGACACGGTGGAGCATACGGTGAAGGTGTGTCCTGCCTTTTTTTTTTTTTTTCAGGATGGGAAATCATCAAATGACTTCTTCCGCTCTGGGCGGAGCGGGAGGGCGTGTCAGACTTTTACTGACTAAAACCCACCCGTGTTCCATCAGTTGCCCATGTGCCAGGGTCACGGTATCTCTTTCGAACAATCACGCGACCCCGGCAGGCATCGGTCCTAGTAGACCCCTACACTGCTGCTGACATCTCTTTGAGGCGCGCGTGGAACACTGCGCGCCGTCGACCCGAGCTTGGTCCTTACCGGGCGGCGAGCTACCCATTGCTCGCCACCCGCAAGCTCGCGCCTACGGTGGCCGGGAGGTGTGCCCTGCCTGGGCGGAGCACCGCCGTGTCCTCGTGGAGGCGATCGGCGGCGGCGACCTCTCGCGTCCGGCCCTGGTGCGAGCCATGGTACGGAGCGAAAGGGCATGGGAAGCCGTCACCTCCTTCTGCGAAGCAGTAATGCTCGCGAAGGAGGAGGCGGGGCGCGTGAGGGAGTGGCAGTCTCTGCGCCCTCACGTCCCTAGCCGCCGCAGGAGGAGAAGCCCCGGGCGTCGAGAGTCGATCGCAGACTCCCGGCTTCCGTGGGCGCGGGCTTGCGGGCGGCGAGCAATGGGTAGCTCGCCGCCCGGTAAGGACCAGGCCCGTGTCAACGGCGCGTAGTGTTCCACGCGCGCCTCAAAGAGATGTCAGCAGCACTGAAGGGGTCTGCTACGACCGATGCCTGCCAGGGTCGCGAGATTGTTCAAACGAGATACCGTGGCCCTGGCATATGGGTAACTCAAGGAACACGGGTGGGTTTTGATGATTACCTATCCAAAAAAAAAACGTCCTAAATTATTTGAGGGCACTTTTTTCTCAGAAAATCAGGAATCACGAGCAACACACTTAACATAATCATAATCACTACTCAGGCTATATACTTATCATAATCAGGCTATAATGTTCGCACAGCTGGGACACAGGCTTCATCTCTTCGAGAGGGAGTGGGCTACAATCTGTGGCGTGGGCCCAGTGCGGGTTGGTAGATGTTATAAATCTTCGATTTTTTGGTTTTTGAACTTGCGTTCCTAACGACGTTTTTCTTCACCATTTTGGGAGCAGTGATGATGAAATTATGAACCTTGATGGAATGGTATGAAATCACCAACATGCAGTTTATTTAGAGTCACTTAGAGTACCTAAGGTAATCAATGCTATAATACCTACCTTCTCTGAAGCGGCTGCTTCAATACAATATAAATTCCATGGACCATGTTACTATATAATTTTATAATACGACCTAGTGTGTAATCATATGTATAGGGATGCCCATATAGGTAATTACCATCATTTCAGCGAAAGACGTCCATTGGTGGACATAGATCTCCCCCAATTTGAATGGGTTGCCATAATCACCATATTTGGCTGGCGGGTTGGAGATCACAGTATGGTGGTAAAATACGTAGAGAAAGCTGCTGCCCATTCTCTAGTAAGTCCATAGTTCCTTGTCAATTAGTTGTTATGACTACACCCACGGTAAGAAATAGTCGTGGTATTCTTTACGTCCAACACACCACGGAACCAGCGAACCGGCCCACTAGGTATCTATATATTTTTCGCCATTTGTATCCATTGCCTAATGGGTTCGTGGGATGTTAGTTACAAAACGTATGTTTCCTTTATTTCCCGAGCTTTTCTAGCCTCCTGTAGATAAGGAAAAGGCCGGATCCTTTTAAAACCTTTTCCGATTATCACTAGCTTTACACGATTGGGGATTCAATCGGTGGTCGGAGGCGCCAAACGAACTCTTTCAGTATTCCTACTATTTACAAAACATTACATTTTCTGATAAAATAAATTATAGCTGGAATCAATCTAATCTGAACCGTCTTTATCTTTGAAAAGAAAACATCGTAAGCTTTTTATGCAAACATTTATAAGTATTCATTTGAGAAAATCCGGTTTAATGTGGTAACATTCTTTGATGTTGCTTCTCAAAGCATTCATTTTGCGTAGGATTTGCTTGTACAGATCGGCAACCTTAGGTGAGCAAAGAAAATACAGAAAGTGCTCGTGTTTTGTTGGTGTTTAACAAAACGTTCCGCGGAGCACTCACGTGCAAAAAGAACTATTGAGGTAGAACTTCGAATAAATTACGCTAATGCATTAAACCGTTAGAATTAACTGAGTATTTGTGGTTCTGTGTTACCTTAGAGTGTAAATTGTGTATGCTCTGCACTTTAGAAAATCTACTTGAAAGGATTGAATGAGCTTTTTTACTTAACATAAAATAGCATCACGCTTTGTTTTTCCGACAGCTGGGCCTGCCTTTGTGGGTGTACCTATGGTACACCCACATTTCACCAGTAATGTTTAAGTACTGCGAAATAGGGGGTGAGCCTGTTGCCATCGACCGGGCACAAGTCTAACACTTTGCTCGACCTAGAAATTGAACCCCGGACTTAATGCTCGCCAGTAGCGCTTGCAGAGCAGTGATGGCCCAGTGGTGACGGCCGCGACTTACGAGTAGTAGGTCGTGAGTTCAAACCCAAGCAGGCGCTTTACTTTGTGTAAATTATTTCATCACCACTGCTCTCAAAACGGTGAAGGAAAACATTGTGAGGAAACCGGCATGTCTTAGAACCAAAAATTCGAAGACATGTGAAATCTACCAACCTGCACTGAGCCCGCGTGGTGGATTATGGCCCACTCCCTCTCACCGTGAAGAGGCCTGTGTCCCAGCAGCGGAACGTTATAGGCTGCTGATGAGTAGCGCTTACTAGACCAAAGAGGCAGTTTTTTACTTAGTTAAATTACGTATTTTTATTATTTGGGATTTAGTCACTCTGCTTAGAAAAGATTGTTTCAACGGAATCTTAAAGCAGTATTGTTCAAACCTAGTCAAAAAGCATGCTTATCTTCTAAGCTGTCGCGGCCATTTTGACGTATCGGTGCAAACTGTCGCCATCTTTTGCGGAAATCCGCGCGACGTTACGCGGAATCGCCAAGTGGAATTAAAATGACTAATCTCAAAGTGTTGTTACCGTTCCAATCGTTAATATTAAGTAATAAATCTATAATTGTACAAAAAGTAAAAATAAATACTAGAAAAGTAATCATAAAAAATATAAAATTTACAAAAATAAAGAAAAAAACAGCCTCCTCAAATTTCAGTTAATATTCAGCCCCCACAATCTCATTACCAAATAATTTCTCACAACTATCCTGTACAATATTCATCATTGCATCAATTTATTCTACAAGCAATCCCTTTGAAGTATAACCCGACTAATTCTCGTAGTCAGAGCAAACAGTGCATTAATCACAATATTTGTGAATACGTTATCCGGCGGGGTGCGCTCGTCGTTTGCAATTAGTTTTTACTGGCGGTAATTAGGGAGGGCCGATTGCGCACAACTCCGTGCCTGTGCGCGACCACTCTGTGCCCTTAGAAGGTTTAGAGGTGGACCGGACTGTAATTAAGGAATTGTTGATATTTCAGTTGGCAGACTAGTGGATGCGGTTGTGAGTCTATTTCCACGTACTACAGCTGTGTAGATACACTACGCTCTACATATCCAATTTTAGCTGATCCCACATTGTACAAGTTGTGAAACAGGGCGTGATGTTATGTGTAGGTATTATAATATAGGGAGTCTGAATAAAAATGCTTCGTTACTTTTTCTTCCTTTTGCTTACATATTATACTTTATAACTATTTTTAAAATATTTTTCTAAAATAAAAACTAAAACATAATTAACTTAAAAATAACTGGCGAAATGTGGGTGTACTAAAGGTATACCTCTGCCTAACCCTTCGAGGAAACAAGGCGTGATGTTATGTTTATGTAAAAAAAAATATTATTATAAATATCGGGAGCATGATGCACGCTACCGGTGGTCAGGGTTCTAGAGAGAGGAACCTCCTACTATGCGCGCCGTGTCCAGGAGTACTGTATTCCGAATCAAGCCCTAGCCCCAGCCGCGCATGGTGAACCTTCTGAGGTGTTGTTTGAGACTCTTGGCTATTTATTGTTACAATTATCGGTACACGTACCACATGTCGTCAGCTTCGTATTATTATATATTACTAGCTTTTGCCCGCGGCTTCGCCCGCGTGGATGTCGGAAATTATCGCAAGAGGACGTACTACCGCGGTTAATGTATCAAGAATGCATTAATCCAGTTTATATAGGTAATAAGAGAGCAGCCTCACGCAAATTTTCATCCCCTACTCAATTTCTTTTTTGCTCCATAAAATCTTCCACCCCCATTTTAGGGAAGTGGGGGGTTAGAAAGAGACAAAAAGTAGCCTATGTCACTCTCCATCCCTTCAACTATCTCCACTTAAAAAATCACGTCAATTCGTTGCTCCTTTTTGCCGTGAAAGACGGACAAACAGACACACACACTTCCCCATTTATAATATTAGTATGGATATTTAATCTACTTTTTATTTTTATATTGGTCAAAAATTGTGTTTTTCTTATTATTAGCAAGCACAAAATGTAATTTAAACTTTTCTGAATAGTTATATGGTTTTATTTTTGTTCAAAACAATTGCACGTCTTCAACATTCGCTTGCTGGAATAAAATACCTATTTGAAGCCAGGATCTTGAAACTTATAAATCTGTTAGCGACAAAAGTTTGAAAGAAGCTAACTCACCAACTCTAAAGTGTTCATAGTTCTACGTTTCCAGTAGGAAAGTACCAAAAAATAAAAGTTGCCGTCATCGCCACATGCGAATTGGAATTAGCAAGAGCTCGTTGTACCGGGAGCAAACTACATTTGCATTAGAAATTGCGCCTTATTTTTGTTATCGAAGGCACATATTGGTTTATCGATGCAAATCGATATCGGCTCTATGCCGAAAATGTAGGAGTTTAAATGGAACACGCTATATTCCAGCACGTCATTTGTTTACTTATCGAACTCTGTTAATTGATCCTAATGAAAAAGCGGAAGGAATATTTTAATAAATACCTTTTGCTTTTGGCTACCTTTTAAAATTACATTGATTTGATTTTTAGCTTGTGGAATTGTTTTTGTTTAATTTTATAATACTTACAATAAAACTAATAAACTATAATTTTAAGCTATTGCATAGCTTCTATCGAGGGCCTTGAGCGCGGGGACCGAATCCAGAAATTCCGTAACGAAAAAAAACCTCACGCTCCCCACTCCGACGGGCACGGAGGTGTGGCTTGAAAGCCGTGCATTGTCTAACGTCGTTTCTTTTCGGCAGTCTTCGACACGGTGTTTGTGTGCGTGCAACTAGCCGTATTGTACGACTCTACGAAGCTCGCACGAATCGAGACGAGCTGCTCCGAAATCGGACGAATACATAAGCAGCTGTTTATGAGAAAGTATATAGGTGTATAGGTATTTATGTACAACAGTGAATAGCTGTTCTTGTAAAATTTGTGTATAAAGTGTTTGTATTATTTGTCATCGGTTGCTAGGTAAAAACCCAAAATATTTATCGTCTTGTTATTTGTCATCGGTTACTAGGTAACAAACCAGGCCATAGAGTATTATGGGCATGGAGTACTAGTCCTTTTGTGCGGTGGCAAAACTAGGTACTAAAGTTTACTTATCAAATTTTGCGGTGGCAATCATATGTACTAACCTTTATGCTTTAGTTCCAAATTATACCACCAAAAATAAGTTTTCCTTAGTGTACGTTTTTTTTTAATATCAAAGAAAAAGAAATACTGCATAAATAAAATAAATAAATAATTATAATTGCATAAGTTGATACAAAATGCTATGCAATAGCTTTACCGCGGCAGTCCCCGAGTGCCACACGTCTTTTTTGGCAGTGCTGTACATAATAAAGTTTTATATGTTAAGGATATGGCGGTTACTCGAGCACAATAACCAGCACTCGGTTAAGACCAAAATATCACATTCCAACGTGAGTCGTTGTAGTAGAGTTTGCAGACTAAGAACATTACAATTAATTGATCTTATGTTCTGTATAAAGATTTTCAGTTGATGTTTTGGATTTTTAATAAACATTTTAGCCTGCTCCGGGGTGCAAGCGTGTGAATCCAATACAGAAAAGTCGTCAATAGTGTCTATAAGGGACATTCATTTAACAAATACATAAATTAAAATGTTTTGGCAGACAGGGCGTAAAAGATATTTCAATTAAGTAAATTGTGGCTTGAACATGACATCACCTCGCTTATTCATCTACATATATTTAGTTATGTTGCCTTTATAATGAACAAATAAAAATATTTGAAACCGATACATTTTTATCGTTTCCAAAGTTGATTTCAAATTCATTTAGTTGGCAAGACTTATCTTAAATAACTCAGGAATCTATTTCAAAAAAAAACTCACCGCATCTACGAAAAATACGTAGTCCTTAATACCTTAAGACACTAACTTCGGTAAGAAAAGAAGACCAAAGATAAACATGACTAAACATCCAATAAATCACGCCACGACAATCAGATCTCCTAATTATTCCTATTTGCAAAACTACGGCAGTTCTTTTAAATTATTCCTTACGTTTTGTACGCACCAGCTGCCTGCCGACCTCCGGAGCCGGAGCCCTTAACCTTTGACCGATTACGTAGGTTTTACCAGTGTAGCCACCCTTATCCGGAAAATACACTATAATACTCTAAAATAAAAGAAGATTAACTTCTAATTCCACAAACAGGTTTTATTTTCTATTCTGGCACCTCTATTCTGAAGTCGAACTCAATTCCATAGATTTTACGGAATTTAATTCGGTTTTTAAATTATTTTACAAATGGCCAAAACTGCGAAATGCAAATATCATAAAAATGGAAGATAGATCATTTTCATAGCCCACAAATGAAAAGAGCTAAATGAAGAAAAGGAGGGAAAGTGGCACGGAACATTGTTTGGCGCTGAAACAGAATCTTAAAGTGGCTGAGAGAGTGAATGGGGTGATTCCTAATTAGAGCTGCGTTGGACCCGATCCCCAGCAGCGCATGAATGAATCATAATTTCATACATCCTCCGTCCTCGTCTGATGAGACATTCTCTTTGATGTATATAATATCCAGTTAATTCCCAATAGCTTTACAAAGTTATGATTCCGTTTCTAAATACTTATTTAAAATTGAACGGCCCAGACAGTCTTTGTTTTCCGAAGCTCAGTCAGTGTTAATAAATTGTTGAAGCGAGTGCGGCCGCTGCAATTTTTACAAAACGAAAAGGTAAACGTTGTTATTCGAGAATCTACCAATTGCTAGTGTATTTATTGTTTTGCGCTGTTCGCGTACAATTTACTGTGCATTACAAACAGACAGCGCGGATTGATTAGACTGTTGTTCTTAATGATACGCTAATATTATCATCGATGTAGTCTTATAGTTTTAAAACGAGTGGGTTTTGGTTCCGATTGCTTTTCGTTTTTGTACTTTATGAGACGAGCGTTTCTTATTTTAGAAGCAGAGTATTTTTAAAGAAGTTTACCCCAGATTTAGGTGAATAAATTCTTTATGTTACGATTAGGATGTCCGTTTTTTTGCAGTGTGTGTTTAGTAGATGAATTAAGAATAAAAAATTAGGTTCTGAGAATAACATCTGTTCTTTTGTTTATTGTAGTGATTTTGTTTCAGGAGGTTTATGACCCACGTAGGGGAGATCGAGGGGAGTTGAAACAATTTTCAAATTTTGTTTCATACACCAAATATTATACTATAGACAGAAATCGTATGATATTTATACCAATCGATAGGTCATTCTTTAAGCTCGCGAATGACTAACTTAAAGAAATTGTAAGCATTAAATATTACGGTGAAAAATCGACTTAACCGTAACAAGTCAACTTGTTTGAACTCCCCTCATACCGAGGTAAGATGAAACACGGATCGAGGAGAGTTGAAACATGTGATTTTTGAGAATGATTAAGGGCTGTAAAATAAACATTATGATATAATTTATAATTTATTAAAATTAAACTTTTAAACTAAGAAACAAACTTTATTATTAGTATTATATACTGATATGTTTAAAAAAATAAAATCGCAAAATTACTTATTCTGTTGCGAGATCATATATTTCGCGACTCGCCATACCTCTGTCTGTCTTTCTTTTATGATTAGTAGGCATTCTGAAACAAATTAAATCACCAAAAACATTTTTCTTGTGCCCGTTGTTTACTGACTGCTGTCTAATATAAAATTGAAAATGAGGAGAGTTGAAACAGCCTGTTTCAAATCTCCTCAGTAAGAAAAAACATCCCAATTTTTATTCAATGCACAATCAAGAAGCAAATACACAGAAATCAATTCATCATCATTACAGCCGTAAGACGTCCACTACTGGACATAGGCCTCCCCCAATTTGAGAGGCTTTGCCATAATCACCAAGCTTGGCAGGCGGGTTGGTGATCGCTATACGGTGGCAAAATGCATAAAGAACGCTGCTGCCCATTCTCCAGAAAGTCCCGTAGTCGCCTTTTACGATACCCACGGGATGAAATGGGGTGATGCTATTCTTTACCTCCACCACCACCACACGGGACAAAAATCAAGTGTACCAAACATATATAATAAACCTTTAGTTAATGAGCTTTCGAAACATGTAACTTAAACCAAAATACAAAACCCTTATCAAAATATAGGCATCGTAAAAATACGTGAAAAACTTACTTTTACGATTTTTGTCACATGGCACGCAGAAGGTACGATTCAGACCAACCGGCTCGCGTCGCACCGCATCGGAACGGAGCTGTACGTGTGCCGCGGCAGCCGAACGCGTCCGTCCGTCGGAGCCGTACCGTTACTGCGGCATGCGTTCGGCTGCCGTGGTAGCCGTACGCGTCCCGCGGCAGCCGACAGCGTCCGCTGGAATCCGTACGCACTCCAAGCGCACGGAATCACACCGTAATCTCCGTTCGTATTCCACGACGCACGGCCGACCGGCTCCGGACGGACCCGACGGCAGCCGATTGGATACCGACGGCGCTGTTCGGAGCCGGTCGGGGCTGGTCGGCCGTCGCGACAGACGAATGCATTCTGCGACACGTCGCGACGCGTCGCGGGATGCCGACGGAGGTAACTATGCGTAAGTTGCATGCAAATATGAACTGTAATTACTGTTCATACATTTCAATGTTCTTTACCGCATTGAATGTTTCAAATCCCCTCGGTCTCCCCTACAGGTGTGAAAACACCGGCAAGTGGGCAAAGTGTTTAAAAACGTAAGTAATTTAAAGGATATCTGCAGAAGGAAACCCTACATCAGTCAGGCTGGTAGAAAATGAGTCTGTTTACCAATTTTCGTAATTAAAAACGTTCAAACTTAGTCGCAGTAACACCTCGGCGCGAATCAAATGTCAAAAGAAACTCGAGTTATTTTGACAGATTGAGACAGAGGCCAGACTGTCAACGTTCTTAAAATTACTAAAATTGCCCCTATGGTTGAATGGACAATTCGATCGATCAAGCAAATTTAGAATTAGTGTTACCTAATTGAAACAATACCGAAAATTCAGTGCTGCTTCTTAAGTATCTATTTACCCCATATAAAGGGTAACATGGGACATCGACGCGCAACTTATTACCAAAAATTTGCTGATCCATACACTCATTAATTACACCATGTAAGTATTAAAATTTTCTATGAAACAGCTGCTTTTTACGACGAAAAATTCCCGTGCTAGGTCAATCAAGTGCCGAATTCCTGCTATCCTGAAAATGCCTGTACCTACTAAGACTACTTATCTAACTGTCATAATTACAAAGCAGAGTTTTCACGGCATTATAGTAGAAACGAGTATTAACTTTTCTTCTGCGTTGTTTATCTATTAAAGAACATCGGTCAAATACGACCTGACCAAAATATGAAACGACCACCAATGACTGATACGTCAAAAAATTGTGAATTAAGTCTAAATTAAATTACGGGGTCCAGCTTATTTTATTGGAGCCGGGAAAATAATTTAGGTTTATAATAAAAACCGCATTTTCTTACTTCTTTTTATAGATTTTGAACGCATCCAAACCCGTCCCGTTTTCATCTGTGGTACACGTTTTAATTTATCACTCAAATAAACATATTTTTTTTTAATTCTAGATATTATTGCCAAGTTTTTAATTATTTTTGTAGTGTATTATGAATACCATTATTTTTAGATGGGTATATGAATTGAGTATTCCGAAATGAGTCGCAAATGATAGGTTAACAGTCAATGTAGAATGCACTAATAGGTAGAACGAAACGTAAATGTATTATATGACATTAGAGCTGACAAAGTTATCACCGATCGGATTGTAAATACATGGATATAATTTTTTAAACTGCCATATGTAAGACAATGATACGTAGATACCTACACAATGAGAAATGGTTTTATCATTACCTAAATCGTACCCTGATTCATGCACATTGCACTGCACCTGTGTCTTAGATACATCAGTGAAAAAATTAGAAAGGCTATTGATTCATTTTTGCGATTTTAGCTGAGGTTTTAAACTTACATGATAACCTCAAAAGTTACGAAATACTTATGTGGAAAGTTCTATGATCCTCGGCTTATAAATAATATATTTTCAATTTAAGGTTGATAATTGAGCCTAGGGGAACGAATTAATCCATACACAATTTATGTTCGTGGTACTTCATAGTCAGGTCACAGCATGTATGGGCCGTGGCCAATGTTATTTAGCTTCTTACAAGGGCAGAAACTTACCCAATATGAAACTTATGGAGCAAGTAATCTACACTAGTGATGTTCGCTAGCAGACACCAAGAAATATTTTGAGAAGTTTGTTGCATCGCTTCACCGGTACAACACCAAATGTTTTACAGCTTCTTTTGCGTACGTGCCTTAAATCTCCTTAACAGTAGCTTTAACTCCGAGAATGCTAGAAAGTAAGGCCTCGTCCACACTTGTATTATTTGGGTGTAGGTATCAGGTGTTCGTAGGATTATTGTACCTCGTTTGAATGGAAAATGATTCCCGTGATTGCGTATCTTTCTGCATATGTTCGTACAAGTATAGTCAAGGGCTTCATCATCAGCCTATAATGTTTCCACTGCTGGGATACAGGCCTTCTCTCAGAGAGAGGGAGTGGGCCATAATCCACCATGGCCCAGTGTGGGTTGGTAGATGTTACTTGTCTTCGAATTTTCGGGTCCATGTCTTGGACCCGCTGGTTTCTTCAGGATGTTTTCCGTCACCGTTTTGAAAGCAGTGGTGATGAAGTAATTTACACAAAGTAAAGTTGCCTGCTTGGGTTCAAACCCACGACCGACAACTCTTAAGTCACAGCCGTTACCACTGGGCCACCATTACTCTCAAGGCCTTAGGTAGGTACTGAAATTATGCCTGGAAGGTGCGATCGAAAAATTTTTTTTTAGAGGAATGGTGGTACAATGGCAATGTTCCACTTTTGCCTGCCGTAGGTGGGTAATGTAATTCATGATACAGACTGAGACCGCGTTGTGCCGTATCCGGACGTGACGTCACGCCCGCCATTACACGTGCGGAGCTGTAGTGCCGTGCGCGGGTAATGCCGCACGCTACTTGATATTCGTGCGCGCACCCCACCACATTTCACCCCGGCACCGGCTGGTCTTAGGATCCTGAACTTTGTTATTTCACATAGGTACCTTTTTTTCCTTTGGCAATATTCCTTGGTTATGCAGTAGAACTGTAATGTTCCGCGGTTATTATTAGTAATAGCCGATACTATTTTGATATCTACGTTTGTATTTCTTGGGTTGCGGTAGTCAAATAGCGCCGAACATTGATATTCCGACGCAGAAGCTAACCACGTGCCATGAAATTATGAGGATGCCAACTGTAATACCTATTAATCTCCATCTGCGATATGCCAATTGGAATCAGTAGACTACGGCTGGATTATCAAATTCTAAAAAAAATTAAATATTCATTACAGTTAGAATTAAAGGATCATAACGAACACAAACACCGCTATTTGCGGTTCATAAAATTTTAAATATGAATACGGAATTATCGTCAAAATATTTCCATTACATAAACAGATATCCACACGGTTAATGAATTGTAAAACAAACGTTGGTAATTAAAACATCCCGATGCAGTGGTCCGCAATTCTCCAGTTTGAAAACCGACCAAACATGTAAACAAACCGTTCCCGTTAACCCCGATTTCGCCGACCGCATCGCATCCTCGCATTTTGTTTTTTTTTTTAGTTTCAAGTTGATTTGTGTAGTTGTTGCTTGGTAACCCCAACGTTATTCGGAATTTAAAATCTCACATATCGTGAGCCACCGTGAAACATGCCAACATTGTCCACTTTTTTCAGTTTTTTACAATTTTCTTCGTACCGTGTGGTGCCGGACGTAAAGAATAACACCACCCCATTTCATCCCGTGGGTGTCGTAAAAGGCGACTAAGGGACTTACTAGAGAATGGGCAGCAGCGTTCTCTTTGAATTTTACCACTACACTGCGATCTCCAACCCGCCTGCCAAGCGTGGCGATTATTGCAAAGCCTCCCAAATTGGGGGAGGCCTAAGTCCAGCAGTGGACGTCTTACGGCTGAAATGATGATGATAATGATGATGACAATTTTCTTAGGATTTTACTATGGAAACGTAACTATTTTCCTCCATCAGCTACAACTGTAAGGTCATATGCATGTGTTAGTGTAGCTAAATTTACTATTATTCAATATTTAATTCAATATTTGTACGATTTTGTTGGCGGGCAAAGTTATCTGGACTTTTGGCCAAGTTTGCCCACACTGATTTTTAGCGCAAGTAGGGCTTATATGCATGATATAAAAAGCAGTAAAAGAATTATGGCAAAAGCAAGCGTTTACTTTAGGAATGTAAACGACATTATGAAACGTTTCTTAGTAAAATGACTGGGCAATGTTACCCTGACATTTTTTCTTGTTTTCATACATTCCACATTTCGCCTTTTAAAAGTGCCTGGGTTGGTACATGGCAAAAATTGTTCTGATTTTTTTTATTTTCTACAAATATTACGTGATCAGGTAAATAACAAGAAAACGCTGAATTTTTTTTCACGCTTATTAGTATTTAATACATTTTTAGTTAAAATTATCACAAATGTTTGATAACGTTGATAATTAGGTACTACTAATTGAGATTAAGCTCGTATGTGGAAGGTAAAATAAATAAAGGCCTGAAGAGACGTTTCGTTAGTAATAAAAATTCTAAATGTATTATAAAGCTAAAAAATTTTGAAATATTATTGAAATTTTTTATTAGTGCCATATATTTCTTCAATGTAGTTTTAATATAGCCTGGATCCAATGTCGTTCGTCTTGACTTTCTCTGCCAAATTCGAGATTTATGTTTATTTTTCTGAAACAAACCATACAAATCTGATAAAAAATTGTAGTATTAATTATAAAATTATATAAAAACTTAAATATGTGGGATTGTGGGTACCTACAGCTCACACACCAGACAGCTGATATACATATATATGTAGATAAATAGATACTTTAAACACCATCCAGACACAAGACAAACACAAATGCTCATCACAGTACCCAATAAGTAATGTCATCTTTGAATTTTATTCCTTAAATACATAAAATGATAAAAAAAAAATAAGCTCAGCAGTAGCCATACATGAAAAATAAGGTTTCGTAATGTGTCAACCCTAAGCGTGTTTTGACGGCGGGCAATGTTGTCAATCGTAGGTCTGAACATTACTAGATAACTTTGCCCACCATCATAACTTTTGTTTTAAAAGACCCTGAACAATGACACTACATTAATAAACTCTCCAAATAATTTTCTATAACATGTTATAAAGTAAACTAACCTGTGTTTTCGCCATCTCGCAGAATTCACGCACTAAAATTGGCCCGCAAAAACACACTCCTCATTTGACGAGTTCTAACAAGTTTCTAAGCGATGTTAGCAACAAACACGATAGTCAGTATTACCATACATATAACCTATTTTCCAGTTTTTCCACCAAAGTCAATTAATGTTGCCATAATATTAAGATATTTTTGTAAATCAAAGATATGTTTAAAAATTGCTCTTCGGGCAAAGTTTCCCTAGGAGGCAAAGTTGGCATATTTCACGGCACGTTTTCCTTGAATATTTAAAAAGTCGAAAATGGAAGGAGGCTTTTCGTTGCCAGTATTTTTATGTTCGAATATTTTTTTTTAAATTAATCCGATATTGAGTGCTAGTCATTGGTACCAGTATTATGCTGGAATTATATATTTTCATATTTTCAGCTCACCAATTACACTAATATCGCTTGAAATTATCCAAGCAAATAAAAATCTCCGATGATTTGTTATACTCACTTCTCAATAAAGAAATAAACTAATAACTCCAGCGTCTTCTTAATCTCAAAAATACACGTTAGCAGTTTCACTGACCAAGTTCATGTAATTAGCAAAATGTTATTAGGTCGTGTCACTTCCACTTAACTTTATGAGGTGTCGGCAGATTCTTTTGGAACGGTTCCCTTTTGATGTAGTCACCATAACCGCGGTAATTTATTACTCGTTACCGACCCGCCGTGTAACCCTTATTTATTCCGACAACCCAAACTATTTAGGTTGCCTGTGAATTATGATGTAGCGAAAATATTTCGCCCGTCAAATGTTAAATGACAATGTTATTTACAAAAAGCTCGTTAGTGTTAAAAGTTTGAGTGGAAAGTGGTTCGCTCGTTGGAAAATCGGAACAGCACGTCGAGGTTGAAAACACGAAAGAAGTCATGCATTCTTTAACGGAAAATCACTCGGTCGGAAAATCGACACTCTTCGGTAGGAAACTAAAATAAGTGAAAGAAAAAATATTTAATTGAAATTGTTATTATTAAATGGAAATATCAGTCTTTTCTGATTTTATTTAAAACAAAATACAACATTTTTTGCTAGTAATGACCACAGAGTAAAGAGTGTGTTCGAATCATAGACTATACTAATAAGACCGAGCACAAATTAAAGAAGCCGCATTTTTATTACAAAAGAAATAAACTAAAATCATAGGTCGTAAAGCATTCTGTTGTAGGTGCCTCCATACGCCATTTACAAAAAGCTTCCAAGAAATCCGATAGACTAGAAATACTTACCAAACGATAGATAGATCCTAAATCAGCGGGAAGGGCCGGATTGTTATTGTCTCAGCATGCAAATAAAGATTTACGGAGTCGAAACTGAACAAGTTAAACGCCTCTAAATTTAGTAGGAGCAATCTCCCTCGCGTGCGATTCGTTATGTAAAGAGTCGAGACATCGCTATAACACTCGCTTTACAAGATAGAAGCCGCGATAAAAAATTCAACACGCTCTCGATTCCGTTTTTCAGTATCACCCTGACCTTTTTTACGACACGTCGACTATTACAGCAGTATTTTATTTTTCATAAGTGTCAGCGATTTAGGAGAGAGTTCCTTGTATAGTTCGTCGGCAGATACAACTTCTCCATTTCTCCGAATGCGGTGCACTAAACATGCTTGCTTTCAAACTTTTATATATAAACTTTGTGAATTACACCCGAAAGTAACTTCTTGCGATGCGTGCCGTTTTTATATCAAAAATATTTTTGTATAAGTATAAACTAGGTTTTTAATCTCGACATAACTTTTTACGTTTGCGTTTTATGTCTGAGCTTTGTCTACGTTTTTCTTTTAGTAGTAAATATTCGTAATGTTGGCATTAGAATTCAATAGTGCGTACAACAGCTATCACATTTTATTACGTTCGTATTTCAGGGAAAACCTTAATGCGACAAATGATTTATTCGACGCAATTAGTACCTACCATCGGGGCTCTTAGCCGATTCGTAAGAAATTTAATTTATTTGTAGGCGAATCAAAATATCCAAAATATGTATTAGTGCAATAAAGTTAAGTAGAGTGGCATACAATTAAAAACGTGTTATGGCCTTATACATATTTTTCGAGTTGTCAATTCACCAATAAATAAATTCATGCGAATCTTCTACAAAAATAATATATTATTTTCTCTTGAATAATATAAGGTAATTCCGGGGGAGATGGCCGTAGTAATTTAAGAGTGTGTTGTGAAGGAATTATGATGAATAAAACATCGAATTAATATAAAACATAAATTTTATTTATTACTCTTATCAACCATTAACGATAAATCACGTTAAAGAATGTAAACACTGTAATTTCAAACTTAAAAAAAAATAGGGTTTGCCATCTCTCCCAGAATGTCCGGGAGAGATGCCCATTGTGATCGGGGGAGATATTCAGAACTCTTTTTGCCTTTCCCCTTTGCCTTTGAGGTCGATTAACTCCTTTTTTTCTTATTCCCGCTTTAAGATGTCACACACTCGTCATATCCTCATACTTGGTGCAGTTTTCATGCACACAGAACATGCAAGTACTGCATTGCATCCAATCTTCAGCTAACTGTGTCCTGTAATAATTATCCTCTAGCATTTCAAAATAGGCGTAAACAAAATTAAAAATTGTAAGGCTATATCTCTCTTCTGGCCATCTTTCCCGATTGTCCGGGTGAGATGGCCACATTACTTAAAGTAGTAAATAAAAAAAAGTAAATAAAAGTAGCTTCTCAGTTTTGTGATTAATTTTGAGGTTACAACACGAGAAAGTGTGTTGCTTCAAAAGAAAATATAAATACGGACCAAACTTTCAAAACTTTTTTGTGATTGTTTAATGTGTCCTTAGATTAAATCGAACGTAGGTACTAAAAAAAAAACAAAGTAAAATTACTCAACTTTCCATATTTTTTTTTGCAAAAAATTCCACTGACGAAACGAATCGACCTAAATTAAAGTAGTGCCCATCTATGAATAATAACTTGATTTTTTTTTATTGGCCATCTCTCCCGTACGGCCATCTCCCCCGGAATTACCCTATAATTTTGGTACCACCCACCCTCCACTTTTTTGGGGGAGTAAATTCGTACGAATCGACTAATATGCCGCACTATCATCTGCATTGTCATACAATAGATGCGTATAAGATCCTAGCTTCTGCCCGCGACTTCGTCCGCGTCAAATTTTTGCTCCCGTAACCCTTCCCGTCGCATCGAATTGCCTGCCAGTTTTCGTCCATTTCTCGTTGCTGCTCCGCTCCTTTGGTCGTAGCGTGATGTTATATAACTATTAGCCTTCCTCAATAAATAGGCTACCCAACCCAAAGAGAATTTTTCAATTCGGTCCAGTAGTTTCAGAGCCTATTCAATACAAACAAACAATCAAATCTTTCCTCTTTATAGTCGAACGGGATAAAAAACGTATTCTATGTCCGTCTCCTGGTTCTAAGCTACCTCCCCACCAATTTTCAGTCAAATCGATTCAGCCGTTCTTGAGTTATAAATAGTGTAACTAACACAACTTTTTTTTATATACAAGATTATTTTTAGTATATGCGAAACCTGAATATAGTTTGTTCAGAATCAGTAACTGAATCGATTCCAATAATTTTTACACCATGTTATATTTTGTACCAAAAATATTTAATTACGCTTCCAAGTAGGACACCGAACGACAATACGTATATTTTAAAATTATCATGTCTTTCTCGTACTCAAACGTCCATTACACGGAGATGGTACGTACACTAGCTGTTTGTGGTGATCTGCATAAGTTTTTGCGTGGACAACCAGGTAAATTATCAAGCTTATAACTTTGTGATTATTAATGATACAGTTTTGAAATTTTTTTCATAGATTCTTTACATAAAAATACTAGACCCGTGTTTCGGGTTTCGCATAAACAAAAATTAATGTTGTATATAGACTAGCTTCTGCCCGCGACTTCGTCCGCGTCAAAGTTTTGCTTCCCTGAACCTTCCCGTCGCATCGAATTGACTGCCAATTTTCTTCCATTTTTCGTTGCTGCTCCACTCCTTTTAATCGACTACCCGATGCAAAAAGATTTTTTCAATTCGGACCAGTAGTTTCGGAGCCTATTAAATACAAAAAAAACAATCAAATCTTTCCTCTCTATAGTCGAACGGGATAAAAAAAAGGTATCCTATGTCCGTCTCCTGGTTCCAAGCTACCTCCCCACCAATTTTTAGCCAAATCAGTTCAGCCGTTCTTGAGTTATAAATAGTGTAACTAACACAACTTTCTTTTATATACATAGATTTACACATTTTCTACGATACGACATTATCACAAAATCGTAGAGTCATGTCATTAGCTGGTATTTCAAACAACAAAATTGCCAAGCTCTAAAACCCATAAATGGTCTAGTAAACCCATAAAATAAAATAAACATCGAGAATTCCAACGACACCGCACGGTTAGAATGTGTGCGTTCTGTATAAGCTTTGATCTGAAACTGAAACTAATAAAAGTAGTTGAGAAGTGCACACGAATACTTCTTGAGAGCAACTTTTTATCTGTTTAGTTAACTTGTTGTTGCTTGTTCAAGTTTTTGTATAATATTCTACACGGTAAGAAAGTATTATAAAGTAAGTGTAAGAGTTTTCGAAGTCGAAAGAGCAGTTGGTTTATTGATGTTGAATCAACATCCGTAAAAGTATCTTCCTCAACGGTTTCGAGTTTTTGAATTGCTTTATTGTTGCCAAACCTTAACTTTAGTATTGATTCACGTAGCAAGTAAAATGTAGAATATAGTCACGTAAACTGACATGGCCTCTTTAAGAAAAAATCTTTCAAACCAAAGACACAAATCTTATAAAATAAATCCGCACACGTCAGCTTCTTCAAAGGACGTTTGTATTAATAAAATTGAAACGTCAAATTTTCCGAGAGATGAGTCAAACGGAAAGAGGGCACTCGTTTCATGTGGCAACATTCACAGAAACATCTGAACATCTGGGATGTGTCTCTCACATGTCGAAGAGACCGAAATGATACGCGATTTATCGGATCAACACTCTGTTTACAGTTGCTCTTGCGCTTGTGAAAATATTCAGCACGTATAGCTGGCTATAAATATGTTAGGTATACGTTATGTGTAGGTACTTATACTTACTCCTGATGCCCGGTTCTTTGTAACTTTTTGCTTTAAATAATGCGGGGATCGTGGTAAGAACAAAGATGCTGCTTTTGGTAAAAGTAAGTACATAGAGGTCAGATAAAATAGGTTTGTGTCATTGCGTTATATTGTTGAAAAAAATGGATCGAAATGAATAGTTTTCTTTCTTTGCACATTAACGGTATTTATTATTTCTGAAAGAATACCGTTTATTTGGACACGGTTTGTGAACTAGAAAAATAGTTAGTGTGATATGTATAATAACACCAATGAACATACTTAAGGTGTAAGGTGTGTGAATTTAGTAAAGAAACACAGTTTCCTGACAACGCAAAATAGAACAAAAAAAAAAGTTAGTTTGTCTTCTAAGGCATTCTAGGTATAGAATATATAGTTCTTGAAGAAACCAAGAAATTACTTCTACAAAAACGTGACATTCCGCTTCCGGAACCTTTATTTAATTAATTATTTACTTTGCTAGATTTTGCCCGTGGCATCGCCCGTGGTGTTGAAATTATCTCACGGGAAGAACAGGCATCGAAACTACTCTATGTGATAATCTAGGTTTTTCATCTGTCTGCCACATTTAATTCAAATCGGTTAGCAGTTTTTGCGCCATGCCGAACATACATTCTAACAATCAGACTATATTTTCGGGATTTGACTCGTTCCCGAACCTCGTAACAATTGCTTATGTCAAAAATATTCTGTTCTCATTGTTACTATTTTGTTATATGATAGATTGTACGGCAAATATTACGCTACAGAGAATAAGTGCAATTTCATATGAAGTACCACAATAGAACTAGCCCCAGGCCTACAGGCAGGTTGGTGCCATTCCAGTCACAATCACATTCTTCTATCACTTAGCGATGGAATCGTCTCCGGGAGGGATTCCTCAGAAATTCCCAGCTTCAAAGTTAGTAAAAAGTTTATTTGGAACAAACTGTCTGTCTGCGACTCTCCGTTGACGCTGTAAATGAAGCTGATAAGACTAATTAGATGAAACTCCTGCCACAACGGACACGTTCGAAAGTACTCCTAAAAATCTTTAGACAATTTATTCTTATTTCTGTATTCACAGCCAGCTAAAAATTGCGGGAAACTGTTTTTCCGGAGGTTTGAAAATACAGGGTTAAGTTAAATGAGCTACCAAAACTCCATAAACGTATTGAGTATCGTTAGGAGTATATGTAGCTAAATATAATAAGAAAAGAAAAGATTTCGTGATTTGTTTCGTGAACATCGACCTCATGTATTGTTGGTGCTTATTTGAAGTTAAAGTGTAGAAGATCAGTTTATTTTTATTTTATCGTGTTGAGATACCGATAGACAATTTTCTTTGCGTGAAATCACGTCTATGAATTTGACGCAAAGAAAACTGTTTTTTTTTTATTGTCAAGTAACTCTACAGTAGCATGCGGTCGATCACCTCAAAAAATATCATGTATCCTTACTCACACATACACATTTTTGTTGAACAATAAGATTCTACAAATATCAGGGCAATATCATGTAATAAATTTGAAAGCGTGATTGATTTTCAGACTAACTGTAACTGATTGATTTGAATAGTAGGTACCTAGTACGTATGATAACACAGAGTAGTAAACGATATGAACTAGAACTGCCTGTTAGATATTTATATGTATATTCCTCCATACAAGTCTTGAAAGGTAATTGCTTAACAGACAAAAGTGGTCATTCATTTTGATAGTTCAGCCATGTTCATTGCGTTATTTACCTCGTGGAACAGACGAACTTTTCAAACCTATAATGGATGTCAAAATGAAAGGCATTGCGATCGAATTCCTTTTATGTCTGTTACGCAATTAGTTCGTTGTAAACACCTTGTTTTGAATGAGAATTAATTTCCCTTTATAGAGTCAAATTTTAACGTACTATTAAATTACATACTTTCAAAAAATTCGGAAAGCACTTTGGTCCAACGGATTAGCGTGCTTCGTCACGGCTCGTTAGAAGTCCGAAAGTCTGACAACCAGTCTTACCAAGGGTATCGTATTACCCAGTAACTAGCTTGTGGACGTCGGCAGTCGCTCCATGTAAAATACTGGTTTTTTTTTTTGGATAGGTAATCATCAAATGACTTCTCCCGCTCTGGGCGGAGCGGGACGGCATGTCAGACTTTTACTGACTAAAACCCACCCGTATTCCTTCAGTTGCCCATGTGCCAGGGTCACGGTATCTCTTTCGAACAATCACGCGACCCCGGCAGGAAAATACTGGTATTCAGTTACATCAGGTTAGACTGGACCGGACCCTAACATAGTTGGGAAAAGCTTAGGCAGATGATGAAGATGATGACTAACACAAAACACATGCCTTATCCCTATGGGGGGGGGGGGGGGTAGGCAGAAACAACAGAACGCCACCAGCTATGATCATAACACACTTCATTTGCTTCATTTACGTCGTTACGTCTAGTCATATACGCCCGCCTTACCGTTTGCGCTTACTACGCACCTGGCCTTTCTGAAGAACATCACCAATAAGGTCATTATATTTTGTCTTCCAAGGGCGTCCCCGTAAATGAAAATATTATATTAAGGAATTCATGAGCTTTGGCAGATGCCGTCAAGTCCAAATTTGTTTCAATCGCCTTCATCAGGGCCATATTCGAATAACATGTTCCTACTCGTTCAAAAACATTACTATCTGTTGAATATCAGTTCTTTACGATAATTATAAACAGACAAAATACTTTGTATTCGCGCCAATATCATTTCAGGGAATACGCTAGTAAAGTAGCAAGTTCATACGTTATGCGTCTTGTACCTATGATGTAAATAATTTGTTCCATCTATTTTACTAATAATGGCGGCGGTATTGAAAAGTAAGGCTTCATGTACATGACGCTAGAGCCGCATTGGCTCCAAGTGTTTGTTTGTGAATATGAATGAATATCGCGCATACGCTGCAACGCCGCCGCATCTGCACCGCGGCAGTAAAGCAACGATCACAGTGTTCAGTAAAGCATTGCCAACAAACCTGTCCAAGACGTCTGCTTGTCATTTTATATGATTGATACTCATTATGAACTTATCTTTGACAAAAAAAAAGTGTTAAATGATAAATGATTTTATTTCTGCAAGTTGCTTTGTCCAAATATTAAACGTCAATCACATTTTAAAAACTAGATGAATTTTCCTACTCTGAGAAGAAAGGCCGAAACCAACTCAGAGGTCATAGTCTCTTTTTAAGTCCAGGTATAATCTTAGTCAGTTTATGTGAAGACCATGTGGAATGGTGTCTGACATGGTCTTTTGAGGAAAGAACCACACAGATTGAGTGGACCTGTCCAGTCAGTGCACGCATCTATCAGTAATCATGCAGCTCATCTCAGCGATGTGAAGAACAATACCAAAACCGGCCAAGTGCGAGACGGACTCGCGCACCGAGGGTTCCGTACAAACCTGTAGGTATCCTCGGTTTATGTATAAGGTTTATGCTTATGAAATTAAATGTATTTTTTTTTAAATTTTTATATTTGAGTTGATTGAATGAAAGGTAAATTGCGGTTTACGATTAATGACGTATAAAAAAAAATACTACTTACTGGATCTCGTTCAAACCAATTTTCGGTGGAAGTTTACATGGTTATGTACATCATATATTTTTTTGAGTTTTATCATTCTCTTATTTTAGAAGTTACGGGAGGGGGGACACATTTTACCACTTTGGAAGCGTCTCTCGCGGAAACTATTCAGTTTAGAAAAAAATTCTATGAGAAACCTCAATACCATTTTTGAAGACCTATTCATAGATACACCACACGTATGGGTTTGATGAAAAATAAAAACGTCTTACAAAAAATAACAACCGACTTCCTTAAAAAAAAAACACTACAAAGTCAAAAATAACTTTAATTTCGGAAGTCGGTGGCAAAAACCTTAAATACAGAGCCTAAGACACCGACTTTCGAAATTAAAGTTATTTTTGACTTTGTAGTGTTTTTTTTTAAGAAAGTCGGTTGTTATTGAAAAATATGAAGCAACGTTTTAAGAATATCTCAGAATGAGTGTAAAAACTTTTGTAAGGCGATATACATTCGTATACACTATCATGCGGTCCGGCGCCGGTGCGGCTCCGGCGTCATGTACATAAAACCTTTCCGTAGTTGAATAGTGGTATTTGACATGTGAGTTTTCTGTTGAGTTTCAAGAAAAAGGAGTTTGTAATCTTGAGCTTACGCTTCCGATATCATCGATTTAAGATTTTACATAGACTGGTAATGAAGCAAATGTTCGACCTTAGTTATATTTGTTTATTGTTATCATCATCATCATCATTTCAGCCAAAAGACGTCCACTGCTGGACATAAGCCTCCCCCAATTTGGGGGGGTTTGCCATAATCGCCACGCTTGGCAGGCGGGTTGGCGATCGCAGTATGTTGGTAAAATGTATTCTCTAGTAAACTCTCGTTTACTGATAAGTCAGGGTTAATTTTTAACCGACTTCAAAAAAAGGAGGAGGTTTCTCAATTCGACCGTATATATTTTTTTTTTTTTTTTTTTTTTTATGTGTGTTCACCGATAACTTCGTCGTATATGGACCGATTTTGATGATTCTTTTTTTGTTGGAAAGGAGATATCCCAAGGGTGGTCCCATGACAAGGAAACCAGGATCTGATGATGGCATCCCAGAGAAGTCGAAGGGAACCTTCGAAAATCGTAGTGGCGACTAGTGCGTTTTTTATTTCTATCATTAATTATCTTAAAGCACTACTATTTAATGAAGGTCTGAAGTTGATCTGATGATGAAGCCGAAAGACAGTCGAGGGAACTCTTCAACGACTTACAGCAATTACGCGGTGTTTGGACTTAATTCATTTCTATTGATGAGAACTTTGCACCCATATGGGCTATAAGTGCCATTACAGGTCTGATGATGGAGACCATAGACAGTTGAGGGAATTCCTCAACGATTTACAGCAGTTCCCTATTGTTGGGGTTACTTTATACGGTTCAAAGTGCCAATTTTATCACTACTATTTATATATCACATAAACTACCAATTTAAATTGTTCGTATATTCAAATCACAACCATTAAGGCCACCCTAGATAGGCACGACGCGACGGTGCGACTCTACTCTGTTGGAAATTTTGTAATGAAAACTTCGTGGATATTTTTCTACCGAAGTCGCGTCGAACCTGTCTTTGGGAGCCTTTATTCTTTGATAGTTGTATAAAAATTCTGTTTATAACATTGCAAATTTTCGAAGTGAGTCAATATGATAAAAAATAATTTTCCAGCCTTTACTTTTATATTATTTTATTTGAACTCTAACTTTTTTATATTCAGCTATGATCTAAAAGCATAATTATAATCAGATTTCATGCCATCTCACTGCAAGAGAAAACACAGATGAGTGATGAGAAATAGAACAGAACTATCAAAAATAACAACCATCCAATCATAAATGAGTGTGCAAACTGCCTGTATCTATATATTAATACGTGAAGCGAAAACTTTGGATCCCTTTTTACGAAAATTGGGCGGACGGAGGAGTAAGAAATTTCGCACACTTATAGTTTATACAGAGAAAAAGTGACGAATGCTAATATTTTTTTAAAATTATGCGTTAAAATACATTATTTTCAATAAATAACACGTTACGCACACTACTGTTCATTACCGTGTATCTAATACACACATGCACAGATATTCTTTTGTTTATGGTCCAAATCTGTCTTTATTATTTTGTGCAGTGTTACCAACACCCAGAAATATTTACCCCTAAAGCTTAGGTTAAAAATCCCTAAAATTGCCACAGTTACTAAAAAAAATTATAATGAAAATAAGCAACGAAGGTTCAGTAATCAAAGACCCGGCACACAGTAGTAATATTTGTCTATATAAGGTGTACCTATTCATACACGAAATATTTTAAGAGGTACACCTGTAGGTGGTAAAGAAGCTACAGCAACGAAATTTTTTTTTTCTAAATGTATTTTTTTTCAAAATTTAATATTATAAATTATTTGACGCACTTAAGAAATACTGGCTCCTTCTTATTTTTTAGGGCCTGAGACACCGCGGCCATGCTCGTGCCGTCCAGTCGCCGCCCTCGCAGCATCATGCGGGCCATTCATAGAATTTGGAGTAAAGGTTTTATGCAAAACGTCTCAAGCAGTTTTAAAATTATAATAATTACGAAAATTAAAAAACGCTGAGATAAACATTTTCTTTTTGCTTCTATAGCTTCTTTACCACCTACACGTGTACCTCTTAAAATATTTCGTGTATGAATAGATACACCTTATATTTATTACGCGACATTTGTTAATCATTCACTCTGCATTCTTAGTATCGAGGAACCGTACTAGAAGTCGCTAATACTTTTATTGTAATCAAAAACACAATGAGAAATGTAAGATGGCAAAAAATCCCTACGAATACCCCTAAAAATGGAACGCCCCTAAAAAATCTCAATCCTCTTATTTACCCCCTAAATTTGGGAAAACCCCTAAGTTGGTAAGCCTGATTTTGTGTCTAAAGTCTTACTGAATGTCAAGTATAACCATAGGTAATAAATTAATTTTATAGATATATAACCTATTTAATTTTTAAAATCTATGATCATATCGTGAATATTTGTCTTTAATATTATTTGTATTATCGACAATAGGAATATAGGTTTAGATTTATAAGAAATAGTTTTTGTGATTTTATGGGGAGTGTCAAGTATGGCATTAGTAAGTTTCCCATACAAAACTTAGTGTCGTGTGCAAACTGTAGAGGTTGTATGCCTCACGTTTGTACAGGTTGGTCATAGATTGTACAGGCTGGTTATAATTATGACATTTTGAACTGTCCTAATCAATTAAAAATAATAGGGAAAATTCTATAAAAACAGAGCAAACTGTGATAATTCATTCCATATTGTTCCATATCCAGCAGTTAAGAAATATTAACTTCTAAGTCCCTGAGATACCACATTTGGTATAGACATAATGGTTTTTTAATTGTGTCTGTAATTACGGTAATTGACTGGTTAAGAAAATATAAAGAGAGTCCTGAAGAAGTATTCTTTACTCATTACACCTACGTCCTGGTCCTGGCCATCACCATCCCGCCAGCGAACCCTCTCCACAGTAGTACAGCGTCAACAATTTGTCTATAGTGTTACTGAATGTCAAATATAACCATATTATTATTTTTTTATTTATTATTATCTATATTTTTTCATTTAACCAGTCAATTACCGTAATTACAGACACAATTAAAAAACCATTATGTCTATACTAAATGTGGTATCTCAGGGACTTACAGGTTAATAATGTATTTCTATTCAAATGAAGTACGGTCGAATTTCGACCAATGGGCGATCACTAGTATTGTATAATTGAGTGCTATTAGTCACTACCGCAGATTCCCGGGAGTGCGATCACCTGTACGCGGGATGATTCGCATGAGCCAAACCAGACACTGATGTACTGTGTGATAGTAATGTACTGTTTGATCAACGAGATTACTATCTATTCCAACGAAACGTGTACACACGACAGGTCAAGCTATACATTGCCAGTTTTAGCTGACCTCGCAGTGTATAGGCTTTTCGTACAATGAGATGTCAGCTTATACTGGGAATCTATAGCTTGCATGTGGCCGTGTGTACACAGATCGATGATAAAGTCTAAAATCAGATGTGTTATAGCTAGAAATAGCAACATTTTCGTTATGTAAGCTTAGTATGATATTATATGACGTCTTGTTTTTCCGAAGGGTTGGGCAGCGGTGTACCTATAGGACAGGACATCCACATTTCGCTGCCAGATATGTTAAGTCCCATGTAATACCGGGCCTGCCTATTGTCATTAACAGAGCATAACTCCAGGGTCTGGGATTCTATTAACAAATGTCAGATAGGTAAACCAAATAGCACTTTTTCCGATCTGGAAATCCGTTGACGACCACTAGACTAACTCGGTAGTTCATTTTTAGGTTTCTTTGTATTAATAGTTGGCTTTAAAAATAGGCTCTGAATCCAGGTCTCTTAGTAAGAACTTTGTCATCGTTTTAGATTTGTCCCTACTGATCCATCTCAACAAATCATCCTTCTCTGTTTATTGTCGATGATTATAAATAATAAATAAATAAAATATCTTTGGACAACCAACACACTGTTATATGATCCCAAACTAGGCAGAGCCTGTACTATGGCAACCAGACGACTGATAAATGTACTTATATATTTCTAAATACATACATATTATAGATAAACTACACCCAGACACAGAACAAATGATTGTGCTCATCACACAACGATTTGTCCTGGGTGGGAATCGAACCCACGACCTCAGTCTTAGCAGTCAGGGTCACTAACCACTAGACTAACAGGCCAGTCATTCAGATTTATTCAGTCAAATTTAATGAATCATTCTATCTCTGCTCGTCCTATTTCTAAAACAGTTCATAAAGTTCTTTATTCTACTTCATCAATTCAGCTGAAAGATGTCTACTGCTGGTCACAGGCCGCCCCTAATTTACGGCGATTTGCCAAAATCTCTACGCTTGGTAGGCGGGTTGGCGAACGCAGTTGGTATGGTGGTAAAATGCATAGAGAACGCTGCTGCCCATTCTCTAGTAAGTCCCTTAGTCGCGTCTTACGACACCCACACACTCCTAACTACTCTACTTTATTCTACTTACCCAGACACAATTACTTTAAACAGCATTTTTAATCAGAACATAACAGCATACTACTACATAGTAAATACCACAATTTAAGCTCCTACATACCAAGTTTTAACGACTGTACCAAATAGAACCTAGACAATTTGCTGAGAACACCAAGTCCTTTTAAAGTTGACTCTCCAGGGGCACATAACCACTAGAGGAAGGCTTACACAACTTGTTTTATTCACATTACTACACTCCAGTTAAAACCTTATTTAAAACTTCATGAGCATTAGCTGATTTCGATATAAGTATATGTTCTTACAACTTTGTGCTTACTTTAATTAAGTAAATGTTAAACTGAGACAAAATTTAAGAGTAGCTAGCTTTGTCTAGTTCACCAGATTTGATATTTGGAAACCTATAATTCTACTGGAACGTGCTACCCGGATAAAAAGTGGCCTATGTCTTTCCTAGTATGCCATCTATCTCCTTGCCAAATTTAATCGAAATCCGTTCAGTGGTTTAGGCGTGAAAAGGTACAATACAGACAGATTACTTTGGAATTGGTAATATTAGTATGGATATGCAGGATATGTAGTATCTTTGAGATTAAAGGCATAATATTGATCGAACTCATTCGTGTAGTTTACAGGAAAAATAGGCTCGCTCTACTGCAGGTCCTGCAGTAGAGCGAGTAGCGTCATAACAGCCGAATGGGATTCTAGAAGCTGAATGAATAGCAGCATTCGTTCTGTCTGCCTTAATTTACATACCGTGGTCACAGGGTCAAATTATATTAGCAGTCGTTACTCTACCCATGTATTGAGTATCGATATCTACAAAGAATGGAACAAAAAAAAACATATCATTCGATGTGCGAAGCTCACAAAAAGCAGCTGATCGATTAGGGGCCATTGACCTCAGTAAATGATCAGTCGTAGTAAGTGATTCATTGTAACAGAAATTGGGATACTCAGCCCATAGTTTTCTATTGCACTGTATTATAATATTATATAATTTATTAGTTTTAAGGCACTCTACTAACACGAGTGCTATATTTCATAGGTCACATGAATTGAAATTCGAAGCAAAAGGTTTATCATAGTGACGTATTTTATCAAAATATCTTTAGCTCTGCTATTTCCATCTCTTTATTACTTACCCACTTCTTTTTAATGCTTACGATCTTCAGTTTCACCGCCACACCTCGGCAGCATCGCATTTGCTCTTCGTTGAAAGCACCAACATTCTCCATAGTGTAATTTTGAATTTAGACATGCTATCTCTTGAACTATTGAGATATTCTGTTAATATTGTTTTCATATCATACGTCAAAAGTATCAGCAAACTAAAGTCAGTTTATTCACAGGTTGGTATTCGTAAACAAAAGCTCCATCATTATTAGGAATATTGAATGAGCATCTACGTGAACAATCGTGTAGCAGCCTCCCAGTGTCCGTAGCAAATTATCGATATCGAGTTTCGTAGCAGTTTGCTACGAAATCGCTACGAGATTTCATTTTTACTGCTTCATTAAAATTTCATGCTACGAACCTAAAACTGACTTGCGAAATTGCTTGTGTTTGTATGTGCGTGTGTATTGTTCTTTCCAAATTGGTAGTCCACTTGACTCTTACAAAACATTACTAGTTAAGCGGGAAATCCGGTCTAAATCCATCCTGAAATTAACTGGTAACGCAATTTCAACCGGCATACGTACGTCGGTCGTGGCTAATGTGATATTAATGATATTCATACTAATTTGGTCGGGGCCGCAGAACGAGGCCATGCCAAGTTTCGACTGTCTAAATAATTACTAACTCCCCAATGACGCTCTGCACACCTACTTTGTTACTAGATTAAACAAGTTAGTTGACATTAAAAACTACTTTAAGCCGCAATTTTGAAGTAACACATAAAATTTAGAATTTATGATTGAACATTTTTATGTTGACTTTATAACTATTTCATCGCTTTTCAGGATGGAATGGTAGTTATTCATATTTCAAACTTGGCGTCTTAGTTGATACTAGAGAAATGCCTGAACTGTGCTCTGGTTAAACAAGTTTTAAATCTTTAGGATTCCGTCTACCCCAGCTAACTGTCGGGGTCGTTTTGTTCGTAGTAAAAGAAACAAGAACACTAATTGTCACATAATGTTTATTCCCAATCTTTGGACCCTATAATGCTTTAAAACTAATAATAACATAAATACAACATTGCAATAATTATTATCGAAATAAAGAGATTTTATATTTTATCGTAACTGCGCCACTTCTATAAACTAAATTGAAGAAAACATTGTATTTTGATATATTTTTCTCGAATTCATTTTACAAAATGACGCACCAAAGCAGACATGTCTACAAAGCAACGTTTTAAAAGCTCAACTGTAAATTTTATATCTAATTTCAGTTATCCTAAACTAGACACCTATAAAAGTACTATTTTAATTTACTATTAGACACATAATATTGAACATAAGTTCGTTCGAGAAAACAATGATTATATTATTTCGTTAATTAAAGATTTGTTACCTACGGGCTAATCTAGAAAACATTTTCCTATTTAATGTCTGAATACGTGTGTTGTTACGGTTGTTCTAGACACGTGCTTGGAGACAATCAGAAGCTCTTTGGCTCATTGGCTCAGTGACCAGGAGCTCAGTGGCTCAGTAGCGGGCTGACGCAGACAGGGTTTCAGATGAATAAAAACTTCGATTGAGGATGAGCTCAAATTTATTTGAATTAACAATGACGTCTCCAATGCCACAATACTCCATGAAGTAAGAAAAGAAAAGTAATGAACATCTATAAAAGTTGTAATAATGATAATTAAGCTAATTTTATCACTATTTTTACAATGTCATTATGTTTTTCTTAAACCACAATAACACTTTACCTTTGCTCTAAAAGCATTTAAATAATCCAAGTCACACAAATCTAACAATTAATTACTAACTATATAGTTTGTATGGTTTATTTTGCTCGATATACAAATAAGTTTTCAGCAACGCACTAACTCTTGTCGCCGAAATTAAAATAAAATGTCATTTAATACTGAATACGAAGCGATCTGTTAAAGTAATTTGGTAATTAAGCCATGTTAATAAAGTCTAAAATAACATTAAAGTAACGTACTCGTACAAACTCTACAGCGAGAAACAAATGGAAGTTGCGCGACACTACTCGGGGACTATGCGTACTATTCACGTTTAAACACAATCTAATCGATATTATTATTAACGTACGAAAACAACACTTAGCAGGTATTTGATACTCCGATTATTTTGTCTTCTTTATTCTATTCATATTGTATCTCTTAGAATAGTATTTAACTAAATTTATTAAGGGGCACAGAATTGATATGTTTCCGATGCACGGCGTTTGTGTGATACCGCTTCACTTAACCTAACTTGCAAGGCGACGCTACACCCCTACACTACCCTATCACATGCGGGCCAATGTCACGCGTCTTTATATAAACAACGACGATCCGATCACCATCTATCTACTCGATTTCACAGTAAACGTTAAGAAAATATCTTTTTGTGGTTCACATTAACATTTTGCGTTTAAATCCCTTAGAAATTAAATTAATCAGAAGTGGAGATACATCCGAGTGAAAGGATAAGACAGCGAAGCGAATGATATAGTATGTCGGAAACGCAAAAGTGGGGTAGCGTGACATATAGCCGATTGCATTATAAGTAGTAGACGAGAATACAGAATAAACGTCTCTATGAAACCGCTTTTTTATTCCTAATTACACATTATATATTACTTGATGATATGTATCGAGTAGTCCCGCAAAGGTGACGTAGCCGTGTCCGCAGCCACTGGACGTCTCTTACTCGCTATCTAAAGTTGTTGGACGGAATCATGGCGGCGACGGCGTCCGCGCGCATGCCGCCGCCTGCCGCACCGCGCGCTCGCCTGATAGTGCGTGCGCAGTGCGGCGGGCGGTCGGACCTCGCTAATCAAAACGTAAGTCTGTTGATGGCTCTACAGAACATTAAAACTATGATAGAGATTTCAAAGAGTGATACACATATGTCTGAAGAGAGCTTAACATTGATCGTCATCGACGTTATAAAGCCATCGACACACTCACACAGAACAACTGAAAAGAACAAACAAACTTTTCGTTGTATTTTAGTATGCGCCAGAGGACGCCGCTCGCCGAAGGTATGGGAGATCACTACTACAATATTACACAATTACTTATACACGAATTAGCATTATATATCGAATTAAATAAGTGAACATTGACTTAGCTTAATTATTATAACCGACAATGAATAATTAATAATATATAAGAGAATCTGAAGTGTCAGGAGTTTTCATGGGACACAAAACATTGCTATACATATTAATGATTGATTTTCATTTGATAATAATAATGACGGGTATAAAACTGAATCTGATTGTATATTTGATTTAATAAATTGATCTTTTCGTCTCTAACATTAGCAAAAGTAGGTAACAATTAAATAGTACATAAAATGCCTATCCTAGGCTTCCTCGTGTATCATCGCGGCTTCAGCCTCATCTTGGGTTCGTAACAAATGATGTTTGCATAAACTGCTGTGGCTTTCAATTTGTCGCGTCCACTAAACATTGCAGTACAATGCGCCTACAAAATACAAGTTTGGTACGGTCTGAGGTTAGTATTAAAATTATGTATAATCCTTTATCTTTGGTCTATACGCCACGACGTCCGGTACATTGAGAAGTTACAGTTACTATAAACAATGTATAAAATTTTGCTAAGTCAAAAATTGACGAAATTTCTATTAAATATTGACTAAGAGATTTCATAAGAATTCACATGCGGTATCTCTGGCCGGCGACCGACAGCCGTCGCGTGAGTACCTCAATAGATTTCTGTCGCGTCAACATTGGAACCCAAATATCCAAAACCTTATTTATATAGCCTAAGCAGGGATTTTTTTTTACTTTTTTTTTGTAAATTTTACATGTTTACATCAGCAGAATACGTCACTAAATACCTATAATAACATTAATATTTCATTTTTGGTTTATTGCTATCTCGCACTGTTGTGTACTTATGACGTCACCGGTAGGTCGACGCGTAGGTAACTAAGTATCGTTTCTGTATAATGCGATAGTCAACTAGCTAAAAATAAAAAATATATTAATCTTCATTTTGATTAATCCTAACGTTTCAGTAAATTTAAATTTCATTACATTGTTTCATTATTATGTATGAATAACTTTCATTAAATAGTAATGTAACTATGTTGATTGTCTACAATAAATACCCTTATCTAATATTATATTATTCACCTAACGATTACACAATAAAAGTAACTACTAAATTTTAAATTAGATTATTACCAAAAAGCTCGTCAAAGCATGCAGATAGTAGAATAATGTTTCACTATTCAGCGTCGGCGCGCACGTCGCCGGCTAATTACAACTATATATTAATTAATATAATGATTACATTTAATTATTTAACTCTCATAAGGCCAAGGCTAAATTCTCGCAACAAGAGACAAGACTGAACTGATCTCGATTGTGTCGCATCGCATGCTAACCGCGAAGAGTGAGGGAACCCGAACTGGTACAATGCAGAACTTCCAAAACACACCCCAACTTGTGAAACCACACAGTTAGAGTTAAATCGAAATGATTTTAGGATTCTTTTTCGCAAGGCACAAGAAATTTTGGTAGTCACCTAAATAGAGAAGGGTCGTAACAAACTGAACGGGTCAGTATGAAGTAAGTAGGGGATGCGTGCGCACGCTCGCGTTCAGCGCCCTGTTGCACTCGACAAGCGGCTCCGAGGGCTTCCCGTCCTACCGCACAATCCTACTCGTATATTATAATTATTGCAATAATTCATTTACAGGTAGAAAGGATCGTAAGACCAACACTAGAGTGCCAGCGCGACAACGAGTGATTGAACATTATAAACATTACTAAGAAAGTATTAGGTAAATATAATTTGAAATAGTTATGAAATTCATTTAAATACGCTAACATTATCGAGGCTAAAACAAAAGTATCGTATTATTACATACAACTTCATTTAAATCATTCAACTTGAAATATTATTTAACAAAACGTAATCTTTCTATGAAGGGCACCTTTGGTTTTTAGCTTACTCGAATGAGATATATCCTAAAATGTTTAATTTCTGGTAATACACTATATTCATAACAAATCCTCTCAGTTGTATACATCGGCCTTGTAAAAACAAATATACAAACGTTACCGTACAATAAGTTAGTTGTAAATAAATCTTATGTTACACGATAAATTGAATAATAATATTAAATAAACAGGCTAAATTTATAGGAAATTAATAGATTTAAATAATTATGATATATCATGAACAGTAAACAATAAACCTGGAATGTTAATAATAATACAATTAACACTTGCTAATTTTGGTATAAACGATATAACACCACACCTCTGACGCTGGGAGTCAGCGAACATAATAACAAAAGAGGAGACAGAGCTTCTAGTGAGGACGTAGGGGGGAGTGATGTGCTGCCCGGTCTCCTGGCGGGTCCGATGCGATGCAGAGGATCTCGACAGGCGTCCCTCAGTGAGCTGGTTGTCAAGTACCGAGAGCCACGAACGAACTAATGCTGTTCGCCCTCTTCTCCGCCTTTGGCTCCCTGTGTAACACAACACATGTTAGAAGATCATCAAACATTGATGGTGACGTTCTCTAAGGCTTACGAGTTAGCAGGCATTATGTAACTCTATATAGTGCGAGGTGCATGGTGAAACATTAGTACGGCCGATCACTTCGACACTCATGACACCCACTTAAACTTCTTGGATTTTTTGTGTATGAGAGTCGAAGTTTTATCGAATTTAACACATAGCACTTAAGAATATACTTTATAGTATTCTTCGTTATTGTTTGGAATGAATCTGTCTTAATCAGAGCTTAAATCATACTCTATCGAGTTTCTGAAATATAGTCACCAACTATTATGATAGATGCAAGTCAGTAGTTGACTAAAATGACAAACCCTACATGATACTTAGAGAATATCAGTGAGATGGTATCAGAACTAAACATAGTGCGCGTGCATACTTCATGTGCGAGAATCCAGCCGTTGTGTGCCATCTTATGCCTCGCATATTCGAGGTGGATGGCGCCTTCAGAGCTGAGAAGCAGAGCGCCTTGCAGGCGAGCGAGCGCGGCGGCCGCGTCCGACGAGCTAGCGAAGTCGACGAAGGCCACCGGACCCGAACTGCCGCCGCTACCGCCGTTCAGCAGCCGCAGCCGAGAGAACCCCGGACAGCTGTACCATCATACTCTATTGTGCCCACTCGTACCCCCTCAGTATGACTTTGTGTGTCTTTGAGACTGACCTAATGTTGTGGATTCTTGTAGCTAAATTCAGAGAATGCCACATTTGTGAACAATGTTTGATAAGGATAGTGATTCTTATTCAGAAAGCAATGTTGTTATTATATATGGTGCTTCTAAATTCTAAGAGATATAAACTAAATAGTGCGACATTTGTCATCCTCTTTAATGCTGTGGATATATATATCGCGGTCGGTGTGTGCGGCACGATACGTACGACATAAAAAGTAATATTCACGGCTCTCATATTGTGTGGTGTTACAGTGCTAACGTACGACTAATTGTGACAACTGTGGAGATATAGTGACGTTCGTCATGCTTAGGGTGGTACGGGTGCAGGCTTCAGATCTCACACAAACGATGAGGCTCAAGTCTCAACCAAGTACAGTTCCTTTGGTATGTTCTTATCAAATCAAATAGTTTGTGTGAGACATCTGACACATAGTAGAGCCAAAATTGAAACATAAAATAATTATAACCCAATAATGTTTTACGTGGACGACATTGTGATATTCGGTGCAACATGCACTGTGGAAAGTTAAATTTTATTAACTTCATATACATTTTCAAATGCTTTCATATGTTTGTTACCTTATGTGTTGCGTGATCATGCACATAACATCGTGTTATTTTTCGACTGGAAATATTATTTTACTGTTTCATTTGAAATTGTGTAGTTATTTCAACAGTTGACTGTATAAATTGTTATTTTCAGTCGAAAACTTGAAGCGTTTTGCACATATACGATTGCGTATGAGTTAATGCTGTGGTCGTACCTGCTGAAAATTTCCTTAAGTTCATGTTCTGAGACGAACTGTCCGAGGTTAGCGACGAAGAGCGTCGAGCAGGGAGGTGCTGGGTGCGCGGGGTGCGAGGGGGGGCCACTGTGAGGTCCCCCAGCGCCCGGCGAGCCCAGCGCGGGCGCGGGTAGGACGCACGCACCCAGCGTCAGGGGGGTCTGGACATTATTACCATGATAATAAGGTCCAAACTCCTAGTAAAGTTTGAATTACATGAGAAACTGCACATACATTGAGCGGTCAAGCGTTCTGCGTTCTACGAGTTTCTGTGACAATCTGTGCAGAAGTTTCTTCTTATTGTGCTGTGTCGTGTAATTGTCTAAATAACATAGAACGCAAAATTCATGATTGCTCTAACTTTTAATACACAGTTAAAATGAGTAAAGCAAATAACTAAACAGCTATCGGTATTTAGCAGACTACAATCTGAACTGACTGTAGTACAGAACAACAGTAAGCAATATTTAGCAAAGCATTGTGCAATGATTAGAGAAGCTCTGGCATAATCAGCATAAAGATTTCTACACACAGGGGTGATCGCATCACGTATTGACCGTGTGTGTTGAAATCTTGAACTGTGGACTAAATTAGCAATTCAGAATGGTAAAAGTAACGTACGTGGTGTGGCCTATCGGCGGCAGCTAGTCAGAGGTAGGATCGAACTGGCGCCATCTGCGGGTGGATGGCGGGGTGCACCAGCCCGTGCGACAGCGCAGGCAGTTCGCCGCCATACGCCAGCGGGTGATGCCACAGCTCGCCGCCGCCCGGGAAGAACGGACTCGCTAGGTCTGTCCACCATAACAACAACGTCAGCGAGCGCACATTACAATCACACAAGCTGTGTCAGTCTGTTAACGAATTCAATGTTCACGACGTAACTATGAATGTGATATTAGAATACTGCTATAGAAAATTATTATTTACAATGTGCTATAAACATGTTTTCACGGTTCTTGAAATTTACGATATTTGGTTCAGAAAAAATGTATTGCAGAGAAAACAAAGAAATAATAAAGGTTTTGACACCATATTAATTCTTTCAATACTTGTCCAGGTATGATCTCGTAGTAGATGACAACAAAAGTTAGAAGATCATGAATGTGTATCATGAAAACATGTAAAAGTTGACAACAGTGGTAAGAACCCGACAGATCAATCAATAGCTTCGCGGAGCTAGGCCTTGCGTGGTACGTGTAAGCGGTCACAGATACTTGCCCTTCGCGTTAGCTCGACGGCCCGATCGTACCCATTACGTACCTACTTACACCCTCTTAGAGCATAGCGTTCGGGCACCAATAGTGAGGATACGAGCATTATAGTGTAAGGATCGTCACAGACACAGGTCGTGCGATTTTATTAGTGTGGAGAGGTACGGTATGGGTGTGGGGGCTTCGAGCGAGCGCCGGGCGGTGTGTGCGTTCGGCGGTACTTACGTCCAGTGAGTGGGTGCATCAATGCGGGGTGTGCAGCTGGCGCGGCTGTGGCAACTGCCGGCTTCGGCTTGCTGACCTTCGTGTTGCTTTTAGCGAACTCCAGCCGAATCGTTTGCGGCATGTCGGGGTCGAACCGGACACCCTGCTGTGAACAGCCGCGAGCGGTGCGGCGCTCCGATATAATGACGATGGAAGGGTTGGCGCCGCGAGGCCCAGTGGTACCGAGCGACCGCTGGGTGCGACCAACGGTAGCCGGTTGGGAGGGCGTCGGTATTAACACGTTATTTGGATTGCTTCGACATCTTTAACTAACATCATCTTTAACCATAAATCCCAAAACATTTTTTTATTAAAAGTTACCTAAACGGGACAGTTCATGAGCAAGGGTTCGGACATAGCAATTGTTTCATCAATTTTGTCTTTACATTGGATACATTCGATAGAATCGAGAGGTCCGCGCCTGCGCCTGCTAAGGTGACGGAACACAGTGCTCGGGATGTGACATCAAAACCTGTCAAACAGTGACATGCATTGCTGATCGTATTTACACCGTAACATGATCGGTCACAGTCCGGCGTCGCGCGGCGGCCCTCACAGCTCAATGACACCGCCTTGATGACCCGACGTGGTCTATTCTGTATGTGCATGGGTTTAGCATAACTTACGATGCGGTTACTCGAGTCAGGAAAATGTTATTCCAAGTCTACAATGAGAATATTAACTATAGTGCTCATTGGCTGTGTTTGAGGCATGTGATGAGAAGAGGTTTAGTAACACCGTGCGTTATACATGTTTTAGTATTTACAATAGCATATTCAGCTTCGGATACCTAGGACATATCTCAGTCTTTCATTGAGATACTGCGGCCCTTGCGTTACCTATCATACTGTGTTCGGAAGCCATTCAAACTGATTAGGCGTTGTAGTGTACGTGGATATCTTTTGTTATTGTGTGATTTTCCGCATTGTAGGAAACATCAAATCATTTTAGTAAGATTTTATTGAGTTTTCTATCTGTCAGTTATCTACGGATAAAATATTTATTGAGTTCGCTCCAATATGCTGAGGCAAATAATGCTTGAAGGGGTTTCACTGACACATTGGGTCAAACTCAATGCTTAGTAGTAGCGGTTTAAGATAAATTCTAGAGCTATGACACTTTGTGACAATACCAACCTGAAGATCTTGTTTAGCTGCCTCTGCGCCAGCTCGCGTGTGGAACGTGACGAAACCGACAGGCTGCAAGAAAATGTGCTATGTAGGGTATTACATTTTACGTAACATATTATTTTTAATGTAACACATGGATATAATATTTTATGGCATTACTGAGATACCACAAATATCATATAACGTGCTGTTCGTTCTATATGAAATTGGCGTATTAAATGGCGTAACATACTCGTAGCTTCCGCCTTTCGCGTTGAGGTTCGAAGCAGTTTTTCACAAAAAGAAACAAGATTGATGGAAATACTTTTCACTAGAGCACGTTAGCTTTATATTTAACACAATATTAATATCCGTATATATTAGTATAAACTCACCGAAGCTGTTTTTCCATTCTTGCTGGTAACCTTCAACAGGGAACCCTCATAACCCTGCACAAACAAAATTACAATGATTATTTTAATGTAGTTATCAAAAGTACCCCCCACGAGTATAATGTTTGGTGAAACTTTTAGTCCCACTACATTATCAAATTGCTAGAATCGTCAGTGTCATTCATGTCGCAGTAAAATTCTATTCAAACGTAATAATGTATAAAACTAACGAAAAAAGCTGGTACGTGGTTGTGCCAGGCGCGGAGTCGTCACGCGATACCCTCACTAAAACTAACCCCCGGTTTAACTTTAGGCACCTTTATGTTTGTGGTGCCATCCGTGCCAGCCGAGGATCGAGTGTAATCCCCCTTATCGGTAAACAGAATCGATTCAATCCGAATATTACGAATCGGAGCATGACTTTTGATATTTACGGCACAGTAATCCGAATCGAGATCTAGTCGCGTGACGACGATGGTGCTATCCCGTTTTTATTTTCTCTCGATAAATATTTTGACATTTCTATTAGTTTCGGATATTTCGCACGGAAATGTTTATTTACCACCGTGCAACATTATTCCGTGCTTCGAGTTGAATAGGCACCAGTGGCGTGCATTGCTATTCTGTATAGGCAGCCTATTCTTGTCTAGGCAGACAAACGCGGGTTTCTTTTAGGTATGAGAATTTAGTTCCTTTTTTATCATTTCGGGACACACAATAAAATGTGACTGACAGACGTATGGTGATTTTTCGAGGTATGCATTGTTTATGTGTATATATGCAATGCACGCTATGTACAGTAAACAACATGTCGTGCTTGGGACAATTATTTAGAAGACTGATCAAGTACGATATTTTTGCCGACATTGTTATTTAGTTCTCAAAATAGACACATAAGTACTTGTCTAGACAAATAACACCGACGATCGACACACACCAAAACAGACGACTCTAGCCAATTAATTTCCCAATATAAGTATACATGAAGCTGTAACGAATAAAGTAATTAATTGCGAACATACCTCGTACGCTCGAAAGAGTAGATAGAGCTCTCGCGGCTTCGCGTCCATCGGCAGCCCGCTGACGAACAGTGTTCGCACCTGCAACAATACAACGTCCATTGAAATGTTTTATTTTATTGCATTCCCTCTCTATTGAAGGCGAATTGGTTACATGTAGCTCATTCGGGTTTAATAGCTTTATACAAACGTTTTACGAACTTGCTCAGCTGCGGAATATATGAGAAAGGTTTTATCTGATAAAGAGTCTCGGTAATCGAGCTTTCGCTAAATACTTTAATGCAAAAATGGTAGATACTGAGTAGCTATACTTTAGCTATGATTAATTACAGAAATAAAAGCAAAACCATGTTTCGTTAAAATTTATGAATAAAACTTGGCTTATAAAAGCCTAATTACTTCGCATAGGTAATGTTTCTGTGTGAGCATATTGACGTTGTATTTCTTTTTCTTAATTATGAAAGTATACAATAAGAAATGGAGATCGGAAAATCGATTTACACCGTAAAGTACAGTTTTCTACAAACTCAATGATTGACGATTCAATTATTTGTTAAACAGAGCGTAATACTTTGAGTGAAAGCCGGTAAAACCGCTAAAAGTATAACAGCAATATCAACAACAAACCGTTTTGTTGGCAGAACAAAAAATAAGACGGAATATTCACGTCAAACTTTATAGGTTCAAATAGATTCAGAAAACAACGCAAAAAGATATCAAAAGAGTCGCTGGAAGACTTAACAGGCTATTTTTCCTCAATAAACAAAGAAAATGTCGGACAATTTTCACAAACAGCCACAAAGGAGGCATAGAAAACTTTCAATGCCGGTTTTTTCCGATTCTTTCATCGGTTTTGTAAACGGTGCAGCGCATTAATTCGACGGGTCCATTTAATGAAATAAAACAGAGCCAGTAATGGCGGCGCGATTTGGCGCGTGCGGGAAATGGAGATTAATTGCTGGCAACACCGACCGCCGCCGACGCTGACGCCATCTTGTTGCGCACTTTATTTATGCGTCTGAGTGCGCTTCCTACCTTACACTTTTTAGACGGATAATTAGGTGACAAAAACTCAATGGGCGAGGCATTTTGGGTCGAAAGGACGTCTAAATCCAGACTGGTAACAAAGTTCGAAGGGGCAACCTTTGAACTATTGTAGACTGTGGTTTATCCACGCCTACACAATCATAACCAAGGCTCTTAGTTGAAGGAATATTAAATTATTGTTGTTATAACAATGGAAGCTAACTTAGTTACATTGGGGTACGAATATCTACTTACTGGAATACGGTACCAGATCAATTATTTTGTTACTTGGTAGTAATAATATAATAATAACAACATAATAATACTAACATATTTAGGTATATTACGTATCTTTGTCACTCGTTAGGTGGTAGAAGTAACCTGAGCACAATCATTAGAATTAGTTAGGCATTTAAAATAAAACAATTCAATCATTCTGGTATTGCCTAATATTCAGTTATTGACATTACACGATAGTAAGTTTCTCGCTATTCAAGCTGACTATTATAACCAGTGTGAAAAAAAAATGCGTTGCCATGCCATAAAAAAGCCATCGAAACGTGACGTAGCTCCAACAAATAAAGATCTGAGGGTATAATATTTGGCCGGGGAGTGTTGATTTATCAGGTTTTATCAACATTAGGACACTTGCGGCGAGGGAGGTCCTCGGTCCTCGTATATATTTTATCGGCATCCGTGCCCCGGTCAGTGGCAGAATGTCGGACCTTTATGTCGGCTATTTTCCGGTCGAATGCACGGGAATTCCCCGTTTCGGCGAAACGCGATATTTTTACAGCGTCATTTTATAATATTACGGCATACCGAAGGAAATTATTACATAAATAAGTTCTGGTACTTGTGTATTGGTAATGAGGAGTTGATAAAGCGTTACTGTGTTGATGCTTTAGATACCTACTTCATTGTCCGAGGCACTTATAAAGTTGAGCAAGGAATGTTTTTCAAAGCAACATAATTACTGGCGTCAATCATGAGTGAATCGATCAGTCGTTCGTCGAAATAAGATCATATAGACTACATACTTAGTATAGTTGACAAAAGTATTTTTTTTGTTATTAAAGTCAGCAGTATTAGTCTGGACATTACCTTATTATAAGAAAAAATTGTGTTAATTAAAATAATTTTACCGATTTGATGGGTAAATTTTCAACGCTGGAGAAGTTAGAGATCCCTTTCATTTTATCGAACATTTTTCTCGAAGCAGAACGAAAATAAAACCTCCAACGTTGAAGAGTTTTATTTTAAAATATTAAATGTATCAGTAAAGATTATGTGAGATAGGTAGATACAGCATCCGAGGTGTAGCTATCACGGGAGTCGTGGCTTTGGATCCCGGGAGACTAATAAATATCTGTTTCTGTTATATGCAGTCACTTTGGATTTCCTTGCATGAGGGATAACTCGGATGTAGTTAAATCAATTTAAGGGATAAAGAAGAAAAAATGTTAGTGCTGAAATAATGGCAGAACTTTGTCTTTGGAGAATTATTTTGCAGAGAGTTTGTAGAACGTAGATTGTATCAGTTTCTTAACTTCATTCGGAAGTTGTAAAAGTCAATTGAGAGAGAACGAGCTTCTAAACGCCGTTTGTGGACGAACAATTTGTAACATTTACGCTTACATTAGTACGACTTTTAAGCCTCAGCAGCTTTTCCGATGAACGTAGGTAAGTTAATGAGTTTAAAAAAGGACTTTTCTATGATTGATAACCAGATTTTGTCAGTGACATCGTCTGCGTGGAGGTTGGAAATTATCCCGTGGAAAAGTACTAACGGGATAAAGTACTCTATGTGTTTATCCAGGTTATAAACTATCTGTGCGCCAAATTTTATCCAAATCCATTCCGTGGTTTTTGCGTGAAAGAGTTACAAACATTCATACATCCTCACAAACTTTCACATTTATAATATTAGTTGGCTAAAGTATTTTATATCATAGATTATATTTGGTTTCTTTTTGTTGATACGCAGTGTTTACTTGTGGTATCGAATATCACATAGTTTAGTGGCACGTGTATGGGAATTGCCTAGATAGATACAAATTTATAACCTTTGAGGGGCTAAAATTCAAGGAATTTCGTGACAAACATGTCTAACTATCATTATGTACAACAAAAAATCTGTCATAGGTTTAAGATCCGTTCAGCGTACGTGTTATATAAAACATTTACTTGGGGTGACATGCTTCAATCATGGGATTCCGTCCAATGAAATCTATAAAACATGAATTCCGATCCAACACTTGTATTAAAAGCACGGCGTGTGGATATAAGAACGTCAAATACCGGCACACCTAACATATTTCAGGGAGGCACAGGGTGGGCGCCCGGGCCGACTGTCCGGTCAGTTTGAAAATGCCCCTCCATGTCGACCATTTTACACTCGGTTGCCCCCGAATCCCTACGCTCACTATTGAGTTATGTTTCATACTCAGCCGAGATGGGAGAAAGGGAATTCTACACATACACTGAAAAGTTTGCGCGCTGTGAAAACAAGTTTTTTTTTACGACACTGCATGCTTGCAAATAGGAGAGTCCGCTAATGTAATAGATGTCGCCATGTTTTTTTAGTAATTACGTTAAAAGTACCTGTGTGATGACTTTGTGTTGTAACATTTCGGATTACGTATAGTGAGCTAGGAATTAATGAAAGCTCTGTTTGAAAATGTTTTTTTTTTTTAAATCATGTTAGTTGGGATCATATTTGCAGCTTCTATGTTTACAAACATACTTATGTCATTTCTAAAAAGATTCTAAGGACCGAAAGAAACCACTTTTACGCGCATTACTTTTTTATTTAATTTTTCCTTGATAATATTCCGTGTCTTGACTACGTCTTTATCACTCAGAAAAACGGCAGAGTGGTGTAAGTGGTCTATTTTGAGCTTATCTCAATTTTACGCCTTTACGGTTCTGAAAGCGGAACGAACATTTTGATCTGTCCAGAGAGACCGATACCATCTCGAGTTGACGTTAATACGACAGGCCGCAAAAAATAAATTATTTTCCTCTTTAATATGATAAAGTATGTATTAAAGACACGATGATAAATTGTCTCACAGTTTCTAGTAAGTTACCGCAGTTGCTGCAAATATATTTTGTCTACATTTAAACGTTTTATACGTGTGAGCTGCGGGCCCCGCATGTGGGCGTTTCACGGCGCGTGAGGAAACGGTGCAGCGTATAAAGTCCTTTTAAAATAAAATACTTTCTGTGATTCTTAAAACGCATACGAATTATTGCAAGAGGATATGCAACAGCTGTTTTTAAATAATTGCTGGAAAAATATTTTGTCCAGTGATCATCGTCGACCCTTTATCGTTGATATGGTAATGCGTTGAACATAACACAAAATGATCGTATTAGTGTAGAATCGTGAATGAGTAATCAAAGAGGAATGTGGAGCGTTTCAGTGCACTCCACAATGGGTAGTTGCAAGCTATGGTGCCTAATCATGTGTGAATTGGCAATACATGTAAGTGTTGGCACGTATGTAAAGTTTTGTTTTGTGATACTTGGAATAGTTGGGAGTAACTTTAGGTAAATTGTAGCTAAAAGCGAAATTTCGGATAACATTTTAATTGGGTGTTTTAAACATATCTTTAACTAATTGCTTTGGAACATATTGTTCAAGCAGGCAGTTGTTACCCGTTCTTGATTTCGGACCATTGAAATTATTTTAATACGTAGCGTTTCAGAAATATTGTGTCCGTTGTCTTTACCAATACCTTTTTATTTCTTCTAAAATATGTTCTTATTTCAAAATATATCCAACCAATATCTATTATTTTTATGAAATGACAGCACCTGTCATAGCTGAGTGGTTGATTGTTCGAAAGCTGATCTGCCCAACAGTTTGGTAATTGAACAAGCAAGGGGTCAGAGTAGTGCGACACAATCGTCACCGATTTCGACGCGCGTTCGAATATTAATTTAATACCAACGAGTGTTGCCCGATGTGATAATAGTAATTGCACGTTCCAATTGGCCAGCCGATTGCATTCGACGCTTCGAACATTTTCAAAGTAAGGTTATTAATTTTCACTGATTTTTATTGTTAAATATTATCAAGTAGCATTTCAATTGTTAACGTTGCTGATCTGCTGTTAATGCAAAGGGAAGTCACTCTTATAAAAATATTGTTAAGCATTCGATGTTCAAGAATTGCAAAAGTGATTCTCCCGCTAACTTTTAATCACTCTCAAGTAGATAACTAGGTTACAATGTTGCCAAGAATATAAAAAATAACATCGTGGAAAAATATTATAGAGATTTTTATTTTTATCATATTTTATTCACCTATCCGACCTGGATAGCAAGCGGGCCATGTTGACATTCAATAAACAGCGCCTATAAATAAATGAAAATAAAAATAAAATACGGATAAAGGTGTATTCACACGATCGATCGCACGGGCGTGCATCCGAACCGATTGGAGCGGAAACGCCCGGGGCACTGCACAGCGAATTTATCATACGTTAGTGTGTACCTACCTAACTTTCAGCCTGCAATCTCGCATGGTAGGTAGGTACTATGTTTACCTACCGTGATTAATAACTATTACCTATAGGTACCAAATATAACGTTCGGTGGCGGGTTGAGTCAACAAACGCGGGATCGAAACTACAAATGGGATATTGATACAAAATGGAAAACGTTTTAGAACAAAAAGTGAAAAAGCTGCGTGTGGATTTAGAATAAGTTCTAAGATAGAGTTGAGTATCTAAGGTATATAGTGCGCCAACGACTCAGGCTTGCTTTCCCTCCTTTCGTGAGCTCTTTAATGACTAGCAAAACCAAATTTGGTCTTAAAAACCTGGTCACATCGTGTACTGAAGAGCTGATCAATATCACTGTACCTGTATGTATCTGAAGGCTTTAGGCGACTTTTGCGTAATTGGCGCTTCTTGTCTAGGTCTTCAAGATGGTTTGTTTCACAGTACATTGAAGAGTCCTGCTCGGGTCGCGAGATTTGTTCGAAAGAGTTACCGTGGCCCTGGCATAGGCAACTGAAGGAACACGGGTGGGTTTTAGTCAGTAAAAGTCTGACGCCCTTCCGCTCCACCCAGAGCGGGAGACGTCATTTGATAATTTCCCACCCACAAGAAAAGTACATAGGAGAGCAAAAACAATTGTTTATTGAGGAAACGGTAAGGACAAAATGTTCTCAATAGGACATTCCAGATTGTTAGTAACGTGAAGTCTGTAGTAAGAAGACTTTTTTACTTTTTGTCGACGATAAGTTTCTTCAAAATAATACGGGTGAAGATGTTTCATAACTGTATTGAAATTGAGCAGTGAGTCCGAACCTACGACCCACGAGTTGTAATTTTTAGGTTCGAACCCAGATAGGCGCTTTAATTGATGTAAATTATTTCATTACCACTGCTCTCAAAACAATGAAGGAAAACATCGTGAGGAAATTTCAAAGAATTGTGACATTTACTAACCGGCACTGGGCCCGCGTGGCCCAGCCCTACAGCCCTTTCGACAAGAGTAGGCCTGTGTCAACTGGGTAGTCGTGAGAAGATTACAAGCTAATTATACATACTTTGCTATTGAGATTGAGATATAATCTGTGATAAAATAAATGTTAGTTAAAATAAAGGTTTAAATTGTCAATATCAAACAATGAAAACGCCCAAACAACGAGGCTTGATCAAATCGAATACGTGTGCCATCTGCCTGTGATGTGAGGTCGTATCATTTTCAATCCCACACACAAAAATACACAAAGTAGATACACAGAAAAGGGGAAAAAAGTAAAAAAAAAACGCTTCCACGCTTCGAAATCCGACGATACAAAGAGGAATAGAAATTAAATGTCATGGCGTCGGATATCAATAAAAGGAAACAAATGAAAATCAACCATTTATTTTTCCCTGACGACTGGAATTGCTACCTTTAGGGTCCGCTTTGGACTTGGTACTCTTTGTGGTTAAGTCTAGGTTCTTTTGAAGCCGTTGTTGACTAAGAAGCCGGTCTAGAGCAAGCAAACAATATTCCTAGAAAATATAAACAAACTTCAGTTTGTTTGAAATTACGGTGTACAATTTTTTGTTCGGATTTCCTTATTATTGTTTACGAAGGATTTTATTCCAAGAAAATCAAACCTTTCAGAAGCCAATGCACATTTAATTTGCATGTAAAGCCAGGGAAGTTAGTTGTTAATTAAAGTGCTTTCCAATATAAATTATACGTTTGTCGTTTTGCGTGATTTTGACGCATATTTTCCCCAAGCTTCTCTTTATGATGTTTGTTTTTATTGCTTTATGTCCTACCTACAAAAACGTACTTATATTATTTTTTACTAATTCTTAATAAATAAACATAACACAGCAAATTCTTCTCATCATCAATATTCTCCTGTCCTCATCCCAATTTATTTGGGGTCAGCGCAACATATAATTTTTCATACTTTTCTATTAGTCGCCATCTCAGTAGTCTTTAATAACCGATTAATTGTCTGACTATACAATATGACAGGTTTTCAATATGGGCTTTAAAATAAAATTTTAAAGTATATTATATTATACTTGGTTGCATCATTGCACACCGCAACAGTAACCGAAAGTCGTGTTGTTCGCTTTCGGTTCCCGTAGTTGATTGAAACAGCGGGTGCGCTGAATAGGAAATCGGTGGTTAACTTTTGTTTTATCCACCCTAACGAGAACTTTGGCAATTCATTTGTTTTCTCCTTTTACGGTTCGCCGGATGAAAAAGTAAACTAGTGCTGACGCAGTGTTTTCTGCCGGCTAGGTTTGTATTGCAATCCGAATTAGCTGTCGTTTTTCGAAGTCAGGATGACCAATTGGAGTATGGCATGATTCCGATTCTTTTCTGTAATAGGTATCGATTTATATAATTTCCACGCTGTTACACTATTCCTACAGTGACATAGACACGTTCATTATCATTATTAACTCAAACTCCTGCAATAGATTTTAATGAGTTGGTAGGAAGTAATAGTAGGTATCCTACACATTAAACTTTATTTCAGGAAAATCCTAGCCTTTTCAATAGCAGATTTGATTAAACTTTTCGCCAAAATTTGTTTAAAAACTCATATATTTCAAATCCATACACGAGCAAAAAATCAGATAATTTAGAACCTTAACATCCTAAATCAATAACTGAGATCGTGCTGATAACAAACTGTGTGTTTGATCCAGTAGAAAATATGAAAAAAAAAATCGTCATAAATCCATACACGACAGTTTCAAACCAGGCAATAAAACCTAGAAAAGAGTCTAAATCAATAACTGAGAATGTGTTGAATTATGCAAACTTGATCTAATAGAAAATATGACAAAAAATTCCGACAATTTCCGTGTTTAATAAAACTTCATAAATCCACACACGACAATTTCAAACGAGGCAATAAACTCTAGAAAAAAAAACCTAAATCAATAACTGAGAGCGTGCCGATAACAAACTGTGTGAAAACTTTGCAAAATGAAGTGGTAAAACTTCTCGGGGCAATTTTTCTTCCTGCCGTCAATGTCAGAGGCAATATTTCACGAGTTTAACAGGGCCGCGTAGATATCGAAGCCGTGGGGAATCCCGGTCAGACTGGATGCTCGATGGATGTTGCCCAGGGAGACCAACTCGGTCAATTTGTGTGTAAATAGTTTGTGGGAGTTATTATTTGTTGTCAGGTTGTAGGTTTGTCTTACTTTGAATTGACTATCTATCTATTCGGCCTAAGATATCAATTGAGTATTAAGATATTCAAACCGCAGAAATCTACGAATATTACTTAGCATGTGCTTTGGTTTCGACATAGTTATTATTTACTATCAGCCATTTGTGCGATGATGACAGGAATATCGGTTAGCCTAAGTAACGTTCAAAGATCTCGGTTCTACCTGGTGGAGCTTTTAATTGTAAATTTAAAATTAAATTTTTCCTTAATTTAAGGAACAACACAACATAAATGTCTGAAGTCCAATATTGGCCTTCAGTAAGTACTTTTATATTTAAGCATTGTATATATGCGTTTTCCTCCAATAAACATTGAAATAAGAACGTTTTCCTTCAATTGAACGATTGACTGAGATAGAGATATTTCTAATTTTTCGGTTGACCTGCCCCGCCAAGATTGTAGCACTAGGAAAATAGATAAAACCAACGCAAACAGACTGGAAAAGTAGAGGAAAAAAGAGCTGTACTGCCCGATGAACAAGCGAAATATACCAAGTAATTGAAATCATTGAATATACTTCAAATATTTGACTTGACCGAGCTCTTTTAGATATTATTTTAGCAACTTTGATTGAATCTTTTAACTTTCCTGCAATAAAACTTCGATTCATAATGTCATATTACTTAGTAATTTTTAACTTTTTAAGTGACTAGTAGACAATATCCGCTGATATCACAATATTAATGACTTCATCCGACCCTTTGTCTCTTCTCAAAGTAATGTTTTCTTGAGAAATCCCTCCAGGGGGCGCAAAAACGTCTATTTAACCACTATCATTAATAACTTGGACCTCTTTTCGGGGATTACTTGCAAGAAATACGATCGAGGATATTGTACTTTCATAGGTAGATATATGGGTACATTAAGTATCAATATGTTACCTTTTAGTTAATATACTCGGTTGGAAAATATATATGGAAAAAGGAAATTTACGACTCATGAAGAAGGATCATCTTCTAGACCACATGCGCTTTCAGATTTATATACAAAGTTTAGTTTACTTTTTGTTCTTAGCGTCAACATGCAGATAAATAGAAGTTGCACATAGAACTCCTATAGTTACTATTTCAACTAGGAACACGAGAACCAGTAATAATGAGAAATCTTTTTCTGATCAATTTTAATTCAAACGTTCAATAACAATAACAGCTCCCACGCTTCCGATAAATGAACAAAATCTAAATAAAATATTCGGTATAAGAGCAAAAGTAGAAACGAAAGTAAAGAAAGAGTTCCAACAGAGCAATATTGCCGACCACCTGCTTCGCTGAGATAGGGATCATAATGTTAATTTAATTAAAGGACTAATCTAAATTGCAGACGACCCAACACTCCGCCGACCATTAAAAGGATATTTCGTCGCCGACACTAAGTTGGGAAAGTCGCTGATTATAAATATCTTGGAAAACAAGTCAGGGGGAGACGATTTACAGTGAAAACATCAAGTAAATACCGAAGTTTGTGAAACTTTTAATCTGCTGGGTATATTTTTTATTCAAATTAGCCAAGTAAATATGTACAAGTATAATAACATTTCTGATGAAAACGGACCGTGTAAACCTAATTTAGGACAAGACATAAAAGAAGGAATTGTGTGATAATAAAAAAAACAAAGTAAGAACACAGTGAAAGTATTCTTGAACGTAGTGTTTTTTTAGAAAGATCTTCAAGAGAATAGTCGTACAATCATAGTTGATGAACAGCTATATTTAATTAAAAGGCAAGTAGGGTACTTATCTAAATTGCAGACGGCCGGTTTAAGTTTCATTAAAAGGGGTTCTCCGTCTCTACACAAGGAAGAAAAAGTTTTGCAGCGATAAAGATGCCTTTCGCCTTGAAAGCAGACAAAACTTGTTGGGAGGTGGGTGGAAAACAATTTATTATTTCCTTTGATAGCTAAGAATCTCGAAAGAATTTGCTAATTTTAAATGCTCAATGCACGATTATTCTTCTTTGTAAGTATTTATTTCGTTGTAATATAGTTTGTGCACTTTTTCTCGCTTCTTTTCGTGAATTTAAAGCTAACTTTTCGAAATATTCTGTCCGCTGGAAGAGATTAACTTTTGATCGGCTTATTTTTGGATTAAGTAGCATTACTGTCTGTTATACCGTGATTAAAGGTAGAGTTTGGGGTAATTCAATAATGACCAATGATAATAATATATAATGAAGAGACAACAGCCGATATCCATTCAAATCAGAGGGAGCGGTCTGTTACAGCAGTGGCCCGCTGGTCCGCCCAAATTATGTTCAATGGATAATTAATCGTCCCTGTTCACTTCAATAACAATGGAGGGCCATATCGGGATAGATCGATCATTATAAAGCTATATTGCACGGATAATATCATTTTAACGACCTTTAAACGACTAATGATGCGATATTTTTTCGCTGTTGACCTTTCGAATTACCTGGACGATAGGACTTTGTTTGTTCTGCCCTTTGTCAGTGAAGCCTCACTTGTTTGTTCCGTCGCTATAGCTACTTCAGCTTTAGTACTAAACTAGGAAATTCCGAGTTTTTTTTTTTTTTTTGGCACTGACATCTCGTAGTTAGCCCGAAGGCTTTCACTACTTAAACGGGCTTTCCCTGCGGATGACTCTAGACGCGAATCTAAGGCCTCCAGCCAGGGGCTTACAAACTAAGGGAAAAACTACAAACTAAGCGACTAAGACCTAAGGGCACCCCCTGTGGGGTTCGGACCTCGGCTTAGGGAGTCACTGGTGGGGGGGATCAGCAAGGGATTGGCTGGATCGGGGGGGTCGTTAACTAGAGGCTCAGCGACGCGGGCTGGCTCATGCAAGGGTCGGGGGGGACTATTAGCTAGTCGAGAGTGTCGCGACGACGGACCTCGGCGGCGAGGTCGGTATGACGGACGTTTCGGTCTACGTAAGGTGCTGGTGGCCCTATTGCTCTCCTGGAGGAGGGTAATGGGGTCATCAGGGTCGGTTAAAATATGCCGCGGACGGCGGGTCTTGCTAATGCGGGAGGGGGTGTAGTTGGCTGCCGCGACAACCAGAGGGTTGCGGTGGGTTGCGGCCCTATCGAAGAAACGCTTGGAGATGCGTTTCATGAATTGGTGGATAGTCGGGAGTTTAAGGTCGAGATGGAGATTAGCATTCCGAACGTACCAAGGCGAACCTGTGGCGTTGCGGAGAAAACGGTTTTGGAGGGTCTGCATCCTATGGACGTGGTGGGGTTTCGCGTGTGCAAAGACTGCACAAGCATAGGTCATGATTGGCCTTATGCACGCGGTATATATGAGCTTTTTGCACCGAAGTGACATTTTGCTCTTTGGATTGAGAACGGGGTGTAACCTACCGAGAGCGAAAGCGGCCCGCGAGCGGACCTTCTTTATGTGCTCAGAGAAGGAGAGATGCTGATCTAAGATCACGCCTAGATATTTGGCTCGCTTCTCCCAAGGGATCTGCTTGCCGAACATGGATAGGGGGGTCGGGGGGCGGGGTTTGAGTCGCGGTTTCGTAAAGAGAACCGCCTGACTCTTGTCGGGGTTGACCTCGATTCGCCATTTCCTGAACCAGTCGGCGAGGTCGTCGACTGCGGCCTGGAGGTAGCGAATCAAGGCGTCTTGACTGCGCCCCGTGAAGTAAATGGCCGTGTCATCTGCGAACAGAGCCAACTGAGCCTTTAAACTTCTGGGGATATCGCTAGTAAATAGCGTAAAAATGAGAGGGGACAAGACAGAGCCCTGAGGGACTCCTGCTCGGATAGGATGGGGGGAGGACAGTGCCCCTTCGATGCGATAGCGAAAGGTGCGGTTCGATAGAAAGTCTCGTAGGATGAGCACGAGACGGTCTGGCACTCCGAGTTGGTACAGCTTGTATAGCAAGCCGTTGTGCCAGACCTTGTCGAACGCTTTCGCTATGTCGAAGAAAACTGCACCCGTGAACATACCGCGTTGAAAACCAACGCTGATATGTTCGACGATACGGTGCACTTGATGGACACACGAGTGTTGGGTTCGAAAACCAAACTGCTCGTTGGGGATGAGGCCCTTTGTCTCGGCGTAATCTCTGAGACGCTTATAAATAAGCCTCTCATAGATCTTGCCGAGTACATTGAGCAAACTTATGGGACGGTAGCTCGAGGGCTCCGCCTTCGGTTTGCCGGGCTTTGGGATGCCAATGACTGTGGCTTCCTTCCAAGCCTGTGGGAAAATGTTATTGCTCAGGGCACCATTGAAGATGGTACACATGAGCATGATCAAGTGCGCGGGGAACAGCTGGAACACCCTATTGGTGATACCGTCTGATCCGGGGGCCTTGCGGGGTTTGAGACCTTTGATGAGCTCGTGCACCTCGTCAGGTGTGACGGGGGGCAAGGGCTCATCTGGGTCCTCAACGGGCGGGAGTGAAGCTCTGCGCTCGACCTCAGCATCGACCTCAGCGAGGTGATCTGGGTCTACTGGCAGTGAGCTAGGCGAGCATTGTGCCTCGAGGCTGTCGGCTAGGCACTCGGCCTTGTCGGCATCCTCGAATGCAAGTGTCGCATCGGGGCGGATCAGGGGGGGCATTGTGGTGACTTCTTTGGATTTGAGTTTCCTCTGAAGCTCCCAGAATGCCTGGTGGGTCGGTTCTAAATCGCCCAGCATCTTTTCCCAACCGGCGGAACGTAGCTCCTCAATGCGTGTCCTTACAGCACGCTGTAAGTGACGCAAGTGAGCCCTGTTCGCGTCGCAGGGAAAGTTGCTGTAGGCACGAACGGCCGCGTTCTTCTCATTCAGCAGAGCCCGTACATCGTCCGGAAGTTTCCAGCGTTGGTCGCCCAACTCTGGAACTTCCCTTGAACATTCGTTCAAGACCGATTGTACGTGCTCTGTGAATGAGTCGATCGCGGCCGTTGTGTCAGCGATCGAATCGAAGTGATCCGGGATGGAATCTAAGTGAGGGGACGTGGTGGCTTTCAGCTTTTCGCTGACTTTCCTCCAGTCCGTGATCACTTTAGTAGCGGGGGGTTGGGTGGGATCGTGGGAACCTAAGCGGGAGGCCAGGTGCATGACTACCGGCCGATGGTCGGAGTCGAGCTCGGGTATAGCTTCTATAGAATCCAGCCTAAGGCTGATATTCTTAAGAAGAGCTATATCGAGGACGTCTGCGACGTGGGTGGGATCATGGGGGAAATGGGTAGGGGTCATCGGGGCGATGACGTCAAAGTGGAGGGTGGAACAGAGGTTGAACAGGTGTCGTCCTCTGGTCGAGGTCCTGGAACTGTTCCAGGCCGGGTGTTTGGCGTTGAGATCGCCCGCTATTATAACGGACTCGCTCAAGCCAAGAAGTAGATCGAGATCGTCCGTGAGGAGTTGATAGTTCTCCGTCGAGGACTGAGGGGCAAGATAGGCCGATACCAAGGTGATCGGCTGATGACCTGTCATTCCTAAATGACAGATCGAAACTTCTAACCGGGAGAGGGGGGGAGGGTCCATGGGGATGCAGTACAGGGACTTCCTATAATAAATGAGGGTGCCGCCTTTGTGGCAGCGCGTCCTGTCATTGCGAACTAAGCGATAGTTGGCAATTTTCGGGTCGCGATGATTCGGTTTAAGGAAGGACTCTTGGATGAGTAGAATGTCTAATTGATGGTCGCGGAGGAAAGTGGCGATCTCATCACGTTGGTTGAGTATGCCGTTGGCATTGAAAAAACCTAACTTTAGGGATCGGGGTTTGGTTCTCGCTAGTACTCGACTATCCATAATGGGGGGCTTGAGTAGAGAGGGAGACAAGGGCCTGCGTAATCTCCGGATACGCGTTATAGATGGCCTGGATTTGGAGCAGGTTGCCGGCGCGTGCTGCGTCGACTAGCTCCTGGGCCATACGTTGGGCTCTGGGGGAAAAGAACGTTGTGAACGTACCCGAGATGATGTTAAAAGCATCTAGGGGGTTCACCTTTGCTCCAGATGGGGGTGCTACGGGACGGGGAGCAGGGGGTGCCGGTTTGGCGGCGGGAGCGGCCATGGGCTTAACGGGCTTTGCGGGGGGCGCAGGGGGGCGGGCTGGGGCGTTAGGACGCGGGTCCGTTAACGCGGGGATTCCAGCGGGGGAGGGCTTGGGAGGACCTAATGCAGGGAAAGCCTGCATGTGGTTCCCTTGGTTCCAGTGATTCCAGGGGCTGGGTCTCTGGGGACTCAACCTCTCTGGAAGTTTGGAGGAGGGGGCTTCTCTTAGCTGGCGAGCGTTGGCGCGCTTCGCCAGCTTCGAGGAGGAAGACTTCGGGGCCTTGGGGCAGCCCCGGTAGTTGGCGGGGTGGCCGGCCTCTCCACAGAGAACACAGCTGGGTGGCTCTGTGCAGAGGGCTCGGTCTTTGGGACGCGGGCAATCCACTGTTCCGTGGTTCCCCAAGCACTTGACGCACCTGGGGGTTGCAAAGCAGTGGTGCTGAGAGTGCCCGTAAAGCTGGCACCTATGGCATTGGCCAATGTTGCCAGTTTTACGGGGCTTCTCAATGCGGATGCCCGTGAGGCTGCAGACAGCCTTGATCCGGAAGATGGGGTGGTGACCCTCGGTGGGAGGGCACACGACTAAAACCATGTCGAATGCCGGACCATGTCTGGCCCGGTGCATTCGATGGACCTCATCTACGGGCACGTTTTGTGCCTCGAGGTCGGCCTTGATGTCATCTGTGGCGATCTCCACGGGGATCCGTCGGATCACCACCCTGGTTTGACGCTCCTCAGGCAGGGCGTAAGTGTGATAGGACACATTACGTGCACTGAGGAGTTTGGTTAGGTCACGAAAGTCTCGTGACGTAGGGGTCTGGACTTTAATGCCCTGCTGGGTAGAGCGGGCATTAGTGAAGTTGACCCTCTGGTCAACACACCACTTGGAGATCTCCGTCCACTTCGCCTTGTCCTGTATAAATACAGGGGGCGGGGGAGGGATCTTTTTAGCGGTCTTGTTGACCGGAGGGGTGGGGGCAATGTCGCGGGGAGCGACAACCTTTGCGGAGGTTGACGCTTTAGGGGTGGGGATGGACGCGGCGTTAGCCTGCGGGGTGGGGGCACGCGAGGGAGGGGATGATTCCTCTATTGCGGCGAACTTAGCGGCCGGGGCGGCGCTAGACTTGGTCTTTTTACGCTTGTTTCCCTTGCCGTGGGAAACTAGCGTGAATTGCTCCTCATCCGACGAGGGGGAGGAGACCGAGTCTGCTGCTCGGTTTTCCTCCTCGCCAGAGGAGACCTCTTCGGTGTCCATCGAAGTGGGCACCTGAGAGCTGGGCACGGGGGGAGACTCTAGGGCGTCGCTAAATGTAGCGACGCTAGTCTCGGGAGTAGCGTCAGCGGCGATGGTCTGCGCTTGGGTAACCAGAGCGCGCTTAGACAAGCGCTTGAACAACCCCTTGAACTCGGGGTCGTCCATGAAAAGCTCGCAGAGCGAGAAAAAACTTTCTCGCTCTTTTGAGCTCCATTCGGAGACCTTCGAGCCCAACATGGTTGGGAAAAGAGGGGACCCTATTCGCTCATCGGAGCGCCTAACAACCTAACAAGCCCTAAACCCCGGGTGGGTGTGCCCGGGGGTGAGTAGCACTCCCTGTCGGGTATAGACAGGGAGGTGTGACCTACTGCGTGAGCCCTAATCTGTGTGTACCGTCGCCAATCTTATTGTGCGACGGGGCCCTAACCGGTCAGTGCGGATGGGTATAGAGATACCCTGACCAGTCTAGTGCGGGGGGTATAGAAATACCCGCGGCACTAGTACGCGGCTGTGGAAGCAAAACTGTCACCGGGACTGACGAGGGAAGCCCCCAAGGCCAGCGATCCGGGACCCGTCCAAACTTTCGCCTAGCCCTGAAGGGGATAGGCGGGTGCGTTGGGTCAGCACCCACTCGGTTTCGTTGACACCGTGAGGTTTCCACCGAGGACCACGAAACTGTGGATTTGCCCAGAAGGGGCCACTACGTTTTAGACGTATCCGAATAAAGAAACAATTTGTCTTGAAAAAGACAGTTTGAGACAATTCACGATCGAAAATAAATTTTCGATCGCCAATTGGGTAGCCGGAGCGACTACGATGCGGAGCGTTGCGCAGCAGACACAACACTGAACGAGCACTTTCACAGCGGCGGAGTGGTGGGGGGCGCGGGCGGCGGAGCGGCGAGCGCGAGAACAACACGTCCGTTCGCTGCGGAGGTCGAGCGTGGAATCAAAAAAGAATTCCGAGTTCATTGGTTTGTTTTATTTATACTATTATAGGTAGGTACATAAGGCTAAGGCATATTTGTGGCATAGCTTTTTAAATTGAAAATGCAGAACTTATTCAAAGCAATGTGGTTAGTCAAATTCTTTGTAAAGTTATATTAAAAATGTATATTTATAAGTATTTAATATATTTCTGTGGTACAAAAATAATTATGACACCCACCATTGCAAGAACTTTATGACTTTCTTGCGATTTTATCCTCAAGAGAAACATACTTGAGCGCGGTAGTATTATTTTAATGGAACCCCAAAGAGACCCCGCTAGCAATTAAAATTTTCCATTTTATTAAATTAACGAGCAGAGGCCAGTACGTCAAGTAGGTACTTCATTTAGCTTTTTACTTGTGAAAATATAACGATATTTTATATTGACAAATGCGTAAGTATTTAGATATAATCTAAACCTGGAAAGGTTCAGCGGTAAGATAAATGTAGCGAGAGTTAACATTTCTTTGATTTCGTATTCTATATTTGTTAATACAAACAAAGCGAAATAATCCCTTTGTAAGGCCCGGAACAGACCTGTGGGGTGTCTCTAACGAAACTATTGGCAACGATAAACATACAGGGTTACAAGGAAACTGGGTGTGTCTCATCCTATTTGAATTTCAAATCCGTGTGCAGGTGAGGATACGATTGGGCCCAACTTCCTGTACGGTTTAGATTTACCAGCCTCAATTGAATCTAGAGTTGGAACTTGTACGGTATCTCTTTGATAAAGTAGCCTTAGATACTGTTCTCGCCAATTTTGATGTTTTCGTCTTGTGGCAATCGGAAAATCTTATTCAGACATATTTCTCAAAAATATGTTAGTATTTAATTACCTTTAACAAATTACAGTTTGTTATACTAATAGCTACTACATCAAAAAGATTTATTTCATTATAATAATTCCTATGTAATAATAACGTCTTGTGTCTTGGGTCGACACAGGGCTATATTGCATTAATAATAATGGCTTTCGAGCCCATCGCCCGTGGGCATTATAGCATCCCTTTTGTCTTACTGGCTTTCACTAACTTGCATGGGAAGGTAATATAATCATCTTTTACATTGTCGTTTGTTTTTGATCAGATTTCGTAAGCAAGAGATATCTAACGATAGTTTACGTTAAACCAGGATATATCGTCAAAGAAGTTCAGAAAAGACCCGAAAGGCAAGAAAACAGTTAGCTTTGATCGATTGCTTAAAATTAAATAATAATTCACCTAAAACGACGGTCCCTACCCTGAACCAATCATAAAATATGGCTGTCATTACAACATTCCAAATGATGTTACATTGAATCATTTATCGAGCAAGGTATAGTTTGTAGCGTATAAAGCCGTACGTTCCTATGAGGGCCACGATTAAATTCTTTATTCCTGAGGTAGTGGGGGAGGAAAGAATTCCTCCACTCGATGTCTACATCCATGGCAATTTTTCACAAGATATATCTGTGGACGCACGGCATTGTGAGCTGGTACAATATTTAAGTTAATGTACGCCGATAAATAACGGTGTATACTGTCGTATTTTATTCGAAACATTTTTATTTTTGCCAAGAAATTGAGTAATTCGGTTATCAGTTGGAAAAATTGTGAGAAAGTGTTTTGTTTCAGGCTTCATTAAACATGGATGCTGTACAAAATGTTGCCGATATAAATGTGAGTAAATCTTTAGTACTAAACCTATACGCAATATAGAATATAATAAAATCTAAGGCCTTCACAAAAAGTGGTAGAAAGCAGTGCTAAAATCTGGATGGCTTTTTGATACTTTATGGCTTGAGTTCTAAACGGTGGCATGCAAACATTAAGTTTCTCTCAAAGGATACTTTTATTATAGCCGGAAGTACCGGCCACTGCTCATAACTTGCACCAAACCGATAGCTGTATCTCAGCAACCGCTTCAGACCATCTGATTGATGGCTCTAATCTCCACAACTATAGAATTTGTACGAAGATAGATAACTCCTATACCATGCGGTTTACACAGTATGTTTGCGGAAGGAACTCAAAATATTGAGAGCGAAAAGAAATACGTTCCTTTTCCACAACAAATATCATCGTGATACATTGATCGAATATATAGGAACGCGGTCAACACAATAATAGATTAAGAATCACATCGGTTATATGAGTCAATTTAAAGAGCGAATTCAATCAGTCCAAACAAGCAGAAAATCGAACCCCAAATCATCCAATCGTAGTAAATCTCAAATTCCGAGTACGCAGCTAAGGAGCGGGCCCGGGCCGTCCAAGTCCCTGATTTAAATTGCAGATGCCCCTCGGGAACGAACGCCGACTGCCGCGATATGCTAATCATAGTCAAGCCAAGGATTATCCCTGTTTACACTTAACAAACTCACTTAATTTCGCACCGACCGATGTCTTGCCATATTTGTTGTTCAAAACGTTGAATAGTGGACAGCCTAAATCTGACAGGCGAATTAAGGGATATTAATTTGTTATACTGTACTGTGCCTGTTTGTAATCTTATTCATGACTTTATGTAAGTCTGTTATAGTGTTTTTGGACATTTTAACGGCTAGCTATAAATAAAATGTTGACTAAGGGTTTGTTGAAATCAGGTTGCGGGTTGAGAAATACCTTATTTACTACGATTGACTTTTTAAGTTATTAAAAACATATAGAAACTTAGACAATAAATTTACAAGCACGTCCATATTAGTTAGAAAATGTCATTCATATCCAGTATACAAACAACTCAATGATGCTTCTTTGAAGTTCAAATCAAATTATTTTTGAATAACATTACTTGTAATAATATGCATTAGTTTACGTCACAAAAGAATTCTATTCACTGAATGACCTCAATATTATGCAGTTTTGTATAAAGCATTAGACAAAGGAATATTAAATGCTCAGGGTGTATTAATTAATGCTGTTTTAGATTCGCGATACAATTCTTTGTTGGATAACAATATTGTTTATGTATCCATTACTGTTCTTTTTAGCATGACTGTAAGTTGTTTGCATTTATTGTTATTTTTTAGTTAAGTGCAGGAACAAATTCTTTTGAAACGTTTCGATATTCAATTAGGTACATGAATACTAAATTCCCATCAGTATACATAAATTTAAAGAAACTTACGGCAACTATAAAATGCTTTCCGTAATTGAAAGGTCTTGTTTTTAAAGATAAAATAATTTGGAGAAACACTTTTCCTTGAATATGAACCGGGAAACCTACGCTTATAAATATTGGCCGTACAACAAAATCTCATAGTAAAAGCAGAATTTATAGTTCGCATTCAAAGACAAATATAGCAAGTATATCTCGAATTTCGGTTCGAACAAATATTCTGCAGGCAAACACATTAAATAACATTATTTTTATTTCCATTAAACATTTAACGTGTCGGGTAAATAACTAGACCAAGCAATAAGTACGCCTGAGGCGTCGTAAAGTCGATCTGAGGTGGCACTAATACGAATTTATGTCGATGGACCCACGAAGGCGCTCTGCTCGATATCGATTCGCCTAGAGCCTATAAATGTTTCAATTTTCAAACCGCCCATTTTATGTTAACCATTATATATTTTAGTATCGTGAACTGAAATCTTTTATATTTTTGGCGCCCAGACTGGGACAGTCTCTGTTGGGCGCCAGATAATGCAAATAAGTTTTTTTTTAAGTGAAAACTTCTTTAGCGGCGTTGTGCACTTTTGTAATGGGTAAAAAATGTTAAACTCGCGTCAGGACACGTGACCTAATCGAAAATTCGTAAGACGGACGGAGAGTGATTTTTCTGAGAGATAAACTTTTTAATGTAATATAAATTGTCATGTTTGTGTACGATAGCGCAATAAATAAATATTGTAGTCTACCACATAAATGATAGTACTTTTATACTGATAATTAAAGCAATTCGTGCAAAATTATTCCCTAACCATTCCAAAATATCAAAAATGCACAACGTTAATATTCAAGTTCTCACTTCTGCCGGCACTCCCGGAGTGCAACCCGTCGTTCTTTCAATACGTAATTGTTTCAATTTGTTTTCATTAGTAGGAGACATAATAATGCATCTGTTATGTCTAAATTTTTATCCAAAACAAATTATTTTTTTGTTATGCTCGCAAGGAAGAGAATTTCTCAGCAAAGCATAATTTCCAACAAACCGGCAAGTGCTGCAAACGCGTTAAAGTTTAGTCCCAATTTGTTTGGGTACTTATCTTCTCCTCCCATGTATAATGGAAGTATGAAAACGATTAAGTCATATTTTACGAGTTCCAGACGACATTGAAGAAAATTCTGTCAAATGTTAGCGTTGACATATAAGGGGCAAGTAAGCTCTCTGGTACCGTTTAACTTATATCGAATTTGGGGAGGAAATCTCTAAAATTTACATGAGAAAGCGTCGTGGAAAGAGGGCTGCGTTCCTAGAGATGTCTCGGGACTCGCTGTCTTCTAACAAGGGACGGGAATGTTTGAAGTATCCGACGCAAGCACGCGGAATACGACTGGAATATTTGATTGAAATCGTGAACGTGTTTAATATCGAATTTTTTCTTGATTATTTTTTGGGTCTAAATGTAAATAACACTATTATGGCAAATTATAAAGACTTTATTAAGTACATATGTTACTCATTTTTAATCGTTTCATTACAGACGCAATTCTAGTAAACAGTGTGTGATATTTTCCGGAAAGTATTCTTAATTTAATGAAATCAAGTACGACTAAAACTAATTTAGTAATGAAATAGAACTTTTTCTATGATCCCACATTGTTAACAAACAAGATTAAACAAGGCCCCCTCAGCTGACATTAAAAGATAAATACGGTGGCGGGGGCCCCACGTTGGGCGCCAAAGTTCGCGATATGTGGCCTGCCACATGAGTAGTAATTAACACCGCCTCGCGAGCACTCCTCCCCCGCCCCGCACGCACCCCCGGCACCCGACCCCGCGCCTCTCAGCCTGCCACCCTCCCAACACTCACTGGGGCACACCGATTGAATTAAACTTCGGCACGGTTGTTGTGGTTCGGATCCGAGGTTGGTTTTGTCGCCCGCGTTTCGTGCAGCTGCGATTTAACTAGCAATACTTGTCCGGCGTTTATTAGTTTTGTTGGTAACATTTTGGGACGCAAAAAGTGATATTAGCAGCAATTTGTAATCATTAACGGAGTTATTGATGGATTACGTAAACTACGTTGGACAGTCTGAGTGTTTCCAAAATTATGTGAACAGTTTAGCGAGTTTTTGGTTTGGTCCAATAAACGTCCAACAATAAGCCTAATGGCGTTGGTGAATACAAATTGATTTTCATTGTGATGAGTGGTTACGGTTAGACATAGTAACCAACCAAATGAGAATGCATGCATATCATGAGATTTGAGGGTTCATTAACTAGATATACTGAACGCAACTGAAAATTAGCTCTAATGAGGTGACGAACAGAAAACTAACAATAAAACACCATTAAAAAGACTGTTTCTTTTACATACGGACTTACAGAGCATGAGCTCAATGTCAACAGTTATAAAGTTTTTCTCTCCGTACAATAAGTCTCCGAAACAAGAAGTGTAGAGCACTAGGCAGAGTGGGGGGAGGGTTTTGCCCCACCTAGAAGCACAATTAGCGAGCGCGACTCAACACGACTTGAGTTTTAACAACGCCGAGCCGAGCACTCGGCATCATTCACATGAGATGGGCCGGGCTCTGCCTTGCGGGATTCTTGTGTCCTACACACGCGTTAAAGGAACTGTAACTGTATTTGTTTTAAGTGGGTTTTCAGGTAACGAATGTGTTTAGTGTTGGCACTCGATTCGTTTGGTTTGAACTGGGTGCTGTTTACGTGAACGACGGCGGTCGAGAGTTGCATGCTTTATTTTGTTTCAACAATTATTACTTATTTGATTGAATACAACGCAATAAACCTTTGTCTTCAAGTTTTATTATAATATTTGAATAATCTGTTCTTTAAAATTAACTAAATTTATTCCTAGCCTAGCCTAGTGATCGTTATTTTCTAAAACGTTTGGCAAGTTTAAATTAAATGACTGTAACCATGAATTCATGCATAAATCCGAACCGCATGTTATTTCAACCAGAAGTGACAAATATTTGTAGCACATAATTACATTAAAACAGTTTGTAAGGCAATTAAGCAGATAACAGGAGATACATAACCTCCACGAAAGCTCTAAATCTCACTGGGTAATTAACACTGGCTGTGCTAACAACGCTTGAAACTGTATTTATTATGTAGTTCTATATTTGGTAAATACTAAATAGTATTCAATTTAACCGAGACTTTAGGAACAACATATTCTCAAAGATATACTGGTCATGAGTGTGCGACAAGTCCTCAGTTCAATTCCCCAAGTCAGGCAGTTTTATTATGTTCTTCTGTAAGGAAATTTTCATTAGGAGCCCGAAGTTTGGAATTGGACCCGATAAATGGCATAAACTCGCCCCAAACTCCATGGGGCTGCATACCGTCTTCGGGGAAATTAGGTTGTAGGGCAGTAGGTAGATGCCATTTCTGATACTGATGCAAAATTTATTTCTAATTGATTTATTCTAAAAAAAAACGTACTTCCAAATGATGCAATTCATGGAATACTTTGAAGTGTAATCATGAATTTAGTGTCAAGATAAATAGTGTTGTTATCATTTCAGAATTTGAATGCTTGCAATGTTATGAAGGCAATGCCATTACGCTTGATGATACTGGGTTCAACGATATTTTCGTTCAATGAGTGTCCAGTCAGTGTAACACTTCTAGTGATTGATAATTTTTGATTTTATAGCTACGTTCCGAACTATTCCAGTTATGTTTTTCGGGGAAAACATGAAATAAATTCCAAATACAGGTACCTATGCTCCAATAAAATGCTATTTCATATCAACTGATATACGTAACATCGCAATGATGGACTTTAAACGCCCATAGCCGTAATAATAAAACTTCCGAGTGACTCGTTCCGTGCCCTTCGATTGATTAAACTTAAAATTCGCTGAAAACAATTATTTTTTTCGAAACTGCGGTTTAAAAGTTAAGTTAAAGTTAAGTTAACCTACTGGAATGAATTTACAAATATAACTGAGTTTACAGACAAAGCCACGCTATTAAACTTTATATGAAAATCTCTGTATCGTTAGTGCGTAGGATACCTAGTAGTATACATATTTGAATTTCCTACATAAGGGAAAAGTCTTTAAAAACTTTAATAAAAAGCGTACATTACGCGTCCACTTGGGCAAAGAGTTTTTATTGGATTTTGTGGTGTTTTCCTTTGGTCTTTATATCTTATATTTACTTTCTTTAACATTAACTTTACGTCTTTGTTTACCATATGTCAACAGATTATATATTAGTAGGTAGATTGCTCCGGACTTTTAAATTCATAAAACACTGTTATTTTATACACGCTTATCTCTAAACGTACAAACAACGAAATACGGATAAAGACAAAAGCTAGTACATCAAGTGGTACACGAAGATGTACAGGTAACAAACGTTCATTAATCGTCGATAAAGTCTGACTAGGTAGCCATACAAGTGCTGCCGCGCGAGTGTCGAACGCGTGTATAGCGCACTCCACTGCTCTCGGCGACTCTGCAACACTCTAAACTCCTCTATAAGCCTCTCTCATTCCCCGTTACTCGCTCATTTCAGCTTTAGTATTAAGGATAGGCTCCTCTCTTTTCAACTCAACTTCACTTTGAACTTTATCTGTCTCGATGTCTCTATTGTTACGATGTACTTTTGTCTTGTCTAATGCAGTAAAATAGATTCTACGTTGAGCCGTGCACTGTGAGAGTTTATTGTTGATACTTTGATTATTGTCTGTGTCCTTATAATTTCTTCAATTATTATCCTTTATTTCAATAGAGCATCCTCCATGTTTATCCATTCTTTGCATTAATTCCTTTTCTGTATTCGACATGGCATACGAAAGTAGCACGAACTATATTTATTCACACGTAAACAGTAATGTACTCGTAAAACGTATGTAACGGGTAGTTTGAAGCAAAAAGTGTGGCATAAAAACGTGCTTATATTATAGGGAATCTCGTTTAGTATTAACGACGGGATAGAGACGCGAGAGAAATCCGCCCACCTTGTATAAAAGGTAATCGCAGGAGTACATAACTGTAGTTGGTGAGGGTTTTCCCAAGATGTCCATAGCAAGCACTGTGCGATCTACTCGGTGTACTCGCGGCATTCAAATCGCTGCGTTAGCATACAATATTTGAGCAGGAGTCGGGAATCTTCATCGGGTGCGGGCGTGTATCTCTGCCCTCGCAAATAGAATTTCGATAGCGAACTGCTCCCAAAAGGGTTTGTTTGCGGATGCCACTCACGCATTCCGATCTCTTGGTTACGAGTGTTTACAATTAGTTCATATCGACTAAACTTTGATTACGTATAAGATTTCATGTATATTGCACTCGGTGTATGGGGAAGAGTTGCTTCAGAAATATTTGGACAATCATGTCTAGTCTATGTATTGTAACATTTCAGCTATAGATGTGCCTGTTAAGACTCGGTTGATAGCTCGTAAAACTATTGTTATAGTTGGTATTTAATTAAAGATACTTTCAAAACACGATTAGTTTCGTTTTTCCACTAACCTCCCTCGACAGGGGGTGACTTAGGCATACGTAAATACGTACCCCTTTCTCTCTAGCTCGCCTATTTAACTATTAAACCAGCCCGCCCCAACGAACTAACGTATTCATGACTTGGAGAATACCACCCCCTATTTTACGAGCGGTGGTCGCAGTGAATCGGAATGGTTACCTATTCGGACCCCGGCCTATGTGAAATATCACGCTACCATATGCTACGTAATTTGAGGGATCCACGAAAGGTTTGTCCTTAACTCGATGCGATTGTTCTACATAAAGTTAAAGAGGAACTTGAGTACACGTATTGTTTTCTGTTGAAGGTGAATTTTTGCCGGTTTTTTTTTACCAAAGGGGGGCAAAACGTTAGAAGTTTGCAGGGAAACTCACGTATTTTCTATAAAAGGCAATAACGTGTTCATCGCCGTCAGAGTAAAAAACATTTTAGTTCAATTTGTGTATGAATAATACTCAAAGGGAGATCAGAGCATTAAAATTCCGCGATTGTTTGCATCCGAATGTTCCAGTTGACGCACGGATGAACTCAGCGTGCAAAAATCGCACGCAGCCATCAGGCATTCACGCTGCGACCCTTTCCAGCATCCCTCGTCCACCTCGTTACGCGATATCCGTTTTCGACCTTTAATATTTATATTTGGAACGAGCTGTCGGCCAATTAGGCGAGTCCGAATTCAAATTGGCAGTTCATGTTGACAGTTGCCAGGTGGCAGTCGCGAACGGCACACGTCTCGGAAATCGAAATTTATATGAACGTCCCTCGACATTTAATGACCTCCTTTGAAGTGTTAGAAAATGGTCGTAAAGCTATTTCAGAAACCGACATGGCGATTACTGCCGGTGTTGTTTGTGTTGAAATGAATGTTTCAGTAACAAACCGCAAACTGCTGACAATGAAAGTGCTGATTTCGCGTGAAGTTAATAATGAACGCGACGTGCTGATAAACAGTCCAATCAGAATTCTCAATCTAAGATATTGACTGAAAATAAAACTTAAATAATGGATATTATTTAAATCGTTCCTCGTTGAATATTAAAAGAAACAACAGCATGGTATTAATAAAAAGCGAGAGGTCGGTACAGACGACATCTGTCTACGGCTGAATTTATCTCGGGACAAATTGCAACGCCCGAGTCGGCGCATTGGCGTTCTACTATCCTTTGTACAAATGAGACACACAACAGCGCAATGGTTTCGCTAAATTAATATGTTTGCACTATCTTAAATTCTGCAAATTGGATCTGAGTTAGGAAATGAGACAAGATTCATGGACCGCGCGTATTGTAACTACACTGACTTATATACCTGTTTCAAGTGAAATCTTTTGATGTTTCCGCGCCGGCACGTTTAACAATTGATCAACAAATCGTTATTCCGTGTAAGTAGCGCCAAGGATTCATTTATTGCCTCTTGGCATCGCCTGTCCCCGAAGGGAGAATACGTGTGCGTAATACTTGAAAGTAGGTGAGTTGTTATCGCTGAGCACATTTTTTAAATCCAGATAATTTGAACACGACGAAGATTTGCAGGGTAAAGTTTACTGGATATGTGCTGGTCTAGAATAAAAGACAAAAAAGAAAACAACAGATTTGTATAACACAAACAAACGAAAATCAGAAGAAATTACGTTTCTTAATGGAACTGAAACAAGGCCAACAAATAAACACTGCCTTCAAAACAAATAACTTCTTTTCAATATCCTGATCAAAGCGTCATTTCTTATTAAAACATCAGAACCACAGGCTGTATTGCAAACAAGGTATAAAGTCACAAGACGACAACTTGACAAAATTTATCCCAACAACTCGGTTTGTTTAAACGTTAATTATCGTTTTATTTATGTTGGAAATATTCTAATTTACCCCGAGAGCTAATACCCGAGCTGTTCGCCGAGACGAGACAAGACGGCGCCCGTCCCGCCATCTGACAGGTGTCTTACGCGTGGTCGGATTTATCTTGAGATAAATTGCTACGAGTTCTGTTTTCTATATCGTGTGGACCTTGCACGTCACGAGGATTACACCACGATTTAAATCTGTAACTTATCGTGTTAGTTTAGTTCGTGTGTCTCTGTCTAACGTGGTATTTAGGATTTAAGGTGTTTGTTCTGGAAATATATTATCTAGATGGGAAAGCTGATTTTTGATATAGAGTTGGCTTATATTCAGTTTTCAATCATGACTGAAGACTTATGTAATGGATTCAAAACACATGGAGTGCAATAGATAAAGAACAGCCTGCAGGCCACACCACTTTTTCCTCGTAAGCAATGAAGGCAAATGTTTATTTAAGAACAGGCTTTGCGCCATTTACACCTTATACGTATTGAGGGACACTGTGGGCAGGTCCCCCTCAACTCCTTTGTTTTAAATATGCATCGCGCCGTCTCTACTCTCGAAAGTGTCTCAAAAGTGCTCCGGCGCTTTTATTAATATTTAAGAAAGGAACTTCAATCGAGACGCAATTTCTTTGGAGCGTATGTTATTTTCATACCTTTTTTACGACAAGACGTTTTACGTATAGGTGAGAGAGATATTTGGGGCAACTACTTTGAGGATAGTAAACGTTAGATCTGCTAATTGAAATTTTGAATATGAGCGGTCATTAAAATAGTGATTAAAACTAATCCAGCTTAGGTTATCAGTTAACATACTGAATGTTCGAAGTGGATAATTAGAGAGTCAATATAATATTAGTTCTGAACGAGAATTTACGGTCGAAGATGAGGATGTTAAAAGTAATTACTCACTCACTAGACTTGGGCATAGAACTAAGGATTAGATAGAAGTGGCAGTGGACCTAACCAAAGTGTACCATCAACTACTTATGTAGCCAATGAAGTAATAGCATCGAAAATACACGAAAAAGAAGATTTAGCAATCAACATACTGAACTGAGCATGAAACGGATAAGAAAAATGTATATTAAACTCATTTTCATAATGACGTCATTTAAAAACAACGTCATAATTTAAATATGACGTGCAAAGGTAATGTAATAACACGAACACGAACAAGATACAACTCAATTAAATCGATATCCAGTCAATTAAAATCAGAAGCTGTGATTACTGACACTGTCAATATAAATTGTGTTTGCGATCCACTTGTTTGTACGACGGGGACTTTAAAATGAAAACTGTAATTTCCATAGTATTACTTAATTTTGGCTTTTAATCACCTTTATTTCAGCGTTGGACGAGAGTTGAAGTTTAAAATGAAAAGCTACTTAGTTTGCAGCAATCGTAGAATTTAATCAAGAAGAAGGATCATATTGATCATACATCATAATCATCTGCTTAGCCTTGTCCCAAGTATGTTGAGGTCAGCTTCCAGTCTAACCGGATGCAGTGAGTATCAGTATTTTACATAGAGCGACTGCCTATCTTACCTCCACAGCCCAGATACTGAGTAATACGATACCATTTGGCAGGACTGGTTGTCAAACTTTCGGGTTTCTGACGATCCATAACGACGGTCAAAGATATACGGATGACAAAGATCGGCACCCATCCACGAGCCAATAGTAGTATAACCAGATCGATCGATTTGAACAGCTGCCCCTTGTTAGTGATTATAGGTGTTACATTAACACGTTAACTGCCTGGGTAAAATCAGAAAAAGTCAAAAATGTACTTAGTGTTATTTCACTTTAAATAGATTATTTATGCCATAAATACATTATTTATTCCAAAAACATGGCCGCCAGGCAGCAACGACATGTTCAGATTTTGTATGTGTTGTCGGTCATATAGTCCGACAAGGCCTGAATGGAACAGAAAGTGTCGGACAGATAGTCCGACATGGCAGTTAACGTGTTAAAAAGCTGCTAAACACAGCTCTATAACAGTCTTCTTCACGTAAACGGTTTAATAAGCACAGGCTTCTTTTTTCATTTCGACGGTACATCTATGTTTATTCTATTGTTTGACTACCTACCACATTTATTGCGAGCACAGTATAATATTGGGTATTCACAAGCAGTATAATGTTGATGAAAGCCGGTGACTGCTTCCCAATTCACAATAACCCCCAAAGTAAAAATATAAAGTCGTCTTTAATTTAGGGTAAAAACGTAATATTAATTAAATTGAACCTAAGCTCCTGCAAAATTAAGCTGAAAACTGTATGAGAACGAAAATAATTAAGTACTTAGCAACATATGATTGTAGGGGTGTTATGTGTCGTCTTATTGTCAGTCCATAATGAGACATTCTGGATGCAAGAGTTCCTGTCTGGCTGCTCGCATTGTTGTACATTCGTTTTTATTGTTTGCATAATTATTTTTGTAGAGACAAAAGGGATGTTAGCAAAGGTCGTGTTAGAAAGATGACGGTTTATGCTAAGATTTAAAGGGGTTCTATCTTATTGAACTGCAAATATTTACACTTATCTTACACTAATTTGAAGAAAAGCAAAGCTTTCTCTGTTTTTTCTCTGACTCCGGGTCACTTGAATCAACTTGAACAGTCATCTCACTTCCTTTAAAAAGGGTCCACTTAGCACCAGCAGCTAAAAAATAATTTTCAGTAACGCCAAAAATATTAAGTACCGTTAATGTTATTGTCACAGCGTACGAATCCTGAATTTCATTAATACAATGTCTTTGTGAGACGGTGGTTAAATGCAAATGTATGTTGAACGAGAAATTATACAATTAATTAAATTTTGTAACATTGTTTTGAATGTCGTGGTGTCTAGCTTATGTACCTTATTTACATGGACGCGCCATGTTTTCTAATATTCAAATTCATAACATGTAAGTTGCTAACTTGTGTATTTTTGACTGACGTCGCAAATTATTGTAAATTCTGTGCGTATGGTAGGGATGACTGACGGTTGGGAAATTATTTTAACTTATTGTTCGGTATTAGTTATTCTTGTTACACTTGAGATTACCTAATAATCTAGACTAACTGTATATTATGGAATTACAAAAAATCAGATATCCCCTTTTATATTTTTGAATCATATAATCATTTGCTTACCCTTTTTCCAACTATTTTGGGGTTGGTTTCCAGTTTAACCACCAGCAAAATATGGTTAAGACATTTATTTATACCAGTCCTACATGGAACGGTATTTTTGAAAGAATGAAAAAAAAAAGCCAAATGACCTAGTTACAGCAGGATTTAAATACACCTTCAATGGTAATTAAAATAAACGATCTCCATTTCACTCTCTAAATTATGCACAGTCTAAAAGCAAGTAATTAGGCAGGTGCAAGAAGAAAAAAAAAACACAAAAGCCCCGCAATAGAGCATTAAATATAGTACCGTTAGCTAATGCGGTAATGCGAGTAGTGTACAGAGTAGCGCAGCCAACCTGCGCGGAGTAGCGAAAGATGCAATCTGCATACATTAGCCTAACGTCCCTTAGTTTTGACACCTGCTCTCAGCTACTATGAAAATACGGCTGCTAGATGGATGGCGCAAACATGTCAAGAGTAAAGGCAGTTGTTTCAAAGTTGTGAGAGTCGCCTGAAGAATGTATTGTTTCACTCTCTCGTGAGTCGGACTGCGAAAGCTTTTAACTAAGTGTTAAATTGTTGTTTGTAAGTTGTTTGGGAATATTATGGATAGGTATGTTGGCACATGCTATGTTAAGTGTAGCTTCGAATTTCAAGATCGAATTTAAATTTTATTTGGCTATGTATGTAATCGTGTTTGTGTTTTCTTTTAATCTTCATTATCAACACACTATCAACCAGAATCTGCATCATTTCGTAGGTACTAATCTATTGCTTCATATAATTGAAAAATTTGTCTGCTCAGTAACGGAAATAACGCAATGAATGTCTTTGAACTGCCGATAGAAAGCCATTCCTACTGATCGTGTGTAATTATATTACCGCGCACAATACAATACAAGGTACTTTAATTACAATATAATTTGGATCAGTAGTGAATTGGAAGTTACGTCCATATTGGTAGCACCCAACCAACATAAGTGCAGATGCCTAGATAGCAACTACTTATTATAGAAGAGCATCTAAATTACAAGTTATAACGAGTCCAACATTGTGTTATACACAATTTACGACGGCATTATGGCTCTGAGCTGGAGGTGCAAGCTACCATAAACTAGTACCCCACTGAAGCAAACACCTTAAATACTTAACAGCTCAGTTACGGAGTCAAGTTTAAATGCTCGCCCAGGTCGAGAAGGGTTGTCACGTCGCGGCACATTTTAATAATGCACCCGTTCGTTTAGTATGAAAATTAGCTGGCGTGTGGCTGCCCTGCGCGCCTGTCGCTTGTTTTATTGATGGTGCAACTACGTTGGTGTAGACACCTCTATCGGGCTTCGGTAATTAATGCGACGTTTCACCTTCACTGTAAATGCAGACGCTGTAAGCTTTGACAATTTTTAACTTGATTGCCAAATGGCTCGTGGGTACCCGCCTTTGAAACGTGGAGGAAATGTGGCAAAAAAAACTCCATTCGCAGAAATTATGGTAATGTAATTTCATGTTTACGATTTTCTACTTTGTATTTTACATAATCCGACTAATATTATAAATGCGAAAACTTGTATTTTTGGATGTTTGTTGATCAATCACGTAAACACGGCTAAACGGATTTGTACGAAATTTCGGACACAGATAGTTTATAGCCTGAATTAGCACATAACATACTTTTTATCCTAGAAGTATGTTCCCGAAGAATAATTTCCGACCTCTACGCGGAATACCCAGTTTTGAATAAAATAATTCTCAATCCTTAATAATGTTCATAAAGTAGAAATACTTCCTTAAGCTCAAGATTGTCAATCAGGCAACTTAATCTATTCATTAAACCAATATTATCTGTCTTACCCGATTTATAAAGGATTTCAATCTTGTGAGTTAGATGTCACTTAACAGATTGAAGTCCCTCAGTGAACATTGTTCCATTAGACAAAAAATAATTAATCAATCAATCGACTAAGCCAGCCACCCCCCGCTACACATAGGGCTCTACCAAATTACTTCACAACTCTCGGGAGTACCAAGTCCCATTCCATTTTATATTATAATCAAAACGGCTGAACAGATCATACAAGAAGGTGGCGTACTGAAAGACTACGCTTTAGATTAAAATATAGAATATTTGTATTTATGCTACCGCACTTATGATCGCTTACTGTACATGAATTAGTTCTTCTAAGGCGCGAGTGAAACCGCGGGCAAAAAAAAATATAAAAACCAATTTTAAAAACCACGCTTTTGTATTAGGAAAAAACAAGAGACAAGACAATAATGATCACGTACAAAGTCTATGAAAGTTAATCTATTTCAATTTTTGTTTTCAATGTATGGTCTCCTCTATCTTGTCGATGGATCTTCACCCAATCGCGAACAAGTACCTTGACGCCTGCAAAGCCGATACGTGACTCGATTCTCTATAGATAATCTTTGTAAGTTGTTTTAGAGGGAAAATGTACGAGTAACATCGGGTACATTACGTGAACGTCTACAAATTACTACCTGAGTATCAATGTCCAACTTTAACCTGTTACTTTATCAGGTAGCAGATTTGTAAACATCGATATAGTATTTTTTCTCACGAAACGACGCGCGCTTTCCTTGTAGTAACAAAGTGTACAAACCAAAAACACCCTGTGAATGTGTGTGAATACGAGTACCAACAACACGTAACCCGCACACACACACTTCCGACTTCGCCATTATCTTGGATGGTACCGAAAGCACCTTTGCATACACACACATGTACAGCGTATTTGTACACTTGGTAACCACAATAAAAGCACGCGTCCCTTTGGGAGATACAAATACAAGTAAAATACTGTACAAATTTCTAAAAGCCTGTACAGTATTTTAACTCCGCCTAATTTCTCTGTCTTAGCCTAGTTTGAATAAATGACTTTTAATTGTTTTTTATTTTTATTACTTGGGCAGGAGAATCTCATACTACTTAAACACCTACACATTACTACGTAAATAATATTGTTTTTTATCGTTTTCCAGCGGCTTCGTACGCTTGGAAGTCGAAAAGAATCCTGATAATAATGTTGAATAATTACAAAGGCCAGTATCATACTAGATAATACCTATTTTGATCTTAATTAGTGGCTATCTCTCAATTGCTACTAGGCTTTCTATTTATTTTAAAACAGTAGAAAGCAGATAATACAAAAAGAGTACCTTGAAAATATTCTCTGTTCAAATAACAATTAAATCCCAACATATCAACGTTATAATTAATTTGTTCGAAACTTTATGTAAAAGTGAAACCACACGTTTACATTGTAAATGTTATGTGCGGGCCAAGGGAACAATGTTTTAAAGTCAACAGCGGGCTCCTGAAATATTCACACAACTGGAAATTCAATTTGAAGTTTCCACGTAAAAGTATTAAGGTAGTTTAGTGTTCCTCCATTATTATAACAGTGGCTTCGAGACTACGGCCGAGCATATTTTTAACCAACTTCTGTTATTAAGTTGACACAAACTGCAAACAAGTTGGTCGTTCGTCAACTTTGGTCTTGAAACTTTACGACCTCAGCGCAATTAATAAAAGAAATGGTCGTAGAATCTGAACTTAAGGCTATGACACTCGCGAGCTTGTTTCATAAGTACAATAGCCCACTCGGAAGAGCGAGCAGAGCGAGCAGACTGTTTTGTGGTAACAATGGCACCAGTAATTTGTAGCCACAGTTCACTGTGTCCGCAGTAGCACTTCATCTTGTACATTTTTAACTTCGATCTAAAATTGCCATTCGAAAATCGATGTCCGCTTCATCCGTAATTCAAGCAACTTGTATTCACTTTGTGTTCTCCTGTGCTCATTTATTATTCCCGCATGTTGTTTGACCAAAGGACTAAACGCAGTCTAGCCCTCATAAATAATATAGTCTGCCATTTTCTCCAGTTTCCCATCAGGCAGGAGCGCCGAAGCGATTACTTCGCATAAATCAAACAGATTTGAATGCGGACCGCCGCGTCGTGCGGCTGTTACCGATGTAGTGCCCATTAAAGCTTATCCTTTTATTTTGATATTCCATTCGCCACCACTGATTGTTTGCTTTCGCCTTCTTCTTCTTACTGCATTATCCAGCAGCGCTACAATCTTCTCAAAGTAACCGAGCATCACTCGAACACATTGTTTCGTTCATTTCGTACTCACGCCCACATGAACATTTGCGTAAATTAAACATTCATGAGCTCAATTACCTTCGACATGCAAAGAGAGGTAAACCTAATTTATAAGAACGAGGATAATTCGTTTTTACGTTACAAAATTACGTTTTAGTATAGAACAGAGACAATATCGGTAATAAGACGTGAGTGATCCCGTACCATGTCAAAACCGTTACGCGTGCCGTTACAAATTTTCCGGGTTCTTTAACGGGATTCATTCATAACTCACGGTCGAGTGGAGCCTTCGAATATTTCAAGCTGTAGAGGCCCCACCCCTATAAATTCCGCGCCTCGGGTTGCCAAATTAGGCGCGAGGAACGTAGACTTATGCCCCCCATTACCCCAGGCCAGCCGAGTGAGACTTTTAAGGAAACTTTCCACGTCCTGTCGCAGGTGTTGTAGTCATAAATAATAATTCCCTTGTGCGTTGAGCGTTGCAAAGTTCCGATGAAAACTTATGAATCATAACAGGAACGAATGCCATGTAGGCTATTGAGCGGTTCAATTCATAAAGGGCTCATGATTTGCTTGAAATGACGCATAAGTATAACTGTTAAATCGAAATTTGGTTTATTGACAAGTCATCATCATAATCTTTTTTGTCAGCCGAAAGATCCAGAAAGTCCAGCGCTGGACATCGGCCCCTCGGCACCCCCCAGCTCCGCCACTTTGATTGGTTCTGTGCTTTCCACATCCAACAAAAGTAAAGTATATTCTTATTTGCAAGAGAATTTCCTAAACAGTATACATATGCATCCAAATTCGAAACGCCATCCATCCACTAACTCCCACAAATGCAATATAAAACTTCTACAATCTTGTGTGATCACCTCTGAAGCAATTATGTGGGTCGCATACTGTTCCGATGTAGAACACATTTGTACTAACAATCGAATGAACTTCCACCCAATTTACTTTATGTGTAACCCATTATTATAATTGCTACACAGTTACAAAGTTGGGAGCCGCCGCCGACGCGATGTGAACTGAGGCGAACTGACTCAAATACAAATTATATTCAAGTTTGTTCTTTTAAGTTGAAATGACTTTAAGTTCAGCCTTATGGAAGAGCTTTTACTTTTCTACCTAATGTAATTTAGTGGATTTTTACGGTCAGATGTTTTTGATCGACTTATTGCCACAAAATTTTCGCTAAAAGCACACTGGTATTTCGAATTTAACACAATTTCTACTGAAATTATTATCTAGACAAGTGTCAGTTTTAGAAAAGTGAGATATGCATCGTGCGTAACATGCTCCAGAGCTGGAGGACAAATTCAAATCTACATTTCAAATATGGCTACACAGAATAACATTTTGATAACAATACTATATTTAAATCTACAGTTGGTAAAATGTTAGCGTTCAAAATATTTGGATTATATTTCACAGTGATGTAGAGTGGGGATTTAATGTTTCACTAGCATGTTTGTTTTCAGAATATGATGAAAGGAAAACAAACGAATTGGGGGTGAAATGAAGTGCTCTGAATCTATATCAATATTTGGCGTGACAATCGTCATTGGGAATAATCGAGGGAACAACAACGGGTCGGTGCCTCAATGACCGGTAATTTAGCGGGAGTAATTCCGACAGGCGAGCGTTTGGTGGATTTAATTTTATGTCGGATAAACCTTCCACGGAAATAATTTATGGAAACCACCGCGTGACCCCAACACGTCCTGCATCGGCGAGATTTGCAAAAAATGGCTGCACGCTACATCACACACGTGCTAGCTAGTAAATATTTAATTATTATTTTATAAACCAACTGAGAACTATTGAAAACTGCAAACTAGATGACTACAATACAGTTTGTTTTGTTAAAATACAAATCTAAAATGGCTTCGGTTTGTGCTTCAATCTTTGATCTTTAAACATAAATAAAGTTTGATTTATTGTATTTAAATTTATAAGTAATGGTGGTATTATTGGAACCCTTGTATGTAAGGGGAAGCCTATAACAAACTTGTTTGAAGGTATTGTTGATCAAGGTTGGAAGACTAAGAAGTACGAGAGTCGTGTACAATGTTCAACTTAACATTTGTTTCGCGAGATGAAACAGAGCAATTGAATTAATTCAATCGGAGGAACTTTGTATTCAGCCTCAAAGACAATTGTTTCTGCTCGTGTTGCTGAAATAAAGGAAGCCTCAAAGGGTTTAGGCAATGATCCACGAAATGATTAATATGGTTGATTCGATCTCACAAGCTAGCAACAAGTATTAGCTGCTTATACAGTTGTTATAATGTTAGAATTTAATAAAGATAAGAAGCCTCTTCGCACAAAGCTTCTTAAAATGTAAATCACTCGGTGCAACATTTATCATACTTTCGGCTTTAAACTTTTAAGTTCGGGGAAAATTCTTAATGTTGCCAAAAAAGTTCGTATCTTGGTCATAACAGTAAGTACGGATCTATAAATATGTGGATTCCCTCCTGATAATCCTGCCATCATTCATGTGATCTCGGTATAACTTATGTTAATGAGGGTTTCATGTGGCATACAAAGTTGTCAAGTGCGTGAAAACGTCTTCTTCATACTCGCACATTTAAAAAATGTCGCAAGGGACTCAGCTGCGATATATTGAGTCATATCTTGTCCAATTAATGTCTGTTTGTTTTGCATTTCCCTTGCATCTCGGAAGCAGTGAGGGCGTAATAAAACGGTCACAACAATGCGGATCACGTCACAGCGGAATTATCTCGCAGCGCCAGAGACGATCAATTACACTGACAACGAGCACGTGGAAAAAGGGCGGACGACTCTCCAGGAGGCTTTTATTTTAAAACGCTTTTTGCAATACAGACCTTACGCTCGTGTATTTTAAACTGCTTTTTGTTTAAACTGTCTGGTGCGAGGGTAGTAATCGTAAGACCAATTAGGCGTAGTGGAGGCTGTTCAACGACAGTCGTTTCGTTCCCCGCTTAAAGACTCAACCTCTGCCTTTATTACTAGTATATTGTCATCATTATCGTCTTTAGTTTTTGTGTACTAAATTCCTGTACTTGTAACTTGTTTGTGTAACTTTGAGTGAACAAATCTGAGCTCGTTGATCAGTCTAAAAGTACCGCCTAAATACGCAGTCACGCGAAGACTCCATTTTGTTCGCTACACACTGAGTGTTATGTTTGAGCGTGTCTATATAAATCTTCTCGAACAGAAGCAATATATTGTAGTAAGTACTCCCACTCGTCTTGTAATCTTCGCGCAGCTCCAAATGAAATACTAATTGTATTCTCAGAACATGTTAAATGGTACCCACATGTTGTTGTGTACTGTGAAGGGAGTCAATAGACACTACGGTTGATGACTGTGTATTTAATGCTAACAATGCTACGATGCTTATATATACTAAAATTGTTTGTATACATATATTAAAGCTGCTTTTAATTACTCTTGTTATGCAAGGTACAAATAGTACGGTGAACTTTTGTTTTAGCTGTTGTTATGGGAAGATAAAGATAATTTAATTCAGCTGCCAAAGTTTTCATATCAGAACTTAATTTCTTTTAGGCATATCAGTAATATTGATAACGGGGATTTTCTCTCTTTAACAATATAAATCCCGAAGTCGATCTATTTGCAATTTAAAATCCTCATCTTAACGTAGGTATTCTATTCCAAAACGTCTCTAAGTAGACTCAACAGATTGAAGTGTGTAATGCGATGACATTTCCGCGAGTTCCCGCAATCCGAGCTCAGAGGGTAGGTAATAAAACAGTGACAAGCGATAGGACGGGATCGAGTCGGAACAAAATTATCTTGTGGAGACAATGTAGATCAATTATACGGGGCGGCGGGAATTAGAACGGACGGTAAACCGGCGAGTAGGTGGAGATTTATACGGCAGAATTTATAATTTGCTTAAGTACGTACGCTTTTCTGTACAGGTTGAGCTGATTTCAAACGGGATCAATGCGATTTGCATTTTCTCCGATAAAAGAAACACAGAACAGACATCTGTGGAAAATTACACAAGCATTGTTTGTGACAGGTAACCTACAAACATATGCATTTAAACTGTCAGAAACACATATTCGACCGAATGAATTACTTTTATAGCAAAACTTAGGGTAAGTAGGCAGGCCTAAATACACACTAAGTTACCGTTTCGGAAACGTAGTAGAAAACGTATGAACCTCTGACCAATGTTATCTTCCCAAAATTGGCTTATTAACACAAAGAACAGTTTATATGGGCTCTATCATCACAATACGTAACGTACGATTTATTCTTTGGGAGATTGCTATTTCCCAAAAGATTATTTGTGATATTTTCACAAAATATTATTTTTACAAAACAAAATGACATTAATCAACAATAGTAATCCACAATTAAGCATTGGATTATACTCAATTAAACGGTATCGAGCACTTTTGTTATTTCAATACAAATAATTTTCATAAATATGTAAGCTCGGGATTTGAATATTTCGCAGAAATGTGATAAAGCTGATATTTTATTTATTGCGAAAGCAGTATGTTGATTGACTGATATACATTTAATATTATCTGCCATGATGTACTCATACTTTGATTTATAAATCAGTACCTGGATGACCGAGCTTCGCTTGGTATTTTTTTTTGGCAAATTGTGTTTTTTATAAATTATATTTAAATACAAATCGCATTTTGTTACTTTTCTTCGAATAAAAAATAAAAACAAGTTTCTGTTTAAGTTGATTATTGAAAACACGAATAAAACGATATTTTCTAAAAATGAATCCTAGCTAAATCGATTTATCGCCCTCGAAACCCACTGTATACTAAATTTCATGAAAATCGTTAGAGCCGTTTCCGAGATTCAGATTATATATACTGGGTGTTAGTGTAAACACCGTTATCCTTGAAACCAGTGATTTGGTTTCGTTAATAGAACGTAAAATCAATGAAAAAAAAACAACTTTTTTTTTTAAAGAAAATCTGCATTTTTCCACAAGAATATTTCACCCTATGCGCGAGGGCAACAAACTTCGGGAACTACACCTACACCGCGTGCGAACTGCACGACGCAACGCCGACACGGGTCGCGACCCCGCAGTCAGTCAGCTGGCAGTCTCGCTAGCGATCGCACGTAACGCCGCGTCTTAGCGTCCGTCGCTCATTTCTCGCGCGTGAATTGTGTTACAATGTCTTACACAAATGAACAGTGGACAATACTCTCCTCATCGATCGTCAACATCCATATCATTTCAGCCGGTCCAAGAACTAAATGATAACGATCGCATACCACGGATGGTATTTTCGCAGTGGCTTATCAATAACCTCGATAACAACAGAATGTTGGACGGGGAACCCATTTTGAACACGTGTTGAGGTTAATGTAAGTCGGTAAGTGTTGATATTTTATTCAGTCAGTGTAAATTTAATTTAATTTTTAATTAAACTGTACATAAAATTGTGATTAACTTTTTAAATACGCCAAAAGTACCTACCCAATGGTTTGGTTTATTAAAAACAAAATGTTTTCAAATCATTTAGAATCCAAAGCCATTTCGAATCAAATTTACATTTAGACTCGTCACGGTAGGTATTTGTGGCTGTCCTAAGCCATATGATGGGAAAGTTACATCACAGGTAATGTGTATTATTTTATGTGTTGTGTGGACGGAACGGCTGGCGATCGTTGTAGTGATTACGTCACTGATGCGCATATCCATGAATTTGCGGGCGGTCTGGGATAAAATCTGTTCTAAACCTTTTTAGGAATTTTTATTTTTTATTTTTTTAACTCGCTCTGTTATTTTATATTTAAGTCAAATTACCCATGGGTTAAGTGACAACGGTGTTTACCCTTACAGTCTGTATACATATCAAGGATTGCTCGTTTAAAGATATAAGATAAGATTACTAGCTTCTGCCCGCGACTTCATCCGCGTCAAATATTTGCTCCCATGACTCTTCCCGTCGCATCGCAGCCTGCCAGTTTTCGTCACTTTTTTTGTTGCTGCTCCGCTCCTTTTGATCGTAGCGTGGTGTTATATAGCTTATAGCCTTCCTCAATAAATAGGCTACCCGACTCAAAAAGAATTTTTGAATTCGAACCAGTAGTTCCTGAGATTAGCGCGTTCCACCCCCCATTTTAGGGAAGTGGGGGGTTAGAAAGAGACAAATAGTAGCCTATGTCACTCTCCATCCCTTCAACTATCACCAGTTAAAAAATCACGTCAATTCGTCGCTCCGTTTTGCCGTGAAAGACGGACAAACAGACATACACACTTTCGCATTTATAATATTAGTATGGATAATCCACAGATATAGTACGGAATAAAGTTTTACTGCTGCCAAGAATAGCCCATCCCTCTGACAAAGTTACCGTAAAAAGTAATTAAAAGATTAGCAAACCTATAAGTTCCAAGGAAAACGTGAGAATGGCGTAAGTGGGTCTCCAACTTAGCCAATTGCAAAAAAACGAAATTAATTTAAATAAAATTAATAAAATGGTTGTCAATTAAATTCAAGTTATACGGGATGCACAGTGTGCCGCGTGCCAAACGCGAATTAAATACTAAAGTGTCGCGATTACCTACCGAAGCCGACCCCAAAGCGCTATTAAGAATTCAGCAAACGAATTGGGACATCGAATCGACAAAATTGAGCTCGCCTCATCTTTTCTTACATCGTGTGTTTTCGTCCCCAAAGTACAAATATTTTAATATTTCTCTGACTCCAGGGAGGAGACCGCTGTTTTGATCTACAACTCACAAAATACACATTTTTTTCAGTACAAACATAGAATATTCTTCTTCATTTCTTTATGGGGCATAACTTTGTGAATACGTCGCTGAATAATACGAAAATCTTTTATGAATGAGATTTTTGGGAGGGTGCTCCAGAAGGGCCAGCGGGGCAGCGGAGCGTTGAGGTGAAATATGTTCTGTAACTCACCCGTGCGTTACGGACTTAAGATAATAAACAGTACCTGAAACAGACAAAGGAGAATCATTAATATACAACGAATTTTGATATTAACAAAATCAAGGTTTGCACTTAAATAAAATAGAACGTTGATAGAAGATAGAAATCTCTTAAATCATAAGCTTTCGCATGAAAGGATTTCAAAGGTAGAGAGAGTAAAATTATGTTAGGTTAGGATATGCTGACCTTTGATTTATTAATTTTAGTATATTCACGCACCGCTGGCGATATCTTGATCGAGTATTTCTTTTAGAGGCAAAACCTTTCAATCTAAAACTTACACTGTTTATTCTAAACGAAGAATTAATTATACGGAGTGTCGAAATAATATGATTAAAACGTAATTCTAAAATGAATCAACCGTCAAGTAATGAGGTTCAAACATTTTGACCCGATCTTCATTGACCCGCTGTCATACGGGCCACGTCTGTGGGCCGGTCAAGTGCTTTAATTGTATGGTCATGTACAGTAGATGCTACGAGACATTAATTATATCATCTGTATTAAATTACCGAGTAATAAATAAAATGGGTGACGAATAACATGGATCTAGCGTTGGAATACAACCAAATGGTAATTTTTTTTTTCTCTCTAGGTATGCTTCTCTAAAGACGTATATATAACAGAAACAATTAATTTACTAAAGTTTGGTATTCATAAAATAAGATAGAAGTCCCTTTCTCGGCTAACAGTTGATCTTGTTGCCTATACGTGTATATGGATGATATCATTCTGCATTCAAGTTACAAAATGGACATTTGATTGAATGATACACCATGAACCCTATTGTGTGCAAGGGACCAAAAATGGTTGCGAGTATCATCACCTCGGCTCCGCACACAAAGGATGTTTGCAAATCTCTCACAGTAAACACTAAGTGATCGGATCAATGTAACCTTGTTCTTACAGCTGCCAGAAATGGCGAGATACAATTAATAGTCACGTAAATATACTTAACTATAACGTACCGCATTATATTGAAAAATATAATAGTATTTCTATCTCTTTAATACGAAATTTTGCCACAGAATGTTAAAGGTCAAAAAGCAAAAATTGGATGGAATTACCCATTTTTAGGGACAAATATTTTAAACACGTTTGAAGGGACATCGTAACGTTTTTAACCGAACCTAAATCCTTTTACTTTACAAAAAGAAACACCATTTCCCGGGACTAAAGTTATTTTATAACAACAATGAGAAAATTGGCGACAAAAAACGACCTACATGATGCGGTGTCAACAAAGATAATATATATCGTGGTATCAGGGTGCCTCCATCGCTATTGTTGTCTCTAAACGCGGCCATGATCCCGGGATCGCCAGCCCCGGACTCGTTTGTCCCGGGATATCCTTCGGCAAACATCGACGAAACCCGAGATTCACTAGACCTTTACACAAGTGCTTTGTTGAGTCGCTGGAGGATATAAAAATATAAATATAAACGTCTTTTTTTCTCACACCATATTTGAGCTGGTGTTATATTGGACGCGAAGATTATTTATTGTTCCATCGCATCGCGGGATAATCCTATATTGTCGTCTCATCGTTTGCTATATTTTGCCTTACAATAAACTTACTCTTGTTTCCTATTATTGATATAACGAGGAAACGATTATGTTTCGATGTTTTTGGAAAGTCGGATCAAGTTTGTTAGATGTGTCTCGGTCACGAAAAATAAACCCAGTATATATTTAGGTTTAAATAACATGGTGCTATTTTACTTCAGTCAAGTATAACATAAGTGGTGTTATGTTGTATCATTATGAGGTGTACGTGGCCAAATAATAATAGCTGTACGTGTCAAACGACGGTTAAGCTAAGCTCCCCACGGCTGGTTTGTGGATGGGAGACCATCCATTTTCTTCTAAGACCCTCCTATTTGTTACTACTAGTCAGAAGCCTGAAAGTCTGACAACCAATCTTACCATGGGATTTCCTATTACCCAATAATGGGGTTGTGGAGGTCAGATAAGCACTCGCTCCATGTAAAATACGGGTAAATTCAGCTGCACCCGGTAAGACTGGAAGCCGAGACCAACATTATAGTTGGGAAAAGGCTAAGCAGATTATGTTAGATCATTACAACCACTTGCCTATCACATTACGGTCTATTAATTCGTTATTACACGTCGTTTGAGGTTATTAGCCCAATACATTGATAAGGTAAGTGAGTAATAATCAGTTGATAAGGATACGATACGATAGTTCCCTACAAGCATCATGAAACAAGTGACAAATATAGCCGTTCATAAAACTGTAGTTTCAGAAATGCTGTTCAAAGATCACGTCGATTCCTCAAGGAGTGTAAAAAGACGACAGAGCCAACTTTGCACGGAAACATCCAATAAAACGAAGTGTGCCATAGTACCGGGTGCACGTAAAAAGTTTGCCCGTGTACGACTAGTCGGGCCTCCGGTCGCACCAATCGCGCGACGCGCGACTTGTCGGCACAACTTCGATATTAGTTCGCGCGTGATCGATTTAGCAGGCCAGTTTGACAGTCGCGATAGTGACAGATGACGCAGACGCCATCCATATCGCACGGGTGATTTGTCTTCAACTTTACCTAAAGACAGTTGTTTTTTCACTGCTCTCGGCGCCGATCATTCCCAGAGGCTAACTTTTATCTATAAAGAGCGATGTGTCCCGACGATGCCTACTTTATCTAGGTTATTGTCACTTCGAGGCACATCAATTTCGGTTTATATCATAAGCGAATAACCCCGTTCTAAATTGCCGAAACAATATTCTTAAAATACAATATGTCAAGGAAACCCTACGGAGTTCTATATAAATACGGGCATATAGATAGATCTGAATCAATATCGGGTTGTTTATTTTCGGAGAGACTACGGCCCACGGAGAAAAACATTAGCCATGTTATTAGCACCTTATTTCACCGTAATAGGCATTACATCGTGTCGCTTTTCTGGGCTGTTTGCCTCAGGAAAGTGTTGAACGCCTTCACTGTCATTCCCGTGATTAATTTGTGTCGGCTCTGTCGTGCTAATGGGCTAAAATAATTTAGTGGGCGACGCTGATTATTTATTGTCAAGCGTCCTGGTTAACATTTGCTAAGCGATTTATCGTTAATACTACGACAATTATAATATTATCACACCATCTATTCTCGGCAGACTAATAATTTGGTATCGCGGTTAAATTGCAGTTCAGTTTACATCCTAAATGATTTTAGACTAACATATTTTCAGGGAAACAGAGCAAATACGTCTAGTATTTAGAAAATTCTCAATTTACACCGGAAAATAACAATGGAATAGTTTACAAACAAAATACAGTGTAATTTCAAATTAATTTGCCAATCAATTACAATATGATATGTATTAGCGTGCAATGATTAGTTACACATTCAATATTGTGTGTGTATGCAAATGATGCTGATTACACATTGTTTGCTTAGTCCGCTATTACTGAACACGGCCGGACAATGGCGGCGGAGATCGAAAGCTAACAATTGAATGACAATATAAATTTTAGATTGAGCTTCATACAGGCACAGATTATTATGATGAATCGGTAGGCAGTACTTACCTACGTTATTGTTTGCGTAAGATGCTGGCAATCGAATAAGTATTTTGTTTTTTTTTTAAGACAATGGAGGACGACAAGCGAGTAAGACAATACAGAAGGTATTTCACTAAGGGCACTGATTTTAACGTCACTTGAGCACTACTAACCGCAATTAAAATAAAATTTTGATAAGTCGGTTTCGGAGGAACTGTTTATCAATATTATTTATTGTCCCCGAACGGCACCTGCATGCAGTTTGTAGTGATAGAACGTATGTATTCCTTGTACAGGACATTACTAACTATGTCTAACATTTATCGAAACGGCAAGGGCGTGTCAAACCACACAGTTTATAGCTCCGTTGTCGTTCGTAATTAATGTGGTTAAATAATAACGTATGCATTTTGCTTCATGTTCATCACTGAAATGTTGCCATCTCTTTCGAAAAAATTTCGCGATCCTGGCAGAATTATAGGTGGCTCAGGCAGGTGCGATTCAGTCAAATCTGCTGTTGAAATCAGTGCTCTGAGTGGAATACATACAATAAAGGTTTAAAAACAGGCTTTAATAAAACATCTTGCCTACATACATATTATAAATATTGGTACACAATTGAAATGATGAAACGTGAAGTTAATTTCCAATGGACTTCATAAAGAATGGGGGACCGCCACCAAGGGGCTGTTTCTGGCATTTATCAAAAGGAATTGCATGATGTTGACTTTACAAAGCGTCGGTTTCAGATATAACATTACACACCATTTGAAGTTGGTTTTCCTTTTTAGTTTTCACCATTTTCAATAAAGGTACACTGACGTACAACACAAAAATGTGGCATGGGCCTGAATTTCATGTCGTTTTCAGGTGTGACACGAAAACCTAATGTACATGTAGGTGGGTAAATAAACACCGGAAGAAGGCTTTCTGCCATCACATAATGTATGGGCGTAGCTAAGGTGGGGCAAATGGCAAGCAGCACTTTTCCTGATTGGCCGCGAAAACACGACTAGAATATTACGATTTTGTTAGAAAAAATATGCTTTTGGAAATGTAGACCATAGTGGTTATCGGGAAAATTAGAATTTTAACTTAGTTTTAATTTAAAACAGCTGACACCTTTTCTAAATATTGCTTAAAAAAAATTATAGGCTTAGTTTATTTTTTTGGATCATTTACTCGGAAATGTTTTGTTATTAGAGTAAGGGGTCTTGTTATGCTAATTTGAGTATTTAAATGTGTAAAACGAGCCACTCATAAACTCCTTAACAAAATCCAATTTCACACAACCACCAACAAAACTCAATATTTCACAAAATAACCTCACAACATCCATTAGCGAAAGGCATTCTGATTCCCTCCGACTATAATTAAAGTCTCAATGTATAAAGAACAAACTTGGGTCGCATCAACGTCACGCAACAGCTAACTTGGAAGTGAAAAGCCGCCAGGAATACGATGTAACTTGTCTGATTTCACTGAAACTTGCCTCAATCGGCCGACTTGGCTCCAACTTTTCACACAACAGATCGGCAGCCGAGCAACAATACTTCGGGAAACAAAAGAGCTCTTCAAAATACTTATACACTGCCGTTCAGATTAAAGGGTGCTCCTTATATATTTCCTCGAAGCTTTGTTGTGGTAGTTCGTAGTGAGGACTGTTGTTTAATCTAATTTCATTTACCGGTCTCGTTTTAATTAGCTGTGTAGCATTTGTGTTTATTTGGCTGCAATAATTATACAGAGCTGTATTGTGTATTTTGCTGAATTGTTAATTTAATATTAAATTGTTTACTGTAAGTATGCACATAAATCATATTTCAGAATATAATAAATGGAATAGTTTTGTATTTAAACATAACTTTTATGAAATAATAATTAAAACGATTCTCTACTGAAATATATTAAAAGGACCAACTTTATTGTTCAAAATATGTCTATTTAACTTTGATAATAATTTAACTAATATCGAAGTGACTCCATTTAACTTCTCGAAAGTGTACGCCAAAAACTGGAGTACCGTCATCACTTAAGATTAGTTTCGTATAAAGCAGCTGCTATTAAAAGAGCATCAAGTTTAATTTTAATAGCATTAAGAGGGCGCCAAGGGCCTCGACAACGTAAAGCATTTGGCGGCATTATACGTCTGACTTTAGTGGTATACCTACACACGTTACCGAGCATGTTAAGAACATCTGAGAATACCCAGGGCTTAACTGCCTCTGCGTAATATGCAGTTATATAGGAGTATATATAAATTGTTATAAGCGTAGCAAGTTTAATTCAAGTTTGTGGCCACAGGTGCTTTCATGTGTACGTTTGTGTCAGCGTCAGACCCTTCATCTTGGCCTCATTTGCTCTCCTTGGGGTAATTTCTTGCCGGAGCGCCTAAGGAGCATCGTTACATTCCTTCGCGTGTGTGATTAACTGTATTTATATTGTTGGAATTACCTTTGTTTTAAGAGTGGTATAGTCTTGTTATTCTCACCCCACGTACCTTTCGTCCCCTTGGAGTCACAAGAGCAGCTTACGTCGGATTTACCCGATCGATGATTGTGGAATTGTGGGTATTGCAGCGGATTGCGAAACACGTTTACCTTAGTGTAGACTTTTAGTTGTATATAGGTGACATTGAACGCGAACGATGTGCTCCGGTTAGACCTACATAATTAATAGTACCTAAATGGAAGAAAGGTTGTTTAACAAAATAAAATCTTTAACCTCTCTAGAAGCACTTACCTGACCAGATTTTTTGTGTTTTATAACCGATGTTTCTATTTAAAAAAAAAACTTTTAATTAAACAAATTGATGAGACATTCGTAAATGAAACAATAATTTAATTATAAATTGTCCAACGGGTGTAAAAATATATTTGCCTCTATTTGTCTTTCATTAAAAACGAAATTGGTCGGAAAAAACAGAAATAATATTGACCAAAATAGCCACACATCTCTCTATTATTCCGTTCCAATATTTACGAGCATAAAAATGGGTACAGCGTATTTGTAACGCTCGTTACAAAATATTCGAAGGTTATTTCTCTCGACCCTTGTAAGGCTGGCTTAAAGGGACTTGCCGAGATCGATGCGAGCCTCAGACCTCGACTTATATCGTTTTGTAAAAATACGCTACAAAAAGTAGACACGCACGACGCATGTTTGTATGAAAAAGGTTTGATAAAAAGTGTCTGAAAAGCAGAGCATCATTTAAGTAAACAACTATAATAGTTTGACGTATACCCATTATTTAAATTAATCGCTTCAATTTAAGTTGTAGCTGGTGAAAACGATTTTAATATAAAATAGCGTACCGTAATTTTATATTAAAATAAAGCCCCATTAAAAAAAATTATAACAATATTTATCTAAATTGCCAATTCAAAAATATTGTACCTCTAAAATGGAATAGTGAATGTTTTTGTCCGCAAGTGTAGAGCGTGGAAGTAATGCCCTTGTCGTGCCGAATGAACTGTAACTATTGTTTTTATCCGCGGAGCTAACAGTTCGAGGATAACAGATGGGGAGGCTTGTACATTTTACAACTTTATATATGCTACATATGTTTTATATGGGTATCTTTCTTGCCTTTTCAAGATTGAAGAGGCTTTGTATGGAAGGGATTTTTTTAGTAGCAGAACTCCAGAACACTATAGTTTAGTGAAGACAGTACTGAAACAGGCTGTAATATCTTTACAAAATGCAAATTTTTATTGTATCCCACTGTTGGGCAAAGGCCTCTCCTTTATCCTTCCAAACATCGGGATGTCGTCTACCCTGCAAATCTTATTAGATCGTCACGTGACCTTTGCCGTGGTGTGACGATAATACTAAAATAAGTATATAGTAAATATAAATTATTTTTATAGAAACATAACACTAACCATAGAATATTAAACAAATATTTTTCAACTAAACTAGAGGTAAAACAAACAAACAATATTCCCATTTCCATTTCACATGTCAAAAGCCAATTTGAATTCTTGAGCCACTTCGAAAATACACATCAGAACACGAACACAAAGCAACAAATCGAGCTTATGGAATATTAAAACACAAAGTACTGTGGAAATAGCTACGTCGTTGTATGTAAAATCGATATAGCATGGGACATAATCCACCTGTCGTTCAGTCACCTAGCAACAAGGCACAAACAAGGCGACTACTCAAATTATACCTCTTTTATACCTACATACCTCTCTGTATAGAACCTACAAATTAGCCACGTAATGCCTCAAAGACAGAACATACAAACGTATAATTATTTCGGTTAAAAGTATATGTTTCATGTTGTTGGGAATAAACATGTGTTCTATGGGTGCTTATTATCTTGTATTGTGTTATTTTAGGTATTAGTTATATCAATAAATTTATGAACATTTGGTGAGAGAAAGTTTTCGTAGCCCACGAAGCACGCTCTATTCTTTCTTATAGTTCATAAATCAAATCTTCTTAGCACATTTTCAGAACACATCTTATTGTACACATTTTGTGAAAAATATATATTTATTTTCACAAAATGTGAAATACACACAATAAGACCATAGGTTCTGTAGAGGTTGTTTGTATGAGCCAACCTTAAGATTGTATAGTCTGGTTATAATAGCTTATATATACATATGAACTGTTAAACTTACTTATAATAGCTGAAAAAACTATAGGAGAGAGATCAGGCTGAGAAGCCGAAGAAGTTATAAATATAGTTCGTAGAACGTTTTCTTGGAATACTTTTTGATAATAACTCGTACATACACATAATATAATATCACGCTTATATCTTCCCCAATGGGTTAGGCAGACATGTACTTATAGTGCTCCCACAAGTCGCCAGTGAGTTTTCAGTCCCATGAAATAAGGGGCGAGTCTATTGCCATTAATCGGGCACAAATTCAGACTTCGAGCTACTGAGAAATTCCAGATACAAAAACCCAATCACACTGTGCCCGACCCGGGACCCAGGACCTCATGCGCTTGAGACAACTAGACCAACGATGCAGTCGGCCATAGTCGGAATATTTTAGTATGATAATAAATCTATAACATAAAGCAGATCTATGACATTGTCCACCCCTAACTTAAAGTCCGTGTTGTAATATACGACTGGAGGATTATGTGAGGGTGGGCAGCATTCATCTATGTGCTAATAACATCACCCGGCAGCAATCTGCCTGCCAAGCATAGTGATTACAGCATTATCGATCCCCCAAGGATAGCCCCAACCAACATGCAGTATAATACAAGCAATAGTCGTCAGACGAAATTTGGGCTAAATTGGAAAATAACTGTAAATAGTAGGTAATTTTAGTGAATTTGAACCTAGACTGAAACAGTGAAACCCGGGCTTACCGCACTTGACAATAAGCTTACTAAGCCTGAGCTACTCTCCGAAATTATTAGGGTAAGACCAGACTAGAACACAAATTGGATGCGTTTGTGTTCAGTGCAATTAGGTAGTTAGGCTCAGGTTTGCGAAAGTGGAGTAGGCTTTACGAGTGATAATGCCTACTCCACTCTCGTGAACCTGACACCTAGTAAAATCATTTTAGGCGATTTTTTACATTGGTGAAGCTATAGTAGCCGAAAATGATTTTTATTATGTTTTCACGCGATCATTTCAAATGAAAATAAATATCTTTACAAAAAAGTTTACAACAACTTACCAACCTACATTACCTATGTATCCTACCTAAATCCTCTTGGGTTAATTTCACACTTTACTTTGGTCAAAATTCCAACGCAGCCGCGCGTGCATTCTGCTCGAGCACTTTCTGAATTATTAATATACCGCGTCAAAATATCGTGTTACTTACGAACAACATAAAAGCCATCAGCGTTTTACAGCGTAAAGAAGCATTAGCGGCATTAACGCAAACTTGCGCGTTTTCACTAGAACGGGGAGTAATGGGTTACAGTTATTGCTCCCTGTTGTTTGGTTCATGTAACGTAATTACGGCGAGGCGCGCGCATCACGCGATATGTCGTGTCGAGTCGACTGAAAGGACCGTACGTATGCTCCACCTACCAACAGGAAAACAGACATAGAAATGTCAATGCTAAAAAACAAATTATATTCGGCTTCGTGCCCTTTAAACAAAAGAAAATCCGGGAAATCTTTTTCAAACCTCCGAAGAAGCAATTAGTATAAACATCGGCTTCGAGAGCTGTCTAATATTTAAACAAGAGCTGTCAAGTAATTTAGACGGAATGTTAAACGTAGAATAATACATCAATGTTTAGGAAATGCGTAAACCATTTATCATAACAAGAGAGAATTAGATAGCAGGCCTCCGGCAGCGGAAAGCCAGTGCGCTCTTATCTACATGGAGGCTACAGTAACAAGGCCGCGGCAGAGGGGAGGGAAAAGAAAATGTTTATGATATTAATGAACTTTCCTCTACTTGCTTTTTATTACGTAATTTAGATGGAAATGTTATTGTCACCAAAGTGTGGTCATTAGTGTCCACGAAAATGATTGACGGTACATGAACACGCTGGTATTAAAAGTTATGACTGCCGTGAAATGTCATAGCGTACCCACTCCCTGAGTTATTTAGTACTCACGTATAAAACAGTAAACAACTAGTTCAAAAGTTTTAAGTTCTCTTTTCGCTGATCAAAATTACCATCAGCAACGTTAATATAGATTTAACTTTAACGAAGTTAAACACTTAGCAAGACGCTACTTTATATTCGTATTTAACTTTGTCCCCGTAATATGAATGTTAATATTTTTAGGTAAAGTTAAATACAAAAAGTTTCGTGTGCCAACATGCAGAGCCCGTCCGCACGTTGGCAAATATTTTCTGGAAAGTAAAGGAGCCAATGTTGTATGTAAAGAGCCCAATAGACAGTCGAGCGGCTCAAAGGCACAAAAAGCCGAGCCCATTACGGGACACACGTTGCCGGAAACCACAAAAGACCCAATTATTCTGCTGTGTGAAGCCAAAAAAGGGTTGGACCAAAACCAACTTGTCGAGTGCTCTGTTTCACTTTCCGAATGCACGCTTGCCAGGGATAAGCTCTCATTGGCATTTTGTTAAGTATTTTAATGAATTGGAGGGCAATAAAAATAGAATAAAGCAATTTTGGCGACAATTTAGAAATTCACGAGCTGTTAAATAAGAAATATAATATTAACAGTGTCACAAAAAGAACATTAAATTATTTTTCGTTGATCAAACGTTTACTAGGCGTTATATTATTATTATACAGAACATTTATTATGAGCCCTAATGATGAGCGACAGTAATATTCAACTGAAATTACCTGAAAAGACGTCGATTGACGGGCACGTGTCAAATTTATCACCTTTGAACAGGGAGAAGATGTGGTATGTCTGCTTCAGAAAATCAAAGGGAAGATAAATTGTTTGAAGGAATGCTGTCATTGATCATGGTAATTTTGGAGAATGTAATCAAAGCTTAACATTAATACATCAGTATCTTTACAATGTTAAGGCGCTACCAAAATGTTATGTTGGCGAAAAATGCTGAGTTTTTTGTCGCACTGTTAGGCAAATTGGGACATATTTCAAGTCAGAAAAAAAATGTGTATTGTTAAAAATTATCAAAGAAAAGACGTATTCAAAAATATTATACTAACAACATTGTATCACAATAAAACAATCGTAAAAAAGTCGCATCATTCCGAAAACTTTAAGCGCAATCTATCATATTTTTAACCCCCGACGCAAAAAGAGGGGTGTTATAAGTTTGACGTGTCTGTCTGTCTGTCTGTCTGTGGCATCATAGCTCCCGAACGGATGATGCGATTTCAATTAAAAAAAATATGTATTAAAGGTGACTTATCTGCGAGTGTTCTTAGACATGTTTGATGAAAATCGGTTGAGCCGTTTAAAAGTTGTGGGGGGGAAAGTGGGGAAGAGTAACCGAATGTCAGCAAATATACTCGAGTGGGGTCTCAAATGAAAGCGCACTGAAAGAGAATATTGATGAATTAATCGAGAGTGTTCTTAGCTTCGTTTGATTGTACATTATATTAAGTATATACCTATAAAAAGTACAAAATAAAAAATTAAATTAAAAATTTAAAAAACCCCCGACACAAAAACCTAATTTCCCTTTAAAAAGTAAAAAATAATAAAAATAACTCAATCTTAAAGTACCTAAGAATGTATTAATAATTCAAAAAAAAAAAACGTCGCGTTGGGGGACCGCTCCGCGAGTGCAGACGTCGTTGACTGCTTAGTTAGGTAATAAGATTATTGGTAATTAAATTGTTAGGTTTGAGGCGGTCCCCCAACGCGGCGTATTTTTTTTTGAATTATTAATACATTCTTAGGTACTTTAAGATTGAGTTATTTTTATTATTTTTTACTTTTTAATATTAACCCCCGACGCAAAAAGAGGGGTGTTATAAGTTTGACTTGTCTGTCTGTCTGTCTGTCTGTGGCATCATAGCTCCTGAACGGATGATGCGATTTCAATAAAAAAAAATATGTATTAAAGGTGACTTATCTGCGAGTGTTCTTAGACATGTTTGATGAAAATCGGTTGAGCCGTTTAAAAGTTGTGGGGGGGAAAGTGGGGAAGAGTAACCGAATGTCAGCAAATATACTCGAGTGGGGTCTCAAATGAAAGCGCACTGAAAGAGAATATTGATGAATTAATCGAGAGTGTTCTTAGCTTCGTTTGATTCTACATTATATTAGGTATAGGTATACCTATAAAAAGTACAAAATAAAAAATTAAATTAAAAATTTAAAAAACCCCCGACACAAAAACCTAATTTCCCTTTAAAAAGTAAAAAATAATAAAAAATAACTCAATCTTAAAGTACCTAAGAATGTATTAATAATTCAAAAAAAAAACGTCGCGTTGGGGGACCGCTCCGCGAGTGCAGACGTCGTTGACTGCTTAGTTAGGTAGTAAGACTATTGGTAATTAAATTGTTAGGTTTGAAGCGGTCCCCCAACGCGGCGTATTTTTTTTGAATTATTAATACATTCTTAGGTACTTTAAGATTGAGTTATTTTTTATTATTTTTTACTTTTTAAAGGGAAATTAGGTTTTTGTGTCGGGGGTTTTTTAAATTTTAAATTTAATTTTTTTGTAATGATAATAAAGGGAATGCAATCTATTAGAGAAATACATACCTCAAATTATTCCACTGAGAAGTGCAATTATTTTTAATTGAATTAAAACTGCAATATTATTTTTATTTTGGTGGTTTTTCCATTGAACTAATTAAATATCGCAATTTTGAACCTTATTTGTTGTTGTGATGCCCTATTGTTATCTAAATACCTAAAAATTGCTTCTTACCGCACCTTAAGCGTTTTAAAAAAATAGGAATATGTTCTAACTAAAACGATGAAGAGTAAATCCGAAAATTGTGATAAATTTTGAGGTTTAATCTGACAAAATACTGTTTGCCGAACGACGGTTTCTGCTACTTTAAAATTAATCATAACCATATCAAAGAAACTCTTCATCCATTAAACGTTTTACATGACTATGAATGTGTCTCTGCACCGTTAAATTCGTATTATAGTGCGCTTTATTTTTTGCAGCTATAAAATATTTTATAGGCGACAAACTTCAACGAAATTTCCGCAATATGGTGCGTGATTTAATAACGGCCACATGTCGTTTTAAAGTATTGAAGTTGCTGATAATAGTTTCAGTTCTAACTAAACTTTTGTGATTTCAAAAAGGTCTAAAATGAGCCAACTGTTTAGGAAACTCGGCAACCAATGGGTCAAGGAGTGAAACTTGAGAATGTTGTGAGCATCTCATACATATTTTTAAGTTAAAACCATTAGTTGGAATTAGTTTTTATTTAACGGGCATCATAACCTCTAAATTTAAAGTATGTTAATTAAAATGATCCACTTGGCTATTTAATGAAATTACCTTATGGATTTATTAACGAAGTCAAAACTCAAAAATACAATATTTCGGCTTTTCGCTACATAAACTTTAATGGTGAATAAATCACCAAGAAACTTTGCTAGGCAGTGGACCGCGGGTGGGAAAAATACGCCATTTTCATAAGGGGAAAAACAATAACTCGAGCACGGAGCAAGGGCCGCTTTTAAGGCACATAAATCAAAACAGACGATATTTTCGGAGTAACGCCGGGTGGGCACTTTCGGTACGGGATTTTTTGGGGACATATCCGGATTAGTGTTGTTTTTACGATTCACTTCTACTTTCTGCTGTTTCTTTATTGACACGATCGTAAAAGGTACTGCTTTAAAGTCTTGACTTGGCTAACCTTTAACATTGATTTACAAATCGAATTTTGAGGTCAATACAGAAGTTCTACAAATAAGTTAAATTCAAATCATTTATTCCAAATAGGCGAAAACAAGGCACTTCTGAACGCAAAAATTTACAAAAATATTGTACTCTCTTTAAATGTTTAGTAATATTTTGTTTACAATAAATATAACTATAATTTGAAAACGATGCATCTAGAATAAAATTACTATACTGCAATAGGTACCGTTACTAATTTGAACTCGTTAACGTCTCTCAATTTCTATGACAGTACCAAAGGTAACCGTACAAATAAATGAACTGCGGATTAAACTCAGTAACTCAATGCTCAGCGCCCAAATAACCTAACTATACACTTCATTTGCTTTGTACAATTTCATTCATTCATACATTCAATATCCAACATCATTCCCGCTCCTAGAGCAACGCTTCAGGCACGAACGGAATGAGATTCTTCCTTTGTGCCTTCATATTTCATCCACCTACTAGGGTACCCAAACGCACCTAGATCGTGAACTAGCATTCGGTACAACATTAAAACCGTCCTTCACTTAGCTGGATAGAGTCCAATTTCAATTACTCGGCATGTCAGACTAACTAATACAATGTTCTGTCACTGCACATAGCAAAATTTGCTTTTAGGAAATTCGGTTCATAGTGCTGCGATAGCGCTGCGGATAATTCAGTATAAATGGATCCGCGGGAAACCCAGATGCATATTGGTTAATAAAATCGGGCCAAACATGAATTTAAAAGCTTCAGCGATAGTTTACGATCAGCCACGTTAAAATATTAAAGTTTTCCTTACAATATGTTTTCATAAACGTTCGCCGGAAGAAAAAATGCATTAACAATATGTTCAGATTTTGTCTCCATATGTGAGCTGGAGCAATTTACATAATAGTATATAGGGACCATGCAATTTAATATAACCATTATGTAGCACGCATACTGTAATAAAGAAAAATCGCCGTCTTCGCTTCAAAGAAAACATTACCTAAGAATCCACTGCTCGTTATAACGTGACAAATTGTCGACATTTTTTTCCGCAAAGCTTCGAGAATTAGCGTGATCAATTGCGTTCTTCGACACTTCTTAACTCACGTCCCTCTCACTCTTTAGGGTGACAAACGAGACAGAGCATTTTATCTTCTTTATCTTTTGAAATAAAGCAGACGTTCCAATACCTACTTCTAATAGCTAGATCACTAGATATTCACATTTCGAGCGAGCTCACTTTATTGAATTGAGTTATGCTGTGGATTTGTGAACTGTGTTCACTAATCCACAGCATAACTCAGTTCACAAATTTTATGAATTACGTCGAAATTCCGTAAATTACATAACGTAAATGTAATATGTGTATCATATATTAAGTGTAATACTTACATTAATGGCCCTCAGATAGCACTAGATGGAATCGCCTGAAGCCTAAAGCAGCGGAGGCGTATTAAATGCTGCGAAACATCAGGTGTTTCCGAGATCTTTAATAATATACTTACTAGAACTGTATCTGTTATTTGTGCGTCGCCGTCGCCTACAGAGGTGCCTGAAGGCAGCAATAATTAATATGATACCGATGTTGTGTGAGTAATTAAACTCTTTATTAAAATATGGTTCCTCAAAAAGGAATTTTACAAAAGCAGCCCGAGGTTGGATTTGCCCGGTTGACACTGCTTGATACTGGTTGTAGCTAAGTTACTACAGCCATACGGGTCGCTCGATCAGGTTCAGCTTTCCTTGCCGCAGTTGGTCCGTGTATGGTCGACCACTTTACATACCAAGACTTCCGTGCCTCGGAAAGCACGTTAAGCCGTTGGTCCCAGCTATTATTCATGGATCTTTGACAGTCGTTACGGTTCGTAAGAATCTCGAAAGTCTGGCAACCAGTATAACCAAGTGGTCTCGTATTACCCAGTAACAGGGTTGTGGAGATCAGATAGGTATTCACTCCATGAAAATAATTGGTAACCAGCTGCATCTGTTTTGACTAGAAGCCGACTGTAACATAATAGGGAAAAGGCTAGACAGATTAAAATGATGATAATAGAAACTGCCTTATACATTACTGCTGAAACTTACAAGGAGACCGCCAAGATTTTCCGCCTCCGATTTCAATTATTTTTATATATGTTGTTATGTTTGAGTAATTACCCAAAAGGAATTCACGCAACGCTCAATAGTTTCAGAGTTGCCTCTACCGAGCAACTTAAATATAAGTTCAGTATACAAACTCAAAAACATTTGCAACTCTATCTGTAGAGATATAAGGTTCAAATTTCTTGCAATGTTGTATGTTTCTTGATGAATAAATATACTAATTTTATAAGAAAAAAAAATGTTAAAAAAATACGTTAGCAGGAATCGAATCCTGACCATCTGCGTGCGAGCCATGTCACCCTGCCTACTAGGCTACGCACAGCTATGCAATTCCGAAAATTTCAATTTCAATTTAAATGATTTTTTAATAAAATTATCATCAATTCAAACGTTGCAAGTTTGAATCTTATATCACTACAGATAGAGTTGCAAATGTTTTTGAGTTTGTATACTGAACTTATATTTAAGTTGCTCGGTAGAAGTAACTCTGAAACTATTGAGCGTTGCGTGAATTCCTTTTGGGTAATTACTCAGTTACTCAAACATAACAACATATATAAAAATCATTGAAATCGGAGGCGGACAATCTTGGCGGTCTCCTTGTTAGATGTAGGTACCTCTACCTATATTGACAAAGACAGGCAAGATGTTATATAAAGAACCTAAAACTCTAGTAGATTCAGCAACATCATTGGGCTTAACTTTTCAAGTCTAATTAACGACAAGAGCCTAATTACAGTGAGACATATTGGCATGTCTGCCATAACTCCGGACGGGCGCACTCGTCCGTCTGCTGGTGACAATTATGAGTTCCCAGTTATGGATAGCAGAGGTTCCCCCGCCCCCTGGCGCCTAGATAACGCAATTACGCCACCGTTATTAAGCGTAGCCCATTATTCATTGCTGAGACCCTCCATTCATCAACCAGAGGAGTTTAGGTGAATATTTTTATTTGAGGAACCATGAAAACAGCATCTGTAATTGTGAGAGCGATGGGCTCTTGGAAATGTAGCTGTTTAGCGTTGAGGATTTTGAAAAAATATTCGTTGTTTACTTTATTGTCTCATACATAAGATTTATTTTTAATAAAACTTTATGCACAAGTAAAAATACTGTATAAACGCGGATTAATGTCTCAGGCATTTTCTACCAGTCAACGTTACGATTGCAATGATTTTGTAAAATAATATTTAAAATAATACTGTTTTCTACAAGCGACAGATGTCGCTAGTAGTTTTAGTAACTTAATACATCCGTTTTGGTATTCATTTGTAGAATATCAATATTAAAATATGTTTGCATTGTATAATGGTTTAAATTATTATTGTTTAAATTAAGAAAGTTTATTTACAGTTAATCATAAGTCCTTATGTATATTTGTTAGTCAAGTGGTTGTCTATATTATTGACTCTGCTTTGATTGGTCGTATAGCCGGCTGAATGTTCACTTCCGTTTAAATTGGGGACATACAGTTGGTAACCGATTTGCGTGGACAAAGTCAGTCTGTCTTGAAGTGTTGAAGCGTAAGCATACGTGACAGAATTGTGCTAATTTTGCTCTAAGTTTGTTTATTAGGTGATTGTTATTTACCAGATTATTATGGAAAGTGAATAAACATTTATTATACTGAACTCGTGGTGTATGATTTCATTACACGATGATGCAGAGACAAAACATGGCAGGCAATAAAAGGGATGGATAACTCGAAAAGTAATACATACATATATAATATTGCGATGTGAATGTTATGTTATATACCTAATAAAAATCTTATATAAATCTAAATATTAATACGTGAAACAAAAACTTTGTACTTTTACGAAAATTACGCGGGTGAGTATGAAATTTGGCTCGGTAAAGTTATATGGAGAAGTGCAGAAAGCTAATATTTTTAATTATTGTTGATTAAAATTTAATTGAATGGGCGAGTACGTAAAAAATAAATATTATTGAACTGTCTGCATGTAACGCCTAAATAAAAACTGATTACCAAATACATATGAAAATAAGTATATACGGTACTTAGATATAACAAAAAAATTACAAAAATTATAAAATATTATTTTTATAATTTTTGTGTTTGTTCTGAATTATCTCAAAAACCGCTAAACCTTTTCTCACGGGAATTACATTGGCAGATAGTTGATATTGTAAGTAGTTACTTTTTTTTGCAGTAGCTCATTCCCGTGGAGTAATGTCTAATAACCACGCGAGCAAAGCAGCGACGACCAGCTAGTTTGAAATAAAAGCCGCTGTTAATTTTGAAACTCTCGGTGAGTAAAACTGGCTACTTCCCATTTGGTAAACTTCCCATTTCGTAAACCTCAAACTGTACCTACTAAAAAGTTGCGTTTGGTAAACATTTCGTTACTTCATACATTTAATCCCATTTGGTAAACTTTGTTAGTATTGTTATTTTTGTACGGTACAGTCAGTGTCAAATTAGTATTAAATTAGAGATGTATATATTTTTAAATGCTTCAGTCTTGAGATAGTATCTCGACCATCAAAAAGAATGGCTGATCAAGAAGAAGTAAAAAAAACGTATTAAAGTCTGTAAAAATACCACGATGCTACTTAAAATACCACGTGCTTTTCCCGCAAAAGAAGCACCGAGCGGGTTCTCAGGTAGGGATTTATTGTCCTTACCATCGTTTTAAACAAAAGGTGTGAATGAGATAGACATAAGTAAGTATACGTAAATTATATCTATTACCGGGTTTAACTTATCAGTTCACTCGTTTTATGCATAGTGCAAGGTCGTTGCAATGTCGGGTGAGGGATCTTCTAGTGGTGCAGTGAATTTAAAAATTATTAATAGTACACGAGGCGGTGAAATTTTACTACGCGCTGGGCATCAATATTATAAACAGAAAAATAATAAGGACTCAAGTTGGTGGCGCTGTGTTAATAGAATTAGTTTCGTTTTTCTTTTTTTACTTGACTGTACCCATTTCATCTGAAAGTTTACCAAATGGGATATAACACAAAAAAATATTGAAATGTTTTCGAAATGGGACTAAATGTATGAAATGTATAATGTTTACCAAACGCAACTTTTTAGTAGGTACAGTTTGAGGTTTACGAAATGGGAAGTTTACCAAATGGGAAGTAGCCGTAAAACTGACAGAATTCCACCCTTCAAAATTTATTACATTAGTTAATGCCCGACCTATTACCAGATATGAGCTAATATTACATTAGCCTTCAACCTGATATCCACATTACCAAAATATGCTCCACTAATGTAAATACCAAACTAAATTCCATTACGGTTCATCAAATCATCGGAATTTTAGCGTCAGCTAAATTTTGACTGACGTAGCGTCAGCCCAACCTCAAATTAATCAACCACAGATTGACAGGGTATTCCAATTAATAATTAACGGTCAATTACCTAAATATTATTCGAGTACGGTAGGCTTACACAGCGTAAGGCTAGAGTGGGCCACTCAACAAGTCATTTGCGTACGCAGCTGTCAAATCAGCGTACGATGGAAAGGGACTGGTTGGTATATGTAGAAACACACTATAAAACTGATTTAGGGTCTGTCGGGAACAACTACTAAACCCTTTTTTTATCTGTGCCATAACATTGTGTAGAGCTGTAAAGTTTTGAAGCTGTTTTAGGTATCTAGCCAAAGAAGTCACTTAAACTTACCCCACTTATGTTGGGGTCGGCTTACTGAAAGACGACTGATAACCTAACTGAACCGGATGCAGCTGAAAATCATTTTTTAACATGGAGCGATAACCTATTTGACTTTCATAATCCGGTTACTGTGTAATACTATACCTGTTAATGAGACTGGTTGTCAGATTTCCGGGTTTCTAAAGACCCGTAAAAACCCGACTATCAAAGATCCACGAATGACAGCCGGGACCAACTGCTTAGCGTGCTTTCGGAGGTACGGAGGGGTTTGGATATGTAGTGATCACCCATCCACGGACTAACCGCGGCAAGTGTAGCTTAACCTAATCGATGGAGCCGTGCGGCTGGTATTACTTTGCCACAAGCCCCATCACTTGAAAATGGAATAGGTTGCGTTTAGTTGATTTTATGAGTACATTCTATCTACCCATAAAAGTCCTCTGACTTGACAGAGTTTTCCCGAAGGAAAATCGAAAACCATGTCCGAAAACCTGACCAAACCCCCTTCCATAAATACAATATAAATTAATCTTCAATAATAAATTGGCTATTTCCTTGCAAACGATAACAGGATATAAATTCAAAGATATTATGTAGAAAAAATGTCCAGCGCAAGAGATAGGGCTACGATTTATTATTTTCAAACAAAGGGTGCTATATTTTTGACCGATATTGAAGATAAATATGAACGGTAAGTCATGATTAATATCAGTGACTCGAAAAGGGGTACGGAGGAGCGCGATCTCTCACTTCTATCTTCTTCTCCTTCTTACTTTAGAATGATTGACATTCATTACGAAAACCAAAAATTTAATGCTTTAGAACAAAACCAAATTAAAGTTATTAAACTAAGGTCATTGATGCAAGTTAACAAGATTAAGTCTGCCTTGTTGGTCTAGTAGTCGCAAGCGTTACTGATGGTTATGAAATCCTCAGTTTGATTCCTGGATCGGTCATAGTGTTATTGGGATTTGTCATCTGATTTTTTTCAATAACAACCCGGGCATTTGTAATCGGTTGATGGCAATAGGCTTGCTACCTATTACATGTAGCTTTACATAACTGGTGAACTATAGGTCGCGAAATTAGAAAGAAAGAAAAGAAAGAAAGAAAATACGTTTATTTGCCGTAAATATGATGTAAAGAAAAACTGAACACAAGAAAAATATACAAAAAAAAAAGCTGGGGAAAATATGCGTGAAATCCACGCAAAACGGCCATCGCTCAGCATAATACAAATTTCCTAATTAAAAAAAAAAAAAACATCTCAGAACAATCAACACAACGTTATCTGATTCCAAACTAGACAGAGCCTGTACTATGGCAACCAGACAACTGATAAACATACTTATATAAGGTGTATCTATTCATACACGAAATATTTTAATAGGTGCACATGTAGGTGGTAAAGAAGCTACAGCAACGAAAAAAAATTTTTCTAAATGTATTTTTTTCGAATTTAATATAAATTATTTGACGCACATGAAAAATACTGGCTCCTTTTTATTTTTTACGGCCCAAGACACCGCGGCCATGCTCGTGCCATCCGGTCGCCGCCCTCGCAGCTTCAGGCGGGCCATTCATAGAATTTGGAGTATAGGTTTCATGCAAAACGTCTCAAGCAGTTTTAAAATTATAATAATTACGAAAATTCAAAAACGCTTAGGTAAAAATTTTCTTTTTGCTTCTATAGCTTCTTTACCACCTACAGGTGTACCTCTTAAAATATTTCGTGTATGAATAGATACACCTTATATATTTCTAGATACATACATATTATAGATAAATTACATCCAGACACAGAACAAATGATTGTGCTCATCATACAAACATTTTTTCTGGGTGGGAATCGAACCCACGACCTCAATCTTAGCAGTCAGGGTCACTAACCACTAGACAAACAGGCCAGTCAAAAAAATTAAAATTTTCTTACTTTTTTCCTCTTGTCAGCTTATTGTCAGGCTGTATTTTGAACCAAATATGCTTTGTGACAATAAGGCCTTACAGAATTAAAATAATTAAGTCATCAATAAAACCCTCTAAGTTCATTTAATCCCATGGAATGACTCATCATTTCATTCGAAAGACGCCTCCCCCAGTTTGGGTGGGTAAGCCATCATCGCTACACTTGGCAGGCGCGTTGGCGATCGCAGTATGGTGGTAAAATGCATAGAGAATGCTGCTGCCCATTCTCTAGTAAGTACCGTAATTGCCTCTTACGACACCCACGAGAAGTAATGGAGTGGTGCCATTCATCACACGGAATTGAATGACTATTTCAGTAAAAATCATTCGATGATAAAGTTTGAATTCGACGGGCTGCCTTAGCGAATCCACGTTTATAGGGTAAAGACTGACTTTCATCACAGTAAAACAAAGCTCTAGTTTAACATTATAAACAAAACAACAAACAAAACTCCCTCCATTAAAGAAAATACCACGACAAAGCAAAAACGATGGCTATCGAGCAAACCGCTTGTTGGTATCAATGGCGGATGTTATCTACAGGAAAAGTTTAATTGAGTTGAATGTATGTACAGGATCATGGATTTAAAACATCGAGTAAACTGCTCGAGCATAAATCGTTGGCCTATTCGATCCCAAAGTGGTATTACGAGCACACAAAAGAGTATTAACCCAGTCGACCTTTCGATGGAAAGGTGAGAAAATATTTCATGTCGCCTTTGTATATGCATACATGTATGACTATTCTGTCGAACATTCCGAATTATTCGCGGGAACCTCTCCCGCTATTTCTTTATTAGATCCATTCTGCTGTGCCGTCTTATTTCACATGTTTTTATGGTTCCCTTTAGGTTTACGGACGTAAAGTGAAACATTAACGGCGACTCGTTACTTGGAAGTATCTATTTCATGGATTAATTACCCTTTGGTTAAGTCATTGTTTGAGACAGTATTTAAGGAAAATTCTGCTTGTGGTGTATCGTGTTGCTGTGTTTTATAGACTAGTCGTCAAAACTTTAGAGTCAGAATGAATTGTATCTAGGTATGTATATTTCATCAGATTTTCAAATAACTTTCAATAAGAAACGACAAGGTAAGCACTGATCTTTATCTAAATAAATGTAAATGTTTACCCTACCTCAGAAGAGACTGGAACTCACGACACAGAGAATCCATGGGTGGTTCAGAACATTTGTACAAAGTTAGCACCTAATGTTTATTATAATCTGTCATTCGTTTTTTTTTTGTTTTTTTTTTTATATATTGTACCGTATTTTATCTGAAGTCAAAATATATTATTTTTTACTTTTAACATAACGAACAAACATACCTACATCTATACCTACCTTACCAACTATAAAGTTAGGTACCATGTTTAACAAAATATTCAGCTCTACAGCAAATGACTTCAGATTCAGAGCTGATATAACTTGAACATTGTTCTAAGGCTAACTCTGTTATTTTTCTTACCCGTACGTAGCGAAGCGTTAGTGTAGCAACCAGCTGAATTTATTGCTACCTCCTTGTTAACTGATAAAATATGTATTGCACCTTGTTAGTCCCCGGCTGTATCGAACCACCCTATAAAATGATAATGAACAGAGTGAATTTGTAATAAAATAGGTTAAATAATGTCTATGGTATTTTACTTCATGGAAAATTTCACTGTATGTTCTTTTTAACTGAATTTTTGTTATTTTAATATCTTCGTTTTCGGCAACACCTGCCTTGCCTTGCTTTAGTGAATCTAGTTTTAGATTTATTACCAAAAATTCAGATCATTCATGATAGGATTTCTGGGATTCCTGGGATTTCTGGGTCCATGAATACGAATAAGTTTCACTATAAGACCAACTCTGAAATCACGTAAAAATCTGCTGTGTCAAACAGAAGTTCAATGCATACTCGACCAAAATGTTTGAAACAGCTGATGTTTTTTCATGATTTTCGAGTTGATCCAATTGTGAAAGATGTTTATGATCAAAGGTAAAAAAAAAACTAGAAATAAAAATTGGCTGTCATTTAGGAAGGTGATTAAAAAGTTTTCATAATATACTGTTTACTGAAGAAAGGGCCTTTGTATGTTTCTGTTTCTTCTCGACGACAACTTCCATCTGCTGAAAACTTACAACGCGGAAAAGTTAGCCATACGAGTAAAGTTTCTACACTGTAAATTAAAATTTCATGGCATTCATGGCGAAAAAAAAATATTTATTAGTAGTCAATAAAATGGACGTCAGTTTTACGCGTAGCGCGGCCACCTCAATCTGTCGGACACAGTGTAATAGAATCGACAGAGGCGGCGGTTGACCGCCCGGCCCCGGATATGACCTGTCATCCGGCCAACTGACAGAATTGTGTAAGGGGTGACGTGGCTTGTTTACCCTCCTTATTGTGTATAAACAGTACTTGAATTTATTTTCGTGTCGCGATCGGGTATCGATGTAAAATATTGGTTTTGGGGTCGAGATGAAATTTTCGTGTACTTTAATGTTTTAAATGGAAAAAGTTTGCTTGTCCTTGTTTAGGTATTTTAGTTTGTCCTTTCTTTTTATCTAAAACCGGTAAACAATTTTACTACTTTAAATATTTTACAACTCAAACACCCGTACACAAAAGTATTAACGTAGAAGTGTTCAAAAACGTCAATTATAAAATGGGGCAACTTTCTTTGTATTTCTGACCTTCTATTTCCGCATTTAGTTCTTCAAAATCTCTATTAGTGTATAGTCTGTGTAGTTGGGGGCCAGTTAATTGTTTGCGGGGGCCGCTCGGCCGCATCGGGGGACAGCTACACTCAGTCGCTGTCACAACGATGGCGCCGGCTCTGGCCCCTATATGAGGATACCGCAGAGCTACTAAAGCTTTTGGTTGACCACGTACCTCATTTATTTATTATTTTGATGAGTGATACGTATTTACTTTGATGAAGGTAAATGATTTGTTTTAACGTATGCCATTGTGAGTTAACTTAAAATAGCTTACCAATAGGTTCCGTTTGAAGCTTAAGTATGGGACGATTTTGAAGAGATGTCTTTGTGAAACTTACCTGAAATTAAATAAAATTTACATAAGTCTTTATCAAAATTATTCATACTTAAAGATTTACCTATTGCAGTCTACAATTAATCGTACATATGTATAGTCATTAACAAATAACATTATTTAAAAAAATGCCAACGGAAAATTCATTCGCATTTTTATTTTCTTAGATAAAGTTGTACTTCTAGTTCTAGTAAGTACCTACAGCCCTATGTCTGAAATAATTTAGATAAGACGTCAACACGTAATTAAGCGGCGACATTTATCAACGTCTCGCCGCGGCCGGCACGTGAAAAATAAAACCTTCTTTATCTTCGTACATGGCGGGCACTCGCACCCGTCGCCCGTTGATCCCTAGTGAACAGTGTGTGTCAGTTGATTGGACAACGGACCTGACGTGAGTGGATTGATTCCGGCTTCAACCCCCCAAAAACACCAACCCCCCCACCAGCACTAACCCCCGAGCCCACCACAAATTCCGCGACAAATGTTATTACAGAAACTATCTACCACGTTTATTGACCCACTTCGATATTTCCCAGAAATCCGCCAGCGTAACTTTGTGGCTGTAATGATAGCCTGATATTAGATACACATCAGGGCATGGTTTCAAACGCAAACTGTTTAGGCAAATGTATGCCAACGTGAGTTTGCTTTGATTAAATATCTAGTCATTAATTCGAGTCAGTTAATTCGTTAGTGTTTGTTCAATCTGAGGTGATTAGAATTGAATAATATGGAACATTGTAAGAATAGAGAGGAATAGTCCATCACAGTTTCAAAGTCACTCACAAGTTGCAAAGTTGATAAATTTCATTAAAAGTTCACGATTTTCTTCCCACATTGTATCAAAGTCATTGGAGAATACGCTCTCCTCATTTCACATGGTTGGCGAAAACTGGGGCAGATTGTAAAGATACTTCGCACAAACAAGTGGTTGAGTTTTTTAGATCTTAATACACACATATACTAAGATATCATAATATCAGACATAATAAATGAGTATTAAAGGAATACAGAGGAGCAAAATTAGAACTTATGGTTTAAGAACGAGATATGAGATAAAACGTTTTTTCTAAATTAGGTGACGCGACGATTACACAACAACAATAGGTTTCAAGATTCTAAATACGCCAAATTATGTTTCTCTAGATTTTTTTGTAAGGATACATGAATTTTTGATCTTTTACATTCCCAGGGCATTTGGGGTAAAGCTGTGCTACTTCTTTCTTACTTAATTCAATAGGATTATATAAACTTAGAGGTTTGTATTGATGATTATAATTCTATCAAGCTATATTTTTACGGTCGCGAATCATACTTTATTTAACATCTATCTCCTACAACCTGACACTGACCAGCAAATGGAAAAATAAGTAAGAAAAATTTAATTTTGCGGGATATTACGTAATTACAATCTCCTTAACCTCCATATGGGCGACATCGTGACAGCCTACTTGGTTGCGATTCTCCTTCATTGATCTTGGCTGAAGATTTATTCACCCTTTTAGAAAGAACATAATAGGTACAAGTTGATATTAGCCGTGGTACATCGAGCGCGAGTGTGTGTTCTTCGTTTTCCCCTTTGGAGCTTATTGTAGTGTACAGGACAGTCAGGGTACGGTCGGTGGCTGCGGTCGCGCGGACATTAGCTACACCGCCGCGTCCGTTCTCCTTAGGGGCGGCTAACAGTAGGGCAGTAGAGGAACACTGAGGAAATTAGAGCTCACACTGATATGAGTTTATGGGTTGATCTTCAGCTAGCTTTGTAGCTATTGTAGCAGACTAGCTTCTGCCCACGTGAATTTTCTTGTTTTAATATACCTATGTATAATGTATCCCATGATCTACAGAATTGCATTGCACGTCCCTGATATTAGGTACTTCTTATTCTCTTAGCATTCTTTCTGATTTCTTTTTCTTTTTAGTCGGTTTCTAAGCGTCATAGAGTGATGTTAAATCCTGAATGTTAAACCTTGTTGAGAATTGTGTTCTCAAATGCAAAAAAAAAAAAATAATATCCGACGGTAGTTCTAAAATAAAAAGTTTTATGTTATTATAATATTGCTATTAATAACTTCACAATTCTACTGCTTACTCATTAAGTAGATAGAAGGTACTTCTGTCAAGAATTTTACAGTAAAACTCGTTAGTTGGCTTAAAGTAGTAGAACAGTGAAGATTTTCTTGCAGATAGAAACGAAACATATCTTTCTGCGTCAAACGATTCATCTAGCAGAAACATCTTTCCATAATAAACATGTTTTGAAAGGTTTAATAAATCCATAACACACTTTCGTAATAAGAGTTGCCACAAAACTGTGTCACCTCATCCCTTGGTGTACACTTCAATAGAAAAGATGTGAGAAATAGTTCAATATTTATATATAGACGCACCGTTCAATATGAGAACAACAATTCAATTCGAGATGAGAGTGCGGGGTGTTAGGCCGCCCGCCGTCACCTGCGACGCAAATCTCGCTCATGTATCAAAAGCACGGCGCGTAAATCACGAATCATTTTACGGAATGGCAATACTAGGACGTCCATATTTCACTCGGGCCACGTTTCCCCGGGTTCCGACGGCGGCTTTATGGGAAATATTTGCGGAGTCAACGCTAAAGCGAGCGTTTTGTGTGGCCCTGTCAGGCGAACTTGCGTATAGGGTAACCAGGTACCATATTATATTTATTTTTACGCAGTTTGTCTTACTTCATGTCAGTTTAAACGAAACTTGTAATGGTGGAATTGGGGATATACGAAATTGACCTACAGATGAAATTTGATACAATGTAGACAGCAAATTCTGATGTCACTTCTTTGAAAATAAACAAGATGATTTCATACCCATTAAACTAAAATAGTAACGTAACAAATTACGTTAGCGCAGCCACGTTAATTAAATAATGTGGACTGCACAACTGTCCTAGTTCTTGTTAAATTGTGTGTAACATTAGTGACTTATATTACAGTGGTTGTAATAAAAATCAATAAAGCGCCACCATGTCCCATAGAGTGACATAATAATTGGTCACCGCGGTAGACGGGAGCGGCGCCTTTGAACTCATATGAAAGGCCCAGACTACGCCAACGGAGGCACGTTCCACACCACATTTTTCTTAAGGAATATTCAAAAATAGATGCCTCTCACGGAAGTAATGAAGCTTACTGTATAAACGATTTCAGTGAATTTCATACATGGTGGAAAATTTTATTGGAAATGTGGAGGTCATGCACCCTTCCCCCCCATCTTGCTCCCCGGTACTGAAATATGACGGTCTTTAAGTCTTTATTTTATTGTTACCGCTTCTTGTGGTATTTGACGTCACTTCTTTCCTGTCGTTTGTGATGTTGCTCTTATGGAGACATGTACTGACTGCTTCTCGTTAGAGAGGCGAACGTGGTCGTAATGTGCTTAAATGCCATTACGAAAATTGGTTAATGTCATCGTTTTGCGACAGTATCTATATGGCACTTCCACTGCTACAATTTGCTTGAAATGGTGCTACATATAGAGGGATATAAGCATCATGTTTAATTTTATAATAGGCGCGGGCGATGCGAATCATCAGCTTTTTAGGATTCCATTGCCGAATGGCAAAAAACGGAACCCTTATAGATTCGTCATGTCTGTCTGTCTGTCTGTCCGTCCGTATGTCACAGCCGCTTTTCTCCAAAACTATAAGACCTATGCTGTTAAAAATTGGTAAGTAGATGTATTCTGTGAACCGCATTAAGATTTTCACACTAAAATAGAAAAAAAAAACAATATATTTTGGGGTTCCTCATACTTACAACTGAAACACAATTTTTTTTTTTTCATCAAACCCATACTTATTTATGAATAGGTCTTCAAAAATGGTATTGAAGTTTCTAATATCATTTTTTTCTAAACTGAATAGTTTGCGCGAGAGACGCTTCCAAAGTGGTAAAATGTGTCCCCCCGTAACTTCTAAAATAAGAGAATGATAAAACTAAAAAAATATATGATGTACATAACCATGTACACTTCCACCGAAAATTGCTTTGAACGAGATCTAGTAAGTAGTTTTTTTTAATAAGTCATAAATCGTAAACCGCAATTTACCTTTCATTCAATCAACTCAAATATAAAAAAACCGGCCAAGTGCGAGTCGGACTCGCGCACGAAGGGTTCCGTACAAACCTGTAGGTATTCTCGGTTTATGCAGAAGGTTCATGTTTATGAAAATAAATGTTTTTTTTTTATTTTTTTTATTTCTGTTGATTAAATGAAAGGTAAATTGCGGTTTACGATTTATGACGTTTTAAAAAAAAACTACTTACTCGATTTCGTTCAAACCAATTTTCGGTGGTAGTTTACATGATAATGTACATCATACATTTTTTTTTAGTTTTATCATTCTCTTATTTTAGAAGTTACGGGGGGGGGGGACACACATTTTACCACTTTGGAAGTGTCTCTCGCGCAAACTATTCAGTTTAGAAAAAAATGATATTAGAAACCTCTATACCATTTTTGAAGACCTATTCATAGATACCCCACACGTATGGGTTAGATGAAAAAAACCATTTTTGAGTTTCAGTTCTATGTATGGGGAACCCCACGATTTATTGTTTTTTTTCTATTTTTGTATGAAAATCTTAATGCGGTTCACAGAATACATTTACTTACCAAGTTTCAACAGCATAGCTCTTGTAGTTTTGGAGAAAAGTGGCTGTGACATACGGACGGACGGACAGACAGACAGACAGACAGACAGACATGACGAATCTATAAGGGTTCCGTTTCTTGCCATTTGGCAACGGAACCCTAAAAAAAATCATAAACATATAAACCTTATGCATAAACCGAGAATACCTACAGGTACCCTCGGTCCGCGAGTCCGACTCGCACTTGGCCACTTTTTGGAATTATCGGCACGACTGAAAGTATTTTGTGAGTTACGACAGCATGCCAAATGCAAAAAGTATTGTCAAAAAAACGGGTTCTTCCTCCTGAAATACTAGAATGAAATGTACTATTTCATAAAAGTTGGATCGTCTCTGATTGAACGGAGCTTTCGTAATTTTAAGAACATTCGCAGTCTGATCTTAGTCTCAATCTCTCAAAAATACCTCGAGTTTCTCTACATTTTTGACAAGATTTTGAAATTCGTATGTCGCCAAGATGAGACTGCGACTAGATTTTGAATGATAATATTGACTAGTGTCTAGTTAAAAATTGTGTTTGCCTACGTATCTATTAATAAATAGTTCCACATTTGCATATGACGCGATATTTTATTTTATAAAGTAAACTTGTAGTACAACTAATTGATACAATTATTGCAACGAAAACCAGTTTCCATGTCAATTAAGAAGACAAGTTCGAAGTTATCAAGAGAAACGGTATAGAATTTTAGTATAGAAATATAACTGTTTGTAACTTTGTGAATCTTTATATTTCAAATCTATACTAATATTATAAAGCTGAAGAGTTTGTTTGTTTGTTTGTTTGTTTGATTGAACGCGCTAATCTCAGGAACTCCTGGTCCGAATTGAAAAAATCTTTTTGTGTTGGGTAGCCTATTTATCGAGGGAGACTATAGGCTATATAACATCACGCTACAACTAAGAGGAGCGGAGCAGTAGTGAAAAATGTTGCAAAAACGGGGAAAATTTATTCCTTTTGAGAGTTTTCGTTGCGTGCGCTGCGTAAACGGTTAAAGTAACGCAAAAACCATGTATGACGGAATTGTTCCTTTTAAAAAGTTCTAAAAAAAAGTCCGCGAGAGCATATGTCTATCTTTTAAGGTTGACTCACTATAACTCAAAAGGAGCGAGCAGCAACGAAAAATGGACGAAAACTAGCAGGCAAATCGATGCGACGGGAAGGGTCAGGGGAGCAAAAATTTGACGCGGAAGAAGTCGCGGGCAGAAGCTAGTGCTAAATAAAATAATCCGTACCTTGAACTTAGATTTAATAGGCCGAAATCATAAACCATGACTGAATTTATAAGTATCAAGTAGTTATTTCTAAAGGAAAAACTAATCCCCCCGTAAGAAATACCCCTTGCAACATGTTAACTATTAAAAATATATCTATACCACCAATATACTATATCACTTTAACAACGCTCGTACGCCCAGTATTAATAAATTCACTCACACATACGATTTTCTAATTACAAAACATAGATGGCGTAGCAACACTTATCTGGGTGGCCACACACGACCGATGTTTACTTAGGACTGTTGTTCTAATGGACATGGATAACGTCCGACGGAGTTTTCCAACCCTAATTTTCAAATCTGAGCCAATGAGCGTCGTCAATTTTACGAACTATTCGACCGTTCGTCTTTTATTATGGTTGTATGACCTTACACTAATGTGTATAGTTGGGTTAATTGGTGCGATTTAAAGACCTAACCTGACCTGACCTTATTTTGAAATATAACCTTTTCTGTGTTTACTTATTTTGAAATTCATTATTGCTATATTCGTAGAATTAAATTATTTTGCTCAATTTGGTACTCATCACGGCGCCAGTGTGAGGAAATTAAGATGTCTATATTTTGCAAGTCCTATATCTTCTTTATCTATAGAGACTTTTTATTTGTCCAACACTGTCATGGTCTGCGATTAGACACATACAAAACACTTATACTTACAAGTAAAGACGGGCTAAATATTGAACCTTGCGGAACTCTCTTCACACATTAAGTAATTACAAATAATGCTATGCAAAAAGGTGCCTGCCGATGCATAACCATGTAGATTAATATGCAAATAAACGAACAGGTACAGGTAAATGGCGTAAAAAGATATAAAAGAAACACTTAAAGTGAATAACATCATTCAAAAGCGGTCGAGTAAAACATTCAAATTGTATTTAAGAATAATTTTTATTAAATTGGTACCATTAATTGTAAGAGATTAAGTTGAAAACTTTCTGAACTTTGCAGTCACACAAACCTTACTACGGTAAAGTTTGTGTGACTGCAAAGCCGCAAGCCTACGCTAAAAAAATCTAAAGGAACAGTAATAAGTAAAATACTTATAAATAATTCTGAAAGCAACAGTCTATAACAACAAACAACTTGAATCTATAACAAGTACAAAGAAAGACACAAACCTTTGTCAACAGAATTAAGCTCTACAAGCGAATCTTTATTTGTATTCGTTAAAGAAAACGGTGAAAAAATTCTGGTTAGAGCGGCCCAAACGTCAGCAACACCATATTATCCGACAACACGGGGAGGACACAAAACTGTTCGTATCAACACTTACGATACACCCCAATCCCGGGGGACCGCCCTATTGCGTTATATTGCCTACTTCGTGTCGAACTCGAATCGTCTTGATCCCATCACTGAATACTGAAGCTTCGTGTTTTTAGATACACGGGCTTTACGTAAGCCTTGTAAAATTTCAGAGTGTTTTGGGATCAAGATTGCTAATAGTGTTAATGCGAGTTTGATCGTCTCAACCATCACATTACTGCCAATAGATTTTTAGATAAATTCCATAAGTCCAAAGACAAATAGGTAGCAACGATAAGGAGCATTTTTTAGCAAACTTTTTCAGAGACAATAATGTTAAAACACGCTGTTCGAAATCATGTTTGAGAAGCTGACGTAAAGATATAAACTTAAAAATAATGAGTGTATAACGATAGAAGAACGGATATTCAACTTCCTAAGATGAAGAATCTTTATAATAATGCTCGACGAAATAGAATACTTTGAGCCAACGATACCACCGCTCTCAACGCTCACCTAGTTTCAGCAGCTTGGTTAATCTCCGGCTTCACTATCAAACTACATTGAGCGCCGTATACGAAAAACCGATAGATAAGAATCCACGAGTTCTAGAACCGCAGACTACAACTTTCACACCCACACAAGCAGAAAACTGCGTGCTATCGCACACAAGTACCCGTTGCCATGACAACCAGGCTGTGATCCCTCGGGAGTGAGCAATAACTTACGCCTGGTTAATAGGGTGTCGCGAAATTAGGGAAAGCACCCGACCTCGAAGCACTAGCTGATTAGAAGCGGGGGTAAACCGGAAAATTACTTAAATACTTGATGACAGATGAGGCCGCACCATAAATATTTACTTTCCTCCCATAAACCGACATTGCTGTACAAAGTTTGGATTAACGACGTAAGAGTAAACACATGTTGCACTAAAAGCATTTTATAGACGTTCATAAAACATTTTATTTAAAACTGTCCTTTCGCTATATAAATTGCTGGAACTCAAGATGCGGTGTCGTCTAAACGCCTGCTCGACTTTATTGAGCAACTTGTTTGCATTTGTATGCAAAGAACTTGCCGCTGCAGGGTCTTACGTATGAATGAATGTTTGATAAATATATTTTAGAGATACCTCTACTTTTAAGACTTGGTTTAATATACAAAATTTGAGAGATACAACCTTTCAGATCTTCTACAGTACTCACTTATTTAAAGGCAGAACTTTGTTTTCTATTAGATGAGTTTTAACCACAAACCAGTACTCGGTATCTCCTGAAGAGAGTCGCCTTAATAAGTTTGAAAGGATTTCGAAACGACATCAACAGTGAAATAAGTTTCTAGATTGAAATTTCCGGCAATCTTCTTGAAGAGCATTTTCATTCAAAGACTGCTGTGCCACATAAAATCCATACTAATATTATAAATGGGCAAGTGTGTTTGTTTGCGTCTGTTTGTCCGTCTTTCACGGCAAAACGGAGTGACAAATTGACTTGATTTTTTAAGTGGAGATATTTGAAGGGCATGGCAATTTTTTTATCTTTTTTAGGTGACTGGGGTGAACTTAGAAAAGCCGTGCTTTTCCCATGGACATTTGTATGTAGAATATTCGCGTGTGTCTAATGCCCAGAATCTTTATATTCTATCCCCAAATGGAAAAACATATAATATCGTCCACAGTAGCGTATTAAAATACAGTCTGTTCCGAGTTCTCTTCTGTGTTCTAAAACAGGAAAGGGGAACCGTGTTACCCCGAATTTAATGCGAGCAAAACCGCGGGCAAAAGCAAGTATTTAAATACATTCCAAATGCATAAATATTATAAGCTCGATCATAACTGTTCTCGTTAGGAGGTAAATAAAATGTTATTTCAGCAGACTAAGGTGGTTTTAGTTTTACTGTAATGTGTGTGTGTATTGCATGGGTGGGTATGTACTATAATCTAATAGGTAGATATAATATCATGTCAAGCTACTCCGATAAGACTTTATTACCACAATGTGGAATATTATTATTAATACAATCATTGATAAGATGAATATTTTAGCATTTTTACTTTGCTAAACCATCGCCTCTTTCGATCTTTGGAAGTCCAGTATGTGTTTCTTATCTCATCCTTTCAACACAAGAATCAAAGAAGTGTTTTTCAACTAGAAAAATTGTACACAGCGTCGTGTAAGAAAGGAAGTAGCCCATCGTGTTCCCAGTGCTGACATTAATACATTTTCCCGTTGCTATTGAGAGCGAAGATGGATTAATTTCAGCGAGTCAAGTCAAGTCAAGATCCGTCTGTCGCGCCCGCTTTCAGGATCCTGCCTTCACAAGAATACTACTTTAGTTCACACTGAGACTAAGTTTGAATTGAAACTAGTCCTGAGATGGGACACAGTTTCACGACAGATTTGCAGTTAGATTCCATTCGAGTGTTAAAACTACGGAGGGATATTACATACAGCACCTGCGAAAATAGACTGAGCAATGATTGTTGATAACTTTAATATCAAAATGGTTGTTTGAGAAGACATGAATACTTTTCTATTCTATAATGTGTGGAGCTAAAGAAGGGTCATGTAACCCCAGAGATCTCTAGAAAGTTTTCGTGGATTACTGGAAATGATGTCTTATTTCTACGATTTAATCAGCCCTATGTTGTTTCTCACTAACTTGTTGTAACAGTTCAGTAAGATATACCACGGAAATTGAATAAGAAGATGTGTTCGTAGACGAGAAACATGCCCAGAAAATAAAATAATAGGCGCTATACAAAAGAATAGACGTTAACCTTTGATAAAGAGTTTCAAAGGTAAATATATCGCCGAATATTTCGCAACATTTATCCACATTAAAGTTTGGGAACTATATGAAGAATTCCGCCATTTTTCATCGACTCATCGGTTCAGTTAGCCTTCAAGAAAAAATGTGTTTTATAGCGTGTTCCCTTTTCGACCTTTTCAGTGGGGACAGGAAGGAAGGGAGTCTTCCTTTGATAAAGTGAAAAATAGCACCTTTAGAATGTAACCTGGTTTCACCCTTTAGAGGGTGTGCGTAGTTGAGGGCACATAGAGCTTTTGTGCAAGAAGGGTTTTGGGGATCTTCAGAGTTTGGTCATTTTTTTGGTAAAGGAAATATCTTGATACTTAACATATCTTCTTCTTAAGATGCCTTAAGTATAACATACTTTAAGTGAGATAAGGATTCTGTACGGAAAATTTGGGAAATTGAACTATATTCTCCTGGGCCCAATTTTGATCACGGCCCCTTAGATATAGCAAAATGTTCTTGACAACGCACATGATACATGACAACGAACATTTCTGTGTAAACAAAACCGACCCCAAAAAGACCGAAACAAAAATATTTTATCTCGTTGTCATTTTTCTCAACTTTCGCCAGGGTTTTTACTATTATATCCCAAAAAAACCTGTTGAAATACTTTTTTTTTAAGTTGAGCCTGTGACATGTACGAGTCAAGTGTCGTCATCAAAAGCCCTTCAGCGTGAGTCGCAAGTTAACAATGCGGCCGCCCCCACCCTTTGACCTGCCTGATGCTTTGTCGCCGCGGGCACAGATGAGATGACATCTCGTAGACACGCCACCTCTACCTATAGCTACAGCCCTAGTATACTGCATTGAGCTCACCTGTATCTATTAATAGCTTTGGGGTTACAAGTTCAAGTGCGCTGTCACGTGATAGTACTTAGAACGCAGACTACGTTAGTACATCGTTAGCATAGTGATTATTGCTATAAATATGATAAGCCTTGAATATAAATAAGATGGCATATTCGGAATACCATTTAATATGTTTTATAATTCTGAGTGGGGTCGAGCTGATTGGCCAGATCGAACGATGCTGTGATGAGACTGAATAATTTTGTCTTTGCGAAGGTAATTAATAAAGTATTACAGCTGGTGATCGATTGTAGCCCGCGGTGATTGCCAATATACGAATTTCATATAAATTACACGAGGAAAATCAAGACCGCGAAAAATTAAAGTATGAAGCCCCATTCATTTTAGTACATCATTACAAAAGCTTACTGAATACAAATTCCAAAAAGGAAATGACAGAAGTTTCATGTTTTCCTTGTTAGCTTGAGATACTTTGCAAAGAAATAATTTTGCCGGCGGCAATGTTTCATTTTTGAGACAGTGTACGTTATTGTAAAGCAGGAAAGGCCAAAGTAACATGACATTCTCTTCTGCGTGACGTCAATCTTTACCTTTGGCTCTCTTTGCAGTCCTCGTGAATGCGTTCAAGCGAAAATATCCAGCAACTTCAAAAAATTGTTATCTGATGTTTTGCGTGGATGTAAAGTTGAAATCTTGCGAGATTACATTCGTCTCGGTTCACGGGCTTTGACATGGAAGACTTTTGACATAAAAATATAGATTTACGGTAACGAAGGAAATCCCGGTGAGCAATGTTATACAAAGTAGCGTTGGCGTTGGCCTAGATATCGATTTCGGTATATAATAAATCATGACTGGAAAGTGCTCAATAATTTAGCACAATAACGCGGGACCAAGGGAAACAAAGTTCAATGAAATGGAAATTGATGCAATGAATTGTTATACCTGCCTATGTTATAATATTTGAAACGTGTGCTGAAAATGTTGCCAAATGCGAAAACGATGAAAGCAAAATGAAAATGGCGATGATTCAACAAAGTTATTGGATAACGCAGATCAGTGTTACAAATGCTTGAGCTATGCGTGAGTTGTTTTCCACGATATGACCTTAGAGAATAGGGGTACAGGTCTAACGATCGTGCTCAGTTCAGTCACGGAGTAAACGCAGATTTTGTCGCGTACGACAGTCGCGGTTAGCAGTCGCATCACGTAGCACGACTTGATATCTAATATTTGGTGGCGACAAAAAAACGGATTTTACAAGACTGAAAATACGCGTCGCGAATACGAGTGTTATGAGACATGTGTTCTGATTTTTCCATGAGTTCCGATGATTAGTTATAGTTTTCATATGTTTTCCGACGTGACATAGGTATATACTCCACATGAATAATAGATACCTTTCGCTTACTAAATTAGAGCTGAATATTTTGATAATAGAAGATACTGGTAACTTTGGTAGAGTTACTTCATAATCAGCCTATAATGTTCCCACTGTTGGGACTAAGGCCTCCTCTCTATTAGAGGGTGAAGGTCATAATCCACCACGCAGGCGCAGTGCAGATTTGCGGATGACACATTTATATGAATTTTCCGAGTTACTTGTTTATATTTTATTTATTTAATGTGCATACTTATCATGACGCCTTATTTCGCTGATGGGTAGGGCAGAGGTGTACCTATAATACACCCACATTTCGCCATTAGACAAAGCCATACCTGGTAGTACACGCATATTTCGCCAGTATTGTTATAATACTCATGCAATAGGGGTGATCCTATTGCTATCAACCAGGCACCGGGCTGTTACTGAGAAATTCCAGATAGAAACCCCAATAGCACTTTGCCCGACTTGATAATCGAACCCAAGACTTCATGCTCAGCAGTAGCGCTTGCGACCACTAGACCAACGAGGCAGTTCATTAACGTAATTAGTTTTTTTTTAATCACTCATAAAATTATTGCACGAAGAGTATAGTAAAAAACTGCAAGATCTTAATGTACCATATACTGAGAAATAAATAAATTGAATTGAACTATCAAAAACGTAGTTAGAAATAGATGCTAATTGTTCTCATAAACCCACTAATATAAGGAACTAAAATTAGTTTTATAAACAACTGTAAACTTCACATAAATGAACAAGGAACAAGTTCTGTATGAAAGTGTCTAAAATCATTTACTAGCGGCAACCATTCACCCGTAGTCACCTGTTATGAACTGGTTACGTTCTTCCAGCCGCTTTAATAGCTTTTAATTTTATAGCGGCTTATGATTTACGTTTCATTTTATGTCCCGTTTATCACCTGAACAACTGCACGGTTTTCAGCAAAAAGCGCTGCATGCGCTATAAATAATAAATCTAACAATTTTCGTGGAGTTGATAATGTGGATATAAACTGCTGAGAGCGAGTTTAAATGTGGGCACAATTTTGGCAAATCTTTTTCAGAAATTTTCCGCTTCTTGTAACATGCGAACAGAACAACTCAGAACACAAAAAACGTAACTTTCTTTACAACCATGATAAAAGTGAGATATTAGAGGTAATAGTTATGTGCACAGCCAAAAAGTGGAACTCACTGCCACCTCTGTATTCCCTTCCACATTTAATTGTATCCCTACAAAGCAAGAGTAAACAGGAATCTTCTGGGCACGCTTGTTCCATTATAGACCTCAACAATCGCTTTTCATCACCTCTAATCGAAGTCAAGAACAGGCCCAAGCAACAATTAAAAAAAATTGTAACTAAGTTTGTTTAGTTTAAAAGATCATGTTGTTATTGCGTTTAAGAAAAGTTACTTCTTTGTCTGTAACCTCAAACATACACCCTATACTGTGCATATCCTGCAAAGAAAACCAATTCAAGCGACCACATACAACGGCCTTCATTTAAATATCTTATTCACTAGGTTTCTCTTTAAATTGTACTCACTAATTACGCGTCCACTAATGATGTACCGGTGTAACAGCAAGACATGCATGCCATACAGCTTGATTTCACATTTTATTACGACATTTCCGAATAATATAACCAAGGAATAAAATTTTCACCAGCTCCCCCACTATAAAACTGTGAATGATTTTATTTCCCATCGTAAATGTTCGATACACACACATTAACTTAGCACGTATATTATATACATCATGTATAATATTTACTATACACAATTTCAGTTGATAGAGTAGATGAAAATCCAATTTATTAAAAAGGAAAATTGTAATCGGCTAATGCGCAATGTGAGACTTGACGTCGATGTACTTTTCTATTTTTACAAGCTTTTATATATGTCAAATCGTATTTGAAGTTCTTATTTCATTAGGGGAGAAGTTCTCCGTACAGTTTGTTATCGCTTTTCTAAGTATTATATATTTTTGATTGGAAAAATGAAATCAATAATTCAATATGAGTACTTAAACAAAACTGGGGAAATTTACTTTAGGTACACTGCCTAGCGGTGATGTTATATGTTATTTAATATAATACATTATATAAATGTGTATAATTGCTACAGATTAATTTTGACGGTTATTGCTAACCCAGAATGGGTTCATATGTTCGAAAATATTCTCTAATTATCAACGCACACAGCGCCATGAATGATGTGGAACTGTCAAAATGAATGCGATTCCTACTGATAGTGTATTACGCAATGACCCCTCTGGTCACTCTCTGCATATAGAAAGAAAGAAAAGAAAGAAAAATCGTTTATTCTGCATAAACAAAACGCACAATATAAAATAGTAAGAAAAAATAAACTAAAAATACACACGTACAAAGTAGCCAAAAGTACAAAGTAGCCGTATTCAAAATTAAAAGGGTTGTACAATATTATCCATTGCTTGTTGATGTCACGGCAACGGACCAAAGACAATACAGATTAATAGTCACACCTTTCAAGGCAGTATTTTCATCTTTCCACAATCCATCTTTCATTCAAAAGTAAAGTCAAAGCATTTATTTCATACTAGCCTCTGCCCGCGACTTCGTCCGCGTTAAATTTCTTGTTCCCCCGACCCTTCCCGTCGCGTCGAATCGCCTACCCGTGCGATTTTTCCCCGTTTTTGCCACATTTTTCATTACTGCTCCGCTCCTCTTAGTTGTAGCGTGCTTTATATATTAAAAAGTATCCTTTGTCCGTCTCCTGGTTCTAAGCTAGCTACCTACCAATTTTCAGCCAAATCGGATCATCCGTTCTTGAGTGGGTCCACCCTTTATGGCAGAATTTTTTTCGTCATAATATTATTTTGCATTACAGCGGATAGCATAAACTTCATTCCGCAGAAAATCGTTTGGCATACACTCATTTATCATACATTCACTACGCATAATTTTATAAGTCAAAATCATCTTTAGGCATAAATTTTATATCCATAATAATGAAAAAGGAGAACCATTATATCGCAGAAAGTTCGCAGTCAGAATGATCTCTTGGCATTATTTCACATCTATAGTCCTTAAAAGGCAGAACTATCATATCTCAGAAACTTTACAGTCAGAATCATCTTTTGGTACCTATACATTTCATATCCATAATAATTGAAACGGTCATCTATTACATTACAGAAAAATCATAGTTAGCACGCTGCATGCAGACATGCAAACAAGCATACACCATGCAGCGTGCAAGCAAGCATGCAGCATGCAAGTAAGCATGCAGCATGCAAGCAAGAATGCAGCATGTAAGCAAGCATGCAGCATGCAAGCAAGCATGCAGCATGCAGGCGAGCATGCAACATGCAGCATACATGCTTTCTGTCACGGCTCCGGCGCTGCGTGGCACCGGCGGTCCCATGCGAGCTCATTGTCGCAGACGGTTTAACGATCACCACCGCAGCTTCGCCATGCTGGCCGGCTTAGCCGGCCAGTTTCAGCTGCGGTGGTGAGCGTTACAACCATCTGCTCCTCAGCTCGCGGGCCACCTCGCCCCTCCGCGCCTACGCGGGCTTACATTACACTCTAGGGGTAGGGCAGACAAGACTACGTGGAGTCGGAACTGCAGTGATTCGTTTCTGTCAATAACTTTTGTAGCTCAACATATATTGAATTTTTGAGACACTATTTTAATTTAAATTTCACCAGTCAATTACCGTTATTACAGACACAATTAAAAACCATTGTGTCTATACCAAATGTGGTATCTCAAGGACTTGGAGGTTAAGGTAAAAATATTATTTTATAGAAATGAAAATATGCCTAACAAAATTATTCTAAATTAAATTCTGCCATTTTCATAGTATGCCAAGTGAAATTCTACCAAATAATCGTCGCTCTAAATAAATGTTATGCTAAACGAAATTCTGCGGAGTTTTAAGTCTGCCAAAGGTAATTATGCTAAATAAAATTCTGCCATCTTAAAAGTATGCCAGCGTAAAGTCGGACATATAAACATTCGGCTAAACAATGACTATGCTAAACATGTTTTATGCCTTACAAATATTCATTTAAAGAAGATTATGCCAAGTGTGTTATGCCAAATAAAATTCGGAGCATCAAGTTTCTGCCAGATAGAGGGAACCCTTCTTGAGTTATAAATAGTGTAACTTACACAATTTTCTTTTATATATATAGATACTAGCTTCTGCCCACGACTTCGTCCGCGTCAAATATTTGCTCCCCTGACCCTTACCGTCGCATCGCAGCCTGCCAGTTTTTGTCTATTTTTTTGTTGCTGCTCCGCTGCTTTAAATCATAGTGTGATGTTATATAGCCGATAGCCTTCCTCAATAAATAGGCTACCCGACTCAAAAAGAAATTTTTCAATTCGAACCAGTAGTTCCTGAGATTAGCGCGTTCCACCCCCCATTTTAGGGAAGTGGGAGAGTTAGAAAGAGACAAAAAGTAGCCTATGTCACTCTCTATCCTTTCAACTATCTCCACTTAAAAAATCACGTCAATTCGTCGCTCCGCTTTGCCGTGAAAGACAGATAAACAGACACACACACTTTCCCATTTATAATCTATATATTAATACGTGAAGCGAAAACTTTGGATCCCTTTTTACGAAAATTGGGCGGACGGAGGAGTATGAAATTTCGCACACTTATAGTTTATACAGAGAAGAAGTGACGAATGCTATGTTTTTTTTTTTAATTATGCGTTAAAATACATTATTTTCAATAAATAACACGTTACACACACTACTATTCATTACCGTGTATTTAATACACACATACATATATATTCTTTTGTTTATGGTCCAAATCTGTGGTCCAATCGAGAACATCTGTTTTTAATATTTTGTGTCTATAGTCTTACTGAATGTCAAGCATAACCATAGGTAATAAATAAATTTTATAGATATATAATATAACCTATTTCATTTTTAAAATCTATGATCATATCGAGAATATTTGTCTGTAATATTATTTGTCTATAGTGTTACTGAATGTCAAATATAACCATATTTTTTTATATTTATTATTTTATATATTTTTTCATTTAATCATGTATTTCTATTCAAATGAAGTACGGTCTAATTTCGACCAATGGGCGATCACTAGTATTAGTATGGATGCACATAAAAGGCACTTTTGCACGTCAACATTTACATTAAAATAGAATTGATTCTAGTCGCGCCTTCCAAAAGGTAGTTTCCTATGGAGAAGCATGGTCAAGAACCTCCACCGTTACTCTTTTAAAATGTGTTACAATGTTTTACTTACATTTGTTAAATAATGATATGCGAAAACGATGCACCTAGAATAAAATTACCATACCACAATAGGTAAAAATAATTTAAAATGAAGCAAAAACAGATACATTTATTACATGATAGATACATTGTGCTACACATATTTACAAACATTACTATAGTACCATTATCATATTATCTATAGGTAAGTTATGATAACTACTTACTCGAAATACTCGTCTATTCTCCCATCTCTGACTTATAACAACCAATTCAAGTAACTTCGAGATCTACAGGCAACCATCGTTCGCCTATTAGCTATCTCTTGTAAGATTTTGTTTTGTTGGTACTCCAAATATAAAGTTCAAGCACGTTCAACAATTCAGATATCTAGGATTCCTTCAGTACTTGATGAAGTGACTGATCCATTTCACAAAGCTTAACAAGACGTTAATAAATAGGTCTTTACCTATGAAAATGCCGTTTTGTATGAAAAAAATTAAACGAATTTTTTCATGTATTTTTTATTTGTATTAATCGAAATAATCACCCATGCAATCAATGCATCTTTGCCAACGCAGTGGCAGTTTATTGATGCCCTTCTTAAAAAAATCAGCTGGACGGGAGGCAAAAAATTCTTCAAAGGCATTTTGTACTGCCTCTCGGGTATTGAATTTTTTTCCCGCCAAGATGTTATCCAAATTCTGGAAAAAGTAGTAGTCTGTAGGCGCAAGGTCTGGTGAGTAGGGCGGATGACGGAGAGCTTCCAACCCCAGTTCTTGCAACTTGGAGACCGTCTGCTGTGCAGTATGAGGTCGCGCGTTGTCGTGCAGGAGCAGCGGGACGAGCGATTGACCAATGCTGGTTGGAGATGTGCCAGCTTCTCCATCATTGAGTTCAGTTCTTCACAGTACACATCTGCAGTATGCTCACCCCGTTTGGTAAGAAGCTGTGATGAATCACACCGGCGCTAGACCACCAAACAGTGACCATCACTTTTCTAGGGGTAAGTTTTCGTTTAGGGCATTGTTTAGGTGCTGAACCAGGATTCAACCAACTTGCTGAGCGCTTGCGGTTATCAAACATAATTCATTTTTCATCGCAGGTAACAATGCAGTTCAAAATTCCTTCATTTGTGTGTCTGTTGAGCAGTGCAAGGCACGTCTCGACGCGTACTTCGCGCTGGCGATCATTGAGTTCGTGGGGCACCCATTTGTCAAGCTTTTTTACCTTGCCAATTTGACGCAAATGGACCAATATTGTTTTGACGCTAACGTTGAAAGCTGCTGCTAATTCAGCCGTAGATTGTGTATCATCAGCTTCCACAATCGCCTTTAATTTGTCATTGTCGACCAAAGTTCGGACGACCGCGAGGTTCATTTTTCAGGCCGAAATTTCCAGAACGGAAGCGAGCAAACCAATAACAGGTGGTGCGTTGGTTTGTAGTGTTAGCTCCGTAAACGTCGTTGATGTTGCGTGCCGCTTGTGCCGCGTTGCTGCCACGACGGTACTCATATTCCATAATTACTCGAATTTTTAACGTATCCATGATGACGAAAAAGATTGAAATGCGATGAAAATGTAACACTAATCAATAAACAAATGACTACTTTTGGAAAAAGAATTCCATGTTTTTAAAACAAAATTAATTTGAAATTAGAAATCTTAGACAAACAAAAATTATTTTGATTTGAAATGGCCAGTACTGCAGAACGGCAATTTTATAGGTAAAGACCTAATATGCCTTGAGTTAGCCGATCAAGAATGTCTTCCTTAGAAACAAACTTGGGATCAGAATTTGTACCTATTGGGTTTCATATCTTAGCGGGAAATCAAGGACTAGAAATATATAGTACTAGCTTCTGCCCGCGACTTTGTCCGCGTTAAATTTCTTGCTCCCCCGACCCTTCCCGTCGCGTCGAATCGCCTACCCGTGCGTTTTTCCCCGTTTTGCAACATTTTTCATTACTGCTCCGCTCCTCTTCGTTGTAGCGTGATGTTATATAGCTTATAGCTTTCCTCGATAAATAGGCTACCCAACACAAAAAGAATTTTTCAATTCAGACCAGTAGTTCCTGACATTAGCGCGTTCAATCAAACAAACAAACAAACTCTTCAGCTTTATAATATTAGTATAGATTTGAAATTGAATGCAGTAATAAATAACATTTATGACGATACACAAATATTACGAAAAAGATTTAGGAGTTTAAAATAAAGTGTAGTATACGTGAAATGAAATCGTCAACATTGCGAACTGAAAAGCTCCATGAAAGGTGAAAATAAAGAGGAATAACCTACATTTATAGGTAAAATCCTCGGAAAGGCACTTTACTATTTTATTAACACTGCTCTCAAAATGGTGAAGGAAAACATCGTGAGGAAACCGACATGACCTAGAACCTACCAACTCGGACTGGGCCCGCGTGGTGGATTCCCACTCTCTCACACCCAGAGGAGATATGTGTCCCAGCAGTGGGAATATTTTGCCTTGTTTATGCTACAGGTAAAATCCATTAAATATATCTGCAATACTCTTACAAAATTGGATTTCAAATCGTGAATTTCAGGAATAGAGAAGTTATCCTACTTAGCAACACTGCTTTCTCAGAAAGGCTTACTGGAAAATACCCGATAATTCATTACAGTCATGATAAATGTTCCGTTCGACGTTACCATTGAATCTGGGCCCTTTTTACTTTACGGTGATACGCAAAAAGGGGCGAAAGGGGTGAAGAGGGAAAGGGGATGATATAATCAATCTAGGGTTGTCCCTCCGCCAGTCGGATGTGTATTGAAGTGAGGCTGACGTGTGCACTGATTACACACCCCTACCTATTATATTTTGCGGTGGCAGGAAGACTTATTGTTCCTCGTTGAAAGTTTCGGAGCTGCTAATTAGCAGTGGGGCATGCGGGTTGTAAGATATTTATTTTTAATGATAAAATAGTTTTACGATGGAATAGTCAACTTTAGTCTTTTGTTTTGTACTAATACTCTTGCAGGACGTATCAGAAAAAAAAAATATTGATAGACTTCTGTTATTGAAATCTTACCTTAATGAAAAAAAAAAGTATTTTTCATAAGTCATTTATTCAAATTCGGCTGAGGATTGAGCATTTTTCGAACGTGAAAATTACATAAGCCAGTCCCCAAAATGCCTGCCCTTCTCCACTTTCTTCTGCTTTAGCTGGAAAGAAAAAGTGGCTCAGCAAACTCCCCAGCAGCACAGTTGTCTATTAAATTCGATAAACTTGATTCTATACAACAGAACGTATGCAAAGTATCAAATACTTTTTAAATTACAAGACCCAGAATATTACATAAAATAATTTACCATGCTAGTTATACCAATCTACCAATAAATACAATGAATACTATACGAACGAACTTTATGTAAATCTAAATAAAGTTTGAAATGCAAAAACTGTCTCACAGTTAGATCTTGTTTTGCAATAAGAAAGTTAGGGTTTAGATTTCAGTTAAGGGTCTATACCCCAAGATACAGCCATTGAGCCATGATAGTTACTTCGACCAAAGATGCTATTTATCACCTTCATAATGGCTAATAATCCTAATGATTGCGCTAAACCGCCACGGCATAACGGTAGTGTGAATATGATTATCATAGTTATTACACATACGAGGCATATAGTACGTAGCTATCTGCAGGTGTAAGTGTTTATTTGTGTTTAAATTTAACACTAGCTTCTTAGTATAATGCGTTCAGATGGTATAGATGACTTTAGATAAACATCCAGTAGGGCACGTGTTTGAGTAGAGTCTAATGTGCACTGATCATGAGAGCATTAAAGCGAAATGGAAAAGACAATCGAAAAGTAGATCTAGCTAGTGACCCAGATAACGACCGCTAGAACTATAATATTGTCATGACTTAAGAATAGGTACTGGTAAACCACCTGTCGTACTGAACATCCGGCATGAGCTAATAACAGTGTTGGAAAACCTTGCTTTCGATAATAAAACGACCCGAATTGTTAGCACATTTGTATGGGGTTCCACTCAGTGAAACCTCGCGACGAATAATTTCAACTCTTTAAAAAACAAATTGGAAAATCATATTTGTCTTTGGTATTGACATCTGTCACTGTCAATGCTTGTTATGTCATTTACCGTATTTTGCCATGATATTTTTTATCACAAAAATATGGATATGTTTCATAAAATATATCGTATAATATTTTACTATAAACGTTGCTTGATCGATGTATATAGAGGAAGCGGTAGTAGGCATTGAAATAAAATATTTAAATGTGACTGTTCTATGTAGAGGCGACGATCGGTATGCGGGCACAAATAAATCAGTGCGCAATGCACAAAACTGCAGGACCGTGTCGCCATATCGCCGTGTCCCATCGAGAATGTGTCACCGATGCGTCGACACTTGTGCGCTTACACACGACACACGGTATACATACCACGAAATATACTTCTAGCTAAACTCTGGGGTACAATATTGAACGGAATTTACGCTCTATCGCATACACTTTCGAGGAAGACTTTTGACGAGAGAAAGCAAATTCAGCAAACAAAAATAGGACGTGCAGTTGTTTGTGCTCCCAAAAGTCACTCAAAAATATGACTCTTTATGAATAAGTATTGTTTGATAAAAGAAAAACTCGTAAAGGAAAAATGATACAAAAGCGCTGTATTACTCACCAGATAACACACACGTATTAATTATCCATAATTACTTCATTATTCCACCAAAGGAAAACAAAATGAGTGTGTTCCGTTTTTATTCTCCGAGCAACTCCTGAGAGAGGAAATTAACCTGTTTCTACCTTCTATTTTTTTTTTGTTCGCATCAAACAAGAATCTCTGAATAAATCTAAATGGGGGTTTCATTATTGTATTGCGAAGCAGCTGATAAAGAGAGATATATTTTATCTTGACAAAACATCATGGACTTGAGTAACGGGCAAAGAATACCGCCCTCTTACATCGGCGGGTCGCGAGCGTACTCAAGCCAGCTAATATATGAACGTTCTAAATCATAGTACGTATACGTATCTATTAAGAAACTTGAAAGTGTGTCACATTCGCGTGTTGCTCGTAATAAAATCCGTTTCGATTACATACAGCGGGCGTGTGTTTGCAAATCGCTCCACACATTGTCGAGTTGTGTCCGGCGAGCGCGACTAGCCCCACAGTGCCCCGGTTACTTGAATTCCGAATACCTTTTTCACCATTTCCAGTGTTCCGCAGCGTCGGTCGAGGACAGATGAACAATGCACGGTTCAGTCCGCCGTAGTTTGCGATCCGTCGCGCGATTGATAATGTCATAACAGCCCGTCCGGCTGGAATCATTGCAGTTATCCGGGTTTTAACTCGCTGTCGAGATGTCAGCGTAACTGACGGGTTTATTAAAAACCTACAACAGTATAATAGATTTACCATTCAAACCCATACTCCCTTGCTTTTATTTTTAAATCGAATGACAAAAGGGGTAAATTTATGTTCCATATTCTATGTTGCTGCCTAGATTAAATTATTAACCAATCAATTTCTCGCTTGCTTGACGGATAATTTTAAAATATCGGTACATCATAAAATCCAGGCCATAAAATCCCTGACATCATTGCCTACTGAGACGCTTTCGAGAAAATTGGCCAACTCAGAGGAAATCCGAACCAGGTTTTGACTTATATCTGTCACAACTTTTCGTCATAAATGTGTCGCTGTCTAGTCAGTCTTTCGTCAGTTTGTCAGCGTAAATAAGCCTAATTAGTTTATATTTAAACTGATTCATAACAAACAAGTCAAAGCTTATTAAACACAAAGGAAAGATGATGGTTTTAAAAAGAAAATGTAACAGGAAAACAGTTAGATGCCGGAAATTTCCATCATTGATTAACAGAAGAACGGAAAAAACTAAAACCTTTGCATTATATTGCTCATAATATTTTGGAAGCCACATCAAACGGCACATAAATCATATAGAACGGCTCTCAGACGTTATTTGCACCGAGTAGGTGTGTATTGCCCGATAAATGCCTTGTTGATGATATATCTGCCAGGACACACGTTAATGAGGATTCGACGCCAGATAAATTAGGCTACCTACAAATTTCCTGGAAAGTAGGCCGGTTAACCGTTATAACTGAGTGCGTACCAAACATTCTCAAGAAATCTGCGACGCAACAATGATACAAAACTAACAGAATTCAGGAGCAAATTAACACCTGCTAAAATATAATGATTCAGAATATTCCAGCACAATTTGGAAGATACTAACGTATTTATTTTGTGTTTGAATTTATTTCATAAACCGTTATAAACAACACAAAAAATACAAAAAGTCTCTTTACCGAAAGCTTCAAACTTTTTGTTATTCCGTGCCAAAGACGGTCGTTGTGGTCGACTGAACGCAGAATTTTACATAGCATTATGTTCCATTTTAACATAAAATATTAATTAAGGCCATATTTTCGGAAACAGATTCGCACTGCGTTATTATTTTAACATGATTTAATTTTTTGTTTAAACCTTACTCGGTCATTAGCCGTACACAATCTCATTAATATTTTATTAATGCGAATTTAATCATTTGGTTTTTATGGTATAATTTCTAAGATTATTTGTTGGTAACTTTAAACTCAAGCCAGAAAATCTGTATGATCACGTAAAACCCTAAAAATATCTAAACAAATATCACGTAAAATCTATATTATCCTCATCGACGTAATTCTGTCATCGGGGACGCAATTAGAGCAGATAAGAGCCCGCTCATTCTACATACCGAAAAGAACAGGTCCACTCATAATAATAAAACGTTATGAAATAAATGGCTAAAACAAAAGTTAAAATCACTGGCACGTAGAGGGTAAAGTAGGGTTAATTAAATAGTTTTGGCACGGACAAAGCTAAGCTGTTGGCTGACGTTAAACTACAGGTACAACTAATTCTAGTTTTAAAACAAGCGAAGGAAACTCGCCATTCCGTGATATTTGCATACATAAATAGGAAACCAGACCAAAACAAACGCTCTTTTACAATCAAGACGTTCGGTTTGACAGTTATGACGCGGAAACATTTCATGGATCTCATGGATCAATTGAATCGGAACTTATGACAACACTTAGGTATTTAATAAGAAGGAATATTCGCATCTGTAAGACACATTTTTGTAGCACCCATGGCCATATTGACTATTATATATTTGACTGGCCTTTTAGTCTAGTGGTTAGTGACCCTGACTGCTAAGATTGAGGTCGTGGGTTCGATTCCCACCCAGAACAAATGTTTGTGTGATGAGCACAATCATTTGTTCTGTTTCTGGGTCTAATTTATCTATATGTATATATTTAGAAATATATAAGTATGTTTATCAGTTGTCTGGTTACCATAGTACAGGCTCTGCTTAGTTTGGAATCAGACACCGATGTGTTGGTTTTCCTAAGATATTTTTATGTAAGATATTTATATTTAGGTGCAAGTAAATGTAGCGAATATAGATATTTAGGTGCCAGTAAATTTATGGACTGCAGAACACTGCTGCCCAGTCTCCTCTAAGTCCTTTAGTCGCCTTATACGACACCCACGGGAAGAAATGGGATGGAGCTATTTTTACGTTTCACACCACTCGGATAGTATCAACAAAAGTCAAGAAGAGAAATGAATTAATGATCTCACAATTCCTATACACAAATAACCTAAAACACAGAGCAAAACAAAAATTTTAACAATCAAGACGTTCTATTTGACAGTTATGACGCGGAAACATTTCACGGATCTCTCGAATTAATTGAATCGGAACTTATGACAACACTTAGGGATTTAACAAGAAGGAACATTCGCATCAGTGAGACCGTACTTTAATGCCCGCGAGTCCCGTGACACGCGCGGTCCCACATTTTATGACTTCCCGTGTCGTCGCGCCGCGATCAAATTTGTGCCGAAAACACATCAAAATACTGTTCGAAATAAAATTTATAAATATCCGGTAGGTACGATTATAAAATATCGCTGATGGCTGAGCATATTAGAATCAAAATAATACATTCCAGCAACTAATATGAAACCTTTTAACTGCCGCAGTGTAGTGTTAGTTTCTTTCAGTTTTCAGGGATTTTCCAATAATAATGGCTTTCGCCAGAGGTATTTAGTTAAGAAAATGATGAAAGATGGTTTTTCCAAATCACATAGGTAGTCTGTCCTTGCATGAAGGCTGATTATATTGATAGTCTGATCAGCAATCATTTTTACTTGCAAACACATGCAAAGTTTATCTCGTGCGAAGGATAGATAGGACTCTGTGTAGGTAGGTAGCTAAGTCCGTGTATATAATACTCAAGCTTTTTTCCATACAAGGTGGAAGGATATCCGTCAAGTATGTGACGACAATGAGAATGCGGCGTGACGCTCAAATGCGCGGAACATTCGTAACAATGGTCAATTTAAAAAGTATAATAACTGCGGCAGATTGTTAACCTGTCACCACTTCTATTTCTGCGAATACATTATTTATTGCTTCTAAATTCAAAAACATTCGTTTTCAAAATTTTATAATGTGGACAGAAATACTTTTACACAGCGTGATGCTATCCTATGTTGACACTGTACAATCCTTTTAAGATCTGTCTGTGCCAGAAACAGTTGAGAAACTCACACACATTCCCTCCAAAAAATGCCAAGAAACATGGCAGAATGTTATGCATACCAACCTACCATTGGTTACTAGATCCTATACCAGAAACATGATCGCGTACACTGAACCACATTTACATCGTAGTAGGTAGAGGAGCACGCGCGCACGCCGACGTGCGCCGGTGAATCATGCGCACTCCGTCATGTCACATCATTACGACCTCGAATCTAACACTAGTGACACACTCCGTCCAGTTTGTATGTCGATAGACGCTTTTTATTGCTAATAAACTTTATTTTTTATGCTACGGTTTATAATTGACGACTTAATGCGTATTTATGCGCAAGCAGACAATTCTCTTAGTTTTATTACTAAAATTGACACTTAAATAATGTTGTTTTTGAAACTGTTGCTAGACTTGCTAGTAGATTTTTTACTGTTGTTATTAAATGTATTTTGCATGTAATATTTTGTTACGGAAACTACCCGGTCATTTATTCTAATAAATGTATCAAATTCTAACTGAGTCAATGGCACGAAAGCTTTAAAGCCTAAAGGTATTTGCCGGCGCAACATAATACTTGAACAGGTAATTTGAAGGAGAACATTCATGAACAACAAAGTGTGTTTAGGAAATACAGCAAGAGTCAATAAATTGCGTTCGCGGTACTTAGTTGAAACGTTTGCATTGTGCTATGCTATTAAATACATTGCTGCAATTGCATTACTTCCTTTAGACAATTTATTTGTGAAGTTCAACACGTTGTAGGGAAATTTTGTTAATGTTTAGAGCGAGATGTAGGTACTTGTACGGCGTAATTAAATGCAAGTTTCAATTACAATGGACGTCTGTGAATACATTTGCAGACATTAACAGAAGTTCATGTTTATAAAGTTTACCAGAGGTCCAAATGTCTTTAAAAACACTAGAAAACTCAAAAGATAGAGCTACCCAAATACAGTTATGTCAAATTTTAAAAAGGGAATAAACAACAGAAGTTTATAAACTGTCGATAAATATGTCGCAGCACTATCGTTATGCTAATCTGTGGCTCGGATGTCATCTTGCGCAACAGGCGAGCCGAGGCGAGCGCCGCGAGTGTGTGCGCGGCTTAACTTCAGCTAATGCCCCACTTCGAGACTCAGCCTTAACCACTGTCATCAGCCTAAGTACACTGTGGGATCATTTTTCGAAGCAAATTACGTGAATATATAGTCTCTACGAAACCACGGTGCTGTGACAAAAATCATGTTGAAAATGTTGAAATTGTAGGTTTATAAATGTGTGACGTAAAAAGACGCGAAGAAACGTGAAATCACACGATGTACAATAATATAGATGTGAAAATTGCGGGAGAATTATCCTGTGCTTTATTCAAGAATTTAGGTTTAAAGACATATATTCTCAAAAAAGACACAAAGTCACTTACATGAGAAGAATGCTTACAGTAAATTATTTAGGTATATAAAACGTTCGTCATAGACGTTATTGTAGTAATTATACACCCATCCAACACATTCAGCTTTTGGGAAGGGTTTTATTTGTCATTAAATATGCAACTAATTGTGTTTTGAATGCATTGAATGAGTGTAATTTTTTATATGTCATGTAATTTATTTTCATAATATTTCTAAATATCAAAAATCTGCAACCTAGTACTGAAAAAACTCTAACTTAATTGGTAAAACAAAAACTTAATTAGAGTAATGCATAATACATTTACAATAACAATTAATTATTAAGCGTACGTATGAGTAGTCTGTCTCGTGAAGACGATTTGATTGGTTTGATACTAATGAGAGGTTAAATGGAATAATCTTGATGATATTACAGTAAGATAATATTAGTTCAGTTATTATATTTATGTTGGTGACCTTGGTAAATAATAGCAGAATAAACAAATACAAGTTGTGGAGAGAAACCTTTTTGAGTTTTTAACCCCCGATGCAAAAAAAGGGGGTTTTAAGTTTGACCGCTATGTGTGTCTGTCTGTGGTACCGTAGCTCATAAACAAGTGAACCGATTCGGGTGCAATATTATTTTTTAACAAGTAGGTTTTCTAGCTGTGATTCGTAGATATGTTTTATCAAAATCGGTTCAGCCGTTTCAACACAACAAACCTTTGATCAAAATATTACCGACAATTTCTTATTCTTCCTTCTTACGTATATTTTTCTACTTCTTAGAGGCTTTTTATTGGTCGGGGTTTCTCAAATATAACTTTTTATTTCAGTTAATTTAATAGTTATTTTCGTTTTCATAACATCAGCCTGAAGAAATCTAAATTTTTGCTGAATATTCTACTTTTTATAGACACTAAAAAAATAAGTAAATCTAACTTTAAACAAAATATATGAATATGAGCAAGTCACACAAGTTTCATAGCAGACCTTGTTCCATGCACAAATATTCCGCCATTTTTCCTTCAAAATGGAAGCTTACAAAGTAAAAGAGGTTATAATAACCTGTAGGTACGGTATAGCACCTGACGACAGTAGATCGACGCTCGTGTAGCGCCGGAAGCGAGCAGTTTGGGGGCACGGCCCCTTCCGGTGGTCGCGCGTCGTTGCATGCAAATAGTCGACCGTTCATCCGGACGATCGACCGTCCGTCCGGCAAGCAGGTGACGAAAGTACGGAAAGAATACCTTTGTAGTACATTATTTTAAAAGCTTAAGGTGTGGGCTACTTAATTACATTCGTGTCATGTCGCGAATGTGTTCGTATTTGAAGTTGTATTCGCGTGTTTATAGGTTTGGTGTAAGTTTATAGTTGGTCGAACTAATGTTGTAGCGGAGATGTTTCGTGACGGTGGTCTTTGGCTAGGCTCTACAACTAGGGCTCATGGTTTCTCGAGGTTTAATTTCTTGGGTCTCGAGCATTCCCGAATTCGATTCCAGAAAACCGAGAATTTTTAGTTTTGATTTATTATGTTGTTTATATAAAGAAAAACGTTGTTAATTCACATATTGTTAAAATTAAACAACAACCAAAGTTTTCAGTTGGAGTAGGCTTAACTGAAATTAGTGCTTTGTATATTTTTTCCAAATTCCTAAACTGAAGTGGCAGTGGGCAGCGTACGTTGCTCGCAGAACAGATGGCCGATGGGGCTGAAAGGTTCTGGAGTGGTGACCGCGTACCGGAAGACGTAGAGTTGGAAGGCCTCCCACAAGGTGGATCGATGACCATGTGAAGGCACAAAACCGGTCGAAGTGGCGGAGCTTGGGGGAGGCCTATGTCCAGCAGTGGATGTCTTTCGGCTGAAATGATGATGATGATGATATCTTTTCCAATTCTGTTGACCTCTGGCCAGTTTTTTCAAATAATAAGAATTCTATTTTAATAACGCTACGGGGCGGCGCATCATTTCTTTGAATACCTTTAAGTGCTTTCGCGGCGATATCCTCGGAGATGTCGGAAAATAAACACATCTCGCGTCAATCAGGTACAAGATTTCTCGAGTTTTCGAATTTTCTTGATCTGAATTTCTCGGAATCGAGAACTATGAGATTTTTCGTCATTTCTCTCCCGGGAATTATCGTGCCCGAAATTAACCCTATTGATAACTCACAACCACAGAATAGTTATACAACTACTATAAAATTTAATATGAAAAATCATTTGAGGATGTAGAGGGGCACTAACGAAATATGTAAAAACGTAACTCCTAAACGTATCTATCAGCCAAAAAGTAAGTATGTATTGTCATCAACATTTTATTTTTATTTTTTATTAACAAACAAATGTAGGTACAACTTATCTATCCTAAACAAAAACACAATGTACAAATATTCGGGTACTAAAAAGATAGAGTAAACGGCGGTGTCTGTGCTAGTATTAACTGTGTTACAGACACCAGCGTCTTCTTCCTACAACCTTAGGTAACAAGCTAACCTGAGACATAATAATTTGCTACAGTAATAATATAATGATACAAATATTTTCGGTACAAATTAAAATATACTTATTTAAGTTAAGATATTAGAGTAAAATTGAATTGAATATAATTGAATATTGTTAGATTGAAAATTATTTATTTTAATTTTATAGCATGCATGGAAATATGTGAATGTGTGAGTGTGTTTATGTGTATGTGTGTGTTTGTGTATGTGTATGGGTGCGTGTATGTTTTAGCGCTTATTTTTTACGATTCTCTGGCGAATAGTCTTTCAGTGTCGTCGTAAGTAAGACCCTGAAGGAATTGTTTTACAACGGTTTTACACTTGTATTTTGGAAGGGGATATATCTTACATGTTTTGTTAATTGCATTGTAAAGGCGGCCACTCAGGTTCAAATAGTTTCGACTTGCCAGGGCAGTCTTTACGTCGTTTACTTGCTAACAATTTTGGGTCATAGCTAAGGGAGGAATGTTTACGTAGGATTATATTAAGTGCACAGAGTTGCCTGCAAGTGAGTACAGACATATCCTTGTATAGTTGGTTCGTACAGTAACGATACGGTTTGTGAAGCATCACCTTCAAAACGGCCCTCTGTGCTCTCTCAAGGCGCAGCAAAAGAGTCTTAAAAGTGCCACCCCAAACCGTAATGCAATAGGTTAAAAGTGACTGAGCTAAAGCATAATATATGGTTTTCAACAGAGGGATGGAAACTACGTATCTGAGCTTTTTCAATGGAAATATAAGCTTTCGAACACGAGATACTGTCACTTCTACATGTTTGTTCCAACTTAGTGTGCAATCAATGTGTACTCCTAGATACTTTACGCAAGATGTCTTTTGGATAGGCGGGCAATTGCAGGTGTTATACACTAGATGAGTGCATCTGTGAACCTTTATATCCGGAATGCTAGGCTGAGTGGAAGAGTTTGCTGAGAAAGTAACATAGTTGGTTTTGGAGACATTGAGTGTTAGTAGATTACAGGAAAGCCAGTCCATTACTATGCGAAGAGCAGTTTCAGCTGAGCGGTGAGCAGAGGCCCATGTATCTGCACTAACTATAAGTGCAGTGTCATCAGCGTAGACAAGGATTTTACAGTCCGGTATAGTGAGTTGGCATAGCCTGTTAACGTAAACAAGAAAGAGGGTAGGACCCACCACACTACCCTGCGGGACTCCAAAAGATAAGATCTCATCATGGCTAGTGTAGTTCTCTACCTTAACTCGCTGACTACGACCACTGAGGTAGTCGCAAAAGAACTTCAGAGCGGTATCTCTTATTCCTAGTTTCTCTAATCTGTGTAAAAGGATGGGAGTAGAAACCGAGTCAAAAGCCTTGGCCAAATCTAAGAATATACCTATCGTTTTAGTCCTGGTGTCAAGATTCTGAGTGATATGATTCAACATTCAACATATCACCCAACTACCTTCTACCCGCGACTTCATCCGCGTCATATTTTGCTCCCCTGACCCTTCCCGTCGCATCGAATTGCCTGCCAGTTTTCGAACATTTTTTATTGCTGCTCCGCTCCTTTTGATCGTAGCGTCATGTTATATAACCTTTAGCCTTTCGCAATAAATAGGCTACGCAACACAAAAATATTTTTTCAATTCAGATCAGTAGTTCCTGAGATTAGTGCGTTCAACCAAACAAACAAACAGACTCTTCAGCTTTATAATATTACTAGCTTCAGCCCACGACTTCGCTCGCGTCAAATTTTTACTCCCCTGACCCTTCCCGTCGCATCGAATTGCATGCCAGTTTTCGTCCATTTTTCATTGCTGCTCCGCTGCTTTTGATTGTAGCGTGATGTTATATAGCCTTCCTCAATAAATAGGCTACCCAACACTAAAAGATTTTATTCAATTCGGACCAGTAGTTCCTGAAATTACCGCGTTCAAACAAACAAACTCTTCAGCTTTATAATATTAGTGTAAATATAGTATAGATAATAAAATACACATGTTACAATTGTGGTCGCTTCCAAGAGTCAAAAATAAACTTACCAATGTCCCTTGAATTTGGCTCTCGTACAATCAAATTAGAGCGGAATGTGGGTTACCTATATCAAAGCACGCATATATGTCACTTTCTCTATTACCCCCTATTGACTAAATCCTTTCTCTGAAGGGGTGTGACAGTGAGACGGATTAGACAATACTGTAGGCCAAGATATTCCTCGAATTCCCAGTCATGTCCCACAGAGTTCCCAGAGCCTCAGAACAATGCGTTGAGTTATGAGCTTATGAGCCACGATATGTGCTTAGATGTTTGTACATTTCGTGTACTTGGACTAATAATACAATATATTTATGTGATATTTATAACTATTATTGTGTTTTTATTTTGTCATTTTTATCAAAGTGGCATATGTGGATAAGTCACTTATCGTCTTATTACAAGACTATATAACTTTGGTTCGAGCTCTAAAGCTCTGAGGCAGTTTTTGCATTCCCAACTTTATTTCGATTTGGGTAAAGCTCTAAATACAAAATTGACAACGAAGCACCAGATTAAGTTCTTAGTTTTGTAAAAAGAACTGTATTTCTAAACAATTGGGTTTTTAATTAAAAAACTGGCTTGGTGGCTTAAACCGGATATAAATGAAATCATTGTTTCGTATAAAGGGATCTGGGTCTTCCAAAAATAATCTAGTGCGAGAACTGAACCTGCATGTTTTAAGCATACCTACAGGGTTATCCCTAGCTAATTCATAATCCTGCTACTCTATTTAATATTATCACTCAATCTCGCAAAAACGGCTGAACGGATTTTGATGAAATTTGGCACACAGATAGTGATAACTAGAACATATGGGATAATTTTATCCGGTATTACGTCACCGTGGGATAATTTTCGACCTCCACGCGGGCGAAGCCGCGTGCTATCGCGAGTTTTTCAACCGACGAAAAAAACGGAGGAGGTTATCATTTCGACGCGTATCTTTTTCTTTTTTTACGTATGACCACGCATAACTTTTTACATAGTAGTCCGATTGTGTTAATTCTTCTTTTATTGGAAAGGGTATACTCCCAAGGTGGTCCCATATAAATTTGAAAAACAAAATCGAACCCTAAGGGTCGGAAAACAGGGGATGATTGATTGTTCACTCACTGATTGTAATGTATAACCACTAAATACATAACTTTATACAGAGTAGTCCGATTTTGTTTTTTTTTTTATTGGATAGGGTATACCTTGCCAAGTATTATAAGTACATTAAAGCCACAAAAAATAATAAAATAAAAACTATTTAACAAAAAATTAAACCGCCGAAAAAACTGAAAAGCAAAAAATAGTGAACCTTAAAATTTTGAGTCGGCGCTGAAAAATCAATGAACAAAGATCACTCAAGGCGCCGACTCATAATTTTAATGTTCATTATTTTTTGCTTTTCAGTTTTTTCGACGGTTTAATTTTATGTTATAATAAATCTCCTCGTAGAGCCACAGAGAAATATTTTCAATAACATTTCCGTCCATTTCAAGACAAACCCTGCTAATCTAACACAATCGCAACACAGACGAATATTAACGTCCATACATCATATTCCAAGTGCCCCATCCTCATATACAATTCTGTAAGCGTGACGCCGTCTTACCCGCACATTACAAGGATGGCATCAAATATTCGTGCCGGATCAACTGAACGTGGATAGTCGTGACGACCCCACTTCCGCAACACTACGGCCGCAGTACCGTTGTTGGTCAGTGGCGCGTTGAATTTTTTATTCCCCATTATTCCCTAGCTGCTTATCCGGTTTGCTTTAATCTAGGACTTGAGTGGACATGATGCGACGTGACGTAACGGAAATGTGATGAGTTTTAATAATTCGTGTTTAAATTCGGTCAATGGTAACCGCTTTCTTACTAATGTGTACAGTCGAGGAATGAAACGGTTAACCCTTAGTTTTGCACGAGATTTTTACCAATTGCGTACGTTTTGTCAACATTGTAAAGGCAATTGTCAATACGAAAGTGTGACATGTACCACTATTTGGAAAATTATTTACAAAGTGAATTAAACATTCGTGATTCATGAATATGATACAGTTACCTGAAACAAAGCGTTCCATTATGTTTATAAAATATTTTGTTCGAATTGTTAAATTTTAATTAAAACTTAATTAATTGGGTTCTCCAAAAATAACTACCTAAATAAAAGCAGGTTACGCAAGCAGACAACGCTTATTTTAACAATAAGGTGTCACGTTTAAATCTTAAATTAAATATTTTATTTCAGACGAGTATTATTACTTTTTACTAAGAACAATTGCTTAAGAGTCATTGGAATATTTCTAAGAATTTTAACTTCAAGATGAAAGATTTATAACACAACAACTGAAACTCAATAAAATTTAATATTGACTTAAATTTATCATCCCTTGTTATCAAAGAGATACGAAACACGATTTAATATAGAATCTTGAAAGTTTGTAAATGATTAAAGAAGTTAAAGTTTCGGAAACTGACTGGCGCCCGTTGCGCTGGCTTTTACACTTATATTAAACTTCGTTACGCTGAGGATTAAATTGTATGTACCTTACTTGACCTGGTTTAGAAAAACGATGCGCAGTACTTTTCCTTCAGCACCCTCAAAAGGGAAATTAAACTATCTGGTACACACACAGTCACAAAATAAAAAGCCACGAGACACAAATGTTAGCAAATGACGCTTTGAAAGATAACAATTTCAACTGTATTTGATAATTGTTTAACCTTCACGTTCCCCGAGCGTACATGCGTTTGAAATTTTTACCATCGTAACTTTGTTGTAACCCAATTTTTGTGCCACTGTCGATGCTATATACCACAGGTTAATAGCCTCTGCAATTTATTTTAAATTTTAAATCTATATATATAAACATTAGCTTCTGCCCGCGACTTCGTCCGCGTCAAATATTTGCTCCCCTGACCCTTCCCGTCACATCGCAGCCTGGCAGTTTTCGTCCATTATTTTGTTACTGCTCCACTCCTTTTGATTGTAGCGTGATGTTATATAGCATATAGCCTTCCTCAATAAATAGGCTACCCGACTCAAAATAATTTTTCGATTCAAACCAGTAGTTCCTGAGTTTAGCGTGTTCCACCCTTCATTTTAGTGAAGTGGGGGGTTCGAAAGAGACAAAAAATAGCTTATGTCACTCTCCATCCCTTCAACCATCTCCACTTAAAAAATCACGTCAATTCGTCGCTCCGTTTTGCTGTGAAAGACGGACAAACAGACATACACACTTTCCCATTTATAATATTACTAGCTTTTGCCCGCGACTTCGTTCGCGTAAATGTCGCTTATCGCGGACGCACACGAAGTCGCGGAATAAAAAGTAGCCTATGTCACTCTCCATCCCTTCAACTATCTTCACTTAAAAAATCACGTCAATTCGTCGCTCCGTTTTGCCGTGAAAGACGGACAAACAGACACACACACTTTCCCATTTATAATATTAGTATGGATAGTATGGATGAATCCCTATTTCCCTTGGTCACGCCATCACGCGTGAACGGCTGGACCGATTTCGCTTTTTTTTTGTTGATTTTGTTATTGTCAGGAGAAGGTTCTTATGAAAGAAAAAAATTAAAAAATTGCGCGGAAAATTTGAAAATTTAAGAACACTTATTTGACAATACAAAGTCACCTAACATGGGTGTTTGATAGCTAGAAAACGCTTTATGTCTTCGAAGTACCAGGTTGGCATAACTTGGTAGGAGCTCAACTAACATGGGCTTTATGTCTTCGAAGTACCAGGTTGGCATAACTTGGTAGGAGCTCACCTAACATGGGTTTGCGGTAGCTAGAAAACGCATAATGCCTTCAAAGTACCAGTTTGTCATAACTTGGTCTAACAGGGGATATGGTACTTGGTGCTCTTTGCTTTGTGTTGGTGGGATCTGATAAGTTAACACAACATTTATTGATTCTGAGGCGGTACGAAGTTCGCTGAGTCAGCTAGTTTTAATATAAAACAACCGACACTCATATAATCCCCATAAGGCTAGACAAATCGTCGTAAACCTACAACTCATCGATGACAGTATTAGGTCCAGTGTGAAAGGGGGGTAATTTATTGGACACAATATTTTCCCGAGCCTGGGGTGAAAACCTTGTATATGTATAGCCTTGCTTATATTTTTTGTGTGCCTGGGAAATTGAATCTAAATAGAACTTCTGGCAAAAATATAAAGTAGAGTCTTTTGTGTGATTGCATGTTAGAGACATTAGATATAGGGCAATTAGAATTTCAATTTCATTACTGATGAATATGAATTTGAAGGTTTCTGTATTCCGTAACCAAATCAAAATACCCGATAGGTATACTAAATACAATTATAACCAACTAGCCTCTGCCCGCGATTTTGTCTGCGTGAAGTTTCTTGTTAACCAGATCCACCCCGTCGCATCCCATGCTCGATTACTTCGATTTCGCTTAGTGTTTCTTTTTAAGCTTTTGTAGTTTTTGCTCAGTTATTTATTGTCTAAGCGTGATGTTAATTTATGCTGTAGCCTTTCTCTGGAATTGGACTATCAAATGCAAGAAGAATTTTTCAAACAAACGAACAAAACAGTCCCTTTTGCTGTATTATTAGGACAACATAAATAGAAGATAGATAGATATAGTTGGTAATGAGACACAAATCAACCCGATTTTCTCAAACAAATGAATGAGCACAATCGAAAACAAACGCAACAAACCCGAGATGATGAACAGTTGCAAAAAAGCAACAACAACATAAGGATTACGTGCAAGAATTCACCTTAGAACAATGGCCGGCCTTGGGCGAGGCGCCGTAATCACTGTACTCGGACTACCGACTACAATGGCGTGGATACAGATATCTATGTAGATGGTCGGCTTGTTTGTCCTTGTCAGTAAGACATAACACGGCCGTAGGTACTGGTGATGTGACACGAGCTCTGGAGGAGATTAGTTTGTAAACGAAAGAGAATTGAATAGGCTCTGAGGCTGCAGGTGGTAACCAGCCTTGTAGACCGACGAGGCAGTCTTTGAGCATTGTGTACGGAAGACGGGTTAGCATAGTAACGCTTCGGGCCGAGGTCAGCGTTTCGCCCTCAGGCTTTTGATTGCTAGTTTGTGGATCGGGCCCGTGTTTCGACCCTGTGGCGTACCGATACAGAGTCCAGTGGTACTGTTTCTCAGTACAATATACCTATACAACGTTGAGTTAAATGGATTGAGAAAGGGATTTTTGTGGTGGCCCAATGCCAAACCCTCGTTAAATAATCTGAGATTTTAAGCCTAGGGGCGGTGAAAAGGTATTATTAGCATCCAATCGAAAAACTTTTGCCGAAAAACAAAATAAGAAAAGTAAAAGTTTGCCAGTATAACGACATTTATAGGTACTTACATTCATCAGAATCCCTCTCAATCTGAAACCTGTCAAAGTATCAAACTTTATATTTCACAATTGCCTTTTGTCCAAATTCTCGTTAATTTTTTTAATTGTTGATAATAAACTTCATGTTCCCAGAAAACATCTGCAGTACATACCACTTGTAAGTAAATAGAAGCTGATATAAAAAGTGCTTCTGAAGCGAAGCCGATCGTAAAAACTAGTATTATAAACTTGTTAGTCTCAATTAGTATAAACAACTCAATGGTAATATCGTTAGCTGCTGGCTACGTTTGCATTTGTTTAAATAACAGATGGCTGATTTTATTAAATTATCTTAGCAAAATATAATTATTCTCATACAATTTTATGTTCGTATTCTAAGAGAATTAAGTGAATTGGAAACCTTAAAAAAGTAGTATTTTCAGGTGGCTGTAATTCTCTATATTACTATTGACATGCAAGGTGGTAAACCTTGCATGTCAATGTGTTTTATAAATTTAGGATACGGACTGAAAACCCGTGTTGGTTAAAAGATATCTTCGGAGTTATCGTCTGTCAAACGTGAGAGATATATGAATGGAAGAGTAAGTTTCTATGAAAGCTCCACAATAGATTCATCGAAATTGATAAATCTGTTTCAGATACATTCGCCAACTTCCTCCGGATCTCTGTCTATGTAAAGTTTCATCTCTCTCACTACTAAAGTACCTTGTAATTTACTACTATCATTGTTGTCTTCAAACGGGTTACCGTGTACCAAAGGTATTATCGTCTCAGTAAACGTTTACGAGCGCGTAAGTAGTTTGACAAACGTTATAACGTATTGTCGCTGTGTGTATATTGTTATGATCATGTTATCTTGTGTGCAGAGGCGGGAGCGCGGCAAATAACAGTAATTTTATCCAATGTCGTGAGAACCGACGTTGAGCAAGGAGTTAACCATTGAACTAGTTCACAGATTAATCTCAGGTTAATCTTAACAACTACCATTTAGATCTAGCGGTAAGACACGATCTTAGATAACGACGATGCTTTACAAAAAGAGGATAATGATTATGGGTCTACTGTAAACATTGGTCATAGCAACAACATCTAGATTTCTTGTTAGCATTCTAGATTCGAACAAGTATGATGAACGCATAAATTGTAATACAAATCATTGGTTGTAGCAACATATTGTTCAATTATCATATCTTATATATATCCTTTAGCGTTTTGACTTTCTGTCAAGGAGTTGTGAATACGTGACGTCATGGCTACCACAAACGAGGCTACACTCAAAATATTCAAAACGTACCTACCTGTAGACTAAGCAAAGACAGCATGACTCAGACATGCTAATATTCTAAAACAATCATCGACACGTGTCGCGTAGGTATATGAAATGTGCATAGTTGTATATTACATACACACAAGGACGGAATATGCATGAATAGATAAAGTCATATTTCAATTTATTCATTAACGAATGCTTTTTGAAATAAGGGGATGACAAGTAAAAATACTTTTTTTGAAAACAGCACATGAAAACTAAAGCACGCTGAAAGTCGGTAACTGGACTGAAAGTTTTAAAATTCGATACCGCTGGATTGCTGGTTATCTGTAGTAAGATCAAAAGAATGACACAACTGGCGTCCAAGAGTTTAATCTGAAACTCAATCAGCGAGCTCACAAACCCGACACGGTCCAATCCACGCGGTGGTGAAATCGAGACCACGAGCCATGGTTACTGTAAGTGAAACTGTACACTATGCAACTTCCGTCCACATTATGTTGTCAGGTATCCGATGACTGTCGGATAGAGGGCCCGGCTGCGGTTTTGCGTCCGTCCGACCCACTCTTATGTCATATTCAAATCAACGCCATATGATACTTCTATTTTTTAAGATCTCATTCGCTAATTAACATAATTTCCAACATTAGTTTCAAAACCTAGCTCATACTGCGCATGGTTAGATTTCAACTAAAATTTGCACAATATCATAACATAATAGCCGCCTATTTGCATTTTGCACCTGAACAACGAATTATAATATTGTTTTCAGCAGCCAAACGCCACAAAATAAATTAGTTTGTTTAAACACTCCACGTAGTGTTCATGCTCCGCTTACTGTTTAACTTTTACCCACCTTCTGATATTTAGTGAACCGATTTATAAATGTAAAGTGGTTAGCGGTTTAATGTGGAGAAAATAATACTACATCAAAAGAAAATATTCGATAAAGTAACTAAAATAAAAAAGACGAAGAATATTTTTATTGTGAACGAATTTAGATTCGAACAAAAGAGATTAATATCTTCGTAGACATACGAAACCGTAATAAAAAATACATAAGTAAGTGCCGGGGGCGGACGGACAGAAAGTCGCACGACGCCTGCTCCTCTGGGAGCAATAAAAATGATATAGGGCTTGCAGCTTTGTCGCAACAGGAAAATCAATAGGATAGAAATGTCAAAACAAGGTCGAGGAACTCCCCATACAATAGCAACCTATTAAAATTATAAACAACTACGATACCACAGCCGCGCCCGCGAGCACATTCTACCCTATCCCGCTTCCCCAGGGATCGAATTTCAGAACATATTTTATAGACGGCACTTATGTCATGTCTGTGACGTGTGACAGGGCCCTAATAAATTTTAATTTGATGAAAATTACTCACCTCTTTGGCATTCATACTGCTCTATACAAATGAATTGTTTTATTACCTGAAACAGAAACAAAAACATGGTTAATTACCTACAATTTGTATTGTTGGACTCATTTTTGACATGGAAATACAGACAGATATAAATCACTATAATCATAATGTCTTCCCACGTGAGTCAACAAGGTCTGGCTAAAATATGAGTTGCCATTAGAGCCCCAAACGTAACATTGTTGAAGGTGATACACTAATTGCGCCAACTGGCTCCCAGTAAACATACCAATTTATTACAAAAGAAAACTGAACGCTTTGATCATCTTTATTTATTTGGCAATCGGCAATGTCAGCAGCCTTGCGAACTATTTGCTTTGGATGCGGATCGGTGGAAGATATTCGATTGATACAATGTGAATACAAATCTTATTTGATAAGAACCAATTGCCATTACACCCGCGCACATATCCACATTCACTAAAGCCCGTAAATTACGAGCACCTTACGCCAACGGTGACAGATTTATTTAAACATACACATAAACATACATGTGGGTCGGAGTGGAACGTACAATTTTATTGCGAACCAATTGATTACAGGAACTATTTAAGTACCCTTCCATGATAATGAGACGTAGTACAGAACAATATGTTACAATTGTCATTGTCGAGGCGACGTGATTATCAAACCACAACAAGCGGTAACACTTGCAGCCAGTGCAAAATCAACAGAAGGTTTTCGATGTGATAAATATCATAATTATTATATCTTTGGATTAGGAAAAGCTAATTTAATCATTAATGGCAAAGTCGTGTTCCAATTTCAAGACATATATAACACAATCAATAGATAGAAAAATACCAAATCATCAGCTGGAAGAACCCAGTGTTTAAGTCAACCATATCGGGTTACATAATGAAAAAGCGGAGATTTTATAATTCCTAGAAAATTATAAAATAACTGTTGCCGATATGCCAAAAGGACATCTGGCTAATAATGCTAAAGAAATAGTTTTCAAACTAAACGTAGATGTAACTCGGGTTGCTTAATAATCACCTAGTGAAAGTACGTTGGCATTTCTGCCAGAAAATTAACTTAGTTATCCGATGTGGCAACGTTGCCAGCTACCTATCTTGCCAATGGCGACTGAGACCAGACTTTGGTATGACTTTTTTGTTTAGCACTACTTAAACTGAAATGAATAAGTACATATCGGTCTAGAATAAAAGGCGTTAAATTAATTCCATTTCGTTAACACTGAAATTTATTCAAACATTTCGTAACTAATAATCTCACACGTTCGTGCTCAAATAATGATGTTTAACATTTCAATATGTAACCATGTACCAATGCGATAACTTAATGTTAATGAATTCAGTGTTTTACCCGATGATTTTAGTTTTTAATTTCGGCACTGGAATCTATACTAAAAAATATATATAAAGAAGATTTTTTTGTTTGTTTGTTTGTTACGCTTTCACGTTAAAATGGTTGTACGGATTCCAATGGATTTTGACACAGGGTTGCATGGATAGACCATGCCCTGGATAGAACAAAGTAAACTTTTCATTCCAATGTTCTCACGGGATTAAGACTAATGCGGGTGAAAATGCGGGGCGTAGCTAGTAGTCAAAAAAACTAGTTCACAAGTATCCCCAATGACACCGTGGCGCAGTGATGGATTTGATCGCAGAACCGTGCTAGTTTATAGCACTAGATGCACAGACCGTATTGGCAATCGTAACAGCACTGAATCACTATCTGTAGTGTGTAAAGACATACAATTTGTAATTTAATGAAATTGCTAAGAGCACGCCTGTCAGGGTTTAAGGTTGAAACAATTACAATAAGGAACGTATGTGTTTGGTTTGCACACTCGTTTTCATAGTTGGAATGCATTTGCGATGTTTGGATGCGAACTGCCGTCAGATACTTCCCGTAACACGTTGAATTTGCCGCATAAACTACAAATGATAAACAGCTAACACAGGTTAGACTTATACATGTTAGCAATTCATTATGTCGTGTTTATTGTCATCTTGGATCATTAATTTTGAATGTATTTTGATAAATTGACTTACCTGTTAATCTTTAAATTATCCCTCGTTATTATTAATGGCTTTGTTATGCTTGGGTTCAATATTTCATGTAAAGCTGACTTGTTAGTTGTGTTACCGCCAAACAATATGTTTATTAAAATGTACATGTAAACAATAAATTAATAAACACATAAAATCATATTAATTATTACCTAACGACAGATATAATGGTGGTCGAAAAAAAGTGTCGTTAAGAAAGAAAATTAAATTGATTTAGTTCCAACAAAAAATCCCATAAAATTTTCTTTTTTCTTAATATTATCGTAGAATGTGGATTAAAATACCGCGTGGTTACTATCCGCCCTAAATACATATTTACAACATTCTATGTATAAATATTTGATAGTTTATCCAGTTCAGGGTTACTGTAATTTTGTTCTATCTCATTCACCTAATGTTTTCCCAAATACATATGTTGGGGTCGGCATCCAGTCTAACCGGATGCAGATAAATACCAGTCTTTTACATAGAGCAACTGCCTGTCTGACCAATACTCCACAACCCAGTTATTAGTTAATACAATACCTATAGGTGAGACTGGGTGTCAGACTTTCGAGGATCTGACAACCGTAACGTCTATCAAAAATCTTCGATTAACAGCCACGACCAACGGCTTATCGTACTTTCCGAGGCTCGGAGGGATCTCGGTATGTAATGATGGTTACCCATCTACCGACCTAACCTCAGCAAGCGGAGCCACACCTGATCAATCGACCCGTACCGGTGCTATTACTCAGCCACCCACGAGCCCTCTTTGTGATTTTGTTCCGTCACACGAGTTAATCTGAACCCAAAAATGCTGCAGAAACTGAATTCAATGACGGTGCACAGATACATTTTATGCAGTGCACTCAAACTGATTAGATTCATTTTTATCCGGCTGTGCTGTACTAAAGCAAAGTAACGAGATACGTTAGCGCGTAGCAGTCTTTATCCATTTATTTTTATGTAGATTTAAATGTAAATTTTGGTGTAATGGCGCGAAAATCTGTGAGCTCTTCTCATTAATATTAATGCATTGCTGCATTTACTGTTTGTACTGCGCCGGGTTTATGGTTTTTGTTTGTTGTGGTTTGTGGTGATGATGATACCTACGTCATCACCATTCACTTAAAATGGTTGAGCTGGATAGCGCTGATCCACGCGTTATGGTCATGAACGTGCGCCGTCGGTTGACGTCGGCTTAATTTAAATCTTCAATTTGGAACTATTCTCCATATTTTTTTAACATTGGTCCCAAATATAGAAGCAAAGAGAATAATTTACCTAGTAATATCTTGATTTAAAAGATTGTGTTTGGAGTCTTCTGCCCGTTCTTTTCCATAGAGATTTACGTCTTGAAATGGATAACTAACTTCAAGTTTCTGTCAGTGTTTGAGAATTCCAAAGTACCTGATAATGGTTATAAGGGAATATATTGTTTGATTTCTCCTGCCCTTGTATCTACCAATTTAACGAGGACGGCACCACATGTCTTTTTCTTTCATATGATCTCTAGTAGTCGTGATCTGTGTAATCACCCCTTTCTAACCATATCATCTTGCACACAGTCCATCCATCGTTTATTTATTCTTCCCATACTCATGATACCTACGTCACATTTTTAATTAAAAAATAAAACGATCATCAATGTTGCAGATACGTGGTCTTACAAATCTTCAGCTATAGTAACTGCTAAGTGTGAAGAGCGGGAAGAAAAGAATAAGGAAACAAAAGTGACTGTAACATTTCAACGGTAGCTGTTTACTCCCGACCTTTTTTACGATGTTGTTAACTGTTGATTCTTTATAAACATCTGCGTCGTGAACTGTAAACTACATTGTTCGCGGTTCCAAAGCTAAAATGGCGCTCGAAACGTGCGTATTGCTTAATCTTTGGATCACAGACTACAATATAATATAGGGTATAGACAGGAAGCTCTCTGCTTTTTCTGTTGACAGCTCAAAGGCGCCATCTAGTTGTCAGCTACCCAAAACTATTTACCTATAGATATGGATATAGATAGGTATGTAGTAGGTAGCTGTACTAGCTATAGCTATAGATTGAGTTTGAATTTCAACATTGTCGTATAAATAATTGTTTACTTTGCTTTTTTTAACAATTATGTTAAGATTGCATTACATAATTGTTAGAAACACATTAGTAGTATACAATAATTTATACGACAATGTAAAAATTCCCAATTCTTTTGCACATAGGATTATGAAAGAAAAGTAACTCAGAATTAAAAGTAAAAAATATTAACTATTTGAAAAAATGTTTATTGTTCGATTCAGTACATTAAAAAAAATACATTTGCTAACATTTTATTTTGTTTTATTCTTTCAAACCTCTCAAATTTAAATCAGATGGAGTCTTTTGAACACCAGATGTTGAAGGTAGGGCAGGTAGAGTTGGAGATTCAGCATGCCAGCATTCTGAAAGTATTTTTTATATTTGAAATATTAATTTTGCCAAAAGTGTTGACATAACTAGGTACTGTTAATAAAGTAACATTATTTAAATGTTATGAGTATAAACTGTAAGCAGATAACATCATTTAACCCGTCGCGCATCTAATTACAGACAGTAGAAAATCTATTGTTATCAGTACATGTGGTGTACACTTGACATGCAAAGAGTTAAACTTTTCTGCTTTTAGCACACTTTAAATAGGGTACATACCTCTCATATGAATATCAGATTGGATCTTTTGAATACCAGATGTTGAAGGTAGAGAAGGCAAGCTAACTGATTCAGTATGTTGTTGTGTGAGTTGTTCTGAAAATGAAACATTTTGATTGAGTATGTAAAAAGATATCTAATCTTCAGATATTCTGTGAATAAAATTTGAGACAGTATCCTCTAAAACTGCTTGGCACTTGCTTCACTATAAATCATCATCGTCATTATTTCAGACAAAAAAGTCCACTGCTGGACATAGGGCTCCCCCAAGCACTGCCACTTTGCCTTGTTCAAGGTTGGTTTGTGGTCACTCACAATGGGCCTTATAAGAAGGCTAAGAGTCACTCAAAGTGCAATGGAGAGGGCTGTGTTTGGAGTTTCCCTACATGACTGAATAAAAAATGACGAGATCCATAGAAGAACTACTGTAACTGACATAGCCCGAAGAATTGCTTAACTTAAGTGGCAGTGGGCAAGCACATTGCACGCAGAACAGATAGCCGATGGGGCAGAAAGGTTCACAATAAATGTTTCAAATTAAAATATTACCTGGCAAATACAGTACAGGAGTTGCTAATATGCACAGTCTATTTCTTGGATACTCATCAATTTCTTGAAAATTTTTATGACAGACACGTCTGTTGCTATGAACAACAAATTTATCCACCATAGCTACTTCACCACCAATTTTTGCAATCCAATCCAATTACTGAATTTCTCTGCATTCACATCTGGATTCGGAAAGCGATGAAGAGATATACCTGAGAAACAAAATAGTATGTTAATTTTTTTGATCTAGTTTGATTTAATAAAGAAAGTAGGTACCAAGGAGGAAATTCTCTTGCCGGAGAAAGTTTAGACTGAGGACTCATAATAGACAGTTTTGAAGTTTCTTGTCGGTAGCAATAGCTGGCGATTGATGATCAATGAACGAATCGATGGGAAGGTAGAATAGGTAAAACGTTGTGAAGAACCAAGTTTTATAAACACGGGACAGAGTAGGTAGTCAACAGTAACAACACTACATAAACAAAAAGTACGTACCATCTTCTTTAGTCACTAGACATCCAGGTATACAACAAGAGTTTTTTGACATGATGTAAGTGCACTAAGTGTCAGTTCACTATTCGCAATTATGAGTCCAAACTAAACAGTGCCCATGCTCAGAAGTTCACAGAACAAAACTTTACAACTTATTCCGAAATGCCGTCACGAAGAAGACTCAATTCAACGTGGATTTACGAAACAGAGGATGCTTGTAGAGCGGCACGGCGACACGGAGGAACGTTCTACTCAACGTAGTTACCAGATGCACTTGCGAAACAAAACAAACGGAATTTTGATAAAAATCCGGCACTCCCGCGCAGACATTTGCAATTAAAGTATGACCAGTGCAACGTTAATAAATGCCCCATTTTTTAATAAAATAAAAACACCTTCCAGCACCGTTTAGAAAAATCGATAACACTTAATTTAAGCTTATTTCTTATTTTTATCATTTTTAGTTCAATATTTTGAGATAATTATTATATTTGTGTGTTTGTGGGTCATGCTTTTTCCCATCATTTTCATTAAATATTTTCACATTGCAACACAATATTTTTATTTTGGTTATCTGGGACAGAGATGGCGCTGTGCTCAGTTTCAAAATTAAAATTGCTGTATGTTCCTAGCTGCCAGAGCATGCTTTGGATATTAAAATTTTCTATAAAGAGATTCGTGACAAATACGGACGATTTATGTCAGAATGATTAATGTACTTTTATTCAATATGGGCTCACAATTCTCACACTGGTCAATTACTTTTATGTTTAGTATTTTATCAATATGAAATTTATATACGAGAATAGTTGATATCATTATCAGTTAATCTATAGGTGCTTATTTTATATGAAACAGAGCAAAACATTGCTAAACTAAATCTTTTCAACATCCAATTCTATTTTATCCTAAATTCCGAAATTCTTTTAGCCTACAATGCCACATCCATCAATCCAATATATAAACACACCCAGCAGCCGTGAGAAGACATGAACCATTCAGCTGAAAGCGTCATTTTAAAACCCCTTAATAGTTCGGAAGATGCTTAGAAACCACCTCACCGTACTAAGCGCAGATTGACATATTGTTTAACTTTAAACGGAAGTCTACGACTTTATCTCAAGGGGTGTGTGAGAAACACATGAAAAACGTGTTTTTTTGTATACGTGAGGCATCCTTAGTGGTTGTTTTATTTGAGTAGTTTTGTTTATATTGTACTACGATCAGGTTAACGACTCAAGTTTATCGTTACAGCTAGACTTAGCGTTAAACCGCCACGTTCGAGAGTAAAATGTTTTGGGGTATAAACTGTTTTGGGAGTTTTAAAATGCCTCATTAGCTTAATTATTTGCTTCTTGAAGATGACGGAGCCTTAAAATTGTTGTACCTACCTTTTTTTTTAAATACGGTTATTATTCGGTACATAATTATTTAGTATTCGCATTTAAAACTGTTAAAAATATTTTGCACATTGTGGTTGATTTAAAAGTACAGTGGAATCCAATTATGTTGGCTCTTCTTTAGTAGGTACAATCGATAGCCGATGAAATCCCCAATATCACCGAATAAACGGGTGTAAATTTTTCATTTGTCGCCCGCAAAAGCGGAATTCATTTTCTGTGCGTCCAACTTTGTATTGACATGCTTCCATTGCAATGATATTTCAATTCACACAGGACAATTTTGTAATTCGTGTGAACGGAACTCGACTGGAATCGATAAATGGAGTAAATGATTAAAAAGTTGATCGGGTAAATCATTCGCTTTAGTGTCAAAGCCAAATAAATAACCCATTACCAGTTCTCGTATGTATGTTCACACTAATGTTGTTTTATTTTCTAAAACAACTAATTTTCTTTTCTCGCTGCATTCGCTGTTACAAGCACGGAAGCCTTAATCGCCTCTAGCATCGATACAATTTAAATCGGAATGAAACGAGCAAAGCAAATCGATCTCCACCCTATCGAGAGCAAATCGCACGACTAAAGACGCTCTCTCGAACGGAATGCTCCGAGCGATTGAAAAGACTTGTGTCTGAAGTTAAAAAGAAAAAAGTTAATTGGTACTGTTTTTGTCATTGCACAGTCCCGTTATTCCTTCAACTAATCTCTCTATTCTCAATCGAGACGTCTTTACCTACTTCTACACGGTTTAGCTGTGAAATTGCGAAAGTCTTGTTGAAAAATTGGAACATTGCTCTTTCATTTGTTCTTTCCGTGTAAATTGATTATTTGGCTTCTTAGGAAATAATTTCGTATTGGTACGTTGTTTGAATGGCGTGTAATTGGAGAGGCCTGTGTCCAACAGTGGACTGCTAGAGGCTGATGATGATGATAATGATGTTGTTTGAATTAAATAGGTTTCATCAAGTAATTTAAGGAAAATTAAGGTAAAAGTTGCTGTCAAGTAGGTACTTAAATTAATGAGAATTTGTAATAAGAGAATTATAGGTACTTGGGTAAGTACGACACGGTAGATCTCTGATGAAAAACACAATAGTATCAAAAATAGATTAGAGCATTTCGGGAACAAATGAATGACAATTTCAGAAATAAAACGGGATGCTAGAAATTGAATATTGTCTAGAGCTGTTGAATAATAAATCACAAATATCAAAGGAGCTCTTCAAAGTGTTCACTTAACAGTGTTATTAAAATGGCGAGTAAATGCGAAGTACGTTGTAAATTAAATCATCACCACACCCTATTTTGGGAGAGCAATTTAACACAATTCTTTGAATCCTTCATACCAGCTGGCTAAATTCCAGACACACGTAATTAAAAAGGAAATTGTCTGGAATAATACGCTATAAGAATTGTAATATTTCATATCTGTTTGGATACTTATTAAGATAAAATCACGACATGAAATATTTTTGGTTGGTAAAACCCAATTAACCTTTGATATAATTACACACATGAGTTACTGAATCATATTTTTCTAGTTAATGTCCGGATTCGGAAAGACGTTTTAATAAATCTAGGAATTAGGTCACTTTTTCAAATTATTATTAAAGTTACGCAGAATTCACACAGCAGCGCCTGCGCAGGCCGCGGAGCGTAAATAAAGAGACATGCGCTGTAACATTTACGCATATATTAAATGTGCACGCACCACGAAGTACCGTTCCTTTAATTTTGCTACTTTTCATACTAACTGTCTGCCGTAGGTACTAACAAGAGACGCAGTTAAAACAACACAAAATTAAAAGATAAACATGAAATGTTTTATTGCTACAAGGTATCTCACAATCAGGGAAACGTTCTAGGAATAAAAGCTTACTGTTTTAATAATAGTTACAACCAAGACAAAAACAAGTTGCATTAAGCAAACTTGATATAGCTTCTTCAGATAGAACAGAAATGACCTTCACAACGAAAAGCATGACTCGAGCTACCCAAATTAAATTCCCGCAAGTTATAAATATCTGCCGCGAAATTAATTGCCACGTCCTGTATAACTTCAATACATTTTTCATTGTTTACATCCGCCGCGGTTGGCACCATGATTACATTTTCGCGTCAGTGTCAACTGCGAACAAAGACATAGAGAGAAAGCCATCAGTCATTATCAGGAATTCAGGAGAAAGAACAATAAAACTTCGAGTCACGGTCGTTAACGGAATCCACCTTACAATAGGGAACTCTGAGGGCACCAGCCAACCAGAATACTTGGTTAAGGTTTGACGGAATGTTAGCAAATCTGAAGAGTCACGGCTGCCTCTCACGACGCAAGTAATTAGGTATTTAAATAAATTAGCTACTAAGTAAATGTTGAATTTGTGTAATGGGCTTAGAGACCTTGGTCGCTCTGCGGTGTTAAATTAGTTTACAAGCCTTTTTAAGGACGCTATAACATTTTTGAATCGCTCAAGTTTAGGTATCTGAGTCGCCGAACAACGACATTACGCGCACGCACACGTTGAAACCATTGTTTGCTCGATTTTAAACATTACTTAACTAATCTTGATACTTAAAGGTATTATTTATTTTATTTTACTAGCACTGTTGAGTTAAATTAGTATTAAACTAACGTTACTTTCTACATTTGGTGACAGTAAATAAGTTTTATTACCATGATCATCATTATTTTTGGAATAACGTATATAATTCGTCAATTAAAAAAAAAATTGAGGTGTTACAATAAAAAACTTTAATAATATTTTTGGACAATAAACAAATATAACGGATGGTGATCGTAGACTATCGTTGAAAATGTACAGGATATTCCGTAATGAAAACTAAGCAAAAATTGTGTGACATCCGAACCTTGCCTTTGAGATTGAAGCGCGTATTCAGAATGTTTAATACACAATAGCAACCCTTTATAGGAGGCCTACATTTCTGTATGAAGGCTGTTTTTGTACTCTACTATGTATTTATAATTCGAAATGACTAACATTTTTGAGAGATAGTGATTAACTCCATGATTTTCAATATATGTAAATAATGAAAGTTACGTTAAATATTTTGACTACATAGGTACTAGCAAAACCCCCAAAACTGATACCCATGTCGACATTTCATCATAACACTACATCAGCCATTTTAAATAAAAATAGATGATTTCATAATCCCTACCCCCGATATGGATAATATTTTTTTTATAAAAAAACAATTCCCGCCGTATTTGGATCAAATTTGGATGAAACAGTCGTAATCACTATCCTAAAATTACTCAAAGTTGATAGCTATGCCCACTTTTTATTTAAAAAATTAAATATTCGTCGTTTTGAATGAAAAACTTGTGAGGTCGGTGGACATCCCGTCAGGAAGTATTTTTGTTAGCCTTTTTTTAACTCCGAATGTAATTTGTATGTAGTTTTCGGCTTCAGCACCTTCGAAAATTTTGAAAGTGACACCCATGATGAAAACTTTGAAAATTTTCGCAACCGCTATTTTTGATATTGGTTTTGACCTCACAATCGACTTCAGCACCCTTGTTTACCCCTACCGCAAGCTACATTAAAGAATTTCGTTCCAAAAAACCGGCCAAGTGCGAGTCCGACTCGTTCACCGAGGGTTCCGTACAAACCTGCAGGTATTCTCGGTTTAAAAATAAATGTTTTTTTTTTTAATTTTTATATTTCAGTTGATTGAATGTAAGGTAAATTGCGGTTTACGATTTATGACGTTTTAAAAAAAAACTACTCATTCGATCTCGTTCAAACCAATTTTTGGTGGTAGCTTATATGGTAATGTACATCATATATTTTTTTTAGTTTTATCATTCTCTTATTTTAGAAGTTACGGGGGGGGGACACACATTTTACCACTTTGGAAGTGTCTCTCGCGCAAACTATTCAGTTTAGAAAAAAATGATATTAGAAACCTCATTACCATTTTTGAAGACCTATTCATAGATACCCCACACGTATGGGTTTGATGAAAAAAAACATTTTTGAGTTTCAGTTCTATGTATGGGGAACCCCAAAATTTATTGTTTTTTTTCTATTTTAATGTGAAAATCCTAATGCGGTTCACAGAATACATCTACTTACCAAGTTTCAACAGCATAGCTCTTATAGTTTCGGAAAAAAGTGGCTGTGACATACGGACGGACGGACAGACAGACAGACAGACAGACAGACAGACAGACAGACAGACATGACGAATCTATAAGGGTTCCGTTTTTTGCCATTTGGCAACGGAACCCTAAAAATGGACGACACTTGCATAATTTAATTACCACATTAAAAATAGATGTTTATATAAATTTTTATTGAATAATCATCCGCCATCTTGAATTCTTGTAAATGAATACATATTCATAATCATCACTACTCCATAATTCCCAATAGAATTTGAGTTATTTATTTCTAAACCAAGTTCTGGTAATAAGTTTGGTACTCATACTTTTGGTCCGAAAAGTATCAACATTTTTCAACCACTGTATACTGCACGGCACTCACTTTATAATTATTTCGATCGTATTTATTTCGAATAAAAAAGCGATACGTCCGTGCTTCCTAGGGCGCTTCTGAGCGCGGAATGACAAGCCGCAAGTAGAAAATGTATTAAGAAATTTGAGGGCGTTCTTTATTTTTCTCATAAATAAAAAAGTTATGTATTTAATTACAAAATATTAAGGCAAAACGTAAAGATTATACTAGCCATAATTTCTTGTCATTTTGAAGTTAAAACATGCAGTTAATCTCACTATACAGGTACCGTTTTAGACCCCATTATTTTTCATTTTCTTCGATTATTGCGATGGGGAAACCGTATTTTTGTGAAAATATTGTATGGGACTATACGATTTTTATGGTTCCATCATGGAGACGATTAATTTATCTTTAATTTAGACCATACCTGACCTCACAGTTGTGATTCCTCTTGATGTAATTGGTACCGCAAAACCACCGATATTTGTAGAAAAATGTTATAGCGTCCTTAATGAGTACTAGGTTTTACAAAACTCGCTGTTTTGTTGGTTACGTAACAAAGATGCGATGGCGTAACTTTGTATCGACCAATAGTAGATGTTCTTCTAGTACATCTTCTTCGACCCCTTATCCCAATTTATTGGTGCAGTACATCTCTTTTTAATCAATTTGCCTATCCATATCCCAACTATTTACCTGTCCTCCACAACCCAGTTACTTGGCAACACGTTACCCTTTAGTAAGACTGTTGAAGATCTACGAATAACACCCGGCACCAACAGCTTAGTGTGCTTTGGAGGCATGGAAGGATATCAATTTCTATGTAATAGATGGTCACCCACCCACGATGCTTGACCACTGCAGCAAGCGTAGTTTATCCTTCTATTATGCATCTCCTTTTAATAATTCCATATAGGTAAGGGTCTCTGTCCCATCAATTATAATGACATCCAGACCATAGGTAGCTATAACCAAAAAAGCATAAAAATCATAGTAACTAAATAATTTCTCTCCACCGCAGTAGACTATCATACAGCTCTGCAAAAAGATTTAGTTACCAATAAGAAAAATGGCATCAGAATTCTAATCTTTCGCTATTGGAAATACGGGTAAGTAAGATGAGCTCGAGCGCAGCATAACTCTGATGTGGAACACGATTCTTTAATAAAAGCTAACATCTTGAAGACGGCGGATGAATAGCCTGCGCTGTACAGGTAAGCAATCCATTGAAATTTTCAACTCGAATTTCCTCGGAGCATGTCAATTCAAGCTTAGAAATCAGACAAGCCATTCTACAACAATTATAAATGTATTTATCACCATTAATAATTAATGTCTAAACGTTTATTGGTATCGTATTTCAATCATCAACTACACAAATTATAAATCAACAACGAACATTTACGTAAACAGCTTCCTTTTACAAGATTGAGTTAGTTTTATCAAGATTCATTTCAAAGCGGCGCAGTTGAAAAGACGTAAATGATATTCAAATCTGAATAAGCTAAACAGTGCGTCGCAAGTCTTAACTTGGCTAAACTGGCGTACCTGCACGTTCAACCACATAAGGGTATAATTATTACACTTTCTTGTCCGCCAGTGTATGGTTTAGTACGTCTGAATAAGGGTGGGAATTGCGTGTGGCTGCTGAGAATTTAGGTCATTCTCTATGCGTTACATGCGTCAGCTAAGACCATTAGAGCAAAATGACTGTACGAGGTGTAGAGTCTACGGGAAACACTGCTGACACGGTCCAAGATTCAGCCGCTACGACGACGAATAAGATTTTAGTTACTAGACCGTATATTCGTATAACAGCTTCATATATCAACTAACTACCGTTTTATGTCTATCACTAATCTGCCTGATATTAGTAAGTTAATAATTTTAATACCCAAGGCATTACCTACGTCCTGAATTTACATATTTTGGCACCAAAGGTACAGAAGCTGTGTGAAATTGCGTCGTAGGCAATTATTTCGGTAGGTAGGCTACCTCTGTATTTTATAATCAACAGGTTGGAAACAGACTGGTCAAAACAAAAACAGTAGCCGTTCAGAACAGGTATTTTAACGTCACACATACCATAATATTTACCATAGCTTGAACTACTACATAGTCACAATAACATGATATTACTAACATTGTATGTCGATGTTACGGCTAAGAGTACGGAGGAGTAATAACCACTTCTAATCGTCATGCTCCGGGGCACTCGGGTACCTCTCAGTGGAACAAGTTTCAACATCGTCAGACATCGTGCCATCTCAAAAAAAGAAGACCACATCAATCATTAGAGCACTTTCTAAACTGTTTATTGTTATTTGAATCTTTTATAAAGACGCTGCAACAGTTCAACGTCCATTTATTGTATCGGCTTCTGAGTGCTTGAACCAATCTGCCGCTACATTTAGACTATTAAAACTATTGGCTGTGCTTGGTTAGCAATCATTTATAAACAACACTTTATTGACGCATTTAAAGACCTCACCAAACTTTCAAACTTATAAAAGAACAAGCTGTTCTTTTTCAATTTCATGCAATTCTTCGTTCAAATCATGTACATCTAAAAATCGTCTCGGTAAATCAAATACCCTTTCGTAATGTTTCTTTTTCAGTCGTAATGCATCAAATAGAGTTGAGAAAAAGAAAAAAGATGCGCGTAATCACGTCAACGACATAGCTTCGGCAAGAACGAACAATGGTTGAGAAAGTTAAGATGACCATTACTATTGTATTGCTTCTGAATTAACTCTCGGAACGAATAGTTCTTAATCTTAAACTGCCCACAATTCATAATAGTGGTCACATGTCTTTTGTAGCAGAAATCCTAAGCAAAGAATCTCTTCATTGTATTCAAATCATATTCAAGATGCATTATAAGATGCATATTAAGCCACTGCTGAAACACAGTGCAGGACCATAATCCACTGCGTAGGCTCAGTGCTCTTTGGAGCATTTCAGATGTCTTCAAATGTTTGCTCTAGAACATGCATATTGAAGAAGCGGCGGGTAAAACCTCGCATAAAACTATCGAGGTTACCTAGATATTATATTAAAAACTGAAAACAATCAAGATTAAGTACGACACAAAATTTAAAGATCGCTGCATAATTACTGATTTAACGACCACCATGAATAGACAGACTAATAAAATTCAGCACTCAAAAAGTCTAGCAAACAGCTAGCTGTAAACTGTCTGTTAAAATTTTATGGTTTCAAAGCTTTGTCTCCATCGCTCGAAGGTTGACAAATCGGATTGTGGAGCGAGTTACCATAGTAAAGCCCAGGTCGTTGTACCGCAGAGTTCTAGTTCAGGCGATAGTGGATAAGGAAGAGTCAACATGCCCCGGCCAAACAAAGGACGCACTTGTTTTGCTTTATTTCGCAATGTGGTGCTTTTATGGCTGCTTTTCCGGTCGACATTTTTAAGGTATTTCTTGAACAATGTAATTTGTAACGGTCAGTATCTTAAAATGAGGATAGGGTCTATTCAGACGGAGTTGACGCGGTGAATGAACGGACTTGGTTGGTTGAAACATTAATGTTGCATTTTTGAAAATATTCAGTTTCATCGTAGAACCTTCATATTAACGAATATTTTATCAAAACTACTTTGGGCACTTAGTATAACTGATAAGTTTAGAACTCTTTTGTGCTCCTAAAATCCAATGGCTCTTTAGAGGCTACCAAAATAAATGGGAAGACCTTTTAAGGCTGCAGTCTTTTTATGCAGTAGTAACCTCCAAATACTCGCTTACCTTAAAGGTACCCACAGTCTTATAAAGATGTCGGTTCATATATAATGGTACACTTCAAAGACCTAAGGCCCATACGTAGCAAGACAAAAATAAATCACATCTAATTATCTATTTGACGCTGGCGAATAATTAGTAATTCAAAAAGCCTGCTCCCCCCTTTCCCTCCTCACCTCTGTTACTCAACACAACACGGCTCATTAGAACCGTGCCGTGGGAAGCACCGGCCGACTAGTGCCGTACGCACCGACGATGGTGACCAACTTATCGATAAACTTTATGTCAGAGTATTTTTCTTTATACAGGGAAAAAGGGAAACATTTTCTAACAGTACACTGGGCGACATTCTGTCGTATTCTGTAGTACTTAATTTGAATTTTGTACCTATGTATTTCACATTTTTATTGATCTTCGTCAAGTTAAGATGGTCGTGAAGGCTGATTGTCACAATACCTAATCTAGATTTAGAATACTAAGAATAAATTAAGTTGGAAATCGGAACCTGGAAAAGCCAATATGAATTACGCGAGGCTGAAGAATCCATTTATCTATTCAAGGAAAGTTTTTTATTTCACTACCAAGTAAAGTTGGAGGAATTAACGTCTAAAACTTAAAACTGAGTGCCTTTAATTTTATTTTACAGACAAAAGATACCTTCAGGTTTTATATAACAAGAATGATGGACGCTTTTAATTACGTTTTATATTGGAATAATATTTCACTAAACGGACAAACAAAAATTTTAATTAAATTAGCTTCAAGGTAGATTTTCCTCCATCTTTCACATTTCCCATTTTATTCTGAATTAGAAATTAATTCTGTAATAAAGAACTGCGTGGAATGTTGTGACTAGCGATGATTGACGACCGATGGAAATATAAATTTTACGATCACGAAATCATGACACTGTAATAAACACAGTATCGGAGGTTTAAATTGGGGACGCAGAATTTGCACAATTTTATTACAAACTGTCGAACAAAATCTACATTTTCATAAGAATTTTGATCGCGGGAAATCTTAAAATGTGTATTTTTTCTTTGCATCATTTTTGCTCTCCTGCCCCAAATATGGAATTCAGAAGGTGATCACAAATTCATCGACATTGTTTATGAGAGAACATCGATAAATAGCAAACACTAGTTAGTTTGCAGCGCAGCGTTTACAAACAACGGTGGCTGCGAACGCCTGACTACATACGAACACTATGTGAATATAACTTTCAGTTTCAACATACGTGAGAATAGCGAACTTATGTTCAGCATGCACAAGGGCTTTGGCCGCAAACACTTGGATGTTGGCCCCAACGGCCTGGGCCAATAGAGCCAACATACAATTTGTCAACCAACTCACGGTGTTATTTACTTAGCCAATTTGACTGTCTTGTTTCTCGTAATGTTGAGTTATGGTAACTAACACCACTGGTTAGTGTAATAAGAATATACATCAAGATACAGGACGTGTTTGAACAAGATACATTTGTTGTTTTGATAAAACATCTGCCTATCCAGTTCAGGGCAACAAAAATTGAAAAGATATAGTTCAATGCGTGTGGCTAGGTAATAACAACTGCACGGGTCGATCGATCGGGTTAAGCTACGCTTGTCGCGGTTGGTGCGTGGATAGGTTCCATCTTTACTTACCAAGTTGGTCCCGGCTACCATGCGTAGATCTTTGACAGTTGTAACGGGTCGTAAGAAGGCCGAAAACCTGACAAACAACCTTACATAAAAGTATCGTATTACCCTGTAACTAGGTTGTGAACGTCAGATAGGCAGTCACTACTTGTAAAATACTGATACTCAGTTGAATTCGGTTAAACTGGAAGCCAACCCTAACATAGTTGAGAAAAGGCTAGGCAGATGAATTCCTCTGGTCAAATAGGCAAAGTTGAATACGGATTTAAGTTACGTATAAGAAAAGTTGAATACGGATTTAAGCTACTTATAAGAAAAGTTGAAAATGGATTTTTTTAAAGAAATAGTACTGTAGCAACTAGAGTTGCCACCCGTACTTTATAATAAAATATTGTACGTTATTTCACATAATTGTACTCTATACTTAATGAGAACAATAAAGTACACGAAAATACTTTATTAAGCAAGATTTGATTTCTTTGGGATTTGGAAAAGTTTCGTCGTAAGTACTATTTCGTCAAACAAAATTTATATGATGCAAACTGCAAAAGCAATAAAAAAATATGTTTTAAGTATAGGTAATAATGAAGATAAATAAATAATACTTTACTTTATATTGACAAGACCAAATTAATGACATTTACCCAACGCAAAAAAAAGAATATGAATATATTATACGAGAACAACAAAATAAATCAAGTTGACACAGCTAAATTCCTAGGGTTAATCACAGACCAACGGCTAGATTGGAAGGCACATACGATAGATTTGGCGAAGAGACTTAGCAAATCCGCGTATGCTTTATATAAACTTGCGCCAGTCATAGGAACGGACGCTATTGTTACGGCATACCATGGCATGGCTGGTTCAATATTAAGGTATGGGGTTATTTTTTGGGGTAATTCATCAAATAGGGAACTTATATTTAAAGCCCAAAAAAAGTGCATCAGGGCAATGTTCGGGTTAAAATGTACAGATACATGTAAACCTTTTTTTATTAAATATAAAATACTGACACTACCTTGTATGTACATATTCGAAGTTGCAGTATTTGTTAAAACCAACCCGCATTTGTTTCCAAAGTTATCTGACAGAAATAACCGGAGTCGACGACACGTCACTATGCTGTGCTCGAGACAGTCCAAAAAGCTCTTATGCTTAATAGTGTTCTTTGTATGGCACCAACTATTTATGACCATATACCAGAATCAATTAAAATATTAAATATTCACCTATTCAAAAGACATTTAAAGAACTTTCTGGTAAGTAGATCGTATTACAATGTAAATGAGTTTCTGAAAGAAAAAATATTTCTATAACTTTAATGATTGACATGTCTGTTTGATTTTTTATGTAGTCTATTATTGCAATGTACTGTTTTGACATCCGATTCGTGTATGTACTTTGATATTAATTGTTTAATTTGTGACGAAATATGATTGAATCTCTGACTATTTTTTTTTTTAACTGACATCTGTTTACTTATTTAATCTAATTCTGTTGTGACATCTATTATTTAATGATATTTTATAAAAAAAAAAACAAAACAAACAGAGGTCTGTTTGATTTGTTTTTTTTTTTTGTTTTTTTTTATTATATGTCAACTAATCTTGAATTGTATTAACCTTGACTAATTAATTGAAAACTTATTATAGGTCTCTAATTTTTTATGCTATTTTAATGAGATGTCATTTTATTTTTTGCATTTAATGTTACTATAAACGGTTATGGATAATGTTATCTTACATTTCAGTTCTTCTAAGTTTAATGATTGTAGTTAAGATAATCAGTGCATGATACACTCAGTGACATATAGTTTTTTTTTTTTAATTGGGACATTTATTTGTTCATTTTTGTACGCTTCTTGGCAAAACACAGAGAATATAACAAAACATATTGTAACATCTCACACACCGTGTAACCTGTGTTTACAATTAAAAGTATTCTTATTCTTCTTCTTATTCTTATTTATTTTTATAGGTCTGTCCTTTTTTTCTTACCGTTAATAACCAATGTACTTTAATTGCAAGAAAAAAGGTGGTAACCCTAGTAGCAACACAAAAAATCACAAATATTCAGGAAGCGAACAGAGCCCGTGAACTCACACATTTTGTTACCTTCAGTGCACATGCTCGCAGTGATTTCAAGGAATCTCCCAAAATTCCAACTACCCTGCTAATTCCCTGAAATACTGTAGATAGAGCATATTTAGACTTGTCGCTCAGTTGTGCTTACTGCAACAAGCTGTTAAACAATTTAATCCCACCAAACCCAGCTTTACTGTTCCTCAAACTTTGGCAAACAAGCACTATCGCATTAGTTAAAGACAATATTCTGAGAATATGTTTTTTCATTCTTATTATTAATGTACCTACACACAGTAAAATACAAAGGTATACGACTGTTTTTATTGAAAAGGCTGTCTACCTTCTCAAATATTTTTGTTTTTGTTTATATGCTCTCTTCTATCTGTGAAAACTTTTATTTGGCCTTATTTTTGTTACTGATAGTCGTGCGAAAATTGTAAAATAAAATTAATGTTTATGACATAGTATAAAATATTTTTTTTTTATTTATGTACTTATGTATAAAATAAAATCGCATTTCGTGTTTGTACGCTTAGACCTTTTAAACTACGTAACGGATTTGAATAGGGTTTTCATCAATAGATAAGTGATTCAAGAGGAAGTTTAATATGTACATATAATACGCGGGCAAAGCCGCTGGCAAAAACTAGTATAATTATAATTTTAGTATAAAGGTATTGCTTATTTCTTAAGAAATTACTTCCAGCAGAACTGCGAAAGGAGAAGTGAACCGATTTTTTGCCACCAAACTCATAATTTTTCTGCCATAATTAGAGGTAAAACACAAAGTACTTAATAATACGAGGAAAAAGAAAACAGATTCACTGGCCTTTAAAAAGTTGCCAACCTTATCTAAAAATCTGTCTTTCTTAAAACAAGTTGGGACGGCCTCTAGTTATATTAGCCTGAGAAGTGACATTACAAGGAAAATTTCATCTTGTTTAACTTAAATCGTAACTTTTTATAGCTGTGGGTCGCGGGAATTCACTCTGTTCCGAACAAGATGCAGATATAACCAGATAATATTTTTCTTCACAGAAATATCTTCTGAAATACTGGATAACCTTACTTTCTGTGATTGTCACAATAATTTTGTCTCTTATATGATTTATTTTCATGAAAACTGTAAGCCCAATTTTCCATCCGATGGAGACAAAAACAAGAAATTCAGGAAGGCAAAACGGAGTAGGTAACGTTTTTATGACAAAAGAGAGATTACTTGTAAATTAAAATAGGAAAAGTAACGGGGAAAATAATCGGGAAAATATTTTACGACCCATTTTTTTATTAAAGAACTTGATTCCAGGCCCCCAAAAAAGGCGTTAGGTAAAATACATTTTTCGTCGATTTTCAAAAAAGAAATAAGCTTTTTCATAGAAAATGTCTACGCGGTCAAAACTAATGTAACATATTTTTTTTTAATAGCAACGAAAAATTTCAACGCGCCGTCTTTCAGAATCATGTGTTCTGTTCAGAATCATGAGTTGAATTCATAACAGGTTGCGCCTTCATATTCCTGCCACTGTATTTATAATCCTTTAGTCACTGAGAGCCAGACACATGTGATCTGACACTTGGCAAAGTATTCCCTCAACACCCAAAAACGTGCGTTTGACAAATAAAATCTACCAACATAACGAAACCACAGAACCAGATTATAAATTTGACAGTTCTGAATTTGAAAATGAAGAAAAAAGAAGAGCTTACAACGAGGTTGGCACAGCTTGACGGGCCATCAGTAAAACTATTAGCAGGTTTTAGAAGAAATAAGCTTTAACAGATCCTTGTTATTCATTAAAAGTAGGTTAAAATTCTAAATAAAAACTACGTACAAAGTGTGTTAAGACTCGTGGATATTCTGAGACGGAGTGAAGGGATAAATTGTTTATACGTATAAATTATCATGTCAGTTAGTACGCAGCAAATAATCCCTTGGTATGCCCCAGTCACTACTGAAAGTCAACGGGTTTTCATGGAAAATAAAATATATGCAACTCCCATACAAAAATGTCATAAATTATCCTAAATTTCCCTCGAAATTGTTTTAAAAGGTGTAATAAATATCATCAAAATGTTTTTTCTCGCACCTGAGCACCGTTGGACGTTGTCCAGATTTTGAACGTTAAATTGCGGCTGCGAGCTGCGTTTTGCTGACCAATGCCGTTTACGATATTTCTATTACATAAAGTATTAACAAAACGGGTAATGTATGTTGAATTACATTAAATTTTATTGCGGTTAACAGTTATATTTTACGCTATTATAATGTTTGCGGATCGTCGTGATTTCATGTTGTATCATAAAACGTGTAGAAATCATGACTGCGTGATATGAGAGTAGATTTGAGAGTATTTAGCAAAATAAATACGCTGATTCAACGTACAGTCACCAAAAGAGATAAGTAACCAGGGTCGTTGGATATAGCTAAAGATTATGAAAAATCCGATGGATGTTTTCGAATGCAATTTAATTTGATAAATATGATCGCCCGCGGATTATACATATAAACCTTCCTCATGAATCACTCTAACAAACGCATCGAAATCCGTTACGTAGTTTAAAAGATCTAAGCATACATACGGACAGTCAGAGGGAAACGACTTTGTTTTTAACCGACTTCAAAAAAAGGAGGAGGTTACGAATTCGACTGTATTTTTTTATGTTTGTTACCTCATAACTTTTGACTGGGTGAACCGATTTTGATGATTCTTTTTTTTTATTTGAATGCTAGTGCTTCCCGAATGGTCCCATTTTAATTTGGACAGTGGGGTCCATGTGAAAACCATATAAGTCTTAAATTTGCATTAAGTATTTGCGCGATAAATGAACGAACAACGCGATTAAATTAGTGCGGAGTATCTACCATAACTAAAAAGTTAAATACAAAAACTTTTTACCAAAAAAAAAAAAACAATCGACTTCCTTAAAAAAAACACTACAAAGTCAAAAATAACTTTAATTTCGAAAGTCGGTGTCTTAGGATCTGTATTAAAGGTTTTTTGTCACTGACTTCCGAAATTAAAGTTATTTTTGACTTAGTAGTGTTTTTTGCTGGTACCGTTTTGGCAACACTGTTTTTGACAGATCACGCGTGAATCGTGTCTTGTGTCATTGTCAAACTTGTTCAGTTTGGTCTATAATTTAACCATGAATCGACTTACGAACGAACAACGCTTGCAAATTATTGAATTTTACTATCAAAATGCATGCTCGGTTAAGAGAGTGCATCGCGTACTTCTTCCAATTTATGGGCAGTTTGGTCGGCCTACTGAGGCAGCTATTCGGAAGCTTGTGACTAAATTTCGAACCCAGTTTACATTATTGGACATTAAATCACGAACACGCATACGTAGAGTGAGGACCGAAGAAAATATTGCGGCTGTATCCGCCAGTGTTAGTGATGACCGTGAAATGTCGATTCGCCGCCGTTCGCAGCAATTGCTCTGTTACTCCACTACGTGGAAAATTTTGCGAAAGGATTTGGGTGTAAAACCTTACAAGATACAGCTGGTGCAAGAATTGAAGCCACACGACCTCCCACAACGTCTAACATTTGGTGAATGGGCATTGGCAAAGTTGGAGGAAGATCCACTTTTTTATCGAAAAATTGTGTTCAGCGACGAAGCTCATTTCTGGTTGAATGGATATGTCAATAAGCATAATTGCCGCATCTGGAGTGAAGACTAGCCAGAAGCATTGCAAGAGCTACCACTGCATCCCGAAAAATGTACTGTTTGGTGTGGATTATGGGCCGGTGGCATCATCGGGCCGTACTTTTTCAAAGACGACAATGGCCGAAACGTTACTGTGAATGGCGAGCGCTACCGTGTGATGATTGACGATTTTTTTTTTGCCCAAAATGGAAGAATTGGACATGCCTGATATGTGGTTTCAACAAGACGGTGCCACATGCCACACGGCACGCGAAACAATGGCCCAATTGAGAGCCGCCTTCGGTGAACAGTTTATCTCACGTTTTGGGCCAGTCAATTGGCCGCCTAGATTGTGTGATCTAACGCCTATGGACTATTTCTTGTGGGGCCATGTTAAGGCTCATGTCTACAGGGATAAACCAGCAACGATTGACGCACTGGGAGCCAATATTGAAGCATTTATTCGTGATATACCGGCTGATATGTTGGAGAGAGTGTGCCGAAATTGGGCCTTGCGAATGGGCCATCTAAACCGGAGCCGCGGCCAGCATTTGCATGAAATCATTCCCAAACATTTAATCGATCGATTGATCGTTTAATCGATCGTTGTATCGATTCCAATAAACATTTCATCAAATTTTTCAAATTGGTTGTGTTTTTTTTTTGAAAATCAAATCCTATACCTCTTAAAAAATCACCCGTTATGTAGTGATTAAATAAGATAACTTTTATTAGAAAACATCCATCAATGTTTTACTTAACTTCTATCATAAGCACTGTTCACTGCCAGACTAGACCTCACAATACGATTTCAAATGCGCAGTGGAAGTGTGATAATCGTGGGGCTCTAGAGACAAGAAGTGGCTAGCGAAACTAGTCCGCCGTACGCGGAGCAGACAATACAAGTACAATTCAAGTGAAGACGCAATACAATTAACAAATGACTCACCTACAATACAACAAAAGAACTTACCTGGTGGTTGAAGGACACTGCTTCTGGGGTTACCTGGAGTTATGTATGTAAGTGAGTGTATATGTGTCGTATTGTGACGTTACGAGTATTCTTCAGGTTACAATCCGCTGCAATAAGGCTGGAGGCAATCACAGCATGCGGTCTTCAAATCACTCATTCCCAATAGCGTCACTTTGCTTAACCTTCATACTATTTAAACAAGATATATCCAAAATCAACCCGTATTATTTCACCAAGATAGGGGTTATTAACACAAACAACTGGGTCATGACCTATTGTCCACCAAAACGACCGGGGTAAGGGATTACTTTACAAAAGATCGCGAGATTCAAGCGGCGACATGCTTTCCTTGCTCCCACCAAAAACCAAGAGGAAAAACGTCAAGTGTCAAAATCAAACTGTCAAGTCAGATGTCATTCCGTTCGGGCGGCGCGTTCCGAAGGCGCATAGAGTAACAAAGTGTTCGGTCCGAAACAAGCACTATGTAATGCTATGTAAATGGGATAGATAATTACCAAAATAATCTTAAGCAATTACCTAAGAAACTGTCACAATGCCGCAAATATAGTGATAAGTATACAGACATTTTTTAAATATCAAAGATTTGAATCGTTTGGTTTGCCCGCACCGTAGTACAATACGTCGGGCGAAAACAGTACGTACAATAAAAATGGCGCTTACATGACCAACAAGTCAAGCCTCTGCGAGAGGAGTCAAAACTGTCGGAGGAGTCACAATGAAACAAAAAAAAAAATACAAATATACAATTTTTTTTTTTTTAAGTGAGTTACAGTCTGTTACAATAAATATAAGTCAAGTGTAGGGTAAAATTCAAAGACACTTTGGTAAAATTGAAAGACAAAAAGTAACATAATTTGAATCTGGCGTCCTAGCTAGGTTACGTAGTAACCTGTATTAAGGTTCGCCAGCCTGGGTTCCCATATGAGTACAAACAATTATAGTAGACTGCTATAGTACTATAGGGAGCAAACGAATTTAACTTATAACTAAGGGTTAGTATAGTGTGTTTCGTGATGTAGGTATGGTGTGTGTGTGGGTGTTTTGTGATGTAGCTGTGTATGTAAGTGTTTGGTAATGTAGGTGTGGTGTGTGTGTAAAGTAATAACGGAGTTTGAGTTTAAATACAGGGTTTTTGAGAAGTCACTACGATTGAGAGGATTCTGTTACATAAAAATGGCCCAAGGTAGGAAACAGAACCGCGACCATCTATTGACGCGACAGGGCAAATCTACGATTGAAATGTTAGTAAAAATATAAAGTTTAGGTACGTATCTGCAGAAAATATCTTCAAACATTCGTTATTTATTGCAAGAATTTTCTGTTTTAGATTTTTCTGATGACTGTTTTCAGCTATTGATTGTGAGTTATAATTCAAAGCACCACATTCGTTTTGATGAATTGTAAAAAAATAATAGGCGTGAGTATTTTAGAGGAAGATAAAAAGAAAACTAAGTCTTGAAATATTTTTTTAATATAATGACTAATGTCACCATCATGAAGACACGAGGCAAGAGCGAGAGGGAGCTTTACAAAAATGTTATAAAACTATTCTAAGAGTCTCGTTTCTGAAATGAAGACTGATTCATGCAGATAGGCCATTGAAAAATCTATAGAGGCAATAGATGTCGCTTTCACGCATCAGTCTGCCTCATCCCTTTTAGAGTTCTGTATCTAAAGAATGTTAAGTACCAGGGTCACGTGGGCACCCCACGGGACCCTGGTACTTAACATTCCACTGTTACGTCCTTCAATCCGTCTGCCACAGGCCTGTATCTTGTGAACCGTAGTTAGGCAGTACCGTAGGTAGGCCACTTTTCTCCGAAACTATAAGAGCTACGCTGTTGAAACTTGGTGAGTAGATGTATTCTGTGAACCGCATCAAGACTTTTACACTAAAATAGAAAAAAAGTTATAAATTTTGGGGTTCCCCATACTTAGAACTGAAACTCAAAATTGTTTTTTTCATCAAACCCATACGTGTAGGGTATCTATGAATAGGTCTTCAAAAATGGTATTGAGGTTTCTAATATCATTTTTTTCTAAACTGAATAGTTTGCGCGAGAGACGCTTCCAAAGTGGTAAAATGTGTGTCCCCCCCCCCCCGTAACTTCTAAAATAAGAGAATGATAAAACTCAAAAAAATATATGATGTACATAACCATGTAAACTTCCACCGAAAATTGGTTTGAACGAGATCCAGTAAGTAGTTATTTTTTAATCTAAACTTCTAAACTAATATTATAAATGCAAAAGTAACTCTGTCTGTCTGTCTGTCTCACTTTCCTGCTAAAACTACTGAACCGATTTTAATGAAATTTGGTACACAGATACTTTAGAGCCTGAGAAAGGACATAGGCTTTTTGTAGACTTTTTATCCCGGTAGTATGTTCCCGCGGGATAATGTCCGACCTCCACGCGGGCGAAGCCGCTGGCAAAAGCTAGTACGTCATAAATCGTAAACCGCAATTTACCTTTCATTCAATCAACTCAAATATATATAAAAAAAAACATTTAATTTCATAAGCATAAACCTTATACATAAACCGAGGATACCCACAGGTTTGTACGGAACCCTCGGTGCGCGAGTCCGACTCGCACTTGGCCGGTTTTTTAATTGTGTCTGTAATTACGGTAATAGACTGGTTAATAATAACACGGTACCTACGGAACTGCGCCTTTTTAACTGTACGACAGACTCTTAATTTTATTTTTCGATTAAGTTCTGGCAATATTTTGAATACTAATTCGACAATTCGATTTAACATTCCTTTACCTATTCGTTCCGAAAGTGTAAACAAACCCGTAACTTTATAACGCAATCCCAACACAGAGTACCAAGGAGCACTTTAATACAAAACTGTAGCAAAAAAACGTACAAGTCCAACTAACGGACCATTCAAAACCGGGACTAGTTTCCCATTATAAACGCATCGTAAGTCGTAGCGTTACAAGCAGTGAAGCTGTGTATGCGGAACTTCTACGCACCGGTTTCGTGCCACTCCCGATCGTATATCATTCGACATAATTGCATTCGTACAGTATAATAGCAGGTATAATCTCACGGTCCGGTGTCGCCCGCTATTTAGCACTGTTCATACTGCCACATTTTAGAACAATAGTTCGTAAAATGTATTTATAACCTGTTTATTATTCATCAAAATAACAATAACTGGCGTTTTATTTCGTTGTGTTTTAATGCGATTCGGTTCTAACATCTATTTACTTGATGATGGTGAATTTCAAATACCTACTTAATCTGTACAAAACGCCTTTTTTGTTGTAGCGAAAGTCCACTTTCTAAAACAAGAACTTAATTTAGAGACCCAATAGAAACAATACCACGCCACATTACGCCAACAGCTGTTAATTTAAAAAATGAACTACCCCAAGTCCGAGGTAACGGACGGCTCTATTTCAAATAAAAATGTCGAATCGGATCTGTCAATTCGGAAATCGTAAGTTAAAAAACGGCCGATAAAAACATGTGGTCGGGGCCGTCCGGGCACGCGGCAGATGTCCGACATCAAGACGTTATGGAGGGTAATCCAGTTCACATGTTGTACGAAAAACGATCGGGTGTGCACGCCGCGTATCGATTCAACACTACACCCCGATCCTCCGACATACTTGGACGCTGTCACCCGCGCCTCTATCATATTAGAAATAGATCAGATGTAAGCAATAAAGGCGACTGACGAAAGATTCAGCCATGTATATTGAGATATGAAATAGATTTATTCAATATCCCACAAATGTATGCCGTGCGGTTTTAGTTTTATTGCGATTATGACATCCATTCGCATTTCACACTTTATAAATATTCACCGTTCTGTTTAGTTATCTGCTGAAATGTCGCGAGAAATTTTCGCTAAACTACACGTAATAATAGATTCACTATGTCTAGGGATATAATTAGATAGATCCTACGCGCAAAGAACGCTAGTTACCTGGACCGAATGTTAAACCTAAATACGTGCAGTGTTGCGTTCAGTTTACACAAAGTTCCAAGAAACTCGACCGATTGACGCAATTCCGGCCATGGATCTCGAGTTGCCCGAATCGAATTCAACTGCTCTTCGAGCTAATTTCCGAACGTAGCTTTGTTCTTTATTCAATTTCCGATTTCAGCAACTCTACGTTCCAATTTTAAATTTATTTTGTTTCTTTTTTAATTAATCTCGATAAAAAATCATGGTGTACAATTACAAGCAATCTCCATTTAATTAATGATGTTTGATAAGAGAAAAATAAATAAATTAGCGAACAAAAAGGGAAAATATACATTTGGCTTCGTAAATTAAATTCCTCACCGGGATTAACGGGAATTACGCAATTAGGGAAAATAAATTACTATCAGGGATTCCAAGAAACGGCACGAGTGGCGAGCTACGCGGGTCCGATCGGGAATTGAAACAAAGGGGATGCAAACACAACAGGTTGACGATGGAAGTACACATATAAACACCTTTCACATTAAAATTGTATGTGTAAGAACGTTTATACCAGCGTTTCGAAATACCACAATTTAAAAACGCGGTCATAATCCTTAGACTGTTTTGGTGGGCAAGTTAAGCGGATTTTGTGGGTTGTGTGTGCTTTTGTACAATAATATCTACGTAATAGCAGGTGCCACGAGATGTAGGTGAATACAATAAATGACAAAGACAATGATTGATACACAAGGTCGCAGAAGGAGAAAACCATTTTCCTCGGGAGCTGCCCCGCGCCCCCTGTTGCCCCCGCAGCCATCACAACAGCCGTCTCGGCTGAATATTAAATTTGCTTCATCAGTAAAAAGCGAGTACATTTCGCAATATTGTGAATTTTGTTCGGATAAATTCGAGTAAAAATGTTTCACTGTGGGCGACAAATGTAATTATTGAAATAACTAACTGTAAATATTGAAGCGTATACTTTTCACTTGCGAATAATTATGAATGTTGAATGAAACACTACGCTATTGTTTTTGTAAAACTAATAATTCTAGATCACTTAAACTGCCTCGTTGGTCTAGTGGTTTCAAGCGCTGCTGCTGAGCATGAGGTCTTGGGTTCGATTCTCATGTCGGGCAAAGTGTTATTGGGTTTTTCTATCTGGGATTTTCAGTCGCAGCCCGAAGTCTGGATGTTTGTCCGGTGGATGGCAATAGGCTCGCCCTCTATTAAAAGGAATCCACTATCCACTAATATTATAAATGCAAAAGTAACTCTGTCTGTCTGTCTCGCTTTCCTGCTAAAACTACTGAACCGATTTAAATGAATTTTGGTACACAGATAGTTGAGAGCCTGAGAAAGGACATAGGCTACTTTTTATCCCGGTAGTGTGTTCCCGTGGGATAATTTCCGACCTCCACGCGGGCGAAGCCGCTGGCAAAAGCCAGTTTAAACATAACTGGCGAAATGTGGGTTTACATCACCGCGCAACTTTTCGGGGAAACAAGGCGTGATGTTATATTATCATTTAAATAGGTTCTTAATCATTTGTCTAGCCTTTTCCCAACTCTGTTGGGGTCGGCTTTCAGTCTAACTGAATATAGCTGAATACCAGTATTTTACATGAAGCGACTTCCTATCTGATCTCCACAACCCAGTTACTGGGTAATACGAACCCCTTGGTAAGACTGAAAGTCAAATTTTCGGTCTTTTGACCCGCAACAACTGACAAAGATCCAATGTCAGCCGGGACTAACGGCTTGGTACGTAATGATGGTCACCCATCCACGTTCTAACCGCTGCAAGCGTAGCTTAACCTCAAAGATCGATACGTGCATCTATTCCAAAGACACAGTTATTTACTTTCCGTTCTACTTACATTTTTCAACAAGAGTTTCTCGGTATACTCGATGTTACTAAAATAAATTTTGGAAGTGTTACCTGAAAAGAGAAAAGTTTTTATTAATATCAAATTGTACGTTTAAAACAGAAGTGTTAAATTTACATAGCGTGCTACCTACTAACTCAATTTGGTTTTAAATTAAATGTATCCTACTAATATTATAAATAAGAAAGATAGTGTTTTTTTTTTCTAGGTTTAGAAAGAAAAGAATAAAAGGATAATTGTTTATTCTGCACGAACAAAACGCACATTGTGAAAAAATAAAATAGATACATCAACATGTTTGGGTGTTAGTTACTCAATCGCGCAAAAATGGCCGAACGGATTTGAATAAAATTTGTCACACAGATAGTTCTGTCACTTAGGACATTTTTTATCCTGGTAGTATGTTTCCATGGGATAAATTCCAACCTCCACGCGGACAAAGTCGCTGGTAAACGCTAGTAAGAGAATAAATACCTCAATCAATCATAATGAGTATCATAACACCTCTTTCATTTAAGAGGTGGCAGACAGTACTACGGTTACGAGCCTACGATACTAATGTATGACAGGTGGACTTGTCACTCCTATAATAAATACACTACCTGCTTCAGACTGGTCTAGAAAGTCTTACAAAACTAACGCCAGAAATAACAAAGATTAAATCTATTAATCTTGACGTGAAATGTAACACTCAAATGTATTTCCCAACTCCAAAATAAATATTTCATTTTTCTCGCAAACAACATAATTAAGCCGATCAAAATATTAGATAACGTCTTATGACGGATAAATATTCGCAAAATAAATTCGTTATCGAAAACATCGTAAAGTATCGTAATGCGATGACTCTCTGAGTACGGCTGTTGCTATGCAATTAGGAAGGGAAAACAAGAAAGAAAGAAATAAAAAGTGCATGCCCTCGACAGATGTTGGCGCATTGGCGCTGAGCGATCTCGACAGGTGCATCCCACAGGGCTGCTCCGCAATCCACAACCAATAATTACTTTAATAAAATTATAATTCACACACCACCGACGGCTTTATCGGCACGATGAGTATTATAACGTTTTTCGTTGACATATTTCACCGACCAATATTTACATCGTCGCCAATAACTTCATAATGGAAGTGTTAAATAGTTTAAAATGTAGAACAGATTAATTGATTTTAATTATGTGTGTGCTAAAATATTTACAGTTGAGAATTAATAGATATTTCAGCGGTTTAATTATATTGTTGGGGGCAGGTAATTTTGGTTTAAGCAATCGATTTATCACAGGGTTTGGGGCATCCTACCACTCAAAGGTCCATAGATCCAACAATTTGGCAAACCGAGCAATTTGCACTAATCGCAATAGTTCCCGAGCAATTTGTGCAAATGACGCGTTACTGGCTCGACACGATGCTCTTCCACTAATGAGCTATCCACGCAATTATTACGCTATCGATTGTTACTCCTTGAATCGGGGATACCATTCGGACTGATTGATTTTGTAATTAACAACAACACCAATAGGTACCTAATTTAGTAGAAGATGCTGTAAGCTGATCTTTAATGCTCTTTAATAATATGTAATGAATACTACAATGTGTTTAATTATTTAAAAACACAAAATTACCGAAGCCTCAGATAATAAAGAAAATAAAAGAAATGTAGGAAAATAAAAATAATTAACAATATTAAGTACCTTATCACAGACTTAACAGTTAATTACGAACTTTCTTGTGTTGCAGGACTAAATCATACAAATAAGTTTCTTTCTTTAACTTAGCATATTTTTGCCAGCCCTGCATAAATAATCGAATATCGACAGTGCGGCCGCTTCTTGGCCGCCTGATAATCGACCTACTAATCGCCGGCCGCCGAGCAGTTAGCCCACCATCCACTGAGATAAATACCAACTTACGCACTTTATTACACCTAGACATTGCGCATTATTTAAAATAGATTCGATTACTACACAACGAATGTTAATCCAATTTATGCTTCAATTTATAATAACCACCTGTATTGTTATTTAGCTGTTAATATCGATTATTGTCGCAAAACCCGCAATTATATTTTATTACGACTGTTATTGTCCGTTTATCAAGAGGTACTATGATAGTTTCCCAAGAAATATGTTACCTAACACGATTTACAATGTTAAGAAATATAAAACCGCGGCTTAGTAAGAAAGCCGCTTGTATTCGTCACGAAAAAAACAAAGAAAAAATTAAGTCGTGAGCCAAAATTATAATAAAGCAATCCCAACAAAGACATTCCACAAGTCCGGCTTACGGCACCGGCCAAGCCGCGGCGACGAGCCTCCTCCTCCCCCCTCCCATCGTTGTTTAATTCCATTAAACCACCCCTTTTATCTTTTTCGCTTTTATCTTTTCCCCACTATTGGATTACTGAACAAAATGGCGTGCAAGAGACACACGCAATCTTTCGCCTTTGCCATTACTTCACCTCTAATTGTAATAGCCTTTTCCGTTGCTGGTACAGCTTTTATGCACGCGCGATTAAAATATGAACTATTCATAATTTTCTTTCAGAGTATCTCTTTTCTGAGATAACATCTTTTATGTTATGTTGCTGGAATGCTTTTAACGGTAACTTTGTAGACTTCACAATAACAGGTCCTGTTACCGTGTACTGAGAAACATTTATACAGCACTGTTAGTTCCAGACCGATGCTAAAATTAACTCTATGAACAGTAGCAGAAAACTATCTAAAACAAAGTATCCACTATCCCTAATGAATTACAGAAGAAATGGGCCATATGTTTACAAAACAAACAGCACACATGAAGACTAATTAAATACCTAGTTTGTTTGGTTTCGTTCTCACATTACCGCCACCCTCGCGCACTATTTTAATCTATATCGCGTAACACGTAAACAACGAGTTCAATTCAATCAAACTCCTCGGTGTAGTGTCTGCGTGAATGACGTTCTCAAATTGAAATGCTGGAGCCCGCGTCGGCGACGAATCGAGCAGTTCAGTCGGTCGTGAATGTAAACTGAACACGAATTTTCACTTAATTGTTAGTAATATTAAATGAGCAGGGAGTAGGGAAAGCCATGATCTTTTGGGCGTGATTAAGTGTGCACTCTCACTGTGTGTATTAATTTTAAGTCCACGTAATAAAACAGAGGGATAAAAAGTTTACATTGAAAAACATTGTAATGATTAGGTACGAAAATTTTAATTTTGAAAACCGTGGCGCTTCACCGCCAGCGTAGCCTGAAATTTTCAACAGCTAGTGTCAACTGCTCAAAATTTGCAAAAAACGGAAAATATGATTCGCAACCGTAATAAGAATTTATTTTTCAGAATTTTTATCATTAAAATCTTCAATACAACTCGCTACGTTAATTATCTAACACTGTAGTGCTATTCTGTAAAAATCTCACCGTGATAACTCGGGTGAAGCGAGCTTAAAATGAGCTGTCATTAGTGTCAGTCCCAAGCATCGGATGGAATGACAGCTCAGTTTTAGGTCACTTCACCTAAGTTCTCACGGTGAGATTTTTACAGAATAGATTGGCTGGTGAATGTGCATTCATTTTAATTATTTATTCATTCTGTAAAAATAACAAAAATTCGTGCTTTCAGTATACCCTATCCCATGACATTGTTTGCCTACGACAGTACCATCATTGTTAAACTTGAAAAAAAAAATAAAGACTTTGAAGCTGACATAATCAATGCATTACAACAAGCCGTTATCTGGCTAGAAAAAAACAATTTAATTATAAATTTGAAGAAAACAAAAATTATGAATTTTCGTCAAAGAGTAGCTAATCCGGAACTAAATGTGAGCTTTAATAATGAAAAAATTGAATAAGTTGAAAACACAAAATTTCTGGGCTTAACAATCGACAAACAATTAAATGGGAAACAACATACTACGATAATATTTAAAAAATTGAGTAAGTTTGCTTTTGCTTTGTATAAACTAAATAAAATAGTCAATCAAGCAGCAGCAGTCACTGCATACTATGGATATGTCGATTCTATACTACGCTCCGGAATCATGTTTTGGGGTAACTCCTGCAATAAGGACATGGTGTTCAAATCGCAAAAGATGCATTAGAGCTATTACCGGAATAAAAATAACAGATAGCTGCAAACCTTATTTTTTATTGTTAAAAATAATGACTTTACCTTGCCTGTACGTATTTGAGACTGCCTTATTTGTTAAAAAGAACGTGCATCTATTCAGAAAAGCATCTGAACATCGCTATAAAATGATTAGACAAGAAAATAGACATGAATTATGCGTTCGGCCATCTAAGACCGCCTTGATGCATAAAAGCATACTTTGCATGACCCCAAAAATATTTAATAAATTACCTAATAGAATTAAGGACTTAAATTAACTCAATTTAAAAATAAGACATCTATTATTGGAAAATTGCTATTATACTATTGACGAATTCCTTAATGATTAATTGTAACTTATTTGACATGATATTTATTTAATTGTGACATTGTATTTATTATCTTTATTTCTATTAATTAATTATTTGTATTTTTACTCAACTGTTAATTTTTTGCTTGTTTTTTTTTTCTGTATTCAGTTATGTTGTTGTTTTTTGGTTTTGAAATACGTTAATTATTATTTTTTATAAAAAATACTAATTGCTTGAAAGTGTACACCTTTAAGGTAGATTTTTAAGGAACGAATTATTTATTATTAAGATCACATGTAGAATGTACCAAAAATCACACTAATGAATGAATTTGAGTATTTTTAGCAACCTCTAGAATGACGTTAAAACCCCTTCTCCCACATTCATAGAGTGATAACTATTAATTCGCTTTACTTCAACCCCGCACCTGAACTACTAAACAATGTCGTCTATCTTGAAACTCCGTCACTTAAACAAACACGCATATTCGCAAGTTGTGTCACCATCAAAGTGATAGTGTAACTTCCTACACGTCGATTAGGGTGAGTAACGCAACTAATTTCTAATATGTTTCGTTAACGGCACTTACATGAGTTCCCGTCGCCGACCGGCAAATTTCTACCGTAGGCAGCATAGTTGGGTAACTTAGTTATATGTTCTATGTTATCACTGTAGAGGCAATCAGGGTTTTGAAGAAACGAAAGGCCCTAATTTCGTATCATCATCTGTCACGTAACCGTCCAGAATAAGGGCAATAAAGGCAGCATCAGCTGTTGCTTACACTATTTATTATTATTGTCAAGGTGTGTGATGTAGTTCTTCTTAAAGGATACCTACATGGTCAGTTCTACCTTCAGACCGATCAGTCCAAAATCCGTTTCTTATTTGGCTGTTACGATCTCATGTTCCAACTTCCGAAATTAAAGTTATATTTCATTTTGTAGTTTTTATTTTTTGGAAGTCGTTTGTTTTTGTTGTTGTACGTATATTTATATTCTTAAATTATTTTGGTTAGTTAGATCATCTCTCATTCATTCATTCATAAGTAGCCAAAAGAATTTCATATTATTCGCATTTTACGCGGAATTCTGCGCCAGTAAATAGATTGTTGACAATATCTTCGTTGTGATATGGTTTCAAGTATTTTACTATTTATGTATGAAAAGAACCTACACCATAATTATGATATACGGAAGATATTGAATGTCTATATTTCGTTTTAATTTGCGAGATTGGCTAATGCCCGCGATTGCGGAAATAAATTACTATCAATTCATCTGGGATCCAGAAAAAAACAGCCTGTGCCCTCCGCAGGTTATGGTCTACCTGTGTGCCAAATTTTATAAAAATAGGTTCAGCCGTTTAAGCGTGAAAGCGTTACAAACAAACAAACTTACTTTCATTTCATTTATTCAGATTACAAAGTACCGCTTAGGTAAGTAACAATAGTCATAACTCATGTTAGTACTGAATTAATAAGACAGGCAGTGTACAGGTGACAAGTGAACTCGATTTTTTTTTATGGGTGGTAAGTCATCAACAACGTTTCCCGTTCCGGGTGGAGTGGAAGGGCGTGTCAGATTTTCACTGACTAAAACCCACCCGTATTCCTTCAGTTGCCTGTGCCAGGGCCACGGTAATTCTTTCTAACAATTCCGCGACCCTGACAGGGAAGTGACCTCACGAGCGTCATGCGTCCCAGCTATAGCACGTAGAATGCTACTGGGCCTACCACTTTCGCATGTATAATATTAGATAGAATTCCCTTGATTTCGAATGAAATAGAATTGAAAAACAAGATTCATATTCAAGTTTTTGCTCTCTTGACAGGTCTGTCCATTTTACGAGGTTAAATCTAACTGGGGCCAAATAACTTTGTGTAATTGCAGTTGACATACAAAGAACAACTAATGGATGCATTCTTAGTACATCATTGGCAGTAGACTTTACAAAAAGAGAATGCGCGTGCGACGTGGCGTGCGTGTCTGAGCGTCAGGGTTGCCCCAACCTGGATTATGTTTATTTTAAAAAAACATACTTATCGAGTAAAAATATTTTAGGAAAACATTTATCTTTGTAGTAAAACGTTACGAAATAATGTCTGAACTTGTGAAATTAACAGTAATCCGATAAACATTTCACAATAATACCGCTATTTCTATATATATTTATCCTATTTACATTTTTCCTTGTATCTAAGCAACATTTTAAATCCGTTACAAATCATCTACCTAGCATTTATCCAACTATTTTGAGGTCGGCTTCCACTCTAGCTGAAAGCAGCTGAGTACCAGTATATAATATTACATGGATCGACTGCTTATCAGACCTGCACAACCCAGTTACTGGGTAATAAGATGCTCTTTGGTAAGACTGCTTGTCAGAATTTCGGTCTTCTGACGACCCGTTATGACTGTAAAAGATTTACGAATGACTGCCGGTACCCACAGCTTAACGTGCTTTTCGAGGACCATACCCATTCACGGACCAACACAAGCCCCTGGGGCAATTGCCCCTTCACTTGTAAATCTGTTACACATAAGATAAAAACTTGATAACGACTGGACTCGACGAATTGTAAAACGAATGGACAGAATAACTTGTGTAAGCAAAATCATCGTCATCATTTCAGCCCAAAAACGTCCACTGCTGGACATAGGCCTCTCCCAATTTAGGGGTTTGCGATAATCGCCACGCTTGGCTGGCGGGCTGGCGACCGAAGTACGGTGGTAAAATGAATAGAGAACTGCTGCCGCTGCCCATTCTCTAGTAACTCCTTTAGTCGCCTCTTACGACACTCACGGGAAAAAATGGGGTGGTGCTATTCTTTACGTCCAGCACCATACGAAACAAAATTGACAATAGCAATAAAGAAATAAATACTCGTACTAGCAATAAAGAAATAAATACTCGTACTAGCAATAAAGAAATAAATACTCGTACTAGCAATAAAGAAATAGAAACTCGTACTATCTAGTCACGTCAGCAACCCTATTTCTAATACATAGCTGTTGCGTTCCATGTGCCATATCGATAGCGGCCACTCACTTTCATTGCGCGCGCGCACCGAATTGCATTGACTTAATTACGCGTCAACGGTACGCGGCCCTGCTATGCAGAGTTAAACTGTTGCTGTCAACTACACACTAGTGATACGTGTCCTAAAAAAACCGACCAAGTGCGAGCCGAACTCGCGCACGAAGGGTTCCGTACCATTATCTATAAAACTGGCAAAAAATCACGTTTGTTGTATGGGGCTCCCCTTAAATATTTATTTTATTCTGTTTTTAGTATTTGTTGTGATAGCGGCAATAGAAATACATCATCTGTGAAAATTGCACCTTTCTAACTGACACGGTTCATGAGATACAGCCTGGGGAAAGATGGACTGACGCGTGACGGATGGATGGACAGTGGAGTCTTAGTAATAGGGTCCCGTTTTACCCTTTAGGTACGGATCCCTAAAAACGAACAACTGTTACTAATTAACGCCTTTTTACCGTTTATTACACCGACCAAAACTATGCATGCAAAATTTGCCGGGTAGACACAACTGTTTTTTGTGTGGTTTTAATAATCGTTTTGGCTTATCGGGAGCTTTCTAACTTAGCATTCGACTAGTTTTAACTTTTTAATTAGACAGTCTCTCTGCATCAACTAAAAGTTCATAATCCAAATACTTCTGATTAAAAGTGGAGGCACATAGCAATGCACTGAATTTAATAATCACTAACCAGTCTTTTGCCAATTGGCTGCCTCGTTGGTATAGTGGTCGAGAGCACTACTTTGAGCAAGAAACCCTGTGTTATGTTCCCAGGTAGGGCAAAGTCTTATTGGGTTTTTCTAACCAGAATTTCTCAGTAGCAGCCCAGAATCTCGATTTGTGCTCGGTTGATGGCAATAGGCTTGCCCCCTATTGCATGGGACTTGGCGAAATGTGTACTATAGGCACACCTCTATCCAACTCTTTGAAGAAACAAGGCGTGATGTTATGTTATGATAACCAAATTGAATTTGATAAAACACATTTCAAAAGCACTAAAACTAGACAACACATTGAGTGGTCTTATTTCGTGTGATCCGATTCGCATTATTTCGACACAAACAATCGTGCCGCTAACGTAACGGAGGTACAATTAATCGGTACGGAGGCCCCAACCCCAGCGAGGTGACGCCGCCGTTTTATAACCCTTTGTGATCGGAATCACTTTGATCGGAACACAATTGCTAACAGAGGAAGGTCGTAATCAGTGAACGATTGTGACAGCTTCGGAGCGTCGTCGCGGTGGAGGCGACGTCGAGCTCTGTGTAATAACTCAGCCGCATCAACAGACTAATCATTACTACTCGTTCTGGCACCATATTATGAGTTATTTTCTTAGATCAAATAATTTGCCGCACCAATTACCTTCTTGTGCAATTTGAGTATCTCGACTGGCAAAGTACCTACGCTACTGAAAACCGCGAATGTGTGCCCTATCTTTAAATCCGGTGATAAAACAGTTCCATCGAATTATCGACCGATATCTCTACTCACATCCCTATCTAAAATCCTAGAGAAGATTATGAATAGCAGACTCCTAACTTTTCTTGAGAAATACGGTTTGATATCAGAAAATCAATATGGCTTTCGTAAGCACAAGTCAACGGAAGACGCAGTCAATAACCTGGTTGATTTTGTGGTAAATAAAATGGACAACGGTTATAAATGCACTGGAGTCTTCCTTGACCTGGCAAAAGCCTTTGATACGGTGTCCAGGCGTATTCTTCTTAAAAAGATGGAAGCTATTGGTGTTCGAGGTTTGGCTTTGGAGTGGTTTCAATCATACCTATCAGACCGCACACAAAGTGTACGCATGAATGACATGTGCAGCAACTCTGCCAGCCTAAATTATGGAGTCCCTCAAGGCAGTGTGCTCGGGCCGACACTCTTTATTTTATATATTAACAGCCTCTGCAATTTAGAACTGGACCGAGCCAAAATATTTGCCTACGCTGATGATACCGCCATAGCTTTCTTTGACAAAACTTGAGAGGGAGTCCAAGAGGCTGCTAACGCGGGTGTAAACCTGGTTTCCAGTTGGCTTACTCACAATCTTCTGACGCTCAACGTAGACAAAACGAAGGTTGTGAATTTTAGCGTCAGCAGTAGAACATCCTGCCCTAATCATCTAACGTATCAGTCAAATTGCATTCTTGTGATAGTAAACCATCAGCACGATGTACCTGCCCAACCCTTCAGCAAGTCAAACACTTAAGGTATCTTGGTGTCCACATAGACCAACACCTTAACTGGTCCAAACAAATTGAGCATGTAAGTGGTCGGGTTAGAAAACTTCTACACATTTTCAAAAAAATGGGACGTATTGCCAGTAACACTGTTCTGAAAATGCTCTATAATACACTCTGCCAATCTGTTGTCAACTACTGCATTGTAGCATGGGGTGTAGCAAACAAGACGCATCTAATGAAAGTGGAGCGTGCGCAACGGGCTCTTCTTAAGGTAACCTACAAGAAACCAATGCGCTTCTCCACTGACATTCTTTACCAAGAGACTGGTGTTCTGCGTGTGCGCCAATTGTACATAATGGCAGTAGCATTGAGGTACCACAAAAATGCCCATAATTTGATAAGCTACTCCAAAGTGCGCTATCTTAGAAATGCAAATAAGCCCCAATGGCATAAACCTAAATGTAGACTCATTTTTGGCAACAGATGCTTTCTTTACATGGGACCATTTATTTACGGTAAGCTCAATAATGAGATAGATTTATTGCCACTGACCAGGAACAGATGCAAAAATCAACTTTTAAAATTTCTGACAAGAATGGACTATGAAAGCACGGAGAAATTCATTGACACATGAGCACAACATACACATTCATTCTCACAAATACATAAAGGTCGATTTGGACAAGACGAGTGAATGCCTATAGGGTGGGAGTAATCTCTCGTGGGGTTATTTAAGCCTAGGGGAAGCCTAGGGTTGACAGGGAGTGCTCTCATATACGTGATCTAATTGTCCACGTCTGTCCAAACCCATCCTACTCACCCATTCATCACACACTCACATCATACACGTACATAATACACTACACACGTCTTTTAAAAACATTTTAGTTAACCACTCATTTAACTTGCTAATTTATTGCTAAGGAATAGCATTTGGTTATTGTTATTGTTCCAACCAACATTACATATATGCCTCCCTACTATGATGTAATAGTGTAAGACGAAGGAGACTAGCCTCCACGACACAGAGAATCCTAGTGTGGAGGCTAGTGCTATTTCAATTTGTACATAGCATTTCTTGAACAATAAAGCTTTATTTATTTATTTACCATACAGATAAATAAAAAAATCAAATGTATTGCTTTTATTTAAATTTTTTGCCCGTTTATTTTGCCTGTGTGAATGTCGAAAATTATTCCACGTATTAGACAAAAACGCTAAAATACGTCATTCTTATTTTTTTACTACAAATTAATAGTAAAAAATAAAGATTTACGTCTTTAAATCTGAATTTTCATTTCCCTAACTGAAGAAATGCTGGGTATCTCACCAACTTCTATCCCCTAATCACCCCTTTTGGGTTTATTTGTAAGACATAACGTAGCCTATGTCCTTCCCCAAGGTACTATAATTATGTATCTCCATGCAAAATTTTATAGAAATGCGTTCAGTGGTTTTGAAAACATATAAGACAGCCATATAAAGGTTAAAATGATTAAGTAGGTACTATAAACGATCAATGTGACGTATCTATCCGGAATGGGAAACAATAGGGTGAATCGAAGTCATTTCACAGATTCGTAATAATGTTATGGAAATTGAACACAATCATGGAAAGTCTCATGCAAACTCTGCAGAAACTATGCACTCAGAACGAAAATCTCTTATAAGAAACTAGTTGGAGGTTCGTACGTATTTCCTTAATGCACCCGTTCGAAATCCGTAAAGGATCTTCCAGCAACTCGTGAGTTGTAAGCAAATTGGAAATTAGATCGTGTTAAGTACTGAGTTGGCTTTCGGTTGACTGGGAGCGTATTCCAGAATGTTGTACTTGCACACTCTACTAATAACAATTCCATGATCTTACTCATTTCTCGATTTAGTTGGGTAAATTTAGTTTGCGCGTAATGACGTATATCGCAGCTGATAATCATAATTCACTACGCATATGTTTGTCGCATCCCTTTACACAATTTCGAAAACAGACAAGTACCTACAGATAACTTGCCAAATTGCTAAAGAGGAGAATGAAGAACGTATGTACATCACTGCGAAATAGATCTTTATTTCGAAGAAGAAGTAAGGTAAGCAAAGGTACTAGTAAGAAAAATCTAAACACTAATCTCATACGACCAAGAAGATACTTCAATTGAGATAGAGAAATGAATTAAGTCCACAAAACCCAAATGTAGGTAGATACTCGTCTCTGAATATTGCCACCAATTACTTATAAAAACGTCCCGAGTTCGTTCCCATTAAAGCCACATCCAATTTCCATCTGTATGAAATGACGGGCTCCGTCTAATGTTGCCGCGTCATGCATTCTATAATCCCCCCGTTGCCACTGTGTGCGGCCCTCAATCTGCACTGATTGAAACGCGACTGCTTGCCGAGCGATTCATTTCTACACGACGAACGGTGAACGGTTCTGACTGCCCGTAACAAAATCGTATCTCCGTTCTACACAGTTTATCTCGTCATCACTGATTGTGATCAAACAATATGAGTTACGATATGTAACAATAAATAATTTGTCGTTCACAATGACATAACGAATCGAAGCAATGTTGAAGAGATGAAAGATTTCACAAGCAAGCGTTGTTTGCTTGTAAATCAAGACTTTTCGGTACAGAGAAATTACTCAGATTGAATTTTCTCTTTTATCGTAAACTTTTACTGACGAAATTCAACACAGTTACTTTAGTCCAATTCTCTTCGCTTTTACTGTACATTAACATCAAATGGCATCATTTTAAACTCGTTTACTTCGTTGGGTAGGTATGTGAAATCTGCGAGGTGGCGTTAAGTGGCGGATAATTTATTCCACATCCCGGGAAATAACGATAGACCGATAGGGACGCTGCTGAGACACCCACCGTTCGCCTCGCCGCATAATCCTTTGATGGATTCCACTCCGCAGACGCTTGAGAAACTGGAAAAGTGCACTCCGCTTAGGAAAAACACAAAACATATCTTTGAAGAATTGCTTGTGTAAACTTTTAAAGAGAATGCGTGTCGAACTGTATGTTACGAGAATGTAACACGATTATCATTGTTTACAACAATTTCGTAGAGTCGTGATGACGTTATATTGAATTGCTATATTATTATCTTTGGTTTAGCCATTGTTAACTCACATGATACATGCAAGAAACTTTCTAAAATAATTATGTTAATGTGTCAGACATTTCGTCAGTAGTGAATGAGATACTTGCATGTTGAACATGAAAAATCATAACAAATAAATAATATTTAGCTTTCAGAAGCAAAAGTATAAACAACAGCCTGCGAATCGGTGTGCATAAATAGGTAATAAATTAACGAAAAAGGCTTTATTAATAAAAAATAAACTGTAAATAACTGGCCGCACGCGCGGCAACCGCATTTTCTGTCATTTCAATGAGAGCATCTGACCAATAGGAATGTTTCCCGCCGAGTCAACGACCGGACGGGCAGCCAATCGCGACGATTATCGCCACTGCTCTAGTGCTCGTCATCCGAGACCAATCGAAGTTATTTTGTTTTTTTTTTTCTCGTCACGACAACGGTCATCACTCTTACGTGGTTGTACAACCTTAAAGAAAATCATGTCGACGAGATTTTTTACAATTACAAACTCTTTTTTAAGTCAAGAGACGATCAAACGATTCACTTTAGACAAGATTGTCGAATAAAATAAATTTCCATTAAAATTGGGTTTATTTTAGTTTGTTTAGTATTTCTCAATGTTTAATATCTATTTCCTCGGCATCTGATAAACTCCCATCCATCATATTTCGGGAAATTAATAGCATTCTATAAATAGCGCGCGATTTATTTTCCGATTGGTTTTTTAAACTTAGTAAACTTTCCAGTGCACATACATTCTCTGTCAGAACTGTCTTCAACATTATTCTGTGAAATATTTGACCATCAAGTCAGACTGCTCTTTAGCCAGAATCCACAAACAACTATGTTATCTGAAAGTTCCATCGTTCATTACAAACCACGTATTTAACTCAGTTTTACCTGAACCTGTAACATTAACGGTATACTACTATTACGATTATTATACTTTATTATGTGTGTACAAAGTTAACTGTGCAAGCTATAGCATCCGAGCAGACGTTCCGCTTCAAGTTCAGTGAGCAGCTAGCGTGCAACCATGCAACCAGTGTGTACCAGGGTGAAAGAAACTACAGAAGACTTGTTCACTACAATTTGTGGGCAAGCCTTGGCAAAGACTCCGAAGATCACAATCCTCTAGAAACTTGTAAAGTACTTAAATATATACTTGTACCGTGTGGTGCCGGACGTAAAGAATAACACCACTCCATTTCTTCCTGTGGGTGTCGTAAAAGGCGACTAAGGGACTTACTAGAGAATGGGCAGCAGCGTTCTATATGCATTTTACCACCATACTGCGATTGCCAACCCGCTTGCCAAGCGTGGCGATTATGGCAAAGCCCCCCAAATTGGGGCCTACGGGGCCTAATGAAGGCCTAAGTCCAGCAGTGGACGTCTTACGGCTGAAATGTATGTATGTGTATGTACTTAAATATATAATCACAAGTAACTTGAAACGATGAACCTCTCTATAAAATGCAGACAATTAGTAGATATTTTGTTTTATCAAGTCTCTGATGGGTCGGTACCCATCTCATCCATTGATTCTCTTCCATCCAACTTGTCAGTCATGCAAAAACTTACACCATATAAACCTGGATTTTTGTACTTCTTCAAAAGGAGGAGACTCTAAACTTTCGGCAAAGCTTTGACAGTTAACTGTGTAATCGGAGTAGACACTTTTGACTTTTTGCCATCGCTTCAGAGTTTTATACAATATCTTACAAACTTTATTAGAGATAGTCGACTGTGCAATTTCAAAACCTAGCAAATCATATTTTTCAAAAAAATGTGTTGATAAGCACATTATCGGAAAATACTTAGCAAGTCAAATATACAAAAACACTTTTTTTTTGAGGAATGTCAGTTGCTAGGATTTGAAATTGCACAGCCGTAATGAACCTTCTGTCACTTTCATCTTGTGCCTGTAGTACCCACGCCACGATACATCGCCCTCTATTATTACCAGCATAGCGGCACCTTACCGGAGATGATAATTGTGCATATCTCTTCTTATTATAAAACACGACGTCCGTCCTGCACAATTAAGAGTGCTCCACTAATTATAATTACATCAATTATAATTCCTAACCTTTAGGAGTCGTACAGACGCGGTCGTGGATATGTAGGAGATTTATGGGTCGTATAGACATGGCCAGTTTAATATGGTCATAGAGACACGGCAGAAGATGCTTAAATTGACAGTCTACTTAAAGGCAAAGTTCTTGGAACATTCGAATAGTATATTATGTTCTTGTGTCTAGAGCAAATAGTTTTTCTATGAATCGCTCAAAGTCTTGTTTGACTACAACTACACTGCATATGTCAACACTCTAGACAAGGAACCACAAACAAGAAAAACAGATGATAGCGACACAAAAATCTCACAAGGCAAAACCAATTACAATTCCATTAATTTGCCAAGTACAAAACCTAAGGGAGCACCTAACACTACAAGTAGTGATACAAAGCTTATAAATAACAATAGATTAACAAAGCGAAGAACACAAGAGTCAGTAAGATTCATGTGGTGGACGGCAGCCAAACGCCAGCCGAGCGCATAATGCTCAGAGGATTAACAATTTGGTAAGCAGATAATTTGTGGCGAATATTTAATGAGACATTATAACTATGGTGCAGATTGAAGCTGAGTAGGTGACAAAGATATTGATGTCATACTTGTTCATGATTAATGAGATGAATTTAATCTTGTTATAGTAGGTGCGCAGCGGCTGCTTGCATTATGTGGGCAGGTCTTTAAAATCATAGGTAATGATTACATCAACCCACGCTGGGATATTGCGCTGCGCCGTCTATTAACGACTAATCTACGTAGAGCAATCTGCTTCGTGTAGAAATGGACGAGATCACTGCAGCAAGGACATTAAATGCACAAAAAATTGTCGATATTACGTACGTATGTCTGTTTATATATTGTGAATGTTCTTGTCCCATTTATTTTCTGATTCAAGTAAATTTTCGACAATATTTCCATCCAAAAGAACCATGCTGAACATAATATACTCATTACGCTATTTCTGGTTCAAAGCTCAATTACAACTCCATTCAGACCGTTTAAAACTGAGAACCAAAATTTAATTCTCCAGCCACGGTTGAGAATTGTTGGTGAACGAAAAGACGGGCTTGTAAAAGCTTGCTCTCTGAACTTCAAACTCAACCGCACTGTAGCACCACTTTAGGAAGCATACGTTGGCTCATGGCTGTAAAATGTTAATTATTAAAATCACAATAACAGTGAGAAAGTCAAGTTTGTGGAGTAAAAACATCGCTCGAGCATCTTCACATTTTATTTTCTTTAGCTCAACGTTTATTATAAACAAGCTTACCTTACCTACTGTCCGTACAGTTTCTGTTTAGTCTTCATTCATCTTCTCTACAACAACATTACGTAATTACATTTCGGTATTTCATAAAAGCTAAGAGTATTCTTCGCCACCAACCACAATATTGGCTGTCATAACTCATAACAATAATACCAACACATATTGTAACCGAACACGCAGAAAGAGAAACATCGTTCCTCAGCCAACACTTGGAAAATTCGGTGTCTCAAGCATAAGTTCTCGGAGCAATCCAACCGCTGTACAAACACAGCGCCATCAAAGACAGACAGTGTGTTATGAAAACAAGCAACGGAGAATAAACACAAACAAAACACGCGAAACAATTGATGAGAATGAGACGAGGGGAGCGGGGAAGGGGCCCAGTTACGTATTCATTGCTATGTAAAGGATTTTTCGTCCGTAAAACTGTCAAGACGCGTGTGTCTCTTTTTGCGGAATTTTTGGCGTAAATAAACATCACAAGCGCTCAGCGTCGTCATTGTGAAATGAAAATTATTACCGGGACCCACGGAGTTGAAAGAAACAGGCCCCGAAATGTGGAAGGCTGATAAAAAGTAAACAAAGATAAAATTGTATTTGCTCTTTGCCCAAAATTCATTAAACTGTCTCGGGTGTTCTAGTCATATATGATTCTTAAATTATATTCTGTAACAATTTCTTTGTTTTTGGCTAAGTCACCTACTAAAAACAATCCTCATTAGACTAGTCAAAACAATCTAAGTACCAAGTAACCCACTGGGCCTTCACTTTGTGTATGTTATGGAGTCTCTGACAAACGGTCTGTGTCAAAACAATAGGCTTTGAATACAGCGCATCAGTCGTATAAGCGGCTTTGAACCTGAAGAAGGCAGCTGGAAGATAATAGAAAGAACTGTGAACATCCTAACGAGGAACGTCGTGCGAACAGGCTTAGACGATTCTGAGGGAGATTGACCGAAGCTTTCTTAACGTGAATCCCTAAAAAAGCAACGCACTTCAGTAAATACTGAAGTACCTATATATTTTCGTATTTATTTTCACGTTCCCTGTGTAAATCATTGAATTTAGTTGTTTTTCCAAAACTGCTTTATCTAATACGACAAATGTACGCTGACAACCTGTAACCTGCGCAACGCGGATACAGCGCTACAGCCGTTGGAAAATGGTTATTACCACCATTGAAATAAAACTTAGTATGGGTGCCACAACGGTATCAAACAGTGCTAGTGCCAGACGACGGCGACGTTTATCGACAGAGGATGTAGCCGGCGAACGACGCGAAATTGCAAATTGTGTTTAACCTAACTCGATAACGATAAAACATTCTAGCGTTATTCGCGAATTCTTTTATCGGAAGCCTGCTCTTCCTTGTAGTTTACAGCTGTCGCCTAAATGCTAATGGCCACCATTATGTGTTCAAGGGAGTGGGCCTAGCCACTACACAAATTTAAAGCTGCCATTCCGCCATACGCTGGACATCATAACCTCACTTTATCGAGTCCATTTGGCCGGTGATACTCTTTTTAATAACCTACTTTAATTTTATGTCTCTTTATCTCAGGGATTATAGCACTTAATTGAGGTTTTTCGTCCACATGTTTATGTAAATTCATATTTGTCGAAAATGTGGGGATTATATCAAGGGTGATTATTATTTTTAATGATTAACATTTTCATTTTAATAATATTTAACACACAATGCGTTGTCACGACCATTGAAGCCCTTTGAAGTTTGCGAGAATGAAATCATGGAAGGTTAAAAATACTTTGGTGGTTTCCTTTTTACATTATTCGTTATAATTGTGATAAATCTGTTAAAAATAGCGCAATAAATATTCAAAGAAATATGTTGGTACGATCTCCCGGTACTAATTGTTAATTAATACCTTTTAATTGGACGCAACCCTAAACCGAGACAAATAAATGAACACACAAAAGCAGCCATAAAAATAACAGTGCATAAATCGGAATGAACGGTGATTCCAACGGCTTAAATGGGCGGTCTAATGAAAATATTTTAACTATTAAAGTCCATTTTGATTGTTTTCCCTGGCAATAATCTGGCAATTAATGATCATTCGGTAAGTTGTCTGTGCGTAATTTATTACATAATTACTTGGCTGATGTATGGACGCCATTGTACATTGAACGTTACTATAAACTTGATGTTGTTTGTTAAACATTCTGACTGCACTTACACAAACGAGTTGCAGGTGATAAGGAGCGGTTTGGCTGCCACTAAAACTAGACTAACCGACGACCGTACAAACGACTGATAAAATAAATATGCACAAAATAACTTTGACGTCCGCAATGACTTTTAGTTCATATGTGCTAGTAGTTAATGTACACACTGCGCAATAGCTGAGGCAGTAAGAAGAAATAGTACAAAGTAAAGAGACGCATGCATATTCGGTGCAAACACGTAAAGCAGTTCAAAGGCAGGAGCGTCCCAAGCGGGCGAATCTCCACGAAACGCTATAAATTTTTACTAAAACAAACAAACGCGAATGAGCAAACAAACATAACCACGCATGCGCCGCGTCTAGTAACCGCGCAGCTTATGAAGCTCGCTAAATATATAATAAAATATATACCTACGCATTTGTAATTATACAAACAGCTCGAAACGATGCAGCCATCGACCGCGCCGAATCAATGTTTAGCTTTTATGGGATGAAAAAATTAAGTAATGAATTTTGCAGTGACTATTTTACATCTATCGAGTGTTTGTTAAACAGAACATCCTTTACTTCAAACCGAAAAGTATGATAACCTCTGTTTTACTAGTGCGAATTTATCTTTAACGAACCGAAGACAAGAAGACTAGTAAGAATCTCTTTAGGAATCACCTGTTGGGGACCCTTCACTAATATAATAATGAAGCGGTCCTCTCGGTCCATTTTCAGCCATCCCCTCGCCACTCCATTTACTACGCTATAGACACTTACTTATAAATCTATCGCTCCCAATTTAGATAATCCGCGCCAGATTCCGTCCCCGTGAATCTAATTTTAAACTTCATTGTCGTTCCATATACTCCTATGATTACGACACTGGCCTGTGACCCATTGTTCGAATTTCAAATGGGCGACATTGAACGTGAAACGAAGCCCAAAACTACGAACATTTCCGACAAGATAACGAACTTGGTGCATGATCGCTATTCAAATATTCCACCGTTATTTTCTCGTGTTTGGAGTATTTTAAACTGAAAATTGGGTATTCTGTAGACCTCTTCAAAGCTTAAAGTTCGTAAAGCTTTTTAAGAAGATTTTCTTTCAGAACGTCCTAACAACTACAACATGCAGATGAAAGTTTAAGTCCTTTGCAAACTTTATACCTTACATGAAAGTTTTAACTAGTCGCTGAAATATAACATTGGAATGGCAACTTTTTGACAAAATTGAAGAGATTGTCTTTGGAAAGTATAAAGCTGTCACTGAAGGTACTATTGAGATCGGGAATACAGAGAATAAAGAACATTTTATTCGTAAATAATTTCTATTTGTGAGGGCACCCCAGGCCTCATAACTTTAAGTCGATAAATCACAATATTAGACAGCTACTCCTTGAGGGTTGGGAGGAGCGAAAAAATAAAATCGTCTTTCATCAATTACTGGGAGCAAAAGCTTTCTGTTCGCCTTATTTATATTCAAAATTCTCAATATCGATGGCATTACTTCTCGTGACAAATTATTGAAACAAAACAAAATTGGATTTTATGGGTTTTCGTTTCGATGTCTGTTATTTTTTACGTTGAAGATAATTCTTTAGTAGCCGATAAGTCTCCTTGATGTTGAGTGTCATTAACAGCTGTGTTAAGTGGACAAAAGAGAGAGGGATTTGTAAACAAGCATATAACGAAGATCCATTATATGCTTGGCTGATCGATTGCCAAGATCATCGAATATGCAACGATGACAGTTTACGATCTCTCACTATGACGGTAGTCGAATCGATTTCATTCGATAGCTTTTTAGCTAGATAACTGGATGATGCAGCATTATGAAAATTCCTCTGATATTTTCCATCACGCGGCTTGCTACCTCGATCGTCACTGTAGACTTATAATATATGACGGCGTCACCACTTTTAATTTTAGATAAACATAATGTTTTTCTCGCAGACCGCTTCAACTAATATAACGGAGTATTGGTAGAGACAGACAAATCATAGATATTAATGATATCATAAATCCAAGAACTGAAAAGTTAGTCATTTTGTGTCTAAATTATGACTTATCGAATTAGTATTTTTTCCTCCGAAAACTAGAGTTGTAAATCTTGTAAATGATATCACCGGATTCGTAGACAAAAGCACAAAAATAAATAACAAGTAATAGTGCGAAAGTTTTTCTTCTAATCCACCACTAAACAGATCGTAAACGCCAACTGAAAAAACAAAAAACCATAACTCCTTCATGAAGATACTCTAAAACCGGAGAAAGAAATAATTTTCATTCAACAAGATATCTGTATTACACATTATGATTAGACTATACCAGACACACGTGTACATTAACACGTAGCAAAAAAAATATTATGACGGGCCACGCAACAATGGATGTTACCTTTCACACTATCTTTCTAATTAACTTAGTTTATTTTTATTCTACGAAGAACGGAGTGGCATGCAGTTTTGTAATGGAATTCTTTAGTAGTCAACTACAACTGACTGCTGGACAACACTATTACTTTTGTAGCAATATTTTTAAGTAGCATAAAGTACTTGTCGGTACTAAAAACTGCAAGATTACTGTGCTTTAACCAACAAGGCAGCCATTTTGTCGGTTTAATTTTCGAAAGCAGTTTTTCTTGCGATAGTTTAACTTTAAGGCTGCTTTAGACTGGCGCGACGCGACAACGCGACGCGATTCTTGTAGAACATCCGTGAAGTTTACTTCTAAATTGTTCTACGAGAGTCGAGCCGCGCTTCATTGTGAGAAGCTTTACTAGTACTTAGAAATTATTTGTATTAATTGAACAGTGGCAAAACCTATAATTAGGCATAGACTAGCCATAACTTAATGATGTATGAAGACAAATAAAAAACAAACACCCACTCCAAGACTATTTATATTTTCCGGTTCGTGCACATGCCTCCACAATTGTCTAAGAAGCAAGAACGTTCAAAAATCCTCGATATTTTCCATAGTAACTCAATTCACGTGTATAAATCGGTGCCGTACTAATTAAGGTGAAATTTTCATTATTTCGCCAACGTTCTCTGTTACTGTATGTCGAGGTATCCGATATTCTTCCTTCGGTGTGTTTGATCAAAGATTACAGCTTTAACTTGGATATTACGTATAACTCCTGAACTAGGTACCACCGTGTACGTAGTTGTCGACCTTGAAGTGAACTCACTCGGTGAATCACTTCCACTAAATATAATAGAAACAGAAGTCCCACTTGAAAAATTCTCGATATCAAATCGATGCATCCTAAAACTTCCAAATTAAACATGAACAAAGTAAATACGGTAATGTTTTCCCATTTTATGTCTTGTTTGCTTTCATACTCGTATATTTGTGTATCTACATATATATATATTTTTTATATTTACATATCTTTTTAATTATATAAATATGAATTCCTGAATGTTCGCTATTGCAATAACCACTGTTTGTCTCTGCATCACCCAAAGCTTTATTGATAGAAAATGCCTATGGCATTAAGTCCGCCTTTGTACATTTGTGTGCTTAAAGTATTAAATAAATAAAATGTTTGTCCGCAGTGACAACCGGCTTCCCACTTTTGGCAGTTTCCAGGGACTGTTAGAAATATGTCACTTTACCTCTGTATCTGTTTGCAATGCTAATGCTTTTGGTGAACTAGGGTAGAGTATGCGTTTAACCAATTTGAAGGGTGTAAAGGGTTAACATTTTTTTGGAAAATTCCATGTCTTTTCCAGTGTTAAAGGTGTATATGCAAGTGTTAGGTAATAATAATAGCTGTAAGGACAACAATTGTGAGATCTCAATGTCATCGCCCACATTATCGCTTCATTTGCTTTTAGATCGGTGATTGTTTTGACCTTCTGTTTCTTCCATTCTATGTCTGTCTAAAACATAATTATTCAGCAATGCCGCAAGGTACGAATGCTCGCGAGCATGTCTAGTTCCCATAACGTTTTGCATCAGACGTAACATTGTATCATGGGCTATCATAAAATTCTTTGACACGCATCTCTCTATAAACTTGTATCGCTTCACGATTTATATGCATTGGTAAGATTCTTCTTTGACTACGTCACTTTAGATTTAGCAACGTAATCAATGTTCCTTTTATCTATTCTCCGTCTTGTAGTGGATACAGTAGACATGAATGAATGAATTTTATTGACGTTTTATAAAACGTCAATAAAACTCATTCATTTGTAGATAACTTTTCTGGGATATTGCCTAAAGCAATGGGTCATTTATTGTGGTTGTCTGTGTGGTTCTGGACATAAAGACAATCACCACCTCTTTCACCTCTTCCGTCTTGTAGTGGATACAGTAGACATGAATGAATGAATTTTATTGACGTTTTATAAAACGTCAATAAAACTCATTCATTTGTAGATAACTTTTCTGGGATATTGCCTAAAGCAATTGGTCATTTATTGTGGTTGTCTGTGTGGTTCTGGACATAAAGACAATCACCACCTCTTTCATCTCGTGGGTGTCTAAAGGCGACTAAGGGACTTACTAGAGAATGGGCAGCAGCGTTTTCTATGCATTTTACAATCATATTGTGATCGACAACCTGCCTGCCAAGCATGGTGATTATGGCAAACCCCCCCAAATTTAGGAGGTCTTTGTCCAGGTGTGGACGTCTTTTGGCTGGAAAAATGATGATGACGTAGAGTTGAAAGGCCTCCCACAAGGTGAACTGATGGCCTTATGAAGGCCGCAAGAATCCGCTGGACGCGGGAAGCACAAAACCGGTTGAAGTAGTGGAGTTTGGGGAGGCTTATGTCAAGCAGTAGACATTTTTTGGCTGCAATGCTGCTGATCTATTGTGGTCGCTGTTTGGCGGTAAACTACTATAAGCGACATCGATTTCAGAGATTTTCATTAGGAAGGTTTTTTTTTATAAACACAAGGCCCCAAGGACGGCTGAATCCGATAGCAAAATTATTTCCTCTATAGGCCACTATCAAAAATACGATTAACAAAATTAGGTAATCAGAACAGCAAAAATGTTAACACAATTTTTAACAGGAAATTGTGCTCTGTTGACCAACATGTTACTGATATTGATACTATTTAAAAGCATAACATAACATCACGCCTTGTTTCCTCGAAAGGTTTGGCAGAGATGTATATATAGTACACGCACATTTCGCCAGCTATTTTTCAAGTCGCATGTAATAGGGGGCAAGCCTTCGACTGGGCACAAATCTAGATTCCGGGCAGATACTCAGCAGTAGCGTTTGGGACCATTAGAGCAACGAGGAAGTCAGTTCTATTTACATATATCATTGTATTTAACGGCGCAGGATAGCCTTTACTATAAGTGGTCATCGTATTAATGGTTAAGTAGCTTAAATATCATCAGAATTGTGCCGGAACATAGTAACTCTTCGTAGAAGTGGTACGACAGTGGCGCCCTTCACCTCATCTGTCATCAGAAGATAGCCGCCACGCAATCATAGATTTGACGCTCTTCTAGAGTGACTGTCACCAGCCAGTATCACTCTTATCCGACCTTTTTGGTGATTTCAGTAACTTCGTAACAAAACAATAGACGGCGCCACTTTCTGCGTCGTCATATATTTTTTGCTATCAAATACTACTGTAATGTTGCAGATCATCATAATAAGATTACAAGTATTACAACACGATGATTCATTATTGCGCACAGCTAAATCGTGATGGATATTGTAACATAATACGATATTATCGGTTTCCTAATTGCACGTTATGTGATCACGAATTACACCGGTTTAACTTGCTTTAAGAACTTCTCTTGTTACGGAAATGTTCGGATATGTGATATAATATTTTATTGAAATAAAACGCCACTAAGCATATGATAAAGCTAGTTTTGTTATCTCAAAAACGTGTGTCAAAATCTTTTTTTTTTATATATTTCTCATATATCTACATGGGCACTTATTAAGCATCAGAAGGTACGGAACGGTTCCCATTAGCAGGACTGACCCATCCCATGGCTAAAAAGACATAACATTTATAGTAACAGCCTAGTCTAGTATCGTATTTAAGATGAAAAACATTAAGCAAAAGAAATGCTGGTATAGATATCAAACACTTTGCAAGTCGTTAGTGTGTCAAATGATGACTTTATTGTTTATGGTCAGTCAATTCAAATTCAAACACCAATCAAATTGTTATTCGACCAAAAATCAATCGTGTGTCTGAACCCTGCTTAAATTAACATTTCGTGATTTGCTGCTTTTTTCCAATTCTTTACGGACCATTAACAGCGATCAAGTATTTACCATTCCCCTAAATAGGGGTGCTACAGTATTTTGTTTGTAATTTTTACTTTAGCAGTCCCCTGAATTCGTTTTGCGTTTTATCACTTTATCTATTCAATCAGCCAGGCTAATGTCTACCGTCTGGTGCAAAATTCCCCCTATTTGGGGGACCGTTAAAACTAAACGGAACTTGCCAGGTGTTCCGCTTATTGCCTCGCACGATAACCAGTATCAACCCTGGCACTGAACTGTTTAATTTACATAAAATACCAACAGCCAATGTTACACCTTTAGGGAGATCGTGTTTGCGCCAGAATACTTGGAAGCACTAATTGCAGTATACAATTACAAACAACATGTGAATTTAGATCTAATTAGTATTTACTTTAGCTAATAACTACCTTAGCAGTGTATTCAGGAGCGTTAGCACCATTATTTACTATAGCAAAGAAGAAAAATGAAAAAATGCTGAAGAAATAGGACACTCAAAATCGAATTAAGTAGGGTTCACAAAATAGGTGCTTCCACTTTGTGCACGATTAAGTAAAGTGCCAATAAACATTTTACCATTTTGCCCGCAGTTGGTAATTTGATATTCTAATGCTTAGCCTACACAATACTAATAAATTGTTAGCCTTATTTACGACCACGCGTTATCTTGTGTGTTCAACACTTATGTGGTTTGCGACAGTGACGTCACTGAAAACTGTGCTACTTTTCGCCCTAACTTTTATTATATTCACTGAACTGACGTAACATCTAAATCCTTCCTAAAATATTATCTCAGAAGTTATCTTTAGGCCGAATAATTCTGTTCTTTACAGCCTCTTTGGAGCGAACTTGTGCGCAACTCTATTACAGTACCTTACTCAGATTATAATCTTTTTCAAAAAAATACGCTAGAGAACTCCACATTCTATACGGGAAGGTGAGCAGAACCCACATAAGTTACAAAACAAGTAACATTTAATATTTCTACGGGGGAGGGTTGTTACAGGGGTTCGGGACCGGCAGGTGACTTCGCATATGCCTCCCCTGAATGCCAACGACCCCGCTTTTACATAAATATAGCCGCTTTATTGATAGCTTCGGCAACAGCTGATCGTTTAAAATAGTAAAATTATAGCCTCCCTTAATAGGTGCTTTTTACTGGCCGGTTAAGTTTTGCCGTCAAATTTTAATCTTACCTTAAAGCAAAACGACGTAACATAACATAACATCACGCCTTGTTACTCTGGGTTGTGCAGAGATGTACCCACAGTACACCCACATTTCGCCAGTTATGTTTAAGTCCCATGTTATATAGGTCAACTCTATTGCCATCAAACGGGCACAAACCATCCTGACTCGGGCTGTTACTGGAAAATGCCAGAAAGATAAACCAAATAACACTTTGCTCGACCTGGGAATGAATTCCAAAACCTCATGCACAGACCAACGGGACAGTCAAAACGATGTGAAATTTTCATTATAATAAAATAAAATGATGACTCAACGTAACAGCTTCTGAATTAAACTAAAATGGCTGGCTAGGCACAAAAACTACATGCTCTCGGGGATTTAAAACGCCTGCACTTGTTGCTGTATGCAGGTAAAAATAAGGAACAAATTCCTAGAACACTCATTGTGAAAATAACCTGTATTTTCATTAAAATTCTTAGCGGTTTTAATATAAAAATATGAGGAATGAAAAAGGGTATAAAAAGTTGGCACATTTGATAGGAGCCGGATGCCGGCGGTCATTAATTAATAACTCAGTTAAGCCCCTGTACTAAAGCTTAACACATCAACCCGGGGGTTGCACAACTTCCGGTCAAATCCCGCGCTTCCACCCGCAAGCACTTCCGGTCAACGAAACTCTGCCGGGAGTTTACAAATAATGTGCGGGAACGAATAATACATAGCATATTTTGTCGATATACGTACACACGGCTACATATCAATCTATACATTACCAGTTTTAGCTGAGCTCGCATTGTACACATATGCCGTATAATGAGTAGTCAGCTTATAGTGGAAAGGTAAAACTTGATGTGTAACTATGCGTACAAAAGATGGTTACTTACTTATGTAGATACTGGCCGTTTTATAACAGAATAACGCTATCTTACTTTAGTTATAGCGTAAAGCCCTGAGTCATTTAGGTAAAGTTCTTAATACTAAAAAGACAATTTAGCACTGAAATAAGATGTCAGTTTTGTGAAAAGAACTGCATTTCTAAACATATTGGGTTCTTAATTTAAAACCTTAAATTAAACCGGTGGGTATTTGAGGTTTGGATTAAATAAGGTACTTATGCTATAAAGAGGTTGGTTTATAAAGGAATGTGCCACGAGGGTTCTTAAATTAGGCCTGACACAATCATGAGGAGAAATTCTCCAAGCGCTGAATACTTATGTTCTCTCAAGGCCTGTTGAGTTAACCTTGGCACGGAGATAAGGAATTCACTTATAGTACTTTCTTGTGACTGTACTTCTCTTTAGCTTCTAATATAATAAGGCTGAGTTTGTATATTACTTTAACTTAGGGCATAATGTGGTTGTACAATGACCTGCTTACTTAATAAGTTATTTCATTTGAAATTAGAACAGTCCGTTAAAGAATACAGTTTTATTTAAATTTGGGATGCAGGTATCACCTGTTGGTCTGGTCTGGACTGCCTCGTTGGTGTAGTGGTCGCAAGTGCCAATGCTGAGCTTGAGGTACTGAGTTCGATTCCCAGGTCGGCCAAAGTGTTATTGTTGGAATTTCTCAGAAGCAGCCAGGAGTCTGGACTTGTGCTCAGTTGATGGCAATGGAGAGTAGTGGTAGACTAGAAACGGTGGCTACTTACGCGTTCAAAGTAGGTAATAAGTTCGAATCCTCACGGCGTAAATTATTTCATAAACATTGCTCTCAAAAGGGTGAAAGACATCATGAGGAAACCGGCCTGTCCTAGAACCAAAAATTCAAAGACATCTGCCATCGACCAACCCGCATTGGCTCACGTGGTGGATTCGGTTTGGATTTGTGCCCGGTTACCAATCAGCTCGCTCCCTATTACATGGAGCTTAAACATAGCTGGCAAAATGTAGGTTTATTATAGGTAAACCTCTGCCAAACTTGAATGTGCTGACGCTTCCACATTACACACCCTAAGTAACCACACGAGATAAAGATTCTATGTACAATATTCAGTTATCGTCCCCTACAACGCTTAACATAAGTCCACTACCTCTAACTTGCAGTTTGAACAAGTACGTTTAACAAATTATATGCGCCATTAAACTGTCTTCAAGAATAAATTTGACTGTCTCTCTCTGAGGCTATTCAGACTCGGAAAGAGGAAAAAATACAAAAGGTTCAGGTTCAGTGACATTGAGCCATAAAAAAACCGGTAATGAAACTTCGTGATGCTGTAAGAGTTCTTTTTAGGGTTCCGTACCTAGTCCATCGGGACCCTTTAATGACGCCACTGGGCTGTCAGTCAGAATTGACAGCCCAGTGTTAGTCAGATAGACTGACGGCGTTATAGCATCTCATCAAACAGATGACTGTCTAAACTATTTACTACACTGAGCTAATAGAGTCGTACATAATACGTGAACAGTTGACTAATCTGACAATATGTATAATGTATCACAACATTTTAAAAATTTACTAAACATATTAATAATATTTCGACACCTCTTATAGACAGTGTACCTAATTCAATCTTTTGTAACATCCTATAAAACTATGCTATTCAGTAAATGAAAGACAATAAATAAAACTATGACTGTTATCATGGCAAAACAAACTCCAAACCGAAAGGGTAGTCCCTACCCAAAAACAAACCGCAAAAAAATAATTAGTAGACGGTCTATCTTAAAAACAGTAAGTATAATATATAATAATAACGTTTATTTGGACTCAATAAAATATAGCTTAATACAGTAATATATTCTTACGAACTAGGATACAAATAATGTGGTGAGTAAACGGCTAAAACTATATGAACTCCCGAATTCCAAACTAGGCAAAAACCTGTCTCTTGGAAATCAGTGCTCTTCCGTGGTAAAATAGGTGTAAGAACTATAAATTCACATATATGACAATTCCACAATTAAGTGACTTAGACTATGAAAGGAGATACAATAGTAGCTTATATCTAAAACTTGACGGGTGATTGATGCAAGTGATAATTAATTAATTAGTATTAACAGGCGAAATGTGGGTGTACTATAGGTACACCTCTGCCCAACCCTTCGGGGAAACAAAGCGTGATGTTATGTTATGTTGTGTAGTATTATATATTAATTATTAAAAGAGTAATACTTATTATGTACCACTTATGGGAAGAGTGAGACAGTTCTACACAATTCTGTAACTTACTTCAGCTGTCTCAATTTATGCATGACACAATGTTTATGATAAAATAAATGTTTTTGTATTAGGTGGTACGGCACCTTTAGTGAACGAGGTGGACTCAAACTTGGCCGGTTTTTTCAACTAGGCGACATTACCATTACACCGACCTACTAAGTGAATAATTTAACAGACTTTATTTCAAAGGATATTTGAATGTCTCGACGGCTATTAGTTCTTGGACTGAGATAGTTTATTCAGTTTCAGATTACTTCTGCTATAATGGAGCAGGCGCCATAATGAATTAGATATATTTTATCAGAGAGCTCTGACTTTCAAGAAGGGGCAATGAACTTTTAAAACTTTGATATGCAAAACTTATTTACTCTATTTATGTAGCGCTTGCATTCCCTGGAGAGTTGAGCGGAGGTGCACCTTTAGTACATCCAAATTTCTGCAGTAAAGTTTAAATCCCATGTAATAGGAGGTGGTGATCTTATTGCCATCAACCCGACACAAATCCAGACCCGTCGAGGTGTGAGGAAGACCAAAGCCAAAAAGGAAAAAACCGGCCAAGTGCGAGTCGGACTCGCGCACCGAGGGTTCCGTTCAAACCTGTAGGTATTTTCGGTTTAAAAATATATATATATTTTAATTTTTATATTTTAGTTGATTGAATGTAAGGTAAATTGCGGTTTACGATTTATGACGTTTTAAAAAAATACTACTCACTCGATCTCGTTCAAACCAATTTTCGTTGGTAGTTTATATGGTAATGTACATCATATATTTTTTTTAGTTTTGTCATTCTCTTATTTTAGAAGTTACGGGGGGGGGGACACACATTTTACCACTTTGGAAGTGTCTCTCGCGCAAACTATTCAGTTTAGAAAAAAATGATAATAGAAACCTCATTACCATTTTTGAAGACCTATTCATAGATACCCCACACGTATGGGTTTGATGAAAAAAAACATTTTTGAGTTTCAGTTCTATGTATGGGGAACCCCAAAATTTATTGTTTTTTTTAGGGTTCCGTTGCCAAATGGCAAAAAACGGAACCCTTATAGATTCGTCATGTCTGTCTGTCTGTCTTTCTGTCTGTCTGTCTGTCTGTCTGTCCGTCCGTCCGTATGTCACAGCCACTTTTCTCCAAAACTACAAGAGCTATGCTGTTGAAACTTGGTAAGTAGATGTATTCTGTGAACCGCATTAAGATTTTCCTACAAAAATAGAAAAAAAACAATAAATCGTGGGGTTCCCCATACATAGAACTGAAACTCAAAAATGGTTTTTTTCATCTAACCCATACGTGTGGGGTATCTATGAATAGGTCTTCAAAAATGGTATTGAGGTTTCTATTATCATTTTTTTCTAAACTGAATAGTTTTCGCGAGAGACACTTCCAAACTGGTAAAATGTGTGTCCCCCCCCCCGTAACTTCTAAAATAAGAGAATGATAAAACTAAAAAAAATGTATGATTTACATTACCATGTAAACTACCACCGAAAATTGGTTTGAACGAAATCCAGTAAGTCGTTTTTTTTTAAAACGTCATAAATCGTAAACCGCAATTTTTCTATTTTAGGATGAAAATCTTAATGCGGTTCACAGAATACACGTACTTACCAAGTTTCAACAGCATAGCTCTTATAGTTTCGGAATAAAATGGCTGTGACATACGGACGGACAGACAGACAGACAGACAGACAGACAGACAGACATGACGAATCTATAAGGGTTCCGTTTTTTGCCATTTGGCAACGGAACCCTAAAAAGAGGCAGTTTTGTATAAAAGAAGAGTGACCATGAATAAACTTCCAAATACTGTTGTTCCAAGTTCTATAGTTTTGCAAAACTACTGTTGCAAGCTTTAAATCTTAACGTTGAATTTCCGGCTTCAAATATAACAACATAACAAACAGTCCCAAGAAAAAGTAATAAATGCACACACAACACAGCGTATGTAGAAAAACATTTAGACACGAATAAATTGTGAGACAAGACAACCAACCCGTATTTTACCGGCTTATCTTCAGTCAGCCGAAATGTGGTTCCCTGTTAACCTTAGATAGGACGTAGCTACAAGGTGCGGCTTGCCGAAGTAAAAACAAAAGGTATTTCAGCTAATTTCTGTGTAAGCTCTTTCAACCAATAATTTCTCGGCGCTCGACTCAAGTTGACAGTGGTCATGGCAAAAGTTGCGAGTCGGTGAGCGCTTGCGGTGAACCGCGGGCCCTCCGCCGGCTTGGATTACGGACGGTTCAAACGACTAAATGAATACAGCCGAGTAATTCACGTTTTATTGTGTAAACAACGAATTACAGGCTTCAGAATATTTGTGTTGACTTTAACATGGTCCGTTTTCCCAATAAAAAGAGGAAGCTACCACATTTTCATACACTCTTTTATGCTTCTGGCAAAAATTACGGGCGCAGCCTGAATGCATTTTCGCTTTGCTTACTCCGCAAGGGAAATAAGCATAACGACGATTTAGTAGCGCAATATCTGGTTATTTTATGAGTAGATAAAATAAGCGTTGTTTATTTTTCTTTGTTTTATCTGATAAATAACTCGTAAAATCTAAACAAAAGTCGGCCTATTCTGTAAAAGTACTAACGTAAAAAAGGTAAAGTGGGCTGTCATTCTAGTGTCAATCCCTAACATTAGGTGGAATGACAGTTCATGTTACGGTGGATGCGATAGGGTAATCAAATTTTCTTTTTTTTTTTTGCAATTTGCAGATCAGTATCAGGCTGTTTGGTGATTCAAATATGGCTTCACAGAATTAGAATTATTAAAATAATCAATACAACCCTCTAAATACTTCTCGTTTTTTTGGAATTTACAGGTCTATACGACTTATTCCGTGAAAAAATAATTCATTGGAAATAAATTAACTTAAGTGGTTGTATTGATGATTTTAATGATTATAGTACTGTCAATTCATACTTGTTATGCTCGCAAATATTTTGTTCAACATACAGTCTGAAAATACCTTCCAATTGCAAAAAAGTAAGAAAGGCACTTCTACCTTGTGCTGTCTTCATTGCATCTAAAGATTAGCAGTATTTAGTTAAATATGTAGTTCATGCAATTAAGGCCAAAACTAATGGATCAATAAATTCTTCTATTACAAGGCAGTTATCGATTGCAACAAAACAATTATTTAATAAGCTAGCGCATATCTAAGCTACTTTAAATTATACGACCTTTAAAGGCGAGCGGCATGCGCTCGGTAACAATAAACACTTTGAATTTTCACCGTAAGCCAATAAACAACCGGTTCAGAGCAAGGTCCCATTCAGCTGGTGGTTCGCCCTAGGGCTGAACGTATTCATAACAATTACTCTAAAGCCTTATCGTCCGACTTGACAGTTTGACAGTGGCATTTAGGTAACAGTAACTTCTTTAGCCCACGGAACTTTACATTGCGCAATCCTTTAGTGTTTTGGGTCGTGACCATTTTTTACAAGAAAAAAAAAATAGCTTTTAATAGCGGCTCCGCCGGCGTAGAGTTTGAAAATTATCGCATAGGAACATACTACCGGGATTAAAAGTATTCTATGTGTTAATCCAGGTTGTAAACTATCTATGCGGTAAATTTTATCGAAATCCTTTAGGTCGTTTTTGCGTGTTTGACTAATAAACATCCAAAAAAACAAACTTTCTCATATATTAGTAGGATGATAGTTGATGTCAAAAATATATAGACCTAATACCTGTGTCATATTTTCCTTTGCCCGTCGGCAAACTATGTTTCATAAAAATATAACTTCGTATAAATATGTCAGCATGTTACGAATTTATTTAATTTCAGAACATACGACATTCGAATCGTGGACACGACCAGTGCTGTATCAAAAATATCGCGTTAAAAAATTCCAAACAATTCAATTCGCCACTCGCATTCATAGTTAGGACTACAACCCCGAAAAAATCTAATCAAATATGGACGAGACCCCGCACCAGGTGACTACTGGCAGGTGTAGAACAATAGCCCTTCGTCTCTTTCACACCCACGCGTTACGTACTACCTTCCCATTCACACGTTGACATTAATATTTTTTCGTATTAGATTTTTTCAAGGGGGGTAGATACGCATCGGTTTGATATACAGTGGTGTTGTGAGTTTTCATCCGTTCGCGTCATGCATTTCAAAAAAATTGGCTTTTGAGTTAGTCGTTGCCATTGTCGTTTTGCCTCGCTCCAGTTTCGCGTCACAGTTTCCGTGTTCATAGAGCATTCTTTGCATAGTTTACTACGTCGTCGTAGACTTAGCTAAAAACGTTATTTTATGTTAATTAAACTTCGGCTTTTAGTAGGTAATATCCGTTAAACACTTCGATGGTAAAGAGATATAGATTAAGTAACGATGTATTTATACCTTCAGATGCAGAACCGGCGCACAATATTGACAAGACAAATGCAAGGTAATTGCCTGAAGTGTTATTAGTCACGCACCATCCAGCAGCAGACCATGCAGCAGCGAGTGACGTAACCAAATATGTGTTCATCTCTATCTAACACGAGGAATCGGTATGAGTGTTTCCTGTTCTTCTCGCACTGTGTGATTATATGTACTAGTAAGTAGCTACATTCATGGCTTACGCTGTTTTTGATTGCACTAATGTTCGCGTATTACGCGTTTATTTATAAAACGTCATTAGGATTAACACAATAGCTAGACTGCAGCTATCGGCTTCCACAAAACAATGGAAAGTGAACATATACCGTACATAATAATAAAGGCAATATGCTAAAGAGTATTATTTCATTGCAATACTTATCAGAGTGGAGATAAATGTGAGCGATAACCTATCAGTGGATCAATAAACCGTAATGTAACTTTTGTAACCGCTTCGAAACAATACGTGGGCATCTAAACGCAAATAATAACTTTTCGTGTTGAAACCAGGCATGAGTTGTGTAAGTTAAAACAGGATGGTGGAGATAGGCACACTGCGAATTAACGAAATAATAGGTACATTATCTAATCATGACGGCTATCTAGAAGTAGTATTAGGCGTAAATAAGATACTAGCTTTTGCCAGCGGCTTCGCCCGCGTGGAGGTCAGAAATTATCCCGCGGGAACATACTACCGGGATAAAAAGTAGCCAATGTCCTTTGTCAGGCTCTTAACTATCTGTGTACCAATCGGTTCAGTAGTTTTAGCAGGAAAGCGAGACAGACAGACAGACAGACAGACCGACAGACAGACAGAGTTGTGAGAGAGAGAGTGGAAGTGTGGATTGATTCTGTCTGGTGGACATAAAGAATAGCACCATCGCATTTCTTCCCATGTGTGTAAGGGCAATCATAAGAGAATGGACAGCAGCAATCTCTATGCATTTGACCACTATACTGCGATTGCCCCCCCCCCCCCCCCCATCTTTTAGGGAGGTCTATGTCCACCAGTGGACATATTTCGGCTGAAATGATGATAATGTTAAATTTTAACCATTTGGTTTTAAGCCGTCTTTTTGGTTTAAAGGATTTAAAACCACACTTAGTGGTTTAAAGGATTTAAAACCACACTTAGTGATTTAAAATGTTTTTCTAATAGACCGTATTGAGGGCCACACACTTCTCACGAAGTGATCTAGACCACACCAATGCCTGATTTAGGATATAGGTATCAAGGGCACTTAAAATGAAAAATAATTATGAGACTAGTTATTTTTGTTGATACTTAGCTAACATCATTTTAAAATGTAAGTATTGACAAATACGCATATCAATATAGTGTTCGGTCTGCCTAATCCTAAAAAGTTGTATATTATGTAAGTAGTAGTATTTAATTTAGTATGTGATCTTTCCGTGCGAGTCACAATAAATACTTTTCCTTCTCTCTTTATACATGAGTTTACGTAAATTAAAAAAAATTACGAGTGAATTCAATTAGCCTTTTCATTGTAATACGTAACAATTTATGATCCACGTGGACGTTGTTTAAAACAAATTGAAAACGAGTTATAAACCACATATTTTGGTTTAAATTATATTGGGTTCATGACCACGTGGTCATATTTCGTTAATTTATTAGCAACTATAGGCGAACATATCGAATATTTCGCAAATAATGAAGCTGTGTATGACCGATGTGAAGAACGTTAATGATTGCATTTCAGCAAAAGTTTGCAACAAGAGTTGGTCGTAGATCTATCATTGTCAGGTGCATGTAGATGTCTCAGTTGAACTGAACTTCACCTGATTCATTACCACGGTCATCAGTCAATCGTTTATCAGACATAACATGGCCGATCCTACACAGAACCGTCTTGCTAATGATTCGAACAAATCCTCTTATAATTGAGAAAATATGTGCTCTGATCTCCAATTTTACGAAGATCACTAATGAATTATAAGATAATTTAATCAAAATGTTTTAACAACTTTTCCAATTAATTGGGTCCTCGGGCGGAGGGAAAATGTCCGAGGGTGTGTAGCGATTATCTCGTATGGCCAGCCCTCGGTAAGCCCTGCTTTCTATGTCATTAACCTTTTATTAAGTTATCTGTTTAGCTTTGTACGTTATTATTTTAATGAGAATAGTGTAAGCACTCTACTTAAAACAGTGTTGTGTAGTGTTATGTAAAGTAGTTTGACTAAAATTACGAATGTTTTTAGGCACCTCTTGCTAAACTTACCTTTATATTGTAGTTTAGTAATCTTATTCTAGATATAGTAGTAAAAATTATTTGAAAAGAGTGACTATAGAGTGTCATGCCCATTCTTCTTCATACGAAACAACCTTTTAGAAGGGGCCACTAAAGTCATTTCTATTTGCTTGTAAACTTTAACGTTCAAAGTGCCTATAATATGCCCGTTTGAAATAAATGATGTGACTTTGACTTTTAAATCTAAGTGTTTAAGATTTAGAATGAAAAACAAACAACTACGTTAATCAATTTCAAAAGCAATCTCTACCTCAATATATTCTCCAATCTTAGTTATATTTCATCACAGTTCTACAAAATTATTAAAACTGATATTTAAAAGTTAATTAATGTCATTTATTTTTCATAAAAATTGTATAACAGTGGTAAATTATTGACTTCTGATTGCCATCACCTAGTTCGTAACACCCCATAAGATATATAAAAGTGCCATTTACAAATTTCGCCGCGACACACACCATTAACATCGAAAATCTCGAATCGAACACGGATATTATTAATTCTTTATTTACTTATTCCTTTGAAATCAAATTTAAAGACGTCGAAAATGTATAAATACATGCACCGAAGCAGTAAATTTTCCCCAAACTAAAAAAAATAATCTAAACAGTTTCTTTACGACACGGTTCACACTAAATAATTCTGTCACGAAATGATATTTTTTCTATGTCGCCCAACAAAGTGTCATAAATGTGGACACGTCACTTACATATTATATGAGCGCGTATGAAATATTGTTAGAGAAGCTAATGGTGCGTTCGCGTGTGGCCGCGCCTTTACAGCGCACTCGCCTGTCCGCCGCCGTGTAACCGCGCCTTAATACCATAACGCTGATAGTCATTTCATAGTAGAATAATTATTTTTTTAATTAGAACGCAATTTTAGGATTTCATTATTATTAATCAACTTGATTAAGGAGACCTTCACGAATAATTTAATTTTATGAATATGTAGGTTTACGCAAGGTAGGTACCCAAATTGGTGATAAATAGCTAAGCATATCTAGTGTTTTACATTCGTATATTAATAAACCTGTTTTTTTTTTCGCTGGATTATTATCAAACTACGTTTCTCGCTCTGGGTGGAGCGTAAGGGTGAGTCAGACTTTTACTGACTAAAACCCACGTGTTCCTTCAGTTGCCTATATGCCAGAGCCACGGTAACTCTTTCAAAAAAATCCGCGACCCTGGCAGGGAACTGACATATTATTAAAGTTTATCCATAAAGCATAATTAGACAAGCAATTAAATGCTCAACAGTAGCGTGACTTGTACAAAGTCATGTGAAAAACTGTTGACACATAAATCACGTCAAAGTTAGGCGCTAGACAAAACGTCTCACGCGCAGCTACATAGAAATTATATCTTTTGTTGTAACAACATTGTTTTACAAATAGCGCTAATAACACTTCATATAACTTAAGGTCGAAACAGATTGAAATCTAAATTGAATAACGTAGTGTTTTTTTCACACTATTGTGTCAATTCATTCATCGGACCATGGCGATTTACTGTCGAGTGCTGCTACACACGACCGCGTGGATTGGAAAACCAATCACCGAAGCGAAGGAAAACTGACAATCTTCATGATCATTATCAACTCATTTTTATTGTTATCATCAAACAATGTGAAATCAACTCGCGCGATTCAACTTGATGTCTATTTTTTTATTTCAAAATTTGTTTTTCTGAACTTTACAGGTCTCTCACTGTGACAGAGAGTGGGCCATACCTAATCCAACACGAGGGCCCAATATCGGTTGGTAGTTGTCACGTGTTTATGAGCTTTTGATTTTAAGACATTTCATCACATTTCTCCAAGATGTTTTCCTACATCGTTTTAAATTCATTTGAATGCATCACTTAATCCAAAGAAAACAGCTCACTAAATTTTGACAGTACCCTAGCTAGCTTCTGTATCACCTTATTTAACAACGTCCCACAAACCAACCGTCGAAACCCAAGAGCCCTGTGACCAATACTAACCTCAGCTCAAGAATCTAGCTTTTCAAAGCACTTCCAGCTATTTCCAAGACAAATGAAATGAAGCAACAATAAATACACAGAAAAGAGCTCACATAAGCTTTTACAGCTCTCGAGCTGCTAGCTTAGTCTTAGTCTTAAGCTGCAAGCGAACATATTAGTATGTGAAGCCGCCATCTTGCTCAGCGCCATGCTTACCGAACAGCGTGGTAATATTTCACGGGGTAGTCGAGATTCCCACAGCATTGTTACAAGTACAATGTTGTTTTCTTGTGCAATATTGCTGAATTCGCAACGATTGCGAAACATCCAAGCAGACACGTCCGTCTCAGCGTATGTTTGTAGTTATGCATTGTCATATGCCGTGGAATTCGTAAACGGCACACACGGCACATAATGGCTGTTCTTTTGAACGGGTTTCTAGTGAAAGAATGCGATTATTTGATTTTAATTGCCTCGAGTGTGTTTTGTTTTCGACTGAGTAATCACTTTTTAAATGAGACACTAAAATATGATGAATGTAATTACTGTAAAATAATACCCGACTACTAAATCTCGCCTTAAAAGGTATGAACCAAAAAAATATTTGAAAGCAGTGGTCGTATATCACTTTTCCTTAAAGCTTATGAATTATAACAGTAGTGAGCAATTATAAGCTTCAGGGAAATGAGGTATACGAAACCGGCTTTTAGATGGGAATATTTCCTTGGTTCATTATTTTAGAGCGTAATTGAATGTGCTTTCATTTTAACAGTTCAACAACTTTTATCGCTTTATTTACGTAATTGTGGAGCCAATTTTTTCCAATATATGTAGCAATGGATTTGCATTCCTACAAAATGATTCTGATTGTAATTGAAGTGGAATCTGCACCCCTAGCCAAGTATCAACTTGGCTAGGGGTGCAGATTCCACTTCAATTCACTTCAAATTGTCTAACGTTAAGCGACTAGCGTTAACGATTGCAGATTATCAAATCTGCAATCGTTAACGCTAGTCGCTTAACGTTAAGTCACGTGGTTAAAACAAACAAATAGAAAATTAGTAGCCAAATTCACATTGTTCAAAATGATAGAATGATTTTTTATCGTTTCTACAATGTTTAACGCTAAATCCTTTGTTATAATGTGTCGTTTTTCTAAAGAGATTGTAGAACGAGCGGCCGACTCAGGCGCGTCAACATGGCTACCAACTTATCGTTTTCTACAATTGCTGACACCGAGGCGTTACCGATTGGAGAACGGAATTGGACTCGAAACGGTTGTGACTTGGCTAGGGGGGCAGGGTGCAGTATACAATGGGAAAGTCCCACTAATCAATTGTAAAGTTACCCACTTATACGGTACGCACGGCGACAAATCTATACTTTAATAACATAATATTACTAGCTTTTGCCAGCGGCTTCGCCCGCGTGGAGGTCGGAAATTATCCCGCGGGAACATACTACCTGGATAAAAAGTAGCCTATGTCCTTTCTCAGGCTCTTAACTATCAAATTTAATTTAAATCGGTTCAGTAGTTTTAGCAGGAAAGCGAGACAGACAGACAGACAGAGTTACTTTTGCATCTATACTTAATATTATAAAGCTGAAGAGTTTGTTTGTTTGATTGAACGCGCTAATCTCAGGAACTACTGGTCCGAATTGAAAAATTCTTTTTGTGTTTGGTTGCCTATTTATCGAGAAATGCTATAGGCTATATAACGTCACACTACAACTAAGAGGAGCGGAGCAGTAATGAAAAATGTTGCAAAAACGGGGAAATTCGCACGGGTAGGCGCTTCGACGCGACAGGAAGGGTCGGGGGAGCAAGAACTTTAACGCGGACGAAGTCGCGGGCTAGTCAAGTTATAAATTTCCAGTGTAAGCTGACTTCTAATTGTACGCAAACCCTATACAAAGCGACAGCTAAAACTTGTTCATATTGATATGTAGCCGGGTGTGTACACCTAAATGTATATCAAACTATAGATAGTCCTTTCTTGCAAACTAAACAGTTTAACCTGTTGATGAGTCAGTCTAATACACGCTTTGGCATCAATTTCAATACACAGTAATATACTTATACATACATACATTAACTCACTTGTACTTCCCATCATCATTTCAGCCGTAAGATGTCCACTGCTGGACTCAGGCCTCCTCCAATTTGGGGGGCTTTGCCATAATCGCCACGCTTGGCAAGCGGGTTGGGGATCGCAGTGTGGTGGTAAAATGCATAGAGAACGCTGCTGCCCATTCTCTAGTAAGTCCCTTAGTCGCCTTTTACGACACCCACGGGAAGAAATGGGGTGGTGTTATTCTTTCCGTCCGGCACCACACGGTACTTCCCATGGGGGTAGGCAAAAACTACAGAACGCCACCTTCTAAGATCTTACATATTCCTTTTGCCTCGTTTACGTTCACACATCTGGTCATACACGCACGTCGCCGGTTGCGATTACTCCGCACTTGACCTTTCTGAAGAACATCACCAATAAGGTCACTATATTAATTCCTTCACAATATTAGTCCGGCTATAAATTATTAATCGCATTGTACCAAGCTTGACCAAATATTACATGGCACAAATAATCCCAGTTAACCAAACAATAGTTAGCAAACTGCCATTGATCTAGGTAGCAAGTCTGGGTTGGATTCCTAGGTCAGACAAAGTATTATTGGGTTTTTGCATCTATAATTTCTTAATAGAAGCCCGGGTTCTGGATTTGTGCTCAGTTAGCAATAGGGTCACCCCCTATTCCATGGGACTTGAAACATAAATGGCGAAATGTGGGTGTACTATAAATATCTGTACCACTGCCTAACCCTTCGCCGGACCAAGGCGTGATGTTATGTTAGTTATCAAAGTAATCAAATACTAGAAGCAGTTCCACAAGGCTTCGGTACATCGGTGTTCCAAATTACATTAGTATGCAAGGGACGGAGGAAGGGACATCGATGTCCCAATATTTCAAGTTATACGCGACGCATACAAAACTTTCTGTATCCCTTACTTGCATAACATAATAGACTCACACATATATACACGTGCTAAGTGCTAATCTTGCCTTTAGTAGTATAAGCATTGTTAGACTCTGCTTGGTCTAGTGTTTGGAAGCAATGGAATAAAATTTGACTACTATCCAAAATATACAACGTGTTTCTATTGATATTCCATAATTCTAGTATATTAATGAGACCGTATCAATGATTCTGAGAAGAAATCTGCGGAGAAATAGGTGAACAAACATTCATAAATATATACTGTGGAACATAAATCCTTCTTTTTTTAAAGTCGGTTAAAAAACCCATTAAGCAAAAGAATTTTAGCACCTCGCCATTTTGTCGACTGTGAATGTATTTACTTATTATTTATTTAATACTTTACGCACACAAATGTACAGAGGCGAACTTGCATTAAGTATGAACATTGTATTAACAGCTACTTAAAGGCTCATTCAGACCGGCGCGACGCGACAGCGCGACGCGATTCTTGTAGAACAATTTCCATGAAGTTCACATAAAAATTGTTCTACGAGTGTCGCGTCGCGTTGCCGCGTCGCGCCGGTTTGTAGGAGGCTTTATGCAAACCTTGAATATGTTGCTCATGATAAAGAATACATCGGCTTTGTTTATTAATTATAAAATCTAATTGACCTAGTTCTTTGAATTACAAAGTTGTTTGCTTATGTTCTAAAAGATAATTGAAAATACTGATTAAAACGGAAATTGATGCTTAACGCATTGTCAACCCTTTGCGTAGAGCCTGAAGTAATTGTAGAACTGAGTCGAAATATCTGTAAACTCTGCATATCAATATAATTGACTGTCAAATCTAAAGTACCTACTAATGTCCTATCATTGGAGTCGAACAAGGACTGAAGTTTTGTAGGCGATTATTTCTGATACATCGTGTACATAGGTTAGGTAGGTTTTGCATGGGATAGTTGATATTTTTTTCGCGATTTTGATGTTTCCTATAGTGAAAATTCTTTAGTTTGATGGTCTGTACCACAGCCCTAATTTTGACTCCACTTTTCTAATACACTCTGTATAATCGAATTCGGAACTCCTTTACTAATTTTGACCAAAACTCCCAGTAAATTCAAACTTTAGTAAGGTTGAAAATTATCTAAGTGTCACATAGAAAAATAACCCTTGTTGTTTTTGATATGCAAATGAATTTCAACGTTTGGAAAGAAGTTATACAGTCGGCTATACCTACTATATCTTCGTCATCCTATTTCTAGATATATCTGAAGTCTATCTGAAGTATTACCCAAAAGGTCCTAGATCGGCCTCAGACATTGTTTACGAAATCAGAACGTCATTAAACAAATATAATCGATTGGCAACCTCTCAAGGATGCGAATGAAATAAACATGTCAGAATAACAAAAGGGTCATGTTGTCTGTCAGGTCAGAACATGTAATGTCATATGTAATGATTGAGATGCATTTTATTGTCTGGCACGTTTTAATTTTGACAGGCCGAGGACTTGCATCACTCACACACACACACACACACACACACACACACACTTGAACATTTTCGAATTTTGATTGGTGTTGAGTGGACATTTTAGACCCAGTCATTTAATTCTTCTATTGTTTGTAAATATGACAGCCATAATCGGCCTATAATGTTCCCACTGCTGGGATACAACCTACTCTTGGTAAGACGGAGGGGACCACAACACAACTCGCGGGCCCAGTGCGGGTTGGCAGATGTCATATGCCTTTAAATTTTTGGTTCTAGGACATGCCGGATTCATCACTATGTTTTATTTCACCGCTTTGAGGGTGGTGATGAAATAATTTAGACAAATAAAAGTGCCTGTCTGAGTTCGAACCTACGATACGATCTACAACTCTTAAGTCATGGCCATTACCACTGCTCCCAATGTGCAAATATCATGTGGAATCAAGACCCAAGATGGCCATGAAAGGAGAGAATAACACATAAGAAAACATTATTAGGACTAATGCGGAATTGTGATTCTTTCTGTGTAACCGACTCCTTAGAATAGTTCAGCGACAATGCCAGCATAAAATTTACTGTCTTGCAATCAATTCAGAATAAAAGCAATGACGTCCACAAAGAATTCGCCATTAATTTAGTCAAACTGTCCAAACATTCCGAATAACAATCGACAAGTTGTTTTAAACGCAGCATTCTTGTTATTTACAATACACTAGTTCTTCTTACGACGTCTATAACCCATTACTTACCAGTAACATACCTGAGAGCTGCTGAAATATATCTGGCAAGAACAAGAACACTATTTTCTGATTCACAAAAGCATATTCATTCATTGAAATACGAATGTATGCAACAACTACTTACGTATTAACAAACTAATTTATTACGATTTGTCTGCACCTACATCACACTAGAAGATATCGCAGCAAAGTTTAACGATTCTAGACAACGTATTTTCACCAAATATTTACGCAATCTTAAATATAGTTTTAAAATGTTATTCTTTTCTGCGGCCAGGGCTAACTACGCTTGTTTTAGTAATATAGACTACGAAAATAAGCATAAACTTTGTACATTGCAAAGTATGGTTAGTCCGACGTATGCGTAATTACCTCTCAGCCGAAAAAACGCTAATGCTTTGAAATTGTGAACACAGAGCAAGTTAGTGTTAAGAGCACAAACAAAGGGTATGCCGAGTATCACAAACTGCACCGTCGGCTTTATGAACATAACCGAAATCCGCAAAAACAGCGGTTGTAATGAATTTCTCATTTGAGTAAGTGCCGGTTGGCCTGCTCACTGGACATACCTCGCACGTTAACCAGCATAGGGTTGAGTGTCAACTTCCTAATTGCATTTTATACTCGAATAAATCCTTTGTTTCAGTTGTCGATGCACTTACCTGAAACAAAAAGAGGAAATGGTAAGAATTCTGTTGAATAGAAAGGAAATAAATAAACGTATACGATCTGAAAACTGTTGGAGATCATTTAGAAATATAAAGTTGGTTCATTTGACAACCTGTTTGGCACTGATTCTTAACTTTGCCACTATTTTTAAAAGGTTGGCAATACTAGACATTGTTGGAAATACTACTGCAATCGAATAGTATTTTCGCTTTTACACATAAATGGAAACCGGTCCCTTCTTAACTCTTTTACCGATGTATTTTACGTAACAAACCCTGTAATCCTACGAAGGGGTAACCCTACACCCCAATAGGGATAAAAGCGAATTTCACTCGTAACCCTATGTCTGTATTCCGAACGTATTTACCCATACCACGTACTTCAACCGCGAATGAATCCGAAATGAGGCAAATAAGCAATTATGCGCTCATATTCAGGTTCGATTACGCGTTGTGGGAAATTTTAGATGCACTGCTGGACACACGAGATCGCAGGCCACGTATCTGAGTGACAGTACTGGTCGCGGACACCGATTTAATTAATGATTCAGGAATTCCAGTGAATGAAGCGCCTCTGGGTCAATATCAATATGCACGGTGTAAGGGTTTTTTTTTACCGACTAAAAACGAGCCTCATTAGACGACATGCACGAATTAATGCTATACGACTCTCTAATATAATATTTTAAATATAGAAAGGGAATGGCTACCGAGATGACGACTAAAATAGAAGTATGGAAGACAAATGACATGGTGCGCCGGCCTCAAATAAAGTGGGATAAAGGCAAGAAAGAGAATAATGATAATTTCTATAGGCGACTCGCACGAAGTCAATTTATTTGTGGGTGAATCGACCAGTCCAAGAAAAAAATTAGGGAATTGACACGTTCTGTATTTTTTTATGTAATAAAGTTATCGTACTTTTTCCTTATTTCCTTCACATTTCATTCCTTAGCATTTAGATTTCGTCGATTTTTTAAAATCGGTCGGATTCTAAAATCATGTACTGAATTCATGGTTACAGTTTGCGTGTAAATGTCTCTTACACCCTGATATATGACAGGATTCCATAATTAAAAGGAAGAGTAAAATCGAACATTCTCGACCGTGTCCCATAAAAATGTTGAGATGTTGATATCATAAGCAAGCACTAAAGGATCCCGCCGCGCCGACCGTTTTGTGCAACGTCTGTCGTCTGAATGTCTGCGCGTGTTCCACCCCACCCCACTTCCCTCCGGTCAGCGCGGATAAACTTTTGCTGTATAGCTTACCATTCCTATTTGGAGCGTGTAGTCCGTAAGGCGCCTGCAATTTTATCAACAACATACAAGAGGGGTCGAATTTACATAATAAGCCTCCGCTCGCATACGAAACATGCCCAATGTATTCAGATTTTCGTTATTATTTTACCTCATTCAATCTGCTCGCAAATTATGTGGAGAGGGTTGAATCAAACACATTGATAGCAACGAGGTGAATTTAATATTCACCGCTACGTTTGCGGGTTAACTGATACGAGAGATAATCTTGTTTGTACGATTTAGTTGCATCGATGTGACGTCACGATATGCTATTAAATAATAACAGCGGCACTAGTTGGACTCTCGTTAGTGAATAAAATTCCATTTTGCGAGCGATAACGCGGTAAAATAGTCATAATATTTTATCGTACTGTATAAAAATAACGGGTACTTCTGTTGAAAATATAGTAAGCACCTTTGGTCGCGTGATTGTTCGAAAGAGATACCGTGGCCCCGGTACATGGGCAACTGAAGGAACACGGGTGAGTTTTAGTCAGTAAAAGTCTGACACATCGTTGTTGTTGTTGACTGAAGTTGATGACTCCCGCTCCGCCCAGAGCGGGAGAAGTCATTTGATGATTTCCCATACAAAAAAAGCACCTTTCGCCGACAACAGAATATCTCCCTTTATATAAAACTAGCTTTTGCCAGCGACTTCGCCCGCGTATTATACGTATAAACCATTCTCTTGAATCACTCTATCTATTAAAAAAAAACCGTATCAAAATCCGTTGCGAAGTTTTAAAGATCTAAGCATTCAAAGGGACAGATAGAGGGAAGCGACTTTGTTTTATACTATGTAGTGATGTAGTGAGCAGTTTTGCAGACAATCTATAATTTTTATTTTCATGTAATTCCACGAATTAATTTTTGATTTTAGTGTAATGGATGATTGCTTTTCAAAAACTAACTCCTCTAGAATAACAATATTTTTTTCTTTCGATAACACAATATTATACTTTCGATAATACAAATATAGGTACTACACAAGCAAGATTTTAGGATATTGCCAGTTTATATGTGAAATATCATTTCTCATTACGAATTGACAAATTGTTAACCAAAAATCGCTAATCAATAACAGTATCATGAATACGATGTAGATACTCATGTAGTTTTTCGTAATAAACTCACTAGAAACATCCAAATCGTAACAAGGAATTAGGTGCTTGCGTCTCCCTCCAGTAATTTACCCGATAAAGGTTCTGATGAGAACATAAAATAAAACCGAATGGTCAGTTCGCAGTCAACGACACAACGTTGGTACGGCGCCAACGGTCCCGCGATGTCGCGTAATATCGTACCGACGCGCGACCAACGTTAATCGAACTACCCACCAATTTATAATTACGCTTCAGTTAACAATTGACATTTGCCAACTAAAAAAAAACTTAACAATTTGACATTTGAAAACTCTAAAAATAATACCCTTAGATCTTCTTATAAAACAGAACCGTTATCCCAATAAATATCAAAAACATACACTTCGCGTTATTTATGTTATGTCTTCCGTACTGTAAACTACCAATCAATTAAACAATAGCATCTTACTTTGATGTTTGAAATATTTTAGTTTCCTAACAAAAATTGAGGAACCTACATTTTCCAGACAATTTTTGGAGAGGCTTATTGGTTAGATTTGCACGTCTTAACTCGCCCGAATCGACACTTTTAAATAATATACTATTTTCTGTAGGCGATTCGCACGAAGTTAATTTATTTGTGGGCGAATCGACAATTCTTGAAATACTTTTTAAGCAATTGGCACGTTTTGTATTTTATGTAAAAAGTTAGTGTACTCTTTCTTTAACTTTACATTGTTATCTTAACGTTTTATTCAAAACGTGCCAATTATGATTCACCGACAAATAAATTAACTTTATGCAAATAGTCTACGGAATATATTATCTAGATACATATCTGAATTCACCCGTTTCGGACGAGTAAATTCATTTAAATCAAATCTCAATCAATCTAATAAGCCTCTGGAAAATATCTATTAGAAACTGTCTCACTCCTTCGCAATTAGTCTCCATTTGTCGACGGAAATACGTCATAATTATTTACTTCAACCCAATCCAAAAGACAGCTCTATCGCCAATTTAAATACACTAATGGAAAACTTAAGCAACATTATTGTAGGCCAAACGTAGCATGAAATCATCATAGTAACGCGATTACATCCCAATAATGACTCAACTAGACCTCTGGCAATATAAGGCTACAAACGCACTGACGGACGCGCGGTGCGAATGTTAATGTAACTGCGTCCGCACTCCGACTGCCTCGTCGCCATAAATCATAGTACCTTTTGTGGCTTGTGTCCCTGTCCACACATGAGTACCAGATTTGACAAGACATCTTCAGTATTGCCAAACTCAATTAAGGTGCAAAATCTAGGTAGCCCCCAAACTTAAAATTTTCTTAATTTTTTTTTTTGCAATTTACTGGGCACTGCCAGGCTGTATTTTGATAAATATGATTCGTGACGTAACAAATATAGCTTCACATAATTATAATCCTTAATATCATCAATATAACCCGCTAATTCCATTTAATTCCATATGAATGAATTTTTCATGAAATCATTATTCAATAGAATTAAATGAATTTAGAGGTTTACATTGATGATTGTAATGAGTATAATTCTATAAATAAATATGTGTTATGTTAGTTAATTCTGATTCAATCAAAATGAAACCTGGCATTGACTTATATATTGCAAAATAAAAAACGTAAGAAAAATGGCTACCCTGGAACTTGCACAAACTTTAGTCCGAAAAGAAATCATTGCATTAATACACCTCCTTCGTTTCATCGTATCGCTCTTTTCGGAAATTAATTTATCATTTGTTGCTGCTTCGAAAAAAAAATATTTAATCAAAACAAATCGTTCATAATGATGACAGTCACTTTAAAATTTAATATTTTTCTCTTCAACATTATTTTTCCAGTTTACTTAAGCTCGGCGTGCATGAAAACGCGATTTCCTCAAATTGATTCGGGATAACTTTTTGAAGACGTGCAAGGAATAAAACAATTTCCTTGTGGAGATTACAGCAGCGAATAATGTTTGCTTTGCACTTTCAGAAAGGATATTACGAGTTTTTTTCATTTTCTAATGAAAATTAGAGGGTTGTCAGCAAATGTCTAAGGGCCTGAAATAATTTATGGAGCTTACCTGAAGTTTGCATATTTTATGAATTTATGAACTGAAGTAAAATATTCAATATTAGGGTTTGCCAGCGGCTTCGCCCACGTGGCGGAGGTCCAATATTATTCCACGGAAACGTACTACCGGAATTATAAATATCCTTAGTGTTAATCCAGATTATATGTATACTATGGGTATTTCTAATTTCATCTAAATCCGTTTGGCTTTTTTGCGTGATTGAGAAAGAAACATCCCTTCACACAAACTTTAACATTTATAATATTAGGAGGAGTAGGATAGTATGATTAGTAGTGCTATCTAGAAGAGCAGCAACACATTTCAATCCCTTATTTAGTTATTATAATAAATTATTATGGGAAATATATAATAAACACAACAAAGTGTCCATCACGACGCATACAGCTTCAAAGGAGGTGGGTAAACTTTAGAACATTTTTCGCCCGTCATAGTCATGAAAATTCAAGGTATTTATTGACGTCATGTTATTGTGTTTATGTGAAGTTAAGGTATCGTCCTTTACATCTATTCTAAAATAGTAAGAAAAATAAATAGCAGGCTGTATAAAAAAAGAATCATCAAACTTGGCCAATTCGTTGAAGTTTTGTTATTTTAAGCACTTTTTTTTAATTTTCATTACAAAATAAACTGCTAAGCGCTTTATGCACCAAAATATTTTTTAGTCTCTCAAATACAACAGTAAATAGGATTTTTAACTAGCATTAATTTGTTTTGGTGCATAAAGCGCTTAACAGTTTATTTTTGAAAGAAAGTTAGAAAAAGTGCTTAAAATAACAAAGCTTCAAAAAAGTTGTTATTTTAGTTGACAAGTTTGATGATTTTTTTTTTATGACTTGCTATCTTTTTTCTTACTATTTTAGAATAGATGTAAAGGTCGATACCCAAACTTCACATAAACAAAATAACAGGACGTCAATAAATACTTTGAATTTTCATGACTATTATGGGCGAAAAATGTTCTAAAGTTTACCCACCTCCTTTGCCATTCTTACATAGATATTTCTAAACACACATACTATACAAAGTGTACCACAACGCTTTTACTTCCCGTTTGCCTAGCTCTTAGATAACCGACAACACTATCGACAGGTAAGTATAGACTAGGTACACCTGTTGGCACAGGTAGACAGAACGTGAAGAGATCGCCATGTGGAGGCTTCCATGGCCCCGTCGCGCCTTTGCTAAAGCTTAGAATCATTAATTCTCGAACTATATGCGATTCTCGATACACATGCTATTCCAATTCGATTCGGATTAATTTCTTTATTGTTTGGGTGTAGGAAAAAATGTGTGATCGTTGGCTGAATGGTGCTAATCCATACCTACGTCATGTTCCGATGTTCGTGAATGGGTGCCGTAAGTAGGAACTGCACCCTAATTGCGAAACGCACAATTTATCAGAATCTGAATGGGATTGAACATTATTTCTAAACCGTTTGCGTCATTTGTTCGAATAAATTGTCGGCTCAGCAACGTAAATAACGCAATGAATGTTGTTTAACTATGAATATTAAACCAATTCCTACCGATAAAAAGTTCCGCAACTACCCCTCTGGTCGTCTCGTGGTAATAGTAGTCTCTGGTAATAGTAATAACATCGCAATGGCGAATCATAGCTGTTAGGGTGTTATGTACCAATTTTAAATAAATAAAAAATCTCTTAGCTGCTACGAATTACTTTAATTTCAGAATTGTTTTTTTTTTTTAATTATTACGGTCCTTTTGCACCTCTTTCTACATCATGTTCTCACATTTTGTAATATGAGCATGAATGATTTAGCAAATGTTTTGTTCAACAATTTGATTTAAGAGAGTGTCCGTAGAGTTTCTTGCCCGTTTTCTCCAAAGGTTATTTGAAATGGGCAACAACAAACTGTAATTGGTTTATTTGAAATAAATGCTTTGCGTTTGTGGATAGTTTAGTTTTAAATATTATTATTTATGCACTTATTTTCTGTGTGTGATAATTACTAGATTTTGCTATTGTTTGGACGAGAAGTAACAAATTAATCACTAAACAGTAAAGTTGGTTGAAATATCTAAGATAAATTTCAAAGAAAATTAAGGCTTCATGATTCAATTGTAATGGTAGCTCATTATTTTCAATTAAGCGTCATATGAATCCCAACAATACTCGTACTACTTTACAACTCAGTACTGATTTATAATTTATACGGAAATATTTCAAGAGTCGCCAACATGACGCAACAAAAGTATTCACATCAACATATTTCTTGGAACCATTCAAGCGAAAAATAATGCAATTCAATACAAACTTACTCTAGAATCCGAATGCTCTAGTTTTAAAATTATGTGACTGAGATGTTTGTGTATGATGTATGTAGTCAGAGTTATATAGTAAAATGTAATCTAAACAATAATAAATAAAGACAATACACTGGGTGACCTCATTCCGATCATCGCGAGTTGATCGAATGTGATGCATCGTGCATTTTAATTGTTTCGCTTCATTGCGTCAATTATATTTACACTAAAGCAGTTAAGGACGCGTTTACACTTGGTTGGGTTACGTGACTTGTAATACGGTAGTGCACTCATGGCATTATACTGCTGCACATGCGAGGGAACGACCTACAAGGACATTACATACGAGACATTGGTGATGTTCTTCAGAAAGGTCAGGTGCGTAGTACTCGCAACCGGCGTGCGTTTTGACTTTGACTTTGACTATAGGGTTTGTACCAGGTAGCGTTCTGTAGTTTCTGCATACATAACGCCATGTCTTCTTCCCATGGGGTTAGCCCATGGGAAGAAGGTTTTATGGTCAACCCGTAACTCTTCAGCTATGTCAAAACTACTATATATCTTACTCGACTATTTCCAATAATGGTAGAGAGTTTATCCGTAACAGGGCGACCAGAGAAAGTTGCGTCTTCGACATCAAAAAAAAAAATCCGAGGACTGAAAACGCTTGAACCAACTTTGTGGCACTCTTATTGACTGCATAACTGCTGACTGATAGTATGAGGTTTTGTATTCTGGTGTGTGTACACAACACTATGTAAACGAGCCCGAATCATTGGTATTATATCATACATTAATTGAATATACACTTGCGTAGTTAATAGACGATGCAATAAATCTTTTGTAATAAGTATCGATACGCATACCGATAGCGAATGTACGTCGAAACCGAAGGATAGTATTTCATCCCACTGTCCCACGACAAACGTTGCATAGTTATTCGCAAAGACAATAAATATCTGATGCAATTAATCTTGAACGACAAGTTATAAACAATTTAATTAGTTATTACAAGTATTATGCGACAATCTATGCGTGTATCGCAGCTATAATTGATGTAGTATTGAAATAAAATAAGTATTGTATTGCTTACCGATAAACTATTCGTTTTGGCATACTAAAGTATAAAGGCTCCCATAGACAGGCACAACGCAATGGCGCGACACGATTCAAGTAGAGCAAATTCTAATGAAATGAAATGAAATGAATTGCACCGATCCCAGCGTGGTTTGACCAGACTCGATTAATCGAATGAACCCCAAGATATGCACTAGCCTTTGAAGCCTCATGTTTCATGGTGCTACATAGGCCATTGCATATCAAGAAGTAGACCGGGGGGCGCTGTAATGGTAGGGAAGACGTGCCCATAGGATAGGAAAGGATTACGAGCCTACCGACTATGCAGCCTTAAGTAAGCATTGGACTAGTGGAGAGAAGGGTGATATTTGTCTATAGGAGGGCATCTTTTCACGTCGTCGCCGGCATGTTGATCCAGGTCGAGCTTCACCGATGCATGTTTTGGTGGGGTTGACCGTTTGCTGGCTCTTTTCTATGTCAAGGGTTCGTTCGGTTCGGTTATGTTCCGTGTTGTTTTCTTGGTCGTCTTCTGCGTTTTCGCTGCTATCAGTTTCTGGTTTTTTGTAGATATCACGAGCCGCTTTCTTGATCTTATTTCTGTCTCCAGCCGTGCCCCTTCAAAACTGGAGTTCCTTTTCGAAGTATTTCATGTCCTGTTTTAGGTTGTCATTCCATGTGTAAATAGGTCATCCGACCTTCTTAGGTTTTGCCCTGTACTGCATTGCTGCTTGTAACAGGTGTGGTTCAGAGCGTCTGAAAATGTGTGCCAGGTAGCAAATCCTGTGGTTGTCCTAACGAAACGAAAGTATAAATTCTAATTAGAGACCCCCTCTCCAATTAGAATTTTCATCCTTGTTTCGTTTATTCGGAGGCTTACATTATTTAGCGAGGTTTTAATTTGGTATTGGATGCATTCTAGTCCTTCTAGCTCAACAAAGGGAGTGAAATGTTGCAGTCCCAATTGATGATTTCCATTATTTCCTTTACTGTCGGTCTATTGTGCTTCGGTTATCGGTTTTGTTGGTTATGCAAAAGTACGTTCTGCCTATTTTTGTACTGATTTTAACCTTTTGGAGTATTGTCTGGCATTCTTGTACGCGATTATGCCTATTGGGTTATCCAGTTGCCAGCTTTGGCCTTTTGTAGGTTAGCGAGGGCTATTCGATGGTCCCTTGAGTAATAATTGGCTGAGGACTCGAGAGTTTCCTGGGCTGCGGCTTCTAATACCTCCGTTATGTTGTTCCATGTTATTTCGGTGTTTTCATTCGTTGGGATGATACCTATATTTGCTAGTTGTTTTTTTTTATTTTTATATGCGATCTTGATATTTTATTTTGATATGTTTTCGATTGAGAGCGGTATAGTTGCATTGTTTATGATTGAAATACTTAGCATCCATTGTTGTTTCCTTCGTTTCTTTTTGTTGCTTTTGTGTTTGGTTTTTTTTTTTCGTTTTTGTTTACAATTCTGTTTGATCTTATAGTCCCGTCTCGTCAACGTGGACGAGTTTTTCTGTTGCTTGTGGCATGATGATATAGGTGCCGATTCTGTTGTACACGAACTAAACTAACTAAACTATCTCTAAAATTCCTTACTTTTGGCTATGAGAATTGTAACGCTATTCTGCAAGGAAAAATCTCTAAATTTAAAAATTATTTTGACACGATTAAAATCGAATTTGACAATCGCGACTCAGCGTGGTATTTTTTTTTCTTTTGGTTTCGCAACGTTGTACTTGTGTGTGCATTGCGTAGAATGAATTTTTTGAGAGACGAAGGCGCGTGCTGGGGGGGCAGCCTCAACGTGTTTTATATGGAATTTTTCACTTTTGTTTGAAAAATATAAAAAAAGTATTACCCACGTGTGGAGATTTAAATGTGCCGGGGGTGTACTAAGGGGGCCGAAAATTTCATTATTTTTGCGATAGGACACGCCATTTTCAAGATATAAGCAAAAAGATTTGCACGTGAAGGCGAGGCGTTGTTGAGAATTTTAGTTCATGACCACTAGTTTTATTCCACACCTATTTAATCGCGATTAAAAATAGTCAGATTTAGTTAAAATAAATTATTATAGTCAAAATATTTGGTGAAAACCGGCAAACTCAGAATAACAAAATTGACATTTTCACTAAACTAATAACTCAGTGCAATCTTAGTGCTGTCAAACTAAAATATAGTTAAGTTGTGTCACTTTAGTCTATTTCAGAATAGGAAATCGTCGTTTGACAGGATTAAACCAAATTTTAGTGATTTTTAGTTTAGTTTAGAGAATTTTGTGACAACAGAATCGGCACCATAGTCCAATTGCGATTTTTGAGTGCCTTTTGACCAAATTATTCTAATGGATGATCAACCTTTTGTCGTTTCTGTTTGAAGTTTTTCTCTGTAGGCTAATCCTTTAACAGTTCGCCTTGTAGTTGGGAAATTTATGCTGAAAGTTTTGTTGGATCCTTTGCGTTTTCTTTTGGTTAGAGTATCTTGTCGACCAATATGGACGTTGAAGTTTCCGAGTATTATTAGCGTACTTTTTGTCTAATCAAGTTTAATAAGACTGTGAAGGGTCTGGTTGCTTTCGGGGAACAACTGTTGAAGTGGGAGTTGAATAAGTGCAGAGGAGTTGGCTAGTCTTTTCCCATGCCAATAGTTGACCTAGTATCCTTGTATTACTAACTGTAGCTAATTCACTTGTACTATTAACTAATTCAATTTGGGAATACGTTCTTAATAAAATTGCAAGATCCTGGTGCGTGTTACCTACCGGTTCGGAGAGATGCCAATCGTGGTATGTGTAGTGTAGCTGAATGTTCCTAAGTTCATCCCTGTTTCTTGTAGGTTGGCTTGAATTCCTATACGTGGCAGTGCCGCGTCAATTCGTTTTTTGTAGCTGGTTTTTCTGTGCAAGTTTACTTAATTGGGTAGACTTCGGCTTTCTCATTATTGCGTATCCCGTGTCGTCCGCGATTACGTTTGATACACGTGTAAGTAGTGTTTGTTCTTATTGTCCAACGGTGTGAATGATTGAACTAATTGGGGGTTGCTCGTTTGAGTTTAGGGTTTCATGGGTTTTGCTCTTCTCATGTGTTGTGCCTGTTACCTAATGTTTTGGTATGATGCAGTGCTTTCAATCTAGTTGAACCTTGCGTTAGGTTATTCCGGTTGTTGTTGTATTGTTTGTCGTTTGTCGGGACCCAGTTTTCATAGTGCTGGTTCATGAACAGTACGTGTTTATTAGCGGGAGCTTGTTCGCTAGTAGGTGAATGCACCTGTGTGTTTCTGTTTTGCATATGTACATGCACATTTTCGACGTAGAATTCAGACGCGGCGATTATGATATATTCACCACCCCAGATTTCTTTATTATGTTGCGCGGCTTTGTATTCTGTTATCCTTTATTCCTGGGAAAGAATGCTGTTGGGGAGAAATTCCTGTATATTATTTAGAAGTGCCAATTATAACCATTATAAACGCATTGTCTGTGTGCCCACTAAAGACACGTGCAAGTTGGGGGCTGAAGCACACTTGTAGTGAGTCAATTTATGGGATGACCTTTTTTTTGGTTTCTTTTGTTTATCTGTATAGCAAAATGTGCATTTATCTTGAAACAGAGAGAGTCTGGATTGGGTACCCTTTTTTTTATTCAGCTGCCGCCCATGTGTTCATTTGGAGGGGCTGTGGCCTCTTAGCAAGCTTTTAGGAATTTTAAGAATTCATTACTTTGGCTGACCTGTTAGTCTAGTGGTTAGTGACCCTGACTGCAAAAACTGAGGTCGTGGGTTCGATTCCCACCCAGGACAAATCTCTGCGTGATGAGCACAATCATTTGTTCTGTGTCTGGGTGTAATTTATCTATAATATGTATGTATTTAGAAATATTTAAGTACGTTTATCAGTTGTCTGGTTACCATAGTACAGGCTCTGCCTAGTTTGGGATCAGATAACGATGTGTTGGTTGTCCTAAGATATTTATTTATTTATTTATTACTGTGTTACAAAAATAGGATCTTTTGGTGCGGCGTCTTAATCGGTATCGTATTTTGTTCCAGAATTATAGCGCGAATAGGGTTATTCAGCCTATTGTAGTTAGTGTGAACACAATCATTCACACAACGCTTCCTGGTGTGATGTGATGACGATGATAGGTCCCCAAGCGCGGCACAAAAAAGCCGCGGTCATGCGCAGTTTAGTAAACAAATCCCTGAAATGTTAGGAACGGGCTCACCGGGTTCGGCAGGGGTCAGCTGGCAGGCAGGCTCTGCTGAGAGCTGGGCGCACGAATGACACATTTGCTTCCTTGTTTTATACAATGTGTAACTGAATAGACGCAAGTCCACTTATTGAGCCCGAAAGAATTCAATCCTATCTCAAGGCAATAGGACTCAAATTTAAATGCACAAAACAATGCTAGTGTTCACACGATTTTCTTTATTCAATACTCTAATAAACTCAAAACTCTAATTCGGGTGTATGAGGTCTTGCGTTAATTATGTTACACGTTGTATTATGCCACCCGATTTTAAATTATGACTTAGAAACACGCACACATAATAACACGGTTTGATTTCGAACTCAGGTGGGTCGGACCACATCTGTTGCGCGCGCGCCGACACGTCCGGCTGTGTCGATAGCTCAACTTGATCTCGATTCAAGTAGAGCAAATTCTAAGAAAATTTAATGGAAATTGTTCTAGAAGTTGTAGTAAGTTGCTCTTTATTATTAGAGAAATTTATATATAACTAGCTTCTGCCCGCGACTTCGTCCGCGTTAAATTTCTTGTTCCCCGGACCCTTCCCGTCGCGTCGAATCGTCTACTCTTGCGATTTTCTCCGTTTTTGCAACATTTTTCATTACTGCTCCGCTCCTCTTAGTTGTAGCGTGATGTTATATAGCCTATAACCTTTCTCGATAAATAGGCTACCCAACACAAAAAGATTTTTCAATTCGGATCAGTAGTTCCTGAGATTAGCGCGTTCAATCAAACAAACAAACAAACTCTTTAGCTTTATAATATTAATAAAGTATAGATGTATGTACATAGTTCCTTATGCATGTATGGCAGAAAGTTTCGATATCACTAACAGATCTCATTTGATGTATTTCAAAATTAACCGGCAGCATGAAATGCGAGTAACAAGACCGGTTATGTTTTTAACCTTTATTTCTGAAAACTCTCGTTTTAACTGGCTATCCAACATCCAGTGCGCGTGCGGTGCCTCTGAACAGACTGAATGTCTGCTCACCTTTGACAGTTTCGGTAAAGCCGCTGTTGTCGCAATAAAAGTGATCACCTACTAGACCCAAATACAATAGTATCAGAACCGTATATAATATAGAGATATGAGGAATAGGTTTCGTCTGACCATACGGATATTGTGTGTGGTAAACAACTGCCCGACGATTGATGTCGAGACGTTACAAAAACGCTAGATGCGCAGTAAACTCTGCTTGCGCGATGCAGGATCTTTCGTGACGTCAGAATGATGCGTAGTTCGTATGTGGCGATGTACACAGTGTTGCAAAGGACTCGAGTCTTCGAGTCTTAATTTTAGAGACTCGGCTCAATTATGCACGACTCAGTGTGTTCAAAAGGCTCGGAGACTAGAGTCAAGCCGAGCCCGAGTCATTATAAAAAAGGACTCGAGTCTTAAAAAGGACTCGAGTCTTAAAATGAAATCCAGTCTTAAAGAAAAACTCGTAACATGAAGATAGACTCGTAGTTCATCATTTGAAAAAACTGTAATAATTCGTCAGATTTTTTTGTATTATAACCACTCATTTGAACTTATCACCTTATATTCGAGTCTTTTCGAATGATGAGCTACAATTCTCATCTCCATGTTCCGAGTTTTATTTAAGACTCGAGTTCATTTTAAACTCGAGTCCTTTTAAGATTCGAGTCCTTTTAAGACTCGAGTCCTTTTTAAGACTCGACTGCTTGACTCTAGACTTGGAGACTTTCGAGCACACTGAGTCTTGCATAATTGAGTCGAGTCTTAAAAATTACGACTCGAGGACACGAATCCTTTGCAACACTAGATGTACATGCCGCTAAAGATGTATCGTCGAAATGACAAAGGAATATTGGCAACGTTTTTAACATTCCACGTATCCAAATTGTTCTAATCCTTTACGAGAAATGATCATAATTTCTCATAACTCACGTGCCATACAGCTGAATAATAGAATGTCTCAAATACCTGCATATCATCTTCCTTCTGTTCATATCACATGACTAAGTGTCGCCCACCTGTATTGAGGGGGGCGATCAAATGCCGCAAATCGAATAGTGCGTCGGGTTCCGTGCCGGTTATTACTGGTGCGGGACAATATGCATGACCCAGTGGCGCGGCGGCGTACGATACGTTTAATATTCAAGAGTCGCGCGTCCGCGGCGCACGCCTCGCTGTAATAAAAGCACGCTCCGACGCTTAACGAGCCCGACCGATGAGCTCCTTCGTATTTCAAACAAGGCGACCCCGCACGTGACCGCAACCAGCCAAGAACTTAATTTGTGCAGTAACAAGAAGATTGTGAATTATTGGTCGCGTTAATGCTCCCTGTTTGAACACGAACACCTCGATGTCGGCGCCGTGATACCGCTCCTCGTTACACCAAAACTTACCCCAGAGTTTCTGCAAAACATCCTTATAAATGAACTCCCCTTGATTACTATGCACCGTACCAACAAATTTAATTTCGTCAGCTAAAATTATTTCAATGATAAGAAAATCTTCGAGGCTAGAAAACTCCGAAACTCCAAGTCTGCAGAAAACACATTACGCTGAAACTTTTTAAATAGATGCCTAATTATCTAATCAGATTCTTTCTCACAAATTATTTCCAGTAAAGAATATCTTCGTTTAAAAATTCACTTTCCATTTTGTCCCCACAATGGAGGACGAAGTTTGAACAATTTAAACGTGACCAAAATTCAGAACAATTTCTTTCTATTGGAATACGCATAGAAATATATTTTCAGAATGGTTGTATTTCAGAAAGAAGAACTATTCTGAAGTACAAGTAAGTACGGAATACTATTAAGTGAAGAGTTAAATATATGCCCCGCTGGCAGTTCCGAACTCAAACTTCCCGGGGTTCAAAGAAAGTTATCAGCAATCGAGGGCCCATTGATTGCGCACAAAGAGCCTTTCGTCTTGCGACATTCGAGTTCGATTTTCCGCTCACAATGCGGGCGCCGATTTTCGTCTTGCATTCTGGATTATACTACCACGGTCCATTCGGTTTGCGACCATATTGTTCGACCCTCGCTCGGTAGCTTTGTCGCACTTCTGTGAGAGCAACAATTGCACAGTTTTTTGTAATACATGACGCATTTATCAGGCTCTGGACAACAATTTCTGTGAATTAATACATTGCTAGGATTCATAAAGCTTTAGGGTGCGTCCAGTTTGGCACGCAGCCAAGTTGGTTGCACAATACACGATAAATACCTACTACTGCGACTACTCTTAATTACTTCACTCACATTAAGTAGCATATAGCTGCTGTAACGAAGGCCGATATGGCTTGTTTAAAAATAAATACTTCTACACATACAAACTAAAATAACCGACTCGTAAAGTGTTGCATAAAATACAAATAGCTTTCTGTAATTTGGATAAGCGCTAAATGAAAATTCCTCAAAATCGTGTAAACGTAAATTCGCTAGACCAGTATAAAGCCGGACGCATGGAACTGCAAGGATAATTAACCATCACGTTTTTTTCCTTTTTGGACTTTAAAACATCAAACGAGACTTTTTTGTTCGCTGTTCGCTTTGGTCTGCGGACGATCGTCGGTAATCCGAGGTGCAAAAGCGATAGAGAGGCCGTGCTCAGCGCATTGGAAAACAGTTATTCAATGTGCAACGTCTCTGTTTGCGCGATCAGCTCGGTGTACTCAGCTGAGTTGACCTCACTTGATATTGCTGTGCTCTGATTTACAAAGCCGACGATGTCATAAACGTAGCCATCTCCAAGTGTCATTGGTGAGTTATAGCGACGATTAGAGCTGTCGCGTGTTAATGTCGGATTAATGTTTGAAATGTTGCTAAACTACTTTTAGACTTCCTAAACATATTCGCTGTCACCGCTTCGTCATAATTTTGATTAATGTTATAATTAAAACAGAATAATTTTAAAATATTTGTCGCGTATGCCTGAAATATTTTGTTTTGAACGCATACTTTTGAGTGACCTTCGTTATCAACGATCTTTAAATGAAGTCCTATCTGTTGGTAAGAACTTTGACAGTTCCCTGAAGTTACACAAACAGGTTAAATAACTTTCACACAGACCTAAAAATTGTTTTAAAGCCCGGTTACACGCTCCCGTCAAAAAGCCAAAATCGACCAACAAATTCAATTAAAAGTTTTCTGCGAGTAACTCAAACCGACGAACATTAGATAAAGCTCGATTAATTATTACTCTGTTAATGGACAAAAGAACCTCTTTGCAGTGCCCGGCAAACAAGATTCCAACTGAACTAGACAAAAGCTTGAACGTAAACACCAATCGCTCATTGAAGCGGGTCGCGTAAACGCGAAGCTTGGAAAACTATGCCTCCTTTTTCCCCGTTTAGTTAGAATATATCTATCTTTATCGTTCTGTAAGGGGAAATGCGGGAGCAGCTATTTGTTTTTACAGTCGAGCGCCGACGAACAAATTAGGTGGACAAACTGTTGAAACGGTCGAGGTGTCTATATTCCACTCCGCGGAAATTCTTCTCTTAAAATCGTTCGGGAGAGAATGTCTCCACGATTGAACTCGAGCGAGGTAATAATTTTCTCTTCAGTTCCCATGGAGATGTTCCCTCGATCTGCGTGTTATTGGCGGATACTTAAAGGATTTTCAAGAACGAAAGCGATATCGTCTATATGAATTTTCTCTCTTTTCGACTCTTCAAGTTTATCTTTATTACTTGTTTATTTCCAGCTTACAGCTTATTGGTTTTTGTCAATATGCAGTATTATGCTCGTATCGGATATTATAAAATACAATAGGAAAAAGTTGGATATAAACGTTAAAAGGATTTATGACAAAAACATCCAAATCTCCATATCGACGAAGAAAGAAATTTACTGTGGGACCTGACCGATCTATATTTTGTGGAGACCTGGTAGTAATTTATCTGTCTGAATTTACTTAAGTAATTTAGGTTTTTGGAAAACACAAAGGGAATAAGTGGGTTTCGGCCGATGTTTGAGGGTATTTGAGACTAATTCATTACGCGTTTCAGGGAATAGGCAACGCGTAAAATGGAATAGCATTGGAACTGAGTAATAATCGAGCTGTATGTAAATTTATGTAGTACACTTCGGAAGAAATTGGAGCCATTAGGGATTCAGATTACTAAAACATTGGTCTGCGATCGAAGCCACGTTTCTAAACCACTCACGAACGAATGGGTAAAGTGGAGTTCATGTGAAACACGATATTGAGACTGGAAGTGAATGTTAAAAGTCTCCGGTTGGCTTTCGAAAAATGATAGAAGACTAAAATTATATTTCCATTTTGTTACAATGGTTTGGTATCTCTAAAGCGAATTCTATCTAAATCGATTTCACAGAAACCAATCCTCATAAAACTGTAATATCAAATTATCACAACAAAAAAATGCTCGTTAAGATTCCATCGAAACAAAACATTTATAAAATTGGAAATCTTTTCTTCAAACTTTTAAATTGGACTGCCCAATTGACGCCTCAACATCGAAATTACCCAATTATTTAAAGACACCCAATCTCTTTGACCACTGTCGGAGAAAGATACTACGGGAATGAAAAAACTCGCTTTGTTTTTCTTGAAGACGGGACGGGACGGCCGACGGAAAATACAAATAGTCTCCTACAATAATGTTTATGAGTGTCCTTTCATTAAATTTATTGTGACAGAGTTGAGAGTTGGCACTTCCGCAGATCATGCTTACCTAGATTAAAGTCCACAATCTGAAATGTATATCCAGAGTTTACGGTACTTTAAAGAAGAATAAAAAATATGTTCATTATTGTAGGTGTTTACAAAGCATTTGGTGCTAGATAATAGACAGATATTGACTATTTCAGACAGCTAACACGTGTGAATTAATAAGGCAAATGACACCAACGAAATACAGACAAACATTTGCGTACATTACCATTTGTAAATATTTTGGCCACGTTGTTCGGGGAAGTTGTAGCGTCGCGTAACTTTCGCGGACAAAAGTGAACGAACCGTCGTTGAACAAAAAGTAGTTACAGGTTTCAGGAAGCCGTAGCGGTGTTGTCTGCGAGGGCCGGCTGACTACGTATCACCCGACTTGTCACCCGATCGCTCCGGATACGAGGGGAAAACGATCGATGCATTTATCATGCTTACAAAATACGAAGCATTAAGTGTTTTGTCACTCGTCGAGGTTTTATGGGAGTTGTTTGCACAGAAGATAGAGAACTCTCTGTAGTTACATGTGATGGTATTAGTGACGTCGTGATTACAATGTACGGGTTTATGTTCAGTTTTATTGATCGTTCACAGAGCTTGAATGAGGCGACGGCTGTATTACTAGAACACCATATCATCAAATGGTGAATAAAAATAAGGATGAGTGCGTAGCTTAACAAGCCAAATGATCCATGAAGTCAATACTCAATGCTAAATTGATCAGTGTATCCGGTCGCAAAGCCTCGCCTCGTTCCGCTTTGGCTGGCATTAAAAATCGTCAGATAAAAGTTTATTATAAGCAATTGTTGAGTAAAAATAGACGATGGTGTCGGGCGGCAGACCCGACGGCGCCATCGCCCCGTCTGCCGCCACTGTTACCAGACGGACGCACTCCCGAGCTCCCGACGTCCCGGGCTCCCGGTAACCCCTCGAGATTACACACGAAACGACGTCAAACTCGATTGCGATTGTATGAGCGCACAAAAACTGAACAAAAGCAAACGAAAAGAAGACAGTTTCCGAAATAAAAATAGATGCTTTTATTAGGTATGTTTTACTTTGATGTGTGAACGATATTTGTGATAGATGGATATCGAAAATTCTCTGATACAATAAAACATGACAGGATATTTTTATGTATGTTGTCTATCCTCGGGCTAGATTTCCCAATAGAAAAAAAATCTGCTTTCCGCGAAGGGCTGGGCAGACGTGCATCTACATTACACACATGTAGGTGTAATATTGGGGAAGCCTATTGCCATCAACTAATCCAGACTCTGGGCTGCTTCTGAGAAATTCCAGATAGGAAAACCCAATAACGCTTTGCCCAACCTGGGAATCGAACACAGCAAAGAAAGCGCCATACTGTTGAGCATGAGGTCCCTCATCAACAGTATGGCGCTTGCGACCACTAGAACGCTAAGGCAGTAAGTACGAAAAAAAAAGTAATAGAATCAATACCCGATATGGCTAAAATTTTCATTTATTTTCCAATTTCCAATGCAACAAAAGACTTAATATGATAGAACGTTACACACATCGCACGCAATAGTCTGTAGTAAGTTAGAACGTACGAGAGATAGTGAACCGCATGAATGAATGCACCCACGCTACATGAGCAGAGGACCCTGTTTATAAACCAGCCCCTCGCTCTGCGGACCGCACTCACATCAAAGCGAAGTGGGAAATCAACACTAAGTTACCAAACAATGGGAACTGGACAGACAACAGTATTTATTTGGCGAATTCATTATGGAAAGGATTTACACAAAAAAGTTTGCAGTAACTACGTTGGTTTGTGTTGTGGTTATTGTCTCTGAGTTTGTAATGTTATTGAGAACTTGAGAGTCGGGGAAATGGGATGGAAATGGAAAATACAGATAATGTAAAAGCAAAATAAAGTCGTTACGGGTCATCAGAAGTACGAAAGTCTGACCAAGCGGTATCGTATTACCCAGTTACTGGGTTGTGGAAGTAAGATAGGCAGTCACTTCATGTAAAAATTCTGATTCTCAGCTGCATCCGGTAAGAGTGGAAGCCGACCTCAATATACTTGGGAAAAGGCTAGGCAGATGTTGATGATAAAAGCAAAATAAAGAAATTGGTGTACCGAAACAAAGAATTAAGAAGCTTTTAATTCACTCATAACAACCTACTGAAAATCGTAAATGTAAGTGTAAATGCATGTAGTGAAAGTTTATGACTTTTCCACTAATAGTTAAAAGTGTTATGTCTACAATATAATTAAATGCAATAAACATTACCGACATAAAATCTGCGGTACCAACCAACATGGTGCCACTCAAAAATAAATGTTTGCATCGATATTGTCAGTCATTCATTTTGACTCATACTCAGAAGAATGTCGTACGGATCATTTAGTTATTTTTGCCAGGTATAAAATTATACTACGGAATCTAAACATTGGTGCATCTGGAACACAGAAATGTCACATCGCTTCGATCCTGGTACTACCGCTGTTACTGAATTTATCTTAGTAGTTCGAATGTGCATTTCTCATGCAGCGCTGCATTAAATTAATCCAAGTTCTTCCGAGAAATTCTTCAAGCGTACTTATCTAATCTTCAGTATTACACATTACTAAGTATCCCTGCTTAGTGCATAGGATCTAAAAGACAAGATAATGTAACAATAAAACAAGCTATTTATAAAGCTGTCCGTTCAGGAAAGCGGCTGAAAGCGGTGAAGCGACATCTACTCTATTTGTCTCTGCTAACACAACCGCTGGCCACTTCTCTCGTCGCGTCGCCTCCTCCTAGTTTGCGTTAAGGATTTTATCGCTTTTTCTCTAGGGTTGTACTTTTACTTTGTTTTCCGTTGACGTTATGGTTTAGAAATATCAAAGCTTTGCTTCAACGATATTGAAGTTTGTGTATTCTTCATTACCGTATTTTATTTTACGACTTACAATTTTTTTACTCTTAAAAATACAAACGTTAAAAAGTAGTCAGAAGGTTTCATGAAATGTGAAAATATTTTGACGTTTCAATGGAGTTGACAAACGTAATAATCAATTATAATTTATACACAAACCCAATTCGGCGTTCGCAGAAAACGACTCGCAACTCTGTCCGGAAGTGACATGGCGCCGAATGGCCCGTAGTACTGCTTTTATAATATCGATTTCAATTTCGAAATTGTGTCTTTAACTCCGTGGAAATAAAGACTAAAATATAATGGTAGGTGAGAGCAATATAATCTTTCGATTCGATGCCGCCTTTGTTGCGAGGAAAATTTCCTTTTATTGTGTTAGCGAATGCTTATTGTATATCCGAACGTTTTCGCCTTTGTAACAGCTCCGGCGCCGCACCTCTTCGGTATTACTTTACAATTGTAAGATGACAAATAGCTAAAGCGAAACGATACATTAAGTCCTCTTCGAAAGGGGAATTTGGCGCGTTCTAGTTCTATTGTTAATTTACGAGAACCGTGAAAATGAAAGGTAGAAAGGGTCCGGATTACGGGTTCAATTGTCGCAGCGATCGGCTATAATTAATTATGTTTGCTGAATCTTTTTTCTGGTTACAATTAAACTTGACATATTATTTATAGTGAGAGAAGAGAATCGACTTACCTCTTCCTCAGTGGTGGCGGTGTTGACGGAGTCCATGCTTTGACAGAGCGCGAGCTCCATGTTCTTGTGTTGCGGCGAAGCGGGCCGGGGCGAGGGCTGCTGCGGCGGCACCAGCGCGCCTTGTGTCGCTCCTGCCGCCTGCTGCGCGCCTGCGCCGCCCGTAGCTGCAGGGCTTTGTGCCGCCTGCAGATTCTGCGCTGCCTGAAGGCTCTGCGCCGCTTGTAAGCTCTGCTGAGCTTGCAGATTCTGTTGTGCCTGCAGGTTCTGCAAGGACTGATGCGCCAGGTTCAACTGGTGCTGCTGCACGATGCTCTGCTGCACTATGCTCTGCTGCACTTTGATATGCTGGTGCACCGCGAGCTGGTGGATGGGGTGAAGAGACGAGGGGGGCGCGGGGTACGGGGGGGAGAGCCGCTGGCGCTTCACTTGCGCACTCTGCAGCGCTTCGTGCAGCCTCTTCACCGGAAGGGGGCTCTGGCCGAGGTTATCCACGGCTGTGGCTGGGCGGGCCGGCCGAGTCACGTGACTCTGGCGAGCACCGACAGTGGCAGCGACAGGTTAGGGACCGCGCGCGACGCGTCGCGGTATCGATGTCGACGTATCGACAACGGCGCAACACTACGCTCGTTGCGGTACGCGATATTAATTGACTTATCAATGAAGATAGTTAGAGGACAGCTATTTGAGAATGTTTTTATTTTAGCGCCGTAGCACTTTTATATTCATTCGTATAAGTTGATCCTCTGCTTGTAAACCACTCCTGAAAGCAAAAGAAAATATATTTTATGGAACTGTTCAAACCAACGAATTTGAAAACAATAAACACATAGGAATAGGCAGTGATGCAACGCACTCTAGATACACTTCTCCTTATATTTTCAGTGATGGCCCTAAGTCATATATTTTCCGAATTGTGAGCTCCAATTAGGGAGACAATCCTCTTATCGCACCGTTCTGATGAATCGATGAGTGCCATCGAATACGGTATTTGTATCACATACATCCTCATTACTTTTAAAGAGCTTATTTTTTGCTCCCAAATTACGTACTTATTCCTACACTTGGAGCAATAATGATGAGTAGGAGAGTAGGTACTTTAAAAAACATTGAAGCAGCTTACAAAGAACTTTCGCAGAGCTATGCAGGTCATTTCAATAAAATGAACACATGGTAATATTGTAAATAGTCGTAAAGGTGTATAGGGTAATTGGTTACGGCTTTGTTCGGCCATTTCTATAACAATAACGCTAATGAATGACTTTATAGACTTTTTAGTACTTCAAATAAAACGTTAGCCATTCTCATTACATCTGTTAGCAAGAAATCAAGAAAAAATATACCTAGATATAATTTTCCAAGATCAAAATAGTTTTTGAGTTAATTTATGTTTATGAGAACGAATAGTAAAATAGTTTTTTTGCCTCGTGTAGTTTCTTAAAAATTAGACATTCCCAGTTCAAGGAAACAGGTATTGGTTGGGATTTTTCCGCCACTTTTAGTAACGCAAACTAAAGCGTTTTTCGTGTATCAATTATGTATGTATGACATATTTTGTTCTACTCAGTAAAAAATCCACAAATATTAACTAACATTCAACATAATCACAACAAAATATTGCTGCTATACCGATTAAATCATTCTACACCTAATACATAACTGTATACGACACAATTTACTCTACATAAAATAGTTATTTTTATATGTCAAAGAGTGCCGATTGCAATTGTGTGGGTCGTAGTCAACCATTTAAACGGTTACTCATCGCAGGAAGCGTCTAGAAACTTCTAAACTATAGACTAGACTGATGATATCAGTACAGTAATTTACTTAGATGGCGCGCTACTGTTATGACTTAGGGTCGGTTCACATCTGACGGAAAATGCGTCGAGCGTATCATCGGTCGCGTCTATTCGGTCTAATAGTGTGTTTTCATATCTGACGGAAGATGCGTCGGGCGTAACTTGTACTTCTGTGATAAATCGTTTTGTATCAAACATTTTCAATGCAAAAAGCTTCGAAAGGTCTGTACACAAACGATCTCCGCTGATATTATGCCTAGTCTGAATGTATCAGTAAAAATACACGTGGCGGAACGTTGCCGCTCTTTACGTCGGCCGACAATGCGTTGACGGAAACGGAACAGACGCTGTACGCTCGACGCACTAACGCATCTTCAGTTTAGTGTGAAAGGTTGAATGTTTTCTCATATAATTGTCTGTTCTGGCGTTACGCGACCGATGATACGCGACGCATCTTCCGTCAGATGTGAACCAACCCTTATGAACAAGTACTATAAAGATGACTCTGTTCGAATCACTTGAAGGCTGGAATCGAATGCAGATCAAGAGACCAGAATAATATTAAGGTTCCTTAAAAAGAAATAAAAAACAAAAAACTAACAATCAAAATAAAAAATTAAAAAACCTATTAAAATGACTCCGCTAATGTCTATTGACTCAATGGCTGTCCTCAAAACAAAACGTAAACAGACGAAAAATCTAAAACATAATATCGTGTCCTTAACCAGCATTTGTTAAAACCGGACACAGTCTTAATATGTAACAATCACGTGTAAGACCATTACGTTGGCCAAGGTTGCTTTTTGCTCCAACTCCGTGACTAAGCCGAGCTGATATCTGAAGTAAAAAAGCGTACTTCACAAAAGCGATCATACGTCCAACTTCCAAATTACAATGATGTACGCACAAAGTAAGGCCATTCCGGACCGAGATTTTTTAATGTCCCCAGTTGCTACATTGATAATAACAAAGTTCCTCTCAAGTTGCGCCATCTCAAGAATAACTCGACTTTTTGTCCGACAAAAGTAACAAAGATTTGTACTGACGGTTTTCGTAACGTACCTTTTGACCATTTTGTCCTCACGACCGCAAAATTACTTAATTATGTTCCCCTAAACGTGTGAACTATCAATGTTATTTTGTAAACTAATTAGTTGCTGGACAAAGTAAATTGTCTGGGAAAAAACTGATGCATTAAAAAAGAATAAATCAAGCCTTTGAATTCACACAATTTGAGAAGAACCTTGTGAATGGAAGTGAACTTTATTCGAAAACATTAAAGAACTGTTTTAACAGTTATGTTCAAATTATATGTCCTTAATAAATATTTTGGACTAATTTGTACCCCATATTCGGCACACCTCGTAATTTTAATGACCTTATACAAACACTAGATCAAACAAGGCAAGGCGAAGACGACATAAAAGACAAAAGTGCATAAAGATAATATATACCTATTATATTCAAGAACACATAATATAAACGCCGGTTCGCGACTAAGGTTTATACGTGACTCATCTATTACCAGTCAATGAATATTTTTAAACCGTGCTAATTAGCTTTTGAAATGGCAAATAGATCTTATTTAAATACTCATCGTTTGAATACAAGCTTTTATCATTTAGTAAAGGGTTCTAGACAGACTTCAAAGTAATTTAGGAGATTCAATAACAGCATATTTCAAGTTTAAGATAAGTATCAAATTCAGAAGCTACTCGAAACTAAATACTGAGCAAATATTATTTCATTTGCTCTTAGCTCAATTTATTGGCAAACTAAACTATAAAACTATAAATCGTGTTCGACAATAGCTGATAGTAATAAAAGCAACAACAATAACAAGTTTTCGTTCGTTCGACAGCAGTTTTGTATTCTCAGTTTCTCAAACATTTCCTTTGACAATGAAGCAGTAGAGTCGGTAAAGTTTTCAAATATATTTAAAGCTTGTACATAATATTGAAACGTGAATTTTATCTTCATATCTGACCAGGACTAATCAGCCAACGTAAGGGTGGGTACCGAGCCTACTGACCGGTCGCATTTGTGTGTTGTGTAACTGTCGAAATTCAAGTTTGGGACACTGGAATGGTGCGTTCAGATTATGTATTGATCGAAGTTGCGGTCGCTTTTGTTTTGTTTTTTAGATTGACGTTTGATAAAAGGTAGTGAGTGACTTGGATCGAACAAATGCATAGTGGAAGACTGACGTTTCTTATCGAGAATTGGATCATCGCGTTACAAGTGTAGAAAGAGCAACGTTAGGCTCAACATACAACATAGCTGTAGAAAGAAATACTCCTACGAACGAACCTGTATCATTACTTTCATTAGGAATTCAAAATACGTATAGAATTTTTATATTTGGTTTAGATTTAGAATCATGTTTATTTAATTCGAGCTATTAGCTACATTACAAGCACACGCTAGGTCAGTGAGCACCTTAAAATAAACAGACAGTAATATTGGAAAAGTACATACGCGCAGAAAACTCCATCGCGCAATATTTCCTACTTCGCTGAATACTTTAATCCGTTCGTATATTTATGCTGCGGTGGTGTCAGTAAATAAGTCCCGGCCAACTCTTACAGTTTCCATTTGTTATAACTACTAAGTCCCGGCGAGATCCCGGACTTGAGCGGGACTTTGTACCTACGGGATGTAGAAGTTCGGAATAAGTGATAAGTAGATTGAATTGGACAAATCATAATGATATTTAGGTATCTATAAGAGTCGGATTAGGATTGGGTAATGCTGCCTAAAGTGTTATATAGCCAAATTGTCTTTAATATCTTACGGTATTTTATGCATTACTTTGTACGATATATTTGCATTATTGATATATTTGTATTGTATTGTACGATATATTTGTATTATTTTAAGTGATATGAAAAAAAAGAAAATGAGTATTCTACGTAGAACTTTCCCAACCTACCTACCTACCTACCTCATAGTACTTTACCTAGTACTATGAGACCCACCCATGCATTTCAATTACCTTCAGTCTCAATCTTTCATGTTTTCCGTAGGCAAATGATTTTCCCAAAACCTTGATTTTCCTCTTTTCACGAAATTATGAGATTCAACGTTCTAAGCAAACACAAAAGTTAGTTAAATTGTTATAATAATCGCAATAATCATTAACAGGCCTCATTAAAATCAGCTCAAATAATGAGCGATAACAATATTGTGCGGTAGGTAACACATATAGGAACGCGTAGTTCTACAGTGCGTCCTACTCCACTCTCGCCATTCAAGATACGTATCCCACCTATAAATTACATTTCGCGCGAGTATACAATGTCATCAATTTATTAATCGATGTTAAATACCGTGAATAAATTATTCGATCGGACGGTAACGTCATTATCGATAACGGAGTAAAATCAATAAGCGCGCTGCGAACTGAGTGCGTTAGTTAACTCGGTTCGTTCGCCGTAGTGATCAAATAAATACGCGATTTAACTTGCCGTGTTCCGCGGTTCTAATATTAAACCTTACACAAATCTCTTACTATATTTAGTGACGACGGAAGCCGTTGAAATTTCACGAATAATGTGATCACAGTACTTGTTAACCATACACTACGCCAATTACTGCTTATTAGATTAGTTGGCTGGAACTTTCATTATGTACTTAATCTTCGTTAAATAACTACCCTTACGCGCCTATCCCTAACCATAAAGTTAAATCCTGTGGTCAATGCGCAGTATTCATATTGCCTCAACAAACTCCTTTAATTTAATTTGAAAACTATGGGGTCGGGCACAAAGAAATAGTTGAGTTGGGCGGCCATTGCAAGGATCCTGAGGTGTAGTTGCGGCCCCAAGTTTGGAAAACTGACAAAAACAACTCGTATATTATGACACAGGTCGAAGGTAACTTCATTAAATTTTGGAAGACACGAAATTTTTTTACGCTGGAAGACACGAAATTTTTTTACCTACCAACTTCTTGAAGGACAGTTGAATATTATATGGAGGTTTTGGAGGAAAAGTATAAATATCTCAAGATCATATCTATGTCAGAAATACTTATGTTGCTGCGAATTTTAATAGATTTTGTGTCTAATATAGTTGTAGCAAAGATAACGAGGCCTTGCCCACTAACCTGACAGCTACCTAGTAGTTTACTACCCGGATGACGTAAAGTTCAAGATTTGAAACACTTATATTACACACATCAAGTTAATTTATTGGAGGTAAATGACTAAAATGACACAGTTTTCGTTAGATTAATAGTTGCATTGGGCGATTAAATTTAAAGTAATTTAAAATTGTCCGAGTTAGCAAAAAGACAAGTCTTATTTACGTAATATTAATTTTATGACCAATATTTTAGTGCAGAATTTGCATATTAATTATACCTAACATCGTCACCTAAAACATGCTACATGTGGAATCACAAATCGTTAAACAAAAGTGAAATGCAGATAGTAAAAATAACTGGTTCTCTCTAAAAGGTAGGAAGTACTCCATATTCATCAATCACAATTTGAGACGTAGTCGTACCTACACTTTTAAAAGGCCTACGGTATCTATAAATAGCGAAAACCTTACTGACGAACAATTGAATGCTATTCCATGAATGTGGCTAACAAAACAAGTCCTACCAATTAACAATGTCGGCTTAGCTACTGATGGAGCCATTCGCGTAATGCAATTTGGACAGGACACAGACCAAGCTATTTATGATGATTTGTAACTTTCCATCCGATTTTAAGCAATAATGTAATTAAAACATACCTACTAAACATTCTCTCCCACAATATCTTCGCAAAACGAATTTCGCCGAAAAACATTCATGCGAGGAACTTTCTCCACAATGGTGTCTAATTAGTTACATTTACAGTGGAAATTAGCGTCTCTTCGTACAAAATTCAGTCTAATTTCAAGAGAAATGAACTTTTGTTACACGCGGGCCCATATTCATAGTGAGCAGAGCGTCCCGCAAATTGAATCTAATTGCCGCAACGAAGTGTTGAATCAGACCGACGGCCCTGGCGCGATGGCGGAGCGGTGGCCTGAATTGCGCCTATTTACCCATTTAGGATCAGAAATTCTGAACACCCACAGACCACCTGTTTATGGAATGAAATTTTCACGAGACGGTGACATCAGCTGTCGCGCGATTGTCTTCATTAAGCGCCATCTGCCAGGACCGTGTTTGCGCTAGACTCGGCAGCTTGACTAAGGATGACTCAGGCACTCGGGCACAAGAACTAGAAGTGTAGCTATGAATGAAATATATGCTTTGATCGTTTCTTCTCTTCTTTCTGCAAGAGTAGTGGGCTGAAGTAGTAATGGTCGTGACATACTAGTAGGTCGTAGTTTCGACCCTAGATAGACGTTTTACTTTGTGTAGATTATTTTATGACCACTGTTTTTTTTTTTGGTGGGAAATCATCCAATGACGTCTCCCGCTCTGGGTGGTGCGGAAGGGCGAGTCAGACTTTTACTGACTAAAACCCACCTGTGTTCCTTCAGTTGCGCATATGCTAGGGCCACGGTACCTCTTTCGAACTGATCTCGCGACCCTGGCAGATCACCACTGCTCTCAAAATGATCAACGAATACGTTCTGAGGAAACGCCATGTCCAAAACATAAAAACTACCAACTGAACCCGTGGCATGGTGGATTATAGCCGCCTCCCTCTCATGGAGGAGACCTGAGGTCCAGTAGTGGGAGCATTATAGTCTATTGATGATTCTACAAGTAATATGGAAATCGTAAGCGTTCTTTACCTTAAGCTGTCAATAAAGTATTTGGAATTTCTTACTAAACAGATGCAAAGCAGTAACTGTTAATTTTATTGTTGTTTCTAACTAACGGCTCGATAATGGAAAGAAAATGTAATAAACTCAAAAGAATAGCACATAACAAATTATTGACTTTGACAATTAAAATAGCGAACTATCGTGTTTGGTTGTTTTAACTCAACACGGTGGGCCATCAATTCGATCGTTTAAAAGGTTTTCTACACGTTTTTCACTTCGCTTGAGATGCTGTTGCTCAGTAGAAACCACGTCATGCTACATTGAATTAATCACCTAAATAGATTTTATTACTGCAAATATTTACATTAGCTGTAAAGTGATGTCTGTAACCAGCGCTCCAGTTTTATTTCGAATCTGCGAACGAGGCGGTTGCTTCTTCTTTCTTTATTTTATTTTACGGTTTTTAAGAATCATCCAATATTATGTTGTGCTATGGTTTGAACTTAAATATTTCCATGACTACAACACTATCATTTGAAATTATGCGTACATAGTTTAGATTTTCATCAATAAAGTTAACGGAATAGAGAAAGACAATGTTTCCAGTCCAGGGATTTCTTTTGCAGGTAATCTCAAAGAGCATCGCATGTCCAGGCTCGTAATTCTGATGACAAATAGGGATATTGAAGCGACGATGTTTGTCAAAACTAGTCGGCATTGGAAATTGCTCGATATTTCCCAAATATCCATAATTCTATTCGTTTCATCCGACTGCTCAATTTCCACGCGTGTGGCGTAACTTGGACAGTAATTAGTATCACACGTATCACATCGCCCACCTGTGGATATCCATGTTTCCCTAATAAAATCCCATAAATATCCATTTTTATTGGTAACATTTTCGCTCGTCATTACGCGGTGGGTACTGCAGCCTGTTGTGAAAGAGGCCTCGTGACAAAGCAATATTTTTTATTGCAAATCAATGGTATCCGATCGCTTTCCGGAACTCACAAAACAAATTGCTAGTCGGCGAAAATCCTATCAAAGCTATTTGATACCTATGCGCCACGCGATGCGACGGTTTGATGTCACGTGCCAAGTATTCAGTTGTACCTTTGATTATTTTCTGAAATCATTTTTACAATTATATCCTTTCAAGCGGAAATAACTATTTCTAGTTCGCTTTCCTGACTACTTAGGTAAACCTTGGAATTCTTTGCGGATTTCGTTACCTATTAAGAAATACAAAACTTCCGATACATGATAATATTAACCATCGTTTCCTGTTTAGCTTACTTGAAACTGACACAAGAAGGTTTTAATATCCACGTTTCAAATAACAATGGTCTAAAATGGACGTAATAACTACCGAATGAATCGCAGACAAAGTACCTTCCTCGTTTTTCGACCATGAAGCGATCCGTACAGACATAATTGTTACTGACATTATATACCTGCAAAGGTTACAAAAGTGTGACTGAAACACATCAATCTTTATTTTGTGCGGCTATAATTAATTTAACAAGCGGCTATTAGCCGCCCTTATAGAGCATAGTCATGTCACGAAGTGACGCAACCACCACAATGGTAGACCTTGGTACGTCTACCACCATTCGGAATGGTCAGCGCAGTAATTATACCAACCAAATAATACTACAAAAATAGATTAAGAAGGAAAAAATTGTATTGGAAGCCATGCTCGTAGCTGATGTTGAAAAACTGTACAACATATAGGAACCTCTGATAAAAAATGTTAAATGATGATAAACAAGCCCGAGGCACAATTTGAATGAGTCATAAATAAGGCAGACGTAAGTATATATTTTCATCGTCCCCATATATTTGTTTTTAGAATAGAAATGCAAATATAGCATCTCTGAATGAACAGATGAATTTTGAAACATTGACTTTGACCCAAAATGTTCTGTTACTATATTTGAGGGCGCTGAAATTAATTCAATCAGTGTCAATGTTGCGAGCGCCTATTGCTAGTTATATTCCTCATACACGTTGCTTTCTATCATTTGTTTATCAATAAAAACACGTGTAAGCTCTGATTTGCAGTGTTATGTTATTGTTTGCTAACGAAAATATAGTTACAAGTATACAATTTTAATAAATTACCTTAGAGCGAGATAAAATTGTAAACGGAATCCTTTTCAAGATATAATGTTTTCAATAAAACCAATACTGAATGATCATTAAAATTAGACCACTAGTAGTAAAAATATATTGGATTAAAATAATAAAGGCAACATAAAACCCTGATAACGCGTTTCAGTGCGAGATGATTAGGAATTATCGAACATCCAAAAAGCACCATTTCCATCGAAGACAATTACAAATATAATGAATGGCAAACGAGAATAGAAACTGGATCAAATAAAATGGTACACAGCCAAAAAAGTATTTACCAGTTTAACTAGCCGTGAAAATGTACTTAATTTCAAATAACGAATAAGCAATTTGCGCACAAGCAACCTGCTTGTAGCTAACGTTGTAGACATAATATGATTACGATTGCATTACTTGAGAATATTTTTCCATGCCGATATGGGAACCTGAGAAAACAGTTTACATCCACTGTTTATTTTCTCACACAATTATGCGTGAACGGAAGAAAATAGGCTCAATGGCGACCTTTCACTCTGTTCTGCAGTCAACCACATAAGTTCTCTAGTATTTTACTGGGAGCTGCGCTGTATTCGTTGTTCTTATTAGATTTGGTCTAAATAGAACCATCAGTAAAAACTTTATCGATTTATTAAAAGTTTGAATCAGCCTATCCATCAAAGTTGTAACGCCAATGTAATTTGACTTCAATTCACGGCGGAGCAGCTTCCATTAACTCAATTAACCTCTCATTTCTTATGGTAGGGACTGTAATGGTCACGCCGCTATTTTAGAGGTCATTTTCATTTATCGGGATCAATTAGCTCAAGCACCGTTATACGTCACGGTGTAATATTCATCATTTCCTCGACACAATATATTGTAGAACAGTTGTAATAATTTCACGGTGAGTCCAAAAATGTTCTTAAAGTTTGTTGTGTGCTGTGATGTCAGTTTGTGTTTATAACGTCACTGTCTTCGAGAACATTATTCATGGGTGTACTACGTGTCTATCTAACAACGTTGACGGGTATTCGACCGTGGCGAGGGAGTTCGCTCGTCAGTCTTGCATTTGTGTGACCATCAACCGTGAAAAAAGTCATCCATTTACATCAACTTCATTCCACAAACGCTGTATTTGAATGCAAATAATTTGTTAAAGTTTTAACAAACTCTGCGCTGGTCGCTAACTTGTGTTATGCAAAATCTTTGTAACAAGAGCCATTGTTTGCGGCCATTGAAACTGATATTGCGAAAGAATGCTATCGACAGCAGTTACATCTCACATACAGTTCGGTAATTAGTCATTGTAGCCGATGTTTTGGCACGATTTAGCTATATTAATCGTAGTAACATTTGCCTCGACTTTGATACTCATAGAACCCAAATCAGGAAATATCTACAGATATTTTATCATTTTCCTCGTGGAATAAATCGATGTAGTTGCCATTAATATGATTATTATTAACCGTCAGACCAACAATAACCAGCGAATAATCACTTTCAAGATTATTATTGTTTGAGTTTTCTAGTTTCTTTTCTTCGTCACGCAATTGTGTTGCATTACGAACAAACTGACCATTCAATAAATCATTACACAAGTTGCTTTCTCTTCATTATGAAATATCAACAGCTTCTGATACAGTTTCTTTTTGGCTTTGCTCTTTTTACAATCATGCAATTAAAAGTACTAGTGGTAGCCCTGTGGTCCAAATTCAACCATGTTTCTTTTAATTCATTTAATGTACGTATTTTTAATGCATTATTATATAAATAATATTAGCTTTCTGTATCCATTCTCCATATAAACTTTAACTGAGCCAAATTTCATACTCTTTCGTCCGCGTTATTTTCGTGAAAAGGGCTACAAAGTTTTGGCTACAATTACGAATATATAGATACTTCGGCAAGGCTTAATATTTTTCTTTCCAAATGTTTTCTCATGGGAACAAACTTTTATTTTATCGTTGCATAGAATGTTTCAATTTATTTCGGTCAATTATCGACAGCATCAATTCCATTAGTCGTATGATAAATAACTGTTTCATATGTATTTCCTCATTGTTTGGATCCAGTACAATGCGTGGTTTCAGAAAGTGCTCCCGCTGTCGATACTTGGCAGTAATTTCTACGTTGCTATTGTTGTGAGCCTCGCTTTTGTGACTTTTGTGTATCACATAAATGACATGACTACGCGTGTTTCTCATTTCGAGTCCCTCTTTCCTTTTTGAGTTCCATATTATATTGTTCAGTCAATCATATTTAAGTTAAAAATTGTTACTTTTAATTTAGTGCCTGCTTCTTATTAGATTTTATTACAGATTATAGGATTTATTTAAAAAAAAATATCCTTACAAGAGTCTGATAAGTTTTAACTTCTCTGCTAGTAAAAGCAGTGGCAAACATTTACAGTCTGTTAACCTTATCTAAAGCGACGCAAACAATTAAAGGATCATAAATTCATATCGTGACTAATAAGAGTTGCGCGCTTTAACAAAACTTTGATAATATGCTCCACTATGTGTAAATTCACTTACAGAGTAACTGTATGTATATATTCTGCTAATAAACCAACAGCTTTTCCGAAAGCACCTCTGTGGGAAATATTATAAAAGTGAAATTAACAACGCGCCAACAAGTGCATCAAGTAATACGTTGCATCCGACTGCCTTTTTCAAATAAGAGTCTCCGTTACCTAGAAAACAATAGCACATCTCACAAGCACACACACTGCATTCGTCGGAAAACGCACATGCACAATTTTCCGAACACCGATTACGGACACTGCGTCGGTCGCGTCAGAGCAAAGAGCGGCACGTACAAACGTTGCCTCTGCGCGCGATAGACTGACGGCTCTCGGGCGGACTTGCGAGCGAGCGGGACGCGCGGCGGGCGTGCCAACACTCTGCGCGCGCATAACGCCTCTCTGTCCTACGCCCGCGGCTCCTATACGGTTGTCTCGCTCGCACACGCTCGAGCACACCTTTCAGATCCCGAGACAGGTGTTCCTATCCCTGTGTGCGTCCAGATATGGCTGGCTTCGCGTGTATGCGCGCTTCCTGCGGCGGCGGATCGTTTTTTATGCCCGGCAGAAATTATAAAAAGTAAATGGAGGGAAAATTAAATAAAACGTTTACAATGAAGCGTTTTCCTGTGCGCTTTCAATGATTCAGTGTGCGCTATTTTTCAGGGTGGATATCATCAGTGTACACAGACAGCGTGATTACGGGGCTTTTTACGGATGTTTGAGTGATGTAGGCGGGCGTAATTAGGCACGGGGCGGAAAGGTATATTGATTGCGGTGACGCGGCTTTGTGGAAAAATCGATATTTTTGTATTAAAGGTGGCACGCGATGTGTCCGGTCCGTGCGTCCGTGGATGAGTAAACCTTCGTATCGATCCAACGCCGACAACTTTCGACCCTAGTTTATGGCGCGCACTATAACTTGAGCCACACTTACCTATGAACGTTATCGAGAACGCTTTGGCTGAACGACCTCGTCTTTCATAAAATCTCGAACGACTTGAGCTTTAAAGCCAATATTTGGAATCCCGATAGAATCAAAACATAAAACTTTGGCAAGCCTCACCTTAAAGTAGACTTGAATCGGCACTATAACCGACCGAACACAAAACTCAATAAATTACAGCATGAAAAAGCTCTTAAAGAAAAACAAAATAATCTCGCTAGAATATATGAATATACGAAACTATCAGCTGTGGTTTAAACTACTATTTCAAAATCTACCAACAATCCAACTTCTACTATTTCATTCCCACAAACAATTTAAGACTAACCTTACTACTACAACTATGAATACCAACCTAGCTTATACCGAATTCGTAGGTACTCGAATCCTGATTCTAAATTTTTCATGAGCTGCGGTAAAACCACGAAAGGCAATAACATCTTGGGTTTAAACATCCCGGCAGTGTGTTACTATAGTTACTTCTTACTTCAGCCAATCGAACACCTCACTAACAATTTTCCCTCTCACTGAATTCTTATGACTTCATCCAGAAAGGTCAGTTTGACCACACTTCAACCTCAATGGAGAGATTAGGTCAACTTTGATGGACCCCTTGTATAACGATACAGGATAAAGTGAAGTGAAAATGAGTGGTTGTTTATGAGATATGCAGTTATAGGGCCTTTGTCGAAAATTGACTCTGTTTTATGATCCTTACCATTCCCATTCTTTAAGAAGCTCACTCTACTATAAACTGATGATCTTAACTAATCGCAATATTAAACTAATGAATCAATTAGTAGTCAGAGCTTTAAGTTATTTATAAGGATTCGGCTCGAAGGACCAGAAGTTTGTCAGTCCATTCCAAGGTTGCCTGGAAGAGATCGCAGAAAGTGATAAGGCCACCCATTGTATGTTTTGTAGTATTGGTCCTTATTCTTCTTTATTATGAAGAGGGATATTTCAAACTGAAAAAACTGCAAACTGTCATAACTTATTTTTTAATAAAACACAAAATTTGAAATCAATAAAATAATCTCTTAAAATTTATATTATGGCTGTTTGGATTGGAGTATCCAGGCAAAATTGAAAGTTCTGAGAATTCAAACACGTCATAATTATGACTGAGTATTTGCTCATTTACAAAAAAGTACTAACCCAACCTTATCATACGTTATAATGTGAGAATAAACCAACAGTATCAACTAATAAACATGAAACACAACACCACATTGCGGCCACAGTCGGCAAGTCAATCACACACCTCAGTGGTCCTTTTCCTTCCGCCGACCGTACAGGGCTCTATACAGAACCATTCGATGTCAACGGTTGGATTAGTAGCTACTCCGATGGTCCTCTTGTTTATCAATAGAACTACGAGGTCGTGTGATTCACTTGGGCGCTTATTACCCAAAATGGAGTCCTATATGCTCTTAGTGGAATGAGGTTAATCCATTAACTGTCTTTTGATAAGTTGTACCCATTTATAAAGGACCTTTATCTAGATTTACAGAACTTAGTTTCTGTGAATGGTAAAGGTTTACATCCAAGTTATTTTTAATTTCCGTAAGTGATGAGCCTGGCAAATGGTTTAACGCGTGCGTTGCGGTAACGGTAACTATTACAGCTGCAATCACTTATAGGTCAAGTTCACGTAAGATGGAAACTACAAGTTACTGCATTGCTAAATGGTTATTCAGATACGTTAGCCTTAAACACCAACATCCATAAAACTTGGAAACTAATATTAAAGTTAAGCTCTATCTACCACTAAATCACCTTAACTTACCTTAATAAAGAAATAAGAAGTTCAGAGAAACAAGATAGTCTTAAACTGACGGATATGGAGCAGAAAAATGGCAATTTACTCGTACAAATTAAATTACTGTATTTTTTACGTTTTCCGCGACTTATTTTTAAATCAATCATGCACAAACACCATTTTGAATTCATTCTCCCCAAATATATATTTTTAGCGGAATGAAATAAAATGGGTGTAAGTATATTATATTTTTCAGAATTTGCTTCGTTACCTCCAATTAATATTCATATAACATAATTTCGGCCAATTAGCACGGCTAATAATTTTATAGGACTGTGGAGCATCAATGGCTATTTAAAACATCGTTGATGATTTTGGTGAATGACTATACTTCAGCCAGTTCTAAAAGAACCCAGAATTGCTCAAAGATGATCATTATCTTGATGATTTTAATGATATACTGTTTGTTAGTGTTAGAAACCCCTTAAAAAGCCTAAATCCTTGTCAAATCACTCATAACAAATAATTCTGTATTTCCAAGATTGACCAAAACTATCTCTTGAAGATTACTGTGGAGATTATACCTATTTGGTACTTAAATGCAACTTTTACGAATACATCGAAAAATACATTGAAAAATACGAGACAAACATTGTTTTAAAAAACGTATAGATAAAAACATGGGTAACAGTCAGATGAGCTGACAAGCGAGAATGATAGAATAAAAAGAAGTACGCAGAAATCACACTACCTACAGTGTGATTTCTAGGAATAATTATTGAACTTCCTAACCCTTCTGCCTAACCCTTCTGGGAAACAAGGCGTGATGTTATGTTTTGTGTTATTATTGAACTTCTTCGACAAACTGAGGTTTAATTTACTCGGTCCCTGTAGTGTGAGGATGTGAACCGCTCACAGTAAGTTATATGTAGGTAACCTATAAGTTTACAAACATTGGCCTCGGTTTAACAAACAAAAAGTAAGTAATAGACTTTAGAAGTTTTTTTCCACGACATTCGTGGCTGAAGTAGCAAACGTAATAAATTATACTCTTTCAGAATAACATGCCGCGTTCCGTTGAGCATCGCCATTTTTATTAAAGAGCAAAAGAAGCAAAGGCTTCTCGAGCTTGGCGACTAATGTACTGAAGTAATAAGCGCGGTCTGGAATGAAAATTAAATACGTTAATTTATAATAGAATTGTGAACCGATTTGCGATCGCTTTATAGCTCTGGAATATTACTGAAAGATGATCATCAATATGAACCACCTTCTTAAAAATAAAATAGATTCAGTAGTCAATACTACTGAATCTATTTTAGTAACTTTTAAAATAAGTTTGTTTTTTTTATGAAAAATATATATTTTACAATCAATACCAACAACCGATCGAGCCAAAGAAAATTCAATCGTATTTAAAGACTCCATTTTTGCAATGCATATCGTAATGCTAGGGCAACACAATAATCTTAATAATACCACTTGGCGTTTAAAAAAAAAGTATAGGGCATTATATTATATGCTCTTAACTTAGTACTCTAGTTGGGGTGAATGAGGTCTTACATTAATTAGGTTATACGATATATATGTGATTTCAGCTACGCGAAGCAAAGATTATTGATTGTCGAATTAATTTGCCACATACAAAAACAAACCTATTCATTTAAAGGACATTAAACTACCATACCATACCAGTGGTGGCCTAGTGATAACGGTCGCGACTTACGAGTAGTAGATCGTGAGTTCGAACCCAAGCAGGCGCTTTACTTTTTGTAAATTATTTCATCACCACTGCTTTGAAAGCGGTGACGGAAAACACCGTAAGGAAACCAGCATGTCTTAGAACCAAAGAATCGAAGACATGTGACATCTACCAACCCGCACTGGGCCCGCGTGGTGGATTATGGCCCACACCCTCTCACTGAGAGGGTGTCCGAGCAGTGGGAACATTTATAGGCTGCTAATGAAACTACCATCATGTGAACATTGGTGGTCCAGTGATAACTGACTGATACGACTTACGAGTTGTAAGGTTGTGGGTCCGAACCTAGGCAGGCGCTTTACTTTTTGTAAATTATTTCATCACCACTGCTTTGAAAGCGGTGACGGAAAACACCGTAAAAAAAACCAGCATGTCTTAGAACCAAAGATTCAAAGACATGTGACATCTACCAACCCGCACTGGGCCCGCGTGGTGGGTTATGGCCCACACCCTCTCACTGGGACAATTATTCATACAACATTTATAGGCTGCTAATGAAACTACCATCATGAGAACATTGGTGGTCCAGTGATAACTGACTGATACGACTTACGAGTTGTAAGGTTGTGGGTCCGAACCTAGGCAGGCACTTTACTTTTTGTAAATTATTTCATCACCACTGCTTTGAAAGCGGTGACGGAAAACACCGTAAGGAAACCAGCATGTCTTAGAACCAAAGATTCAAAGACATGTGACATCTACCAACCCGCACTGGGCCCGCGTGGTGGGTTATGGCCCACACCCTCTCACTGGGACAATTATTCATACAACATTTATAGGCTGCTAATGAAACTACCATCATGAGAACATTGGTGGTCCAGTGATAACTGACTGATACGACTTACGAGTTGTAAGGTTGTGGGTCCGAACCTAGGCAGGCGCTTTACTTTTTGTAAATTATTTCATCACCACTGCTTTGAAAGCGGTGACGGAAAACACCGTAAGGAAACCAGCATGTCTTAGAACCAAAGATTCAAAGACATGTGACATCTACCAACCCGCACTGGGCCCGCGTGGTGGATTATGGCCCACACCCTCTCACTGGGACAATTATTCATACAACATTTATAGGCTGCTAATGAAACTACCATCATGAGAACATTGGTGGTCCAGTGATAACTGACTGATACGACTTACGAGTTGTAAGGTTGTGGGTCCGAACCTAGGCAGGCGCTTTACTTTTTGTAAATTATTTCATCACCACTGCTTTGAAAGCGGTGACGGAAAACACCGTAAGGAAACCAGCATGTCTTAGAACCAAAGATTCAAAGACATGTGACATCTACCAACCCGCACTGGGCCCGCGTGGTGGATTATGGCCCACACCCTCTCACTGGGACAATTATTCATACAACATTTATAGGCTGCTAATGAAACTACCATCATGAGAACATTGGTGGTCCAGTGATAACTGACTGATACGACTTACGAGTTGTAAGGTTGTGGGTCCGAACCTAGGCAGGCGCTTTACTTTTTGTAAATTATTTCATCACCACTGCTTTGAAAGCGGTGACGGAAAACACCGTAAGGAAACCAGCATGTCTTAGAACCAAAAATTCGAAGATATGTGACATCTACCAAACCGTGTTAAGCCCGCGTGGTAGAATACAGCTCACTCCCTTTCGAACAGGGGAGGCCTGTGTCCCAACAGTGGGAACATTATTTGCTGATTATGCTATGGTAAGCTGCCATCATCAATAGGATAATGTAATTGTGTTTTTGATTGAGGCATAGCTCGTCTCTCTGTCTTTCTAGCTACAGAAAAAAAAATCCTTTAAAAAAACTCTAAAAGGTCAGTATATTGTGATGACGCATTAGCAAACCCTATATCCTATCGAAGTATTAAATTTAAAACAAAAACCCTGAATGACGAAAATGATCTTAAATAAATAACTTAATTTACATATTCGTTTAGCCCTTCCCTCATGCTTAAGGGAAACCTTAAAGTTAACAAGATAACTTATCTAATATATTTTATTTTAACCCATATTATGTAACACGAATAATTTAGACAGACCCTTTAGTTCGAAGGAATCCAGGCGAGTATGAAAAATCTTTAAGTTCTAAATCATGCTCTAAAAAGATAGTCTTAGAAAATATTTTCTGACACTTCATTTTTTATGTTAAGTAAATAAAGATTTTACTTCAACTTCATTTTTATTTATGTAAATTCTTTTATATTTTGTGAATGTGAGAACGTTGTAGGTCTTGTAGAATGTAGATTTGTAGACCATTTTCTATTTTTAAAAGCACCTGGTAGGTACTTGTGGAAAGGTCACACAGCTACACTATCCTCCCATGCCTTATTAATATTGTAATTTGAAAACATTGTCAAAACCCTTTTTCTTTAAAGACTAACCGTAAAGTTTCTTGTGGGGTAAAACAAACTAAGAAACGACCAACTGGAATTTATGTGAAATAAAATATTTTGATTAACACAATATGAAAAACACATAATAATATTAATGATATGAAAGTTGAAGTGAAATACCCTCGTGTTCGCATCTAACGATCAATCAATGATGACAATCACTTCGCAGCCTAAAATAAAAACATTTATCGTGTTTTCTTGCAGGTAAAAAAACCGGCCAAGAGCGAGTCGGACTCGCTCACCGAGGGTTCCGTACAAACCTGTAGGTATTCTCGGTTTAAAATAGATGTTTTTTTTTTTAATTTTATATTTCATTTGATTGAATGTAAGGTAAATTGCCTTATACGATTTATGACGTTTTAAAAAAAAAACTCCTCGCTCGATCTCGTTCAAACCAATTTTCGATGGTAGTTTACATGGTACCTAATGTACATCATATATTTTTTTTAGTTTTATCATTCTCTTATTTTAGAAGTTACGGGGGGGGGGGGGGGACACACATTTTACCACTTTGGAAGCGTCTCTCGCGCAAACTATTCAGTTTAGAAAAAAATGATACTAGAAACCTCCATACCATTTTTGAAGACCTATTCATAGATACCCCAACGTATGGGTTTGATGAAAAAAAAATTTTGAGTTTCAGTTTTAAGTATTGGGAACCCCAAATTTTTTTAATTTTTTTTCTACATTAGTGTAAAAATCTTGATGTGGTTTACAGAATACATCTACTTACCAAGTTTCAACAGCGTAGCTTTTATAGTTTCGGAGAAAAGTGGCTGTGACATACGGACGGACAGACAGACAGACAGACAGACAGACAGACAGACAGACGGACAGACAGACAGACATGACGAATCTATAAGGGTTCCGTTTTTTGCCATTTGGCAACGGAACCCTAAAAAGAACATCTCTTCAAACTATTCAAATTAAATACTCTTTTTTTGGTTATGAGCATTACCTGCATATCCTTAGAATTCTCTACAGTTCTGACCTCGTTCGAATTCAAAAACAGCAACAGATTAAGGCTCCCGCAGACTCCGCACGACCCAAAGTACGAAGCGACTCTAACAGAAAAGCATCTATGAAAACTTCACGACAATTCATCTACTAGAATTGCGTGGGCACCTTAATCCTTCCGAATATAAACCAAAATTTATTTCCGACCAGTACAAAACCATTAGTGTTCCGATGTCGAACATTTTAATTAACAATATACAGTATTTATCAGTAAGGCTACGTTAACAGCGGTAGTATTTCACGGTCTTTGTCATCATAATAGTATTTCGTTGCGCCCAGATGTTGAAGCACTTAGCGGCCTGCGCCGGTTTTATTATGAATAGCAACGGAAGTACGGAACTAGTATTTTGCGGTTTCCCTGTGGAGGCAGACGCAAATTAATGCCCCAGCTTTCAGCTAGAAATTAATGTAATGCACCTAGGTTACGTAGCCAAATTGTTGGCATTCAGTAAATTTTGCAATGCGCAAACGGGATATGGCGAATTTTGTAATTGAATTTTTGATACGGCAGCACGATATCTGGCGTGATTTCGTTGTTATTTAATGTTTTACGTCGAAATAAACAGTATTTAACATTATTAGCGTCGTTTTTAGGGTTCCGTTGCCAAATGGCAAAAAACGGAACCCTTATAGATTCGTCATGTCTGTCTGTCTGTCCGTCTGTCCGTCCGTAAGTCAAAGCCACTTTTCTCCGAAACTATAAGAGCTATGCTGTTCAAACTTGGTAAGTAGATGTATTCTGTGAACGGCATTAAGATTTTCACACTAAAATAGAAAAAAAAAAACAATAAATTTTGGGGTTCCCCATACTTAGAACTGAAACTCAATTTTTTTTTTTTCTAACCCATACGTGTGGGGTATTTATGAATAGGTCTTCAAAAATGGTATTGAGGTTTCTAGCATCATTTTTTTCTAAACTGAATAGTTTGCGCGAGAGACACTTCCAAAGTGGTAAAATGTGTGCCCCCCCCGTAACTTCTAAAATAAGAGAATAATAAATCTGAAAAAAATATATGATGTACATAACCATGTAAACTTCCACTGAAAATTGGTTTGAACGAGATCCAGTAAGAAGTTTTTTTAATACGTCATAAATCGTAAACCGCAATTTATCTTTCATTGAATCAACTCAAATATAAAAATTAAAAAAAAAAAACATTTAATTTCATAAACATAAACCTTATGCATAAACCGAGGATACCTACAGGTTTGTACGGAACCCTCGGTGCGCGAGTTCGACTCGCACTTGGCCGGTTTTGTGTATTTGGTCCTTACATTCACATAATATTTTGTCTTTAAAACCTGAGTACTGGTCAAAAGACTACTCTCTACGTATTCTTAAGAGGGTATTTCTAACCGAGTTTTCACTGTTAACGATTTAGCATTTTAGATGCCAAATCCTAATAAATAATAGCAGATATGATGCGACTTATTTCTTCACTTTCTTAGCCTCCTAGGATGGATCTAAGAGATCGAAACTCCCTTGATACTAACAAATACGGCCTATTATGATTTAGAACTATCATTTTATTGTATACTTGATTCTGCCCGCGACAGCGTCCGCGGCAAATTTTTGCTCCCCTGACCCTTCCCTTCGCATTGAATTGCTTGCTAGTTTTTGTCCATTTTTAGGGTTCCGTTGCCAAATGGCAAAAAACGGAACCCTTATAGATTCGTCATGTCTGTCTGTCTGTCCGTCTGTCTGTCTGTCTGTCTGTCCGTCCGTATGTCACAGCCACTTTTCTCCGAAACTATAAGAGCTATGCTGTTGAAACTTGGTAAGTAGATGTATTCTGTGAACCGCATTAAGATTTTTACACTAAAATAGAAATAGTCAGTAAATTTTGGGGTTCCCCATACTTAGAACTGAAACTCAAAAAAAATTTTTTCATCAAACCCATACGTGTGGGGTATCTATGAATAGGTCTTCAATGCTATTGAAGTTTCTAATATCATTTTTTTCTAAATTGAATAGTTTGCGCGACAGACACTTCCAAAGTGGTAAAATGTGTCTGTAACTTCTAAAATAAGAGAAATATATGATATACATAACCATATAAACTTCCACCGAAAATTGGTTTGAACGAGATCCAGTAAGAAGTTTTTTTTTTTAACACGTCATAAATCGTAAACCGCAATTTACCTTTAATTCAATCAACTCAAATATAAAAATTAAAAAAAAAAAACATTTAATTTCATAAACGTAAACCTTATGCATAAACCGAGGATACCTACAGGTTTGTACGGAACCCTCGGTGCGCGAGTCCGACTCGCACTTGGCCGGTTTTTTATTCGTTGCTGCTCCGCTCCTTTTGATTGTAGCGTGATGTTATATAAGCTATAGCCTTCCTCAATAAATAGGCTACCCAACACAAAAATAATTTTCCAATTCGGACCACTAGTTCCTGAGATTACCGCGTTCAAACAAACTCTTCAGCTTTATAACAATATTCGACTGGCCTGTTAGTCTAGTGGTTAGTGACCCTGACTGCTAAGACTGAGGTCGTGGGTTCGATTCCCACCCAGGACAAATCTTTGTGTGATGAGCACAATCATTTGTTCTGTGTCTGGGTGTAATTTATCAATAATATGTATGTATTTAGAAATATATAAGTATGTTTATGAGTTGTCTGGTTACCATAGTACAGGCTCTGCCTAGTTTGGGATCAGATAACGTTGTGTTGGTTGTCCTAAGATATTATTATTATAATATTAGTATAGATTCTTTTCAGCTCGCGACTTCGCTTGCGTGAAAGTACTACTTTCGTTTTTGCTTAGCTTCGTTTCTGACTTTTTTTCTTTTTGATCGGCTCCTAACGGACCTGGCGTGATGTTAATAGCCTATAGCCTTCTTAAAGAATTAAGATACCAAATACATAAATATTTTTTCTAATCCAACTGGGAGTTGCAGAGATAAGCGCGTTGAAACAAACAAACAAAATCTTCAGTTTTATTAATAGTAAAGGTAAACTAGCATCTGCTAGTGAAGTCCACATGAAAGTCTATTAAACCATCAAATATATCCTATGACATACGGCAATAATGTACCTTTTTGTTGGTAGAAGAATTTTTGGATCAGTACTTCCAGATGTACTTTTCACAAACAAATAAACAATTTTATCTCTTCATAAGTAACTACTTATTTATTTTGTTTCAATGATAATATTAAATTACGTCATCATAATCCGCCTATATTGTCCCCACAGTGGGACACAGGCCTCCTCTAGGTGAGAGCGAGTGGGCCGTAATCTACCACGCGGGCTCAGTGCTAGTTGCGAGATGTCACATGCCTTCAAATTTTTGGTTTTAGGACATGCCGGTTTCGTCACGATGTTTTCCTTCACCGTTTTGAGAGCAGTGGTGACGAAATTATTTAAACAAACTAAAGCGCCTAGCGGAGTCCGAACTCACGGCCTACAACTCTGAAGTCGGGACCACTGGGCCACCAGTGCTCACATTAAATTACGTACGTGAAACAAAAGAAGTATGCAAGGATCGTATGCTATAGTTCTGGCTCCCTCCATGGAAAAAAACCTGAGTATATAAGGTGTATCTATTCATACACGACATATTTTAAGAGGTACACCTGTAGGTGGTAAAGAAGCTACAGCAACGAAAAAAAATTTTTTCAAAATTATTTTTTTTTTCAAAATTTAATATTTATGAATTATTTGACGCACATAAGAAATACTGGCTCCTTCTTATTTTTTACGGCCCGAGACACCGCGGCCATGCTCGTGCCGTCCGGTCACCGCCCTCGCAGCATGCCCTCGGGCCATTCATAGAATTTGGAGTACAGGTTTTATGCAAAACGTCTCAAGCAGTTTTAAAATTATAATAATTACGAAAATTCAAAAACACGTAGATAAATTTTTTTTTGCTTTTATAGCTTCTTTACCACCTACAGGTGTACCTCTTAAAATATTTCGTGTATGAATAGATACACCTTATATATGTATGTGTGTGTGTATAAATAATATTCGTTTAGATAGTTTGAGCTAAAGCAATACATTTAACATAAAACTGTCATGTTTCCCTACTTCTACATGTGTTGTATCTGAAACCATCTGTAGCTACACTTAAAGAGATTAAAACGCTTATCGTGTGAGCTTCTTGCTCGTTTTTCATTCTCTTATTTAAGGGCTTTTACTTTTCCTTGCGTTTATGTGATGTACTCTACTAAGAGATTAAATTTAAGGCCTCCGCTCTACATGGAGCGCTATGCTGGAGCATACGTAGAGCAGAGTATGTTATATATAATTCAGCGCGTGTAGCATGACCACCGTAGAAATGGGCTTATCGACAAAAGAATAGACAAAATTACAGATTGTAGAAAGATGAAAGACAGATTAAAGATTGTAGAAAGATTTGTATCGTTTTATGCTGGCGTAGCATGACAATTCTATCTCTATTCTACCAAGAATAGACAAAGTTCTTTCTATGGTGGTCATGCTAGGCGTGCTGGCCATTTTCTGCAAACTTCATGATGGGGTTAGTAAAGCTTTTTAATTGTATTAAATTTACCATACTTTATAATACTGTTTAACATGTTACCTTGTTTAATAAAGAATTGAAGGTGGAAATTCTTACTGTTACTATTCTTAATTTGCGCGTGCACCTACAATATATTAACGGCAGTTTGGGATTCTGGTTTTATAGTTTGTTCTCAGTATTAGATGTATTTGTTGATATAAAAATACCCTGAGACTCCAGATTTTTTTTTCGAATTTTACTACATCCCATTGATATTTATTTACTATAACGTGAACCAAAAACTTTGAACCACATTTACGAAAATTACTCGGATGGATGTGTATGAAATTTGGTCGTCACAGTTAAAGTTTATACGGAAAAGCAGTGCAGAAAGCTATTTTTTTTCATAGTCCAATGGGACGGTAATCCGACACGACCAGAGAGATCAGGCGCAGGAGCAACCCAACTTAACATGCTTTTAGAGGCACGGGGGGGAGGTATCACACCGCCAACATCCAAACTCCGGGCTGTTACTTAGAAATTCTCAATTGGAAAAAACCCAGTAACATAAGCCATAACCCATATATAATAAGGCATAAAGAAACACAAGGTCTAATATCGACCGCAGGGCAACCACTAGTTATTAACATCGGAGTATTAACTCAAAACAAACCATTGGCACCTTTATAGATAAAACTGAAAATACAAACAATATAAATCATCACACTTTGACAGCACCAAAATTAATAGAAACAAAAGTGACATTCGATAGAGATGCCAATACTATATATTATAAAATGTGGTAAAACAATTGAAAACCAAAGCGAGCTTTAATGAACTTGTTAAAATATGCCGTCACCAAAAACAACGTGTCCTAGACATAATGCGGCTACGCTTAGTGTATGGTGACCATAACGTTAATTACCTAGACACCGTCTCACCTGTATACGCTAAACATCCTGTAAAATTAGCTGTGATTAAATTTTAAGAGCTGGAGTAACAGGTTGGCTCATAAATGTCCATTCTGTGCCGCACTACGCAGGTAAACCCATAATCACTACAGTTAGCGGTTTCGTGATTGCAGCATCATGTTATTTGCCTACAAGTTGGTGCTACATACTAGCATCATCCTCCTGGGTCTCAGGAATAAAGATTATCATGCCACAACATCACGTCTTGTTTTCCCGAAGGGTTGGGCAGAAGTATACATGTATATAGCTCTCGCCAGTTATGTCCCTTGAAATAGGGGTCAAGCCTGTTGCCACCAATTGGGCATAACTGCAGGCTGCTACTGAGAAATTCCAACATAGAGATATCACTCTGCCCGGCCTAAGAGTCGATGCCAGGACCTGACCATGTTTAATAGTACCGATTGCGACCAATAGACAAACGAGGCAGTCCGTACAAATGTAAATTTTTCACTTCATGTGTATTTTTCAAGTGTATCTTTGATATCTTTGAAGCCGATGAAAGAGAATAACCTGAGGAAACCTGGACATTTGTATCAGAAAGATGTGGTGAAATTAAAGGGGTTTTTTTTGTGTATGGGAAATCATCAAATGACGTCTCCCAATCTGGGCGAAGTGAGAGGGCGTGTCAGACTTTTACTGACTAAACCCACCTGTGTTCCTTCAGTTGTCCATATGCCAGGGCCGCGGTATGTCTTTCAAACAAATCTCACAACCTTGGCAGTCACGCGACCATGACAGAAAATAAAGGGTGAGGTACAGACCATCAAACTGAACAACTTTTCCATGGGATCAAAATAACCAGCCGTCTCAAACGAGGGTCGAGTAGGCATTGAACTTTTGTATGACCCACACATATAGAAGTCTTACGATTCTCTTCAGTCCTGAACTATTTAAAATAAGTAATGCCTACGTTTGATACGTAGGCATTGCTTATTTTAAATAGTTCAGGACACCAATGCCTATTCTCTGATCGAAGCCAACATGGGAGAATAAACCTGTGTTGACAGAATTGACTTTACCTAGAACTACACGACCAAACTAACAATGAAATAGAGTGTATTTGTATTTAAACTAGGCTAGGCAAACATTCCCACATTTCTCACTACTGTGAACTGTCACTCCTTGAAGCCTGGATCCATGAGACTTGCGAGAATACCGAACAGTAGCACTCGGCGGTTACTAGGTAACCTATATTCCAACAAGTTATATGATATCAAAGCTTAGCATAGAAATAACCAAATTAAACACCAATAATGTTCTAACAGAAGCAGTGGTGGCCCAGATGTAACGGTCTCGATTTACGAGTTCTAAGTTGTAGGTGAGACGTACTCCAGCTAGGTGTACCGACGACCTAAAGAAAATGGCTGGGGCAGACTCAATCTCTGACTCGGAAAGCGGAGAACAGGAAGTTGAGGCGTAACATGGGAGAAGCCTATGTCCAACAGTGGAGTGTTAGGCTGAGTCGATTGATTGAGAGCGTAGGCTTGAACACTTTTTTTATTTTCGAACATTTCGCGACCCTGGCAGGATCGGTCCCAGCGGACCCCTTTAGTTTAAGGTATGAAACCTGGCAGGTGCTTTACATTGTGTAAATTATTTCGCCACCACTACTGTAAAAAACAATGAAGAAAACCATTGTGAAGAAACCGACATGTCGTAGAACCGGACATTCGAAAGCATGTGACATCTACGGAACTGCCAACGTACTGCTGGGCCCGCGTAGAGCACCACGTCCCGCGCCGCGTACCGGCCTCTGAATGCCTACGTCCTTGTATCCAGCAGTGGAAACTTGAAGAAGCTGTGTTTCTTTTAAGTAGGTACATCTTAGAGAAATCGGTCGAATCCCTCTCACAGAGCGAAGGCCTAAATTCCTGTGTCAAGCAGCAGGATTGTTATAAGCTGATTTTACCAATATTCTAATTAAAGAATTACAATCTTAAAGAAAACACTCGTCGTTTTAAGTACATCGTAGATACATTTTATTGGTAAAATGATATGGTCTAAATTTCCGAGTTTTCTTTTTTCATTTTCTATATTTAAAGAGTTCAAGGATAAAGACAAAATTCTTAACATTTTCCTTTTGTAATCATTTTCCTGGTAAAGAAAACAGTGTTAGAAAAAACTACAGCATGAATATTCTTGAGGAAGTTTATCTTGTTCCAGATTTGGAAATTGAACAAAAACAAGATACTGGTTTATTTTGTATCTTTTTTACAACGCTTCTTCGAACGATTTTATTTTACCATAACAACAGACAGACAGCAATGGCAAATTAAACATGCCTATTAAACAAAAAATAATAAGGACTTGCTAGTGATCTATGATTTCAGGAGTTATCAAATTATTAATGGACACTATTACAAGGCTTTTTTCTAACCGTGTTTCTTTTTATTACTTTTTCCTTTTATAATTTTTCTCCTTTGTCGATGTTATTGCACAAGTTTTTAGTAGTATTTCCACCCGAGAGAGTAAGAGCACTGGCTCTAGTAACACAGGTTAACCACCTAGCACAAGTTTCAGGTACTTCACAAAATTTGTAACCATTTTCATACGTCAGAAAAATTTAAAAAGGTAAAAATAATGGATAGCGTTTCCGATTTTGTTGTAAGAGGCGAATAAGGAACTAACTAGGGGATGGGCAGCAGCGTTCTCTATGCATTTGACCACCTTACTGCGATCGCCAACCCGCCTGCTAAGCGTGGCCATTATGGCAAAAAAATGTGCGAGGTTCATATCCAGCAGTGGGTGTTTTGCAGCTGATACGATGATGATGATAAAGAATAGTTGCAGAAGATGACCTTCACCGCTTGTGAACTAAATATTTCAACAGTATTAATGTAAAAAAATTAAACGTTACGAAAAAAAAGAAACAGCTTTGACAATAAATGAATAAATTTACACCCCGCGCACATTTTACACACAACTTTCCTGCGTATGCATATTAACATTAACGTTGTAATAAACATTATGCATAATTCAGTGGGTAAAATAAAAATCTCATCCTCAAAATGGGGTCGGATGAATGGACCTCCTACATTTCATCCGGAGAATTTCACAGCAGCTAATACACAGGGAAACGGTCGCAACTCGCGTCGAGTATAGCAACAATTTTAATAAATAATCACACTCGTCGGTGCCCCGGCGGATAAACAGATCCAGCTTAATTCGTTACTAATATATCCACTTAGGGAGGAGTCAATTTGAATTTTTAAAGGGTTTTTTCCGCGTTTTCAACCGACGAAAAAAAACGGAGGAGGTTCTCAATTCGACGCGTATTTTTTTTTTTTTTTTTTTTTATGTATGATCACGCATAACTTTTTACATAGTGGTCCGATTGTGACAATTCTTCTTCTACTGGAAAGGGTATACACCCAAGGTGGTCCCATATAAATTTGGAAAACAAAATCGAACCCTAAGGGTTGGAAAACAGGGGATGATTGATTGTTCACTCACTGATTGTAACGTATAAACACGTATAACTTGTTACATAGTGGTCCGATTGTGACAATTCTTCTTTTATTGGAAAGGGTATACTCCCAAGGTGGTCTCATATAAATTTGGAAAACAAAATCGAACCCTAAGGGTTGGAAAACAGGGGATGATTGATTGTTCACTCACTGACACTCACAACTTTTTACATAGTGGTCCGATTGTGACAATTCTTCTTCTATTGGAAAGGGTTTACTTCCAAGGTGGTCTCATATAAATTTGGAATACAAAATCGAACCCTAAGGGTTGGAAAACAGGGAATGATTGATTGTTCACTCACTGACACTCACAACTTTTTACATAGTGGTCTGATTGTGACAATTCTTCTTCTATTGGAAAGGGTATACTCCCAAGGTGGTCCCATATAAATTTGGAAAACAAAATCGAACCCTAAGGGTTGGAAAACAGGGGATGATTGATTGTTCACTCACTGATTGTAACGTATAAACACGCATAACTTTGTACAGAGTAGTCCGATTTTGATAATTCTTTTATTGTTGGATAGGGTATACCTTGCCAAGTATTATTAGTACATTAAAGCCACAAAAAATCATAAAATAAAAACTTTTTAACAAAAAATTAAACCGCCGAAAAACTGAAAAGCATAAAATAATAAACCTTAAAATTTTGAGTCGGCGCTGAAAAATCAATGAACAAGAAACACTCAAAGCGCCGACTCATAATTTTAAGGTTTATTATTTTATGCTTTTCAGTTTTTCGGCGGTTTAATTTTTTTTTTTAAAGTTTTGGATTTCATTGTTGGTACATAAGTATGACCCGTGTGCCGGACGTAAAGAATACAACCATTCCAATTCTAGGGACTTACTAAAGAATGGGCAGCAGCGTTCTCTATGCACTTTACTACCATGCTGCGATCGCCAACCCGCCTGGCAGGCGTGGCAGTTATGGCAAACTATCCAAATTGGGTGAGACTTATATCTAGCAACGGTCGTTTTTCGGATGAAATGATGATGATGATGACATTAGTAAAGAATCGTAATCATCATTCAGTAGAAAGAAGTTCACTGCTGCCTCTTGGCAGCCATGAAGCTGCCAAATGACCAAAACACAGAACGCCACCTGCTACGATAACATACTCCTTCTGTCTCATTTATTTATTTATTTATTTATTTATTTAATACTTCAAGCACATTAATGTACAGAGGCGGACTTAATGCCATAGGCATTTTCTACCAGTCAACCTTTGGGTGGTGCAGAGACATGCGTGGTAGGTGCAATGATTAAGAGGATATGTAAATATGAACGCTTAACATATTTAAATTATTAACATAAAATATATGCCTAACTATATATAAACATAAATACATAAATAAATATACATACATAATTGAATTAATTAAAACAAACGAGACAAACAATGACGAAATATTACCGTTGTGATGATACTGCCAACTTCTTGCGAATATGCTCGCGAACTTTAAATTTGAAGGTCAATCGGTTGGATGCCATCCTGATTTCCTGGGGGAGCGCATTCCACAGAGAGACACACTGGACAAAGAAGGAAGAGTGAATGAAGTCTGTGCGATGAGTGGGACACTGAAGAAGACGATTATGCGATGAGCGTAGATTTTTATTGTGGTTCATACTTCAGTTACACGCACGCCGGTTGCGAATACTACGCATCTGACCTTTTTCAAAGAACATCTATACTCATAATAAAACTGTAGAGACGTCAATTCTGTACATTGAAAATACATGCAAAATTAATATTGGAGGATGAATGGTGATCTGTGACTGATGCCGAAAATGCAATCAGTAAATTTTTTGTCTGTCTGTCTGTATGTGCACGCTTGGGTCAAAAACTACTGAAGGGATGTTAATCAAACTTGGTACGATTGTAGTCCATATTCCTCGGCAGGTTATAGGTTATATAACATAACGCTAAAATACATAGGAGCCGAGCAGTGATGATAAATTTGAAGCAAGTCGGATGAAAATGCGCTTTCGGGCTCTTTTCCTCGCAAAATTAACCTGGATTAATTTTGCGAGGATAAGCGTTTTAGTATAGATGTTCTTTGGCTACTTTTTATCCCGGTAGTACGTTCACGCGGGATATTTTCCGACTACCACGCGGGCGAAGCCGCTGGCAAAAGCTAGTCACCAATAAGTTCGCATTTTGGCATTTCCAGTGACATCTGCCGTATAGATACCTATATAATCGCCTTTTAAACCACACTGTTACCTCATTTGGGGAACTTACCAGCAGTGGACATCGATATATTTCGGCTGAAATGGCGATGATTCAAGTTATTCCTCAGCCTATCATTCACAGTCACACCACATATTCTTCCTAAGGAACGCATTTGCACAGCATTTATTCTACTTTCATGCTTCTATTGCCACACCCAACATTCACTTCCATACATAAGTATAGGCACCAGCACACCATTGTTAACTCATCATATAACTAGCACAATTATTAACTTATTTATAATCAAGAAAAAGAGTCTACGGTCTCCATTCAAAAACTGTATTCCCCAACCAAAACCTTTATTTCTATACATAATACATAATTCAACCCCTACAATTGCTTTCATAAACTAAAGACGTTTTTAAAATACGAGAAAAGTTGCTCAATCTCTGACTTTTGCGAAGTCGAAATGAAACAATTCCAAAACACACATTTTAAAACTTTTTAAACCCTGAAAGTTGAGCAATAAATTATTTCAAATTTTTCTAAGGCATCATTATCTACACTAATATTATAAAGAGGAAAGATTTGATTGTTTGCAAAGGATAAAGTCAAAAACTACTTAACCGATTTTAAAAATTCTTCCAGCTATGCACAGCTTAATTGTTCCAGAATAACATGAGCTATAAATTTCTCGCGGACGAAGTCGCGGGTGAAGTGCTAGTAAAGAATATAAAATAGTACATTTGATCCGCAAAATTTACTACATAGAGTTACCGGTCAAATACTCTTAGGCTCTATGTTAAGATGAGCAAAAAGGAAATTGAATAAGATCTAATAGATTTGTCAAAAGAAAGTTCTAACTGCTTGTCCAAACTAAGCAATTTGTCAACAGAACTTCACCCTTATTTCAACCACTTTTAATCAGTCATCGTTTTACTGCAGCGAGGTATCACAGCATGAACATCAACATCCAACATACGCTATGAATATGACAAAATTGAGTATGTGTGTGTGTAGTCAATCCTTAAAAAAAGCTAAGGTCACCTTCACGTTCGAATACTAAAACTTGTGATCAAAAAACAGGACGTCGTGCATAACATAGATACGACCCAAATTAGTCCTCACAATTTTTGGGCACGTTGATACACCAAAAAGGTACAACGGACAATTGGCCACTCCTAATATGCTGAAGCTAATTGCAGTAAGATACCGTCCTTTTGCTAATTCGATATGTGTTACACGGGGCGCGGCTTCCAACCAATGTGCTCAGGGTACAAATGCGTCCAAACCCCAACTAAAATTCAACCCAGTCAACAACGGCTTAAAGACGAATTCTGAACGTGCCGCTTAAAATTTAGGCTGTTCCTACTACGGCGCGCTTTAATGGAAATTGTGAGCCGTGCCCGTGTCGTTACGCGCTGCAAATGTACATAATGTGTCGTCAAAAGGGTGAAATATACTTTAGTAGGCTGTGATTTCGTTCGTAGCAAGCCGAGGCTTACCGGCTTTTAAAAGTTTCTCGAATGTGATCCCCGTTAGACGGGCGACGTTCACGCCCGAATAGGGACACAGCTGTTTGGAAATTCAAATTATTTTAGACAGTTATACGAATGTTATGATTTAGTCAAATCCCAAATTAGTCCCTATTTTCAAATGGTAAAAGCCGGAGCTCTATCAAATAAAATTGCACTTGAGCAGGAAATCTTTTAAACTGCACAGTGTAAAAAATATTTATCTCCTGTCACTTTTAGTTTCAAATTCATCCATATTATTTCTTTGGTAAAACGGGATTTTAAAGAAGTTACTTTTCGGATGGAAACAAGAACAGAAGGAATTTGTACTTACCCATAGTAACTCTAATAAACTGATGAATTATATTGGAGAACCGATATTACTTTTAAAACTATAATTAAATATGTAAAACAATGTATGTAATCAAATTAACCTTTCAAAATCGTTACATAGGTACCTAATTAAGTTTATTTGTTGAAGTCCATACCAAAACAATTAATAAATTCTTTGAATTTATGATTCGACCTCGCTATTTATCAAGCATTTGTATCTTTCAGCTTAAAGGCAATTAGTACACGCTCATTTGTTTGGGTAGCGCCATTTTATTTCACGCAAATATCAATAATTCCAAACACAATGAATAGGTAACTATCGCTATTATTTGAAATGTGTAACACTTTCTGAATCGCTCTGTTTGTTTAATTGTTTTGAGTTATGTAGAAAAGTAACTGATTTTCTTTTCATACAAATTATATCATCGTCTATTGTATTAAATGAAATGTTTTGATAATTGATTACACGTTACAGCGTTATTGAGTCACCAACAGATTTAAAATTGTATGCTTACACGACTTTTAAATTACATTCAACGTTTTGTTTTTCATTTTCCTGCCTAGCCGACTCCGAAACAATTAAATTCCCAATTCTACTAGTCCAGACCCTACACAATATTCTTATCTCGAGCGAAAAAAAAAAGTGATACTCAAAATATGACGCTTTTATTAAATTCTTCTTGCGTTTATTAAGTTGGGGAGAAAAAATGCTCCAAGTTGCTGGGAGAGTCTACGAGTAAAAAAAAAGTTTCGCGTTTCTTGACTGAGGAATTTTATTAATGTTGGCTACACTGTTTCTTGGGGAAACATTATTTTAACACCCATTACAAGGCTGTGCTTGTTTCAAAATAATTCTTGTTTTGTTAATCAACTGGGGGAAATGTGCAGAATTGATTCGATTAACGCATTCGTTAAAATATGTTTTTGCAACAAGATATCAATCTGCTAACATCCAGATTGATATCTGATACTTTGGTAACTATCGTGAGCTTAGAGAAGTAGAACAAAACTGTTTTTAGGGTTCCGTTGCCAAATGGCAAAAAACGGAACCCTTACAGATTCGTCATGTCTGTCTGTCTGTCTGTCGGTCTGTCTGTCTGTCTGTCTGTCTGTCTGTCTGTCTGTCCGTATATGTCACAGCCACTTTTCTCCGAAACTATAAGAGATATGTTGTTGAAACTTGGTAAGTAGATGTATTCTGTATACCGCATTAAGATTTTTACACAACAATAGAAAAAAAAACAATAAATTTTGGGGTTCCCCATACATAGAACTGAAACTCAAAAATACGTGTAGAGTATCTATGAATAGGTCTTCAAAAATGGTATTGAGGTTTCTAACATCATTTCTTTCTAAACTGAATAGTTTGCGCGAGAGACACTTCCAAAGTGGTAAAATGTGTCCCCCCCCCCCCCCCCCCGTAACTTCTAAAGTAAGATAATGATAAAACTAAAAAAAATATATGATGTACATAACCATGTAAACTTCCAACGAAAATTGGTTTGAACGAAATCCAGTAAGTAGTTTTTTTTTAATACGTCATAAATCGTAAATCGCAATTTACCTTCCATTCAATCAACTCAAATATAAAAAAAAAACATTTAATTTCATAAACATAAACCTTACGCATAAACCGAGGATACCTACAGGTTTGTACGGAACCCTCGGTGCGCGAGTCCGACTCGCACTTGGCCGGTTTTTATTATGTTACAAAAGTAAATAGTCTGCTTACTACGAAAAGATAAAGAAAATTAAAGAAGCTTAGTATCATGACATAACATCATTCCTGTATTTCCCTAATAGTTAGACAGAGGGGTAAAAGAAGTAAATCTGAAGATGTGCCTGTAGCATCATCTATAGTAATATTTACCTCATCAGCACCTACTAACAAAGTGTCTATTTATTTCCACGCGGTCGAAGATGCGGTTAAAGTTCGTCGCTTTGAAGTCTGAAGTCACAAAGTGCGAATAAAAACGTAATATTTCTATTTAAACTACTCTTTTGCTGCTTACTTAACCGTAACCTAATTTTGCAAAGTAACGGTAGTAATATGAGTAGCATTAGGCTGTGTTCAGACTGGCAAGGGGCAGTATACTTTATTTAGACTTGACTAGAGTCTTACTAAGACTGATTGGACCGCGCCTATCGCAGTGACATCAGCTCAAGTAGTGAAATTGACATAAATTCTGTCTTTAGAGGCCTGAAGACAAGGTCAAAAGTGGGTTATTTTTAAGACAGTCATGTAGATAACAGAAATTCGTTCCTCCTAAGCAAACTGGATATAACTACATAAAACAAGACAGGTATAAATGCTCCTAGACCAATCGGAAAGTATCTTTGCTGAAGATTAAGATAAATTATGCATTTAATTAAAAAATAACAGTAAATTTTCAGGCAGACAATAGCAAACGGGTAGCGTAATTAAATTCAGACTTCGGCGTTCACTCGTCAAGCAGACACTAGCCTACTTGTACGATAAGCCACTACATGCATCCCAAACGAGTTTAAAACATTGTTTTATTCATTAAATCGATTAAATATGACACAGACAGAATTGTGTTTTAAATACGTTAAGGATTAAATGCATTTTGTGAATTAACAGTGCAAGTTAGCCAAAAGGTGTGTCAATCCCGGACGCGATCTCGAGTTGTCGGCACCGCACATCTACACGCGCCCTTACTCTAGAATCTAGCGAATAAGTAGGGTGGTTTGAGTCTAGGCTATATCCTGCGCATAAAAGTCGCAACATTGTGAACTAGTTTTCTTTTTACAGTAACACTGTAAAAATACCCAACGCGACTGCAAATTGCAATGCTGTTCTTCAAAATAATATGTTATTTTTTTTTGGATCCGCGTTTTTGGATCCGCGCTGATCCCGAAATGAAAGAATCACAAAAAATCAAGGTTGATATCCTACGATGCGTTATTTTAGTTTATTTAATGAGGATTTCGATAGATGAATTATCATAAAGCTGCGAAATGGGGTACAATTTTTGTGTCGCCAATTTTGACTTCGTGATTTTATTTTAATACATATTTTAAACATTACGGACTTTTGATGTTTTACAAACAATCTTTCGAAATAAACCTAGCTTAGCCTGTATTTCAATTTTCTTGATAAAACATTTATTTGACACTGAACAGCTTAGAAAACATTTATTTCATACTGAATAGCTTAGAATTTTCCAGGATATCTGCCATTCGTTAGTAAAGGTATCCAATGTAGGTCAGATGTTTTCGCGACGGATAAATTCTAATTTGCCGTTTATAAAAATCCATTTTATCTATTTTTATACAACGTAAACTTGTAATTAAATTCTTAGAAAAACGCAAGCAGAAAATATTTTTACAGATACAAGACTGCAAGTAAAAGCAAACTGCAGTACAATGGCGGAGGAAAAACTATTTCTACTTTCTTCGCTCTACCGTTCACCGGGAGTTTTCTAGACTTCAGACTTTGTTAGTTCGTAACAGCCTATTAATATCCGAGCTTAAGAAAAAAGCCACTCGTTAAAGTTATTAACGCAACTATGAGCTTCGCTTTTCTTTCGATTTTGCTTAACGAGTCGAAATTACCAACTGAATTTGAGAAATAATAATTTATCTATACTTACTAAGTGCCATTCCATAAGAATAGCACCTTGTTTTTCAGGTTGGGAATTCATCAAATGACTTCTCCCGCTCTGGGCGGAGCGGAAGCCCTTCCGCTCCGCCCAGAGCGGGAGACTGTATCAGACGGGCGCCAGTATCAGACTTTTACTGACTAAAACCCACCCGTGTTCCATCAGTTGCCCATGTGCCAGGGTCACGGTATCTCTTTCGAACAATCACGCGACCCCGGCAGGCATCGGTCCTAGTAGACCCCTTCACAAGAATAGCACCTTACCATTTCTTCCCGTGGCTGTTATAGAAGGCGACTAAAGGACTTAGGTACTAGAGAATACGCAGCAGCGTTCTCTATGCATTCTACCACCATACTGCGATCGCCAACCGGCCTGCCAAGCATGGCGATTATAGACATTTCTCCTTTTGGGGGAGGCCTATATCTAACAGTGGACGTCTTATAGCTGATCTGATGATGAGGATGAACTTCTTAGTTGGATCGATTGTCACTTACTTCATGTTATTGATAAATGTTACAAAATAGAAAATGTAAATAACTGTATCAGTGCCTTCACTCAAAGAGAAATATTCATACTCGACGCCGTATGACAACTGTATCTTTTAATCGGGAATTATTTAATTAATATTGCACAAGAGAAACTGATTGGGATCGTCCAATTATATGTTATGGAAAAAAAAAATAATTGAGTAATTTATTCTTTTTAAAAAGTGAATAAACAAAAAAACTAAAAGCATCCTACAATTATTTTCATTTAATATTTTTGCGGTTTTCGTTACTGTATATCCGTCTTTACTTTCAGGTTAATTAATCTGTGAAATACAATATTCTGTAAATAGTATTTGCAATGTTTTTTTAAGAACGTTTTGTTTGCTTGTTTGAATTTTCTATGTAATTCTACGACCGGTTTTCATTTTGCATGAATCCATATTTAAAAGACTATTATTTATTCACATTAACTGAGAATTTTGAAGCATAATGGCACAATAAATTATAATTGTATGGGTACACGGTGTCCACTCCTACCTACCGTAGAAGTAGATGCCCTAGGAGGACATATAGTGACCATATTGGTGATATTGTTTAGAAAGGTCAGATGCGTAGTACTTACAACCGGCGTGCGTGTATAACCAGATATATAAGCGTAAACGCGGCAAAAGAAGTATGTAAGGATTGTAGCAGGTGGCGTTCGATTGTTTCTGCGTACCCTCATGGGAAGAAGGCTGACTTTGTGTATTTATAGGTACCTAAAGATCAGACTGACTGACTCACTTCTTCCGGGCACATCTTCCGGGCTTTGTCCCTCAAGGTCGCAAACTTAATATTAAGTACATAATCTTGGGAATCCATTCAGCAAGGGTTTTTGCAAAAATCACCCAAAAGAAAGGGGGAAAGGGGTTGTAGGGCTGAATATTCTGAAATATGCGTGGAAAATATTTAGCATGTATGTAACAGACAGGTGTGGTCATATTTAAGCAAATAGACCATCAAAATGAACAACTTTGTACGTGAGATCAACATCGTAATCGCAAAAAAATAGAAAGAAAAAGAATTTTCGTTAAACACGACAAAAAAATTTAAAAACCTGGGGGAAAACATGCGTCACATCCACGCAAAACGGCCATCGCTCAGCATTATGCTGAAAATATCAACTTTCCCATACAAAACTTCAATTCATACTCGACCCAAATATATGGGTCAGCTGATTTCATTCTCCGTAATTCTTACGTTGTGGGTCCCCATGGAGAAACTTGTTCAGTTTGCTAGTTTGTCTTTGTACCATAACCCTTACATAATTATTACGACATATTTCTGCTATACGTTTTGTACACTCACTAGCTATTGTCCGCGACTTCGTCTGCGATCCAGAATGAAAAGTATGTCCTTACAAAGGTCATAGTCTATTTAAGTGATCCCTACACTTAGTGATATGATAACGGGGTGATTCTATTGGGATGATGAAAGAAAACCGACTGCGTGAATATTATTGTTTAAAACTTATTTACTGAAATATTATCTTACCTATTATTTGTAATAGTCGAATTAGTCAGTAAAGTAATGTACGGTTTCATTCAGTCTATCTGTGTCCCAAGATCTATCCAAATCCGTTCAGCCGTTTTAGCATGAAAACTTACTTTCGCATTTAAAGTATATTAGTTACGACTCGTACCCAAAGACTGGCAGTATTGCCACGTTGAATGGCAATGCTAATTCTTTGGCCAAAGAATGAACCAGCCCTCTGGCAGCTCAGGTCACGTGAAATGTCGACCAGTCGAAGAGATATTTCCTTGCTAGTCTTCTGGGTACGTTTCCAGAAGTGAGTGATGCGGACGAGTACTTCGACGCCAAAGTGTCCTTTTGTTTTTGTATTTATTTGTATTGTTAGTCATTTATTGAATTAAATAAATATGTTAGGAATACACACATAATTCAATACAGTATCATTGTATGTAACTCAGCCGTGTAGTAGAAACATTTAAACATAACCAAGCTGGGTAAACTGGTAACAAACACAAACCTGGTAATGTTCCAAAAAGCCTATTAAGGTTAGGCGGGCCGGTATTCCGGTGCGATATGATAAATGTCAAAAAAAAACCAAGCCGCATTGCGGGGTTAAGGCTACAATTTGCCAACGCAACTACGTTACAAGATATTAATGACTCTACAAATTACATTAAAAATGCTATTTAACTAATGACCGCTTCGTCGGTGTTCTGGTCACAAGCGCTACTGAGGTCTGCTACATGAGGTCTTAGGTTCAAGTTCCAGGTCGGGCAAAGTGGTATAAGGTTATGTATCTGGATTTATTTCAGTAGCAGTGGGTCTGAATTTAAGGCCGATGGCAATAGGCTTGAGATCGTGGGTCTATCATGAAACTTAAAAATGATATACTGTCTCTGCGTCTTCGGGAACACAGGACATGGTGTTATGATGCTATACAGTTTATGTATATTAATATAAGAAGGTAAAGTTGGTTTGTGTGTTAATTTGTCCACCAGTCGATTTTAAAAATCTTTTTAAATTTGAGAACCTTTTTCTTGAGGAAGGCTATCTAAAATATGATATGGCACTAAAGAGACGAGTAACGCTAAGAGGAAATAAAGTAACATCGCGGACGGGCGATGCAATTCAGTAGCATATGTTTTATATAGAAACTAGCTGACCGTACAGACGTTATCCTGTTTGCTAGAACTCGATAGCAGCGCCACCTACCGGGTCCAACAGTGAAACTAAACCATCCAGGGTGCCACCCAAATGCATACAAAAAAAATAATTCAAATCGGTCCAGCCGTTTAGGAGGAGTTCAGTGACATACACACGTACAGTAGAATCCATACTATACTAATATTATAAATGGGAAAGTGTGAATGTCTGTTTGTCCGTCTTTCACCGCAAAACAGAGCGACGAATTAACGTGATTTTTTAAGTGGAGATAGTTGAAGGGATGGAGAGTGACGTAGGCTACTTTTTGTCTCTCCCCCACCCCCACCCCCACTCCCCTAAAATGGGGGTGGAACTACCGGTTCGAATTGAAAAAATATTTTTGAGACGGGTACCCTATTTATTGAGGAAGGCTATAGGCTATATAACATCACGCTACGATCAAGAGGAGCGGCGCAGCAACAAAAAATGGACGAAAACTGGCAGGCTGCGATGCGACGGGAAGGGTCAGGGGAGCAAATATTTGAAGCGGACGAAGTCGCGGGCAGAAGCTTGTTATATAATATAAAGACAAGAAATTTCACGTGGAGAAGGTCCTAGGTAGAAGATATTGTGATGTATTTTTTTCGCTGTTATCCTAGTACTGACGTAGATATCGTTTATTATTGCCTAAGTGCTTAGATAAGCAAGCAAAGTAAATACTTTCTCTAGTGAGTTTAGAAACTATTTCAAAGTATGAAGTAAGTATCTAGCAATAGTGGGCAGGATATCCAGAATGTTAATCCGTCCTAGTCTACCAATATTAGGTCGAAAACTGCATTTGCCCATATGGTACATTTTCAAAGCCATTTGACCATGGATTATATTGCAATCATCACCATCATTTCAGCCGTAATAAGACCACTGCTGGTCATAGGCGCCCCCCAATTTGGGAAGAATTGCTATAAACGCCACGGCTGGCAGGCGAGTTGACGATCGCAGTATGGTGGTAAAATGCATAAAGAACGCTGCTGCCCATTTTCAAGTAAGTCCTTTAATCGCTTTTTACGACACCCACGGGAAGAAATGGGATGGTGTTATTATTTACGTCCGGCACCAAACGGAATATACTTAAGTATAACTAGTACCTAGGAGTAGTGGACAGGATATACAAATCTCTCCATGTCTATCAATATTAGGTGAAAAGTTCATTAGCCTATTTGGTTTATTTTCAAAGCTTATGAAGAATCAAATGCCTATGAAAATTAAAGAATCTATGGTGATTCTAATGCCATCATAGATGATGAAAAGCTAACTAAATTAATTCCCTTTCTTTCATCCATTTTTTTACGTTTAAATCCCCTGTTTTTTTTTTACTGTTTAATTTAGTGACACAATTTCAAAACATAGGTGTGTACGTCATTTTACTCTTAGAAAACTAGCCTATCATTGATATACCAGGCAACATTCGTTACATTACTGTTATAATATTTCCAATTCTCCTAAATCGAACTACAATATTGTCACCACATACATCATACAAGTACGTTTGTATTCTGTTACCGGTGGATTATTGACGTAAAACGTGTCATAATACGATTATGCTCTTTGGTTATTAGTTTCGGGTTTTAGTGTGTTTCCTAATGAGATTAGATCGGCCTAAATATAAATAATAAGTTGCTGCCTGCGGATTCTATCGAAACCGAGGGAAACCACGTCATGGTCCTAGATAAAAAGCCTATTTCCGTTCTGTTTTCATTAAAATTGGTTTAGGTGTAAAATAAAACAAATTTACGAACAGACGAATTTAAAATATTATATTGGGACATACCAGCAGAATCATGTTGTAAGGGATGCTTTTATGAAATATAAAAGGATATTTGGTAATAACTTAGCTTCGATAACTGATTACCTATTGCAAATCCCCCGGGTGTCGCTCAAAACCAATGCTAGACTCTGTAGCTAGCATAGAGTCGTAGTATTGTGCTTAGCGAGAGCGACGCTTTGCGTGGATGTGACATATTTTTAACTTGATCTTTATTTTTGTTCATGTTTTTTTCTCTGCGTCATGTTTACCGCAAATAACGAATATTAAAAAAAAATCTGTCCCGTTTAAATTAAAACAAATCGTAGCCAACAAACCAAATGATAATAAAGTTAAAACACGTAACGGAGAAAAACCGATAAAATCCAAGATCAAACGAATTCACTTGTAAATAAAATAAATATCATAAACCCATAAACCATAACCCATTTAAAAGGCGAAAAGTACAGTCACTTTGAACGTTATGTTTATCTATAAGGGGTTGTTATAGTAACGGCTTATCCTATTGATCCGAAACCTACACTATCAGATATATATCGCAGAGCGTCCAGATTATAACAGATAACATCCACGCAAAAGTTGAGGGGCGTCTATAATAACATTATCAGTCAATAGATAAATTGGGTATATCGCATCAATAAGGATAAAACGTTCAAGTAAATAGAGGAAATATTATAAATAAAAGCTTGCCTAAAGGCTTAAGGTAAACTTATACTGAATGATGACAATCAAAGCGGTGGTCATTGATGTATACGTAATTTTCCAGATAGAACTTACGATAGAAAACTATGACGGTGACGACAATTCTATACCGCACGTTCTGTCAATGATAGCGTAGTCAATGAGACGTCTTCCGTCAGGCCTCCTCTCTTCGAGAAGGAGTGGGCTATTCTCCGCCACGCAAGCCACACACACACACACACACACACCACACTCACATCCCTTCGAATTTTTGGTTCTAGTATATGCCGGTTTCGTTTCGATGTTTTCCTTCAATGTTTTGAGAGAAGTAGTTATAATACAGAGTAAAGCACTTGCAAACCCAGAATTCGAAGACATGTGCCACATTGGCCCACGATTACGGCCCGCTCCCTCTCGAAAGAGAAGAAGCCTGTGTCCCAGCAGTGGGAACAATATAGGCTGATTATGTAAAGCACCTGCCTATGTTTGAACCCACGACCTACAAACTCGTAAGTCGCAGCATAACAGTGGTCTTTGATTTATACCAAATTTTCCACATAGAACATGCGGTACAAAACTGTGGGGCGGTCACAATTTTCTATCCGTGACAGCGTTGTCAAGGAGACGTATTCTTTCAAATTAGAATTTGCACTTTATTTGCATTACATTAAGAACGTCAGTTTGAAATGATGACGTCTCCAAGACTTCACTATAATATTGAAGGCCTCACAGTTTTTCTTTTAGCTGCAACAAAGAATTCAACACCAAAAGTGACAGAAGAAGACAGGGAGCGATATTCGTAGCTTGATCGTCCAGAAGAAAACGAGATTCATTCAAATAACTTGCGGAATCATCAGGCCAAACTGTCAGTAGACTAGCTATGAATATCATGGACTAGCTTCTGCCCGCGACTTCGTCCGCGTCATATTTTTGCTCCCCTGACCCTTCCCGTCGCATCGAATTGCCTGCCAGTTTTCGTCCATTTTTCGTTGCGACTCCACTCCTTTTGATTGTAGTGTGATTGTTGCATGTTATATAACCTATAGCCTTCCTCAATAAATAAGCTACCCAACACAAAATTGTTTCAATTCGGACCCGTAGTTCCCAAGATTACCGCGTTCAACCAAATAAACAAACTCTTCAGCTTTATAATATTAAGTAGGTATAGATATACAATACGCGGTGTCGTAATGTAACGTAGTAGAAGCAAGCTCAATTTATTGAATGAATTACCTAAGATTTTTCCTAGCGAGACAGCGGCGACGGTGAATAGACAACGGGTGGATTAAGCAGATGTCTATTAAGATAAACTCAATGCCCGAAAAATCTATCTAGCTTCAATATAAAAACACTGTTCTTATCAGTGGCGCAGGTAGGTAACTAATAAGCCGATTCCTGTCGGCTTCCCTTACGAAATTATGACAGTCAGTAGTTCTCAGCAGTGTTTAATAATCACACTGAATGTATTTAATCTTACACCATAAAATTAAAGTATTACAAAACCGCAACCTACATAAAAAAATATTTGGCTTTATATTCCAACGAAAACAAAACATTTAAGTGCGCGCGAATTTCGCGCGGCACCGCGCGTGAACATTTTTCTGTAGTATAACACGCTGACAACGCCGGGTTATGAAGTACATCAATTTCTATACAAAATCATCTAGTCATGACGTCACTTCAGGTCATGTGACACGCATTTTTTAGAGGCCTTGGGAAGCCAACAATACGTTGGGTTATTCGAACGAACTGAGTAGCAATATCGTCTTTTCGTTGAATTTCGTAAGTGTTCGTGCCCTTCCCCCGCCCCCTTGAGCCCCCGCTCGACGCGACAGTACTTATGTCATTTTAAATGTTTGTTTGACCATTGACGTAAATAGAATTATAACCTTAAAACAAACCTTTTATTTTGTTGATACTTGTGGTTAATTAGCATGTATTTCGTTGTATTCATATAAGTTATTAGTACTACACGAATAACTTATATGAATACATACTAGTGTAACAATTAGAATTTGATAATTGTGAGTTTGTTGTGAAATTGTGCGTTCGCAATTAGGAATTTGTGGTAAGTCCTAAGTCTTGAAAATAAGAAACACGTAATGAGGTTAGGTCATAATTCATTATTGTGTGACACTTTTCCACAAATTACAACATTATCTATACTTTATACTTTAATATTATAAAGCTGAAGACTTTGTTTGTTTGTTTGTTTGTTAGATTGAACGCGCTAATCTCAGGAACTACTGGTCCGAATTGAAAAATTATTTTTGTGTTGGGTAGCTTATTTATCGAGGAAGGCTATAAGCTATATAACACTACGCTGCAACCAAGATATTTTTGACACATCCCGTTACAGTTGCATCCGCGGAGAGGTCGTTTTCGGCTTTGAAGCGATTTCATACGTACATCCGTAATTCTTAAAAACAAGAACAATTATCTGATCTAGCCATTTTTTCTATAGAAAAATATTTATTGCTAAAAATTAAGAATCATCTCGGCTTTTATGATAATGTCTTAGCGCACTTTGTACTAAAGAATAGAAGAATAGCTTTAGAGTATAAGTAGTATTATAAGTAGAATAAGTCAGTAGTCTTGTAGTTAAGTAGTTTTTTCTAGTAGACATCATACGTGAACGTCATCACACTGATCACACCACAAACGACTTTTTTCAAAGCCACTTTTATTATACTTGCAAGACACTGTTTCAATCACCAGTGCTTACACGTAAAGTAAAGGTGGACTGAAGATATCTGCTTATAGAAGACTGAAGCCAGGAAGTCAGTCACAGATTTTAAGTAACTGGACTACGTGCGCCACGTCCGGCCTAGGTAAGCATTTTTTTTTTGCTCCGGCTTACCTCTCTAATAAGATCACCCTTCACCACTGGTTCTTATAGAAACCTAATGCTTAAATTTTCACCAATATTCCTACGAAGTCAGGACATACATAAACTCTGACCTTATGCAAAAGGACAGGTGCGTAGTACTAGCAATCGGCGCGTGTTGTGACCAGAAGGCGGTCTCGTGCTAAAAACGATCAAATTCAAGTCACAATATTATCTCAGCGACAATCAGTATCATAAACTTTTCATAAGTGAGGATAAATTAGAGTTTTTTATTTTTTGACAAATTGAAAGGGATCAGAAAAAAAAAATATTTGAGACATGCACAGGAAATACAAACAATATGAAGGACATTGAAATTCTTTAGTTACAAGTTTAAGGACCGAAGAGTTTAATTTAAGGAGTTTAGTTAACAAATTAGTGAAAGGTACAAAAAAAATAATAAAAAAAGAAGACTTATGCGAGGCCAATAAGTCTCCCATTTCAGCATAATGCTGCGATATTTGTAAAAAAAAAAACAAGTACCGTAGCACTGGTATTCCGATAGGGCCCACTGCGATGCCACGTACACACTCACATCAGATTGTGAATGTTCCTAAAACTGACGAGAATTGCCTTTCAAATGTATGAACAAGCGAAGCAAAGAGAAAAAAGACCAGGTTATTACCTGGTTTTGTTTTTTCTCTCTCTCTACTTACTTTACTGTATTCAGTAAACAGGCTCACAATTTAACATCAAGTTGAGACTACATGAGTAGCTTAAAGTATAACCTACAGCTATGTTACAATATATTATTAATTGCCAGTGAGCCCCAAACTACATAGTTAGTCAGTATCTCGGGACTCGGAAAGTAAATCTTAGCATTTAGAAGTGACTGCATTACCCGATGGGACTAACGCGTTACATAGTTAAAGTTGCTAAACCAACCGAAAATTCCACTGAATTTGAGATGGCGAGAGCAAATTACATACATACATACACAAACTCACGCAGAAACTACGGAATGCACACCTGCTACGATTCTTCTATACTCTTTTTGCGTCATACAGTTGGTCATACACACACGCTGGTTGCGAGTACTACGCACCTGACCTTTCTGAAGAACATCACCAATAAGGTCACTATATGTCCTCCTAGGGCGTCCCCTCCGTGTGTTTCCACTCACATCTACCTTATAAATACCTTTTGTAGCAATACATTAGAGCAAATTGCACCAGATCAGAATTATAGAGACCTAATTAAAAATTTTAAGATTTCAACTTTGACTCATAACATGATAAACTAGTATTAAAACAGAGGCCTATTATTGTGATATAGGCCTCTTTTCTAATAAGAGTCTTTATAATTCTGAAGTTGTGACTCGCCTAAGAACATTAACTAAGTCTAACGAGTTAATTAAGCTAGCTAGGTGTTGACACAACTTGTTCGCACGATAACCATCTGGTTTATCAACGTTGTGTATGACCGCTACATGCACGTAAAGTTTCTAAGGCTGGGACTAAACGACCAATTATATTACACAATGTGACGAATTGCGCCATGATTTTGAGTTAGGGTCAATATTGAAGATTGGGCAATAATTGAACAAATATTTGAGCATCAGTTTTATTTGTTCCACCGTATTTTGCACTATTTATTTGAGTGAACTAGCTTCGACAATGACTACGCGCAGGTTGGCTTGTTAGTCGATTCGAATAGATTTATCCGACGGAATCGGGTGAATCGACACCGAATCGGGTAAGCGACTCACACGAAACTAATTTATTTGATGGCGAATCAGCCATTCCACAAATAAGAAAAGAAATTTGGCACGTTTGGATTTTTTATACACTTTATTGCATGTACTGAATGTACATAACTTTTGCATAAAATTCAAAACGTCCCAATTGCCTATAACGTACTTCTGGAGTTGTCAATTCGAAGACACATAAATAAATTTCATGGGATTCGCCCTTCAACTTTCCATAATTATTAGAAAAAGACGTTGGGGGTAAAAGCATTGTGAAATATTACTAAACTGCCGCCAATCGATGTTATTACGACAGTATAATTAATCGTTTGAATGCAAGAGTGTAGGGCCCGCCTAACGTTACTATCGACCTTTTCTTTGAATAATTGAGTGACTTAGTATAGGTACAGAATTTGCTAGACTATAAGCTTGATTAGGGGAGAAAAGATCAGTAGAAAAGCAGTATTACAAATGCTAAAGAACTCGCTGGTATACAAGGTGGCAAAGACGTCACAGAAACTGTAACCATGAATTCAACACATGATTTTAGTCACTACGGTAGAAAACTTACGTCAGTTTAAAAAAAACAGTTGATACATAGAAAACTGCAAAGAATCAACCTATAATGTTTACACTACTGGGCACAGGCTGTGAGAGAAGTAATTCATATGGAGCAGCATTTTTTTTTTTTACATAACCGACGTTATTTCGACGCAAGATCCAAAATCTTGCACTGAATGTATGGTAAAATGTGGCCTTTAGTTTTAAAAGAAATGCAATTAATGAGCCCCATGAACCATACTTCAGCAAATCGAATGCATGCTTAGCCTTGTTTCTAACATTACACTCTGATTAACATTTTCAAGATATAGGCTTCTCCAATTAGCTTCACTAACTCCAATTCTGTGAAAAGTCGTCCCTAATTCGAGACCCTAATTCCCTACAACACGCATTCTAAACATAGGTACCTACCAAAAAGGGACAAGTCTCTGATCACACGTACAAACAAGCATTCCGACTTGTTGCTCAACCTCCCTGGGCTTAATTCCAGAGAATGTGAGATTCGTAGGATCACCATATAATGAGCTACATTTTACGGTCAAACCCTTTGAGTGCGGTGACAAAACTTGCCGTGGGCCCGTGGCACATTCACGAGGCCTCCAGTGCCACCGTAAAACGGTCAATTAGGTAAAATTAAAAGCGGCGCATTTGCAAATTGGTGTGTTTAAACCACAGACTACAATGGCGGTCGTACATAATGGAAACTAAAGCGAAATTATCCTTTTGTATGTGAAACGTCCTTTGAAAAGCCACGGTTTTTTATTTTTATGTAGAACGCAGCGCTACTGCGATTGCGCTGTAGATACAAACCATTGAGGGAAACAATGTCTTTGTTGTTGTACCACTTTTCAATATTTTTGTTCGTTCCGTTATAAAAATCTTTGAGGGTGCTCTGCGGCAAATTAAATTGGTTTTTTGACAATATTTTGATATGCCATGATATTGACGGACTATTTAGGGAGAAATTTCGGTTAAGCCTCATCTCTTCAGATGATTGTTAGGGAAACAGATGAATAAAAAAAAACCAATTCCTTTTCTCTTTATTTACCTTTCAGTCTCACAAAACCTGCCTTTTAAATGCAAAAGTGAAGACTAAAAGCAAATGTTTCTAATGAAATCCATGCAGACGCACTTAGTACGAATTTTACAATTGAAACTGACTGCGATTAGAACACTGCTGTCAGTGTCAATATTCCACAGAAAATAATGACAGCGACAGTTCCTAAACGAGCTTTATGTACTAATCGGGTTCAGTTCAGTTTCATTCGTGAAATTTGCCCTATGTCATTACATCTCTGAAACTGCCTGAAAAAAGAATACTAAGATTTATCTACGGTTTCATTAATCATACATAACGCATAAAGAAATTAGCATAAATATGAGCAAATCCATAATAATTATCCCTTTAATGTTTATGTGAATTACTGATATGCCGTTGAAACTGAATATCGGGCCGTACTCTGCACTGGTGGACAAAATCACCCCACGCCTTACTTAAATGTATTAAATTTTTATTATGCATGTTTCATGCTTTCATCCCCCATAGGACACAGGGAATATAAAATGTATCGGCTTATTGCGAAATCAGTATTGCTGGGGACCATGCAAGTCAACATATTCCCGTATTTAGAACTACCGTCGTTGCCATGGTAACAAATCGTTACCGCATCGCATTTAAGCGTGATAGTAACCTATTTCTATAAACAGAAAAGAATATTACATTTTAAACTTCAGGAGCTTTTCAATATTTCTATTACCAATCCATTGGATGTATCCGTACAATAGAATAGCATTAGTTTAGCTATACCTTACACGGAATCAAGTCATTACTGAGTCTATCGATCTGCTAAAAATACGAGCAACAGCGCCGCGCCAAGAAATACAACAAGACTTTTTTAAACATGACCTCAAACTAGGATTTTCTTTGCTAAGCCGATAAGCCGTGGATTTTTGGGGCATTACGTTTTATTGGCCCAGAGTGTACGATGTGCAAGCAACTGAAGCTTGAAGTATTCATAAAGCTGAGGACGTCGAGAACTAGACTAGACTTGGTCCTGAAGGGATGGGACAATGCGGACAAGTGTCGATAACAGGTAGCGATGGATAAAGGTTGCATTCGATAGTTACTGTTATTTTTGTGACCATTTGAAATTGTTAAAATAGAATAGAACTCTTTTATATGCATTAACACATGGTACAATAATAGAATATGATAAGTCGTTAGTCATAAGTCATAGGTGATTTTTTAATTTGTTTAACATAGGTACAATAATGAAGATATATAAAGAAAACTAGCATTTGCCTGCAGCTTCGCTCGCGTTAAAAATAACAATAAATATAGTTTTTTTTTTGTCATAAAAAGTATCTTATGTTACTTCTAATACCTCCAAGAATATGTGTACAGAGATTCATGATGATTGGTTAAGTAATTTCGCGTGAAAGCGTAACAAATAAACTTACATTAACATTTATAATATTAGTAGGGAAAAAGTGTGCTATGTCATGTCATAGGGCGTACAAATGATCTTAGTACATATAGGTATGTCGGCATGGCATACAATACTTTTTAGAAAACAAGTGAGTGCAATTTTTGTGATATAGAGCGTACATGCGAATTTAATGTTACTTTGTAACAATGGTTTGTTGAATGTTTTTGCTACATTTGCCTGAAAATAGGATTTACATGTAAATGCGATCGTGAATACGAAAATTTACATTCGGAAATATATTTTTCCAGCAACAGAAATATATTATTTTTCAATTAAAATAGATTATGTAACATCACACCTGTAATCCTCGAAGGGTAAGGAAGAGGTGTAAGTGTGTAAAAACGCTCAATGATTTACTACTTGAAAAATGTTATTATACTCTAGGTGAATTTCTTAGTGACGAATCTCTGTAACTTTATAATATTGACATTTTTACTTATGCTTGACATTTTTAATAAGTATATTTTTTTACTTATTTTATTTTTAAATTAATCTTCTGAATTGATTATAAATTTTGACATGAAATGAAATTGATTATGAATATTGTAATTTTTAATGCCTGCATCATCATATTATGACGAATTTATATTTTAATTGAATAGTATACCTAATATATATATTTTCTTAATAATTTGTATGTCAATTAGCAAAACGTAGCGCACTACCTAATATTTAAGATCTTGTTTATAATTATCACCTATGTTTACGAATAAATGATTTGATTTGATTTGATATAGTAACACCCACATTTATTTAGTTAAGTTTTTAAGTCCCGTGTAATAGGTAGCGAGCCTATTTCCATCAACCAACCAGGAATCCAGACTCTGAGCGGCTTCTGAAAAATCCTGCTGCAATAACACTTTTCCCGACCCGGGAATCGAATCTCATGCCCGAGAAGTTGTGCTTGCGACTGCTTAACCAACGAAGCAGTCATAAGTACAATACCTAGAAAAGGAGAAAAAGAATATAGAAAAACACTTTAAACTCCACAACAGAAAATAAGCTCAAACATCTATTTCAGTAGCAATCTCTACTAGACTAAGATGATTTGAATAATATAAGTAACTAGCTTCTGCCCGAGACTCCGCGTCAAATTTTTGCTCCCCTGACCCTTCCCGTCGCATCGATTTGCCTGCTAGTTTTCGTCCACTTTTCGTTGCTGCTCGCTCCTTTTGAATTATAGTGAGTCAACCTTAAAAGATAGACATATGCTCTAGCGGATTTTTTTTTAAACTTTTTAAAAGAAACAATTCCGTCATACATGATTTTTGCGTTACTTTAACCGTTTACGCAGCGCACGCAACGGAAACTCTCAAAAGGAATAAATATTCCCCGTTTTTGCAACATTTTTCATTACTGCTCGGCTCCTCTTAGTTGTAGCGTGATGTTCAATAGCCTATAGCCTCCCTCGATAAATAGCCTACCCAACACAAAAAGATTTTTTCAATTCGGACCAGTAGTTCCTGAGATTAGCGCGTTCAATCAAACAAACAAACTCTTCAGCTTTATAATATTATAAATATAATAGTATAAGTATATAGTATAGATAAGATGACAGCTTGTATGAATATTTATTTCCTTTTTTCAGGGCTGAATCTATAAATGAACAACTTTTCCTAGGTTACAAAGAAAAATAGCCTCAAAACTCAATTAGAAAATGATACCAAGAATCGAAGTAACATAACGAATAAAAACTATCGACTAAAACTAATCGATAACGGCAACGTTACCCATCCCTATAAAACTGACAGTGTTACGACTCGTCACTAGAGGTCGACGGGTCAGCTGAAACCTGTGGGGGTGTGGGAAAGGGGTGCGGGCGTTGTCATGGCAACCGCGCCCCACAACACGCCGCGGCGGCGCCAACCGCGCTCCACACACAAACGTACCTTATTATGTATGTTTTATGTGTTTGTTGGTTGTAACGTGGATTGCAACGCTAACACACACATATGCACACACACACACGAATAATATACGCGCGGGAAATAGAACGCGTTTTAATATTTAAAAACGTATAAGGACAGACGTACGGTAGTCGGTATTAGCTGTGTATTTACGAAATTATAGGGTTTGTACCGCGCCTTCGCTATAGAATTGAAGGATGGATAACAATTCAATGTAGTGGCGTCGAACATTAATATTAGATGTAGACTTACTTAGGCTAATAGTGCCTGCTATATTTAATAAATTGAAGTGGAGCTAGCGAGCTCTATAGTATATTCAAATTTAATTTTGTTAGTAACATACGAGTACCTACATAATTACAGTAATGTTCGTTTAGAAATTTCTATAAGACCTTCTACTGTTTTTACCTGTTGTCCGATATTTGTAGAAATTCTACTGCACGTGATTTAAATTACACAAGTCATAGACTCGTCATACTCCAATTACGTACCAAAATCAACAAAAAAACCATTAATCCATTTATTAATACGTGAATCAAAAACTGAAACGGAAGAGTATGGATACCAGTACAGTTAAAGTGTAGGTATATGGAGGAGTGCAGAAAGCTAATACTTTCACATAACAATAAAATAGAAATACAATAAGTTTTAAATGAAATATATTCGAATTTCGATGACTAGGCGACCAATCGCACCTTTAGAGTTATAGACACCTAATTAAACTCTTATTAAAATAGAACCCTATTATTGTGATAAAGGATTCTGTTTTGATAAGAGTTTTATCATTTTATGAGTCAAAATTGAAATCTTAAAATTTCTTATTAAGTCTCTATAATTCTGAAGGTACCAAATTATTACAGTAAATACGGCAATTACATACTTTAGTTCTACATATTCAATTATCTACGAAACTTTCGGACCGTTCTAACTTCTCAGAAGTACACATTCGGTGAAATTACAGAAGCGTTATGTTAGTAATTGATGCCATAAAAGGTAGTTTACCCTGGGTAGCCGTTATTATAACAAATTCTGTGTCGGTAACTGCCACAGAGTAACTGCCTTCCGCACGCACATTGGCCAAGAAAGCGGACAAGTTACACTGAATTCTTTATGCTGTGGCGTGTTTATTTTGGTAATAATTAATAAGATTACATTTTGTGGTGTGCGCGTGAGTGCGTATGAATTACATTAAACGATCTTTCTAATTAGTAGTAAATAGTGCGTGATAAGGAGGTAATAAATGACTGCAGCTAAGTTCCCCTGACTTTATCCAAATGTATTTGCGGGCCCAGTGTGGGTTGGTAGATGTCACATGTCTTCGTATTTTTGGTTTTAGGACATGCCGGTTTCCGCACGATGTTTTCCTTCACAGTGTCGAGAGCAAATTCGAAATTTCGAGATCAAATTAATTACACAAAGTAAAGCGCTTGCCTGGGTTCGAACCCATTACCTACATCTCGTAAGTCGGAGTCGATGCCACTGAGCCACCACTGCTCCGGTTCCGTCATAAAATAAAATATTTATTTATGTAAGTATTTCATATATGACACATTTACACGTCAATATTTTTAAAACCAAGATGGCGCTGCCATATCCTAGCTGACTGTTCCCTGAGAAGAAATTCCGAAAGAAACTCAGAGTCATAGTCTCTTTTCAAGTTCAAACATTACATTATTAGAATTTTATGTGAATCTAACAATGCAGGGCCATATCTGGAAGGGCCTTTTGAAGAAAGAGCCATTGCAGCTTTGAGTTGACCTGTCCCACAGACGGCATGTATGTATCGGTCATCGTGAAAGCTCAACCCTATTTAAGGGATCTCAACGACACGTCTCAAGACGCTACCAGATCTGCAGAACATTTGCATTTCGTTCAGAAAGCCAATAAACTAATTTATCTAATTACCTACTAAGTACTAAAACGTACAAAGTCTTTAAAACACTGAATACCTACATGTATAATATAATTACTGCCAATAACAAAAGCAAAAAGAAATTTCTATGTAGAAACTGAATCCAGCCTTTAATCATACTTAATAGAAACACACAACTTTCATTCTCACATAAATTTTTAAAAAGTCGATATGTCAAGGATTCGACTTTGTTTACATTGCTGACGTCATTATAAAACGTCGATATATTGCTAGGTATCTATGGCTAGTACAATCATCGCATCGTCAAAAATATCGCGACAAACCGACTAGGCGACTGTTCAAAATGATCTCAACAACGAAGAAAATTAAACTTTATCTCAATTGAATAAAGTTCTTCTCAGAATGACAATTGTCGTATACTGTCTTCAATCTAAAACATTCCTTGTGTCATTGAGATAGCATCTAATTTTCATAGTTGTTTAGGTCATTTTGAACAGTCTGTTCGTCCCGATATTATTGACGCTGATTGTATTTACTAGGTTAGGTACTCAAATGTTGCTATTGAAACGAAATATCGATAGTTACAAACAATTCCGCCCTGAATCATTCTGTTGATATTTACTGGCGGGAATTCAGCGAATCGCTGCTGCAGTTAATTCATTATTGGGTATTTAGAATTTAGTTCTTTATTACAAACCGACACGGATGTACAAAAACGCACACGGATGCACGGACATACAAATGTATTGATATGTGTGTAAATTAATCGTACAACCTCCATCGTCCTAAGGGACTTTCTAGAGAATGGGCAGCAGCGTTCTCTATGCATCCTACCACCATACTGCGATCGTCAACTCGCCTGCCAAGCGTGGCGATTATGGCAGATCCTGCTTTTGGGGAGGCTTATGACTAGCAGTGGACGTATTCCGGCTGAAATGATGATAATGATAATGATGAATCGTACTTTACTACAAAGAAACACTGCTACTTTTCTATTTCCACGATAAAGATGCTTCACTAGTTTTGGATTCAGATTTTATTTCCGAAACTCCGTACTACTTAAAATGAAATGACCATTTTTCTAAGTTACGCTCTTTCCCCATTACAGACAGTTGGAAACAAAATCGTTTACCAGAATATAGAACTAGAGCAACCTAAATCAATAAAAGGACTGACACGTGAAAATTCAATAGACCTGTCTGAATAAAACTAGATGCTAGAAAAGCAATTAAATCAATTGAATTTCGGTTTGTTAGCAGTCACAAAAAATAAAATCATTTAGTGTTTATTTACATTTATTCAGCAGATTCAACCCCAATCTCCATATTTAGCAGCCATTTCATTCGGCACTAAAAAAATAAAAATAAAACTCAAAAATATGCAATAAATTCGCTGCCAATTACGACATCAATATAAAATTGTTACTGCATACAAAGAGTCAATCTGCAATCCGATATCGCTAAAATGTTCACACATTTTCAGTGCTATAGTAATAAACAAAGTGAACACATTTGAGGAAAAAATATAGGCAGATATATCGGGAACGTATTCACTCCTGTATTTGCCTCGTAGAATATAACCTGTGACTGCATGGCCGATTTTCAAACGCCATGTTATCGTATGTCAACGTACGACAGACGCGTAGACGGCGCGCGGCTGCGTGCTACACGCCAAATCTCAAAATCTGTCATACCGCTCGCGCACGCAACAAAAGTAATAACCAATTTTATTTATGAAAATTAACCATTTATTTACCGTAATGTACTGCTGCCCATTTATTTATTACGTGACTCATATCAGATATAATATTATAGAAAAATGCGTCATGAAAACCTGAACGTAGAATCTGAAAATGTCATGAAATAATTTGAACAATTATTTCGTCACGAACGGGACAGTCCGTAGACCTTTGTTATGTGAGCAAGTTTATACTCCCCCTTTTTAGGGTTCCGCACCTTAGAGCCATTATGGCTTTTACCAACACCTGATTTCCTTTCAGCATTACCCTATATTTTTACCCAACTACGACGAAGCAACAAGATATGTACGTACGTAAGTGTGTTCTAAACTACTTATTTGAAAAATGACGTATCGTTATCGGCTATGTGACGTCACATTAAATTGAATACGGCGCCATCTAGAGCAAATAGTCACGAACTAAAAAAATACCACCCTGCTAACAAAATAATTAAAAGCGATCATAAGCTTTAAGGCAAAGTGGCATATGACCTCGGCTTTCAGATGAGAATACTTTCTAGTTTCTTTCATACTTTTAGGAGTGTGATTTTTCAGCAGTCGGGTTTTTTGAAGTGAAAACTTCTTTAGCGGCGTTGTGCACTTTTTTTTATAATGGGTAAAAAATGTTAAACTCGCGTCAGGACACGTGACCTGATCGAAAATTCGTAAGACGGACGGAGAGTGATTTTTCCGAGAGACTTTTTAATGTAATATAAATTGTCATGTTTGTGTACGATAGCGCAATAAATAAATATTGTATTCTACCACATAAATGATAGTACTTTTATACTGATAATTAAAGCAATTCGTGCAAAATTATTCCCTAACCATTCCAAAATATCAAAAATGCACAACGTTCATATTCAAGTTTTCACTTCTGCCGGCACTCCCGGAGTGCAACCCGTCGTTTTTTTTATTAACAAATTTTTAAAAATTAATTTTATAGCCTACGTGGTACAATACACGAGACGTTTCCTAACAAGTTACCATATAAATCACTTGGATTATGTTTGAAACATTTACGACAATACACTAAACTACCCTTCTAATAGTTGATTCCCCGTATCGACACACCCTACTCCAACATAAAACCTATGTGACGTCATTCACAAGATCATCGTTTAACAAATTAACCAATGCTCGTCAAATACACGATGGGCAGTGAAATCGCGAATTGATTTATAATTCGACCTCAATTCAATAATGGTACAATCTGTTGGTACATAGTGTCACCGGAAATTGGCCCACGGGTCGGCGCGCGCGCTCCGCCGGAAATGAAATCGCGTCCGACATGGCCACCGAGCTATTGTGCGATGCGCGCGCGCTTGTTATTGTTCATGCGTTTTCATGCATTTTATTATAACTGTACCTATCCGTTTTTGAATAATTTTGTTAAAATTGTTTTTTTGTACAAATTGTGACTAATCTACCTACGATTGGCTCTGGCTGGCTGTCGAACCAGTATAACCACAAATATAGTCTCTAAATTAGCCGCTACAACAGAGTTCCTCTCAACCACGCACAAGATTTCCATCGCGTTATATTTGGGATCTTTTTGTAATTTAAAAGTCTATTATAAGTATAATTTTAAAGTATGAAACCCTAAGCCTCATCAAAATAAGAATTGCTCATTGAATAAATAAACTGAAACTAGTTTGAGCATTTAACGACCAAACAAGCGCATTTAAAGCCCGATCTGCGCCTTTTTCCACGCTTTTTTCACCAACAAACTCAGTGAAAAAAACCTACAATTTAACAGTCTAGACCAGACACTAGAAAACGAAATGGTTTGTGAAATGATTGCTTCACAAATAGATAGAATTGTCGGCACGTCACGGCACTCTGCGCCCGCGCCGGATTCGAAATCGCAACCGGACAATTAGGATGCTCTTTGATGCGTTACGGACCGCCGACCGCGCCTTCGCTCTTGTACAATATCAAGTACTTACTTGCTTTTTGGTAACCGTTTCAACGCCTCATTGGTCTAGTGAACTCATGGGTTGAAAAGTGAGGGATCGTGGGTTCTTTACTGTCTCGGCTTACTTGAATAGTTTAGTTTGAAAGATTTGCCTGGCATTGCTGTTTGATGACACTGTTTTTTATGGTATCTGTTCCTCACCTCGGTAGCTAGATAAGTGTATAGGTATTTCTTCACCTGACAGTTGCCAGAGTTGAGTTTACAGCGTGTACTGTAAATGTGACTTCATCATCATCATCATTTCAGCCGTAAGTCGTCCACAGCTGGACTTAGACCACCTCCAGTTAGGGAGGGGGGGGGGGCTTTGCCATAATCGCCACGATGGCCAGGCGGGTTAGCGATCGCAGTATGGTGGTAAAATGCTTAGAGAACGCTGCTACCTTTATTCTATAGTATGTTCCTTAGCCGCCTTTTACGTCACCCACGGGAAGAAATGGGGTGATGCTATTCTTTACGTCCGGCACCAAACGGTTATGTGACTTATGCTTGGACAAACTTTACGTAAAAGCGGTATATAACTGTTCTGTCAGCTTTTGAGTTTTTTCAATGCCGTCAACTCTACCTTAGAGTACATGATGCGTCCTCTGTGGTGTTATCTTGACGTCGATGTCCCGGCAAACAATCTTCATGGACAAAGTCGCATTATATCTATATATTAATACGTGAAGCGAAAACTTTGGATCCCTTTTTACGAAAATTGGGCGGACGAAGGAGTATGAAATTTCGCACACTTATAGTTTATACAGAGAAGAAGTGACGAATTCACTTCTTCTCTGTATGTGCTAATATTTTTTTAAATTTATGCGTAAAAATACATTATTTTCAATAAATAACACGTTACACATACTACTATTCATTACCGTGTATTTAATACACACATGCATAGATATTCTTTTGTTAATGGTCCAAATCTGTGGTCCAATCGAGAGCATCGGTTTTTCATATTTTGTGTCTATAGTCTTACTGTATGTCAAGTATAACCATAGGTAATAAATTAATTTTATAGATATGTAACCTATTTCAGTTTTAAAATCTATGATCATGTCGAGAATATTTGTCTTTAATATTATTTGTATTAGCGACGATAGGAATTTAGTTTAGATTTATAAGATATATTTTTGTGGTTTTATGGGGAGTGTCAAGTATGGCATTAGTAAGTTTCCCATACAAAACTTAGTGTCGTGTGCAAACTGTAGAGGTTGTATGCTTTGATTATATACCTGTCTAGATGACACATTGGCCGTACCGATCGGCTCAAAAAAAGTCTACTAAATTTGGTAGACTCGCTTCTCACTGACGTCAGTGTCATTTCAATCACTTAGGTACGTGCTCACGAAAAATTATTAATTACGCTGGTTTGTGCTGTCAAACTGTATCGCATTTATTTGGGAAAGCTATATAATAATACCAAGATCAGTTTTCATCGCTAAGTTTTGTTATTTAACCACATTTTTTTGAAGAAAACTTGAATTTTGAATTCGATACTTCGTAGGTTACTTTGATTAGCCGGTGTTGCCAGTTTATTACTAGGGAGATTTGGCGAAAATGTGGGAAAAATATTACAAATATCATTAAAACTTATGATTATCTGCCGTGACCAAAATTCAATCAGGAGAATAATACATTATTATTTAAAACTGATGGTATTTATTTGATCTGAAAATAAGAAATTACGTACATAAAATAAATGAAGTCCATGACGTCATGCACGAAATATTATTGTTGTTAGGTCTTTCTAATATTTGGGTTTTAGATTTTCTACGGATTCCGTAAAAGCAAATTGCTGGAAACATATTATTGTATTAATTAAATAAAACACTAACACAAAAATGATTATTTTATTGTTTAACATTGATCTTATTAAATGATGGAAGAAAGGTAAGTTAATCATTTAGAACTGGCATGTCTAAACACGCACACTTTGACAGGTTGATTACAATAAGTACGCAAGCGCTACTCACACATAATCGCGAAACTGGGGACAGTTTTTGTGCATCGTTTGTTTGCATTACTCTATCTAGACAGGTATATAATCAAAGTTTGTATGCCTCACGATTGTACAGGCTGGTCATAGATTGTACAGGCTGGTTATAATTTTGACATTTTGAACTGTCATAATTAATTAAATATAATAGGGAAAATTCTATAAAAACAGAGATTTCTGTGATAATTCATTCCATATCCAGCAGTTAAGAAGTATTAAGAAAATAAAGAAGAGAGTCCTGAAGAACTATTCTTTACTCATTACACCTACGTCCTGGGCCTCAAGTCTGCTATTACAATAGTGTCAGAATGGTCTATCATTGATTTCATAATTGTTGATTTTGACAAGTTTAGTAATCTACTAATATAATGGCGTCATTATGACTTTCCAATGGTCAACCACTGACACTCCATTGAAAGAAATGGCTTAGAATGGTAATCTCGTACATAATGACAAATGAATGACTGACTTATGCGGTAATCTGCTCAAATTTTGACAGTTCCTTTGATCAGTGACCTACCATTGGACCGTCATTGTGCAGTCATTGCTTGTATTGTAATAGCTCGGTTGTCAAAAAATGTTTGCTAGGCATCGTGTTTGTGGAATATTGAACGGAGAAATGTATTCACTACGAGCAAATATTCTCGAGCTAGCCAAACGCCGTGGATGCTAAAGAAAGAAGATGGGCAGAATGCAAAAGACGTCGTCGAGCCCGTCGCTTGACGAGAATGAATACAAACCCCTTTATTGATATTTCCGAAGCGGAATTTATAAAAACGTTTCGCCTTGGAAAGGACTCAGTAAGGGGGTTAATTGAAGAACTCATTCCCCTTATGGCCAGACCGCGTCGAAACGTTAGCGTATCGGCAGAAATTAAGGTGAGAAAACTAAATAAATAATTAACACACAAAACACCGGCCGCTGGAAATAAAAACAGATTAACGTCAGTACGCAGTAATGCCACATTTGACTTTGACAGCTAAACAGATTAAATATTACTGAGTTGTCTATTTTCACATTTATCCGCGTTACACATGTAAATGCAATGTTTTTGCTATTTACGAACTTCTTACTACTTCAGATTGTTTAAAACACTGATAAATAATATGTAAATATATATATAAATGAAATCTGGCATAATTAAAATGTTCAAATTTAGTAGTAGTTTTTAGAAAATCATTTCTACTAACGAGTTTTATAATAATGGCAATACGACAATGTCATTGTACCACGATTCTATTACGAGACCACTGACCGATCAATGATCCACCATTATGATTTAGCAGATTACGAACTTTTAGCAAAATGACAATGGGATGGTGTTGGAATGACGAATTAATAAAAAATAGCAGACTCGAGGCCCTGGTCCTGGTCATCACCATCCCGCCAACGAACCTTCTCCACAGTAGTACAGCGTCAACAATTTGTATAGTGTTACTGAATGTCAAATATAACCATATTATTTATTTATACTTATTATTATTTTTCATTTAATAATGTATTTCTATTTCAATGAAGTACGGTCGAATTTCGACCAATGGGCGATCACTAGTTATAAATGAATATGTCTTGGAAAACTTATTTAAGTTAAAACCATAACTAGAACCTTCGAAGGCTAATCGATCAGAAGCATTGCTACGTGGGAATACCGACTCATCAATTATTCTACAAGGCTAAAGAAACATGAACAAAACATCAAAATATTATTCTTTGTCCAGAATTGGAGTATCTATGTATTTTATAGTTCTGCCGCATATGTTACGAACGTCAAGCTTGACTGCAAATAGCGGGTAAGTGTTAAATCATTCAACTCACGTTGCTTTTGCAACTAGTGCATAAAGATACACTATATACTTCTTTGTTCTTTGATCGTGCTTTATTCCCTTGTGTTATAAGCAGAGATCAAAATGTTGTAGCCCTCAATACCGCAACGTGTGAAGGTATTAAGACAAACTTCTTTGAGTTGAAATTTAGGTTCGTAAATTATACAGAGCATGACTTTTAAAATATTCCGAAAAGTGAAGCTTTTATAAAGAGGCAGTTTCGTGCCCGTTCTAAAACAACTGTTAAATAGAAATAACGTATGTACAAGTAGTTGTACGACTTGATCAATTCTTGCTTTGTAAAAGCAGAGGTCTAATTTGATTCAAGAGAGCCATATATTACAATATAGATTATATAACTCAAAAGTATTTCTATTATGTCAAGTATAAGAAGGAAAAAAGAAAGGGAAGAGCTCAATGAGCATAAATAAGTTCGTCCTGGTGTCTGTCGGTGGGAAAAGAGCTCAAAAGGCTGGCAGCGTTGCCACGTTGGATGGCAATACTGATTCCTTGACCTTAAAATAGGCCAGCCCTCTGATCACGTACAGAGTCGACCAAAAGCTTGGCGATGTTCCGGACGACTCGATGAGCAGTCAGACACCACGGTTCTACTGGTTTAACCCCAAAAAAATTATTGAGATCTTATACCTATATGGATCATTTTGGCATAACAGAAAGACTCACTATTGACTCCCTAGATCAAAATAGATATCCAATCCCCAGAAACAATAGCTCTTATATCTTACTCGAGAAAATGTAACAGAAGCGTCAAATCCATCATTATAATACAGTTATAAGCATCCCTCACTACCTATGTCAGAGTACACTTGTACCAACAGCCTTTGAGGCGCCTCGTATTATAAAAGGCCGCCTTATAAGTCATCGTGGAATTGTCTGACATGTCTTGGAAATGCTTCCACGAAAATTGTTACCAGGTTATCAGAAAATCTTCATCAACTCCCAATACCAGCTTATATCTACTGAATTGAGCATTACAAGTAATCTCTATGTCTAGAATTAATTGGGTTACATACACAAAAGGTACACAGAAGTCGGTCTCTTCTTTGAAAGCCTAAATATAGTAAAGCACGAACGTCAATATCCATAATTGGTTAGCTGTGTACTAAAATGTGGAAAAATGTAGTCAGCCACTATAGAGGTTAGGTACCGTCAGCATGCGAGGGAAACGCAAGCGCTTGTGAACACGCGAACCGCGCCCCGGTGTGTTCCATTCCAGTCAACATTTTATAGGGGAAATAGCTAATGTTTTCTGGTATTGACATAACGTTCTTGTTTGCTCGTAAAAGAACCCGCAGTGCGAGTGAAGCGGCGTCACATCGTTATCAATTTAAAACTCGCGAGGAAGGAAATTGTATGTAAGGAATACGTAATACATCCTCCAATATGTCAACTTTATATTTATGAAGTTACTTTCGTGGCTATTTATGTTGATTTGGTTAATTTATTTTAATTACTTACGTAATTGATACGCGACGGAAATTATACTGGTTTTTCACGACATTTTCTTCACTTTTCCTTACTAATGATCTATTCTATTTCTTGTGATTATTTCATGAAACAAAATGCTCTTCTTCCTAGCATGCCGATAGCAATCCATTTAAAATCAGCGCAGAATTTGGCTAAGAACTTGGCGCTTTCAGCAGCGTAAGCATTAGCAAACTATCCACCATGTGCTCAAACAATATGTTTATTACGATATTAAATAATACTTATGGTTGTCAAGTATTTGTCAAAACCAAGGGTAACTGCTTACCTACTATAAGGTTTCAAGGTGGTTGCCTTGAAACCTGATAGCAGATATTAACTATAGATATTGATTCATTAGAAAATTGATACTGTGCACTTAACTATTTTGTTTCAACGTTCAAAAGTCACGTACAAATAATATTGTATAAGTTTAAAGAAACAAACCTGCAATTATATTATTTAATATTCAAACTGAACATTTCAGATTTAAGCGAATAGCCTGCGATTTACTTTCTTCCATGGCATATACACAGCCAAAACATTATACACTAGCTTTTGCCCGCGACTTCGTCCCCGTCAAATTTTTGCTCCTCTGACCCTTCCCGTCGCATCGAATTGCCTGCCAGTTTTCGTCCATTTTTCGTTGCTGCTCTGCTTCTTTTAATCTTAGCGTGATGTAATATAGCCTAAAGCCTTCCTCAATAAATAGGCTATCTAACACAAAAATAATTTTTCAATTCGGACCAGTAGTCCAGTAGTGAACTCTTCAGCTTTATAATATTAATATAGATTGGCTGTTTACTTTAGACTTTCAAGTAAATAGGTTACAGATCTTAGGATTAACAGTTAAAACGCTACGAATGTTGGAACTAAACCCACAAATACCGCTGTTGAAGGATTTTTTACTCGAGAACATTCTTCCAATCAAATAAAAAGTTGAAACAGTTCATGCCTTTCATTCCACACGCGACCGACTTAAGGAGGTCTAATTAGGAGGTTATCAAGTACATACGTATGTAAAGTATGACTTTGATTGGTAAGCCCTTCATGTATTTGAAATATTTCATTGGTATGGGACCGGTATTGACATATTTTGCATGACAACTTGGGCCAAATTGTACTTGGTTGGGCCAAATACCTACCGTTAAATTGTTTGGATTGGAATATACGAATCGAACAGATATTTTGTATAGTTTTTTTATGTGTGGTGGTAGCTTCCTTACAGACTGAATAAGTTTAAAAAATAGGATTGATCTGTCAAAGATTTTTTCTTATTCATAAATTACTGCTTTGGCTTAGTGGTCGCAAGATTTACTACTGAGTATGGGTCCTGGGTTCGATTCCCAGGTCGGACAAATTATTATTTAGTTTGTCTATCTCGATTTTTCAGTACCACCCGGAGTCTGGATATGTCGCCGGTTGGTGGCAATAAGCTCGCCCCCTAGTACATAGGACTGAAACATAACTGGCGAAATGTGGATATACTATAGGTACACCTCTGCACAACCCTTCGAAAAAAAAGCCGCGATGTTATGTTATGATTACTAACAAATTCCTTCTCACTATTTCTAAATCGTTTAACAAGAACATAAGCATCGAAACCGTAGTAATTTCACTGCAGTATAAATTTCAAACCTTCCCAAATTACAGCGAGGGCGATTTCACGGAAAAACCTAATTTGAATTGTGTATGTTGTCTTACCTCACCTTTGTGTGGCTTCCCGTCACTACCCCAAATTTTCACTCCATCAAGGAAACGACTTAGTAAATACACATTATGTACGCAACGCTATATTGAAACGGTCTGAAAGCGATATTTTACCGGTGTTAAATACAGGCATAATTATAGCTTGTAGCACATTTTTGACCATGATAAAGTTATGCTGTGGTTATGAAGTAGAGCTGTCTAAATGAAGGATTGAGAAATAGAACATATGGTGAAGGTGTATAATTACGAAGAATTACTAATGATGACCTACTCACGATGTTTGACAGAGTTTGTGTAATCTACATACCCATCACTGTTTGCTTTTTGTAAGCTTCATAAAAAAAGAACATAAATGTAGAGTTCCAAAAAATAAAACACTACAAAGTGAAAAAATATTTTAATTTCGGAAGTCAATGTCTTTGGTATCGGAATTTTTTTCACGAACTTCTGAAAAGATATTTTTGACTTTATTTTTGTTTTTATTAAACTTTTTATTTGTGGTACCTACCCCAGACAAATTCGTTTAGGTACATTCGATTGTTAAGTCAATAACAGTGTCAGGAAATTATTCATCATCAACATATTACACTAAATGGAAAAAAATACTTATAATTCAAGGCAGCTCAAAAACCAGTAATCAGAACTTAACCAAATGTTTATGGACCACACCGTAAATATAACCTACCCTTTCAAACCAAGATTTTTTTTCATATCATTGTAAAATTGACCGAGCTCTTTAATAACAAAAAACTTAAAAAAAAATAACAACGGTTGACTTCGTTAAAAAAAAACAGTACAAAGTGAAAAATAACTTTAATTTCGGAAGTCAGTGTCTCAGGATATGTATTTTTTTTTTTTTGCCACCGACTTCCGATATTAAAGTTATTTTTCACTTTGTAGTGTTTTTTTAAGGAAGTCGGTTGTTATTTTTTTTAACTTTTTAGTTATGGTATGTACCCCGCACTAATCTAATCGCGTTATTCGTCCATTTGTTGCGCACATACTTAATGCAAATTTACGACTTATATGGTTTTCACATGGATCCCATTGTCAGAATGGAACCTAATTAAAATGAAACCACAGACCACACGGAAAGCACCAGCTTTCAAATAAAAAAATAATCATCAAAATCGGCGTCGAGAGCTCTGAGGTAAAAAACATAAAAAAAACTGTTGAATTAAGACCCTTCTCCTTTTTTTGAAGTCGGTTAAATAAAATAAAAAATACGGGTACATTGAGAATTCCGCCTTTTTTTAATCGTTTAAAAAGCGTGTCATTTCAGTGAATTGCTCTATCTCTATAACATCAAAACAAATAAACCCTTACTTAGTTACTTCAAAAATAATTCGAAAATTGTATCACTAATTGATCTACTGTTAATTGTGGTAATTTTAATCAATTCCTTTCATCGTTCAATATCAGTAGTGAATATTTATGCGTGAGTTGGATCATCTGTTCGTCAATTCCTAAAACAACAGTGGCCATAATGGACTATAGTTTTTACCAAGTTGACACTATTATCAAAATGACTAACGTAATTATTGGACATTTTTATTTATTTTTATAAGAAGGGAAACTAAAAAAATATCGTCTTCGAAACTACAACTTTTCCTTATAAATAAGAACGCAAAATATTATAAGTTATTTCCGAACGCATTCGTAATATTTATGTTCCTGGATATGTACATCCATACTCACTTCGAGAGTCGAAATCGATCATATTTCTTTAAATCAAAATCTAATCGCAGACTATATCAACCGTATAAACTCATGTAAATGATTTCAATTGCTTGTCCTAAAAATTGATGTTACTGATAAGTAAAAGAGTTTTAACGAAGACAATTAATGAATAAACCTCCGGTCTTCAAAGGCAGGGGATCAGCGCAAGACAGCGGTAGCTAACGCGGTATAAAGGTGAACCCACACCATGAAGCTCTTTGAGCGGATAATTTACTCTCGGATCCGTCAGGACTGTACAATTTTGGATAGCCAATGTGGTTTCTGCCCTGGCCATGGATCTATGGACCCTGTTTTTGCCCTAAGGATCATCATGGAGAAGTACAGGTCAAAGAATACGCTCCCGCATTTCCTATTTTTGGACATGGAGAAGACCTTCGACTGTGTTCTTCGTGTGATGATGATCCAAAGTAGTACTAGAGGCGTATATTAACATCATCCGAGACATGTATCACGATTCTAATTGCATGGATCAGACCGCTGTTGGCGACACCAAACCCTTTCTCATCACTGTAGGAGTACACCAAGGATTCGTCCTTGGCCCGTTCCTACTCAGCGTAGTATTAGACGTTATATCAAACAGCATCAGGAACCCACATGAAAGGCCCCCGTAGCGGCTCATGTGTGTTGACGATATCGCGCTGATATAGACGCGGACAGGGGACGACTGGTGAGACGCGTGAAGGCGTGGAAGGGTACGCTTGAGAATGGTGGTCTGAAGCTCAATGTGATGAAGATCGAGTACTTGGCCAGCAATTCAGCAGATCTCACATCCTTCCGCATAGGTGAAGATACGGTCACCGGCACGGACCAGTTTACATACTTGGGATCTGTACTCCACGCGCCTGGTAACGTCGACTGCGACGTCAAGGCACGCATTGCTGATGCGTGGGCCAAGTGGCGAGAGGTGTCTGGTGTCATTTGTGACCCCAAGATACCGGTTAAGCTGAAGGTACAGGTCTATAAATCCATCATCAAGCTTATCCTTTTATATGGCAGTGAAGCATGGGTGCTCTAACTGCGTGTCACTTAGATGAAAATGTTTCGCTGGATGTTCGGAGTTACGCGGAGAGACCGCGTCTATAACTCACGCATTCGCAGCAGCCTTGCAAAAAAAAACAGGAAAAAAAAAAAAAAAAACACACAATAAACACAAAAAACACAAAAAAAAAAAAAAAAAAAAAAAAAAAAAAAATTGAAAAAAAAATTGCAGGAGTGTCGCTTACGTTGTTACGGGTACGTATTACGGAAACCGGCAAGTTTTGTGGGGACCAAATGTATGGCTATGCCACCTCCACCGGACCCTGTAGAAGGGGAGTATGCAGGGTTAAAAGCTGGAAAGCAGGCTCACGAAAGATGCAACCGGGATATCGCCTTGTTCTTTCCACGTAGGAATATGTATGTATACTTGACCTCATATTTCTTTATCACTCTAAGGTTTAATGTCACTTGCGCGTCACAAATCGACGAAGTCTATAGGTCTATGTGAGAGTTTGATAAGATAGTTTTTAGTGAAGTTTCAATTTACTCTGAAAGTTTTTGTCAAGCGTGGTAGTGCAATTACGACGTCGACTATACCAACCAAGTCAGATGATGATGAATCTTTGAGCATAATAATAAATTGGAACGAAGATTTTTTGTCCGTTTGTCTATGTATATGTGTGTTTGTTCCGGATTTGCGTAAAAACATCAGAGCACATTTGGCACACAGATAGTTTATAACGTGGATGAAGACATAAGGTACTTTTAATCTCGGTAGTGCGATCCCGTGAGAAATTTTCCGACATCCATGCGAGTGAAGCCAGGGTATAAGCTAGTTTATTAAAAATTGCAGTAAGAAAGACATAAAATTTTATTTCAACATTGAAACTCACATTAGCGTGACTTTTAGACATTATTTAGTGCAATTTTCAATAAACGATTTTTTAAACTTATCAATCATAGTTTTCCACTTTCACGAGGAAAACCGTATGACAACACATACAGCTCTTGGTAGATATCGAAAATAATCATACTAATATAATTATGACAATCCATTTAAACACGTGAATACATCTACGTATACTATACTTATATACAAATATGTAGGTAATACTTAGTAATAAGATTTACTTACCAAACGATGTCTTCTTCCAAAAAGAGGTAGTTTGTAGAATGTACAATTTACTCTTCTTCGTATAATTAATTAATATTCAAAATCGCCAAAATATTGTAAAATGCTCTTAAGGATAATGCAATATTCATAAATTTAAGGTAAATATAAGGGATTATTTTATATAAGTATTATTTATTCTACAGGCACAGTAATGATATGTATTTGTTTGATATTATTTTATATGCTAAGTCATCGAATTGAAGTCGCTACAGTAGATTTATCGTGTTTTTATTATGTCATTTCTTGCTTGTACATGTTGTTTCCATGCCTCATAGCCGCGGTACTGATCAATTCCTTCAAGGTTGGCGAAAAGGAGTTGGTATGCTGTTCACTGTTGTCAACATTCTTGAGAATCACTGTTGGTTTTCAATGTTATTATCACTTCATATTTCGTTTGGGCTATGGCGACTTGCTGTTTAGATTACATTGGGAAACCGCCTACAAACAAGCACAGAATTTACGTATCTACTGGTCGAAATGACAAGCAAAGCGAAGTGGAACCCGGAGCGGTATGTTAGACGCACTTTTTGATAGATTTGATGGTGGTGCAGGTATTATTTTGCTCTATTTTAAGGGTGTATTGCTTCGCAGTGATTTTCTAAGCGTGCCTCAAAATGTCAGAGTTGTCAGATGCCGCACATGCGCAGTGGGTCCCCTTTTGACAAGTTGTTGGAGGGTGATGTCGATAAAACAGAGCTCAGTCGGCTTGGTGGTTGAGTCTTCATGTTAGTACGTAGCTTTGTCGGCTTCGAGACTAAACTAGTCTGAATCTAGGTTTCTTCTATTTTCACCTCGCTTTTATTTTCTGCCGGGTCTGGCTTAAAGTTTACCACGTAGCCAAGTTGTACCATTTCCTTTGCTCTTACGGGGAACTCGTTTTTCATGACACTTTTCCAAATTATTAGATAATCTGCTTTGATTATTGCTTGTTATGTTACTGGCAAAGCCTGAACCTTAACAAGCTCGTAATGTAATGTAATTAAAAAGACGTACTTACGCGTGCATTCTCAGTGCATTGACACAAACAGGTAAAGTTACCATTTTAATGAAAAGTATAATAAAATTAATTAAGCTATAAATAGTAAACCTTCTTTACAGTAACTGAAGCTAAGTAAGTAGGTCTTACTTCCACTAATTAGTTGGAGTATTCTTACTTACGAGTAATTTTATTATAATTATGAAAAACATGCTTCATATTATTTCTATTTGCGCACCTACGAGTAAAATCCCGCATAACTAGCCCGCTAGCTGCACGTTTTAACTTATGGAGTAAAAACGTTTGTTTCTTTACAGTTGTAAGAAAAACATTTCTGTAGCGTTTCAAGATTGTGATCAAAACGGAGTATGCTTGACCTGACCACATTTTCTTTATTAAACGCTATTTCTGTATGCATAGCGTGACAATTTATAGTTTTTGTTTAATGTTTTTCATCATGTACTTTGTTAAATAAAAGAAAAATATAAAAGAAACACGACTTGCGGTCACTTCTCTGGAAGCAAATGAACTCGCTTTGCGTGATAATTAACAATAAAGATTTTTAGTATAATAACGTTCGCTTTTATATTAATACTTTCTAACGCATAATTAGGAGCAATAAAACTAATCTTTGCGATAATGTCGAGGGCAAAAAGTTCATCAAATCATTTTATTTCTCGCCACGAGTTGAAAAAACCACTTTCTCTAACAAAAGTTACTGAAAAGGTCAAAAAACTTTGCAGGGAAACACTTGAATGTAAGCAATGTATGGTGTAGTAAGTTTCCGACTTCCTCATGACATTAAAAGGAAAGTAAAATGGTAGCAATGATAAGCGGTCACTATGAAAGTGAACAACGGAAAGTATTGTACAAACATGTCATGTCTTACATTCGCCTTCATTTATATCATAATATAATGGGTTATGTTGATTTTCTAGACTTGTGGATGTGGATATCTTGATTAATGTTAAAAAAGAAAAGCAGTTTCCCAATCAAAATACCACCAATATAGGTACAGCTGAATATATTATTTAAAAAAAGTATGACTCTAAGCCAAGCGTAGCAATCGGGAGATTACCTACTACGCCACGCTACGAAGACTACGCCGTGCTACGAAGACTATTACGCCACGCTGCGCTGGGAAGACCGACGCTACGAATTCTACGCATCCCTGTCAGCTGGGCACAGACACTGTTTTGACGTCCAATTATTTGCAATGTTTCAGAATTTGATGAGATAAGAGATTTGAGTCTTATTTGAGACTTATGAGTTGTAACCTGCGCTGTGCTTTGTGTCAATAATATTCACCATCACTGCTCTCAAAACGGTGAAGGAAAACATCATGAGCAAACTGGTAAGTCTTGGAAAGAAAATTTGAAGACAGGTGACACCTATAAACGCGCACAGGACCCGCGTGGTAGGTTACAGCCCAAACCCTCTTAAAGCTCTCTTTAGAGCTCTGCTGGGACCCAGGCCATCTCTATGGCCTGGGTCCCAGCAGTGGGCTGAATGCTGATTATGAAAATATTAGGAACTGTGCATATTATATTATCCCTAGTACCACAACTTTTATTGCGTAACCTTTCCTTCTAGAATTAAATGCTAAAACATTCTAAGCATTTTCTTTTATATCCCAACCAACATAGACTTTAGAACTACAATAAAAGCGAAATATGACCAATAAACTCCTCCGTGATATTCCGAAAATACTTTACAGGCGTATACCGTAACTCCATAAGCCTAGAACCATCTACAGGACAATAAAAACGCGACAAACTCAAGGTTGAGCGGTCACGGCGACATTTAAACACTGCACCATGTTATATGTATAAATAAACTATTGAAGCGCCCTAGTTTTACCCTTGGGGTAAGATATTTTACTTACAAACACTGTGTTTCATGTACATATGTTGTTTAACCTTAGCATACCGGTATCCCTTGTGTTTTGTTGCAGAGGACGGGTGGCATTCGTCACGTGTATAAAGCGTTCAGTTGTATATAATCATGTAGATGTACTGAAAACCTACTTAAATATTCACAAGGTGAAACTTGGATTTTATATGTTCAATCATGAATAATATACAAAATTTACATTATATAACAATACAAGTCTGTACGAAAGAACACAAGATAACAAGACACGACTCTATCACGATACTGAAGGTCGAAATAAGTTGTAAAAGTAAAACCCGACAGCTAAAAAAAGCGTGTTAAAATCATGCTCGATAAGGTATGAAAAAAAAACTATTCTCATCTGAAAGCAGTGTTCGTTTACCAAGTTGCCGTAAAGCTTATGTTCGGATACTACTGTTAAAATGTATTGCTTAGGTGGCATACAACCTGACACCATTATTGTTTTGTTTTGTTTTAACCCTTTATGTCCTATAGAGGGCGCTACATTCAATTAAAGGCGGGATCAACATGCCTTCAACGACACCTCATTTGTGAAATTATGAAAAGTTTTTTAGTTTAGAAGTTATGAGGGAACAGATGAACACACAGACAAACCCACATACTTAGGGGTCAAAATCAAAATCCTCCCTTTTGCTTCGCCGTAGTCGGGCAATAAATAGGTAACACCAATTTGTGTGCACTATTTTTTTTATTTTGATCCGAGAGAAGAAGCATACAGATTCCTCTTACAAATCAGCTCTAATCACCTTTTAATCAAACATTGAAATCATTTATTTCAAAAATCATTATCATCTTTATCATTTCAGTCAAAACACGTCCACTGCTAGATATAGGCCTCCCCCAATTTGGGGGGTTTGACATAATCGCCACGCTTGGCAAGCGGGTTGGCGATCGCAATATGGTGGTAAATTGCATAGAGAACGCTGCTGCCCATTCTCTAGTAAGTCCCTTAGTTGTTTTAAAAATACATGGATAGAAATTCCTCATTTCTAAAATTAGAGAATGTTTTACTGCAGTGATGAGTCACGTGAATTACTATCTACAATTGTACACGCATAGAGTAGAGCTAGCAGAGCCACGCAACAGAACAATAACATTAGGGTATATTGTACTACGCACGGTAGTCGCCATGCATTGTTTTAATGGTAGCAATAAACTGTCTTCAAATTAATGGTTTATTGTTCTTTGTGGACGGCCAATGGATCGGAACTTACTGTGCTTTGTTGTACTGTTATGATAATGATCCACGTAACTTTATACTCAGCGATAATATTAACGATATATTACTATATTTAAATGAGTGTTGGGTAATTGCGTCGTCCTGTGTTTGGAGTTTATCCGTCAGGAAACGAGCACTCCTATCTTCCCTTAGTAATAGTCGACTGAAAGATAACTAAATTCTCGTTTCATCCATACTGTTACAAATGTTTATCTGTCTGTACTGTGATGATATCATACTTCGATCGCACGATAGCATTCTATGCGTCAGGTGAAAATTACGTCACTTCTAGATTTCTTGCGTAGTAGGCGATGCTTCTAATATGTAAACTATATTCAATAGTAAACTAGCACAAGAAAGGAGACAGGAAGACATCGAATCAGCTCATTTAACAACACATAACATCACACCTTGATTCCACGAAGGATTAGGCAGAGGTATAAAGTACACCCACATTTTGCCAATTGTGTTTAAAGCCACATGTAATGTGCTAATTTGATAACCTTCACTAAATATAGCGTCAGTCTATTCTATTATGGTAAAGCTACCCTAAAAGATTGTCGCTTGTTGCTTGGAAGACATAAAAGTCTCCAAAGAAATAATTTTAAGTCTAACCGCTAAAGAAACCGGAGAAATGAATAAAATTTAACGTCAACGCTATGTAGCACCCTCCACGGGGCACGTTATTTTCATACGAAAAAACAAGCCTCTAACGTTAATGTACATAACACAGTCATGGCCCAGGGCCCCTGAACAATTTACATTTTATATAAATATTGAAAAATAACCATGTTGGTAATGTTCGAGATAAAATGGATTCCGACGACCTCCGTCCATTTGGATAGGAACTCGGTCGGCGACCATGTTGTTATGACGAAATTATACAGGGATCTATATTATTGTTTGCTGATTGGGAGTTGAATTAAACTTAAATGTTCTAGCAACGACTTTCAGTAGGGTTGGCATTGGTGATGATTCTATTGTGCACTAACTGAACTTAATTTAGGTTAGTGCTATATTTTTCCTTGTAATGAAACAAGTAAGAGAAGGAAAAAAAGAGCCGTCCAATTTAGTTGAACTTAGATTTGCTTCGACGCAATAACGACGAATAAAAGAAGTTGATGATTATATCATCAACTTCTTCTCAAAATCCAAGGGACTTGTAATTTAATTTGACGTTTGTTCTACCGCAACTCTTGTCATTTTCTTTCGCAGTCTCACAGTTTGAGATAGCAATACTATTATTTTAAGTTGTATAAAAAAGAATCGGTATTCACGTTTGAAAATGAAAGAACTCAATAATCAGACTGAAAATCGCCCGGAGGAATGAACTTTACTGATCATACGGTCAACTAAGTTACATAAACAGAACAATTTCAGAAAACCTTAAGCTACGGTTTCCTAGAATAGCGGCCGCCGCAAAGCGTTTGCCTCCGACGGAAAAAGGGGTGTTATAAGTTTCACGAGTGAATCTGTGTCAGTTTGTAGCATCATACCTCCCAAACGGCTGAACCGATATTGTTTTTTTTTTGTTATATCTGAAAGGTGACTTAAGTATCTCAGATCAAAGCATCCCTGCATCGGGGAACGGTTAATGAATACACCTTACGGACCAGGGCCCCGCAAGAATGAATGTATACTATCGTAGAAAGGATAACATTTTCACTAGACGTCCCCCGACGCAGTGATGCTTTGATCAAAATATTACTTACAACTTCTTATTAAAGTTTAACGGCCAACACATGTATTTTTTTTTACTTTTAAGAGGTTACTGTTTGTGTCAACTTTTGGTTATGACAGTGGGTTTGTTTTCCTAGAGAGCGTTTTTAGACACCATATAGTCATATCGGTTCCGTATATTGCCGGACTTAAAGAATAGCACCATCCCAATTTCTTCCCGTAGGTGTCCCTTACTAGAGAATGGCCAGCAGCGTTCTCTATGCATTTTACCGTCACACTGCGATCACCAACCCGATCTACCAAGCGTGGCGATCATGGCAAACCCCCCTTCGGAGGCTTATTGGAGACTAGCAGTGGATGATAGTCATACCTCGCTGCCATCCTTTTTAATGACAGCCCTCGTTCTTCAAGGATTCCGTACCTTAAAAATTAATATATTGTATTGCATCACTGGAAGTTAATTCGTTGTTATCAGGGAAACATTTGTCAGTAAACCACATTTGAATAGAGTGTTTTAACGATAGAGACGTTAGCGCACAAGCGAGGAAATTCTGTCCTCTAGGGATCAAGATACCGCTTACACATACCCTATGTAAAATGTAAAGCGTTGAAGTGTAAATCATATTTACTTGTCTCTTAGAGTTTGCTCTAGAGACTGAATAAAATAAGCAAAAGCTAACGTATTTAGTAACTAAATATACCGGAAACCTGTAATTGTTTTGTGTCTTTTCGTTGGAACTACTGGGAAGGCGTAAATATATAGTTCGTCACCAGTGTATTTTCATTTTCTAAACATCGAGCTCAGATGGCCAACTCTCTAAGTCCGTCAAAGAAGATTCTGGCCGTCCAAAAGTAGTTTGAGGCTCCGAAATAAACCCTACTGCTGATTTCTTAACTTTTTCGGACGGGCAAAAGGGCAGTAAGGACAACTGTCAAATCGTGTTGTCATACATTCTTCGTTCGAGCCCCGAACTAATCGTAAGTCTGTAGATTTGACGAAACTGCGTACTTTGTGCTTAGAGAGCACAGATAGTAGATCCCAGGCTTAGTCGATAGGTAGTGTTTTCTTTTTGATAATTGTATGTCGGCTTTCCCTATGTTTGACCCCTAGGCACGCCACTGTAATGCAGGATGACCCAATGCGACAAATACGCCTATCCTCACTTAAACTATAACAAAACATCACGCTTTGTTTCCCCGAAGGCTTGGGCAGATGTCCACCAATTTGGTACACCCACAATTCGCCAGTTATCATTAAATCCCACGGAATAGAGAGCGAGCCTCATCATCATCATTTCAGCCGTAAGACGTCCACTGCTGGACTTAAGCCTCCCCCAATTTGGGAGGCTTTGCCATAATCGCCACGCTTGGCAGGATCGCAGTCTGATGGTAAAATGTATAGAGAACGCTGCTGCCCATTTTGTAGTAAGTCCCTTAGTCGCCTTTTACGACACCCACGGGAAGAAATGGGGTGGTGTTATTCTTTACGTCCGGCACCACACGGTACAGGTACAGGAGACAGACGGTACAGGAGAGCGAGCCTAGTGGCATCAAACGGGCAAAAATTCAAACTCCGGGCTGCTACTGAGAAATTGCAGATGGAAAAACCGAATTACACTTTGCTCTTCCCGGAAATAGAACCAAGAACCTTAAGCTCAGCAGTATCCCTTGCGACTGCTAGACCAACGAGGCAATGAACTTAATCTATACTAATATTTTTAACTTTGAATTCCTTGAGAGACACTGGATACCTCGGTGTCAAACATTACCACACATGAAATCGAGCAATAACAAAAATCCTCCTTTGGACATGTCCAAACAAAAAAACCATTTTGTTAAAACACATTTCCGGTCACAGGTACATCGTAACTGCCCAATCGAGAACAGGGGTCACCTGTCTGTACGCGGATTGGTAGCTCATTATTATTGCACGAAGGTACCACGTGGGGTAGAGCCACAGCTGGCAAAGTGTAAAAGGTAAAAATTTTATTATTGGGTTCATTTACAAAAACGCTATGCGATCGAATGTGAGAGGTGTTTGTGAACGGGTTAGGTTGAAGGATCATGTTTATTGTTGGGTTTAGTCGGATAATACTTTTACCTTTTTTGTGGTTTGTTTTGTTTCATGTTTTTGAAAAGCGATACATCAAAATGTGGTTAACTGATGTCATACCACGAGGCAATGCTGCCAGAGCGTTTTGGGCACTTGACAGCGTACCAGATGAAGTTTATGATGCCCTGTGCTGTTCCCTTTTTTACATACTTATACATAATGGTGTTCCGTGTGGTATCGCGCGAAATAATAGCACCATCCCATTTTTTCCCGTGGGTGTCGTAAAGGCGACTAATGGACAGCAGCGTTCTCTATGTATTGCACCATCATCATGCGACCGCCAAGCCACCTGTCAAGCCTGGCGATTATGGCAATCCCACCAAAATTGGGGGCTTTATAAAATCAAGTTCTTCTAACTTAACAGACAGCTGTGCTGCTGAAGAGTTTATTGCTTTACTTCTTCTTCCCAGTTAAAGCACTAGGAAGTGGTGAAGGGCGGGCGTTTTGGGGGACTTTTATGTAATTTTGACATTAAAAAGGTGCTGACTCTCAGCCTAGTTTGAGTAAACTACTTTTGATTTGATTTGATTTAATAGGTAATATTCTTCAGAATAAATATCCTCCACTATTGATTCAACAAGACACACTATAATACATTTGTCAGTCACCTCAAAAACCTGGGTTCGAGGATTCTAAGACATAGACAAGCATACCACATGGGACAGTGGCTGTCATCGGAGCACTTAAAGTGATGCAACAATACATGTCTGCCTTACCCTCTGGGAGACAAGAGCAGACACATTATGTCACTAAGCACTTATAAACCGTCTGCAGTAAATAAACCAGGACGTAAATATAACACATCGAATTTAAAAAGGCACGATCACATTCGTAGATATTTAGCACTGATTCTCATCTGCCTAACAACAGCAACTGCCTATTTTTAAAAGAGTAACCGTGGAGTTTTTTGCTGGCTCTTCTCCTTAGAAAGCAACCAATAAAAACAATCCACTCACCTAGCTTCTGAGGTTTCGTAAGTGCTCATTTAGGTTTATGTGAAAAATATTATTTTGACATGATCTGATAACCTTTTCCCCAACTACGTTGGGTTGGTTTCCAGTCTTACCGGATGCAGTGGAATACCAGTATTTTACATGGAGCGACTGCGTATCTGACCTCCTCAGCCCACTTACTGGGTTGGAGTACAACGATACCCATTGGTAAGACTGGTTGTCAGACTTTCGGGTTTCAGACGACCCTAAACGCCTGTAAAAGTTCCTCGAATGACAGCCGTGACTAACGGCTTAAAAGCTCCCCGAGGCGCGTATGTGACTTGGTATATATTGATGGTCACTCATCCACGGACAAGCGGAATCGATTGACCTGTGACGCTGTTATTACTTTGCCACAAGCCAGTTTAAGTATTAAGCAGTGATATAGATAACATAATCACTCATAAGCCTGTAACGTTGCAGGAGGAGACGCCCCGGCGTCGGGAGTCCATAGCGGACTCCCGGCCACCGTAGGCGCGAGCTTGCGGGTGGCGAGCAATGGGTAGCTCGCCGCCCGGTAAGGATCAAGCTCGGGTCGACGGCGCGTGGTGTTCCACGCGTGCCTCAAAGAGATGTCAGCAAAACTGAAGGGGTCTGCTAGGACCGATGCCTGCCGGGCATCGCGTGATTGTTCGAAAGAGATACCGTGACCCTGGCACATGGGCAACTGAAGTTGAACAGTAAAAGTCTGACATGCCCTCCCGCTCCGCCCAGAGCGGGAGAAGTCATTTGATGATTTCCCATCCAAAAAAAAAAAGCCTGTAACGTTCCCATTGCTTGAACCCAGGCATCTTCTCTAGGAGTGAAAGCGCGTGGGCCATAATTCACTACCCGGGCTTGCCTTGCCATAGCCCATATCTCTTTTCATTTATTTGTCGTCTCATGAAGTTCCAAGCCACCGTCTTATGAGTAGTGGTGATGAAATACGAGTAAAGTAGGTACATGATGTGCCCGCCTAGGTTTGAATCCACGACCTACGACACGTAAGTCCAAGCCTTTACCATTGAACCACCACTGCTCTCAGTGACAGAGACAACGTTCCACAAAGCCAAACTTATTCTAAAACTCGATGTATTTACCATATTAACCGGGCGGGTACAATATATCGTAACATTAAATGCTCTAAAATATTCCAACTACTTAGAATAAACCAATATCTAATTTCAATGAAGGCTGTATATTAATATCAATCATGTCAGTCATTATGTTCCATTGTTTATTGTAAATTACAGAAGCCTTGAGACTAAAGGCTGCTAAAAGAAACAATTAGAAATCTGAGTCGAACGCGTTTGCGTGCTACACAAACAATTAGAAGCGAACCTCTCGGCCGGGCCCGGAGTCAATTAGCTAGATTATCGTTCGTTCGCAAAACTTGCATCAACTGGGTCATGATGGGCGCAGTCAGTGTTTCACTGGCCACAAAAACTATAGAAATTTAATGTCGATTGTTAGAAAATATATAGATTTTAACCCCTTCTACACGATGTCTATCTTGGCTACGTTCATTATAGACAGAAGTTTACTTTCTGTGATTTGGTGTTGGAACCTATTCTTGCTCAATGTTGTTTTTATTTGGACATGGCCAAACCCCACCAGGGGGCTTACTCTTCAACCTAATATTAATTCCAATCTAAAGCCAATACGATTCCAATGTTAATTTTGCATACTCGTACACGTTATTCGGTACTCTTGAAAACAATAGTGTCAACATTGAAAAAACAACAACGCCCGATCTCGATTCCACTTAGTTCTCCAAAATGGACACCCAATTTAAACACATTTTTGCGCTAGCGTCGAACTCAAGAACACGAAACGTCAAAATTCCAATGTCAATGGATCGGAATTAAAATCAAGAGCCGCATCAGGTTCAGGGTGCTTACCCTGAACCTGATGCGGCTCTGACGCAGATGACTATCATTAATGTTCAGTACAAAGACAGACAGGCCGTAGCGTCATCGGTGTCAGAAGGCTTGCTTAACAGCCACCATTCCTAGCCCAACATGATGAATAGAAATTAACTGATAATAAACCTTGAAACCACTAGAGCAGTCGTAAGTTCAAACCCAGGTAGTCGCTTTACTTTGTGTAAATAAATTCATTACCACGGCTCTCAAAATGGTGAAGGAAAATATCGTGAAAAAAAATCAAAAATTTCCTAAAACCCAAAATTTGAAGGCGTGTGACATCTACCAACCCGCTCACGTAGAATACAGCCCACTCCCAAAGAAAGGAGGCCTGTGTTCCAGTAGTGGGAACATTATGGGTTGATTACGAAACCTTGAAAAGCTGAATAATATAGCTTGGTTTTACAACAAGACAATGACCTCTCGGAAAGTGTACTCTAGTAACAGTACAATACACGTGCCACGAGAAAAAAAAGCATAACTACTGCAAGAATATTCCTTTTAATTCTAAAATGAAATAATAAAACAATCATAACGTGTACACTTTTAACTCACTTCTACTAATTGGTTAAGTGGATTATGCTGAGCTCCACTCTCGCGCTAAAGTATCTATCTATGTTACAACTAATTGCGACCAAAATCCACCTGTATAACCTGTATTGCACTGGATTATGAAGTAAGCCTTAAATAGGGAACAATGTTACGATTGTGAACTGTAATTAACAATATTACGATTCAGTCAATATTTTGTATTATTGAAATTCTCAATCCTCATCTACTTTGTAAAAATATCTCCGTGAAATATAAGGTGAAGTGAGGTGTCAGCAGTGTTAATCCCTAACAACAAGTAGAATGACAATTCACTTCACCTAACGTTCCATGGATTTTTAAAAAAAAAGGCCTGCTGTATTTGGTAGCCTTAGCTGCTGAAAAATGAAGCACCTACTCGTAAATACCTCGTTAACGTAACAATCGCAATATTGTTTAAACATTCGGTCAATTTATTATTGTCGTGCAATGTTGATGCAATACAGTGTTTAGGCGGATAATGATATTGATTAATCTTGGTGATCCCACTCGAATCATTTAACTGTCCTAGTATAATGGAGAGTCGAGCGGAGAGCTATTTGAGGTAGAACCAGTATTTACATATCTGGGCACGAGTAAGATTGTTCATGAAGCATATCAAGCAGGTTTGAGTGAAGTTGGGGCCTACAACTACAAGCAACAAACCCATTGTTTGCGCCTTGCAATCGCAACTAATAAACAGAAAATTTAGCATCACCAAATTAAAACTTTGTGTCGGTCACGCCATCTAGGTACAAAAGTGTCATACTGATAATGTTGCTAAAATCTCATTGACATGTAAGTATATGTGTATTTTCTAAACAATATTTTAACCAAAGATAAAAACCACCTTGACTAACATTAACAGTAGATACAGCAAGTCAATGAAACTCCAAGTGTTCGTGGTATGCGCTCCGGCCACGCCGCGCAACCCAATCCGCGCATCCAAGATGGCGCGCATAGAGCACTGCGCACACGCCGTGTCCGTTACGCTTGACCACTGAAGCGCGAACAGTTTTTTTCTACATAAACATTGTTCGCAGTAGAGAAATCGACGGGCGTGACTGTGGCCATTGTTGTACGAAGCTAAACGCAGAGAATATTAGAGCGTGATACGGTAAAATAACGTATAAATATACAATACGTGCATATGTAGGTAATGTCTGTATGGGATGAGGTGACATTTTGTGATGTAGCAGCCATCCACTTTGGAAGCTGGGTCATAGAAAAAGTAGTTATTTTAACTAAAGCTGCGCACATCTAGAGCTCTAAGTATCTAAAAGCTTTCGAAAGCCAATCCCTAATCAATTCGTAGCTGCGGTTTAAATGACTGCATTATTTCCTTTGGGTGTTTTCAGATGCAACTAAGGGATTAGGGTTATATGAATCCCTTGGGGTAGCGGCGCAACGCATGAACGCCGTCCATGGTACATATAGCTAAAGTTCTCCATGTATGGAAATGGTAATACATATTCCCCATGTCTGATTACCGTGACTAGCCATGAAAGAAATGTTATTGGTAGGAAAAAAAAAACTTATTTCTTCTTCTGCTGTCGTGTTGCCACGTGCCACTTTATGAGAATAGATGGCTTGAATAATGACTTCCGTGATACGAAGATTTGTCAGGCAGTAAAGTTCGTAGCGGAACTGATGACCCAGGGTGCGCCGGACGTACATATAAGTTCATTCGTATCGAAAAGGCTGTTTAAATGATGAGCGACAGCAAAATCATTCTGGTATTCTAATAATAGGTAAGTCTTATGATCCACCAACCCGCATTGAGCCTGGAAGGTAGATGATAGCTCACTACCTCTAAAAAGAGGAGGTCTGTGTCCGAGCAGTGAGACCATTATAGGTGTCCGTTTCGACTGCTCGGCCATAGTGTCGTAGAAGAAAAACGACTACGTCTACATTTAGAAGGAATTTCTAAAACACTAACAGTGAGAGTCGCAAATTCGTAGAAACAATATTCAGAAAGTTACAAAGGTTTAACCATGGCCGCGCGGTCGGTACATGGAGAACCGCGCAGCCACGCAATTCTCTTAAACCGAGCTTAGTAGAGGTCCCATTCTTTTTGCTAACCACTGATATGATTTCGTAGAAAATGTAGATGGTAAGAAGAAACGGACACCATTATAGGCTGATTATTTATATTTGTAAGTATTATGAAACAGTGGAAGAAATGGGATGAGGCCTTTACTCAGAATTGGGATTGGGACAGCACTACGCTATTTAAAATACGATGTGATATACTGACTTGGGGAAGAATCGCCAGAGTATTGCGTTTATACAACCGCTATACCACAGCTCAGTATCAGATATCACTGAATGGTCTCTAGAGTGGTTATGGAAAAGCAATTATTGTCACAATTATAATTTAGCCTGCCTGTGGACTGCCTCGTTGGTCTAATAGTTGCAAGTGCTACTTCTGAGCTCGATAAAAGTGACACTGGCTGGTAACGGTCCCACAGTAGAGCGTAGCATCGATGTTTGCGTGGCGGCTGTCTTCTGATGACAGATGATGTCGCCCATGACCCAGCCGCTATCGTACCACGTCCATGGCGAACTGCTATATTCCGGTGCAATCCTGATAATTTTGAAGCTAGTGAACCGCTAATACGATGACCACTGACTGCAGATAGAGGCTATCCTGTGCCATTATATCTATACTAATATTATAAAGCTGAAGAGTTTGTTGGATTGTTTGTTTGTGTGATTAATCTCAGGAACTACGGATCCGAAAAGAAAAAATATTTTTGTGTTAGGTAGTCTATTTATCGAGGAATGCTTAGGCTATATAACATCACGCTACAACCAAGAAGAGCGGAGCAGTAATGAAAAATGTTGTAAAAACGGGGAAAATCGCACGGGTAGGCGATTCGACACGACGGGAAGGGTCTGGGGAGTAAGAAATTTAACGCGGACGAAGTCGCGGGCAGAAGCTATGTAATGATATAAATAGAACTGACAGCCTCGTTGGTCTAGTAGTTGAAAACGCTAATGCTGTTGCTACTACTGTCCTGGTTTGTATTCCCAGGTCGGACAACGCATTCATGGGTTTATTAATCTGGAATTTCTCAGTAGGAACACGAACACTGGATTTGTGCCCAGTTGATGGTAATAAGCTCGCGCCTACTACATGAGACTTATACATAACTGGCGAGTTGTGGGTGTAATATAAGGTATACCTCTGCCTTACTCTTCGTGGAAACAAGGCGTCATATTTATTATGTTATGTCTTCTCCTATAGATATTAAAACGTCAAGCCAAATCTTTGTACCGCTTTTAAAGAAAATTACGCGGACGGAGGAGTATGAGAATTGGCACACTTAGATTTTATTTTGAGAAGTGAAGAAAGCTAAGACTTTTATGTAATAATCCATTACAAACACATTAGGTCTTAAACGAATTATGATTGAATTTCGACCACTAGTTTTAATAAAACCAGCAAAGCGACTGACATTATTTCTTTCCAACAACGTTGTGTACGAAACCCGTTTGTTTATCGCTTCCGGTTGATTATCCTTTGTTCAAGCCTGTTCAGGCACATCTATTCAAATTACATGATACTCATGCGCATACACGATGAGCCCGCATGTACCGTAGGAGTCATTATCGATCGTACTAAGTTAAACTTAGGTACTTCGATACTGCGGTTAGATTTTATCGCACACTTGATGATCCTAGATAGTAAGTTAAGTAGGTAATTGTGGAATTATAGGTTCCTTGGTTTTTATTCGTGTTTATGGGTGCAGAATGATACTTTTGATTTAATTGTGGAAATGGCTACTTAAGGTGGAGGACGTCCCTAGCCGCCGCAGGAGGAGACGCCCCGGGCGTCGGGAGTCGATAGCGGACTCCCGGCCACCGTAGGCTCGAGCTTGCAGGTGGCGAGCAATGGGTAGCTCGCCGCCCGGTAAGGACCAGGCTCGGGTCGACCACGCGCGCCTTAAAGAGATGTCAGCAGCAGTGAAGTGGTCTGATGCCTGCCGAGGTCGCGAAATTGTTCAAGCGAGATACCGTGACCCCAGCACAAGGGCAACTGATGGAAGAGCAACAGCAACTGACAAAAAAAAAAGGTGGGCGACTATTGTTCAAATGCTCAATGACAGGGTTTTTAGCTAAGCAGTGTCTCTACTGAGCTCATTCGAAGCTTTTAGACCGACTACAAGAACAGTGAATCGAAAGAATAAAATATGAAACTGAACATTTTCTCAAGTACCTATTACCTTTTTTTGGATGGGAAATCATCAAATGACTTCTTTCGCTCTGGGTGGAGCGGGAGGGCATGTCAGAGTTTTACTGACTAAAACCCACCCGTGTTCCTTCAGTTGCCCATGTTCCAGGGTCACGGTATCTCTTTCGAAAAATCTCGCGACCCTGGCAGGCATCGGTCCTAGCAGACCCCTTCAATCAAGTATTACCTTAGTAATATATATAATACAGGGTCAAGTATTAACAGACATTAGACAGCGAAACTCCGTGATCACAATCACGTCTTAAATGAACGAAACGGTTTTTAAACATGAACGAAGGTTTGGTTTAATATCTGATAATACAAAGAAATAATAAATTGTGTCTGAGGTCAAAGACCGTATGTGGAATATCACTTTTCTGTGTTAACTTTACAGACGTGATGAGTACCGCAATCTAAAGATGATAAGACAAATCTGCAGAGTTTCGTTAGTTACTTTAATTTGACCGTGCTGATTTTTGGTGCATAGATTTCTGTTCAGCATACATAAGATCGGTTATTTACCTATGTAACAAATAAATAAATACACGAAAAATAAAAACGAAAACACTGTGAAACATAATATATCTATACTCTAACGAGTTCCAATCAATCTTTAGCGTTTTATGGTCCTTCATAGCACCAACGTTATTGAGAAAAATATGGTGCACTTCATCAAAAGCCATTAATGATGAGTTGAAGAATATTTCGCACAACGAACCACAAAAAAATGAGCATGACCTTGACAGCAGACCAGGGTGCTAACTCTCGAATATAATTCCAATAGATTGACATTGGTCAAATGTCAGTTGGTTGAGTTTAACGTCAGGGATTGGCTAAACTCAGTGAGTCCAGCCAATCACTGACGTTTGAGTGACAATTCCAATGTCGATCTATTGGAATTATATTCGAGATTAAGTACCCTGATCGTTCAGAGCAATCAAATCTAGGTAAATTTATTTTTTCACATAAACCTACATGCACTTATAAAACGTCAAAAGTTAGGTGCATGGTTCCAATTTCTGGACTGCTATGGTGAAGAGCCGGCAAGACACTCCATGGTTACTCTTTTTTAAAATAATTAGCTTTTACTTGTGAGCAAGTACCAACTTACTATGTTATAGTAGATTATAATCTACCTACATACGTTCCCAATCAGACAGAAACCAATATATTAGTAACTTATATAATAAGTTTAATATAAAGACTAACGTAACAATTAGGGCGAAGGGACCTGTCTTTCATTAAAAAACAAACTTTCACGATAATATTAAAGACAAGAACCGTAATCTGTCTGTCATTTCGACCAATTATGTTCGGTTCAGAGTTGATAAAATTGCACCAAGTAATCATAGGTTCGATGCCTCCATGGGTAGCTTTGTCCATCGCCTTTTCACTAGTGCTTGCAGAAGTCGCACTTTCTCTCAATCAATAGCCATCTGCAACAGTAGCTATAGAATAGATGATATATCGGAAGTGTCGGAAGTATACTGCAATACATACAGGTAAGGCGCAGGTTATCTTTGAACTTTATGTTGTAGATATAGTAGTAAGTGCGACTTTCGTAATACAAATTGTACCACTCATGTGCGGTTGACTGTACCTGGTACCACATACCGTTAATCGTTTTCGTAGGATATTAAAATCTTCTACATAATAAAACTGTTAAATTCATTCGAAAATCGATCATAGAATAGTAACACACTGAGAGGCACTTCTCGTAATTTTAAGACAGTCACAGACACACAGACAGACAGACAGAGATGACAGACTGTTTTACAGTCTAATCTTAGTCTCAATCTGTCAAAAATACCTCGAGATTCCATACATTTTTGACAAGTTTTTGCAATTTGGTTGTCGCCGAGATGAGACTGCGAGTAGATTTTGACCGTTTTTATTTACGAGAACTGACCTGCTTTTCGATTTTCGATGCGCTGAGGTGCACTCTGTAGGATTCTTAAGAGTTGAAAATCCACATAGTAATCCACTTATCCACGACGAAAAATCCCCCGCGATTGGTTACGTCCGTGTGAATGTCGACTAAATGTAGTGCTGTCCCACAAACAATGAGGAACTTAATATCGTGTCATATTGTCTGCACTCTACAGGAGTTGATAGACAGTTAGGAAACGCAGAACTCATCTAGTTAAAAAAAATATAATTGACATGTAAAAGTGTTTGTACAAACCTACTTACAGAAATAAAATCATTTATCATTTATCATTATCATTTAGACGCTACTGAAAGAACCAGTCTCGTAGCCAAGTTCTATACTGACTGTATATTTTTTTTATCGCCATACAAAGATGAAGACATAAATTCTATTCTATTTCATTGTGGATATCCACGAGCAATAGCAAAAATCGATGGCCACTGGCCAGGTACTGAAATATATATACACGGTCACAATTTACTGCTAATCAAAGACAATTACTTATTAATGAGCCACATGTGAAGAATACACGTTTGATTGGAGCATGTGTGTCTATTCCCACAAACAGCGAGCCATAGACAAAGGAAAAACGATGGCGACTACGGTCAGTTCACGCTTATTTTACCTCTAATTTTGCGCCACTGTCACATCAAAAGTGATATTTGTGCTTGTTAAAATAAGGTTGATGTTGGGTTGCTGCTGTCCGTGGTAAAATAACTGTGAACGGACTCTACGTAGGTAGGCACTTTAGTATTCTATTTGAAACTACAATTTAAGTCTGGATATCTAGTGTCTAATTAATAGTCCAGTATGCTTATTAATTATTTATTCATTAGTGGCGGTTGGTAATGAAAAGAAATTATTTTGTAACGTAGTGAATAGGGCATGCAGGGGTGAATCGGGACGAAACCATAAAATAGATTATAACATGGAAACAATATATTTTTTGCCCACAAGGAGACAAAACATCTATACAAATAAATTAAACTGAAGTGTCTGTTTGTAATTTCAAATTAAAAGCTTTTCACTAAATTCATATGAAAGTAAATACGGTACGTTTACATCAAAAAATCTTTTTTTTTAACTTTTGTCTGTCTGTTTGTTCCCGCTAATATCTGAAATGGCTGGACCGATTTTGACGGGACTTTTATTGGCAGCTAGCTGATGTAATAAGGAGTAACTTACTTTTATTTTAGAAAAATACCTACATTAATTGTCGACATCCACGCGGTCGAAGCCGCGGGCAAAAGCTAGTCATTAATAATTATAATACTGTTACGTAGATTGTTAAGACTTGAATCGTCACGCTGCCGGCATCTATCAAGTACACGAACTACTACACGAACGGAGTATCTCTAAACGCCACTGTCATCTATTATCTGGTACAGTCACGAGCACGAATATGTATACACTTGCCAACTTTTAAAAGGGATTTTCTCCCATTATACTGATTGTAATTTTATTTTATCAAGAACATAGTATTTTGGAACCCACACTTTTACGAAATTTGCCTTTTCTCAAAGTTGCAATCGTTATTTGAAGAGAAAATCGCTTTTGAATTTGGCTATGTGTATACATATATATATACTCGTGACTGTACCTATAGGGACGTCGCCTAACTGAGATAGTGGCCGACATTCACGAATGTTCGCGAATTTTGAGAACAGTGGTGAAATAATTTCCACAAAGTAAAGAGCCTGCCAAAGTTTCAACCTACATCTACAATTCATAATTTGCCGTCGTATCCACTGAGCCACCACTAGTTTCTCTCGCTTACAAAAAAGGTAAGTTCTTATTGTCATCGAACCCAATTAGTTCAAATGCAAAATAACATACCCACCGGCAATAAAAAACCAATAAAGTTAGTACAATTAGGTATCCACTTGATACAAAGTAATGTAGGTATCTACATATTCCAAATTAGTTTATGTACATATTAAGTAAATTGTGTTCTGTTTCGTCCACGTGCTTGAAGGACAAAAACACGTTAGTAAATTAAAGAAAAACAATTCGTCATATTTAACCATTTTTCGGGCGAACAACACATTAAAGCTTAGGTAATTTCTACATACTAGCGAACTACATATACGCGCCTTTTTCAATGAATGTGGGTGTGTCAAAAGAAGCATGGAAGTAGAATAGTTGCTGTGGAAATGCGTTCCTTACGAAGCATAATTATGTGGTGTGACTATAATTGATACGCTGAAGAATGATGTGATAAGACAATAGTGCAGTTAAGTGTAGTGACAACAATTTAAAAGTTAGTCATGTTGAGAAGATGAGTGAAGGATAGCTAACAAACGGTATTTACTAGGTAGATTGGACCGATAACTCCGGGAGGGGACGCCCTAGGACGACAAATTCCTAGTGACTTTATTGGTGAGAGTGCTTTTGCCCGCGGCTTCGCCCGCGTGGATGTCGGAAATTAACGCAGGTATTTTTCGAAAATAAAAGATTTTTTCTAAAATAAAAGTAGCCTAAATTACTCCTTGTAAAATCAGCTATCTGCCAGTGAAAGTCCCGTCAAAATCGGTCCAGCCATTTCAGAGATTAGCCGGAACAAACAGACAGACAGACAAACATTTAAATAAATGTTGTTTTGGTATATGTACCGTGTATACATCCATATACACTTAGTGAAAAGCGGTTATTTTAATATTACAAACAGACACTCCAATTTTATTTATTTGTCTAGATGTTTTTCATGTCCCCGAGCCTTGCTCGTGCCAGTTCGCGCGTCTGAGCTTGTAGCGTTAAATTCGTCCCCAAATAATAATCATTCCGATCCAGCCCGTCCCGTGCTGCCCGCGTCCAGCGATACCCTAAGCCGAGGTCCGTACCCCACAGGGGGTGCCCTTAGCGAGTAGTCGCTCTAGTTTAAAGTTTTTAAGCCCTGGATCAAGACCTTCATTAATTAAAGTAGCCACAGGCAAGTGCAGTTAAGCATCCAACAACCTCATAGGATCCATCGAGATATCATTTCCAAAAGAAACGATTTTTTTTCAGAAACGTCTCGCAACCAACGTGCGCGTAACATGACCAGCCCCCCTAGCCAAGTTACAACCGTTTCGTGTCGAATTCCGTTCTCCAATCGGTAACGCTTCGGTATCAGCAATTGTAGAAAACGATAAGTTGCTAGCCATGTTGACGCGCCTGAGTCGGCCGCTCGTTTTACAATGTCTTTAGAAAAACGACATTATAACAAAGGATGTAGCGTTGAACATTGTAGAAACGATAACAATTCATTCTATCATTTTGAACGATGTGAACTTGGCTACGAATTTTATATTCGTTTGTTCTAACCACGTGACTTAACGTTGAGATGATTTCATTCCCATACATTTGATTAGTTTTCGACTAGCGTTAACGATTGCAGATTATCAATTTGGCTAGGGGTGCACATGTATGAACGTTAACAAGGCAAAAGAAAAAAAAAATACAAAAGAAGTATGTTAGGATCGAAGCAGGTGGCGGTATGTAGTTTCTGCTCACTCCCCTGAGAAAAAAGCGTGACTCTATGTTAACTACCTTCATTTGAACCGGTAAAAGGTGATTGTACCAACACTGGGTATGTTAAGTTTACTCACATTCGTTCTAGTTTGATAACGCTTTTAACAGTACTTTTCACTCGCTTGTTTTAACTTTTTTACTGCTTGGAACACGCAACAATATTTCTGACACGAATGTCGTATACTGCCCTTTCTTTAAATATACCTACGTAAATAATTACCTACTTTTTACTAAGCATAATATTACGCCTGTATTTCCCTAAGAGTTAGGCAGAGATATACCTATACCTACACTCACATTTCGCCAGTTACGTTCAAGTCCCATATAATAGAGGGCCATTGGTACCGATTCCCTTGTTCACAAACTAAACTAAATTTAAGTTCAGTGCATCTTTTTCTTTGTATTTCATTAAGAAGAGGACAAAAGAAAAATTTTAGTTTAGTCCTGTCAAATTAATCAGCGCCTGTCACTACTCCATACAAGTTTAGTCGTGATTAAAAACTTGCCTACTAAAATTACGTCAATTTACGTCAAGCGCTGATTAATTTGACAGGACTAAACTAAAATTTATCTTCTGTCCTTTCCTTAATGAAATAGAAAGAAAAAGATGCACTGAACTTAAATTTACTTTGTGAATAAGGGAATTGGCACCATTGCCATCAACCGAGCACTAAACCAGATAGGTACCGAGCTGCTACAGAAATTAAATTCCATGTTTGCTTTCATACAGTTTTCAATCATTTTTATCGAATTAAAAAAGGGGATTATTTTGACCCAAACCATAACATTAACAGTGGTACCTATACATTTCTACTTGACTTATAGGTATCTACATAATTGTATGTGTATAAAAAAATTAAAGCACCTACCTATCTACTGTATACTTAGGTAGATATGTACTTACCATGACCTTTCGTGACGGACAATTTAGTACCATCAACGACGTCGTATCAAATACTCATACTACTTTTCATAAAACTTTGTTTGCTTCATGTTATCCATCCCCTAGGGAGGAATATTTATGGTTGAAGGGGTCTTTTTACAAGCTTCTTTCTATTTACAATCAAATTTTGAACATCAAAATTGTGAAATATTGTATAGGATGGCATGGGACACCCACGCACAAACGGTCGCCATGGATGCAGCACTTGATTTTAGACGTAACGTAGATATTTTTCGTCGATTATCAAAAAACGTAAAAAGTGCAAACCCACTCAGTAAAAATGTCAAAATGTAATGGAACAGCTATTTTTAATAAACAGAATATCAACGGGGGTGCTTTCATGTTTTGGATCAATGGTGACCATTTGTGCGTCGTTGTCCCTGACACCCTGTTTGGAGCTGTTGACTTGATATAAAGAAATTGCAAATGTGTACAAATATTATGTTGGAAAATTATAAAAATCCCTGTGTTGGTAGGTTGGTTGGTTGGTTGGTTGGTAGGTTGATTGGTAGGTTGGTCGGTTGGTTGGTTGGTAGGTTGGTTGGTAGGTAGGTAGGTGGGTTGATAGGTTGGTTGGTAGGTTGGTTGGTAGGTTGGTTGGTTGGTTGGTTGGTTGGTTGGTTGGTTGGTTGGTTGGTTGGTTGGTTGGTTGGTAGGTTGGTTGGTAGGTTGGTTGATAGGTTGCTAGGTCGGTTGGTAGGTTGGTAGGTCGGTTGGTAGGTTGGTTGGTTGGTAGGTTGGTAGGTTGGTAGGTTCGTAGGTTGGTTGGTTGGTAGGTAGGTTGGTAGGTTGGTTGGTAGGTTGGTTGGTAGGTTGGTTGATAGGTTGGTTGGTAAGTTGGTTGGATGGTTGGTTGGTAGGTTGGTTGGTAGGTTGGTTGGTAGGTTGGTTGGTAGGTTGGTTGATAGGTTGGTTGGTAGGTTGGTTGGTTGGTTGGTTGGTAGGTAGGTGGGTTGATAGGTTGGTTGGTAGGTTGGTTGGTAGGTTGGTTGGTTGGTTGGTTGGTTGGTTGGTTGGTTGGTAGGTTGGTTGGTAGGTTGGTTGGTTGGTAGGTAGGTTGGTTGGTTGATAGGTTGCTAGGTCGGTTGGTAGGTTGGTAGGTCGGTTGGTAGGTTGGTAGGTTGGTTGGTTGTTAGGTTGGTAGGTTGGTAGGTTCGTAGGTTGGTTGGTTGGTAGGTAGGTTGGTAGGTTGGTTGGTAGGTTGGTTGCTAGGTCGGTTGGTAGGTTGGTAGGTCGGTTGGTAGGTTGGTTGGTTGGTAGGTTGGTAGGTTGGCAGGTTCGTAGGTTGGTTGGTTGGTAGGTAGGTTGGTAGGTTGGTTGGTAGGTTGGTTGGTAGGTTGGTTGATAGGTTGGTTGGTAAGTTGGTTGGATGGTTGGTTGGTAGGTTGGTTGGTAGGTTGGTTGGTAGGTTGGTAGGTTGGTTGGTAGGTTGGTTGGTAGGTTGGTTGGAAGGTTGGTAGGTTGGTAGGTTGGTTGGTAGGTTGGTTGGTTGGTAGGTTGGTAGGTTGGTTGGTAGGTAGGTTGGTTGGTAGGTTGGTTGATAGGTTGGTAGGTCGGTTGGTAGGTTGGTAGGTCGGTTGGTAGGTTGGTAGGTTGGTTGGTAGGTTGGTTGATAGGTTGGTTGGTAAGTTGGTTGGTAAGTTGGTTGGATGGTTGGTTGGTAGGTTGGTTGGTAGGTTGGTTGGTAGGTTGGTTGGTAGGTTGGTTGATAGGTTGGTTGATAGGTTGGTTGATAGGTTGGTTGGTTGGTTGGTTGGTTGGACGGTTCGTAGGTTGGTTGGTTGGTAGGTAGGTTGGTAGGTTGGTTGGTAGGTTGGTTGGTAGGTTGGTTGATAGGTTGGTTGGTAAGTTGGTTGGATGGTTGGTTGGTAGGTTGGTTGGTAGGTTGGTTGGTAGGTTGGTTGGTAGGTTGGTTGATAGGTTGGTTGGTAGGTTGGTTGGTTGGTTGGTTGGTAGGTAGGTGGGTTGATAGGTTGGTTGGTAGGTTGGTTGGTAGGTTGGTTGGTTGGTTGGTTGGTTGGTTGGTAGGTTGGTTGGTAGGTTGGTTGATAGGTTGCTAGGTCGGTTGGTAGGTTGGTAGGTCGGTTGGTAGGTTGGTTGGTTGGTAGGTTGGTAGGTTGGTAGGTTCGTAGGTTGGTTGGTTGGTAGGTAGGTTGGTAGGTTGGTTGGTAGGTTGGTTCTTAGGTTGGTTGATAGGTTGGTTGGTAGGTTGGTTGGTAAGTTGGTTGGATGGTTGGTTGGTAGGTTGGTTGGTAGGTTGGTTGGTAGGTTGGTTGGTAGGTTGGTTGATAGGTTGGTTGGTAGGTTGGTTGGTTGGTTGGTTGGTAGGTTGGTTGGTAAGTTGGTTGGTAGGTTGGTAGGTTGGTAGGTTGGTAGGTTGGTTGGTAGGTTGGTAGGTTGGTTGGTTGGTAGGTTGGTAGATTGGTTGGTTGGTATGTTGGTAGGTTGGTTGGTTGGTATGTTGGTAGGTTGGTTGGTAGGTTGGTTGGTAGGTTGGTTGGTATGTTGGTAGGTTGGTTGATAGGTTGGTAGGTAGGTTGATTGGTTGGTAGGTTGGGTGGTAGGTTGGTTGATAGGTTGGTTGGTAGGTTGGGTGGTTGGTTAGTAGGTTGGTAGGTTGGTTGGTAGGTTGGTTGGTAGGTTGGTAGATTGGTTGGTTGGTATGTTGGTAGGTTGGTTGGTTGGTTGTTAGGTTGGTTGGTTGGTAGGTTGGTTGGTAGGTTGGTTGGTAGGTTGGTAGGTTGGTAGGTGTGTTGGTTGGTTGGTAAGTTGGTTGGTAGGTTGGTTGGAAGGTTGGTTGGTTGGTAGGTATGTTGGTTGGTTGGTAAGTTGGTTGGTTGGTAGGTTGGTAGGTAGGTTGGTTAGTTGGTTGGTAGGTATGTTGGTTGGTTGGTAAGTTGGTTGGTAGGTTGGTTGGAAGGTTGGTTGGTTGGTAGGTATGTTGGTTGGTTGGTAAGTTGGTTGGTTGGTAGGTTGGTAGGTAGGTTGGTTAGTTGGTTGGTAGGTTGGTAGGTTGATTGGTAGGTTGGTTGATAGGTTGGTAGGTTGGTAGGTTGGTAGGTTGGTAGGTTGGTAGGTTGGTAGGTTGGTTGGTTGGTAGGTTGGTTGGTTGGTTAGTTGGTAGGTTGGTTGGTTGGTTGGTTGGTTGGTTGGTTGGTTGGTTGATAGGTTGGTAGGTAGGTTGATTGGTTGGTAGGTTGGTTGGTAGGTTGGTTGGTAGGTTGGTAGGTTGGTAGGTTGGTTGGTTGGTAGGTTGGTTGGTTAGCTAGTTGGTAGGTTGGTTGGTATGTTGGTAGGTTGGTTGATAGGTTGGTAGGTAGGTTGATTGGTTGGTAGGTTGGTTGGTAGGTTGGTTGATAGGTTGGTTGGTAGGTTGGGTGGTTGGTTGGTAGGTTGGTAGGTTGGTTGGTAGGTTGGTTGGTAGGTTGGTAGATTGGTTGGTTGGTATGTTGGTAGGTTGGTTGGTTGGTATGTTGGTAGGTTGGTTGGTAGGTTGGTTGGTAGGTTGGTTGGTATGTTGGTAGGTTGGTTGATAGGTTGGTAGGTAGGTTGATTGGTTGGTAGGTTGGTTGGTTGGTAGGATGGTTGGTTAGCTGGTTGGTAGGTTGGTTGGTTAGTTGGTAGGTTGGTTGGTTGGTTGGTTGGTTGGTTGGTTGGTTGGTTGATAGGTTGGTTGATTGGTTGGTAGGTTGGTTGGTAGGTTGGTTGGTAGGTTGGTAGGTTGGTAGGTTGGTTGGTTGGTTGGTTGGTAGGTTGGTTGGTTAGCTGGTTGGTAGGTTGGTTGGTTAGTTGGTAGGTTGGTTGGTTGGTTGGTTGGTTTGTTGGTTGGTTGGTTGGTAGGTTGGTTGATAGGTTGTTAGGTTGGTTGGTTGGTAGGTTGGTTGGTAGGTTGGTTGGTAGGTTGGTAGGTTGGTAGGTGTGTTGGTTGGTTGGTAAGTTGGTTGGTAGGTTGGTTGGTTGGTAGGTTGGTTGGTAGGTTGGTTGGTTAGTTGGTAGGTTGGTTGGTTGGTTGGTTGGTTTGTTGGTTGGTTGGTTGGTAGGTTGGTTGATAGGTCGGTAGGTTGGTTAGTTGGTAGGTTGGTTGGTAGGTTGGTTGGTTGGTAGGTTGGTTGGTAGGTTGGTAGTTTGGTTGGTTGGTAGGTTGGTTGGTTAGCTGGTTGGTAGGTTGGTTGGTTAGTTGGTAGGTTGGTTGGTTGGTTGGTTGGTTGGTTGGTTGGTTGGTTGGTAGGTTGGTAGGTTGGTTTGTAGGTTGGTTGGTTGGTAGGTTGGTAGGTTGGTTGGTAGGTTGGTTGGTAGGTTGGGTGGTAGGTTGCTATTTTGGTTGGTTGGTAGGTTGGTAGGTTGGTAGGTGTGTTGGTTGGTTGGTAAGTTGGTTGGTAGGTTGGTTGGAAGGTTGGTTGGTTGGTAGGTATGTTGGTTGGTTGGTAAGTTGGTTGGTTGGTAGGTTGGTAGGTAGGTTGGTTAGTTGGTTGGTAGGTATGTTGGTTGGTTGGTAAGTTGGTTGGTAGGTTGGTTGGAAGGTTGGTTGGTTGGTAGGTATGTTGGTTGGTTGGTAAGTTGGTTGGTTGGTAGGTTGGTAGGTAGGTTGGTTAGTTGGTTGGTAGGTTGGTAGGTTGATTGGTAGGTTGGTTGATAGGTTGGTAGGTTGGTAGGTTGGTAGGTTGGTAGGTTGGTAGGTTGGTAGGTTGGTAGGTTGGTTGGTTGGTAGGTTGGTTGGTTGGTAGGTTGGTTGGTTAGTTGGTAGGTTGGTTGGTTGGTTGGTTGGTTGGTTGGTTGGTTGGTTGATAGGTTGGTAGGTAGGTTGATTGGTTGGTAGGTTGGTTGGTAGGTTGGTTGGTAGGTTGGTTGGTAGGTTGGTAGGTTGGTAGGTTGGTTGGTTGGTTGGTTGGTAGGTTGGTTGGTTAGCTAGTTGGTAGGTTGGTTGGTTAGTTGGTAGGTTGGTTGGTTGGTTGGTTGGTTGGTTGGTAGGTTGGTTGGTAGGTTGGTAGATTGGTTGGTTGGTATGTTGGTAGGTTGGTTGGTTGGTATGTTGGTAGGTTGGTTAGTAGGTTGGTTGGTAGGTTGGTTGGTATGTTGGTAGGTTGGTTGATAGGTTGGTAGGTAGGTTGATTGGTTGGTAGGTTGGTTGGTAGGTTGGTTGGTAGGTTGGGTGGTTGGTTGGTAGGTTGGTAGGTTGGTTGGTAGGTTGGTTGGTAGGTTGGTAGATTGGTTGGTTGGTATGTTGGTAGGTTGGTTGGTTGGTATGTTGGTAGGTTGGTTGGTAGGTTGGTTGGTAGGTTGGTTGGTATGTTGGTAGGTTGGTTGATAGGTTGGTAGGTAGGTTGATTGGTTGGTAGGTTGGTTGGTTGGTAGGATGGTTGGTTAGCTGGTTGGTAGGTTGGTTGGTTAGTTGGTAGGTTGGTTGGTTGGTTGGTTGGTTGGTTGGTTGATAGGTTGGTTGATTGGTTGGTAGGTTGGTTGGTAGGTTGGTTGGTAGGTTGGTAGGTTGGTTGGTTGGTTGGTTGGTTGGTTAGTTGGTAGGTTGGTTGGTTGGTTGGTTGGTTTGTTGGTTGGTTGGTTGGTAGGTTGGTTGATAGGTTGGTAGGTTGGTAGTTTGGTTGGTTGGTAGGTTGGTTGGTTAGCTGGTTGGTAGGTTGGTTGGTTAGTTGGTAGGTTGGTTGGTTGGTTGGTTGGTTGGTTGGTTGGTTGGTAGGTTGGTAGGTTGGTTTGTAGGTTGGTTGGTTGGTAGGTTGGTAGGTTGGTTGGTAGGTTGGTTGGTAGGTTGGTAGGTTGGTAGGTTGGTTGGTTAGTAGGTTGGTTGGTTGGTAGGTTGGTAGGTTGGTAGGTTGGTTGGTTGGTAGGTATGTTGGTTGGTTGGTAAGTTGGTTGGTTGGTAGGTTGGTAGGTAGGTTGGTTAGTTGGTTGGTAGGTTGGTAGGTAGGTTGGTTGGTAGGTTGGTTGATAGGTTGGTAGGTTGGTTGATAGGTTGGTAGGTTGGTTGGTCGGTAGGTTGGTTAGTTGGTAGGTTGGTTGGTAGGGTGGTTGGTAGGTTGGTTGGTAGGTTGGTTGGTTGGTAGGTTGGTTGGTAGGTTGGTTGGTATGTTGGTAGGTTGGCAGGTTGGTTGATAGGTTGGTTGGTAGGTTGGTTGGTAGGTTGGTAGGTTGGTAGGTTGGTTGGTTGGTTGGTTGGTAGGTTGGTTGGTTAGCTGGTTGGTAGGTTGGTTGGTTAGTTGGTAGGTTGGTTGGTTGGTTGGTTGGTTTGTTGGTTGGTTGGTTGGTAGGTTGGTTGATAGGTTGGTAGGTTGGTAGGTTGGTAGGTTGGTAGGTTGGTCGGTAGGTTGGTTGGTTGGTAGGTTGGTTGGTAGGTTGGTTGGTTGGTAGGTTGGTTGGTAGGTTGGTTGGTTGGTAGGTTGGTTGGTAGGTTGGTTGGTAGGTTGGGTGGTTGGTTGGTAGGTTGGTAGGTTGGTTGGTAGGTTGGTTGGTAGGTTGGTTGGTCGGTAGGTTGGTTAGTTGGTAGGTTGGTTGGTAGGTTGGTTGGTTGGTAGGTTGGTTGGTAGGTTGGTAGTTTGGTTGGTTGGTAGGTTGGTTGGTTAGCTGGTTGGTAGGTTGGTTGGTTAGTTGGTAGGTTGGTTGGTTGGTTGGTTGGTTGGTTGGTTGGTTGGTTGGTAGGTTGGTAGGTTGGTTTGTAGGTTGGTTGGTTGGTAGGTTGGTAGGTTGGTTGGTAGGTTGGTTGGTAGGTTGGGTGGTAGGTTGCTATTTTGGTTGGTTGGTAGGTTGGTAGGTTGGTAGGTGTGTTGGTTGGTTGGTAAGTTGGTTGGTAGGTTGGTTGGAAGGTTGGTTGGTTGGTAGGTATGTTGGTTGGTTGGTAAGTTGGTTGGTTGGTAGGTTGGTAGGTAGGTTGGTTAGTTGGTTGGTAGGTTGGTAGGTTGATTGGTAGGTTGGTTGATAGGTTGGTAGGTTGGTAGGTTGGTAGGTTGGTAGGTTGGTAGGTTGGTAGGTTGGTAGGTTGGTTGGTTGGTAGGTTGGTTGGTTGGTAGGTTGGTTGGTTAGTTGGTAGGTTGGTTGGTTGGTTGGTTGGTTGGTTGGTTGGTTGGTTGATAGGTTGGTAGGTAGGTTGATTGGTTGGTAGGTTGGTTGGTAGGTTGGTTGGTAGGTTGGTTGGTAGGTTGGTAGGTTGGTAGGTTGGTAGGTTGGTAGGTTGGTAGGTTGGTAGGTTGGTTGGTTGGTAGGTTGGTTGGTTGGTAGGTTGGTTGGTTAGTTGGTAGGTTGGTTGGTTGGTTGGTTGGTTGGTTGGTTGGTTGGTTGATAGGTTGGTAGGTAGGTTGATTGGTTGGTAGGTTGGTTGGTAGGTTGGTTGGTAGGTTAGTTGGTAGGTTGGTTGGTAGGTTGGTTGGTTGGTTGGTAGGTTGCTTGGTAGGTAGATTGGTAGGTTGTTTGGTTGGTAGGTTGGTTGGTAGGTTGGTTGGTAGGTTGGTTGGTAGGTTGGTTGGTAGGTTGGTAGGTTGGTTGGTTAGGTTGGTAGGTTGATTGGTTGGTTGGTAGGTTGGTTGGTTGGTAGGTTGGTTGATAGGTTGGTTGGTAGGTTGATTGTTTGGTAGGTTGGTAGGTTGATAGGTTGGTTGGTAGGTTGATTGTTTGGTAGGTTGGTAGGTTTGTAGGTTGGTTGGTAGGTTGGTTGGTTGGTTGGTAGGTTGGTTGGTAGGTTGGTTGGTAGGTTGGTTGGTTGGTAGGTTGGTTGGTAGGTTGGTTGGTAGGTTGGTTGGTAGGTTGGTTGGTAGGTTGGTAGGTTGGTTGGTAGGTTGGTAGGTTGATTGGTTGGTTTGTAGGTTGGTTGGTTGGTAGGTTGGTATGTTGGTCGGTAGGTTGGTTGGTTGGTAGGTTGGTTGGTAGGTTGGTTGGTAGGTTGGTAGGTTGATAGGTTGTTTGGTAGGTTGGTTGGTAGGTTGGTTGGTTGGTAGGTAGGTTGGTTGGTAGGTTGGTTGGTTGGTTGTTAGGTTGGTTGGTTGGTAGGTTGGTTGGTAGGTTTGTTGGTTGGTTGGTAGGTTGGTTGGTAGGTAGGTTGGTAGGCTGGTTGATAGGTTGGTTGGTAGGTTGGTAGGTTGGTTGGTTGGTTGGTAGGTTGGTTGGTAGGTAGGTTGGTAGGTTGGTTGATAGGTTGGTTGGTAGGTTGGTAGGTTGGTTGGTTGGTTGGTAGGTTGGTTGTTATATGGTTGGTTGGTTGGTTGGTTGGTAGGTTGGTTGGCAGGTTGGTAGGTAGGTTGGTTCGTTGGTTGATAGGTTGGTTGGTTAACAGTTTTACAGGTTAACAGTTTCAAAGTAATTACTCGATTATTACAATTGACTTATACATTAATTCGATCATTCGTTGATGCCGGTCGTTCAAATGTTTTCTGTTGCCTACATTAAATTGGATTGTTGAACAGTGCACAATAATAGTGATTATTAACCAAGGGGATAAAAATAAATTAAAATAAACTTAACGTTTATGTATTTGAAGAAAACAAAAACGCGGCAAATTCCTAGACTAATATTTTTTTGTCGGAAAAGCAAAGGCATCAAGCTCATACGGCCTTGTCGGTTTTCATAATTTTATTTAATAACTAGCTTCTGCCCGCGACTTCTTCCGCGTCAAATTTCTTGCTCTCGCGACCCACCCCGTCGCATCGGATCGCCGCGCGCCGGCCCGTACGTAGTGTTGAGCAATTAAAAAAGTTATAGGGAATCAACCTTAAAAGATAAACATATGCTCTCACGGACTTTTTTTTAGAACTTTTTAAGAGAAATAATTCCATCATACATAATTGATGCGTTACTTTAACCGTTTACGCAGCGCACGCAACGGAAACTCTCAAAAGGAATAAATTTTCCCCGTTTTTGCAACATTTTTCATTGCTGCTCCACTCCTTTTAATTGTAGCGTAATGATATATGGGCTACCCAACACAAAAAGATTTTTTCAATTCGGACCAGAAGTTCCTGAGATTAGCGCGTTCAATCAAACAAACAAACAAACAAACAAACTCTGCAGCTTTATAATATTATATAATTATATAATAAGTATATGATCATAACTGCATAATAAATGCGTATTCCTTTTTCAAAAAGATGTATAATGCTATATATACAAACTCAATAGTATAAACACAGATGTAGTTCAGTGTAAATTTCGGTAAGTATTCCAAATTTAAATCACATTCTCCCCCAAGAGGATGAATGAAATTCAGTACAATTTTCTTTCCGTTTTTAACAGATTAAAAATGACTATGTTACGACTATGCTATTGTTATGTTAGCTTTTTGTGGCATAGAATGTCACTTTTTTGATCAAGTGGTACGAAAAATTACTTTTTCATCCCACCATCTCGGAAAGAGTATTTTTAATCTTCAATATCTGAGTGGAAAAGCCGTTTTTATTCTCTAGAGGATAAAGTAAATTGAATTTAGAACATCGTGTGCACTATGTTTGTAAATTCAAACATCATTAAACCTATTTACTTCTACCTCCATGGTGCCGAATTTATCATACAACCTTTTTCTAATTTGTTAAAAACTCAGACTCGGAACCTTATTGGTGTACTTTTTAGGGTTCCGTTGCCAAATGGCAAAAAACGGAACCCTTATAGATTCGTCATGTCTGTCTGTCTGTCTGTCTGTCTGTCTGTCTGTCTGTCTGTCCGTGTATGTCACAGCCATTTTTTTCCGAAACTATAAGAGCTATGTTGTTGAAACTTGGTAAGTAGATGTATTCTGTAAACCGCATTAAGATTTTTACACAAAAATAGAAAAAAAACAATAAATTTTGGGGTTTCCCATACATAGAACTGAAACTCAAAAAAATTTTTTTCATCGTACCCATACGTGTGGGGTATCTATGGATAGGTCTTTAAAAATGATATTGAGGTTTTTAATATCATTTTTTTCTAAACTGTATAGTTTGCGCGAGAGACACTCCCAAAGTGGTAAAATGTGTGTCCCCCCCCCTGTAACTTCTAAAATAAGAGAATGATAAAACTAAAAAAAATGTATGATGTACATTGCTATATAAACTTCCAACGAAAATTGGTTTGAACAAGATCTAGTAAGTAGTTTTTTTTTATACGTCATAAATCGTAAACCGCAATTTACCTTTCATTCAATCAACTCAAATATAAAAATTAAAAAAATAGGATTTAATTTCATAAACACAAGCCTTATGCATAAACCGTGAATACCTACAGGTTTGTACGGAACCCTCGGTGCGCAAGTCCGACTCGCACTTGGCCGGTTTTTTTAATTTACTTTGCGCGCCCCATTTTCTTTTCACGTCACTAACAAAAATATTACACTCTACTTAAGCAGCTGTAGCAACTTTACTTTAAATTTTTCTTACCTCTTACCTAAGTATTATTTGAAATAATTTAAAGATAATTCTGTAATACTTACCTATCATAATGTAGTACCTAATAAATATTAATACCTAAACTGAAATAAAAGTATCTTGTGATTGTAAATGCTTTTTTTGCATTTAGTCATTTCCTCGCTGAGGTGGGATGAAAAGTTACGTGTTGCACTCGAGTGCAAAGATTTTTCACCTCGTGCTCTTTTGATTCCCTCGCTAACGCTCAGGATTCTAATTTTGAATCACTCGCTGCGCTCGTGATTCAATTTTAGAATCCTTCGCTTGCTCGGTCATCAAAATTGAGCACGCGGTTAAAAAGCAACTTTGCACTCTTGTATAACAAATAACTATTCTTTTTTTTCATATGGGGATTTGCCCTATAACGTTTTTTGGTATACCTACCTAAGGTGAAAAGATCACGACGACCATAATTAAGTACACGAGTAACCTCTCCTATACCTACCTATGGAAATATCATATTTTATTGATAACTTCACGCCTTACCTAGATGACCGACCGGTGGATCAATAATGATAGTTGGAGTGGGCCGTTTCTAATGAAGTAAACGAAATGGTAATAACGAAAAATCGACTTTACCACCGCTCCACACTACCACCATCTTTGGAGCTTTATTACCATTATTTCAGCGGAAAGACGTCATCTGTTAGCTTAGTCTTCACCAAAGAACTGTGGCAACAACCGGTCTCGCGCGATCCTCATCCATCGCATTTCTGCAACCTTCACCAGCTAATCGATTCACATTGTGAGGGACATCAGAGATATTGGTAAAAATATTAGAATAAACAAGCTTCTTTTGAATATTTCTTATCTCGACAAACCTTTGGAGTTTCAACAATTAACACAACATTTAAAATACATGAACCCTTACAATAGAAACAAAGGCCTTTAAAAATTCTACACATTTATCTCTGAGTTACACGATTTATATCAACAAAATTAACGTACCTAAGTAGGTACAGTAAGCCTGAAAAAGATGTGTCAATCTGCTTAGTCTTTTTCCAAGTATGTAGAGAATACCAGTATGTAATATGGAGCGACTGCTTATTCAGTAAAGCGGTGGCTCTACAACCAAGTTACTGGGTATCATTACCCTTGGTGAAGATGGTTATCAGAATTTTGGGTTTCTGACCTGCAACGAGCGATACTTGGGCATATCGAGATACCTTCACGTAAAAAACTGTTTTGCTGAAGCGCAATCGGATAATAATTGTTATTCGACCTATTCCTACTAGAAAAAATCATATTTTAAGGTGCAAAAAATACTAAATAGTCAGATAATTGCGACCAAACTAGAATTAGCTCTCGCCAGCCGCTACGCTACGCTCCCTCTCGGCTCGCGCGGTTGATCTACCCTACTATATACCCTGTGGTCAGCTAGGAATATCAATAAATACGTTGCTTTCGTCGACTTTCGATTAGGTGCATCGTGATATAACCGACCACTTCATGAAATGACTGCGTATCGTCAAATGGCCAGGCAGATCACGATATGGCCATTTCTATGATCGGACATTTAAATGATACATTGTACTTGGTTTAATTGTCTACAATCTTTGTGCTATATTTTTTTTTAAATGAGTCGCCACATACCATACCTAGCTATTACAAATTGGATACCTACGTAATTACGTATACTTAATTGAAGCTTGACACATTGACACAGTACTTATTAAGAAACAGAAATTGTAGACAATCGAATTAATTCTAGTCGATGTAAACATCTTTTTGAACCTGACTGTAATACGTAGGTACTGTTCCTGGCGAACAAGAGGCCTTGAGAAACTGGTGGAAGGAACGTCGATATCTTTGAATGTTTGATTCAGTCTGCGAGGGGCGAGCGAGACAGTGGAAGTGGGACATAGCATTCACAAATCACAAGACATTTCAATTATAGAGCAACAGAACAGACTTAGATGTCCGTATGTTTGGCAAAAAAAGAACATAACTGAAAATGAAATGATTTTTACTAAAATTTTGACATTCCTAAGTACCTTCCTACTAATTCTCATGAATGTACTACCTAACTATTTAGTAGGACCTACACAAGCCACCACATACATAAGTCGACGTTCGCATGACAACGTACTGCTTAGTACCGGGAAATGAAAATCGAACATAGTATTTTTCCGACGCGCTAGGATACTAGATACTATGCACTCTGTCCGATTCTCAGTGTTCGGTTCAACACCAAGAGTTAAAAATCCAGTGGGTGATAAATTCTGCCGCCATGTTTTTGACGACCGTGCCACCGGGGTCTAATGGGAGGTACTACTTACACACCACCAATTTATGAAAGTTTCTTTTACAACGGGTATTTTAGGTACTTACACGCCTTTGTGTGATATACAGGACTAGCTTCTGCTCGCGGCTTCGCCCGCGTGGATGTCGAAAAACTCACCGTTTCAACCCCCCATTTCACCCTTTTAGGAACGGAATTTTAAAAAACCATTTCTTACTGGACTTACTCTTCAAAAAGAACACACCCTCCAAATTTCATATCTCTAGGACCAGCGGTTTAAGCTGTGCGTTGATATATCAGTCAGTCATTCAGTCAGTCACTCAGGAGTTTGAATTTTATATATATAGATAAGTTTTTAACCAGTGCGCAAATTTTAACAAATTAAACTTAAACGAGTTATAATAACCATACAATATGTATTTTGATATATATACACAATATATATAGCACAAAATATGTATAGCACAAAAAAATTAAGTTATCGTTAACGAAAGATGTTTATTTTGGAACTGGTTTTTATGGTAACTTGCGCACGGCAGCGGCGAAGATGAACGACAAGCGTAGCTACAAGTAGGTATTTACCAGCTGTTCGATCGGTCAAAATTCTAAGAAGTTTAAAGTACGTACGCCGGCGTGGCGGCGAACGACCGAGCTACAAGTAGGTACTCGGCTGGTAGGTATTAGCTGTTTGGTCGGTCTTCAAATATTTGGTTCTATTGGGTCTACCGGAAAGTTCTGTCGGTTTTTGTAAATAAAAGTCTTGATTAATTTTAAAAGCAGTTATCTATATTTTAGTAAATTACATACTGTCCTTGATTTACTACTACCTTCTTCCATCTATCTACTAGCATATAAATGCCATTCCTGTAAAAATTTATATTTTTTGTTGCCAAAAAACTTTCAACTGCTGCTGAAACCTCTCCTTCATTTTTAAATGTTTTTCCTTTTAAATTTGCGCTTAGCGACCGAAATAAATAAAAATCTGATGGTGCAATATCTGGTGAGTATGGAGGATGAGTGAGGACTTCCCACCCTAGTTCAGATATGTTAATTTGTGTTGTCTTTGAAACATGCGGCCTCGCATTGTCATGGTGTAAGATCACACCCTTTCTATTGGCCATATAAGGTCGCTGATTTTTAATTGATCCATTTAATTTACTTAACTTATTTCAATATTTTTCAGTGGTAATAGTTTCCTGTGGCCGTAGCAATTCAAAATACAAAGGTCCCTTGTGATCCCACCAGATACATAACAGCTGTTTTATTTAGTGTGAATCTGATTTCGGCGTGGAAGATGCAGGTTCTTCTGGTTTTAAATAAACTTTCCTTCTTGATACGTTCCCGTAGACAATGTACTTTTCATCGCCTGTAACTAATCTATCCAAAAATGGTTTAGTTTTTTAACGATTAAGATGTGAAGAATATACCGTTATTCTCTCTACCAAGTTTTTTTCTGATAGTTCCGATGGTACCCACTGGGAATATTTAAGTATATATCCTTAACCTATGAATATGGTCAGAAACTGTTTGCTGTGCTTCGCCTAGTCTCAATGCAATATCTGATGATGTAAGAAATGGATCTTCTTTTAATATCGCTTCTAAAACGTCGTCATCAATTAAGGATGTGCTTCCAGAACGAGGTTCATCATTAAGACTTAAATCCCCTTTTTTGAATCTCTCAAACCATCTTTGACATGTATGTACGTTCAGAGACACTGTCGAGCCCAAAAACACTACACTTTCTACAGGCGGCAGCAGCGTTATTGCCTTTCTGGAACTCGTAAAGTATACAATGCCTTAGATGAACTTTATTGTTGACACTCGTCTTGACACCGCGGCTACTAATAATAACTAAAGTAAATAATAAATTATTGCGCAACACGTCTATTTATACTACAATATCAGGTTGACCGAGCTTTGCTCGGTATTTTTTGGTAAATTATGTTTAAAATAATAAGTTTATGTTCAAGTTGATTATCGATAAAGTTGGTCATTGAAAACACGAACAAAACGACATTTTATAAAAATGAATCCTAGGTAGATCGATTTATCGCCCCCGAAACCCCCTGTATACGAAATTTCATGAAAATCGTTGGAGCCGTTTCCGAGATTCAGATTATATATATATATATATATACATATATACAAGAGTTGCTCGTTTAAAGGTATAAGATATTGTAAAAATTGTGACGCAATATAATTCAATGTTTTTAACCCATTGCATCTAGAAATAAATAGAGAAACTTTTATGTACTGCCAGAACCGACAGAATTTTCCGGTAGACCCAATAAAACATGCTGGTTTCTTCACGATGTTTTCCTCCACCGTTTTGAGAGCAGTGGTGATCAAATGATTTACACAAGGTAAAGTGCTTGCTTGGGTTCGAACCCACGACCTACAACTCGTAAGTCGCGGCCGTTACTACTAGGCCACCGCTGCTCTAAAACATTTTTATATTGTATGTTACTGGTGGTTTACCAAAAAATCTAGAAAAATAACTTGAATCGATATAAACTTGGTACCTAATACCTATCCCAGTTAGTAGGCTTTTGAATCAAGAGTACCTTCCAACCTATTTGTAAGGAGTTGACCATCTGTAACGCACTTATTGCGTCGTTGCTGATGGTAATGACCACCACTAAGAATACATAATCATTAATGAATAATAGGAATCTGCACCTGTTTATGGTGCACCTACGTGCCCTAAGTAACAAAGTTATTAGTTATCATATTGTAACCATTTGGAAATAACCTTCTTGACACGTATGAGAAGGAAATGTAGGAATTACGCTTTACGCAGACGCCAGCTCATCAAGCTACTCGAAACTGTCAAATTTTCCCAATCAATCTTGAACCTAATTCTTTTGCGATAAAGTTGAAAATCGATTAAAGAAATTTGACAGATTGTAGTAACTCGAGTTGCTGGCGATCCATGATTTGCATGTATTGTTTCTATGGCTTTCAGGCCACTCTGTACTATACTGTAGTTCAGCTTAACAAAAAAATATGTCTATCGAACTTTGATCCACACACGAAATTTCCTAGACCACGATCGCATTCGACGTAAAACTATTCCCGCGCACTTTTGGTTTAGCGCCGAGACTTGAAAATTCAGTAAGTATGCTATAAAATCCAGCCGCCATATTTTTACTTCTACTACACAGGACTGCTGTCGGTGAGAGGAAGTGGATCACAATCTACCACGCGGGCCCAGTGCGGGCTGGTACATGTCTTCGAAATTTTGGTTCTAAGACATGGCCGATTTCTTCACAATCTTGCCAACACCGTTTTGAGAGACGAAATTATTTACACAAAGTAAAGCCAGGCGCTTGGCATCGAACCCACAACCTACACCTCGTACGTCGGGCCCGATACCACTGGGTCACCACTGCTCCCTTCTAATCATGAATCATGTACTAAATCCTTGGTGTCAGGCCTATCACGTTGCGCATTGATGTTCTTGCCACCCTGTGTATAGGTATAAATTATACATTTTTCATAGAACCTACCTACTAAAGAATTCCATAAATAAACTATACTGTAAGTTTGTAATTACTAGTTCCATATAAATTATGTACATATGAAATACGTTGTTATTACGTATATCGGTAAGGACACACTAGTTAAAAACACTTCAAAGGTTGCTATTATGTATTTAACTATAGGAATATTCCCGGTAATTATAGTATCTTTGATGCGACGATTGCGCTAGTTATTCCAACAAAATAATTACCTACGTTTAACTAAAAGTTGATATCAAACGCAGTGGTCATGCTAATTGTCCATTCCAAAGCGTAGTAGGTACCTATGGAGAAGAACGGGCAAGAAACTACATGGACACTGGTCTCTACTCAGGTGGTATAGATACGTACCTACCTAATAATTAGCTAAATCTTATCTACAACCGGATTTAAAAGGGATAAAAAGATGGCTTGTGCACATACTTTTTATTATCATGTATTTTTCTTTTGAATGGTAGGTATCTTAGGTAGCTAGCGTCCTGCCAGGGTCGCGAGATTTGTTCGAAAGAGATACCGTGGCCCTGGCACATGGGCAACTGAAGGAAGACGGGTGGACTTTATTCAGTAAAAGCCTGACACGCTCTCCGCTGCCCGCTCCACCCAAGGGCGGGAGACCTGTCCTCACGCACATGTGGCAGTGGCGCGAGGAGGCGAAACTCCGCTGCCAGACAGGCGGACAGAGCTCCGGTGTGTTCTCATGGCGACATGGCGGGTACGATTGTCGCAACTGGGCACGCCACAATTGCGGCGGTAAGTCCCCTCTTTGAGGAGTGGATAGAGAGAAGCCACGGCGTCCTCACCTTCCGCCTAACACAGGTCCACACCGGACATGGGTGATTTTGGCGTTCCTGTTCAGGATAAAGCGGGAAGAAACGCCCGGGTGTTTCCATTGCGTGGATCGCCTGGAGGACACGGTGGAGCATACGGTGGAGGTGTACCCTGCCTGGGCGGAGCATCGCCGTGTCCTCGTGGAGGCGATCGGCGGCGGCGACCTGTCGCATCCGGCCCTGGTGCGAACCATGGTACGCAGCGAGATGGCATGGGAAACTGTCACCTCCTTCTGCGGAGCAGTAATGCTCACGAAGGAGGAGGCGGGGCGCGTGTGGGAGTGGCAGTATCTGCGCCCTCACGTCCCTAGCCGCCGCAGGAGACGCTCCGGGCGTCGGGACTCAATCGCGGACTCCCGGCCACCGTAGGCGCGGGCTTGCGAGCAATGGGTAGCTCGCCGCCCGGTCAGGGCCAGGCCCGTGTCGACGGCGCGTAGTATTCCACGCGCGCCTGAAAGAGATGTCAGCAAAACTGAAGGGGTCTGCTAGGACCGATGCCTGCCAGGGTCGCGAGCTTAGTTCAAAAGAGGTACCGTGGCCCTGGCATATGGGCAACTGAAGGAACACGGGTGGGTTTTATTCAGTAAAAGTCTGAAACGCCCTTCCGCTCCACGCAGAGCGGGAGACGTCATTTGATGATTTCCCACCAAAGACTATATAACCACTTGACTGCTCATACAGTGCCCCGACGCTCGAAAACTATTAGTATTTTGTCGCCTATGCATAGGCTACGGTTATAGTAACCATTTTAGTTGTGACCAGTTTTTAGATCTCCGTGCACGCTAAATTAATGGAAATAATGTAACTTCATCTGTAATTATTACGCATCAAAATGCCTTCATGCGGGGTGAAGTGGTGTGGGAAACATTCCAAGACTTCTAGTTACAAAAAGGATCGCATAACTTTTCTTCAGTAAGTAAACAGTACGAAAAGTTCTTTTGATTTAATCATATTATGATCCACCGTAGGGGTCTATTTAAAATGGTGGTTGGGTGAACGAGCACACGGTTGAGTCGCGCGCGTTGATGTCTTTTAGAAAAGTCTCGCTCTTTCATTAGACATTTGTAATGCATCTATCCCTTACTTTCCCTTTGTATTTTTATCGTAAAAATGAGTGCTGTTACTTTTAATAGCTGAAAGTATATAACGAAAATTAAAATTAAAATAAGTGAAAATTTTATTCAATTCACATACTGTGACTTCTTTAGCTTCGTCGTGACAATCCGTTTGTAATCTGGCGCCAAAACTCACGTAGCCACAGTACCTTCTGCCTTGGGGATGATATTCGAACACGCTTCTGAATGCCATTTCGTCGAATATGATAGTGGCGTAAATTTTGTTCTTGGATTCTCTAGCTTTTATTTTATTAGTGACTGATTTTGATTACATATGATTTCTTTGATTTTAATTGAGTATTTATCACAATTTTAAATCCATTTTATCGATATCGACTATTATCCCTTAATGAAGTAGAGCAGGCCTACGATGGGCATACCTACGCAACTTGACCTTGAACTGACCAATTGCAGTCGCGCGTTCTTCCTCGTCCCCCGGCCCGCAGTGGTGAGTCGTGTGCTTAGAAGATATTGGCCTATACGCTCTCTAGTGGTTATATTCTCTTTGTTTCCCACCTACAAAAAAAAGGTAGCTAGCGTTCAATTTTTCAACCGACGACAAAAAAACGGAGGAGGTTATCAATTCGACGCGTATTATTTTTTATTTTTTTTAATGTATGATCACGCATAACTTTTTACATAGTGGACCGATTGTAACAATTCTTCTTCTATTGGAAAGGGTATACTTCCAAGGTGGTTCCATATAAATTTGGAAAACAACATCGAACCCTAAGGGTCGGAAAACAGGGGATGATTGATTGTTCACTCACCGATTGTAATGTATAAACACGCATAACTTTATACAGAGTAGTCCGATTTTGATAATTCTTTTTTCTGGTAACAATTTATGCAATAATTTTGATTAATTTGATTTGATAAGCACTAGATGCTATGCTTTGTGCTATTGATATAGGTAGTTTCAGCTATATTTTTGTTCACACAAGTTAGATTGTAAGGTATGTGTCTATGGGCTTTTGTAGCTTATACTAAATGCTTTTTTATAACATAACATAACGCCTGTAATCCTGCAAGTGTTAGGCAGAGGTGTACTAGTACCACCCACGTTTCGCCAGATATTATGTTGAAGTCCCATGTAATAGAGGGCTAGCGACATTGCCATCAAACTGGCACTAACCTCAGACTCCGGGCCGCTATTGAGAACTACCTAACAGAAAAACCCAATAACGCTTTGCCCAACATGGGGATCGAACCCAGCCCCTCATTCTCAGCAGCAATGCTTGCGACCAGTAAACCAACAACGCTATTTTCGATGTTTTTATTTTTTATTATGTTATTGCTATTCTAGGGACCCTGGAGTCCCGGACCTTTTGAAGGCGTGCGAGGGGGCTTAAAACCAACTCGCAAATACCCGTTAGGCGTTTTTATGCACTATCCAAGTGCATCCAAGCCAAGGGTAACAACCCCCGGCGGTTGGTGCAGGTGCAGGACTATCGCAGAACATAAAGACAAACCATATTGAATAGTGCAATGTGGTTTGTTTTCGTGGGGGTGTTTGCGTTTGGATTTGGGTAGCTATATTGGATTGGTTACCGTGAACTATGGAAGAACTTAGTCTCGTACCTGATCAATGTTTTATAATATACAACACAATAAACTGTCACTAGCCCATAGTGACGCATCGATAAGGGGGCACACGTTCTGAGGTGATAGAAGATTGGAGAGGTATTCTATGGCTATTAGAACAATCCCAGAGCCCGGAACATGGTCAAGAACTCTACCAGCACTTACTGGAATACTTGCCCTTCCTTTGAGCACAGTTGCACTTGCAAATCTCTATTCAAGCCGGTCAATAAAGACAAACCGGTGGGAGCTCTGATCCTAGTCAGTGTTCAGTCCCGCCGGCCAATAAAGGTAAGTCAGAGGTGAGGAACAAGACTACTCTCAGGAGAAAAGGTCCACAGGGTTGTTGACTACTGACCTCACATGCCCACCACATGCTGCCCTGCGGGTTTCTGTATTTCTCATGGTCTGGCTCCTTACCAGACTTATTACAGCAAAGTACACTCTACCGGCACAGACCTAGAGTTCGGAGCCCCACAACGACGTCAACTTAGGGTTACAGCACAAATGTCAACTCGGAAAGGGATCGTCACCGTATTGCCTTTCGCCTCGCCGCCAAACAGGCGTCAATCTAAAGTAAGCACGTAACCAAAGAGGAACAGAATCTCCAATACGGCGACTCGGCTACAGCTAGGCGATGCCGCGCTTACGGTTCGCCGTCCGCTGGTTGACCTGGCTGGCACCAGATCAGTTTGAATCGACTTTGAATTTGCCTTGTGGGGGCAAGGGTGGACGAAGAGACGCAAGCTCAGCGACAGAGAGACGTAAGCGCAGGCACGACGAGCTGTAAGCTGGTTGCCACGCGCCACACCGTGGTTCGTGAGCTGGTCCCGAGGCGAATCACTTACGTTACGATTCCGATTAGTGTGCTTTTCAGTAGGGAGTTGCATACAAAGAATATTAAACGGCTCGAGTTGATACGGTTACGATCCGTTTACGAGTTGATATGTGTGCTGTGACCCTTAGACATACGACGGTGGAGTTATTATAACTTTTCAACGCGATTGTCCTTATACCAGTGAATGAAGACAAAAAAAGCAGCGGCTGAATTGGAGTTTGGAGAACTTTGGAGTTCAAACAGGCTTCAGCCGCTGTTTTTTGTCACCTGATTGTTCGGCAAAAGTTGACCTGTAATAAATAATTCAGCTGTTCATTCCATTAAACTAAATAAAAATAAAAGCGTCAAGTTTCATTGCACGAGATATCTGGGTATGTTCAATATTGAAACACCTGTAATACTCAGATCGCATGCTGTGCTTATAACACGCGAATGTGTCATTTTTGGTTTTTGCTTTGCAGTTAGATGCTTTTTATATCAATTTGGATTTTCTTCTATTTCTTTGCTTTATCTAATGAGTGTTTAACTATGAACGTTTTATAAGACTGTTCGTTAGGTAATCTTATTTTCAGCGTTAATTTTATTACAGATAAGTAATGTATTTTTTTGCAACCTTCGTCAGTAAGCCTAATGAACATTCGATAACTCAGAAATAAATGGATTATTATAAATTGCATATCAAATAAATAATCGCCTATCAATACATTCTCATCATTTGTATGCTTTTTTACATCAAATAACTTACTTCACTACAAATAAACTAAATGTTTAACAAAACTCAAACTGCAGATAATTCGAAATTATACATCAATATGACATTACTTTTTTCCTCATAACGCAATACAGTTAAATTTATTTTTGTACAAAAATACTACATACATAGCATAAATACTGTCTGCACAGCAAATTTTCAATATTTCATAGCAAAATAACTATCCCAGTCGCATATTAACCAGTAAGTACAACAAAACCTGTTCATCATATTTGTCTTAATTTTCAAGAAGCCATGCTCGGCAAATTTAATGATTATTATAACAAAAAAATCCTGTCACATTGCATTATTTCTAAAAGCAGAACAAATTAACTCAAAAAGAAATACAAGAGCGAGCGAAGCGAGCTCTGGACTCGGGGCACCCCGACTCGGACAGGTTAGGTTAGAAGAGGATGGCGGGGTCTTTGACCCCGCCATCCTCTTCGTGGTTATTTTTTTTTTAAACCACACATAAGTAGGAGCCCCACGAAGCGGGGCTCCGTCGACTTTCCTATAAAAAAAACTGTGCGCGCCCTTACTCCCAGATGGCCCATAATGGAAATTTTAACCCCTATTCGTTTTATTCGTCAATCCCACACTTTCGGGCCTTAAAATCGATGTCGATACACGAAAATTCGAAAGTGAGGTTAGAATCAATATATAATAATCAATCAATCAATCAATAATCAAAGTAAGTTAAAATTTTGTATCTAATTTTATATTTTTTTGCTGATCTCATTATGTGGTAATTAATACTTAAATAATAAGACGACTGTGACTAATAAAATGCTGTTTTATTTAGAAAAACTGCTGTAAATAATATAAAAATAGAAGCTATATTTTAAAAGAAGAAGAATTAACTTGTATAATGTGCATTAAGATTATAAGCTGTGCATTGATGAAAAAGCTTTTGCTTAAGGAAAAATCGCTGTACGCTGCGAAAATAAATTGTAGTGTGTTTAGTGATATTTTGAGTTGAATATTTTGCTGTGCAATCAGTAATTTTGATGGGAATTCGGAATCTTATTGCATAGAAAAAGGATATTTTTTGATTTGCGTTTAAATACTACCCGAAATAAATAAGTGGATAGTACCACTAGCGCCACATACTATAGAGCGGCAGTTGGCTGAACTAATCCACATTGAATTGTCCGTGAAGAATTCATTGAAAGTCGATCTTTTGCCGGTATTTCGACGGGTAGATAATAATTAACCATCCACGAAAAATTAATCCGGATTAGCTCAGTCAGAATGATCACAGCAGGATCTTGCGTGGCGCCAATAGCATTATCAACAGAATTAACTAACGTTTAACTGCAAATTGATTCAAGGGTCAGTAGATCGAAATTATTACCACCATCAGCCTATAATGTTCCCACTGCTGGGACACAGGCCTCCTCTCGGTGAAAGGGAGTGAGCCATAATCCACCACGCGGGCTGAGTGCGGGTTGGTGGATGTCAGATGTCTTCGAATTTGTGGTTCTAAGATATGCCGGTTTCCTCACGATGTTTTCCTTCACCGTTTTGAGAGCAGTGGTGATGAAATAATTTATACACAGTAAAGCGCCTGCTTGGGTTCGAACCTGCGACTTACAACTCGTAAGTTATGGCCGTTAACACTGGGCCACCACTACTCTCGGAATTATTAGGTTCATAGGAGTGTGCGTTACTCCAGCGGAATGTTGTGGCTTTTCAGGATTTCGGCTTGACAGATAATTAGTACCCTATCTCGTGTAAATGTGTCCGAAATTTAGAATTTGTGCGTCCAGCCGATCCAAAGATATTCACGAAAAACAGATTCCGCTGGAGAAACGTTACTGCAGTGGCATGATTTTTAACCGGTGATCGTAGCTGAGTACAAACTAGCTACCTACTTAGATAGACCAAATTTTCGCCTAATTGTGCCCAAAAAATGAAATTTGTGCGTCTTGAGGTTTCCGAGTTATTTAAGATGCCGCTGGAGTAACGTTTAGCGAATTGCTGTACCTCTCAAACGGCGTGACATACAACTACCATTTTTATACTACGGTGGGTCTTAATTTGTGCATATGCTGTGCAATTTTATTTTTTCTATAATCGACACCGTTGGAAAATAATAAATTGTTTTTCAAAAACCCTAAAATCGATCCTTGCGCTTCAATGGGAAACCCTAGAAACTTATCAATTATGGTGGTTTGTACCTTTTATGAACTCAAAGCATCATGCGAAATTAGATGTTTCTATTCCAACTCCTCAGAGAGCTATTCCATTTCAATTAAAATCTGGCTATACTAAAATGTAACACTCCAATACATGAGTTATTATTAAGTGACGGTAATATGATTCGACAAATAATTAGTACCTTTATTCAATTACTTATCCTTAAATTTTCAGCTGAAAAATCCTTGTAACTACGCAGATATAAGAAGAAAACCATAGGAAAAGAAATTTCACGACTAACCGAACAGATTCGAACGACTGTATAAAAGCGGCCGCGCAGTACATTATGCCAACCTTCTTAAATTTGTAGTTTTATAATTAAATTCTGATGGGTAGAGGTGCGTACAAATGGTTTAAATAACTTTTACGTATAAACGTAAGTAAATAGTTATTTAAACCATTTGTATATATAAATATGTAACGTAGAGAGTTATCAGAGAGTAGGGACTTAGTTTCAAAAAACGAAATTTTGTACTACAAATTTAAGAAGGTACCATAAAAAAGAAGGGGCCATAATTCCCCATTGACGTCTCATAGTGCTCATAATGGGAATTTGTGGGAAAACAGTCACAAATACCCGTCAGTCTACAAACTTAAGAATCACAGCTTAGTTACATGACTGGCCTGTTAGTCTAGTTGGCCTGTAAGTGACCCTGACTGCTAAGACTGAGGTTGTAGGTTCGATTCCCACCCAGGACAAATCTTTGTGTGATGAGCACGATCTCTTGTTCTGTGTCTGGGTGTAATTTATCTATATTATGTATTATGTATGTATTTAGAAATATATAAGTATGTTTATCAGTTGTCTGGTTGCCATAGTACAGGCTCTGCCTATAGTTTGGGATCAGATAACGGTGTGTTGGTTGTCCTAAGATATTTATTTACAAGTCTTTCTCATACCTAGGTACGTAGGTAATCAATAGGAATTATTAGAAAGAAAGAAAGAAAGAAAGAAAATACGTTTATTTGCGGTAAATGACGCACAGTAAAACTAGAAACAAACAGAAATAAAACAATAAGATGTGGGAAAATATGCGTCATATCCACGCAAAACGGCCATCACTCAGCATAATGCTGTGACCCTATGCGAGACAGAGCCCCTATGAGAGAACTTTTGTTTTACGCGGTCTCTTTAGTAACACGGACCCTTGTACCTCTTGTATTTTGTGGGTGCCGATATCTAGAGAGAAACCATAAAAACAAAAAATTTTGTTAGAGGAATTTGAGACAATTAATAAAAACAAAGTGTTGGAGCATTGGAGTTTTAATACTTCACACAATAAATTACAAAAGCCATACATGATTAATGTAATATTTCATAATACATTAGATGTAGTTATTTACAATGAGATCCTCATTTTAAACGGTCATTGACCGAGTGCTTCGATAGATATGCTTGAAGCGAATAACTTTTTCACGCCACCTCTGCCTGGCGGTAAATAAACTTATCTATTTACAAAATCCTGAAGCAAAAGGTGACTATTAATTGTTACACAAATATTAATACATAATTAGGTACATCAATTGCTTAATTAACACACCCTAATTGCGTGACGCACTATCAATCAGAATCTGAATCATTTAGAAGATTATTTCTAATCCATTGCTTTATATGTTCTAAAAATTTGTCTGCTGAGCAACGTAAGAACGCAATGAATATTGTTGCTGTCAAAATGAAAGCGATTCCTACTGATAGTGTGTTATACAATTACCCGTCTGAGTGCTGATTCATTAAAAAGAATAGTTTTGCCTAAAGCCCTTGTCGTTCTGAGTAGGTAGATATGTCACATAATCTATTTGTATGATCTAAATTTAAAAGTCTAGGAGATAAACTACGACTCACAGAAACTAAAGCGTAATAAACACAAAAACGTTTATAGGCAGACTAGCAAACTATAAAAAAGCAAAGAAAAGTAACAAAACGGTCAGTCAATCATCAGTAACTATATCTAAAAATGATAAGTGTAACTAGCAGGGACTGAATAATGCTCTGGCGTTGGTTGTTGTCGCATAGACGTTGCGCCAGGGACTCGCGTAGTCGCGACGTCGCCTATACATTCTTAAAATGCCTACAGTAGATGCGGAAGCTACCTAAGTCTCACAGTTTACATCATTATCACAGAGTTTATATTTCCTAGCACATTGTCAAATCAAATCTCAGCTGCAATTAATAACAATAAATAGGTACAGCTTTGGTAACGAACTTCCTTATAACTAAAATCTTGAGCGAGTCCACATGTTACCATCAAACATTGGGCTAATAGAAGATTCCACGTTTAAAATAAGAAAACTGTAAGCTATTCTACACTAAAATTATTTTCGAAAGAAATCTTCACAAATGAAGTCCTATTTTATAACTTGAGGCGAATTCAGTCAGTTATAAAATGCAACACATTTGGTTACTGCTGACCTTATTTTATATTTCGTAATTTATGAAACAGTTTTTAAATTATATTTAACATTGCGTAGATTCTAGAATAAGCCACTGCATTCAGTAGCACTTATGTAGTCCAGACAATAAATCAGAATAATGTAGCTTTCCATAGGTGGAAGAATTTTTAAATATCGGCTAGTAAGTTCTTGAGTTAATCCGATAGAACCAATTTTACAATCATATCTTTCCTCTTTATAATATAGTGTATATGAATTCCTATACATATCAACTTTAAACTGTTAAGACCCTTAATTAAATGACAATTATTGTCAAACACAGAACAAAATGTAAAATAATTATAAAACTGGATAATATTTGGGTGCCTATATAATCATTAGTATAATCCTCTAGCAACCACTCTCATTTACTTGTGTCAATTAATATTACAGTTCAACAACTAAACTGTTTTCTAACAATAATTCTTCCTTTTCTACAAAATACGTGATGATAACAATGCAGAAAAAAAAATACAAATACTAGTAGAAATACTAGTTTTATAGGCTTACATACTATGACATCAGTACAAATGCCGTATAACGAAAAAAAAAGAATTCGACATAGTTAATATACAGTACAGTTCATTTTTTATTTAAGAATTTGAAGTTGAGAACTTGTCAAACTCTACTTTAGCGTTACTAAGAACCTTAAAAGGTAACGGTGGAGCTTCTTGCCCATTCTTCTCCATACGAATCAACCTTTTGGAAGGGGCAACCAGAATTAATTCTATTTTAATCGAAATCGGCGCATCAGAACGATCAGGGATGTTGCGAATATTCGCATCCGCATCCGCAAATGCGGAGCTTCCGCATTGATATGGACATCCGCATCCGCATCCGTAATAATCATTGCGGATATTCATGCGGATGCAGATGTTGCACAGGTCGCGACAAGAAAGAAAATTAACGTGGCCGGCGACTGGCGCGTGCCGTACGCACGTGATCATTGGCCAATATGAGCGAAGCTTTCGCTCGGTGACAAGATCCGACGCGTTTGTTATTGTGTTATGTGTATCATTTGTTTTGGTAAGTAAATCAGTCGTAAGGTGTTGTTTAGTTGCGCTTATCGCATAAACATTTAAGTTTTTGAGTGAATTGTAAAATTGTGAATATACACAGCATTGTGCTCTTAAATAGTGGAGCGAGAAGAATTTAAACTATTATCACCAATAGCACGTAGATTTTTATCGACACCACCAGCCAGTATCCCTAGCGAACAATTGTTTAGTAGTGCGGGTTTAATAATATTAGAGCAATATATTTAATTAAGTAAAATTGCCGCCTTTTCGGAGTCTAGTCTGTTACGCAAAGGCCGCCTTTGCGTAACAGACTAGACTCCGAAAAGGCGGCAATTTTACTCAAATATTTAGTAATTAAAGTTAATTTTCAACTTTAATTACTAAATATTTGATTAAAATATCAATAATTACTCTATTATTATTTAATTTCTCCACCCACATAGTTTCTTATAATAAATCTTAAGATCCGCATCCGCATCCGCGGATGTGGAAAAATCGTAATCCGCAACATCCCTGGTATCGATACCGGAGAAAAAAATATACAAATACTACCGCAGTAGTTCCACCATTACTTGTCAGTTGTACGAAAAGTGAAACAGAAGCGAAATTGCCTGTTCTAACATACAGATTCGTCGGTGTGTCTGTGTTCACGTGTTGCCGGACGTAACGAATATCATCATCCCATTTCTTCCCGTGGGTGTCGTTAAAGGCTATTAAGAGACTTACTAGAGAATGGGCAGCAGCGTTTTAGCACCATATTGCGATCGTCAAACCGCCTGCCAAGCGTGGCGATTATGGCAATGCTCTCCAAATGGGGGAGGCGGATGACCAGCAGCGGACGTCTTACGGCTGAAATGATGATGAACATACAGATTTGATTACGATTCTATCTGTTGCCCGCGTGTCTTCGGTGGTCTGCTCGAAAGCCGGTGCCTGTTAAACCTCCGCGTCCTCTATTTTGTCGGGAAGTCGCGTTTGTGTCACACTTATCTGTGGCAGTTGACACCGAAATGGATGTTGATTTTACGGAAAAGCTAATCCAAGACTTCCAAGAGGTTCGACGTAGACCTATACTGTATTCACTTAGTCAAAAGCAACGACATTTTACTCCGATTGCTACAAATCAACTCACTCGCATGATATTTCGCTACTAGAAACACGACACATACAGTAGCGAAATTCAGAATTTCTTAGAGATATTTTGAATTCCACCGACTCTCAGCTTAGGTAACGCTTAAGTGAAGTTTGACGAGTTCTCAACCTCAAATTCTCAATTCAAAAACCGAGAGTAAGTCATACCTATCTAAGAAATAATATTACGACATTTAATAACATACACTTCATTGCTTGACATCCAAATTCAAGGATTTATTGTATCTGATTTCTCCTGAACTTGACAATTGTGTTTCATACATTTAATAACAATTATGTGAGCAACTACAAAACGGAACTATAAACTCATTGTACAAAAGTACCTACTAATAACTAGATAACAGGTTCACAAATAATAAATTTGTACTTAATCTTTTGGTTGCAAAACTGTAGTCAGAGTTTATCACTATCGGTTACATCAATATTACAATAATTATATTAGATCACGGAATGAAAATTTATTAAACTAAATTCTGTGTACCTCCTTACACTTTTTTTAATCTCTTCAAATTGATTTATGGAAAAAACAATAAGCAAATTATAATTAATAAATAAACAATGGCAGGTTATTTTAAGCTGATGAGGTTTTTAATTTCGTATCCAAAATACAAGGCGAAAGAAGAATGGACATCTGGTATATCACTGTAAAATAATTCTTCCTTTTTATTACAATAGTGGAATACTGAAATACTACACTAGTGAAACACATACATTGAATGAAAGAAAGAATTTGCATTCCAAATCGAACACTAATCACTTGAACAATAAATGTAGGCGAAATTGTTAATTAATCATTTAAATGTCCATTTTACTTTCTTACAACATCTACAAAAGATTACTTTTATGAGCTATAAAATACATGTCACATAACAATGGAAACACTTATGTAAAACTAATAAAGAAAGTGCAAAATTACCATGAAATCCAAGGTGGCTGGTTCATCTTACCAATTGGCACATGTGTCATGTTTATGGGCAGATTGACTACTGCATAGCTTTTTTTTAATTTTCTTAATGTGCGAAGTATTGTGGCACCACTTCGACCAAGAAGAAATGCTGCCGGTATGTTCACATCTAGCTCCATTCTGAAAAATATAATAATAGCATCAGAAACACCAAATACTTTGTGTTTTCTTAGAAATGCAAAATCTAATCAAATGTGCATTAAAGAGGATGCGTTAAGGTGACTAACAATTTGCAGAACAGTGTCAGGTTGTTTGTAGAGTAAAAAATGATTTCAGACCATAAAAATATGATTTTTCAGAATTAGCATAATTAAAATCATCAATACAACCCTTTAAGTTAATGTAATACCATTGAATGACTTTGTCAAACTAATCTTTCAAATACAATTGCCAGATATTTGCCAGTAAATTTGAATTTCATGGACTACGCCAGGGTATTCGCTTTTAATAATGTTATTAAACATTTAACAATATTCTGTTGCCCACAAAAAGAAGTTAAACAAGGCTATTTAAGTTTTACTGCTAAGGATAATAATGGTTTCTTCCTTTTTTATCAACCGACGAAAAAAAACGGAGGAGGTTCTCAATTCGACGCGTATATTTTTTTTTTTTTTTTTTTTTTTTATGTATGGTCACGCATAACTTTTTACATAGTGGTCCGATTGTGACAATTCTTCTTCTATTGGAAAGGGTATACTCCCAAAGTGGTCCCATATAAATTTGGAAAACAAAATCGAACCCTAAGGGTTGGAAAACAGGGGATGATTGATTATTCACTCACTGATTGTAACATATAAACACGCATAACTTGTTACATAGTGGTCCGATTGTGACAATTCTTCTTTTATTGGAAAGGGTATACTCCCAAGGTGGTCTCATATAAATTTGGAAAACAAAATCGAACCCTAAGGGTTGGAAAACAGGGGATGATTGATTGTTCACTCACTGACACTCACAACTTTTTACATAGTGGTCCGATTGTGACAATTCTTCTTCTATTGGAAAGGGTATACTCCCATGGTGGTCCCATATAAATTTGGAAAACAAAATCCAACCCTAAGGGTTGGAAAACAGGGGATGATTGATTGTTCACTCACTGATTGTAACGTATAAACACGCATAACTTTGTACAGAGTAGTCCGATTTTGATAATTCTTTTATTGTTGGATAGGGTATACCTTGCCAAGTATTATTAGTACATTAAAGCCACAAAAAAATCATAAAATAAAAACTTTTTAACAAAAAATTAAACCGCCGAAAAACTGAAAAGCATAAAATAATAAACCTTAAAATTTTGAGTCGGCGCTGAAAAATCAATGAACAAGGAACACTCAAAGCGCCGACTCATAATTTTAAGGTTTATTATTTTATGCTTTTGCCTTTTCATCTGTACAAAATGCAAAACGAAGTAAGAAACCAAAAATTAAAATAATGTATTAAAAAAGTCTTACTTATCATCAACCATCTCTATTAGATGATCAAGGGAATCATCCCATTTGTCTACGGACTCCGTTATAATAATGGCTCTTGCTCCAGCTTGCTGCGCTTTGGCCGTCTTGAACACAAAAGAACACTCCCTGAAACATATATATTAGAATTTATAACTAATGTAACTGTACAAATAATGGCATTTATGAAATAGACCACTAAACCTAAATTGATTGAACAGAGGCCAGCACATTGAGCTACCTGAAACTGTCATATTTTGCCAATCAATCTTGAACCTATACTTTAGCGATAAGGCAAAAACCTATTAAAGAAATTTGACAGATTGTAGTAGGTTTTTGTGCTGGCGTCTGTACATTACAGAAAACCAAAATACAATTGGACGTAGTTATGTAAAAAGGATCCAATCCACAACTTGGTCAAAAATGAGTTAAGTGCACCAAACTGATCCAAATTATACATACTACAAGTCTGTAAAAACGACCTAGCTAAAAGTAGCCTTATTTTTCGTGTACTTTAATTTTTTTAAACCAATGGTATGGCGCTTCTTATTTTTTTTTTTCAGTATAAACTATTTAAACTTTCTGGTTCTTAACTAGTATTTGTACCAGAATATGTTAATATACCATTACTAATAAAAAACGTGTTAATATTCCACAGACAATTTTTTTTTAAGTAATGAAAAAAATACCTATTGAACTTAAAACGTCAATAACTCAAAAGTAACTGAATGTGGGTTGGATCCTTTTTGCATAACTACGTCCACTTTTAAGACAGATCTGTGGATATGGGACTATTTTGTGTTTATATAAAAACTGGCTTCTGTCCGCGACTTCGCCCGCGTCAAATTTTTGCTCCCGTAACCCTGCCCGTCTCATCGAATTGCCTGCCAGTTTTCGTCCATTTTTCGTTGCTGCTCCGCTCTTTTTGATCGTAGCGTGATGTTATATAACCTTTCGCCTTCCTCAATAAATAGGCTACTCAACCCAAAGATATTTTTTCAATTCGGACCAGTAGTTTCGGAGCCTATTCAATACAAACAAACAATCAAGTCTTTCCTCTTTATAGTGGAACGTGATAAAAAAAGTATCCTATGTCCGTCTCCTGGTTGTAATCTACCTCCCCACCAATTTTCAGCCAAATCTGATTAGCCGTTCTTGAGTTATAAATAGTGTAACTAACACAACTCTCTTTTATATATATAGATACATCCAATGGTTGAACATGGCATAACATGACCGCCAATAAATACCAACTTCCTTGAGTTGTCATATCATCATTCTCCTGCCCGTATCCTAACTTATTTGGGGTTGGTTTAACATGTCATGTACCGTGTGATGCCGGACGTAATGAATAGCACGATCCCATTTCTTCCTGTGGGTGTCGTAAGAGGCGACTAAGGGACTTACTAGAGAATGGGCAGCAGCGTTCTTTATGCACTATACCACCATATTGCAATCGCCAACCCGCCTGCCAAGCGTGGCGATTATGGCAACCCCTCCCAAATTGGGAGAGGCTTATGTCCAACAGTGGACGTTATACGGCTGAAATGATGATGATGATGATGATGATGTAACAGGTCTTATTCTTCCATACTTCTCTATTCATTGTTGTCTCAGTAGTCACCCCCTAATTTCTAAACCAACCATCATTCACACATTTCATCCATTGTTTCTTTGGTCTCCCCCTACTCTTATATCAACATTAGAACTAAAATCTTTACTCACAATAATTTTGTCACTCTTAAGCTCCTCCACATCTCATACTGGGGTTTTCTTTATATGGTGCTAATAATAATATGAATTTAAACTTACCCTCTTTCAGATAAGGCAATTTGTCCCACAATATCATCATGATTTACTATATCAGAGCAACTATGCAGAGGTACAGTTGGTACCAACCGAGCATCCTGAAATTGTATACTCTCATTCTGAAAAATCATAACAAGATGGATTAATACTTATCTAATAATTTAAATTACAGTATGCTTCGTTTACAAACAGTTTAGATTACTTACGAAAGGGGTACCAAAGTCTTTGGCTGGTCTGATTCTATAGGAATACCTGAGTTCAGGAGGATCTAATATTTCGAAAAACACGTCACCAAATATCACGTCTGCTGTAGAAACGCCATCATAGAAGTGTAAATCATTAGCTGTAACAGTAAAATAAACAGTAATAAACGCCTTTGTGTAGAGCCTGTTAATACATACATAACCTACAACAACAGAAATATTAATTTACCACCAGGCGACACAGCAGTTGTAAATATAATGAGCAATAAACTAGAGTATAAGGGTAGGAGGCGTTTTTCAGAATTCATTTTAGGTAAAGCAAACAATCTCGTATTCGCAAATTCCCATCTACATATATGTCGAAATTGACACTACACTGACTATTATGATTTAGATTTAGTGTAGCTGTCACTAGTCAAATCAAAATAAGGTTGACAGAACTTTTTTTTTTAATTTTAATCCCAGTTTTTTTTAAATTAAATAGCAGCGTTTTACCTGAAATAAAACGCATATTAAAATACTTACCTCACTGGAAGCTTTATTATGAGATGGCATTTCCGTTTCCGTCGATTTCTTACCATTTTTCGTACTTTTATCCCCTCTATACTTCCGGCTCAGTGGCGCCACCTGGCGGTTGTGGGGCAGTTTTTAGTTTTCGTTAAAAGTGTCACGCCATTTTTGTTCATTGTCTCATATCACCAGGCAGAAATAAAGTGAAAGCTTCCAGTGAGGTAAGTATTTTAATATGCGTTTTATTTCAGGTAAAACGCTGCTATTAAAGTACTTGACCGTCACTGGAAGCTTTATTATGAGATCTGTTTGTTATCGCCTGGTGACGCCACTTTGATGTATATACTTGGAAGTATGTGTTATTTATACTAAAAGCCAATGTGATAAGGCATAAATTAAACTAAGGTGTAATTAATAAGTGTGCATTTATTTAAATAAATGTAAAAAAGCAATCCAAATTAAAAATACCTGGGTAAGTATACAAATAAATTATATTCAGCATAATTCTCTGATTGGACATAATAATCATAGATATAATATAAATCTAATCAACTTAAGAATATTTGTTCCAGGTAATCAAAATATTTATTCATCAAATGTTAATCAATTGGATTGAACAATTGTGTTACATTCTGTGAATCAGTACTTCACATTATTTGTCGCCTATAAAACTGCTGGAATGTACCAGCTGATCGCCAATTTCCACGAGCCAAAATTTCGTCGAGGGGATGATTTTGAAACCATCTTTTGGAGGCTACAGCAGAGCGGATGCTACCTGGAGTGGCTGCATTGCCAGCCTCCCAAAACAGGGTCTTTACCCACCCTGCTATGACTGTACGTGAAGCAGGTTTAGCCGCACCTCTTAATGTTATAAATAAATTATTTGACTTTGCCGCAATACGTCTTTCATTTAATAATGCTATAGTTTTTTCTACCCAGAATATAGGGTTAAGGTTACAACTACTGGTATTAAAAAGAAATTTCCAGCCGAATCGCCTATAATTCTGCTGTCAGTTTTGGAGCCAAACTGAGGCCAAAAAATAATACTATCATCAGATCTTATTAAATGATTAGGATCAACATTAAGTAAAGTTAGATCGTGTATTCGCCTGCCTGAGCAAAGCAACAATAAAATTGCTGTATGACGTGACGTTTGAAACAGATTATATTAATCAATTGTGTATTTAGTCAAAAACGAAATTAATTTACCAACATCCCAAACTCGAGGCATCGCAACTTTGGATGTTTTAGGGCAATAGATTTTAAAACATGCTTAACTAGGACGTGAGAGCTTAACTGACTTGAAGTTTCAGCGTTACATAGTGTAGATACGACTGATTTATGTAAAAGTATTGAATTATACGACAGCTTATCAATCAAATATAAATCACATAAAAACTGCGCTAGTTGTGAACCAGGAGGATTCTTTGAGTCAAGATTTTTATTGTAACACCATGCCGTTCAACGCTTCCAGGCTACTCCATAGATCTTTAAAGTAGATTTTCGCCAAGAACTCTTAAGCAGTGATAATTCTTGAGCGTTCCATGTCTCTATCGCCTCGGACCACCCACACATTTCTAAACTTCGAGAACAATGTTCTCGAATTTTTTGGTGGTGGGAGTCCCGTCAACGTGTCTATTAGGTATCTCTGCAGGTTTCTCAGAGTTAATGGAGCTGCGAGTGCTCAGGCTTTGAGATCCGCACGCCAGAATACCTTCTCACATCGAGGTACTATTATTAGAAATATTCCTGTCGACGTGTTTAAGTGAGACAGGACTTTGGGGACTAGGAATGGTGGTGGAAATACCCATGCGAGTTGGTAATTCCATGGGACACTGAAAGCATCGTGGAATAGAGCTTGAGGATCTTTGAGATCTAGAGAGTACATAATTGTACACTACGTGAGCAGTCGCCGAGGCAAATAGATCTATTATCGGGGTTCCCCACTTTGCAAATACAATTTCTACACAAGCCGGTAGTAGGTGCCATTCCGGAGGTTGGCGAAGGCGGGATAAGTGATCTGCATGATTGTTGTATTTGCCCGGAATGTTGTGTATCTGATGTTGGTCTAACAAATTCAGAATTCGATACGTTATTTCTAACAGGGATAATGTCCTCGTACCTCCTTCTTTTCGAAGGTAGGTGACTGCAGTTCTGTTGTCGCTTTGTATGAGGAGGGAACTTTGACGAAGCCAATGAACTTGGTTCTGAAGAGCGTACATATTATATATAATATTGCTAGCATTTCTTTTTGATTGCAATGCAGACTTTTCTCTTGTTGCGACCAAGTTTCTGACAGAGCCAAATTATTCAGTTGTGCCCCCCTCGCTTGATCCGATGCATCTGTAGTTAGGAAATTTATTGAAGGGGGATACTGAAGAGTGGACTTGTGACAATTTTGAACCCACCAATTTAGTTCCTCTACTACACCTTGTGGTAGTGGGTAGGTCTTTGATGGCTGGACTGGCAGCGAATTCATTAACCTTAATAACTGTCGATGATTTAGCCGTCCCCGTGGGACAACGAAACTGGCAAAGTTTAGGAGTCCTATCTTCTGTAACTCCTTCAAAGTTAACAGCTTTTGTTCGAGAGCCTGATTTATTTTTATAACGATGACTTGAGCCTTTCCTTTTGGAAGTATCTTTTGATTTTCCCATGGTTTCCATAGTATCCCTAAATAAATAATACTCTTTTGAGGAGAAAGCACCGATTTTTCGAAATTTATTTGCCACCCCAGATTTTGTTATATTTGTACAGTAATTTTGACATGCTCTCGAAGCGTGTGAACATTTTGGTGTACTAGCAAATAATCGTCTAGGTATACCAGGATTTTCATGTTCCATTTTTCCGTAATGTTTGTGCCACCCAATTCGTGAGCATGGAAAAGGTTTTTGGAGCAGTGCTCAGACCGAATGGAAGACAAGTCATTTCTAATAACTCCTGGTTGTATACTAGGCACAGAAAGCATCTGTGCGACTTGTTTACGCTTAGGTGAAAATATGCTTGGAACAAATCTATTTTGCACATCCAGTCCTGAGATTGCAGAAAGTCCGGAATGCGGTACATGTTTATTAAATGAAATTTAACGAAGGAACGATTTTTGGAAGCAGGAATAATGGCGAAATGAAGCTTGGCGAGGGTAGAGCTTTCTTTAAAATCCCCTCTCGTTTCATTTTGTTTCCAATTGAATACATTTGTTCTGAAACGGGAGTTTGAAAAGGTCCCTTTATTACGTCTGGATAGACAAGTGGGGGCTTTTGGAAGGTATGCGATACCCTTGAATTAATTTTAGAATTATTTCTGTTGCTCCCATTTTCGCCCACTATGATTGGTAGTGTTTCAACCGACCCGCCCGAAACGGTGTCATGTCATTGCTTATACCTGTCGCCTCTGGAACTTTTTGAGGAGTTGGCACGCCTGTGTCCTCGTGTACTTCCATGTTCGGGCCGCGAGCCTCGATTTCGAAATGAACTTCTTGTATTGAAGTGATCACCTTGATTATTCGAAAAATTACCTCTGGAAGGGTAATGTGTATGTTGGCACTGACCTTGGTGTCCACCCCGCGAGGGTGGGTTATGACAGGTATATATATGCGATCCTGTTTTGTTACATTGAGTTCCACGCGATGGAACTGTCGGCTTTCGTGAGCCTTGCCCCCGCGAGGGGCGGCTACTATGTTGGTAGGGCTTTTGTGAAGACCTTTCTACTTTTGGAGGCCAAAAAGGCCTTACGAACCCGCCAGCCTTCTCTGGAGTAAAAGAAAAGGGCTCGGCACTAAATATGGAGGTACTTGAATGAGGTATTTTATTCAGGAATGCTTTTACTAGTGGATCTCTAACTTGACTTGTTATAGTTTCTCTACGCATTTCGGCTCTATGGCCGCAGACTAATTGCAAAAGGTCGAAGGATATTTTATGAAATTCACCCTTCTGAAATAATTCGTCAATCTTCCCATTTAAATTGTCAAAATTGATACATTTTTGTCAAAATTGATACATCTATATTTTTGGCCCATGAGAGTAGATTACGAATACCTTCCTGCAATGATTCTCTTTGTTTTAATATGCAGTAGGTTAAGGCTGCATAGGATTTATCAGCATGTGCTAGGTGACGTAAGGTGTCGTATGCCTTTACCTCCTCATTTGTTTCCAGATCAGTAAAGCCTGGAGTATGATTATATATTTTTTGGGTATCAGCGTACTTCACTTTTGACCAAGAATTACTAACAAAACGCTGGATGTCTACCAACTTCTTCAAGAAACTATCAGGAGTTTTGGGGACTACTGGTTCTTTAAGCTTAGTATTAATATCGAAAGTGAAATCTAAACCTGTTTGATGTTCCTGGATAGAACAATCCTCTTCACTAATTTGCTCATAAAGTTGACCACTAATTCCAGAACAAACAGAAGCGTTATCATAATGAACTGTATCATATTACTTGTAGTATTAATTTGTTTGCGAAGCTCACCCATTTTTTATTTTCATCCATCACTGCAAACAAATTACGTTAGCAAATGGACATATAACACTTGATTTAATTTTACACAGTTATAAAATAATATTTGGTATGAAAATTTACTGGTAAATATTCAAAAGTAAAACAACAGTAGTGCAACCCTCTATACTTCCCGCTCAGTGGCGCCACCTGGCGGTTGCGGGGCAGTTTTTAGTTTTCGTTAAAAGTGTCACGCCATTTTTGTTCATTGGCTTTTTAAATTCCGTCGAAGCAACTTGTACGCAGTGGCTGTGTCTACAACCGTTGCATAATACGTTAACGTGAAAATTAATGTGAATTAATATTTTATAAACTAAGCAAGTTACAAAAAGTGTTAAGTGTTAAAGGATAAACCTTGAACCGTAAGTACCCTCTTTTAGAGGTAAACACTCTTTGTGAAATTATTCGTACGTGATCAGAGTTTTTAACGGATTTTCCGTTCGGATCACTACTATTATTTTACTTTTTGAATATTTACCAGTAAATTTTCGTACCAAATATTATTTTATAACTGTGTAAAATTAAATCAATTGTTATATGTCCATTTGCTAACGTAATTTGTTTGCAGTGATGGATGAAAATAAAAACTCCGATACCCAGCCGCAGGCTGTGGCGGGTCCGAGTGGGAAGAATGGCAAGCGAGACCGAAGCACCAGCAGTAGTAGTGATACAAGTTCTAGTTCTTCTAGTACGTCTACTTCAGGCAATAAACAAGCGCGGTCCCGCCGCAGCCATAAGAAAAGGAAACGTGCTCGACGTTCCAGTCATATGATGGACAAGCTTTTCAAGGAACTGGGTGAGCTTCGCAAACAAATTAATACTACAAGTAATATTGATACAGTTCATTATGATAACGCTTCTGTTTGTTCTGAAATTAGTGGTAAATTTAGAAGTTGTCTAAGAACGACACTTTGCTTTATACTTAGTTAAGTTTAGACATAATCAGATGGATCACGATTACATGAAAAACCTGTTGATATTAAAGCAGAAATACGAAATATTGTTGCGTTCCTCAATATAGTACTTACGGAGATTCTGGAATAAGTTTTCATTTGTTTCCAAAAGACAAAATTACGAAGAAAAAATGGGAGACTGCTTTAAGAATAGGCAAGCCGATTTCATCAGCAATGAAAGTTTGTTCTTATCATTTTCAAGCTTCAAACTATTTTCCAAACAGTAAGTATAATTATGTTTTAATTATTTTATTGTACTTATATTATATTACATGTACAGTTATTTTTTTATGTAAGTTATTTATTTAGTTTAGGCTAAGGCGAGTTTCCCGTCAGATGACGAGATTATATTTATTGTTCAAGATACTTAAAGACAGAAGTTGTTTCCTAATGTCGTACCGTCTCAGAATATTCCTAAAAGAAGCTCTCATAAAGAAGTACCTACCATTAGCCCAAAAAATAAAATCAAAATAAGGCTGATATCAGACGCAGGAAAATAGTTGTATCAAAGAAAGATCTTGGATATTGGATTGGATTTATTCACAGTTTTATAATGGCTGGATGTGTGGAATTTAATCCCGACGTGCGAAGTACCAGTGCTTGTACATGAATTATGTTATTATTTTTTTTCTTTTTTTTCCCTACAGATATCACCATTCTACTCCGTAATAATTCTTCTCCAGAACACATTTGGGTTTGTGTATCCTGCAGACGCTTTAATTACATCGACTATTGACAACATAATTATTGTTTCGTCTAGCAAGAAAACACATAAATCTGATTTATATTGGATAAATAAATTTTTCCGTGACGTAAATTGTATCGAAAACTGTCAAAGTGTCGTTCTTAGACAGCTTCACAATTTTGACACTTGGGGCGCTAGTTAGAATCTTTGCATCGCCAATAGCATACCGGTAAAAAGCTGCCTATGGATGAGTTAATAAAGTATGTTAAATATCATTTATGTATTATAATGATTCGAGGTGCCCCAGCACGAAAGAATTTTGAAAAAAGTATAATTTCGTTCATTTTTGACAGCCTCATTCAGCTGTATATAAACCTTAATAATCTATAGGAACAGTATTTTTTGTGTTGCTTGAAACCTACATTTTTATGGAATAATAAAAAAAATATAAAAGTTTGGAGTTTATGGTGCCACAAAACCTCTTAAAACCAAAATAATACAAGAATTTTATGATAAAAATGCGATATGTAACATTTTTTCAATAAATATTTAATTAATATTATAATTAAATGTTTATTAAAAAATGTTACAAAATAGCCCATCAAGCAGAAAAATCACGTTTAGTGTTATAAAAAGGCATCATCTGACGTGATGACAGTCTAGCCCTGATTTATCTATTAATACGTTTTTCTTCTCCACATACAGCACGTGAAGTTTCAGTTACGAGTGTGATGCAACGCTCCACGGCTTGAGTATGACAAGGAAAGAGTGCTTTATTCTCTTTCGTTCCAAGGCCATTTTCTACAATTTCTTTCAAGGCTTCAGCAGCAGCTTCAGTATAATACTGACATTGTTACTTGGCACGATAGTCAGATTACTGTTACTGAACGGCCTTTAACTAAGAGTTTATCTGCTGAGTGGAAGCATCGAAATTAAATGATGGAACTTTAAATTTTTGTATTCCTATGACTTTCTCTGACCTTGCTTTCAGAATACGTCGGCATGCCAGTTCCCGTATCACTTGGTTGTTATCTGCAAACATAGATAAAAGATTTTCCATTAAATTCTATTTTTTAGGTTGGTTTTCTACGGAAGCGTGTTTTTTAGTTTTCTTAAACTATTATTTATTTTCTATTTTTTAGGGTTCTAATTTTGAGACGTATGTTAGCGTAGTTTGTGACGTATGTCAGCGTAGTTTTCGAAGACAGTTTTTTTTGCTGTCCTGGTAACCCTGGCAAGGATAATGGCACAAATTGATGAAATTACTAGCTTCTACCCGCGACTTCATCCGCGTTAAATTTCGTGTTCCCCCGACCCTTACCGTCGCGTCGAATCGCCTACCCGTACGATTTTCCACGTTTTTGCAACATTTTTCATTACTGCTCCGCTCCTTTTAGTTGTAGCGTGATGTTATATAACCTTCCTCGATAAATAGGCTACCCAACACAAAAGAATAATAATTCGGACCAGTAGTTCCCGAGATTAGCGCGTTAAATCAAACATACAAACAAACTCTTCAGCTTTATAATATTATTATATATTATATTATTATATTATATGTATAGTATAGATAGTATAGATTGCATTGTCATCGGTCTTTGACAGGTGTGCAAAGTTTGAATGAAATCTGGTCGTTTAAAGTGCGTCAAAATCGCGCTATAAGGAGTCGGTTACAAACAAACATACATACAAGTGAAGCTAATATAAAGCGTGTAAAAACAACTTTTCCGGCGAATTGGTAGTTGTTTTTACATTTAGGCACAACATATGATTTCCTAGTATTTGGATTGGATATTTTTATAAGTATTTAGGCATAATTTCGACGGCACGGGCGCGCAACTGCGAGCGGACTGATGCCCGGTTTCTGAGGTACTCTTATCGGTAGTTTATCTATTCATTAGCGCTATTGGTTCGATAACTTGACAATTTGCGTTGCCGAACACCGCAATGGGTTATTTTATCTGACCAATGTGTGGCGTTTATCGGTTTCATAACTTTATTTGACGTTTCATTTCAAATCAACTCGCTTTTAATCAAACGCCTAATCAAGTTTGTTGAGCAATAATGCACAAATACGGCTCATTGCATGAACATTTAGTTTTTAAGAATTTATTTTATAAGTACCTACCACGTTGTACACTTTATGTTATTTTTTTCTTCTTCATCTTGTCTTTGCACGGAATACAACTATTAAATCATCGGAAGCTTTTTATTCAAAATAATTCAGGATATAAACCCCAACAGTTACTTTTCTATTAATGTACAAGTTGTATGTGATGCAAAGTTATACATTCGTGATATAGATGCTCGTTGCATGACAGTACCGTGTATCATAACTCATTCCTACGAGCGCGACTCGATAATAATGAGATAGATGGTCACCTCATGGAAGACAGTGCTTATCCTTGTAGAAAGTTCATGATGACACTATTCTTAAATCCAGCTACAAATGCGGCAAAACGTTACAATGAAGCACAAATAAAGACCAGAAACACAGTTGAAAGAACATTTGATGTGTGGAAAAGAAAATTTCAATGCCTCTCTAAAATTACGGTAAAAATTAGATCACACATTAGCTGTAATTGTTGCAACAGTTGTGTTACATTATAGGTATAACTCTAAAGCAAAATGATTCACTGATAACTAACACTTGATTCTGCTTCTGAACAAGAAATCGTAATAGACTCTGTTGATCAACCCCTTTCCTCTGAAGGAAACCATGCCCGTCGGTTATTGTTGGAGCAATATTTTAGGTTGCTAACCTTCGTTTTTATAAATATTTCAAACTGGAAAATTGTCATATTGTACAATTATGTACGTATAATGGGGAAACAAATAAAAATACACATATGAACTTGGCTCTACAAAGAAGCATCTTGTCTCTTTCAGTAAAATGTTTACTACGATTTCCAGATTCTATTATGTTATTATTATATAAAAGAACAACAGAACAGATGGCCGATGGGGTCGGAAGGTTCTGGAGTGGCGACCGCGTACTGGAAGACGTAGCGTTGGAAGGCCTCCCACAAGATGGACCGATGACCTGGTGAAGGCCGCAGGAATGCGTTGGATGCGAGAGGCACAGAACAGGTCGAGGTGGCGGTGCTTGGGGGAGGCCTATGTCCAGCAGTGGACGTCTTTCGGCTGAAATGATGATGATATAAAAGAATGGATTAAGCGCAAACGATTCGAAAGACATGTAACTGACAGCGAAGTAAAATTAATATCAGGAATCATAAACAATGAACTGAGTACTGACAATAGAAAAAAAGGTTTTACCCATAAATATAAAATAACGACTTTATATATTTTAACTAAAATATTATTAAGCCAGTTGCAGCGTGCGTTGTAGCTGCCTCCCGTCACATTCGATCACGTAGATGTAACACGGCTGCTGAAGGATATCACTACGTTGAAAGTGGAGATGACCAAAATGCAGTCCCGAATGGGGGTTACGGAAAAAACAAATACTGAACTACGAGCGGAAATAGCATTATTGCGCAAAGTGGGTTCAGTAATTGGGTCACCTGAGGCCTCTAAGGTGAACACACGTCGAGCGGCGCAAAATGCATCTATCGGCAGTATTGCATCGGCGAACACAAGTGCGTCACAAGCTGATAATGCTGACCAAGCGCCGCCCGCCGACGCCGTCGCCCGCGCCACAACACCGGCTGCGGAAACGTCACACGTAGGTACGTCGACCCCTAAGCGTGCCTACGCTGCTATTGTCACCACCGGCGAATCAGGTGTGTCGCAGCCTAAGCGACCAACTGTAATAGGGGAAAAACAGAAGAAGGGTGCCCAACCTGCCCTGGCTGCGGTCCGTAGCTCCTTGCCGAGAACGGGCCAAGTTGATGAAGAGGGTTTCACGAAAGTGGAAAGGAAGAAGAAGAAGCCCTGTTCACGAAACCAGTGTGGTACCGCTCCGAGTGGACCCAACATGCTGCTGCGCCCTGCTGTGCCTACGACGCAGCTGTACATTTCACGCCTGCACTACTCCACGACGATTGAAGAAGTAGTGCAGTTTTTGAAAGTGAAGACCAACTGGACTCTGAGGGTCGAAAGGTTGGAGTCGCGCCACAACATCAACTTTAAGTCGTTCGTGGTACGAGTTCCAACCGACCATCTACAGACCTACTTAAGAGAGGACTTTTGGCCGAAAGGTGTCATGTTTCGACGCTTCCGAGGACGGTTACGCGACACCACGCAGCGGAACACGACGTCATTACGTGTTTAGAGACAGTTTTAGTTTAGTTTAGTTTTATAGAATATGTATTAGTTTATAGTTATTGATTTTATATTATTTATGTATTGTTTTTATGGGCCTGAAATAAAGGATTGATTGATTGATTGATTTCAATAATAAAAATCAATTTTAGATGCAATCTCATAAACAGATCCATCTAGCGGCATCTAAAAAACTAGTTGACAGTTTCATAGTTATTGAATGGTTTGTTTTGTATTCAGAAACGCAGTGACAGTTAGCCGACGTTTATCTTATGCATAACTTTATTGAATGAATAGTTGTTGAGAGTTTATCTTGAAACGTCAGAAACCGGGCATGAGTGAGCCAGACTGAGCGTGTTGTGCTATGACGTCACACCGTCACCGGCAGCCCGCGTTGTGCGGTTACAACTTGTTTTACTTCTAAATCGGAAACTAATTGACGTATCGAAGTAATTCTTTCACTAGTATTTTTTATTTTTGACAGAGAATATGGAGTGCTAATAATCAAAATTAGTTAACATTCTTCATTCTCATCAATCAAGATTTCAAGACTTGATAGGCACACAGTCTTTTACTTTCATTGTATTTAGTAGATTGCGCATTATTTCGCTGGAATAACCTTTTATGTAAGAGTGCCATCATAATAACATAATGCAAACTTGTTCAGTTTAAAAATTAATTAAATTACAGTCAGGGATTGCTGATTGAACCCGATACAACCGAACAAGACATAAAGTTCAGCAATCGCATTTGCGGCCACCATCTAAGGTATTCACAACCATTCGATGGTTGATATGCCTGTATCAAATTTGACATGAATGATACTGAAAGAATCCTGTTAATGCTGACAGTTTATCGACAAGAAGGCGACTTACAGCTGCTTATTGTCGGAAACTAATCGGAAGTCAGAGAGTACCTATAACATGTCGCATTCGAAAGGTACAGGCAATATCGAATAAACTTGAACAGTTGACTAATGAAGGTGTCAGGTATGTCTATGTGGGGTACATAACATTATCACTATTCACATGACAATTAAAATGAAATAACACGCTAAAATTTAGATTTTATTTAAAAAGAAAAACGTGACATAACATCATTCTTGTATTCCTTTTCGGTGCTATGATCTCTCTCTCTGATTTCCATTAACACTGATGTGTCAGTTTTACATTTCTTATTTATGAAATCTAAATAGTGTAAAAATCTTTCTTACACGTTTACGGCTCCCATTACAACCCGTCTCCTCAAACTATAGGTAATATATTACGTAGAATAGGCACCTGAAAAATAATAAATATAAATTATACTTTTTTTACTGTGGTATGCGATAATGGCATCAACAAAAAAAAAAATACTTGCCTGTTTCGTTATAGTGTTGAACTTTTTGTCTCATTTCACACAGATCAAAATCATCTAATTCTTTCTTCCGCCAACTGTTTTGGTGTTCATCCAGGTGTAGAAAAAAATCCTTAATTTTTTTCACCTTCTTTAACAATTTCTCTAATTGTACTGTGAGATTTACCTAAAAAACATAAAGACAATCATATTAATTCCATGTAGGTACATTTTTCAATTTCAAGTATCAAACATCAAGAGTTAACGTACACGCGATTTGTCAAACAAGAAAACATAACCTCAATAATCTATTAGTAAATAAAACAATAAAATGGCTTGAAACTTATAATACCGATAAAACTTAGTATTAGTAAGGAAAATCAATGACTGGCATTGAATAAAAGATAAATTTCTTGGATAAATACCTGTCGTGTCAGCAGATCTTTCGTAAACATTGTCAATCGGAGACAACATTTGTTCCGCTTCAGATTCCGCCAAATTTCTTACGAAAACCTAGTATATCACAGCTCGCACCACTACTCCTTTTTGTTTTATTCATTTTTTATATGTTCAAAAGCATTAATAATTGATAGTTATTTAGAAATAAGTAAAATACAACTAGGAACATAACACAATGACAGATTAGCTACTTGTTGATGATAAACAAAGCAGTGTTGTGTTGCCACCAAAAAAATATTTTAGTTCCAATGGTTACCACGACAGACTCTTTTTTGCCAACCTATACCAATAATGTAAAGAAAAGAAGCTAAGTTTCACCGTAAAATGAACCGCACTTTGAGTAACTTAAACTGAGCTGACAAAGAAAAGTAGTACCATAGTTTTTATAATTAAGACAATGTTATTATTATTGGAGAGCTACTAAATAATGGTTTGAATAAAATAATAATAATAATTCTAAACTTAGCACATTTGTTTGTCGATGCGTGGGGAGAAACCTAAATCTTAAAAAAAAAAACAAAGTTGCATTGGGGGTGCATTATTTGTATTTTTACTATGTTATCGTAAGCCTCTATACAGACTGTTACGATTTTACTATGAGTCTGTGGTAATTTATAAAATCTCGACCTCATATTTTATCTCAGTTATTATTCTGCTTTAACTTTAATCTCCAATAACAATAATTATATAGCAGTGTGCGCACTTGAAGATTAATAGTTGATAACTCTATAATGGGTCCTCTGACCGATCAAACTATTGGCCAACTTAAAATCGCTAGTGAGCGCAGGCTCTAAGCCGAAATAACTTTCGGGGAATAAATCTTTACACTGTGGGTCATTTTCTTTTTACACGCTTTATATTAGCTTCACTTGTATGTTTGTTTGTATGTTTGTTTGTAACCGACTCCTTATAGCGCGATTTAGACCCACTTTAAACGACCAGATTTCATTAAAACTTTGCACACCTGTCAAAGACCGATGACAATGCAATAATTTCATAAATTTGTGCCATTATCCTCGCCACGGTTACTAGGACAGCAAAAACTGTCTTCGAAAACTACGCTGACATACGTCACAAACTTCGCTGGGTGTTTCGAATTTTGAGACGTATGTCAACGTCTCAAAATTCGAAACACCCTAAAAAATAGAAAATAAATAATAGTTTAAAAAAACTAAAAAACACGCTTTATGAGGGAGGTTATCTCAGGGAAACACGTAGAACGGAAACCACCTTCTAGTTTTTAATGTTTATTGGAAATAACACGAAACACAATAGTTTACACAAAGTCACAAACACATAAACATTGGGGAACGAAAACCCTAAATAATATGGTCTTTCGCGTAACAACAATGGCGGGCGGCACGACGTAGGCGCTGGCGACATACGCGTCTACGCAGGTAGCGTGCGGGCAGCGGACTAACGCGCAGTGACATGCTAGTCGCATGCAATAGTCCGGCGAGGGAAAGAGACAGGAGACTGCTATTCGTCTCTGTACCGAGGCGGTAAGCAACCGCGGGTCGCTCGCATCGGGCGCGATGGTGATTGGTTTGCTATATACTCCCCCTCCAGTCCTGGACAACGCCCTCGGTCCTGGACTGGTACATTAATAACAGCATTAGCTGGACGTCCGCGACTTCGTTTTGGAATAACGGGATTCGGTAAGGAGTCGTAGCTACCTCGGTAACGTGTAAGATCTTCGGAATGATATTTCCCTAGATCTAAATTAGGTTCTTCTGTCCTCGCGATGGTGTACGTTGTTGGACTTACCTTCTTACTGATCTGGTAAGGGCCATCTCGGCGTGGGAAGAACTTAGAAGTGAGGTCTTTTGACCCTTTGCTCAATAAATGAGATTTAAGCATGACTAAATCACCTACCTTGAAGGCGTCAGATGGTCGGCGTGAAGCGTCGGCGTACTGCTTTGTCTTGTCCTGCTGGATCTCGACGCGTTCTCGAACAGCTGACAGTGAATGCAAGAAGTTTTCAAGGTAAGGAGTCACTTGTGGGACAAAGTTTTCTTTGAACTTGATGTCACGAAGGTCGTGAACGACCTCTGTGGGTAACCGCATCTCTCTGCCAAAAGTCAAATAAGCCGGTGACTTACCTGTTGTGCGACATTTCGCGCTATTGAGGGCGAAACGGATCACTGGCAACTTCTTGGGCCATGAGGTGTGGTCATCAGCCACGAGGTGGGCCAGCATAGCTTTAAGGTCGCGGTTTTTTCGCTCTGCAGGATAAGCTTGTGGGTGATATAGCGGAACAAAATTTTGTTTAATGTCTAGGATTGACATACATTGTCGCATCACTGCGGAAACGAACTGGACTCCGTTGTCCGAAATAATCCTGCGAGGTAGACCGAATCGCATGAAATATTCCTCGATGAGGACATGAGCGCAGGCTTCCGCTGTCGCTTCTTTTAGAGCAAAGAGCTCTGTCCATCGGGTAGCAGTGTCTTCAATGAGAAAGACCCACCGCTCCCCCTGGTCTCCTTCCGGAACTGGGCCGAACAGGTCCATGGCCAACACCTCGTTCCGCTGGCTCATGACAGGTGTCTGGAGTAGGCCTGGGGGTTTGGCGTTGTTGGCCTTATATCGCTGGCAGTGGATGCAGGCTAAGACATAATCGGTGATTATTCTCCGCATCCCTGTAAAATAATACAGCTGCGCTACCTTCTGGTAGGTTCTATCGATACCTGGGTGGCCAGCTGTTTGAGAGTCATGTAACTCCTTCAAAATAGCGGTAACTTGATCAGCAGGTACGACTAACTGAGGGGATTCACTCTCGGAGTCCGGATTGAATCGGCACAGGACTCCTTGATCCATGAGGTAACCCCTTTCTAACCATCGTTTAGATGTAACATCATCAGGTCCTTCTAGTTCCTTAATGATCTTGTCAACTTCAGGGTCCGAAGTCTGTTCCAGGCGAAGCTGACTAGGTGTCTTTGCGGGAAGATCACAGATGACGGTGCAAATACCGCAACTATCGCTTGTATCGCTGGAACATATGGGTCTACTTAGCGTGTCTGCTACGACCTTCGCCTTCCCTGGAGTATATTCAAATTGAATATCAAATGATTGGAGCTTCAGAGCCCAACGAACTAATCTGCCTGCTGGTGATTTAAGTGATAGCAACCAGCGTAGAGGCTGATGATCACTTCCAATCACAACTGGTTGACCGTCTAGGTAAGGCCGAAAACGCTCCACCGCCCAAACTACAGCGAGTGCTTCGCGCTCCGTGGTGGAGTAGTTGCGTTCTGCTGCATTGAGGAGTCGGCTGGCATATTCAATTGGCCTTTCCTGATTGCCATCGCCCTGCAATAAAACTGCGCCCAAGGCGTAGTTACTTGCGTCAGTACGCAGAATGAAAGGACGACTGAAATCGGCTTGCACCAGTATTGGAGCTGTGGTCAGTAGACCTTTCAGTTCATTAAATGCTTGGGTCTGTTCTGAGCCCCAAGACCATACTTGACTTTTTCTAGTCAGGCGTGTCAATGGTTCAGCAACTTTTGAGAAGTTAGGTATGAATTTTCTGAACCACGAACAAGTTTGTAAGAAGGTTCTCAGGTGCTTTAGGTTTCCTGGTACCTTCATCTCGAGTACAGCACTCACCTTCCCTGGGTCGGTGGAAACACCATTTTGTGTAATAGCGTGGCCGAGATATTTAACACTTTCTCGAGCAAAAGCGCACTTCTCCCTATTCACATGGAGGTTAAACTCGGCCAGACGTTTAAAAACTGCCTCGAGGTCTTGCAGATGCTGTTGGTATCCCTGTGATATTACCAACAGATCGTCTAAATAAGCTAATAAAGTTACATCTTGTAACGCAGAGCAGGATCGGAGACGATCGATGAGACGCTGAAAGGTAGCTGGCGCGTTGCGGAGACCAAACGGCATTCTTTTAAAACGGTAAGTACCTAGAGGACAGACAAAAGCTGTTTGTCTCTATCAGCTTCCCTTACCTTAACCTGCCAATATGAAGATCGAAGGTCTAGCGTACTCATGTAGCAGTCCCGTTTCGTGCTCTGAAGTAGCTCGTCGATGCGTGGCATCGGATATGTGTCAGCTTTGGTGACTGCATTCAAACGCCTGTAGTCAACGCAGAAGCGGATACCACCGTTGGACTTCGGCACCATTAGTGCCGGTGAACACCAAGCTGATTCACATTCTTCTATTATGTCATCCTGTAACATCTTACCTATTTCAGCCTTCATCAGCTTTTTCTTCGAAGGGTTTAGACGGTAAGGAGGAACAGCAATTGGAGGATGCTCACCTGTATCAATGCGGTGTTCCGCATACGGTGTTGGACCTCCCCCTGCTCTAAAGACGCGTGCGTGCCTGGTGAGGACGCCAGCAAGCGCTTGACGCTCAGCTGGTTTAAGGTGAGTACCTTCATCATCCCTAAGTATATCTGTAGCGGCGCAGGACACGTCACGCGAGGTAGGTTCGAAGCATAAGTTATATTATACATTTTCGCATTTACTAAAATACCAAGCTTCTTTACAAAAATCAATAACTACTCCCGCGGCGGTTATAAAATCGATACCTAATAACGTCTCGTTATTAGTCGAGTCGGGAAAAATTAAGAATGGAATCGTAATAACTACCGTTTCTAAGCACACCTCTAACGTGGTGGTAAGTACATCCATTGTACGGATTACACCGTCGGCAAGCTTAACTTCGCGTGTCGAAGAGCTGAGGGGATGACCTTGACGTTGAAGGAGAGTATATAGCGTATGACCTGCAATACAATGTTTGGCAGCCGTATCAATCAACGCAGTGCCGGAAAAACCCAAAATTTTTATATTAAAAATAGGTCGTAAATCGCGGCCAATGGAGGGTCCCATACGGTCGTTACTCAAACATATGTCGGTTAAACATAAATGGGCATTATCCTTTTCATTTTTGAAATCGCTATACACAACATCATTATCACAAAACTGGACATTCTCCTTTTGATTTTTACAATTCTTACACAAAACATAATTATTACTAAAATGTACATTCTCCTTTATATTTTTAAAATTGTAACACAAAACATCATTCTCACATGAATGGACATTCTCCTTTATATTTTTAATATTATTACACATAAAATCATTTTGATGTGGATTGGTTTTACCTATTTTTATATCAAAACTACTACACACATTTTTCGAAATCTGCGAATTCGCAACATTATCAGAATTACACATATTATTAGTTACACATTGTGGGATAGCATCACTTTGTGTTTTACTAAAATATTTACGCACATTTTCTCGTGGAATAAAATTGTTTTTGTCGCAAATATAGTCTGACGCGAAATTTTTAGCAACTAAATGAGATTTTACGGAATAAAAACTTTGATCACTACTTTTACTTTGTTCACTCTCACCTTGATTCTGCAACTTACGACAATGTTCTTTGGTGTGGCCAAACCGTCTGCAGTATGTGCAAGACGGCCGTGGCCTCTTTGCCGTGTCGTGCTTCGATGGGAGAGGTGCGGGCGGCGCCGCTGGAACAGGCACGGGGAGCACGGGCGGAGCGGGCGCATGCTGCGCCGCGGCGGCGGGCGCGGCGTGCGCCGGCGCCCGGACGGGAACGAGTCCGCGCGCGGGAGCGCGGGCGTTATCACGAGCGGCGGTTTGCGTGGACGTCGGTAATGTTGCCGGCGTTTGTGTTCGACGCTCACTCGCCGTATTCACCTCGTCGAATGAATCCTCGATATTCCGTGCGAGGCGGAGTAACTCATAGAAACTGCGGCAATCCTCTCTTCGTAACCTCTTTCTTATTCTGCTGTGGAGGAGGCCGTAGGTCATGTCTATTTGAGCCGACTCCTTTACATCGCCTTGAGGTAAACGTGCTAAAAGGGCGCGGATGCGCGCTACGAAAATATCTGTGTTTTCATTGCCCTGCGGCGTCGCAAACATTTCTAAGTAGATCCGATGAGGCGGCCGGCGATCACCATAGGCACTTATCAAGTTTTCTTTGGCTTCGCGCCATGATGACACGGAGTATTTTATTCCTTGCCACCACGTGGCTGCTTCATCCTTGAATAGGTAGGCCAAACCGCGCAGAATGTTTGAATCCGCCACCTGCGCGCAATCACTATAGGCCTCTATTGCGTCGATAAATGCTTCAACCGATTCCTTCGGTCGGCCGGAGAACGTGGCTTTGCAGCGGGCTAGGGTGTTTTGGCCTAGCAGTGCGAGTGATTCCGGAGTCGATGCACTCGCCCGCGACATCGAGTTGAGCAACTCCCTTAATGCTTCGGTTTGAGAGCGTTGAAGAGAGGCGATAATAGTTGCCACGTTTTCGTTGGAGAACGTAGCGTTAGCATCGATGCGCGGCGAGGAAGAAAACGCGTCGTCGCCATCTTGAATGGCGGGCTCTGCGGTCGGCGTGTTTGGTCGCGAGGGGACAGGTAATGCGTCGTTTGCATCTTCCCTCCGAGTCAAACTAGCCGCTCTACTCCTGGTCACTGGCATTTTAGTTCGTCACTGTAAAACTGTCACAACTATGCACTATTGTCACACGAAAAACTAACGTTGGAGCGCCACATATGAGGGAGGTTATCTCAGGGAAACACGTAGAACGGAAACCACCTTCTAGTTTTTAATGTTTATTGGAAATAACACGAAACACAATAGTTTACACAAAGTCACAAACACATAAACATTGGGGAACGAAAACCCTAAATAATATGGTCTTTCGCGTAACAACAATGGCGGGCGGCACGACGTAGGCGCTGGCGACATACGCGTCTACGCAGGTAGCGTGCGGGCAGCGGACTAACGCGCAGTGACATGCTAGTCGCATGCAATAGTCCGGCGAGGGAAAGAGACAGGAGACTGATATTCGTCTCTGTACCGAGGCGGTAAGCAACCGCGGGTCGCTCGCATCGGGCGCGATGGTGATTGGTTTGCTATAGCTTCCATTAGTTAGTTTATATGAACGAAGCAAATTTTCGATTTTTCACGCGCCCTCTCTGACCAAAATGAATAACTCCATTAACCTCTAAGTCCCTGAGATACCACATTTGGTATAGACACAATGGTTTTTAATTGTGTCTGTAATTACGGTATTCAATGGGTTAATAATGTTGATTTTTACCTTATTCTGAAATAAAAGTACCTATTTGATTTACTATTTTTTTAGTTTCACTCTTTACTAAAATATAATAAATTCCGGACGGTTTAGGATTCCCTCTGCATTCCGGGCAAAGACTTATATTACCGGACATGTCCGGAAAATTCCGGACGTATTGGAACCCTACTCTCAATTCAATCGTCACGAGTATTAACGCCAAAAAAGCTGACCAATAGTTCGATATGTACTATTTTCCCCCTCTCGCATCCTTGGCTTATCCGGAAAGGCATACAGGTTGTCGGAATGTAGTCTTCCATATTTTATTTTACTCTTCTTACAATAAATTCTAAGTCATTTTTTGATATTCTCCCTGGAAACTTTTGAATTTTGCTCTCTGAAGCGAATAATGATGAAATAGAACTGAGCGACACCGAAGAAGACGAAAACGATGAGTCAAACTAATGTTATTGTTTTTATACTTGTTTATTTTTTTAACTAAAATAAACCTTCGTAACCGACTTAGATTGTTTGTACAAAATAATCGATTTCATAAAATAATGTTGGGTAAGTTTTAAGAGTAAATACTCCTGTGTGCACCGCCTAAGAAACTCTTTAGAAACACAATCACAAATGCTTGGAACACGTCGCATGACGTGTACATTCATTTACTCGATGACACGGGAATAACCACTTTAGTAAATAAGAACGTTCCGTTTGTTACTTTCGATTAACAAATATTCTAATTTGATGCTGTATATATTGAAGTAGAACATATTATCTTTCAAGGTAAAATGCGGTATGGTAATTATAATTGTAAATTATGAAGATCACGAAATGAGACATGAAATTCGAAACTAAAATATGATCGTCCAACGGAACGTAAAATTGTAACAGACAGAGATGCCATGTTTTAAAAGTACCATCTATTTGGGGAAATTAAAAAACGTCATCTCTGCGTAGTTTGCAATGGTTTTGCGTTTTTATGTTGTTTCGAAAGATCATAGAGGACAGGCGCGGCCCGAGGGGGGGACCTAGGGGTCATGGCCCCCCCCAAAGCATCCAAAATGTCGAGAGCCTGAATGATACACAACCATTTTAAATAAATATACCTACTTATAACTCGACCTACTTAAGCCATAAAATATAAAAAACCTAGCTTGAATGAGGCGGGTTGTTAAAATTTTCAAGCTCGCTTCGCCGGCTAGGTGTACCTTCCTAAAATATTCCTCGGCACTCATGATGACCCCCCCAAAATCTTGGGCTGCGACCGCGCCTGATAGAGGATAGTAATAAATGTCGACATTGTTGACAGATTCACATTGAATTTTAAAGTAAGACATACTGTTTCTCCAGGGTCGCGAGATTCGTTCTAAAGAGTTACCGTGGCCCTGGCATATGGGCAACTGAAGAAACACGGGTGGGTTTTAGTCAGTAAAAGTCTGACACGTACTCCGTCATTTGATGATTTCCCATCCAAAAAAAAGACGTACTGTTTGAAACAATACTAGTATGTGGCAAATTTTCACAGGGATAATTCCGGTAAGTTTCACTCGCAAACATGGTAACCCTGCCTCTGCTGTCATAAAAACAAAAGATTGAAGAGTAATTTAGAGAGAGAATAATAATTTATTTCACTTTAGACATTGGCAGAATAGTCGACATCGGCTTTACTTGCCATTTCATAAAAATAGAATAGAATAGAATAATTTATTTATTTTCTTGTACTCTGTGCAGTGAATTCAGTACTAGTGAGTATGAGTCAAGTGCATGTGTGCAAGTGTAGACCTTACTTATTTTAAGTGAAGAAATACTTGTTGCATCGCCCAGGTAAAACAGTTTCATAATATTTTTATGTGATTATGCTATATCGCCGGTAAATAACGGTATTCATTATTAACTTACATATTGCTTGTATTCATGAATTAGGCCGGCTGGTGATTTTAGGCCTCCTTACTAAAGTAGCGCTCAAATGCATTAAAATATTAAATGTAAATCCTAAGATTGTGTTTATTTATCGTTGAATTTGTAACAATTCCAAATTTGTGTGGGTATTTGAATTGTTCATGTGTAAATAAATAATTAGGTAAATCCATTAAAACTAATAAACATTTATAGCTTGTGAAATTTTCTAACTATCACTAAACTTCTTGTTATAGGTAAAAAGTTATATTTCAATGAATATCATTTTAGAAAGATTTCTAAGTAATTTAACGTACCTATTTTGTAACACCTATCACAAAATTTATATGATAAACAAGTACAAAATATTTGTTTAAAATAAAGTAAGCTTTTGGTTTAAATAGCAAAGTTATTGGGTATTACACTTTGACAAATTAATGTCTCAATACAATACACATCTATTCTTTTAAAATAAAGAAACGGTATTCATAATTTAAACAAAAAAACGAGCTACTTATTCAAAATTTAAATAGAATCTTATTTGCATAGACAACATCAAGATGGAGTTGAGCCTGGGACCAAATGCAGCTGCAACTGACCAGCTAAAGGCAAGGCCTTATCAAGCTCAGCTAGAGGAAATCGCAACAGATAATAACACAATCATATACTTACCTACAGGTTTGTATATTACTTTATCTATATATCGTAACATTAGCCCATAATCCTGAACACAAAATGTGGGTGACCTCTGCCTAATCCAGGCAGAGGTCACCCACATTTCGTCAGTTATGTTTGAGTCCAATGTATTAGGGGGCAAGCATATTGCCACCAAACAGGGACAGATCCAGATTGTGGGCTGCTGCTCAGAAAATTTCAATGGGATATCGGATAATGGTTCGATTCCCAGGTTACATATTAATATTGGGGATATTAATATGTAACCTGGGAATCGAACCATTATATACGTAATATAACTGAGCAACGGTTTTTAAAAGCACAGAACACAATAATTATTTTATCAATAATATTTTTGTGTTTAATGTTCATTTACCAACTATTTTTGACCGACGAAAAAAATGGAGGAGGTTCTCAATTCGGAGCGTATATTTTTTTATGTATGACCATGCATAACTTTTTACAGAGTGGACCGAAGGTGGTCCCATGTCAATTTGGAAAGAAAATTCCAACCCTAAGGGTAACAAACAGGGGATGATTGATTGTTCACTCATTAATTGTAATGCATAACTTCTTACAGAATAGTCCGATTTTGCAAGCATGTAGTAACTAGTACCTACATTATAGCCACAAAAAATAATAAAAAAAATGGCAGTTTAATTTTTTGTAAAAAAGTTTTTGCCTCTTAGTTTTGTTTGATACTATACTTTTTAAAGCTGGAATGTCTATTTTAAAAAATATTGTTTGTTTAGCTACTCTTAGTATCTGCAACATCTTAAGATCATGATTGGCTTATAGACTATGCTAAGGTATTAATAATGGATGACAATTGCATCTCTTTTTGTTTAAAAAAATTCAACATTATCTTCCTCTGTACAATATTGACAAGGAATTTCTTCAGAACCTGCGATAGAAAGAAAAATTTACACTAAAATGGGACAAGATATTTAGCATGTAAATCCCTTGCAGGCTCCGGGAAGACATTTATTGCAATCTGTCTTATCAAAAAGTTCCGAAAAGCACTGCAAAAACCATGGGGACAGGGAGGGAAACGAACTTTCTTCCTGGTCAACACTGTGCCGTTGGTCACCCAGCAGGTATGTTAATATTTATCATTTATGATCCTGTATCAACTTAGAATAAAACAGAAATTGCGATAGTCCATACAAACATAAACCTACGCCTTTTTCCCCATGAGGGCAGACAGAAACTACATAACGCCAGCTACTATGATCCTTAAATCTTACTCCTGTTGCTTTGTTTATGTTCATATGTCTAGTAATATAAGCATGTGAAATGCCGCCGGTCCACAAGGGGACGCATACATATAGCAGACAGACAAAGTAACTTTCTACTTTCATTTATGTCTAAAATAAGTAAGAATTTGAAATCGCATTTTTACGATAGTTAGTTCGGGATCTGCGAGGAATTGCATTACGCAATAACAGTAGGAATGCCTTTAATTTTGATAGTTCAATAACATTCTTTGCGTATATACCTACGTTGTTGAGCAGGCAAATTGTAGATTAGCAGTATCGTTCGATATCATTTAGGTATATTGTGGTCAATTAGGGTGCGGGATAGACGTCCTTTCGTGTCAGTTTATTAGTGACTCGCCAGCGACGTGTCCCAACCTGTCGCTACGCCCGGCGCGCGCCGCTCGCATATCGGTATCCGTGCCACTGGTCCGCGGCCGGCGCACTATGGAAAATGGTAGAACAAGCGCATATCAAAAATGCTTTTTACGAATATCATAATTTAGCTAATATGGCTATTCTTTTAGGTTTTCTAATAGTCAAATTATAATATTCATTACGATTTTTTTTCTTAATACGCGAAATTATTTTTTTTTTCTTAGATAGAAATACATAGAAAACAGAAGTGCCAAACTCAAGTCTTTGCGTATACATGTTTCAATACCATATTGTGAAAAAAATACTTGGTACAGATATGCAGTATTATACATTTTTAGAAAGGTTATTTTATGCTTTTTGCGATACAGCTTAATGATTTTAAAAGTAAAGAAAAATATTTCAGTTATTACTTAAAAAGTGACATACCTTTTTTTTCACTTGTATGTTTTTTCGTCGAAGGTTTTCAGTATTACCCACGTTTGCCCAAGCGCTACTTTTTGCGTCGACTAGTAGTCTAACTATTCATAAATAGAATGCAAAAAAAATCAGCTGCGGATATTTGCGGTTTTAGAAGATATGAGAAAAAAACTGATAAAAGTCAGAACCCGAAAATTAGTATCTTTTGCGGTTTACCACTGACACCATTCACATGAACAATATAGAACTTTTTGGATATTTTCTTCATTATTTCGTGATAACAAAAGGACCTTATCAAATTTGCACTCGGTTTGCGTGGGAAATTACAAGATAATAATGATGTAGGTACCAATTCGATATTGTAAAATGAGTATTTAAAGGGAAGCAAAAACTATTCGAACCATCTACATCAGTGTAACTTCAAGTGAAGCAAATCTCATCTACGCCTATTATTTCTGCAGATTGTGAAGTGTTAAAATGTCTTCCTTCAGCTGTACCAAACGAGACTTCATAATCCCCTATATAGAGGGCGGCAAGACCATGGAATCATTATCCAAAGTTTTAGTGGAAAAGCTGAATGTTTCTGAAAACAACTTGTGTTTTATAATTAGTGACATACAAAGGCACATTCTTCCTATTTTCAACAAACGCTGGGCCCTGACATCTCGGAAAAAAGAAACATTTTTACAGAAGTATTGTACTTGGTTGGACTCAAGGTATTCGTTAAATTTACCGGATTCTGAACAATATTCTACGCCATCAACATCTGGCCAACGAGGACGAGCATGCGTGGCTTATGGAGACTCCTCAGAATCTACCAAGAAGAGGAAAAACACTCTTCTACTCCAAGACTATGGCTTCGAGCATATAAAAAACGCCTATCTGCAGGGACTACGGGCTTTACGTGAGTACACAGAAGCTCATCTTGTCGAAGAATTAAGAACCGCTGACACTCAAAAGAAATTAGATATCTCAAGTAAGTGGAACGACTCAGACCAGATGAAGATTCTTTCCGATACGGAAGCATTGAGTGCTTTTATAGATTTAGATCTAACAAAAGCACAATATATGTACCTGAAAAACTTAACCAACGAACGAAAGTGTTGTATCGATTCTGTTTTCCAAAAACAACATAGAACATTGATCCTTTATTCTAAATGGGGATGTGATGGTTCATCTGGTCAAAGCCAATACAAGCAAATACTTGCAGAAGAGTCAGAAACAATTTCAGATGCCAATTTGTTCATCACTTCATTAGTCCCCATCAGATTAGTTGATGTGCAATCGGGATCCGTTGTTTGGCAAAATCCGGTACCTTCATCTGTCCGTTTTTGCAGACCCATTTCTATTGAGTTTTGTAAGGAAACTCCAGAAAAAACCAAGGCAGTTGTTGATGATATTAAAAAACAAATTAGGGCTGCACAAGCATCACTTATAAACAAAGATGGTGTTGTAGTAAATGTGAAGCATGAACTATTTCTAACGATGATCGATGGAAAGGTGGCTCAGGTCCTTACAGATACTCCATCTGGTTCCACATGCACGATATGTGGGGCTACTCCACGGCTAATGAATGACCTATCGAAAGTAACTGCCAGACCCGAAAACGAAAACGCCTACCAATACGGATTGTCCACCTTACACGCCTGGATTCGCTGCATGGAAATGATATTGCATATTTCCTATAATCTTTCGTTTAAGACTTGGTCTGCTTCAACTGAGGAAAATAAGAGATTAAAAAAAGAAAAGAAAGAAGTTGTTCAAAAACGTTTCAGGGAGGAGTTGGGATTAACCGTCGACAAACCTCGGCAAGTTAGCGGGAATACGAACGATGGCAATACCGCACGAAGATTCTTCTATAATAGCACTTGCTCATCGGAAATAACAGGTGTAGATGAGGCATTGATTAAACGCCTATACATTATCTTGCAAGTTCTTTCTTCTGGAATGATGATCGACCCTGAAAAATTTGGGGAATATGCAATAGAAACTGCAAGAATCTATGTAAGTAATTACGATTGGTATTATATGCCATCCTCCGTTCATAAAATACTCATACACGGGCAAAACGTTATCAAACATTTTGCGGTGCTTCCTATTGGACAGCTATCGGAAGACGCACAAGAGTCTCGCAACAAAGACTACAGAAACATACGACTTCATCATGCCAGAAAATGTTCCCGATCTGCTACAAATGAAGATGTCTTTAAAACGCTTTTATACACGTCAGATCCATATATAACAAGTTTGAGAAAACCGTACGTAAGAAATGTGAAAGAACTTGAAGAAGAGGCACTAAGTCTTTTAAACGTGGCACCTGAAAGTGAACCCACATTTACTGACCCTGATCCTGAAGTGGTATAAGTTAAAAATAATATTTATATTTAGTTATTACTTATATTTGTACCTAGCTACATCATTTCCTGAAGCCAGAGTATAGGATGTACCTATTAGTAATATGATTTTAATTTAGTATTTTTTTTTTCATATATATATATATTTTGTTTACTTTGCTTGTTGTAATTAACCATGGTTTAATCTTTTTAGTCATTATAAACTTGTATTCCACTTGAAATAAATTTTTAACTATTTTTTTCGTGATTTTTTCCCATTTTTTTCATTCTATGCAAAAAAACATACATAGATATACAAGAAAACCCTATAAACTACACATCGTTCGAATCTCCGAACCTTGCTGCATATTTGTGCCAAATTTCATCACGATACAACAAAAATTCATGAAGTTACAGATTTTTGATCCGATACCGACCTATATTTTCCATAGTGCGGCGTGGCGTCTCATTGCACATTCGCACTTGATATTGCATCATCACTTCATCAGTTAGTGCCAATGGTGATCTTAAAATTAAACATTTCATTTTACTTTGGACTAGGCAAAACCTTCCCAGCTTGTTTATGAAATTGGTCATGGTCTTGCGGAAATGGTAACTTTTCGACATAACATCGCCCCAGCTCGCCAAAACATCGCTATACCTACAAGTTAGAGGTGAGGCGTATATACTGGTCCAGGTATATATACCAAGTATGTGCTTCCCAGTACGCAGCCCGGGTACAGACCTGAATACTGGGTAAATACCTTGAAGGTATGACGTCATACGTATAGGCTAGTACGAAACGAACCGCTACCACAAGGTATCAGCCAGTTCGTGCAGCATCGGTCCGCCGAAACCACCCGAAGCTACCCGACCGCTTACGGCAGGACCCGAAGCGTCATTCGTGCTTTAGGAACATTCGGACGATCCAGTTCAAGTAGAAAAAAAATACATGAATATAATTGCGTAATAATGTTATTGCATAAAAAATATAACGAATTACATTTTTTATCATATCAAAGAGTTCCTTAAAAATATATCGTGTGTAATAAAGTGATTTTTAACTACGCAGCTACTCTAGTTAGTCAATTTAAATAAAATTAATGTTATTTTGCATATAATATTTAGCACTCATTAATAATCATCTTCATATCTCTTACTTGAAACGTCTCGTACCCACATAATATTGGAGGTATGCCATAGTTATCGCATACGTTTACTTATCGAAATCATTACACACCCAAATACTTACAGGTATTTTGAAACCCGGTTTTTGTACCAAGTATTTGGCGATACCCATATCTTGAAGGCCGGGTATGGAGATTGGCAGGTATATCTCATCTCTACTACAAGTCGGTATCGTCACCGTTTCGCTTTGTTATAGGACTAGAATAAGTACTTGTATCATATACAACTTCAACGGACTCTTGTAAGTACCTATATAATGTAAAGTAGCACAAATCTTTCAGCACACATGGTTCGTTCAATAGTCCAGTCCAACTTAAGCACTGACTTAGCGAACAACATCAACAAATTCAGATAAAGAATGAATTACCTAGTTCTAAAACTAACCGTCGGAAAAACACCCTATTGTCCGTTTTCTCAAGTCCTCAGATAAAGTCTTGTTTGTTAATGATTCACAAATGCTATCTATTTGGGCGGAATCTTTAACTTATCAAGAGTCGACCTAAGAGGCATACATAATGATTGTTAAGTAGTTATTGACGTATTGTGCTTTTATAAGCAGCCTAAAATATTTGACGGAAAAGACTGCGAATTTAATGGAACTTAAAATGATCAGTCAACCGTATGTTTGAAACCGTACTCGTACGTAACCCGTAACCTCAAATGCCATAGGTACTTACAAAATAAGCAATGGGAACTTAACGCTGCAAACGTGCTCTAGAACAGTAAGCTAAATATAAAATACATACCTATCTATGATTCATTATTATGTGTACCTACCTTAACAAGGACTCGTAACCATAACAAGGCGGTATTGTTTTGAAATGCGTTGCTATAACCCGCAGGGATATGCTTATCTCATTTCATTCACTTTGAACCTTACTTAATATACTATGAGGCTAATTTAGAAAAATACTCCTGTGAATAATGCAGTATACACATCGACATGTCAAGCTATATATAATGCAGTATAAGCTCATTTCTCATTGTACGAAAAGCCTTTACAATGCGAAGTCAGCTTAGTTGGAAGTATATAGATTGAAATGTCGCCGTGTGTGTAATCGCAAAAAAATCTGAAAACCTGCACCCTAATTGCGAAACGCACTATTTATCAGAATTTGAATCAGATTGAAGATTATTTCTAAACCATTGCGTCATTTGCTCGAATAAATTGTCGGCTCAACAACGTAAGTAACGCAATGAATGTTGTTTAACTATCAATATGAAACCAATTCCTTCCGATAGCAAGTAACGCAATTACATCTTTGTATTTCTTTCAGTTGATGTCGAGATCGTTCTTCACCTATTCCTCGGATATTAAAAGCTACTAACGCTCTCCTGAACTCAAACACAGATATTGATATGTTTGCAACTGAATGGAAGATGATACTGTCAGAATGTTTGAATTTTTGTGAGAAGAATGCATGATTGTGCTAAATGAATTGTAAATGTCAAAATAGTTTTATTAAATGTTTAAATAGTGTAATTGGCTTCGGTCGTTCTATTTAAAATAAATAAATAAATCAATATTTGACATACATAGCCCTAAGAAAATTCGTTTAACTATCATCGTATTTGATACTAAAAAGTCTACAGCTTTGAAAGAATGCAGATAAAGAATGGAATGAAAGACGAGATTGGTAATCGTAATTGTTAGCACGGTTTGACTAAAATGACCCTACACGGGTTCGAATGGAAATTATCGCATTCATCAACACTTTATTATGCCGGTTTCAGACCAAGTGCTAAGCGAAGTTAGGTTAGCTTAGCTTACGAAGCTGAGGTAATTTTTCATACTTGTGTGCAGACCGCAAACTATGAACACAAGTATGAAAAAAACCGGCCAAGTGCGAGTCGGACTCGCGCACCGAGGGTTCCGTACAAACCTGTAGGTATCCTCGGTTTATGTATAAGGTTTATGCTTATGAAATTAAATGTTTTTTTTTTAATTTATATATTTGAGTTGATTGAATGGAGGTACATTGCGGTTTACGATTTATGACGTATTAAAAAAAAACTACTTACTGGATCTCGTTCAAACCAATTTTCGGTGGAAGTTTACATGGTTATGTACATCATATATTTTTTTGAGTTTTATCATTCTCTTATTTTAGAAGTTACGGGGGGGGGGGACACTCATTTTACCACTTTGGAAGCGTCTCTCGCGCAAACTTTTCAGTTTAGAAAAAAATGATATTAGAAACCTCAATACCATTTTTGAAGACCTATTCATAGATACCCCACAAGTATGGATATGATGAAAATAAAAATTTTGAGTTTCAGTTCTAAGTATGGGGAACCCCGATTTTTTTTTTTCTATTTTGGTGTAAAAATCTTGATGCTGTTCACAGAATACATCTACTTACCAAGTTTCAACAGCGTAGCTCTTATAGTTTCGGAGAAAAGTGGCTGTGACATACGGACGGACAGACAGACAGACAGACAGACATGACGAATCTATAAGGGTTCCGTTTTTTGCCATTTGGCAACGGAACCCGAGCTATGCGAACTAAGCTACCCTAACTTCGCTTAGCACTTGGTCTGCAACCGGCTTTACTTTCTTCGCACGGACTTAAAAATATCGGGGCGAGATTTTATCGCGTATTGGATTTTCAACTCTCGGTGTTGAGCCGAGCATTAAAAAACCAACAAATTGAATCCCAGCGCGCCAAAACAACTGTTGGACTTGGTTTCCACTCTCGCCGCTTAGCAGAGCGTAGAAAATCCAGAATACAATATAAAATCGCCGCGGGAAAAACACACCCGTCCCGTACCTGGGCTAAGAATAAAAGTTGAACTTGACTTTGAAGTACTATTTACATAACGATCCTTGACGAATTGAGCTTACGTAGAAATTCAAATGATTTGCACTACCACGGAAGTATTACTTAGGCTAGGGTCTCTTTAAAAATTCAGACGCTAACGACAGCGTGCGGTGACGTCACGACGTTCGACGTGCAACTGCAATAATGCATGATAAGAAAATAGTTGGTGTAATTTTCTGAATCGTTTTGTAATTTTTTATATAAATAGGTAATCTTTTATCACATTCACACTTCCGCTCTACAGTTAAAACAAACCAAAGTAGACGAAGTACCTACTACACTACACCATAAAAGTCAGCATCATTCATTAAAACACTATCGCACGCGACACAGCAAATAAGTAAATTAAATGTACTAGAGAGTCTTGATAACATTTTATGAAGACAATACAGAATAGTGGAGTGTTCATTTTTCACAAAAAACTGTCGGTTAATTTTTTTTGGCATTGTCCGAGCTCACGGTTCTTTCAGCAACTATCCTCTATATTATCCAGACTGAAAAGTTGAAGCAGGCAATGGCGTTAAATATTGATGCTTCGAGTTTTTTTTTTTTAAATAAGTACAAAACTGAAAGTTGCTGAAAATCGACCCGAATGGCGTGCGATTTGCCAGCAGGGAAAATGCTATAGGCTGAAGATGATCAAGTAAAACAGCATTTAACAATTTTTGAAAAGTCGCTTACTGGATTTGGGAATCCAACCGACACAAATGTGAAAAACACTTGGCAATAATTAACTGTTTCCATCTGAACAAAATGTAAAATGAGCTTAAGCTCAGATTAATAACACGGTTAAATGAAGTTGCAGCCAAAAAACACAAATTACCACTTAAACGGTATACGATAAGTAACACGACACTGCAATTTACCAAATGGAAACGGCAAATCTATCTATACATAATAATTTTCAATATAATTAAAACGTAGCGATGTCAGAATTACATTTTTGTTTTTCTGAAATTAAAGCGAAGTGTTCTAATGTAACTATTCGATTCTAATCCTACTGTTATGTTATTTTATTGATAGCTGCTCATCAAGAATAATCTTTAAGAAAGTATCACTCGGTGTGCCAGTGTTGTGAAAACGAAAAGCTTCGCAAACAATGGGAAATTAATACTGTAAGCTGCGGGTGTTTACCTCAGCACGGGCTGCTTGTTACACGGACAACTGCAATGTACAGTTGTCCGTGTGACAAGCGATGTAATTGTACAGTGTATGTACATCGCTTGCTCTCCCTCTCACCAGTCCCGACTCTTCATATTTTCGCTGCTGCGACTAAAACTACAGGCTTTTATTTTAGTTTATTGTGGGGTCTTACTACTTCCACTCTAACAGTCAGAGGTTTCTGCCCGTGATTACGTTCACGTGGAATTCGAGTTGTGTTACTTGGAATTCGCTAGTGATCAATAAATTACCCATAACTTCGATTCAAAATGAGTGTGTAGAGATCGTAGCAGGTGGCGTTCCGTGGTTTCTGCCTATTCCCATCGGAAAAAGGCGTGATTGTATGTGTGTAACTTCGATTCATTATTCGGTTTTCGCCCTGAAGTCTAAAAAAATCGTCCTAAGTCGATAGTAGCACACGTGGTGTTCTTTACTTTTGGCCTATTCTTATTCTGGCCATGAGAAAAGATGTTAGTCTATGAACCTATGTATGTCTTTTAGTTGATATTTTTCCTTTATTTTTGTAGAAGAAAGTCATAGAAACGCTGTGTGCTGTGACTGGCGTCGGAGCTTACAGTGGTGAAGATGGAGTGGATTATTGGGATAAGGTTAAATGGGATGCTGAATTGGAAAATCACCAGGTAATAAATTACTTAGTTACGGAGTGTTTGTCATATCAATCAATCAACTCAGCCTATCGCAGTCCACTGCTGGACATAGGCCTCTCCCATGTTGCGCCACAACACCCTGTCCTCCGCCTTCCGCATCCAGTCTACCCCAGCCACTTTCCTAAGGTCGTCGGTCCATCTAGCTGGGGGGCGTCCTACACTACGCTTGCCGATACGTGGTCTCCACTCCAGGACTCGTCTGGTCCACCGGCCATCGGTCCTTCGACAGATATGGCCAGCCCACTGCCACTTCAGCTTGCTTACTCTGCGAGCTATGTCGGTAACTCCAGTTCTTTTCCGGATAACTTCGTTTCTGATTTTATCCTTCAAAGAGACTCCGAGCATAGCCCGCTCCATAGCGCGCTGAGCGACCTTGAATTTGTGGACCAGCCCAACTGTCAGTGTCCACGTTTCGGCACCGTATGTCATTACGGGCAGGACGCACTGGTTGAAGACCTTAGTCTTCAGACATTGCGGGATAGGTGACGAGAAGACTTGACGAAGCTTTCCAAATGCTGCCCAACCTAACTGAATCCTCCTGTCGGCTTCCTTCTCGAAGTTGTGTCTACCAACCTGGATGACTTGGCCTAAGTAGACATACTCCTTCACAACTTCGAGAAGCGAACCCTCGATGCGGATTGGATTCGGCAAGACATGCGAGTTGAACATGACTTTCGTCTTATCCAAATTCATGCCGAGGCCAACCCGCCGGGAGGCTCCATTCAGGCTGTGCAGCATCTGGTCCAACTGTTCCAGCGTCTCTGCCATTATGACGATGTCATCGGCAAAGCGAAGGTGTGAGATGTACTCGCCGTTCACGTTGATACCCTGTCCAGTCCAGTCCAGCGTCTTGAAAACATCCTCCAATGCGTTGGTAAACAGTTTCGGGGATATAACATCCCCCTGTCTCACCCCTCTCAGCAGTTGGATGGGCTTGGTTTTTTGGTCCTGGATCTGGACAGTCATCGTGGCAGCGTCATACAAGCATCTCAACATTGTCATAAGTCAGTCAGTTGTTTGTCATAAGTTATTCTTAATTTACTTATATGAGAATGTTCTGAAACATCCTATTTTATTTTTCTGACAGACATAACTAACGCGGTCATTGTACCACCTATTTTTTGGATTGCAATAGATACATTCCTACCTTTAATTACTCGCCCTACCTTCTTACCCCCAAACCCTTGACACTGCGTGACACTAAACGCTCTCCGTTCTGCCGGCGTAGCATGACCAATTCTATATCTATTCTACCAAGAATAAATAAAGTTCCTTATGTATTTTAATTCTGTAAAAATGTTTCTATCTCATCAGAAAAATAGTCATCATACTTGACATCGTATTTTTGAAGACTGAAGAATAAAAACATCTCTTCTTTTCAGTTTTACACAATTTTTCTACGATACAATCTATCATTTTGTCTTGTCTTCCGTCGACAAATTCCGTTTCTATGGCGGTCATGCTACGCGTGCTGGTTATAATCCTGTAAACAAAATAAAACATCTATCGATGTCGAGATACATGACTCATCCTAGTTTGACTACTGATGGTAACGGGTTATATGCTCTCAAGTACAAGCAAATGAATATGTGTAACCCGCTGTATTATTTTCGGTGAAATAAATAAATGATTAATTATTGTGTCCTGTTCGGTGCCCTTCAATGGGTTAAACGACATCGATAGTTCGAAGCTTTTGTGAAACTTGACGAATACTAAAAATGAAGAATTCGACTGACAAAAACTGCAGTACGTCACGATAAAGGTTTACTTATTTATGTTCTTCACTTTTATTCAGGTTATCGTAATGACAAGCCAAATTCTAAGCGACATGTTAACACACCAGTTCATAAAAATTGAAGATATTAACCTGTTGATATTCGACGAATGCCACCACGCCGTGGTAGACCATCCCATGCGAATCATCATGAAACATTTCGCGAACTGCCCGAAATCAAACCAGCCGCGAGTTCTCGGTAATAAAATATGCATATGGAATATTTATTCGTAAAGGCTTATTTCTGTGAACTGCTTTTGTATCCACGCTTAATAGACGATAACTTTCTTTGGCCATAAGCGATAACATATAACTATACACATTTTAGGCTTCCGCTGGATGGAGTTAAAATAGAATTGCTTCATGTTTAAAAATGGAATAATTCCTTCGGTAGTAAGCTAGAATAGAATTGTTTATTTCACTAAGCTAGTCATAAAAAACAAACTATATCTTGATTTTTATTAATGGCCATTTCGTTTGCTGTTAAATTTGTTGGTCGTGCATTATCACCTTAGATTAAGAATGATATTATTTTTAAGGATTAACGGCGACTCTCCTAAATGCAAATGTGAAGACAGGGAAGGTGGAGGATACACTCCATGAATTGGAAATTACTTTTCACGCCACAATTGCCACAGTTGATGAGCTGGGGCAAGTTTTAAGGTATGTATTTTTAGGGTTCCGTTGCCAAATGGCAAAAAACGGAACCCTTATAGATTCGTCATGTCTGTCTGTCCGTCCGTCTGTCTGTCTGTCTGTCTGTCCGTCCGTCCGTATGTCACAGCCACTTTTTTCCGAAACTATAAGAGCTATGCTGTTGAAACTTGGTAAGTAGATGTATTCTGTGAACCGCATTAAGATTTTCACACTAAAATAGAAAAAAAACAATAAATTTTGGGGTTCCCCATACATAGAACTGAAACTCAAAAATGTTTTTTTTCATCAAACCCATACGTGTGGGGTATCTATGAATAGGTCTTCAAAAATGGTAATGAGGTTTCTATTATCATTTTTTTCTAAACTGAATAGTTTGCGCGAGAGACACTTCCAAAGTGGTAAAATGTGTGTCCCCCCCCCCCCCCGTAACTTCTAAAATAAGAGAATGATAAAACTAAAAAAAATATATGATGTACATTACCATGTAAACTACCAACGAAAATTGGTTTGAACGAGATCGAGTGAGTAGTTTTTTTTTAAAACGTCATAAATCGGAAACCGCAATTTACCTTACATTCAATCAACTGAAATATAAAAATTAAAAAATATATATTTTTTTAAACCGAGAATACCTACAAATTTGTACGGAACCCTCGGTGCGCGAGTCCGACTCGCACTTGGCCGGTTTTTTTTATACTTATGCCCGGTTTCTAAGATCTTCAGATAAAATCTCAATGGCTATTGAATCGAAGTCAGGAATTTGGATTGAGGTAATTTTGTTCCTAACTGGCACTCCAGTTAGGAAACGTTTATCTTTCTAATAAACGCCAGTGAAATAACCGAATGCAATTCAAATTAATAACATGTTCTATCTTCTATTTTAAAGGATTTTGGTTTCCATACTCATTCCTTCAGGTAGACTTGTTCCGACATCGTATTGCAATGAAAAATTGACAAAAATATTGAAGGTAGGTAGATTATTTTTACTTGCTGCCCACTACTAATAAGATGTGCTATGCTCTGTAACAGTTTTATGTTTATATTTTAGATACTAATTTCTCCAACCATATCTCAAAACTTCGCTAGTGACCTACGTATAATATTTAACACAATTTTCTTTTTTTTTTTGTTAGCAATTAAAGTGTGGTGGTCCCTTTCACTTGTCTGTCTTGTCTGCGATGACAACTTTTTAACAATTTTGTGTAAACTACATTTGACGTTCTTATTTCAGTTACTCGACGAACCCTAACGAGATGGTTCAATTTTACAAATCTTCGGCACCGTCTGAAGTCTCAAAAAAAGTAGTGGCGATGTTGTTGGAGCTCCATAATCTCGTGGTGGAAGTAACATTGCCCAATCATAAACCAAAGCACAATATTCAACTAAAGCGGTGGCAAGTAGACATTACTACAGATCCTCTGAAGGTAATTGACTGTTTAAACTTGAATGTATAATCATAGATAATTATCAAGTTTTTGAAACACTGTGCAAACATGCAAATGTCGAATTCGAATTCAATCAATATTTATTTAGGATTTTCTTATTTAAATAGTCAGTTAAAAACCAACTTCGACCACATGTTTCTACAGTAGATGTTGAATTAGGCTAGTTAGTGTGAGGAACTGGAAGTGGGTATAAAATCCTACTAATATTATAAATGCGAAAGTTTGTGAGGATGGATGTATGTGTATGTGTATGTTTGTTACGCTTTCACGAAAAAACTACTGGACGGATTTGGATGAAACTTTACAGTAATATAGGTTATTCATCAGAATAACACATAGGCTACAATTTACAATAATTTTATGTAATTTTGGTCATAATATAACGATACGTGTCAATTAAGTCGGAAAAAAATCTTCCATCTGAGAGCTATCTTGGGGTGCGCTGCCTAACCAATAGAGTTACATAAAGACGATGTACCGCAGGATTGTTTGTCTTAAGTAGATCTAAATAAAAGTCCGCGACAGCATATATCTACCTTTTATGTGCAAGCCAGTACGACCAAAATTGTGAACCATAAATTTAATTAAATTTGGTACTATTTTACAATGCACATATTAGTGTATAATTATCAAACTCTTATCATAATGAATACATTTCTCGCATTAAGTATTTAATGTAGATAAACTTTGTCTTTCATACTAAGTAATTTGGCCGAATAGTTTAAAAGTTATCACGATAATATGATTGACTTGAACGGAGCGCCTAACGGCGGCGGCAGCACGGGCGGAGCGCGATGCGGCGTCGCGGTCACAGTTAGTTTATAACCTGGATTAACACATAGGCTACTTATTATCCGGTAGTACGTTCCCGGGGGATATTTTCCGACCTCCACGCGGGCGAAGCCGCTGGCAAAAGCTAGTTAATTATATTTTTTAGCCACATAGCTAAACACGGAACCTTATGTAATATCCTGATATCACACTGCTATTTTACTGTGAACATTATTAGCAGAAGGTGTATTATGTCCACCGCTAAACAATGGTGTAGTGAAACTTCGAAAATAATTATAGTTAGGGCGAACGCTCCCCAACCAAAATACGACGCGACGCACGAAAAAAATACAATGCACTTCTAAGCATTTTATTGTTATGATGATTTTATTCCGATTTTTTTAAATAATATATTTATTTCAATTTCTTTTTATTTAATTTAATTTTATATGTTTTTATTGATTTAACACTCAGCGGCACGGAAACTTGGCCACATGTAAATTTCACAATATTTCGCACATAAATGTATTTTTGACACTGAACTAAGGGTAGATGCACTCAGTGTTTCTTATGCTTCTGGAACTTAAAAATGAAAACGTCATAACACCAATAACTTTAGTTATTAAATTGGGCACTATTGTAGAAAAAATGAAATTTACAACATCAATTTAAAAACACTACTGAATTAAAAAATAACCTAAATTGGTAATTTTTTCGTCGTTTCAGTATCGGGTGTTTTCTCTTCTAGCCCTTATAACGGCTTACATTCGATCTGGCATGCTCTGAATGATGTTTCTGACATCAACTTGTGGTATGCTTTCCCAAGCAATTAGTGCTGCATTTCGAAGTTGCTGAAGACTTACTGGCCGGCCAGAGATGGAGTTTATCTTTCTTTTGAGCATGTCCCAGATATGCTTCATTGGGGTTAAGTCCGGACTACGAGCTGGCCACTGTAATTTTTGAATACCAACTTCTTGAAGGTATTCTTCAACGCATTGTGGGCGTGCATTATCGTGCATTAGGAGAAATTGGTCGTGCCCTATATATCCCGAATATACCAAAACATGTTCCTGTAGGACCTCCTCGATGTATCGGACTGCAGTCAGCCGGTTATCAATGATAACCAATTCCGTACGACCATCGGAACTTATTCCTCCCCAAATCATTATAGAGCCTCCATGGAAACTCACAGTTTGTGGGGTGGTAATGAGAAGAAATCTCTCTCCTCTTCTTCTTCACACTCGCTCCCGACCATCTGGAGCGCTCAATGCAATTCGAGACTCATCTGTGAACAGCACTCGAGCCCATTGCTCGTGGGTCCAGCTGGCGTGTGCACGTGCGAATTGAAGTCTAGCTACTCGGCGATGTCTGAGAAGTTCTGAACTGCGTGCTGGTCTACAGACTTTCAAATTCACTTCCTCCATTCGTCTTCTCACTGTACGCTAACTAACATTCATGCCCCTTGCGATTTGGAGCCGCTGGCGTATCTCAACAGCGGTCAGGTAGCGGCTTTTTAAAATTTCCAGGACAATAAATCGGTCGTCCAGGGCTGATGTGCATCTGACACCTCCACTGCCTGGTCTACGGGAATAGTGGCCAGTCTCCTGGTATCGTTTTAGCGCATACTGTATCGACGAACGTGGTACATAAAGAACCACAGCAACTTCACGCTGTGTCAATCCTTGGCCGATTAATGCTACAGCCTGTGCAACCTGTGCTGGTGTTATTGGCATTTTTGTTGGTGTTAAAGCACCTTCAGTTAACCAATAACTAGCACAAAACCACAATAATTCAATAAGCTAACCGTAAACTTTTACAACATACAAAATTAAACTTGCAACTTAGTCGCTCAAGTGACACGATTCAACTAAAACTTTAAAGTTACGCCATAGTGCACCCAAACATTATGAATTACCCTCTTGAACTAAGGGTAAACAATTTTTTGACGTACTCTCATAACAAACAATCATTGGAAACACTTAGTTTTTTTTATTGCGAGATAAGCGCTTGGCCAAGATTCCGTGCCGCTGAGTGTATTTGGCTATGGGTGTATGTGTGTTTGAAATAAATGAATTCATTTATTAATAAGCATGTGGGTATTGTTTAATATGTTTGTAAGGACGTTGCTTTTGAAGCTAATAGTTTTTGAGATATGGGATATTTTTTTTGGTTGCAATCGCTCAACTAACTTTAAGTTACATTGTTTTTCGAAATATACAAATTTATTTTTGCGGTCGATAATATCAATAGCGTGCCCCTATATTCCGTGGTCTGACACGCATTTTACCGGTTTACTCAGATGAAAACACACTTTCCCTACTATCCGTTTATTGTTCGCCACTCAATAAAATATACTTTTATTTTAAAGATTATAAAAGCAGTGAAAAACATGATAAGTGGCATGATAATGTTCATAGAAGAATTGGGCATTTACGGCGGCGCTTTGGGTATACTCGCCTATGTTATATTGTTAGAACGCTTGAAACGGAAAGCGACAACAAAAGAAGAAGAAACTCTTTACAAACTTGCTATAACAGGGTCCACAGAGTAAGTATCAGTACATTATTAAACTATGTCCCCCTCCCCACTCCTGGTAAACTGAACGCAAAGTTTATGCTTAAAAAAAAACACCAAATAGATTTTCATACGGCTTAAGGTTTTGTGTAAATTGGCTGAGAGATGACGATGATTTTTGAAGATGTCTGAAAATAACGATTTTTATAAGTTTTTTGTTTGCTGGCGATGATAATATTGTCCGACATACAGCCGGGCGAAAGCGCGGACAACACAACACTAAGCAATAAAAAATAACAAGTGAATACAGTGACCGCTCGTTAAAATATCACATCGATGAATCAGTCTGTATAGTTTACTAAATCGCGTAGCGTAATTCAGTTAAATCTCACGCTGTACAAATTCAAATAATGAAAATTCGGCATGAGACTGTGTGTTCAAATAACATTTATTTTTAAGATCATACGACAATCTTACAGGCTTACTTTAACTCTTTTAATCAAGTATTTTTAAGAATAAAAAAGCTACAAAGAAAATGAGTTTTTTTTTGCAATTATTAAATCTTTTTGTTTTTGTATTATTGCAGCGCACGAAACGTTTTATTGAATGCGATGGCGCAGGAAACTGGTTACGAAAGAATAATTAAGTTTTCTTCAGAAAAAGTTCTGCTTATGTTGAATATATTGAAAGAATATAATCCAACTGTGCTGAACACTCCAGGAGGTAAACATAACTTACATAATTATTGTGAACATTATAAAAATAAACCTTACCAAGCTTGAGTTCCCTGAAACAGCGATGCCGCCACATAACGGCTATAATGACGGTACTATTTGTTTGTCTTTAGGATTTCGAATCGATGTCGCAGCCACTTGTATAGGGGGTTATACAGGATGGTAGCGATAGAGACACGCAAACCGTAACCATGAATTTGGCACATGATTTAAACTAGACCTATAAAGTGTAATTTTGTTTTCGGTTATCGAAAAAGAAAATCGGCTCTTTCATAGAAACTGCAATATTTTGCGGTGAAAACGTATAGAACAACAATTTTTCTTTATTATATACTGAATTTATGGTGACAGATTATTGGTATAGGATACCAAATAACGGTTTTGTGACATTATTTCCGCTAAACTGCGACCTAATTTGGCGGCACCGCTGTTAAAAAAACATTTTTTTTTTCTAGTTGCTCTGAAAATTAATAAGGCAAGAAAACCGCTTTCGGCGATTATATTCACTAAACAAAGATTCGCAGCGAAAGTTTTGTTCAACCTGCTCAAAGATGTAAAGATTGCTAATCCAAAGGAATTCGACTTTATTAAACATGATTTTGTCGTCGGATTCAACGTGAATCCACTTAAAAACACAAGGGAAGAATACTATGTCAAGAAGTCCAGCCAACAAGCTTTACTGAAGTTTAGGAACAAGTAAGTTTTTGCTGATCTAGAATTTTTACGAATGCATTTAATATCGTACCGTCGTATTATTATTATTATTACTCAGTAACTAGGTTATAGAGGTCAGGCGGTAGCTCCGTGTAAAATACCCATATTCAGCTGCATGCAATACTAAGTTGGGATTATATTAACCGCATAAACAAAGAAAATATAACAATATCAAACACATAATTACTATATTAAAATATATTTTATTTATTATTAGCCCTTAAAGTCCCACTACTGGGCGAAAGCCTACCTACTCTTTTTCCACCTCTCTCTATCCAGAGCTGCCAAGGACCAATGTTTATTAAAGGAGTCCGGCTCATCCTGCCATATCCGTCTGATTGCATGCATTATCAGAATATTCCGTGCCATAGCTCTTAGCTCTCTGGCAAACCTCGAGCTTGGGTCTTTTGTTTTTTTTTGGATGGGACATCATCAAATGGCTTCTCCCGCTTTGGGCGGAGCGGGAGGGCATGTCAGACTTTTACTGAATAAAACCCACCCTGGCACATGGGCAACTGAAGGAACACTCCTTCAGTTGCCCATGTGCCAGGGTCACGGAACCTCTTTCGAACAATCACGCGACCCCGGCAGGCATCGGTCCTAGCAGACCCCTTCAGTTTTGCTGACATCTCTTTGAGGCGCGCGTGGAACACTACGCGCCGTCGACCCGAGCCTGGTCCTTACCGGTCGGCGAGCTACCCATTGCTCGCCACCCGCAAGCTCGCGCCTACGGTAACTGGGAGTCCGCTATGGACTCCCGACGCCCGGGGCGTCTCCTCCTGCGGCGGCTAGGTACGTGAGGGCGCAGAGACTGCCACTCCCTCACGCGCCCCGCCTCCTCCTTCGTGAGCATTACTGCTTCGCAGAAGGAGGTGACGGCTTCCCATTCCCTCTCGCTCCGTACCATGGCTCGCACCAGGGCCGGACGCGAGAGGTCGCACACCCGGGCGTATCCTCCCGCCTTATTCTGAACAGGTACCCACCGAAGCACCCATGCCCGGTGAGAACCTGCGTCAGGCGGAAGGTGAGGACGCCGTGGCGCCTCTCTATCCACTCCTCAAAGAGGGGACTTACCGCCGCAATTGTGGCGTGCCCAAGCTTGGGTCCTCTGCTGAATTATCGAAGACCATATTTGAAAACCATACGTCAGAAAGGGAAGAATACACTACAATAACATTATAATAGCAATGTTAAAATCACCTTAAAAATTACCCCCTTGACATAAACATCAGTTAAATATTTCCTAATTTAAATGAAATTAGGAAATATTTAACTGATCTTCTTAAAAACCTAACGGGCTTCTAATGATGCCCACTTTTTAATTTAAAATGCCACTTTTTAACTTTCTGGCGTTTTCTTAGTTGGTCACAATAAGATTAGAGCTTAGAACAACTAGGCTAGGTCGAGTGTGATACGTGACTTAGAAAAGTGTAACACCGAATAACACGTCCCCGTAAGTTTACGAATACGAAACACTTAACAACGAATGCACGCTACCACGAAAAACTTCACGCCGTAGCAATGCGATCTCGAATAACTAAATCTCTAATATTCACTTTTTCGAAACATTTAACAACGAATGCACGCTACCTCGAAAAACTTAACGCCGTAGCCATGCGATCTCGAATAACGAAATCTCTAATTCACCTATTCGAAATACTAATAACAAAGAATGCACGCTTCCACTAAAATCTGAACACCGTAGCAATATGATCTCGAATAACTAAACCTCTAAAAGTCATCGTAAAAAGTCTTTATTCATATAAAAATCAACTAAATATAGAAAAAAGGTAATAATTATGTGACAATCAACCAAATCAATCGTTTTTCCATGACAATACAATCAACCAAATCGAACATTAAAAAAAAACTTTAAAAAATTCAGTTAATGTTTGAAATAGCACAAGTATGCAAGACCATATAAAAATGTGGTTAAATCCATTGTTTCCTTTTTTCCAAATGTTTTTGTATTTTTTCTTCCCTATTTTCTTTTTCTTTGCTCTTTTGGTTTCTTGAGACTGAATTTAATTTTTAATATAATTTTTTTTTTTTTTTTTTTATTATTTTTTTTTTTTTTATTTTTTTTTTATATTAATTCTGTATGTTTTTGTTCCTTATTTAATTCTTCAATGGTCTTATATAAATTCCATTTCTTTCTACCCAATAGGATGTTCCAGCAGTGGTGCCATGATTTTTTTTTTTTGGATGGGGAATCTTCAAATGACTACTCCTGCTCTGGGCGGAGCGGGAGGGCATGTCAGGTCACGGTATCTCTTTCGAACAATCACGCGACCCCGGCGTGGTGCCATGATTCCACCTTATTTTGTGTGATTGGAACAGTGGAGGCACCACAACGAGCTATTTACCGACCAGATGTCAGGTGGAAACAATGGAGGCACTTTTTGCAAGTTTGTCTTTAATGTTTCGAGGTTTTGAGAAGTCCTTTTCTTATAAGTACCATTGACGTAGTATTTGAAAAACCAGTGACTTTCACTGCATCCTTGGGTAACACTTTTTCTTTTAGTATTTCAAAAGGCTCAGGTATCTCATCTGGCTTCAAAAAGGCTAACGCGGCCAAATGACGCATTTTATGAGCAAAAGATGTCGATTCTGAGTAGTTTGGAGAGACCAGTAGACTGGATATGCTTCCAAATATTTTGACCCAGATGGAAGTAACAACACTTGTGTTTAGTTTCAGGAAACACTTGTTTCACCGCATTTATTGACATTTCTCTATTTAGTTGATCGTTATATGAATAAAGACTTTTTACGATGACTTTTAGCGGTTTAGTTGTTCGAAATCATATTGCTACGGTGTTCAGATTTTAGTGGAAGCGTGCATTCTTTGTTATTAGTGTTTCGAATAGGTGAATTAGAGATTTAGTTATTCGAGATCGCATGACTACGGCGTTAAGTTTTTCGAGGTAGCGTGCATTCGTTGTTAAATGTTTCGAAAAAGTGAATATTAGAGATTTAGTTATTCGAGATCGCATTGCTACGGCGTGAAGTTTTTCGTGGTAGCGTGCATTCGTTGTTAAGTGTTTCGTATTCGTAAACTTACGGGGACGTGTTATTCGGTGTTACACTTTTCTAAGTCACGTATCACACTCGGCTAGGTCACTCTGACCAAATGGGTTTGTTTAGGTTAAAACTTTGACCAATCGCAAATGAAGAAGCCGAACGGCCGGTAGGCGCTACATAAAGTTAGTTGCTGTTACTTGGCTATTAAGTATTTTTAGGACCCCAAAAGATAGTACTTATCGGAAAACAGAATGAGGATTATTAGGAGTTCGATCAAATACATGCCATTTAAAGCTAACTAATAAGTGTCTCATTTTCAGTGACCTGAACTGCCTAATATCGACGAGTGTAATAGAGGAAGGGATAGACATACCGCAGTGTTTGCTTGTACTGCGTTACGACCCACCATTGGAGTACCGATCGTATATACAGAGTAAAGGTTTGTATTCCATATGCGGCCGTTCACACAGCGCTGCACGATATTTTACAGTAAAATGGGATTACACGTCAACACCCAATTTTACATGAAACAAAATTATGTTTATTTCTGTAAGTTGATCTTTTTAGACACTTTCATGCACTAGTTAGAAAGTTGCTTAAGTTTATTTTGGGGAGCTCAACGACCCGTCACACGCCGCTACCTGATCTGCAGGACATTTGCGTAGGCCGCATAAAAATACTCCAAAACCCCTAGACAATGAGTGCATAGTAAAGCTATAATTCAAGATTTCCTGTGCAAATTACTCTCTTTCACAGTCAGTTTTCAAACATCGTAAAAATATCGGAAGCTGTGTCATGTAAATCAATTACAATTCAATTTGTCATTACATATTATAAAATAAAGTCACTTCGCTGTCTGTCAGTCCCTATGTATGCTTATATCTTTAAACTACGCAACAGGTTTTGATGCGGGTTTTTTTAATAGATATAGTGATTCAAGAGGACGGTTTACATGTATATAACATACATAATATAGTAAAGCAACGCTGATAATTTTAGAGGTTTCTAATGTGATGTCATAAATGAACTCATTTTTTTGCGCTTACATTGCGAACGCTGGCTGAACCCCACGAAATAAATCAAAATAATGTATTAAAATATTGTACACCTTAAAAAGGTCTACAAAAAAGTCTGCCCACAATAACATTTTTTTATCCTTTACTTTTTACGAGAAATAATGGCTTATTACGATTTTAAGCAATACAGCATTAATCCTTATCCAATTAAATACATTAGATACTTTCCGACACTTTGATGACGACTTTGATATTTTCCGACAGCTATACGGGCCATAAGCCACTGGCAAAAGTACTGTTCCTATAATTCCTATGATCGATTTCGTGTCTGGTAAATGATTGAGTGTCTGTTTATGTAGAATACGAGCGTTAAGAAAAACCAGGAAGACTTATATTCAACTAAACCAAGCCCTATGCCGCAGTCTTCTTACTCTGAATACTATTAGTTTTATTTAAACACATGATATTCTCATAAACTATGAATCCGAAGTAATATGGATTATAATCCTACTTACTACTAATACTATAAATGTGAAAATATGTATGATTGGGTGTTTGTTTCTTGATCACGCAAAAATGGCAGAATTGATCTGGATAGAAAATGGCTCACAGAGTATATATCCATACTTCCATACTTAATATTATAAATGCAAAAGTAACTCTGTCTGTCTGTCGTGTCTCGCTTTCCTGCTAAAACTACTGAACCGATTTAAATGAAATTTGGTACACAGATAGTTTAGAGCCTGATAAAGGACATAGGCTAATTTTTATCCCGGTAGTATGTTCCCGCGGGATAATTTCCGACCTCCACGCGGGCGAAGCCGCTGGCAAAAGCTAGTTACCTATATAACCTGGATTAATACATTCTTACCGCAGTAGTACGTCCTCCTGCGTTAATTTCCGACATCCACGCGGGCGAAGCCGCGGGCAAAAGCTAGTTTAAGTATAAAATAGATTGTTGCTAACAAATGTATAAAACAGCTGTGATGTGACACTTGCAGTAAATATTGTAAGGACGTACGCCGTGTGGACGTTAGCTATTTATTTCAATTAAGAATGGGTATTTCCACACCATGGCACAAAAATATATTAAGTATTATTATTTGTTCACACTGCTACATATCTTTAGATATATAATTCTACTGTACGTGTGTACATCACTGACCTCCTTATAAACGGCTGGAGCGATTTGAATGAATTTTTTTGTATGCGTTTGGGTGGCACCCTGGATGGTTTAGATTCACTATTGGACCCGGTAGGTGGCGCTGCTATCGAGTTCTAGGAAACAGGACAACGTCTGTACGGTCAGCTAGTGAAGCTATACATTTCCAATTCAAGCTGGCCTTTCATTATACGGAAATCCGATACAATGTGAGATCAGTTTAAACTGGAAATGCATAGCCTGATATGTAGCTGTGCATACATCTACTTGGAATGATTAATAATAACATCGATTATTGTAGCTTTTACCAATATAACTATTCACAAACATTTGATACGTTTCCGTGCCGAATCAAACATCAACCGATGTCTTCGAAAGAGTCCTATTTGTCGAGAACAAGGCAAATCAGTAATCTCATATGGGTAATTTTCGACAAGACAGCCTGTCGAATGGTATAATGCATAGCTGTGCATAATGTCATCATACCACGATTGTTTTATTAATGTCAGTACCTGGATTACCGAGCTTTGCTCGGGTTTTTTTTTGGTAAATTGTGTTTTTTAGAATTTATATTTAAATACAAATTACATTTTGTTGAAAAACAAAAGTTTATGTTCAAGTAGATTATCGATAAAGTTGATTATTGAAAACACGAATAAAACGACATTTTCTAAAAATGGATCCTAGCTAGATCGATTTATCGCCCCCGAAACCCCCTGCATACAAAATTTCATGACAATCGTTGGAGTCGTTTCCGAGATTCAGATTATATATATATACAAGAATTGCTCGTTTAAAGGTATAAGATAAGATTAACGTCAACATTCATGGTCGTGACGGTCATCAAATGAGGGAACGAGACAGTCGTTATGTTGGCCCTCCTACTCGTACGTTTTATGACCGAGACAAGTATCGTCGATTGGTATTTTAATGTGCAGCCCTACTACATTTCTACAAAATAACATAACATAACATCACGCCTTGTTTCCCCGAAGGGTTAGGCAGAGGTGTAGCTATAGTACACCCACATTTCGCCTGTTATGTTTAAGTCCCATATGTAATAGGGGGCGAGCCTATTGCCATCCACCGGGCACCAATCCAGACTCCGGGCTGCTACAGAGAAATTCCAGATGGAAAAACCCAATAACACTATGCCCGACCTGGGAATCGAACCCAGGACCTCATGCTCAGCAGTAGCGCTTGCTACCACTAGACCAACGAGGCAGTCTACAAAACTTATTATTATTTTAGGCCGAGCTAGGAGTTCTGAATCCAGTTACGTGATATTAATAGATAGAGCAGAGGAAAGTAAATTCATGAGAAATTATGATGAGTTCCAACGTACTGAACGACTTATACAGAGGGTAAGAAACTTTTTGGATCTTGTTTTGGTTCATTTTATTCCTTAGTGTGTTCTTATTCGATACTGATCGAAAGTGTATTTTCGGCCGAAAAAGATATTTCGGCTTATGCAAAATTTAAGCCGTAAATAAAATTAAAAAAAAAATGGATGTGTTCATCGTTCTTTGGTTAAAGTTCTAACGAGTTTTTTTGCTTGGTATTTCATTAAATTAAAATATATTTTTAGATATTGATCGGTAATAGTGATGATCGCAACGAACCGGCTTCCTCCGAAATTAATAATCAACTCTACACAGATGAAGATTCACCCCCATACATTACACCACATGGAGGTACGTTATTGAAACAACATCATTACTTTTAGGTCAACGATACTAATCTATACTGCTATACTAAGCGATTTTGATGCAATTTGGTACGGGGAAGTTTGAACCGCAAAAAAGGACATATGCTACTTTTCATTCCGCGACTTCGTCTGCGTCCGCGATAACCGACAATTGCGCAGACGAAGTCGCGGGCAAAAGCTACGTCATATAAATATAAGTTTTTAGTATAGTGTACCTCGTAATTGATTTACTTTTGTGAAAAACTCCCATTGAATAGAAACTTCACCCAAGTTCAAACCAGGTACTTGTTACATTGGTCTTAAAGGAAACATTTATGACGTCAATCTGATATCCAACCTAAGAGTGGTAAAGCAAATGCCAGGATCGCGGATTTGTTCGAAAGAGTTACCGTGGCCCTGGCACAAGCAACTGAAGGAACACGGGTGGGTTTTAGTCTGTAAAAGTCTGACACGCCCTTTCATGCCCAGAGCGGGAGAAGGCATTTGATGATTTCTCACCCCAAAAAAAGGGTGGTAAAGTAATGACGAGGTCGACTTTACATCAGGTAAACAGGAGCACCTATATTTCGCAGTCAATTTCTAATACTTTTCAAATTCTATCGCTGTATTAACTTTGTTTTTATCGATATGATTATGTATAAAGTAATACGTAACGAATATTACTTGAGAAAAAGAAAGTTTAAATACGAAACGGAAGTTATCAACGGTTTCACCATCTCTTTCTAACTTAACATAATATTTTGTTGTTTTTAGGGTTCCGTTGCCAAATGGCAAAAAACGGAACCCTTATAGATTCGTCATGTCTGTCTGTCTGTCCGTCCGTATGTCACAGCCGTTTTATTCCGAAACTATAAGAGCTATGCTGTTGAAACTTGGTAAGTAGATGTATTCTGTAAACCGCATTAAGATTTTCACACTAAAGTAGAAAAAAAACAATAAATTTTGGGGTTCCCCATACATAGAACTAAAACTCAAAAATGTTGTTTTTCATCAAACCCATACGTGTGGGGTATCTATGAATAGGTCTTCAAAAATGGTAATGAGGTTTCTAATATAATTTTTTTCTAAACTGAAAAGTTTTCGCGAGAGACACTTCCAAAGTGGTAAAATGTGTCCCCCCCCCCCCCCCCCCGTAACTTCTAAAATAAGAGAATGATAAAACTAAAAAAAATATATGATGTACATTACCATGTAAACTACCACCGAAAATTGGTTTGAGCGAGATCGAGTGAGTAGTTTTTTTTTAAACGTCATAAATCGTAAACCGCAATTTATCTTACATTCAATCAACTAAAATATAAAAATTAAAAAAAATATATATTTTTAAACCGAGAATACCTACAGGTTTGTACGGAACCCTCGGTGCGCGAGTCCGACTCGCACTTGGCCGGTTTTTTTTTCTCATTTCCATACTCAGTTTGTCTATCAATCCTTTATACCTTATCGCTTTTTCAGGTCGTTTATCATCAGTATCAGCCATAAGTCTGCTGAACCGATACTGTTCAGTATTGCCCCATGATCAGTTCACTGTCATTACGCCAATGTGGATTCAGGAGAAAACAGTGAGCCGACAAGGGATAGAGCAGAGGCTTGTAACCATTGTTATGCCGTTAGCCTGTCCGATCAAAGAAGAAGTACTGGTAAGTTATTGTAGTTTGACTAGCCTTAATATCTTATTAGAAAAGGGTTTTCTTGAGATTTGGACTCTTCTGTAAAATACGAATTAAAATGACATCACTAGTCAATGAAAATGATCACTGTCATTGAAATTGAACGCATTAGTTTACTACTTTACTTAAGCCACGTATACACCGGAAATAATGTTGAGCAGGAATTGCGCAAGATCAGAAGGCGAATTCCGTAAGCAATATAGTCCCAATATAGTCGCAATCGCGTCAAAAAATAATAATTTTGTGTCAGTTCCGACGCACGACTGGAGTTTACTCCTTACGAGCGATTATAAAATATATATTGTAGATTAGTAAACATAACATAACCCATAACGTCACGTAAAGGAGAAAGTTTGATTTTACTCCCTATAAATTTTCATACCGGGCTTATATATGAAAATCGATTCTTAAGGAGTGAACTCTGTGAAAATTGTTACGAAATGTTCTTTTCATTATCTGAATAGGGAACAGGTAGCCAACACCACTACAACATTCCACGTTGGCAGCAAAATTGTTTCCCACTGCTAAAACAATGACGCAAAATTGTTTCCGTTGTGTAAGGTTGTTCCAATAGTTCTGTATGGTAACACAAAAGGTCAAAAATACACTACAAATGCCAAAGTATTATTTTTCTGTCTATTTACAGGGAGCGCCTAAATGTACTTTGAAGGCGGCCAAACGATCCGCAGCACTAAATGCTTGTATCAAACTGTACGAAGCAGGAGAATTGGATCCTTATACAATGCTACCCATCCGTTACACGTATGTATCTAGTATTGCACTCACTATGCATGGAATGTAAACAAGATATATCTTTAGTGCCAACCTTCAGTCCATTATTGCATTTTGAACTCTATTCCTCTATCCGTAAAATTTTACATACAAAATTAACAACTTGAACTCGGATTTTAAGTTAGTTTTGTATTTAGAACTTTAACGTTTTGGGAATATAACTGGAAATTAAATATTCGACCGCCTTGTTGGTCTAGTGGTCCCAAACGCTACTGCTGAACATTAGTCATGTGTTAGATTTCCAGGTCGGGCAGTGTTATTGGGATCTGGAATTTGTCAGTAGCACCCCGGTGCCTGGATTTGTGCCCGGTTGATGGCAATAGACTCGCCCCCTAATATGAGACTAAAACATAACTGACAAGATTTGGGTGTGCTATAGGTACACCTTGCCTGGGGAAACAAAGCGTGATATAATGTATAGTTCGATAGTTTAAAACTGAGTCTGAAGATTAATCTTGTTTTATGACAAGGCTGATAATGTTTGAGTAAAAACAAAACAGGTTTATTTATAAACTGAAAACGTTTCTGTTACTACTTTATGGCTGGTTCGATCTTGAACTTAATTTTTGTAATATTTCCGTCCGACTGTAGCTCTCTTACTAATAAGCTCGCAACCACTTATTAATAAACTTTACTAAGTTAGCTTATTGCTCAGATTCATCGTTTCATACATGTGACGGCCCCTAGTGCCCGGCGGCCCACCTAACCTTTTTTTTGTTTTTTCTGGGTGGGAAATCATCAAATGACTTCGCCCGCTCTGGGCGGAGCGGGAGGGCGTGTCAGACTTTTACTGACTAAAACCCACCCGTGCTCCCTCAGTTGCCCATGTGCCGGGGCCACGGTATCTCTCGAACAATCACGCGACCCCGGCAGGTCACGTGACCCCGGCAGGACCCACCTACCCTTGGCTATGATAGCGGTCAAGGCCACGATGAGGCAAGGGGTGCTAAGAATCCCCGGAAGAGATCCAGCTACCACAATCACCGACAACTGGACCTGGCAACATACAACACGCGTACACTCCGGACCGACGAGAAGATCGCCGAGCTCGAGGAACAATTGAACAGGTTACGATGGGGTATAGTAGAATTATCTGAAGTCCAAAGAGAGGGGGAGGACTTGCCTGAATTCCGAAAACCTGCTCTATTTCCGCGAGGGCAACCAGCAGTCCCAATGCGGTGTCGGGTTCATCGGCAAAAGTCCCTTGTGAGCAACGTTGTGAAGATCGAGAGTGTGTCGACCAGGGTGGCGTTCCTTATACTCAGAATATCCGCAAGGTATTCGCTGAAGGGCATACAGGTGTACGCCCCGACCTCGACACATCCCGACGATGAGGTGGAGACCATGTATGAGGATATTTTCAGAGCCATGCATGGTACCAAAACTCACTTCACCGTTGTTATGGGGGACTTCAACGCGAAACTGGGCAAGCGAAGCGATGATGAGTTGAGAGTGGGGCAATTTGGAGTTGGACGTCGGCACCACCGGGGTCACCTACTGGTTAGTTTTATGGAGAAGGAAGGCCTATTTATCTTCAGAAAACGTGAGCACAGGAAGTGGACCTGGCAGAAACCGGACGGTGCAACTAAAAATGAGATTGACTTCATTATGTCGACGAAGAAGCAAATATTCAATGATGTCTCTGTGATCAACGCGGTGAAAACCGGGAGTGATCACCGCATGGTAAGAGGCACATTGAATATCAATATCAACCTGGAAAGATGTCGGCTGATGAAGTCAACGCTTCGTTCAGCACCGATCCAACTTCAGAATCCCGAGAGCTTTCAGCTCCGAACTCCAGAATCGTTTTGAGTGCTTAGGGAGCTCCGTGGACGATTATAACGATGGGTTCGTGGAAACTGTCCATACGATTGGGTCTAAGTTCTTCAAGACCCGCTGTAGTAATAGAAAAAAGAAACTCTCAGATCCAACATTACAGCTCATGGAACAGAGGCGCGGAATGATCCTGCAGTCTTCAGAAACTGCACTCCAATACCGGCAGCTCAATAGACGGATCTCTAAGTCCTTGAAAAGCGACCTTCGCCTCTTTAATACGGAATGTATTATAGACGCAATAGAGCGGAAAAACGGATCCAAAGTCTTTGCAAGGGATCTGTCTGTTGGGCAGAGTCAGCTTGCGAAACTGAATACCGACGATGGTAGAATCGTGTCCGCCAAACCTGAGCTGTTAAGAAAGATCGAGAAGTTCTATGGACAGTTATACACGTCCACCAGAAACCCCGTTATGAATCTGGCTAACGACCCGAGAGCTAGGTTGTCTCGACATTACACTGAAGACATCCCGGATCCTGCCGGGGTCGCGTGATTGTTCGAAAGAGATACCGTGACCCTGGCACATGGGCAACTGATGGAACACGGGTGGGTTTTTATCAGTAAAAGTCTGACACGCCCTCTCGCTCCGCCCAAAGCGGGAGAAGTCATTTAAAAAAAACGACATCCCGGACGTCAGCTTGTACGAGATTAGGATGGCTATGAAGCAGCTTAAAAACAACAAGGCGTTGGGTGATGACGGAGTTACGGTCGAACTCCTGAAGGCCGGTGGAAAACCCGTTGTAAAGGTCCTTCAGAAGCTGTTTGATTCCGTCATACACGAGGGCAAAACGCCACAGCTTTGGAACAGAGGCGTGGTGGTACTTTTCTTTAAGAAGGGTGACAATACCCTGCTTAAGAATTATAGGCCCATATCACTTCTGAGCCATGTCCACAAGCTGTTTTCCAGAGTCATCACGAAACGTCTCGCGCGCAGGTTTGAAGACTTTCAGCCTCCGGAACAAGCCGGATTCCGTAATGGCTTTAGCACCGTAGACCACATACATACGCTGCAGCAGGTTATACAGAAGACCGAAGAGTATAACTTGCCTATCTGCTTAGCGTTTGTAGACTACGAAAAAACTTTTTAAGAAAAAATTAATCCGCCGAAAAAACTGAAAAGCAAAAAATAATAAACCTTAAAATTATGAGTCAGTGCTTTTGAGTGATCTTTGTTCATTGATTTTTCAGCGCCGACTCAAAATTTTAAGGTTTATTATTTTTTGCTTTTCAGTTTTTTCGGCGGTTTAATTTTTTGTTAAAAAGTTTTTATTTTATTATTTTTTGTGGCTTAAATGTATAAATAGTACTTGGCAAGGTATACGCTATCCAATAAAAAAAGAATTATCAAAATAGGACTACTCTGTATAAAGTTATGCGTAGTTAAACATTACGATCAATGAGTGAACAATCAAACATCCCCTGTTTTTCGACCCTTAGCGTTTGATTTGTTTTCCAAATTTATATGGGATCACCTTCGGTGTATACCCTTTCCAATAAAAAAGAATTATCACAATCGGACGACTATGTAAAAAGTTATGCGTGGTCATACATAAAAAAGAAATAAACAAAAAGAAAATATACGCGTCGAATTGAGAACCTCCTCTGTTTTTTTTTCGTCGGTTAAAAAACGCCTTCGATTCGATCGAGACCTGGGCTGTACTGCAGTCTCTTCAACGGTGCCAGATTGATTGTCGGTACATCGAGGTGCTCAAGTGTTTGGAAGAAAACGCCACTATGTCAGTCCGGCTCCAAGACAAAGCCTCGAAACCTATCCTTCTGCAGCGAGGGGTGAGATAGGGAGACGTAATCTCTCCGAAACTGTTCACCGCTGCACTGCAGAATGTCTTCAAGGTTCTGGACTGGAAAGGGGCTGGCATCAAAATCAATGGCGAGTCGATTTGCCGACAATATACCGTTCTAGAGTGGCGACCGCGTACTGGAAGACGGAGTGTTGGAAGGCCTCCCACAAGATGGACCGATGACCTGTTGAAGGCCGCAGGAATACGTTGGATGCGAGAAGCACAGAACAGGTCGAAGTGGCGGTGCGTGGGGGAGGCCTATGTCCAGCAGTGGACGTCTTTCGGCTGAAATGATGATACATGTGATGTTTAGCTATAAGTTACTGATGCAATGTTATTTCCCTTTTAAAAATGTATTATCTATTTGTATCAGTGTAATCAATGGTTGGCGCACCTTATAAAATAAATGAATAAACTCAAGTTTTAGCTACAAATAATACTACTTCAGAATTACCATAGACAGAAAAAAAAGAAATAATTATTTATTCTGCACCGTACATTTTTCCGGATGTAAGTTAGGCATGAGTTTACTCTGCGTTTAATAATAAGCCTCCTTATTAATAACTTACTTTAAACTAAGGATACTTACTTTAACTTCTTCATTTTAACGTATTCAATGATATTACAGTGCCGTAGACTTTGACGACACGGATGTAAAGTCTTGTCTCCCGAACTGGCGAAGCGATGACCTTGGGGGTGAAGGCTCCGATATGCCATATCCAGGCACAAAGAAACGCGTCCGGAAGCATAGAATACAGGTGCGTTTTACAAAAAGTTTTTTGCTGTCAAAGTATGTCTCTTTAATTTCTATCGCAAACGCTACGGTTTCCTTAAAGAAAGATGGCCGCTATATAACGCCGCAGTAACAGTTCTCATGATAAAGATAGCAGCGAAATTAGAAATTACGGTGTTAGAATACGCTCTCGAAGCAATAAATACACCAACTTACTTTGATAAAAAACGTTTCGCCAATAAATAGCGGCTGCTGCTGTTCTAGGGAAGCGTAGCTTAACGCCAATACATTGCACAACACTTCAATGACATAATTGTTAGTATTGATCACGTATGCAATAACTCAGGATCGATGAAAGATGCTTATGCATGAAATCGACGTTCACGTGGACGTTAAAATATCGTGACGGGATCGCGTACTGGATTTTCGACTCTCAGTGTTGGACCGAGCATTGAGAATCCAACAGAGTGCATCTTAGCGCGTCGAAAAAGTACACTGTATTTTCTATTCTCGGCGTTACGCAGTGCGTTGAAGATCCAGTGCCGAGACTCATGAAATTAGATTGCTTTTGTGTATACAGGATAACTTTTTAACCAGTGCGCAAATTTTAAGAAATTAAACTCAAACGAGTTATAATAACCATGTAATTTTTATTTTGATATATCTTAGTACAAAAAAAATAAGTTATCGTTAACGAAATATGTTTATTTTGAAACTGGTTTTTATGGTAACTTGCGCGCGGCGCCAGCGCTTTGGTGAAGGTGAACGACCAAGCGTAGCTACAAATACCTATTAGCTGTTCGATCGGTCAAAATTCTAAGAAGTTATAACTATTACTATTGGTATTACTATTTTTGATACGTAACGTCGTCGTACGAAATATGTAGGGTATCCACAGTTTACTGATTTAAGGTTGGATAAATTAAATTAAAATAGTATTGAAAAATAATTGAAATGTGTTATATTTACTGATACTGAACGACCAAAAAAAAAATAATTGCGCACTGGTTAAAAAAATCCTATATGTATATCTTGTTCATCATCTCATGCGTTTGTGTATACGTGACATTGACTTCGAATAACAAATAAATACAATAATAAGAAATCAATGACAGTGGTGAAGGAAAAATCGGCCAATCCGCTTTGAGCAATCGTTGTGATAAATGCTCCTGTCTTCTCTGTATAAAGAGGCATTTGTTCTGCAGTGGGACAAAAATAGGTTGGTATTATTAATAAGAAATGGTAGCCCAGTGGTAACAACAATCGTGACTTTTCGATTCCTTGGTCGTAGTTTCGAACCCAGACAGGCGCTTTACTAATTATTCCATCACCACTACTCTCAAAACGATGAAGGAAAACAATGTGAGGAAATCGACATATCTTAGCGTTATTGGCTAATTATGTATTAAATATCTGGATGACCGAGCTTTGCTCGATATTAAATTTTTTTTTTTTTGGTAAATTGTGTTTTTCGAAATTATATTTAAATACAAATTACATTTTGTTATTTTTCTTCCAATAAAACAAAAAAAAAAAAAACATAAAATTTATGTTTAAGTTTATTATCGATAAAGTTGATTATTGAAAACACGTATAAAACGACATTTTCTAAAAATGAATCCTAGCTAGATCGATTTATCGCCCCCGAAACCCCATGTATACTAAATTTTATGAAAATCGTTGGAGCTGTTTCCGAGATTCAGATTATATATATATATATGTTACCGGCCAAACCCGATTTCAGGATGTACATCTGGATTGAGGGCCCATTTTTTGAACCCTTGCGTACCGAAATAAGATTTATAGGGAAATTAGTTAAAAATAGTAAAAATTTAAAGCAAAGGGTCATAAATTTCTTAAACATGAATTAAAACTGTTATGATGAAATAACTTGGGCCCTCAATCCAGACGCGTGCATAAAGTGGCATAGCATAAATCTCAGTAAGTGTTATCTCTAGGTTAATAATTTTTTTTTAAGAATTTAGTTACGAATTTCTTAAATATTTTAAGAAATTCCCAAATCTGTAAAATATAACATTACCGATTTATGGCGGCATATCTAGGGCCCTCACTTCATTATTGTTTGTACTGAGGAATCTGCAAAACATGAATATATCTGAAGAAATACATAAATACGACTTTAACATGTTTTACTTACATACCTATGTGAATTAGTTAAAAAGAAATAAAGACACAAAACTTAATTGTTAAGAAGTAAATGAAAGTCCAATTTTACTAAAAAACCGGCCAAGTGCGAGTCGGACTCGCGCACCGAGGGTTCCGTACAAACCTGTAGGTATTCACGGTTTATGCATAAGGCTTGTGTTTATGAAATTAAATCCTATTTTTAAAATTTTTATATTTGAGTTGATTGAATGAAAGGTAAATTGCGGTTTACGATTTATGACGTATAAAAAAAAAACTACTTACTAGATCTTGTTCAAACCAATTTTCGTTGGAAGTTTATATAGCAATGTACATCATATATTTTTTTAGTTTTATCATTCTCTTATTTTAGAAGTTACAGGGGGGGGGGGGGGACACATTTTACCACTTTGGGAGTGTCTCTCGCGCAAACTATACAGTTTAGAAAAAAATGAGATTAGAAACCTCAATATCATTTTTAAAGACCTATCCATAGATACCCCACACGTATGGGTACGATGAAAAAAAATTTTTTGAGTTTCAGTTCTATGTATGGGGAACCCCAAAATTTATTGTTTTTTTTCTATTTTTGTGTGAAAATCTTAATGCGGTTTACAGAATACATCTACTTACCAAGTTTCAACAACATAGCTCTTATAGTTTCGGAAATAAATGGCTGTGACATACACGGACAGACAGACAGACAGACAGACAGACAGACAGACAGACAGACAAGACGACTCTATAAGGGTTCCGTTTTTTGCCATTTGGCAACGGAACCCTAAAAAGTCTGAACTGAGAGCCCAATATTTTCGGCTTTATTGACTAGGCTCAACCTCATAGATTAACGCAAATTAGAATAAAAGTTTTAACTATTTCTTAATTAAATTGTAACATATCGTTCGTTCTTCTAAATGTCATACTTTAAGAGAAAATTGATTTTCAAATTTTTGTAAGAGAATTATTTGTAGGGTGACCATAATGTTTAAAGTAAGTACCTGTCCATTTTGTAAAGTACATTCAGTCATAATATTTGCAGCTAAAAGTACTATATGCCTACTAATTACAATTTGGCTTTCCTTATTTTTAATGTAATTTCTATAAAAATAAATAAAACTAGAACATTTATGTAGCTTCAACAGTGTTTGCATAAAATTAAAGGCAAACTAACCGACTAGTAGTATGTTATACATGTAAGTAGTCGTCGTATCTATGGATCACTGTAGCACCAGATCAAACAAATTCATTGTGATAAATAAAACACGATCAGTATAATTATAAAAAAAACTATTTACTTCACATAAATGTTACCTTAAAATAGTCTTATATCCTAAAAATACGAAATTGCGAGAGAGCGAAGTAATTTTTAGTGATGAGTGCAACTATTTCTCTGATTTAAAAAAAAATCATTTCCATTTTCATTTTTAGTTTTTTTTTAACTATATTTTTTTTTATTTGCTTTAGGCAATTTGGCTCATTGTATTACCTTAAAGAGTAACATCACATAAATAGAAATTACATTAAAAATAAGGAAAACCAAATTGTAATTAGTAGGTATATAGTACTTTTAGCTGCAAATATTTTGACTTTCCGAATGCACTTTACAAAATGGACTTACTTTAAACATTATGGTCACCCTACAAATAATTCTCTTACAAAAAATTGAAAATCAATTTTCTCTTAAAGTATGACATTTAGAAGAACGAACGATATGTTACAATTTAATTAAGATATAGTTAAAACTTTTATTCTAATTTGCGTTAATCTATGATGTTGAGCCTAGTCAATAAAGCCGAAAATATTGGGCTCTCAGTTCAGACTTTTTAGTAAAATTCGACTTTCATTACTTCTTAACAATTAAGTTTTGTGACCTTATTTCTTCTTAACTAATTCACATGGGAATTTCTTAAAATATTTAAGAAATTCCTAACTAAATTCTTAAACAAAAATTATTAACCCAGAGATAGTACTTACTGAGATTTAGGCTATGCCACTTTATGCACGCGTCTGGATTGAGGGCCCAAGTTATTTCATCATAACAGTTTTAATTCACGTTTAAGAAATTTATGACCCTTTGCTTTAAGTTTTTACTATTTTTTACTAATTTCCCTATAAATCTTATTTCGGTACGAAAGGGTTCAAAAAATGGGCCCTCAATCCAGATGCACATGATTTCAGGACAAACTAGTTTTGCCTAGACTAAACTAGTTCTTCCTATACGCGATAGGATTAACTAGTTTAGCCTAGTCCAAACTAATTTGTCCTAAGCCCGATAGGATAAACCAGTTTAGGCTAGTCCAAACTAATTTTTCCTAAGCCTGATAGGATAGACCAGTTTAGGCTAGGCCAAACTAGTTGATCCTGATATAAATACGCACACTCTAGGATAAACTGGTATGGCCTAGTCTAAACATTATAGAATATATAGCAAGTCAAAATAAATAGATAAACTGAATAAAATACACAGTAATTAGAAAAATAATCATTTTTATTAAAACCATAATGATTCGTTGTTAAAAGTTATTGATAATTGGTAATACTAATAATCATACTGTAAGAAATAAGTGTTTTTTTTAATAGAAGCAATAATCATATCTCTGTTATTAAAATTGTTATTAATTTTTACATGGTTTACTTTGGTGGCACTTAGAATTGCAGAATATAATTGCCTTCTTGCACTGCATTTGCATCACTTGTCAAGTCGAAAGTCCTACTCTGGGTTCTATTCCAAATAATGCCTTGTATGGCGATTGTTTTATCCCTGAATGGTAGGCGCAATTTTTTGACTCTGCAAAATTTTCTTGTTTAGACTAGGCCATACCAGTTTATCCTAGAGTGTTCGTATTTATATCAGGATCAACTAGTTTGGTCTAGCCTAAACTGGTCTATCCTATCAGGCTTAGGAAAAATTAGTTTGGACTAGTCTGAACTGGTTTATCCTATCGGGCTTAGGACAAATTAGTTTGGACTAGGCTTTACTAGTTAATCCTATCGCGTATAGGAAGAACTAGTTTAGCCTAGGCAAAACTAGTTGGTCCTGAAATCGGGTTTGGCCGGTAACATATACAAGAATTGCTCGTTTAAAGGTATTAGATAAGAAATAATTTATCATCCTAATGTCACCAATAAACTACTTTTCAGTTCCCATCGGCCCTCGACAGTGTACCAGAAAGTGATATATACTATCTTCACGTAATAAAGTTAACGACTGCGTTTGAAGAACCTAAAGATTCTCGCGAGAAAGCGTTGTACAACCTTCTTCAGCAGAGCGAAGGCTATGGTTTCTTGACGCAGAAACCATTGCCAAAACTGTGCGATTTCCCTATGTACATGACTGTTGGAGAAGTTACTACTTCCATGGAAATGAACTATGCCGTCATTAAGCTGAATGCGGAAATGTTCAAATTGGTGAAAAAGTAAGTTTTGTTTTTGTGTATATTGAAACGTATGCGCTCATTTAGTAGACAAGAAACAACTAGTCTAAATAAAATCTAAACCTTGAAATTCAAACTGAATAACTTAAGCTATTTTAAATAAAAAAAAGAAACAATTGCCATTTTCTTTTTACAAAACGCTATAATCTAAAAGTTAGACAGCGTTTTAATTCTAGCCTAAAGCTCTCGCAAATTTTTGAATTTCCAACTTAATTTCGATTTGGGTAAAGTTCTTAACACAAAAATGACAACTCATCAGAACTAAGTAGTCATTGTTGTAAAAATAACTGTATTTCCATTTCTGTTAGGTTCTTATTTCGAAATGAGTCTCAATGGTTAAAACCATACCTAAAGAAACACTTTTGTTTTGTAATAGGACTGTGTATGCCCACGTAGTCCACGAAGTTTTTTAGACGGTAGGATCCGTTACCACCTAGCTAATCGTTTTCAAACACCTTTTATTCCAGATTCCACTATTTTCTGTTCGAGCAAGTACTAGCTATTGCTAAAAAGTTCCTAGTTTTCGAGGGCAAAGTTAACTGTATGTATGTTGTGCCCGTGAAAGAAAGCAACGGCTACGATATAGACTGGAATGTAATGACTACACACGACTACATACAACCAGTTCAACCAACGACTTATGAGGTATTTATTATTCTATAAAACACGTGTTATTGGCTTGTAGGTGCTAAACGCCTAGAATACGTGTTTGTAAACAAAATACGCGTACAGATGTGGAGTTGCGGACACCAGCCCGTTCTACCTATTACCTATTGTAAACGTCACAGTGAAAATCTTGTACAACCGGTGACAGTGATCCGCCAGTTCGCCATAGCCATTTTTTAAAAAAGGCACATTAAAGGCATTCTTGAACGTCAACATTTACATTAAAATAGGATTGATTCTAATCGCCCCTTCTAAAAGGTTCCGTATGGAGAAGAATGGGCAAGAAACTCCGCAGATATTCTTTTAATTATTGTTTTAACATTAATTAAATAAAACATTAATAACATTTGCCAGCGGCTTCGCCGGCGTGTTATACATATAAACGTTCCTCTTGAATCACTCTGTCTATTGATAAAACCGCATTAAAAATGGTTGCGTAGTTAAAAAATCTAGCGTACAGACGCGGTAAGCTTATTTCTTTTATACTATGTAAAGAGGTGAAGATGATGCACCAAGAATACAATTACCATATCAAAGACAGCATGTAAAAAAAGTGCAAATGAAGCAATAACATATAAATTAACTATATGATAGATACACGGTGCTGACATATTTACGAACATAGTAACAGCAAGTATACGAATTACCTAAAGTGCTAACAAGTTATAAGTCACTGTGTGAGTTAAAGAAATCGCAGAATGCAAATTCGATTTACCAAAAAGAACATATCAAACAAATTAGCAACCAATTTGATGTTGTGGAGATTTTAGGTATACCGGGTGACTTTTTTAACGTCTTGAAAAAAAATGGGTGTAATAAGTGAACGGAGTAGAAGCTTTTGGCATAGAAATTTTTATTATTTTTGAATAACATGTAATGAAATTGATCTAGCAATAAATACTACACATTTAAAGTAATATTTTCATACTAGAACAACAACAACAGAATATTGGAAAAAATAAAATAAAAAAATCAATTCAACTCTATCGAAACTCAAATCATACGCGCACTACTCAATGCGCGGCATGTATCAATGATTTTGTAGCGCGGTTTTCCCCCTTTGAAGCCGGCCGATAGGCGGCCAAATTGATCTTTCGCAGGCGCATAAGCCGCACACGCATCCCCGTCAGCCCGCGTCCCGCGCTCGTTTAGTCACCTGCGATGAATCTGAAGGCCTTCCTGCCTTCTATTCTAGTTACACAACACACCGTATGAAGGTCGAGACGGTAAAAAATGTCATCCGGTCATATTGCTCATATTGCTGCTGGACACAGTCAAAGATTGTTTTTGGTGCGTGAGAGTAAATTCGTTTTGAATCGTTTCTCGCTCTCACTCACGATGATGTTTGACAACGCGCGTACACCTCACTTGATAATCATACCACAACATGTTACGGTTAGGGCTTTGTAGTAGAACTGCGCAGGCCGTCCACGAACAAGTAGGGTAAAGAGAGAAAATAAACTAGCAGGTTGAGATGAAAGCTTCAGGGTAACCTTCAGGGTATTTATTGCAATTTGTAGGCCAGTGTCCACCTTTATGTTGAGCAAAATATGAATCGCCACTGTAACAAATAAAAGGCTTTACTTAATGAGGATCAGCGACGATTTTAGTTAAATATGTAGAATTACAGTCATACCTAAACCAATTATTTCAGTGAAAGAATTATTAAAATTGGACCAAAAATGACGAAGTTAGAGCGGTTTTAATTTTGCATTTTCAAAAACGCCCGCCAATACGCACAATTTGTTGATGACGTCATTTTCCACGTTCGCGTCCGCGGCACCGCCACGCACGTTCTTTCTGCCTTTAGTTACGTGACTCGCAGAACATTTAAACGAATAATGTCTTCATAAAATATTGTATCGTGCCACGATGCGAAAATACAAGTGTTGCTACACCGGACAAATTGTTATTTTGTGTCCCAAAATACCCAAAAAATAGAAAGAAGTGGTGTACTTTCATGAGGAGCGACTCCCCATGTCCCCTTAACTAAAAGTACTTTATACTGCATTTCAAAAATTTTGACTATAATAATTTATTTTAACTAAATCTATTTTTAATCGCGATAAAAAAGGTGTGGATTAAAACTAGTAGTTATGAACTAAAATTCACACCAACGAACGCCTCGCCTTCACGTGCTTTAAACGGTACTGTATTTTTGTTTTCCTTTTCTTTTGCTCATATCTCGAAAATGGCGTTTCCTATCGCAAAAATAATGAAATTTTCGACCCCCTTTGTAACCCCCTCACATATAAATTTCAACACGTGGGTAATATTTTATTTTTATTTTTCGAAGAAAATGTGAAAATTCCATTATAAAACACGTCCATTGCGCGCGCCTCGCGCCTTGCCTTCACGTGCCTCGCCTTCATGTGCAAAAACGGTACTGTATTTTTGTTTTCCTTTTCTTTTGCTTATATCTCGAAAATGGCGTTTCCTATCGCAAAAATAATGAAATTTTCGACCCCCTTTGCAACGCCCTCACATATAAATTTCAACACGTGGGTAATATTCTTTTTTATTTTTCGAAGAAAATGTGAAAAATTCCATATAAAACACGTCCATTGCGCGCGCTTGGTCTTTCAAAAAATTCATTGCGTAGCACACCCAAGTAAAAGCTGAAGAGTTGTACGTTTAGTGTTGCATAGCCCATTTATCGAGGAAGGCTATAGACTATATATTATATAAGGTCACGCAAAGACCCTTAGGAGCCCAGCACAAAGAAAAACGTCACGCATACAAAGACCTCGCACGGGCAGGCGATTCGATGCGACGGGATGGGTTGGGGGAGCAGGAAATTTTACGCGGACGAAGTCGCGGGCAGAAGCTAGTAAGAAATATTATTTAAAATAGGTAGAGAGGTGCCTACACATTGTAGAAACACGAAAAAGGTACCTGCCTGCCAAATCAAAACATTCTAAAACGTAGAACCTACCTGTGCACTGGAATAAATTGTTTTTTTTTTTTACTTTTCAACCATAAACGAATCAATCTTCGCGAGATTGTCCGATTGGGCCTTGGGTAAATCCGACTTCCATGTTTCCTATCTACCAATATCTATAAGATGTTAAAAAATTAACTGCAAGAAAAGTAAGAACTTGTTTAGTATTACAAATAAAAAATATTGGCGAAAAAAGATTTCAAAATAACAACCCGTTTCAGAGATTTGCAATACTTTCACTTCGCACAAAATTATTGAATATGCGCACTGTACACCGCATGCGCACCGGCGCCGGCGGCCTACGACACCGCGGCCGCCTCGCCGCACGCGTGAGTCATTCACCCCTGCGACACGAATCGACGGCGCAAATTCATAAACAGCTGATTCTAATTTTCCCATCTCATTTCACAGACTTTGGGCTGGCAAATTATCGAACTACTTACAAATAGCATATTTTAACTGTTTAAATTAAGTTAGCTCAATAACCTGGTATGTTTAAACAATTTGAATCAACCTATTTACAATAATTTAAAAATTATTTACAAATGGTCTTAATTTTTACCTTATTTACAAACGGTGCTGGAAGTGTTCACCGTTTTGTCTAATGCATAAGTTAGTACGACGTATTACTTTTCCTTGCACTGCGATTAATGTGTCTCTGTCACTTTTAATTAAATCAAATGCACTAATTATACGAGTTTTTAGTTCGTCCACGATTTGAATGTTGTTGCCACTATGTCCATACACAGTCGTTGAAGTATTCCAGCACTCAATCTTCAATGTCACCGGAGAGTCGTGGCCTACTATTGCTTGATGAGGACGAGGCTGACTAAGCGCTGGTAGACTCCTAGGATTGTTTGGACAGCAGGCACTCATCTTTGCTCACCATACAGTTCACGGTAACGGTTACGTGCCGCAGCTAAACTGTCTCCAGTCATAATGTAGCACACTACCATATCTAAATACTCTCGATTGGAATACGTAAACGGTATTATTAAAAGTATTCGCGAAACTGCGCGAACGCACGTATTTGCCGTAAATGACACAGGGAATCACACCCGTATCGCGCGACGGATATCGGACGACTAAACGGATCGGGAAAGGGTAGCGAGAGCTGCGGGAATAGTAGCGGGCGGCGGGGGAACCGCTAGCGAGTCGCTCGCGCGCGGTACGATGGCCGCAAGCGCAGCCCTACGTACAGCGCACAAAAAATATTTTAATAAATTGTTTTATTTATGTGAAAATACTAAAATACTCAAAAAAAATTTAAAAAAAAATGATGTGTTCGTTTTTCGATGCCGAGTAAGTGGACGAAATTCTTGCAGTTAATTTTTTAACACTTTATATAAAACATAAATAAACAAGAAACAACGATTAAACTCCGCAAATCATAACAAAGCAGTGCGGCGCGTGGCGGGCGATCGATTCTCGTGACGTCATCAGCAATTTCGCGCGCGCGGCGTGCGTTTTAAAACTCCCTTTTTTTAAAGTTTAATAACTTCGTAATTTCTCGATGGATTTGAGTGATTCAAAAAGAAATGAACTCAGATATTTATATTGTATTCGATGTAGTATTCAAAATTGCTATATCCTTTTGTCGAATTGATCCTCATTATAATCATCTACCTAACTTCCGCACGAAATAGTCGTTCAGTGGAATTAAATGAAGTAAGTTCGCAAGCACACGGACGTAACAAAATAGTAGCGGGGTTATTACACGATTTTCTTAAGAATAACAGTTAGCTAAAATAAGTTTTAGTCATTGTATTATAAGTATAACTCAATACTCTAATTTGGGTGTATGAGGTCTTGCGTTAATTTATGTTACACATTGTATACAGGCGTAATATTTTTTTTATATATTACTTGTAAGGTTAATTGTAAACGTTTTTGTCTTGTAGGAGAGGCTGTTGGTAAACGTGACGCCAGAAAACTACAAGAATTGCGTCGTCACGCCCTGGTATAGAGTTCTACCGGACAGGTTAGTTCCTACGAGTAACTGTTGGTTACACACACGATTTTAACATTCATTCAAACCTTCTTCTGTTGCGAAAACAAGGCGTTGTTCTTTATCTACTAACTCCATCTCTCTTTTTTCACTGGTATTATTTTGACCTTTGTTGACTTGTGTTTTTAGAAAGAAAGAAATAGTATTTATTGTGACTCGCACAGGAATAATAACAATATTTATAGAAAAAAAAAATGTTCTTTGCTAGGTGAAAAGGCTCCTATATCAGCATGATGCTGCAACATTTAAAACAGTGTCGCAGCGCTGGTATTCTGATAGAGCCCAATGGGATGTAACGGGCAGTTACAGAAATAGATAAATAATCAATAAAAAGCTTTGAAGTCGTTTTCTCATGTTCTTTTGTTTTTTTTTTTTCAGGTACATAGTGTCTAATGTTTTAGAATACATGACACCGCAATCTCAGTTTGATTCAGATTCTTATTTGACATTTGCTGATTATTATTCCGACAAGTATAAATTAGAAGTTATTGGTGAAAAAACACAGCCTTTATTAGAGGTAAGTCTTTTTCGTACGTAACGTAAACCATGTCCATTTGCGCCTAAAAATCGTACTTAAGTATACCTACCATAGAAATACACATTTTTTTTAAATCATTAAACCTGCATCTTCTGAGGCATATAATACGCTTAATTTTGCTTCATTGCGAAGTATCTATCATTGCTTTTGTATGTTTTTTTACAGAATTTCTGATCAAAATCTTTAAGGTTTTAAAGCGACTTTTATTTTATTTTAAAATTGTCTCTATTTATATAGGTACGCAACATTAGTTCTAGAATGAATTGCTTACTGCCCAGAGCGGCGACCATTAATTCTCTGACGGACAAACAAAAGAAACTGGTGTCGGCTTCCCAAGGAGATGACAAGACCAACAGGGGCTTTGCAGAAATATTTGTTGCCGAGTTCTGCGTGAAATATGATTACCCCGGCGTTCTTTGGTACAAGGGCATTATGTTGCCTAGCATCATACACAGGTAATTTCTAGATTTAACAAAAGATCGCAAAAAAAATTGACGTATCCATTTAATCCATACTTGGAAACCTCCATTTTCTTATGCAAACTTCTATCGCATATAAATATATAAAACTGTAGTTTCTGTTTGTGGTGTCAAAACAATAGCTTCTTACTAAATGCATAACATTGAAGTGTATGTTTGTAATGTCAAAATAACAGTTTTGTAAAGTTTTTTTCTTACTTTTCTAAACGTTTTCTGTCTGTCTTTTTGTTCTTGCTAATCTCCAAAACGGCTGATCAGATTTAGACAGGACTATCACTGGAACTCGGCAGATAGTCAGGTATCTACTCTATATCTGTTTTAAAGAGTAACATCGGCTCGCCCCTTATTACATGGGACTTAAACATAACAGGTGAAATGTGGGTGTAGGGTAGGGCGGGGCTAATAGTCCCAGTTTTCACTCCAGGACCCATATGTTTTAAAATTGAATACTTACTGTTAATTAAAAAGTTTGTATGAAACCTTTCACAATTCAGCTTAACGCTCAAATTGTGGAAAGTGTGAATATTCAATTAATTTGCGAAAACTTTAGCGATAAATGCAAAATGGAATTCTGTACTTTTTGCCCCACTTACGGTGTAAAAAGTCCCAGGTTAGGGGGTAAGAAGTCTATACATCCTAAAGGCTAGCTAACTAGGTATTTATGGTCACTTAGTAGAGTAAATAAAAATGCATTATTTTAAAATCAACATCTATTAATATTCTATTTATTAAAACTTCAATATCTTATATCTTTAAACGAGCAATTCTTGTATATATATATATATATATATAATCAGAATCTCGGAAACGGCTCTAACGATTTTCATGAAATTTAGTATACAGGGGGTTTCGGGGGCGATAAATCGGTCTAGCTAGGATTCATTTTTATAAAATGTCGTTTAATTCTTGTTTTCAATGACTAATTTTATGATAATCAACTTGAACATAAACTTATTATTTTAAACACAATTTACCAAAAAATACCGAGCAAAGTTCGGTCATCCAGATATTAATCTTAATATAATCAACTTTAATTTCCAACTTAAAAACAATGAAATAAAACAAAACCTAAATTATTTTAAACTTTGATTTTAAACAGACACAAAATCAGCATTTTATTATATTGGCAGCAAATGCAAATCTTAATCCATAACCAGCTTTTTAGAATCACCTTAATCTTCATCGTTATCAATTTAGACAGATAAAATTCAAATTTGAATTAAAACACACACATCGTTCATATGCCCAATCTTTTCAGATTGAACATTCAATCCACTGCTCTCCTGACTTGCTTTCTGAATATGATGCATATAATGCATAAATACTCTTCATCATCAGCGACAAGTTACGGGCGCTTCTTTTTAAAAATGTTCTTCTTTACAGTCATTTTCTTCTTATTTGATTTATTTTTCTCATTTTACTCTTCTCTTGTTCTTTCTCTAACTATTTTTTTTCTGGCGTGTCAGTTAAAATTGTTGCATTGCGACGTTTTCTGGTGTTTGAGGTTTTACAGTGTCCGATTTTGGGCACAGGTAAAACGGTTACAGGGGAAAATGCTGCTTTAGACGTTGAAAGTTAAGGAGGTATTTCGCGCGTTGTTCTATGCTCGATTGTGCTGGCTGAGTTTACTCAGACTGAGATATATTTTCAGTGTTATTAACATCAAAGGGACGATCTGTAACACTACTTGGAGCATAATACATACATACCTCTTGCCTGAAACCCCTAGATAATATTAACAGATGAAAGAGCTGAAAAAAGTCCAGTCGGTGTACTTCTTGCCCCATACCCTTGTCCAGTGATTTGCAAGGTTATAAACCAAAATCGATTAACAAAAAGAACATTTTACTACCATGCATTACTAATGTATATAATAAGACTGCAATTCGAACTTACCCTAATCTCTTCTTTACAGTCAGTGTGGATCTATGAAAGAAACGAAAACAAACACTTTTTTTACTTTTGGGCACGAAAAAATGCCGATAGCCTTAATACTCGCATGTGCATTCTGCGACGACTAGCGGCTCGCGGCTTCGTCGTCTCCCCTCACCCCACTCCAGATCACGTAGACCGTCTGTTTCTAGCGCGACTAGATACTGTGTTATATATGTTGGGACTTCTTACCCACCGGACTTCTAGCCCCGCTCTACCCTACTAAGGTACACCTCTGCCCAACCCTTCGAAGAAATAAGGCGTGATGTTATGTTAAAGAGTAACATAGGCTACTTTTTGTCCAAGTAGCACGCCGGCAGCACCTAGTACTATTAAAATAAATGCGAAAGTAACTATCAGACTGTCAAATCTGTTAGATTTGTAAGCTGCAGCTGAACAGATTTAGATGAAATTTTCTACACACCATGGGAAATCATCCGACGTCCACGCGAGCGGAGGCGCGGGCAAAAGATAGGCAAAAGATGTACAATGGCGTAACTGTGACAAATTTTCAGCCTTGCATAAAGTGCTCTTTGGTCTTTTCCAGGGTCTTTATGTTGCTGGTAGCCCACGAATTGCTCGCGAAAATATCCGAGGACACCAAATACGGAACCCCAGTCCGTAAAAGAGGCAAGTTTAATAAAAATTATTATATTTCAGGTAAGTTTTTACACAATCTTTGGTAACATCACAGTGCATGATGCAGTTGGCAGTGTTTGGTGGTTAATCCCACAACGCGGCTGTCGTGCACTATTGTACATTTTTATAGAAATCCTTGACATTTGATTTTCTGATTCAATTAGTGAAATTCACTAAAAAGCATCAATAACGAACGGCGATACTCTAAAGCATATTAAATTTGATCTCAGGCACTTGATGTGTGTATATATTTCTAAATGGACCTCCCCCCCCATACTATTCCGTTGGTTTGGCTTTTTACATTAGAAATTTCTTAGAAAACAGCCCAGAATTTGGACGCTGGCGGTGTGATACCCCCGTGGCTCTGCCAGGGTCGCGATATCTGTTCGAAAAAGGTACCGTGGTACCTTGGCATATGGTCAACTGAAGGAACACGGGTGGGTTTTAGTCAATAAAAGTCTGACACGCCCTCCTGCCCCGCCCAGAGCGGGAGACGTCATTTGATGATTCCCCACCCACAAAAAAATATCCCCGTGGCTCAGAGGGTACGTTAAGCCGTTGTTCCTGTGCCTGGTCACTACCTGTGTCTGCCTCCACACTTGTGCAGTATAATATCTCCCGAGCCGATGGCTACTTTCTCCATTGAGATTGGCCGTCATGTTCGAAATACGGCCTCGAGGACTATACAAGCTGTTGTTTTGCATCCTCGTCAAATTTCAGGTGGTTGTCATATAAGGCATAAATAATCAATTGAAAGTACAGTACCGGGCAATAACTAATAAGCGCTGCTTTTTAGGGTTCCGTTGCCAAATGGCAAAAACCGGAACCCTTATAGATTCGTCATGTCTGTCTGTCTGTCTGTCCGTCCGTCCGTATGTCACAGCCACTTTTCTCCGAAACTATAAGAGCTACGCTGTTGAAACTTGGTAAGTAGATGTATTCTGTGAACCACGTCAAGATGTTTACACTAAAATAGAAAAAAAAATAGCATATTTTTGGGTTCCCCATACTTAGAACTGAAACTCAAAATTTTTTTTTTTCATCAAACGCATACTTGTGGGGTATCTATGAATAGGTCTTCAAAAATGGTATTGAGGTTTCTAATATAATTTTTTTCTAAACTGAATAGTTTGCGCGAGAGACACTTCCAAAGTGGTAAAATGTGTGTGTGTCCCCCCGTAACTTCTAAAATAAGAGAATGATAATACTCAAAAAAATATATGATGTACATAACCATGTAAACTTCCACCGAAAATTGGTTTGAACGAGATCCAGTAAGTAGTTTTTTTTAATACGTCATAAATCGTAAACCGCAATTTACCTTTAATTTAATCAACTCATATATAAAAATTAAAAAAAAAAACATTTAATTTCATAAGCATAAACCTTATACATAAACCGAGGAACCTACAGGTTTGTACGGAACCCTGGGTGCGCGCGTCCGACTCGCACTTTGCCGGTTTTTTTTTTGTTGTTGAAATTTAACAGTATTTTAGAATAAAACCCTTAATTCAATACAAATGAAACAGAATAACCTGACTACGCAGTCAGACACGCAGCGACAAGCAGCTGTGTGCGTGAATTTCGACTTCATACTCGTGCGCGACCGAGAAATGACCTTAGCGATCGGTAGCAATAATTTTACCTAATTTTATTTCGAAAATCACCTACATTATTGTCATAAATTTCGTTTGATAATTAACTCATTTTAAGCATCAGTATAATACGGAATCTTACTAATGACAGTAATACTAGACGCCATAAAATTTAAGTTTTGCTTTATTGCTATCGTTCAGCCTAAACTTTTCGTAGTGATTTTGTTTTTATTTGTGGATTAAATTGATTGATTTGAAATTTTCCTTCCTACTTAACGGGCTTAGGACCGTCAATAATACCTAACCCCGATCTACTAAGTAAAATGTTTTTTAAAGATTTGCTAGTTAAATGTAAGTAAGTGGTGATATTTTCGACTTTTAGGTATTATTGGCGTAGTTAAAAATTTGAAATCAATTTATTTACTGAAATAAAATTGATTAAGCTAACAACGTATTTACAAAATGTACAAATAAATAAATTATCTACTATGTGACCCGAAGGTATTGTTCAAAGTTGCCACCATCACACTCTTGGCACAATCGAGCACGATGTAGCTGGTTTTCCTTCAGCTTACGTAAAACTAACACATTCGTTTTTACGGGTTATGGTCGCGGTGAGCCCACCAATGTTCGTTATGAACATTGTAGACGCCATCTCGAGTAAATAAACACTCATCCGTCCACAGAATGTTGGCGTCTTGGTGTTCCAGCAACCAGCGACAAAATGTAATTCGCACGGCATTATCATCGAATGACGTCTCAACAATGACCGAGACGCGGAATTCGCAAAGCGCACGCGTGCACGCTGCGGCGACATCAAACACACTGTTGGTTCAGGGGCGGGGGGCCGCCCGCGGGATCGTGGCAAGTCGCGTGCGCGGGGGAGTGCCCGCGCATTACCTACGAATTTATCAATGATCGTTGCGTATGCGTTGTGTATGAATGTTTGCATTTGTTTGTGTGTGAAAGCGCGGTTATAGGGCTAGTGACAGACGTGCCGCCTTTAAATACGGCTGGTTCACATTTACGGATTTCAGTAAAACGGAAAAAAAAAATTAAAAAAAATACCTACACATTTTATTGTTGATTTGGGTCGAGAATCATTAGCATAATTACGTCCTTGAGCCCCCCTAAGTACGGTAATTTATTCTGTTGTTTTTTTTTGCAATTTTCTCAAAGAATAATATCAAGTGTACCTTGAGATTTATCTCTAAAGAACTCATATGCTTATAGGAATCCGCCACTGGCGGCTGTCATCTAATCACTAATGCAGTTTGTATTTTTCTTAACACATTTGCTTGTAAACCGACTCGTATGAAAACGCATTTATATTATGTTCATAATTATTCAACTTATTATACACTCGTGTTTTTTTACTTTACTTTTCTTTCAATCCCTGCAAAGAGTTTTAATTAAAGGGTGTTTTGCAGTTTTGCTAGTAACCTCATTTACAACAGCGCGAACATCGGTAGCACGCGTGCGTTAAAACGTTTTCGTTCGTTTCAATAATCACAATAAATAGTTATTTGTTATACAAGAGTGCAAAGTTGCTTTTTAACCGCGTGCTCAATTTTGATGACCGAGCAAGCGAAGGATTCTAAAATTGAATCACGAGCGCAGCGAGTGATTCAAAAATTAGAATCCTGAGCATTAGCGAGGGAATCAAAAGAGCACGAGGTGAAAAATCTTTGCACTCGAGTGCAACACGTAACTTTTCATCCCACCTCAGCGAGGAAATGACTAAATGCAAAAAAAGCATTTACAATCACAAGATACTTTTATTTCAGTTTAGGTATTAATATTTATTAGGTACTACATTATGATAGGTAAGTATTACAGAATTATCTTTAAATTATTTCAAATAATACTTAGGTATAATTAAGAAAAAATGAAAGTAAAGTTGCTACAGCTGCTTAAGTAGAGTGTAATATTTTTGTTAGTGACGTGAAAAGAATATGGGGCGCGCAAAGTAAATTAAAAAAAGTACAACAATAAGGTTCCGAGTCGTGAGTTTTTAACAAATTACAAAAAGGTTGTATGATAAATTCGGCACCATGGAGGTAGAAGTAAATAGGTTTAATGATGTTTTGAATTTACAAACTTAGTGCACACGATGTTCTAAATTCAATTTACTTTATCCCCTAGCGCATAAAAACGGCTTTTGCACTCAGATATCGAAGGGCAAAAATACTCTTTCCGAGATGGGGGGATGAAATAGTTATTTGTTATACAAGAGTGCAAAGTTGCTTTTTAACCGCGTGCTCAATTTTGATGACCGAGTAAGCGAAGGATTCTAAAATTGAATCACGAGTGCAGCGAGTGATTCAAAAATTAGAATCCTGAGCGTTAGCGAGGGAATCAAAAGAGACCGAGGTGAAAAATCTTTGCACTCGAGTGCAACACGTAACTTTTCATCCCACCTCAGCGAGGAAATGACTAAATATGCAAAAAAAAAGCATTTCAATCACAAGATACTTTTATTTCAGTTTATGTATTAACATTTATTATTTACTACATTATGATAGGTAAGTATTACAGAATAATCTTTAAATTATTTCAAATGATACTTAGGTATAATTAAGAAAAATTGAAAGTAACGTTGCTACAATTACTTAAGTCGAGTGTAATATTTTTGTTAGGTACTGTAATGTTGGTGACGTGAAAAGTAAAATGGCGCGCGCAAAGCAAATTAAAAAAAAAGTATATCAAGAAGGTTCCGAGTCTAAGTTTTACAAATTAGAAAAAGGTTGAATGATAAATTCGGCACCATGGAGATAGAAGTAAATAGGTTTAATGATGTTTTGAATTCACAAACTTAGTGCACACGATGTTCTAAATTCAATTTACTTTATCCTCTAGCGGATAAAAACGGCTTTTGCACTCAGGTATCGAAGGGCAAAAATACTCTTTCCGAGATGGGGGGATGAAAAGGTTTTTTTTTTCATCGCAAGTGTGTTGAAAAATGTCGTAAGAAACGCGTGTGCATTGATGATTACACGCTCGGCTCCCTTGTCACCGAATAGTACCGCCTCGAGTGTAGTGACCAAGGGCACACTTATACATATTGTACATTTGTGAATGCTGGGCAAAATAATTTCTCGTATAATCAAAATATTGAGGACTCCAGAATTAAAGTTTATTGGGTCCAAAACAATTTACAAAACAATTCAGACATTTCAGTACTCACCTCTACATGCATTGCTAACCCTCAATCATAATGCACATCAAAGTGAAAACCGTCCAGTCAGCATGTGCCAGTTATATATGACTAGCTTTTGCCAGCGGCTTCGCCCGCGTAGAGGTCGGAAATTATCCCACGGGAACATACTACCGGGATAAAAAGTTGCCTATGTCCTTTCTCAGGCTCTAAACTATCTGTGTACCAAATTTCATTTAAATCGGTTCAGTAGTTTTAGCAGGAAAGCGAGACAGACAGACAGACAGACAGACCGACAGACAGACAGAGTTACTTTTGCATTTATAATATTAGTATGGAAGTATGGAAGTATGGATATACCTATATATTACTACTAAGCCCGCAACTTCACTCGCGTTAAAAATAACAATAAATATAGTTTTTTTTTTCGTAAAATGTATCCTATGTTACTTCTAATACCTCCTAAAATATGTGTACAAAGTTTCATGATGATCGGTTAAGTAGTTCTCGTATGAAAGCGTAACAAACAAACTTACATTCACATTTATAATATTAGTAGGGATAATCAAAACTAGCAAATGACATTTGAATTAGACTTCATAATCGATGGCACACTCTCCTTAAAATCACAACATGAGTAAAAAAATGGGCAAATTAATATAATTAAATAAATACGAACAATTAAAGATTCAGTCATCAGTTCATCACAGATCAAGCACCACCATTATATTATTTCGTAGCAGGAATCATTAAAAACTAATTTACTGCCTCTTGAACGAACTCAAGGAGCAATACTAAAGTACCATGTGATTTAAAAAACAAACTGTTATTCTGCAGACTGCTGACTGTTCGCAAACTTTTCATTATCAACACACCATGCTTGCTTACAATGCCGACAATACTAACAGCAGAAGATGACAATAATACAGGTAGTAGGTAGTCTGAATTTCAAACTCAACCCTCTTTATTTCGCCACTTTCTTGTTAACCTAGCCTTATCAATGCCAGGGTCGCGAGATTTGTTCGAAATAGATACCGTGGCCCTGGCATATGGGCAACTGAAGGAACACGGGTGGGTTTTAGTCAGTAAAAGTCTAACACGGCCTTCCGCTCCACCCAGAGCGGGAGAAGTCATTTGATGATTTCCCACCCACAGAAAAAAAGCCTTATCAATGCCGTGAAATTCGGTAATTTTCTTAAGAGATAATTGTCACCATCTCACTATCACTGTGCAGTGGATGCTAGTAACTTTTGACGCAACTGCATTGGGCTGTTCATCGATAGTGAGGTGAACATTCATAACGCATGTAATTTAATAATAAGCTGTTGAGTGTCCAAATAAATAAATAAACCCCAAAACAAGTTTTGACAATTTTTTTTTTAACATTACTGTACAATAGACTGAATATCTACACTAATATTACAAACCTGAAGAGTTTATTTGGTTGAACGTGCTAACCTCGGGCACTACTGACTGGTTCGAGTTGAAAACGTATTTAGTGATGTATAGCCCATTTATCGAGGAAGGCGTGATATTATATAGCATATAGCTATATAATATCACGCTACGACCTTTAGGACCCGATCAAAAAGAAAACAAGTCACGAATACGAAGTATTCACACGGGCGATTCAATTCGACGGGTTGGGTCGGGGAGCAAGAAATTTGACGCGGGCAGAAGCGAATCATAAAATAAACTATATTATTAAGCATTATCTGAATATTTAAATAACATTTCTTACTAGGAGATTGGTGTGGTGCCGGACGTAAAGAATAACACCACCCCATTTCTTCCCGTGGGTGTCGTAAAAGGCGACTAAGGGACTTACTAGAGAATGGGCAGCAGCGTTCTCTATGCATTTTACCACCATACTGCGATCGCCAACCCGCCTGCCAAGCGTGGCGATTATGGCAAAGCCCCCCAAATTGGGGAAGGCCTAAGTCCAGCAGTGGACGTCTGACGACTGAAATGATGACTAGGAGATTAACATTCGATATACGTGGAATATATTCATAATTCGTTTCTTAAATTCTTTACAGCAAAAGACTGGGAGCCAATAAATGGAAATATACATATTGCTACTAACTCACTTCTCGCCCAAGTTGAGGAGCCAACCCAAATAGCATCAGTAGACAGGTAAGCTTCAGTCCATTTACACTTAATATACCTCTGAATTTGCGTCACTGTCACAGTCAAACTGTTCTTTGCACTCATTACAATAAGATTGCTTTTGGGTTGCTACCACTAACAAGTCTCAATATCACAGTGATCTTTATCCTCGTTAGAATAAGGTTGGTGTTGGGATGCTGCTGTTACTGCTGTCATAGGTTTATAACATTTAAATGGACTCGAGTTCAAAATTTCTCAATTTTAAACACTGCGTTTAAGTGTTGTTGCTTGTTGTGAACCTGTCCTAAGCTATTTGAAACATTGTTTACCATTATCAGTAGGTCACTTTTCACCTCGTCGCTTACATGACATTGTTTACCATTATCAGTAGGTCACTTTTCACCTCGTCGCTTTTACGACATTGTTTACCATTATCAGTAGGTTACTTTTCACCTCGTCGCTTTTACGACATTGTTTACCATTATCAGTAGGTCACTTTTCACCTCGTGGCTTATACGACATTGTTTACCATTATCAGTAGGTCACTTTTCCCCTCGTGGCTTATACGACATTGTTTACCATTATCAGTAGGTCACTTTTCACCTCGTCGCTTATACGACATTGTTTACCATTGTCAGTAGGTCACTTTTCACCTCGTCGCTTATACGACATTGTTTACCATTATCAGTAGGTCACTTTTCACCTTGTCGCTTAAACGACATTGTTTACCATCATCAGTAGGTCACTTTTCACCTCGTCGCTTATACGACTCATAAAAAGTTTGACTTTTGTTCCCAAGTTCTTAGACGTAAAATACATAGATACATGTTTCGTTTTTAAACGTTGGCGCTTTGGCGTTTATATTTAATGGAAATTATGCTGTTTTTTTTCTAGGATTAACAATCCTATTGGTGATTATGGCGGAGAACATCGCATCTTATCTATGAAAGAATGCCTATACAAATTGCAGCAAAAGAGGCTGAACAAGGAATTTCCATGGGACGTAAGTACTTTAGAACTTCAATTTGAAACTTAAGCAGTGATGTGTCTAGGGATCATACAGGGCAAGCCGACATACTTATTAAAAAAAAAAACATTCACCGTATCGTCTGACAAAGCTGTGCCTACCGACTGAGCCATTACAGTACTTACTAAGATTCGTATTTCATAATGAATGGGCCGTAATAGAAGGCTGAAAGTCACCCAAAGGGCGATGGAGAGGGCTATGCTTGGAGTATCCCTACGCGATCCAATCAGAAATGAAGGGATCCGTAGGAGAACCAAGGTAACCGACATAGCCCGAAGAATTGCTAAACTGAAGTGGCAGTGGGCAGAGCACATTGCTCGCAGAATAGATGCCTGATGGGGTCGAAAGGTTCTGGAGTGGCGACCGCGTACCGGAAAACGTAGAGTGGGAAGGCCTCCAAAAAGGTGGACCGATGACCTTGTGAAGGCTGCAGTAATCCGCTGGATGCGGGAAGCACAAAGTCGGTTGGAGTGGCTTAAGGGAAGCCTATGTCCAGCAGTGGACATCTTTCGGCTGAAATGATGATGATGAAGTGATAAATTGCTTTTAGCTGTAAAAATATTTTTTAGGCCATTTTTTTTTGTTAATTTATTTACAAATAATTATTTAAATATGAATTAAAGCTAGGCTAGGTTGGTATACCTCTGCCTAACCCTCCGGTGAATACAGGCGCATGGCGTGATGTTATCTAAAATATACATTTAATAAATCTGTAGACAAGGCGTTTCTGTACATTCAAAATATTTCGGAGTAAAATAGTTAGGGTGTTAAAAAATAACCAACAGATGCCATTTCTACCATTTAAAAAAAATATCTGTTTGTCTGTTTATATGTCGGTTAGAAGAACAGGTATCACGTCAAAAGTACGAAACTAATATAATTAACTTTGGAACACAAATAATGCATATAATTCAGAAAACGTTTTAGACTTTGTTTCATCACAATCGTTTATTTATTTATTTATTTATATATGCTTTATTGTACACCAGAAAATACATTACAACAAGAATATTTAACAAAAAAAAAACATACAATGGGCGGCCTTATCGCTTTCTGCGATCTCTTCCAGGCAACCTTGGTATGGACAGTGATTGCGTGGACATAAAAATGGGGTTGTCACTGGTGTAAAATACAGATACAATTTATTTTAATAAATACATAGATATAATTATATATATCCTGTTTAATAAATACTTATATACATACATACTAAATATATAAGCTAAGAAAATAAAATACGACTACGACAGGTATGAAAACAAGATCACGACAACAAGTAATGCTCCTTCACGAGTCTTTTAAATACATGTAAAGATTGCGCGCGTTTTATTTGAATTGGCAATGCATTCCACAAACGAGCAGCCTGAACTGAAAAGGATTTATCGAAGAAAGTTGTAGAATGCATTGGCATTTTAAGCTTTAAATTATCTGATGACCTCAACAACTTTGTGTGGGAGTCACAAAGATACTGGAAACGACTCTTAAGATAGAGAGGGGTGTAAGGGGAAAAGAGCACATTATATAAAAGGGAAAGAATATGGGCATTCCGGCGAAGGCGAATTGGTAACCACTTGAGCTTCACACGAAATTCGGATACATGGTCATATTTGCGCAAACCGAATATGAACCTGATACAAACATTCTGAAGCCGCTCAAGTTTATCGTTCCGCTCTACCAAAAGATAAAATCAATTTAAAGTGTTCAGAAATAACTTTTAAATATCTGGATGACCGAGCTTTTGCTTATCGATATATATATATAATCTGAATCTCGGAAACGGCTCCAACGATTTTCATGAAATTTAGTATACAGGGGGTTTTGGGGGCGATAAATCGATCTAGCTAGGATTTTCATTTTTATAAAATGTAGTTTTATTCGTGTTTTCAATGATCAACTTAATCGATAATCAACTTGAACACAAACTTATTATTTTAAACACAATTTACCAAAAAATACCGGCAAAGCTCGGTCATCCAGATATTGAAATTTTAACCATAATAAATTATGTTAATAATAACACGTCATTCTTATAAAGGTAACTTAGTGTGTATTATCTCAATTATTTTTTAAATAATTATTAGATTATAATGTTATAAAAATCGCTTTGCATTGTGGATGATTCGGGGCGCTAAAATAATTTCAAATAAAAAGTAGTGATAGTAATATTTGATGTGGTGTGCTGAGTGATAAATAATGCAATGTTAGATAAACATTTATTAGTATAACTAGCTTCTACCCGCGACTTCGTCCGCATTAAATTTCTTGTTGCACCGCCCTTCCCGTCGCGTCGAATCGTTACTGCTCCGCTCCTTTTCGTTGTAGCGTGATGTTATATAGCCTATAGCCTTCCTCGATAAATAGGCTACCCAACCCAAAACAGTTTTTTTTTAATTCGGACCAGTAGTTCCTGAGATTAGCGCGTTTAATCAAACAAACAAACTCTTCAGCTTTATAATATTATAGTATAGATGAATAACAAGTTTACACATTCAATTCGGAATTCAGTTTTATTCAAAACGTTAATGTATGCGAAGCGAGTTTGGACATAACGAAATTAATCAATTTACTACGTGTATTTATAGGTTCTCTATTGTGTGACCTAACTTTTTTATCCATAATCTGAAGAAACATAATTTTTTGTCCTAATCATCCGTTTGTCCGAATGATAACTTGCCCGAACTAAATAACACATAATATCACATGTCATAAAATTGAAATCCCTAAATACAAAATGCCCTAAATCCGTTTGTCATAAATATGGCAATCAATACTATACATGCCCCGGGCATCGGGAGTCAATAGCGGACTCCCGGCCACCGAAGGCGCGAGCTTGCGGGCGGCGAGCAATGGGTAGCTCGCCGCCCGGTAAGGACCAAGCTCGGGTCGACGGCGCGCAGTGTTCCACGCGCGCCTCAAAGAGATGTCAGCAGCATGAAGATGAAAGAAGAAGCAGATGAAGGGGTCTGCTAGGACCGATGCCTGGCAGGGTCGCGAGATTGTTCGAATTAGATACCCGTGACCCTGGCACATGGGCAACTGAAGGAACACGGGTGGGTTTTAGTCAGTAAAAGTCTGACACACCCTCCTGCTCCGCCCAGAGCGGAAGATCCCATACCATCCAAAAAAAATACAAAACTAAAAACTGTTTTCAATAAAAGTTATAAGTCCTAAATTCAAATTATTTTATGTTTATTTATCTTAGCATGCATGCATGCAGGCAAGCAACATCCAAGCAAGCATGTAGCATACAAGCGAGCATGCATCATGCAGCAGGCATGGTTTCTGTCACTGCTCCGGCGCTGCGGGGCTCCGGCGGTTCCGCGCCAGCTTATCGTCGCAGACGCTCTAACGATCACCACCGAAGCTTCGTCTTGCCTTGCCTCAGCTACGGTGGCGAGCGTTACAACCACCTGCTCCTCAGCTCGCGGGCTGCCTCGCCCCTCCGCGCTTACTCGATTCTAAATTACACTCTAGGGGTAGGGCAGACAAGACTACGTGGAGTCGGATTTACAGCGATTCGTTTCTGTCACTAAAATCTAACTTGTAGCTATTTTTTACTACTAACAATTTTATTATAAACTAGCTTTTGCCAGCGGCTTCGCCCGCGTAGAGGTCGGAAAATATCCTGCGGGAACGTACTACCGGGATAAAAAGTAGCCTATGTCCTTTCTCAGACTCTAAACTATCTGTGTACCAAATTTCATTTAAATCGGTTCAGTAGTTTTAGCAGGAAAGCGAGACAGACAGACAGACCGACAGACAGACAGAGTTACTTTTGCATTTATAATATTAGTGTGGATGAACATTCGGAATAATACACTTTGTATAATACAATACTTAGGACATGACTTTATAACATGCAAAATTAGGAGATTTAATAATTATGGTATTTGATCTTAAAGACAATAATTGATTATTGTTTACGAGGGATGAAAAGATTGATAAAGATGTGGAAAGAAGAGTGAATGCGGGAAATAAAGTAAATGGTGCTTTACATGCGATTGTGACCAACCAGTTGATGTCCGATAAGGCTCGACTGGCTGTTTAAAATGGTGTACTGGTGCCTACGCTTATGTATGGAAGTGAATGTTGAGTCTGGCAAAAGAAGCATGAAAGTGTGTGGAAATGCGTTCCTTGCGAAGCATGTGTGGTGTTACTATGAATGTTAGGCTGAGGAATGATGTGATAAGAGAACGGTGTGATTTAAAAGAAAATGTAGTGACAAAAATTGAAAAAAGTATGCTTAGATGGTTTGGTCATGTCGAGAGGATGAATGAAGGACGGCTCACAAAAGGTAGATGTGAGTGGAAACACCGGGAGGGAACGTCCTAGGAGGACATATAGTGACCTTATTGGTGATGTTCTTCAGAAAGGTCAGGTGCGTAGTACTCGCAACCGGCGTGTTTGAACCTAAACGAGGCAAAAGGAGTGTGTAGAGATCGTAGCAGGTGACGTTCCGTGGTTTCTGCGTACCGCCATGGGAAAAAGGCGTGATTGTATGTACATGCAGGCCAAAAGTTTAAGACCACCTTAATTAAAGTAGGAAAATAAAGTAAAACTCCAAAAGAATATTAAATTTACCTGTATAATTATCTAATAAAACACTAATTGACAAACATTACGTACATAATGTACTTTAAAAGCATAAAGAAATATTATCAGTCCATGCTAAAAAGGCTATAGTTAGCTAAACCGATGTTTCATCAAAAAAACCTTTACATTGTATGACTTTTTTCACAAGTCTCGGCATACAAGCAATCAATTTGTTGATGGTGTCTTGTGACATATTGCTTCAATTTTCGCATAAAGCATTCCACATTTCTTCTTGCGAGGATGGGCCACGATTACGGACGTTCCTGTCAAGCTCTTCCACAAAAGTTCGATGGGATTGAGATCCGGGCTCTGAGGAGGCCAAACCATGTTTTTTAACATCCCTTGTGCCTCTTTTTCTTCTAAATATCTTCTGCATAATTTTGAGCTATGCTTTGGATCATTATCTTGTTGGAAAATGAATCCGTCTCCAATTAATCGCAACCCGGAAGGAACGGCATTTTGTTCTAAAATGTGTTCCTTTTTCAAAATCCTTTCAATTTTGATCAAATCGCCAGTTCCTTGGCTAGAGAAGCAACCCCAGACCATAATTGAGCCACCATCATGTGTGATTGTCGGGACTACACAGTCTAGCATCATCTTTTCTTGTGCACTGCGTCGAACGTAAATTCTTCGTTTTGAACCTAATAGTTCAAACTTGGATTCATCGGTCCAAAGAACTTTTTTAAAATCTTCTTCAGTCCAATCTCCATGGGCAAGAGCCCACTGCATTCGTTTTTTCTTGTTTTGTGGCTTTAGCAGAGGTTTTCGAACGTCAACGCGACCATACAACTTCGCATCTCTCAGTCGCCGTTTTACTGTAGTCAATGATAAAGGTTTAACTCGGGTTTGGTTTATTTCAACGCGGATTTCTGGTGTAAATAGACGCTTAACAGCGTCTATTTCGCTTGCTGGTAACAACAATGAAATTATCTTCACTAGACGTGGTAGCTCTCGGCCTTCCCGAGCGTGGACGATCTTGAAAACTGCCTGTCTCCCTGTATCGAGTTATTGTGCTATGAACACAAGTCTTCGATAACTTCGGTTGTGAAGCAATCTCACGTTCGGATTTGCCTTTATTATGGATTAACGATGGTAGAACGCACTTCACTGCTAATTTCGCATGCTTTTCCCATTTTAAGACGTCTCCACTGTAGAAACCACAAGTTTAGACTAACTGAGATTGTTTGTAAACAAACCAAAGTAAACTCAGGCACAGAGGTAAGAATAAGTCGAAAATACGTGTTTTCAGAAGCTAAATAATCCTTAATATTGAGCAATGCGAAACAAAAGCAAAGTAATTAGTAATGAGCACACAATAAACATATTATTACGACTCTACCACCTGACTCTACCGCAGCGTTTGTCGGTGTTTGAAGACAATAGATGTTTATTGTCCAATAACTTGAAAGTAAACAAAGGAATGACTTCATTAAATATTCTATATTAACAACAGAATATGCAGATGTGCATTTCTTTTATTTATGTTATGGGGTTTTATTATAATTGATAGATAATTATGCTGTTTAAGTTCGGCCTTAAACTTTTGGCCGGCAGTTTATGTATCAAAATCAAAAGTCATTTATTCAAATATTCTCAATCAGTATAATTATGTAAAGCAAAATTTAGATTTCGTGAACATTATGGTTACTGACGTTTATAGCTAACGTGTTATGGATAATGATTTCGGACAAACAATTTTAGGAGAAGAAAGGGAGTACGGTATTTATATTATGTAAATCGCTTCTTATAATTTGAAAAGACTTGTTTTTCGAACGTACAAAATACTTTCTAAAATATAAAAATAACTTTTTTTTACCTCGACCGATAGTTTCAATAAAACAAAGGAAGTTATGTGACGTAAAAAAACCATATCCCAGTATGTCGGACTGTCCAATGTCCATACACCTGATCTACTGACGACCTTCTAAATGCCACAGATAACGCAAATGGCGTGGCCACCTACTGGGCCACATAATTAAATATTTTACATTTACTTGAAGAAGAACCTAATACTACAAAGTTGTCTACTTTCAACAGGAGAAGATGGAGCCGATTGACATAGAGCGCAACCTGTCATCAGTGACAGTAATGGACGTGGAATGTTATGACGAGTTCGTGTCGGCGCCGATGGTCCCGCCTTCCAAGTCGCCTTATGAGTTCAAATCGCCTCCGCACCCCGGCTTTGGACACTCCGCCGCTGCTATTTCTGCGCCACCCGCCAAGTATGTACCATTATTCATGCATGAATGTGCTGTTTAAAAGTGACCTATGTAATTTTTCATGAATAAAGCGTAGTAGAGCGTGTCTGAATTTTAGTCCGAGAAAAAAATGGCTGAATGGGTTTGGGTTGATGTGTCAGACCTTTGTTTAAACTTTAATGATCGATAATGTAAACGTTTCCATGCCGATTAGTGAAATAAGCCTATTATGTGTTACCTACATACATATACATATAAATGTCTATTTTATTTCATCATCATCAGCCTACACTTTTCCCAACAAACACGTCTAGAGAGACGCTTAACGAAGGCGAGAGTCCGTTGTACTCCCCGTCCTTGTGATTGTTTTGTACTGGTCCAATACCTGCCCAAGTAGCACAGAACTGCATTATAAATTGTCACTTAAGGCCCACAGCGGTAATCTAAGCATTTATAAAGACTTATTAGTATTCACCTGTGCTGCAACAGCTGTTTCGAAAAAAACGTGGGCAACTATAATGCTTTTTTCTGTACAGTAATTCTATTAAGCACCACAAACACGCCACAAAGTCACTGTTATTGAGCGCTTAGTAGTGCAGTACCCTATTAGCTGTAAGTTTTCTGAATAATAGCCCACACGTGTACTATACAACCGTTGCATTTTAAGAGAGAACATATCACCCACTATAACATAATCAGTTACTTTGTGAAGTTATTTAATGCTTTATGCTGCATACAGATTCACTTTTCCCCTATTAGTCAGGTGTTTACCATACACTCGAATAACAGCATGTATCCAAGTGTCGGCATGCGCGAATGGAATATTGGACGCGACGGGTTCCGTATGTTATATTTATTAATAAATAAATAAATAAAATGAAATTAATTTATTTCAGACATAACCCATATTACAAAAATTAAGATAAAAGTAACAATGCTGCAAATAAAAATATACGTCACATAGTTGAAATAAAATAAAATTTCAAATTTACGTCGGATTTAAATTAAAGTAACAATAAATAATAATTAAATATTAACAAAACAATACAAAAAAGCCTTTATAAATAGAGGTTAGTGTGTTTGATGACATTAGGCTGAGTAGGTACAAAAATGCCCTGCTACAAAAATCTTCTTATAACCTACCCATTTTCGGGACTAATATGGTTGCGACAAAATTAATATTGTTGTTTTATTATGTTTCTGGTACTTACCTAAAAATGAAGAAGATTTATTAAGAGAAATCCAAGATTTTTTTTAATAATAAATTAATACCTTTCCAGACTTTTTAAGATTCCAGATAAAAAAAACAACGTAATTTTCTTTATGTTTATTTAATGTTCCCTTTTTAAAGTACAATTTAGGGTGTATCACCCTGGTCCAGGCCTTGAATTTTCATCTTTTTATAATTTCAAGGAGTACAAAAGTACTTCTCGGTGGCCACCATAGAATTTCCTTAGGTTTCCACTGTGCAGGAACGAATGTTAGATCGACAACACCTCTCTCTATAGTCTGAACTATTTTGAAAGTCTCGTTCTGTAAAAACAAGAAAAATATACTTATTATAATAGAAGTATCAGTTTCTTAATGACAACATTATCTATACAGTTTTTGAGGGAAAAAACCAAAAGATACAATAACATATTAAATACCTAAACTTAACGTAACATAATGCTATTTCATGTGGAAGTAATTAAATTATTAGGCCAGAAAAATACATTATCTTTAGATAGGTACCGACTAATTTATAGGTATTTTGTCGCATATTGAATAAATCAATAACTTATGTATTATACATATAATTAAATTATAATCTCAGCTACTTAAATTACAATTATAATTAAGTACTTATCGTCGAATAACAACTAAAAAAGTGAACGAAATGGCTTTTAAAGAACCACGGCGGAACCCTAAAAGCTTGGATCCATAAAGGTACTTATCTAGGTAACTGACGCAAATGTGAACCAATACTACTCTCCTAATCGATCCATGTCTGATTTGTATTTCACAAGTGCTAAACTATTTTACTCTTGGCTGAATTACAGGCCACATGTGAACACCCGTACAGACCTTAGCATTAAATTGAGATTAAAACTGTTCACTTGCCATCCGCCATATTAACTGCGTTACTTTGTATTATTATAAAATTTTATCTTTTAATTTTTGTTTATTTTAGAGGACATCAATTGTAAACATGGATTAAAAAATAATTACACGAAAACAATTTTTTTTTTGGTTACTTTGTACAAAAACGAACATATTAATTTTATTTTCAGTCTAATTTTGTTGTTTTTCTTTTAGTATTTAGTGGTATACCGAGGGCGCGTGAAAATTTTGAACTAAATATGTATGGTATTTGACAGTAAAGTTACCTTCCCAATAAGATTTCAAATATAATAGGAGGAAATCAATGTTTTACTTACCTTAAATTTTATGTATGTATATTCTCACAAATGGCACCTGAGATCTTGCACACAACGATACACTTCATGTTTTACAATTTGACAGTTCATATCAAAGAAAAATAAATAATTTAAGTTATTGCATTCCACAATTTCGCTCAGTGTGTAATTTCAACTGTATAAAAGTATACACAATGTACACATTCGTCTTCCTTGCTGTATAATAAGTAACACGTGCCTCATTATTCAGCTCTTTAGGTAACTGTTACACACATAAATGCTACTATAATGTTGTTATAATGCAATTATTTATCAATTGGATTTCTTATGCAGCTATGTGCTGAATAATTTGTGCCCAAATTAGAGTTATATCCTCTGAGGATGCGCTGTCTACGCTATTATTCAGCAACTAATGCATTCACTGTGCACTGTTAAAATGCTGTTATACAGCACTTTTGTGCTACTTGGGTGGTAAACTTCAAAGATATTGAGGGTCAATGTTTCAACTTTTTTCTTTCCACCACAACCATTTTAATGTGTAACTTTAAATACTACCCCACAACTCGTGTACCATTGCATACATCCATAACCATAACGTTAGGCGTGCGTTACGCGACACCACGCAGCGGAACACGACGCCGTCTTCATTACGTGTTTAGAGACAGTCTAAAGGCTCCTTCCTACACACAGTGCCGGCGTCAGTTCGTTCCTGGCATTCGAGCGGTAGTGGTGTGCGGTTTGTTTGTTGTTCACAACCGGAATGATGCTTGGCGGCTTTGCGCGGCTTGTGCCCGGCGGCTTGTATTGCCGGCGGCATAGCCGCTCGGCATAAACCCGGCGGCATTACACACACAGCACAGCAGTAGCAATACAAGCCGCGTGTTGTAATAAACCTACCAAGATTGACAACCTGTTACGCGGTGGTGATCTGGGGGTCTAAAAAGGCCACTTTGGTAGAATCATAATAGGAAAATATTATGAATCATATTGTAATCCGTAAAATGGTCACAAACTGACAATTCATAATATTTTCTGCGTAGAATTCATTAAACACAATTCATCTATTTGACAGTTTTGTATGGAGATTCGTAAAATGGTACACATAATATGAATTGCTCTATTGAAGTTTAATGTCAAATAGCAGAATCATAAGAAGTTAGTCAAGAGGAACATTTTACAAATCATATTTGGGATTTTTTGAAAAAATATCGTAATAATGGCAAATTTAGGCCTTAAGAAAATTTTTTTGAGCACGCTCGTGATATGTAGTCCATTATAAGTCACCCAATGAATTGTGGCACTTCGAAAAATGGACATAGCGTTTCAAATGTGGGACCTCCAGGTTTTTTCAGTTATATAGGCTAAATATACGTCGTGATAAGGTCCATGAGCTGGAGCCGTACATATGTACTGCCGCGCTGGCATGAGTACTACCTACCTTCAAGAATAGTAATGAAGTAGTCAGTTTTAAGGTAGTTCCAAATAGACACTACCATCTAGTCTGTCCCGTGTGGTGCCGGACATAAAGAATAGCATCACCCCATTTCTTCCCGTGGGGGTCGAAAAGGCGACTAAGGGATTTACTAGAGAATGGGCAGCAGCGTTCTCTATGCATTTTACCATCATACTGCGATCGCCAACCCGCTTGCCAAGCGTGGCGATTATGGCAAAGCCCTCCAAATAGGGGGAGGCCTATGTCCAGAAGTGGACGTCTTGCGGCTGAGATGATGATGATAACTACCATCTAGTGTTGTGAATGTTACAAATTATTACAATCTTCTTTTCATATTTTAGGCACTGAGTAGATCCAATTATTACTTAAGCATCTGGATCACACAACAGGCTAATATGGGCGCACACCATATACCTACACAACACAACATATACCTATATACAACGATTAACGATTAAATACTGATTTAAGATGAACAAGTATTTACTTACTCTGTATTAAAAATGATCCAACTTACATGAAATAAACATACAACCTACCTTCAAGAATAGTAATGAAGTACCAAGTCAGTTTTAATGAAGCAATTCTAAATGGACACTACCATCTACTCTTGTGAATGTTACAAATTACTACAATCATTTACTTAATCATATTTCACAGGCACTGAGTAGATCCACTTAGTACTAAAGCATCTGGATCATACCACAGGTTACCAAGGGCGTACACTATATGAAACACCAAGGTAGTGTATAAAACAGTGTGATAGCTGTAGGTACCAGTAACTTTCTTCTCAGAGTAGTCACTTAGGAAACGCCGAACTCATCTAGTTTAAAAAAATATACCAAACCTACTAACAGACATAACAGGCGAAATGTGGGTGTACTATAGGTTCACCTCTGCCTAACCCTTCGGGGAAACAAGGCGTGATGTTATGTTATGTTGTGTTACTAACAGAAATAAAATCATTTATCATATAACTCATAACACTTCAGTGCCCAGTTGAAAAAAGACTTATTTAAAGTACACACTATTCACACCGAGCTTATTTTTGTAATTTGCACTCAGTAAGTAATAAACATTTCCAGAGGAAATATGTAGGTATATTTATTTTCCATCATACAGCCCGCTCACAGACAGACAGATGGACGGAAAAATGGACAGCAGAGGCTTAGTTATAGGGTCCCGTCCTGGTTACTCTTTGGTTACGGAACCCTAATAAAAATCTACAACCTATGTGGGACATAGGCCTTATATTATACTTTACTTTCACTTCAATTTTATTAGGTTGTGTGTATCTATAAAATAGGACATACATTTTACCTTTATACCTATTATTTAAATAAAACAATACACGAAGTTAAAATATTTTAATAAATTTACAATTCTCATGTTATACTGTATAAAAATCTAGCAATAATCAAATAATGAAACTAACATAAACACTATAATAGTACATCAGTTTATTTTTCTTTGAATATTTTATGTCTTGATGGTAGTCACAGAGCTGCGGAGAGGCAAACGATGACTGCTTGAAACAACTTCACCAGGCTAAAAAAGAAAATGTGTGGTTTTTAAGAAAGTCAAATCATCAGTCAATAATTAACATACCTGTGAAATAAAATGAAATTGAAAATAATAATATCATTTTTTAAGACAACCTAAGACCAACAGTGATGACAGGTTGTCAACAATAGTAGACTTGGAGCCCAATAGCTCTTTGTGTTTAGTTAGTGTTTAGTTAAATGGTAAAATTTAGTTTATTTTCCTCTTTGTATTTCGTTATATATTTCATGAATGTTAACGATAGTAGGTACTCAATTTTATGTCGAGCCAGAGGGCACATAAAAACGTTATATAAATAACATCATAATCATTTTCAATCGTCATCATAAGTCTTAAGTCTCAATAAAAGTAGCTGTAGGGTTATAAAACTCCACTCACTGCGGTATCTTGATTGCCGAGTTCGAAGAGTCAAAGCCGCTGTTGTAGCATCGGCAGGGGTAGAGCTTGGTGCTGGCACACGAGTCTGGTCAGAAGTAGACGCTGCAGTGATCTTGATGAAGGGTTTAACAACGACAGAACTTCCACTATATCAATGCAGAAAGACGAGCAGAATTTTCATTCCATGTCTACAAATTATTACGTCCAATTAAATACCTTTGAACAGTGATACAATTAAATATTGATTTAAGATAAACAAGTATTTACTTACTCTGTATTAAAAATTACCCAATTTGCATGAAATAATTAAATTTTGTTGATGTTTATTGTTGACATATCCACAGATCATTAAGACCACAGACTAATTATGACATATCTGAAGGGAAAACTTTTATGTATTCGTTGCCAGCTTATAAAGTTTTTGTTGTTTCTAGTTTCCCTTTTCAGGGCTTATCTGTGACATTTTTATATTTTTATGCATACTGTAATTAAATAACATTTCAACAGTTAGAAATAATCACTTGTATTTATTAAATCTTCAAAGAAATATTTACCGGTAAAATTACGGTCTTTTTTTTTTCATGTTGCAACATTTACACCAAATGTGATTCGGATATGAATTGAATTGAGTATGATATCGCTAATATGTGTCACCATTTTACGAAAGTTAGAGGAATTGCTAAGGTATTGCTGGGAATTCACAATATGAATTAGTTTTAGCAGAAATGCTTAATGTGGCCTTTTTAGACCCCCTGGTAAGCGTTTTCTAGCTGACACTCATATATTTGGTAAGCTCCTGCCAAGTTATGATAACCTGGTACTTCGAAGGCATAAAACATTTTCTGGCTGACACTGCTGTTTGATAAGCTCGTACCAAGTTATGACCACCTGGTACTTCGAAGGCAACGTTATTGTCATACCACGTTTTATAGTGACTTGTATTCTCTTTGACGTTTTATGTCACGTCACACGGGAACGCGGTCGAACGGGATAAAAAAAGAATCCTATATCCGGCTCCTGGTTCTAAGCTACCTCCTCTCCAATTTTCAGCCACATCGGTTCAGCCGTTCTTGAGTTATAAATAGTGTAACTAACACAACTTTCTTTTATATACAGGGCGTCCCACGGATATGCCACATGGAGGGAAAGTACCTTGAATATTGTAGATGGAACATTTTACTGAATGAAGACATTATTTGAATTTAAAAAACAATTAACAAAAAAACAAAAAAAAACCAACTTTTGTAAGCCCATGAAATAAGTTGAACTGATTTTAAAAGAGCATTAAAAAAAAACAACCGACTTCCTTAAAAACACTACAAAGTGAAAAATAACTTTAATTTCGGAAGTCGGTGTCTTAGGATTTTTATTTAAGGTTTTTGCCACCGACTTCCAAAATTAAAGTTATTTTTCACTTTGTAGTGTTTTGAAGGAAGTCGGTTGTTTTTTTTTTGTAAAAAAGTTTTTATTTTTAAATTTTTAGTTATAGTATCTATCCCGCACTAATTCCAAACAAACAATGTATATTTATGCGATAGCAGAAATCGCGGTTTAAAGTCGGTTAAAAAGCATTCACAGTTATACTATTTTTACGTCTTGGTTAGCTCGGGTTTTTTGTGGATATTCTAACTGTTGAAATGTTATTTAATTACAGTATGCATAAAAATATAAAAATGTCACAGATAAGCCCTGAAAAGGGAAACTAGAAACAACAAAAACTTTATAAGCTGGCAACGAATACATAAAAGTTTTCCCTTCAGATATGTCATAATTAGTCTGTGGTCTTAATGATCTGTGGATATGTCAACAATAAACATCAACAAAATTTAATTATTTCATGCAAATTGGGTAATTTTTAATACAGAGTAAGTAAATACTTGTTTATCTTAAATCAATATTTAATTGTATCACTGTTCAAAGGTATTTAATTGGACGTAATAATTTGTAGACATGGAATGAAAATTCTGCTCGTCTTTCTGCATTGATATAGTGGAAGTTCTGTCGTTGTTAAACCCTTCATCAAGATCACTGCAGCGTCTACTTCTGACCAGACTCGTGTGCCAGCACCAAGCTCTACCCCTGCCGATGCTACAACAGCGGCTTTGACTCTTCGAACTCGGCAATCAAGATACCGCAGTGAGTGGAGTTTTATAACCCTACAGCTACTTTTATTGAGACTTAAGACTTATGATGACGATTGAAAATGATTATGATGTTATTTATATAACGTCACTCGTCTGTGGACATTCATCAGTACCGTACACGTCGCTCAAAATAATAGATCGTCAACCTTTTTCAACTTCTGCAACAATAATTATATTTTTTTTTTTTTGTCAGTTTTGCTTTATTAACACTAAGTTTCACTAAATAATTAACAAATAAATAAGTTTCTATAATGAAAACGTGCGCAGCTTGTAACGTGCAGTTCAATGATGGAGTCCAATGTGGGAGCTGCAGGAAACACCTGGATTTTGGATGTGCAAACATTTCGGAAGCCGGATGGAGAAAACTCGGCGCCAACAGAATGGCTCAATGGAAGTGCCCCACTTGTCGAACATCATCGCCAGCTCCGTCAACTGTGGCCGCTCCTGAACCTGCCTCTCTCGAAACTATTTTGAGCGAGATTCGTGACATGAAACGCCAGCTGCTTAATTTACCGGCCCTCGTGGATGATATTCGAGCAATCAAGGATGAGTTAGCTGAGCTAAAAATTACATGTGAAGGCACTAGTGGCAGACTTGACGAATTCGACACTCGACTAGCGGAGTTTGAAGTAAAGACAACAGAACTGGACAAGCTTCAGGAAACAGTGAGTTGTTTGCAAACTGACTTGGAGAGATCTAAGTTCGAACTCGCGAAATACGAACAGCGATCCCGACTGAACAATGTAGAAATTAAAGGAGTTCCTACAAGAAAAGATGAAAATCTTTTTTCGATTATTGAAGCGATCGGCCGGAAGGTGAACTACAGCTGCCCCAAATCACAGGTGAATTATATCTCAAGGGTGCCTATTTTTAATTCTAACGAAAAATTGATTATTGTCAGTTTTTTAAACCGATATGTGAAAGAAGATTTTATAGCAGCTGCACGCGCCGTCAAGGACTTATCTACATCACATATCGGGTTTCAGGGCACATCTCAGCGTATATATGTGAATGATCACCTGAGCGTGGAGTATAAGAAGCTGTTAAGTAAAGTTAAGACCATGGCCAAGGAGAAATATTACGAATTTGTTTGGGTAAAACATGGGAAAATTCACATATTAAAAAATGCTAATTGCAAAGTAGCTATTGTACGGAACGAATCCGATTTAAACAAGATTGTGTAATATGCTTCCTAATTTTACTCAGTTACTATTTTATTTTACTTAATTGTGTTACTTCACTACGATCGCATATATTTTTTGTGACGCTAATTATCTCAACATTTGTTTACAAAAGGTTTAGCACCTCAGTCGCACTAATGAGCTCGACACCTCTCTTTTGTTTAGCTAAACGATTCCTTTATGTTTCTTATCGCGCTGTTTACTTCAAAGCTCTGATTCACTTAAATATGTATGACTCGCTCTCGCTTGTACGCACCACGCATTACTGCTTGCTTTTTCGCACGGCCGTTTACTACCTAATGTCGTATGATTTATGTTCACCCGCAAACTTTTTTAAAGCTTACCTTCCTAACATGTTCGTATCTTTATTTTATTCTAGTTTACATTATTCGTTGATGAATGCTGTTAATGTTATATTCGTACTGCACACCGATTTATATTCTATTATTGACTACGTTTTCAATGGCTAATAACGGTAATAACTTAAATATATATTATCAGAACGTTCGCGGTCTTAGAACCAAAACACATTCTTTCTATCGACAAATGTTACTAAACTCGTATGATATCATAGTGCTTACTGAGACTTGGTTATTGGATGGCGTTTTAAATTCTGAGTTTTTCGATGATCGTTACATTGTTTGGCGCCGCGACCGAGACTATGTTTTAACCGGACAATCGCGCGGTGGGGGGGTACTCATTGCTACTCGTAGAGAATTATCAGTTATCTGCCAACCTACTTTTCACTCTACAGCAGAGGACCTTTGGCTATCTATACACTTAAAAAATTGTACCACACGGAAGAATTTAACCTTGCACATTTGCGATATTTACTTATGCCAACAAAACTTAGGCCTTTCTTTCTCCTCTCAACTCTCTAATTTTCTTGTAAAACTAAACCACACAGTTATAAATAATAATTCTGATACCTTTCTCGTAATTGGTGACTTTAATATGAGCGGGATTAACTGGATCCCATCTGACAACCTATCGCTTGTCCCATCGAATCCTTACAGTAATGATGAAGTTTTGCTTTGTGATGAATTATGCACTCTTGATTTTGGCCAGTACAACACGGTAACTAACAGGTATGGTAGAATATTGGATCTCGTCCTTTCCAATGAAAAAGTGAACGTAACCGAATGTTCTAGCCCTCTGGTGCCTATTGATGCCTATCACCCAGCGCTATTACTTAATTTGGACCTATCTGTACCATCTCTGCTTGATTGTGCGCCTCGTACTCAATTCTTGTTTGACAAAGGCGATTATGAATCCATCAGCAGAGACATCTCTATGACTGATTGGGAAACTGAGTTCTCAGCGCGGTCAATTGATGATGCAGTTAACTTCTTTAATCAGTCTATTTATGATCTACAAACAAAATATATCCCACAAAAAGTATCTCGGAATAAAAAGTATCCAACATGGTATAGTTCGTCACTAGTTAAATCAATAAAAGAAAAATATAAATACTTAAAAAAATTCAAAACCTATGGTAATATATCTGATGAATTAACATTCAAGAAACTTCGTGAAAGGGTGAAGTCTATGGAATCTCAATGCTACCGCAACTATTTGGATCTAACAGAAAATTCTATTAAAAATAACCCAAAATATTTTTGGACTTTTGTTAAAAAACGACATAGCTCAAACGCAATCCCAAGCACCTTAAACTATAATAGCGACACCTTCCGGACCGGGGAATCTATTTGTCAGGCTTTTTCCGAATACTTCCATTCTACTTTTCTCTCCAATCCCAGTGTCAGTCATCCAACCTCTTCATTTTTTTTGTTTAACGATTCGTCGAACCTAACTTCTGATATCTGCAGCATCATCATCGATATCGATGAATTAATTAACTTGCTTCGTAAGTTGGATACATGTAAATCGGCAGGTCCTGACAATATCCCATCCAAACTCCTTGTTCGGTGTGCACCTTCGATAGCGCTACCCATTTCAATTTTATTCAGAATATCTTTGAATACCTGCGTTGTGCCGCAAATATGGAAATCTGCGTTTATAACGCCTATACATAAAAAAGGTGTCAAAACAGACATCACGAATTATAGGCCGATATCTAAATTGTGCACTATAGCGAAGGTCTTTGAAAGAATAATATATAATCAGGTTTATACTGCTCTGAAAAATTCATTTAGCTCGTTCCAACACGGTTTCTTAAAAGGGAGGTCCACTGTCACGAATCTGATTCTCCTTAACGATTTTATCACTAATGCCATGTGCAACGGTAAACAGGTTGATGTGGTTTATACAGACTATAGCAAAGCCTTTGATCGAATTGATCATAATATTCTAATATCCAAGTTAAATGGCATGGGAATTCGTGGCGATCTACTCAGATGGTTTTCCTCTTATCTTGTCAACAGGTCCCAAGCAGTAGTGCTTAATAATTATATTTCTAGCTGGGTCCCTGTTCCTAGTGGAGTCCCGCAGGGTTCGTTGCTCGGTCCATTGCTCTTTATAATCTACATCAACGACATCGACTCTTGCTTGACTTCATCAAAACTTTTGTGTTTTGCTGACGATATGAAAATTTATACCACAATTTCATCACAAATGGACGTAACAGCACTCCAGAATGATCTGAGTCGACTAAAGGACTACTGCCAGAAAAACAAGCTGGATCTTAATCCCGCTAAATGCTCGGTTATTACGTATTCTCGGAAGCGCTCAATCATTGCCACATCGTATACCCTAGGCAATCAAGTTCTTCCCAGATTAAATTCCATCCGTGATCTGGGGGTTCATCACGATTCCAAGCTCAGTTTCGAAACACACGTTGATGCATTAGTCGCTAAAGCCTCAAAATCACTGGGTTTCATAATGCGGTTATCCAAGTGCTTTACTCAAGCCAAGACTTTGAAAATTCTATATTGTACTTTTGTTCGAAGCCACTTGGAATACGCGTCTGAAATATGGAACCCATGTTACCACAAATATATAAACCGCATTGAGAGCATCCAAAAAAGGTTCATAAGGTATCTATGTTATCATCAAAAAGTACCGTATGATTCTGAAAACTACTACAACCTATGTAAAAAATTTCATATATTGCCTTTACTCAACCGCCGCGAGATTTCGGACTGTATGTGTTTGTTGAAAATCTTTAACAACACTATAAACTGTCCTGATATTTTAACCAAATTTTATTTCAACATTCCCATGAAGTCTAAGCGATACAATCCACCTTTACGCGTGCCATTCACTTCAACCAATTATAGGCAGAATTCGTTCATTGTGCGTGCAAGCAGAAACTTTAACAAGCTTTGTAAACAGTACGATATAGACCCGTTCCTAACTAGCGTGTCGTCAGCCAGGAAGTGCTTAAGCCGTAATTTTTTCTTGTAGTTTTTTTTTTCCATGCATATTATCTTTTGCATATTATTTTAATGCATATTAGTTTATATTGTTGTAATGATTGTTATTCAATATGAGCAACATAGTTATAACACTGTATTTTGTAGTAACTTGGTGTGAATGTCCTTAGAATTTAATTTTTTATTTTCTCTGTTCCTTAAAAGTGGAGACCTGTAATTGGCTTTCTGACTAATATACTGTCATTGATCTGTTTGTTGTAGCTGTAAGTCTCCCATGTTATTTAAATAAATAAATAAATAAATAAATAAATCAATATAAAGACTTAGCACCCAGTTAAAAAAAATATTTACATGAATAAATTTTAATAATTTTAAAAGTGTACAGTTAAACTACTTTTTCTTTTATAATTGAGATCTACAGCTTCTTTTCTTAACATCCAACAATAATCTGCTAGCAAAGTAAGACTCCACTTTCTTTGATATCGCCGTTCCATGCCCGCTATTTCCTAGTGGAAACGCTCACCATGCTCATCGCTAACGAGTCCCATATTTTGAGGTAAAAAATCTAAATGTGAGTTCAAAATATGTATTTAGAGGGACATTTTACAGCCAATAGCGTGCAAGGCTTCAATCATATCTTTCAGAAGTTTTTTTATAGTTTTGAGCTCTCACATTTCTGATGAAATTAGTAAAAACTTGTATCATAAATTTCTAAGCCTTACTCTGTTTTTTATTTAATTGACTATTAAATGTATTGTCCTTAATCAACCCTCGTATTTGAGGTCCAATAAAAAGGGATTAAATATAATGATCACTATAAAATGCTTTGATACCCTTAGTTCTTTAACCAAAAATATATACTTGGCACCAGAAAAATAAAGTCTAAAATTACAATAATACTAGCTATTTTAGTCACGACTGCTCTTTAAATTGTATTCGAACACCAAGTGTAGTAAATGATCACCAAATCATAACTTGTACGACAAAACTGTACTGCGACTCACAATAGTTCGAATGCACGCTTGTGCGATACACTCGAGCTCACATAGTACACTAGGTTAGGTTAAAACTGTGACCTCCTATGCTGCTAGAAACGACTAGATTCAGTGTGTCGCATAAGCGTGCATTCGAACTATGGTGAGTCGCAGTACAGTTTTGTCACACAAGTGTTATTCGCACACCCATTTGTCGAACTCACGTAGTACACTCTTAATAATTTCGTGTTCACTAACTATTTTTGGGTTAATAATGATTTTTTTGGAGTCAGTTTGCTTAAATAGGATAGCAAGATGTTAAAATTTTGGTTATAATATTACATTAAAATGCGGCTTTAATTTTGGTGATCAATTACTAGTTTTGTCTGTTATATGTTACTATATCTGGTGGTAAGTTAAACATAAGCCCAATAAAAATCCCTTCCTATAATTTTGCGAACTGTATTTTTTTGCGAACTTTTCTTTACGGTATTGAAAAGCATCTCTTTCGCGGTTAAGAGAAATAGGAGTTAATTTTTCATTCTTCCATTTCGTAGCAAAATTACCGCACACGTAACAGTAATTGTCTGGATTACTTAAACAACAACGAGGCATTATATTGATGAAATACTTTGATACAAATCGATATACTTAAGGCTGACCCCACATTAGGCGTGCGCGATCCTCGGGCGCGAGCGCCGCGCGAGCGCCGCGCGCGCGTCGCGAGCGCGTCACGAGCGCGCCGCGTGAGCGTCGCGTTTAGCTGCCCTGCTGCGCGCTCGCGGCGCGCTCGCGGCGCGCTCGCGGCGCGCACGCGGCGCTCGAGTCGCGTTCTTACCCCTTCGCCCGCTACAATACTCAATACTTTATTGCATTCCACAATGCTTAGGTGGTAAAACATTTTATTTAGAAACAATTGTGGACCCTGTCGGGCACAGCAAAGGAAAATACAGTAGGTAGAGAGGAGGACCTATTGATTATCTTATAATGTAACTTATTCTAAAATAGTAATTAAAAATAGATGAAATACATGCTTTGGACTTTTCTAAACTAATTTCAGGGATTTATCATTTAAAATTTCGTTGTCGCTATAATAACATTTGCTTAACAGCAGCTTTTTTAATTTATCAGTAAATAGATGGCTTTTTTTCTCTGTCCTTATGGATTCTGGTAACTTGTTGTATATTGCTACTGTTTCGGTCAGTCACATGGTGGGCAGTGTTGTGTTGACACACGTTAAAAATAGAGTCACGAGTGAAATTAATATCGAAAGCTTTATCCTAGAAATACAGAATCGTTCTGCGATATGGGACATGACTACAAAGGAGTATAGTGATCGTATTGCAAAAACAGGTGTGGGAAGAAATCAGCACTTTATTTATAAAAGACTAGCTTCTGCCCGCGACTTCTTCTGCGTAAATGTCGTTTATCGCGGACGCAGACAAAGTCACGGAATAAAAAGTAGCCTATGTCCTTTCTCAGGCTCTAAACTATCTGAGTACCAAATTTCATTTAAATCGGTTCAGTAGTTTTAGCAGGAAAGCGAGACAGGCAGACAGACAGACAGAGTTACTTTGCATTTATAATATTAGTGTGGATAGTGTGGATTTTGAAACGAAAATTGTCCAAATTGTGACTGACTTAGCTGAAGGGGTTAAACGCCAAGGCGAGCGCCGCGAGCGCGCCGCGAGTGCGCCGCGAGCGCGCCGCAGGGCAGCTAAACGCGACGCTCACGCGGCGCGCTCGCGACGCGCTCGCGACGCGCGCGCGGCGCTCGCGCTACTCACACGCCCGAGGATCGCGCACGCCTAATGTGGGGGAGGCCTAAATGAAAACAAATAGGTATAGAAAATTCAATTAAAACAGGTAAAATTCACTTTATACACGATTCTGACCGTATTTTACCTACAGATATAACAATATACATGTTCTATCAAAGTGCTCTGTTAGTTTGTATTTGTATATCACACTCATTAGGAGATAGTGCATTGAACAAGCAAGAACATGTTTGTGGTCGCGCGCAGCGAATACAAATTTCAACGTGCACACCATGAGCATAATCTCAAAAATTCGAGCTAAGCCAGCTGCGAAACGTATATGGTTGGTGGGTAGTTGCTGCGTACTTCATGATATTACAACTCATTATCATTAGGCAAAAACCTTGTTGACCAGTGTAATTGCATGGTTGAACCGGGAATCGAACCCGTTACACGAGAAAAATAATCACCCTGAAGTTTTATCATACCAATCGAAAGGCTTCATCATAAGGATTATTTTTGCTGAATAACATAGTGTCAAAAATAAAAGGAAGACCATGAATTTTAACATTTTTAATACAAAATTAATCAATTTATCAAATGCTCAAAATGAGTCCCTTCCTGTTGAATACAAAGTCGCACTCTTTTAACTATTTCGCTCCCTGTCGATTTTTTGATCTTGTTGTTGTGGATATTTAGAATAATACGTCTAAGTTCTGCTTGTAGCTCGTGGACACTTTCATACTGGTTCTTGTAAACTAAATTTTTTACATAAACCCATAAAAAAATGTAACGGGGTTAGATCTGGGGATCTCGGCGGCCATCTTATTTGTCCATTTGTCCCGATCCAGGGATGAAAGTGTTCATTGAGATAGATAATATACTTATGATAATGTCAGTTGTATGTCCTTACGGCAATGTCGGCTTTTCATTTTACTGAACGAAATTTCACATCAAATGTTAAAATTCATGGTCTTCCTTTTATTTGTGACACTATGTTATTCAGCAAAAAATAATCCTTATGATGAAGCCTTTCGATTGGTATGATAAAACTACAGGGTGATTATTTTTCTCGTGTAACGGGTTCGATTCCCGGTTCAACAGTGCAATTATTTAAATATCTATAAATGCAGTTTAAATTGTTTTTTTAAATTCAAATAATGTCTTCTTTCAGTAAAATCTTCCATCAACAGTATTCAAAGTACTTTCCGTCCATGTGGCATATCCGTGGGACGCCCTGTATATAGATGTATTAGTTTATATTTATTGATTTTATATTATTTATGTATTTTTTTTATGGGGCTTAGTAGCCTGAAATAAAGGATTGTATTTTATTGTAACGTTGCGCGTTGCCGTAAAATTTTACGCAGTAAAAAAAAAACCGGCCAAGTGCGAGTCGGACTCGCGCACCGAGGGTTCCGTACAAACCTGTAGGTATCCTCGGTTTATGCATAAGATTTATGTTTATGACATTAAATGTATTTTTTTTATGTTTATTTTTGAGTTGATTGAATTATGACTGCGCCGACCGTACAAGGCGCGCGGCAAATAGGTATTTACTACAGCGCGCTAGTCGTGTGCGTCGCCACGCACACATTGACAAGTTTGCTCGAAGCCCGCATGCAGTTGCACGACAAATGGTGGTAACCTAGGATTTTTAAAATTTGATTCGTTGTGTTGAGTGACTTGAAAATACGCATATTTGATTATTTCGATCATTTTATGTAGGTACCTACATAAATCCAGAAATTAAATCTAATAATCTGTATTATATAAAAATTAACGTTTGTAGTTTATAGAGCGGATAATGTAGGTATAAATATAGTACAATATAGGAAATTACCTACATTATCAGTTACTACTCATCCGATTGCTATGAAATTTTGGCATTATGAATTTTACTTGCACGCCCGGGAATTTTACTCGGTAAAGTAGGTAGGCAGGGTAGATGGGTAAGTGGTAGGTATTGTAATAATAAAACCAGTCTGTGATAAAAAAAATGTATAATTACCTAATGTAATAGAAACCTTGCTTAATTTACAAAAACATGCGAAAATCATAGGTAAATGTGGTATATATATATGGTATAGAGTATATCGGAAAAGTTGAAGTTAAATCCACTATATTAAATTATAAAATGAATGCCAGATTTGCAATCGTCACCCCCCAAAACCCATTACACGACACCCATATCGAACATTTGAGAAAAAGCTATATCCGCCATTTTGGATTTCAAATTGAATGCCAGATTTGCAAACGCCACCCCCAAAAGCCACGACACTCATATCGAATGTTAGAGAAAAAAATAATAACTGGAACTAATAAAATAAAATACGTACATTTTATGATAACGGCTTTTTTTACGGAAATGAGCGCCAACTTTTTTCTTACAATAGCTATCCTTACGCTTTTCCATATAATTACTAAAACAAATATTTAAGAAAAATGTTATAGTAATATGGAAGCAGAAAAAAAAACAACAAAAAGTAAAATTTAGTTATGCCTACTAAATATAAGTCATACTCAAAAAAACACAAATGTGACTTATCCTATTTCACTCTTTGCGACAACGTATACGTACACAATAGATCGCGAATTATCGTTACCAGCGCGTCGCTGCACGATGCGACGTGACCACTCTCCGAGCTCTCGTGGACGACTGAATTTTCGACTCGTGTACGTTGCGTATGACTCAAAACAGGGTGGGAATCAAAACAAAAATTAATAATAAAATAAATAAGTGACATTTTGCAAATCTAAAAACTACAAATTGTAGTATGATAATAAGAGTTTAATATGAATTCAAGTTAGTGAAAAATTTAACAGTTTACTATCAAAATTCAACTAAACCCGAGCATGCTTTTTTAAGATTTTTGTTCAACTTTACGAATTTTTTTTTATTAAACCATACAATATTTTTAGTTTTTGCCAACTATAATCGGTTAATACATTCATTGCAATGTTTATTACATATTTTTTATGGTAATTGTGGCATAAGTATTGATTGTATTACATTAACAGTGACGACTGTTTTGAATGATTTCGCTCTGCCGCCCCTTAAAGGTAAATTGCGGCTTACGATTTATGACGTATTAAAAAAAACTACTTACTGGATCTCATTCAAACCAATTTTTGGTGGAAGTTTATATGGTGTATGTACATCATATATTTTGTTTAGTTTTATTATTCTCTTATTTTAGAAGTTACGGGGGGGGGGGGACGACACATTTTACCACTTTGGAACTGTCTCTCGCGCAAACCATTCAGTTTAGAAAAAAATGATATTAGAAACCTCAATACCATTTTTGAAGACCTATTCATAGATACCCCACACGTATGGGTTTGATGAAAAAAATTTTCGAGTTTCAGTTCTAAGTATGGGGAACCCCAAAATTTATTGTTTTTTTTTCTATTTTAGGGTAAAAATCTAAATGCGGTTCATAGAATACATCTACTTACCAAGTTTCAACAACATAGCTCTTATAGTTTCGGAGAAAAGTGGCTGTGACATACACGGACAGACAGAGAGACAGACATAGACATGACGAATCTATAAGGGTTCCGTTTTTTGCCATTTGGCAACGGAACCCTAATAAAAAAAAACTTTTTGCTCAATGTTACTTAAGTTTCATGGGCTATGTGATAGGTCATTTTACACCCTGTATATTGGAGTCGGCTTCCATTGTAACTGGATGTCGATGAATATCTTTTTAACATGGAGCTTCTGCTTATCTGACCTCCTCATAGGCACTCACTTGTTGTTTTTTTTTTTAATTTATTGTTTCCTGTTAACTTATTTTGTGTTTTACGAACTGTGTCAAATCAACGGTATTCTTTCTTTCTTTCTATCTCATACCAATTACTGGGTAGTACGATACCTGAGCCCGCAAAGTCGGAACCACTATTTGTAATTCTTTGCAGAACTTATAAAAACAAGTGTTTTTTGTTTGTGGCGAGACGTAGGTTCGTGGTTAGGTCTGGCAGACCTTTGTAACTACGCCATAAGCTGTTCTCATAATTTATAGTTTGTACCAATGCTAGAGAGTTTGAAGCAGGACTTAACAAACAAACCGAATTGAAAACCTCCTGCTTTTTTATGTCGGTTAAAAATAGTGGCCATGACTAACTGAGGCTACGCTATGTTCATTTAATACATATTTGGAAAAAGAATCATCGCTAAATTATATTTATACAAAGCATATTAAAACGTATCTTGGATTTAAAATAAATTACGCCTGAGGTACAGCAATTATTCAGTTTCATCATCTATTTTTCATTAAACCTATTCCGATTCTAATAACATTATTATCTATACAGATACAATGACCAACTAGAACTCCTGAAACAAGCGGCTACAGGAAAAGGTCCAGAGTTGCGAGATATTTTGGCTGCACTGACAACAATGAAGTCCCACGATACCTTCAATCTAGAACGCGTGGAGACTTTGGGCGATTCTTTCTTGAAATTCGCTGCGAGCTTATATTTATACCACAAGTTCGCGAATCTTAATGAAGGACAACTAACAAACATTAAATGTAGACTCATCAGTAACAGGTAATTATTAAATTTGTTACAGGTTTTAATGGAAAATATATTCAATAAATTAATCTATACACCTCCCACAAGGTTGATCTTGTGAAGGGCGCAGGAATCCGTTGAACGCAAGAAGCACATGTGTGGTATGATGTGGCGATGCTGTGGAAAGGCTTGTCAAGCAGTGGACGTGCATCGCAGTCCACAGCTGGGCAAAGAAAATCTTCTAAGTGGGGTCTTAAAACCAAGTGGTCTCTTCCCTTGTACATCCAATCTGTCCCAGCCGCCTATTTTGTTAGGACATCCACGATCGACGTAAACCCATACGTAAATCATTTCCATGTAACTCTTATCTCGGTACGGTACGGTATGAATTAGAATTATTGCCAAGAGTTTTACCAAATTCATCATCATCGAAAGAGGTACACTTCTGGACATAGGTTTCTCCCAATGTGGAGAGGGGGGGGGAGCTATATTGTAGTGAATGCATTCTTATCCTTAGAGCGTTCCATAGAAGACGAACTTACTGAAGATAATGTTTCAATCCTATATTTAACGAGCTTTCTGTCCGCGACTTCGTCCGCGTCAAATTTTTGCTCCCCTGATCCTTCCCGTCGCATCGAATTGCCTGCCAGTTTTCGTCCATTTTGTGTTGCTGCTGCGCTCCTTTTGATCGTAGCGTGATATATAGCCTATAGCCTTCCTCAATAAATAAGCTACCCAACACAAAAAAATCAATTCGGACCAGTAAATTCCTGAGATTAGCGCGTTCAACCGAACAAACAAACTCTTAATCTTTATAATATTATCCTATAATCCTATATTTAATTTTAGGAACCTGTACTATGCTGCGGAGCGCTTCAACCTAGCGGGTCGGATGAAGATAGAGCCATTCAGTCCAAGAAAAGATTTTATGTTGCCTGGATTCTTCGCGCCACGCGAGGTTGAGGAGTTCATTACCGAAAAACAGGTAAGTCCATGTCAACCTATATCACTACATATTAAAAATTGAGGCCGCATTTCGTATATGGCTATATCGCCGCGTTTTTCTTGAAAACTCCGCAACGAATTTTGATGCAATTTTCACCATCGTATTGAAAATTTATTCCGGAAGGTTTATGTATACACCAATATATTATACACTAATATTAAACATACATGCCTATTATAAAACTTACTGATGTTTTATCAGGTCCCAAAACCTTGCGAATTGATAGTAGGAGCAGTGGTATCACAGGGGCAGGTTGTTAGTAATTATAATAAAGAAAATGATCCATAAATAACATCACGCCTATACTCCTCGTAAAAGTAGACAAAAGTTTTGATATGATATATATAAGTGCCATGTATAAAGGTCGAGCCTATTGCCGCCAAACGCCAACAATTAAAAAAACCATAATGAAAAAACCCCAATGCCTCAATGCTCAGCAGTGCTGCTTTTAAGATCACTTGACCGATAAGGCATGGAATGGGAAAATGATTCGTGAATAATTTTATATTTTTACTAGATTCTGCTCGTAACTTAGGCCGGGTATAATTTCTTGTCCCTCGATAAACCCCGTCGTATCCTATCGCATCGTCTGCTCGCGATATTAGGTTTAGAGTATTAGTTTTCGCTTCGAGTTCTTTCTGACTTTGTTCTTTTTGCTCGGCTCCTTAGGGTCCTAGCGTGTTGTTAAATAGCCTTCCTCAAGAATTAGGCTATTAAATACAATTTCACTAGTGGTTACTCAGATTAAGGCGTTCAAACAAACAAACTTTTCCGCTTTATCCATACTTATTATCTATCTATCTATATCTTCTATATCTATACTTATAATAAAACTGTAGAGAGGTCAATTCTTTACATTGAATATACATTCAAAATTAATATTGGAGGATGAATGGTGATCGATACTGATGCCAAAAATGCAATCAGTAAATTTTTTGTCTGTCTGTCTGTCTGTCTGTCTGTATGTGCACGCATGGGTCAAAAACGACTGATGGGATTTTAACCAAACTTGGTACGATTGTAGTGCATACTCCATATCCATACTATATATACTATATACTATATATACTATAAAATATTATAAATGCAAAAGTAACTCTGTCTGTCTGTCTGTCTGTCTGTCTGTCTCGCTTTCCTGCTAAAACTACTGAACCGATTTAAATGAAATTTGGTACACAGATAGTTTGGAGCCTGAGGAAGGATAGTTTTTATCCCGGTAGTACGTTCCCACGGGATAATTTCGGACCTCCACGCGGGCGAAGCCGCTGGCAAAAGCTAGTAGGCTATATAACATAACGCTAAAACACATAGGCGCTGAGCAGTGACGATAAATTTGAAGGAAGTCTGATGAAAATGCGCTTTCGAGCTCTTATCCTCGCAAACGTTGATCATACACCAAAAGTAAGTTCCTGCAGGATATTTTCCATCTTCACGCGGGCGAAGCCGCTGGCAAAAGCTAGTAATATTATAAATGCGAAAGTAACTCTGTTTGTCTGTTACGCTTTCACGACTAAACCACTGAACGGAAAAAGATAGAGCCATCGGATGAAATTTGGTACGGGGTAAGTTTGAACCCCAAGAAAGGACATAGGCTACTTTTTATTCCGATTTCGTCTCTGTCCGCGATAACCGACATTGACGCAGACGTAATTGTGGGCAAAAGCTATTTATTAACATATAAATTAAAAAAAATTGAAATGAAAAACAAGACCAAATTGAGTTGCATGTTATTTACTTGGTTTTTAAATCCCCACCCCATATGGGCTCATTTAAAAGCATAAGTACTTACAATTTGAACATAATTATATACATATTTTTTTCACCATTACGCCAATTTCTTCATTAATCCATCCTAGTTAAAAATTGCGTGGCTAGTTTTGCAAGAATAAGATTTTTTATTAATGCAGATCGTTAAATATCGTCCGCATTTAATTGTTAATCTTTCCATTCAGCATTTTTGCTGTTGTAAAAATAAAATATTGAAATTGATTCCCTACCTATGTCTAGTATGTACATTATCATTACATATTATAAAATAAAGTCACTTCGCTGTCTGTCTGTCCCTATGTATGCTTATATCTTTAAAACTACGCAACGGATTTTGATGCGGGTTTTTTTAATAGATAGAGTGATTCAACAGAAAGGTTTATATGTATACATATAACATGCATTATATAGTAAATAAACACTGATAATTTTAGAGGTTTCTAATGTGATGTCATAAATAAACTCATTTTTTTGCGCTTACATTGCGAACGCTGGCTGAACCCTACGAAATAGATCAAAATAATGTACTACAATATTGTACACCTTACAAAGTTCTACAAAAAAGTCCGCGATGGTATATGTCTATCTCTTAGGGATAACCCACAATAACCATTTTTTATCCTTTAATTTTTATGAGAAATAATGGCTTATTTATGAAGCGATTTTAAGCAATACAGCATTAATTCTTATCCAATTAAATACATTAGATATGTTGTGCATTTCATGTAGATCAAAATTACCTTTTACAGCATATCATTAAAATGAATATTTTAGAAGATATCAGAGATTATAATAAAATAGCCGCAGAGCGGCTAGCGGGCCGTTCCGCGTCCGGCCATCTCGCTTGGTAGCGGTCGGCTAGTGCAGGATTAGTAGGATTGTAATTCATATTACTTGGGCTTCATAGTAAATGCAATGCATCATGTGTGTTCCAAGTACTCAAAATAAAGCTAATTGTATTATTCCAAGTAAGAGACCGCGAAATATGGCTTAGATGTTTAGATTTTTGGATGGATTTGGATTTTTAGTTATCCTGGATACTTACCATATATAGCATACCATAGATATTTTATCCCGGTATTAGTTTCCCGGGTGATATTTTCCGACAGCTATACGGGCAAAGCCACTGGCCAAAGTACTATTCTTATAACTATGTTTAATTTGGTGTCTGGTAAATAACTGAGTGTTTATATAGGTAGAATAGGAGCGTTAAGAAAAACCAGGAAGACTTATATTCAATTCAATCCAGCCCTATGTCGCAGTCTTCTTACTCTGAATACTATTAGTTTTATTTTAAGTACATCAAACACAGAAGATATGTAAGGATCGTAACAGGTGGCGTTCCGTAGTTTCTGCCTACCCCCATGGGAAAAAGGCGTAATTTTATGTATGTATAACATGGATTAATACATTCTTACCGCGGTAATACGTCTCTTGCTATAATTTCCGACATCTACGCGGGCGAAGCCGCGGGCAAAAGCTAGTAAGTTATAAAATTTACAAATATAAAATCTTTAAACTCTTACTGGATCTCTAAAATACACTTTAAAACAGTTATCATGCAAACATAAATAATATTATTTTTACGTAGGGATTCATGTTCAGTTACATCTAGTTAGACTGGGAGCTGACCCCAATAGAAAAGGCTAAGTAGATTGATTGAATCCTTACAAGCGCATCACTAGAAATACTCCCTGGTTTCTCAAAATTTAATCTGCAGTTAATTCTCATTTTATTTGCTATTGTTACTTTGGCCAGCCAATCCCAACAGCGTGCATGTGAATAACTACAGTTTTACCGAACAGTCTTGTCCATCTTTCAGTAACCGGAACTAAGTTACATAATTATGTTTCTACAAAAAAAATAATGAATAATTGACTCATTACGACTCAGGATTGCACCTGACGTGCTATACCAGTGTTTTATTACATGACTCAACATTTTAATATGTAGTTTTATTAATTGCTCAAAGTTCGCAGACGTAATATGACCTTAGCATTTGACAGACGATTGATTACTCCTTTTTTGTTTGAAACGCTCAAATATGTTTTGTCAGCACAAAAAATATGACAAGTACTGGCGAGGTAGACAAAGTAATTGCTATATGTACACTTGTACAGTCGCCAAAACAGAAATGTAACCAGGGTCGTAGAATATAGTTGAAAGGAATTTAATTTTATGAATGTACTGTTGGTTTTTTATTAATGTATTTTGAAAACATCCTTTCTTACTGAATTTCAACTATATTCTACGATCCTAGTTATTTATTTCTTTTGGTGATTGTGCAAATAGCAATTACTTCGTAAGTCGACAAAAAAATAAATACACATGTACCAATCACTTTAATTTCCGCTCGCACCAAATCAGTAAATAAATTTAGCGCTAAACATCATTCACCCTGTGGCAAGTTCTAAAGAGTTTTAAATAATTCAATCATGTATTTCGTGATTTGAGGTGATAGCGCGCATTACTCTATGTTAAGCGTGTTTATAGTAAAAGTTAGCTTAGACATTTTACACGCATAAATGAAATTAACAACGTCTGGAAACGTGTTACTTTTACCTGCTTACAACCCTCTTTTGTTGACTGTACTGTAAGCGTCAATTAACGTAATTTTTTTCTTAGAATACCGCAATAGTGGTTTTATTTATTTTTTGGTGTACTATGGAACTTGATAAATTCTTCTGCAGAATCAAAAATGTCATCTGCTAACACCTTAGGTGTGTGTAACGCGGCAAAATGTCCTCCAAAATCGAAAGAAGTAGATCTAACCAAATTCAGGAACTTGTCTTTTAGTATCCAGTCTGGTTGATAGGAGACTTCATATAAGAACTTAATCGCTGCCGTTGGTACTTCAGTCGGTATGCTGAAATAGAAAATTAGGGAATAGTTTAGCTAAATGAAACTATAATAATTAAAGCTTTGGTAGATTTTAAATTAGTATAAGAGGTGGTACACGAAAATTTTTCGGATTCCCTGATTTACGTGATTGTACTGACGTAATGAATGAGCTCTTTTTTACTTTTGTAGAGTGTCATAATGCGAGATTTAGTTTGTATTAAAATATAAAAAATATTCAAGTTTACTTAATCACAATATGTCTGAAATATATTATAGACAAAATTAAAATTGCTTCATGTGTTCGAAAAATGTGTCTGCTAAGCAACGTAAATAATGTTGTTGAACTGTCATGAAATGGAAGCGACTTCCTACTGTTACTGTGTTATGCAGTTATCCCGCTGGTTAAATTATTATTAAAGGTGAATTTAGATTGGATAAGTTTTCGAAACGACTTACTCTTGAACTATACTGATTTCGGGATAATAGAAGCCTTCCGCGTAGAGTCTCGTAGCAGTGACAATGCACTCGTTCATCCACATAATAGTCACTGTGTCCAACACGTCATCTATGTCAAGGTTTTCCAACCCTCCATGCGGCGTGTTCAATTGGTCCCTGTTACTGCAAATGGCTATTTTCTCCATCATATACGCTGCTAAGCCTGATGGAGAGTCTGTGAGGGCAACTCCTGCAAAAATAAAAATACCACACATCACATTAAGCCTAGTTTCCCTGAAGGGTTGGGCAGAGGTGTACACACACATTTCGCCAGTTTTGTTTAATTCCCATATTATAAGCGGCAAGCCTATTGCAATCAACCGGGCACAAATCCAGACTTCAGGCTACTTCCTCCTGCCAGGGTTGCGCATATGTTCGAAAGGGTTACCGTGGCCCTGGCACAGGCAACTGAAGGAACACGGGTGGGTTTTAGTCAGAAAAAGTCTGAAACGCCGTCCCGCTTCACACAAAGCGGAAGACGTCATTTGATAAATTCCCAACCAATAAAAAAAAACGCAGCTACTGACAAAATCCAGAAAGAAAAACCAAATAACACTGTCCGACTCGGAAATCGAACCTAGGACCTCGGGCTCAACAGTAGCATTTGCGACTACTAGAAAAACGAGGCAGTCAATAAAAATATAACTCTTAACCCATTAACGTTGAGGTGATCAGAATTTTTACTAACTTTGCAACGTGTTTATCTATTACTAGCTTTTGCCCGCGGCTTCGACCGCGTGGATGTCGGAAATTACCGCAGGTATTTTTCTAAAATAAAAGAATTTTTCTAAAATAAAAGTAGCCTACGTTACTCCTTGTTACATCAGCTATCTGGCAGTGAAAGTCTTGTCAAAATCGGTCCAGCCATTTAAGAGATTAGCCGGAACAAACAGACAGAGAGACAGACAAAAATTGTAAAAAATGTTGTTTTGGTATATGTACCGTGTATACATCCATATAAACTTAGTAAAAAGTGGTTATCTTAATATTACAAACAGACACTCCAATTTTATTTATTTGTATAGATGTTATCGGACAGAAGTCAGAATCTGAGCTCAAAATGTCGATTAGACACCGAGAAAAGACATTTTGAGCTCACATGATTCTGAAAGAGCATCAAATTTCACGTAGGAATAGAGATATTGCATTATTTTTTGGTCCGATAACACAATAAATAAACACGTTGCAAAGTTAGTAAAAATTCTGATCACCTCCGCGTTAATGGGTTAAGGAGGCTCCGTTTGAGTTAAAATTGTTACAATGACGTAATAGGAAATGTGGAACTAGATTGCCTTCAATCAATGAGATCGTGACATATTTTGAGACATGATAAATGAAATGACATAACAGCGAGGTAACATACATTATGGCTAAAAACTATATTATAACATTTACATAAGCAATATTATTAATATTCAAACATTAGGCATGCGTAGTTTATTTTTAAACGAACTGAACTGTATTGCGATATCCAAGGTCATTGCCAAACATGATGTGTTTGTAATGTACATTGACCGATATAAAAACTTATTTAAACACTTTTTAGAGTTCCGTACGTATGAATTAAATACTAGAATTATTCGTGTGTCTGTCTGGCACAGCCGATTTGCTTCGAAAATACTAGATCAATAAGTGGAAATTCGGCGCACACATGAATAACTGTGACTAAACACGGAGTTGTAAAGTAAATAATGAAATTTTGCATATGGGGGTCATTTTTAACCGACTTCATAAAAAGGAGGAGGTTATCACTTCGACTGTATTTTTTTTTTGTTTGTTACCTCATAACTTTTAACTGCGTGTACCGATTTTGATGATTGTTTATGCTGGTGCTTCCCGAATGGTCCCATTTTAATTTGGTTCCATTCGGACAATGGGGTCCATGTGAAAACCATATAAGTCTTAAATATGCATTAAGTTTTTGCGCGACAAATGAACGAATAACGCGATTAGATTAGCGCGGGGTATCCCGACCAACACTAAAAAGTCAAAAATAAAAACTTTTTACAAAAAAATAACAACCGCCTTCCTTAAAAAAAACACTACAAAGTCAAAAATAACATTAATTTCGGAAGTCGGTGGCAAAAAACCTTAAATACAGATCCTTAGACACTGACTTTCGAAATTAAAGTTATTTTTGACTTTGTAGCGTTTTTTTTAAAGAAGTCGGTTGTTATTTTTTTGGAAAAAGTTTTTATTTTTGAAATACCTTATAGTATGATTAATTTATTTTTATAATTTTAAAATATAAATAACAAGTTTTTATTTACGAAAATAGAAGAAAATTTACCATTCCATAATCTCCGAAACTACTTCCTTGCTTATGGATTACAGTACATAAGAAGTATATGATCTGTAAACTAACATGGTAAACCTTACAATACATTTGCAGTTGAAACGTATGGGAGAACATATTATTCAACTACAATCCTACGTTTGTTCTGGGGTAATCCCAACGACTGAATGAACACTTACACGCACTTGGCCAGTTTTTTTTTTTCTGTAGCTACGAAATGTTGCAGCAGTTTCAAATTCCACACTGGAAAAATATTTATGTGGCCTTCAGACAATTTTTCCATGAAATAATGCGATTTGTGTTTTTAAAATCGCCCACATGTATTGTGCAACGGATTCCTAAATTAAAAAAAAAAAACTCACCAATAGTATCAGGTTTCGTAGACTGAATATGGAAATATCCACTTTCTCTTATTAAGTAAGTAAAATAGTTCTTCAGGGGATATATTCTTTCGGGACGATCTGAGTCTATCAAACTTGGGAACAGGGATCCAATCAGTAACTTTACTTGGCTTATTGGTCTTGAAGATAGTGGCATGTTACAGTGATAACTGAAAAATAATTGAAATAACATACTAAGGATAAATTAAAGAAAAATAATAATAGTTTCGTATTGAGTGATAATGTAGTCTAGGTGTTTCGTGTAATGAATTATCAAAATGTTCTTCCAAAGACTTTATAGACTAGGCTTTATCAGAATTGAGTTGCTTCGGTAATACCACACGCAAATCATATATACGGTCACCAAAAGAGATAACTAACGGGTCGTTTGATATAGTTTAGTTAGAATTCTATGGATGTTTTCTTATAAATAGAAATTTAATTAATAGAAAACAAACGGTTTATTTATCAAATAAAATTTCATTTCAAAAATATGCCTTTTGGACTAATCTTATTGTCAGACATACAAGATATGATTAGTATTACCACGGTACGATAATATACCAAATAATAATACGTTACTTTCGGTTATCGGCTAATAATGATTAATGAAATTGTTTACTATCAGATAACAAAGGTACTTTACCCCAAAATATTCTCAGGGAAAATAGTGGCCATGTGTGTAGCACACTGAGAACCCCAGTCTCCCGCTTGAACGTAGAACTTTTTGTATCCAAGTCGCAACATTAAATTTCGCATCATTATTCCAATCTGCAATGGATTTAAACCAGGTTTGTTTGTTCCCTGTAAAAAAAGGATAGTGAGTTGCTCATTAGTCATTACCCAAATAAGAATGCAAGATTATTAAATTAATGACATTGAAAACGAATTAACTGGCAAAATGGTACTTAAGGTACACCTCTGCCTAACCCGTCGGGAAATACAGGCGTGGTGTTATGTTGATGAGGAATTTTGTTGAAGTTTCTTTTTTTTAACTATTATTTGTAATTGATTGCCCAAACGTGTAATGTAAACATATAAATCAAGTAAATAAAGTGAAACCTTTACAAGGTAATAACAATATATTTTTAGTTTCAGGTAACGATGATCTCGTAATTGCTTTCACACCTCTAGGTTGAATTTCATTTGCACGTCATAAAACGATAAGGTCTATTTTTCTTTAGACAGTAAGATAATTTTAACCTAAGTGAAGTTCCAAATAATTGGTAACTATTGTCAAAAGTCGTAAAGCATTTACGAGGTCAACTTTACTAATAACGTTCGATATTGCTGTCGTTACAATCTACAGACAAAATGTATGGTCTAAAAAAATAACACGTGGAACGCCCAATGTAGGTACAAAAAAAAAAAAGATATAAAGATATTGTATAAGAGAAAACCAGCAAAATTGAATTTCATGTTTTATGTATTACCCGTAAGTCATCGCGGACCGTTTGAACGCCTCCCGTCTCGAAATATGGAAATGCCTATATTATACTTTGTGTTCATATTTTGACCATTATATGTATACTCCCATTGTATTCCTTCCTTTAGTTATGTTGACAAATGTCGGTGTCGGTCGGGATAAACAGATTTAAACGTGTAACGTTGTTATTAATTTGACTCATTTTTGTGAATGAAAGTAGTTGTACTTTTCTTACCTCGGAAAATCCGTAACCGGGTAAGTCTGCAGCAACAACTTCAAAGACAAAGTTATATCCTTCTTTCGGTGTCGTCAACATTGGAATAACTTTGTCGAACTCTTTGGAAGAACTAGGCCAGCCATGTAACATGAGAAGTGGTAGCACTTCAATGCCTTTATTGACTTTAGGCTTTACGTGTATGTAATGTAAATCCAAGCCTTGTATTTTCGTTTTGTAATGAGGAAATCTGTTCAACAGCTCTGCCCTCTTTTTAAAGTCATATTTATCTACCCAGTAGTTCAGGATCTTTTCCAAGTAGTCCGTGTTCATTCCGTACTCAGATTGTATGCCTTCTAGGGGTTTCGTTAATCTCCGTCTGCTTTTTACTCTTTGTTTCAACTCTGAGATCATCTGTAATAGTTACAAGTACCATAATATAGAATTTATCTTCATCTGTCAGTAATCGGTGTCTCAAAAGTGAATCAACAGTACAAATACAAATATTATTTCTCAATTATGAGACTGTATTTGATGAATTTCTCGATTATAATATAATTGTATTAAGTATTAAGCTCTGCTTTTAGCTGAGTCAGCAAAAAAGGTCTGTAAATTTTTGTTTAATTTCATGCATGGCTGTTTTTTCTTCTTTGCTTAAAAATATTTTCTATAATGGGAGTTTTTTTTTTGCATAGTTGGTTCAATATTTACCGTATCATTAAAATCGATCTTGAAAGGCCTTATAGACTCGTCTGGCTTTTCGGGCCTAATGCCAGTGCCCCACCATTTTTGAAGATCCAACTCTGGCAGGTCATGTACTTTATTAATCATATACTTAACTCCTACAAAAATGGCTCCTATGACTACAAGCGTCGATAAAAGTAATAACTTCATCTGAAAATAAAATAAAGCAATGTTAGGATTATTAGGTATATGGTACAAGTAAATATCGTCGGGATAGGTAGAGGGATGATCTTCGCAGGGTGGCTGGTATCAGCTGGATGAGAGTTGCCGAAATCGAGTTGAGTGGGCGTGCTATTTAAGAGGCTTATGTCCAGCAGTGGACTGATGTAGGCTGATGATAATTATAATGAAGTACACATCCACAATTGGAATCATGACCTCGGAGTAAAATACATAACAAGAAAATCTGCAGCCTTTTTCAAGGTAGTCCGTTTTGTACGCAAGTCCGAGAAATCATCATCATCATCATCATTACAACCAGAAGACGTCCACTGCTGGAAATAGGCCTCCCCCAATTTGGGAGCGTTTTGCCATAATCGCCACGCTTAGCAGGCGGGTTGGCGATCGCCGGTAGTGTAAAATGAATAGAGAATGCTGCTGCCATTCTCTAGTAAGTCCCTTAGTCGCCTCTAACGACACTCACTGGAAGAAATGCGAGAAATGGTAATTAAACAAATGCGTTACAGACCAAAAATATATTTATTTATTTATTTATTTTATTTTAAATAGAACGGCCGAAGCCAATTACACTATTTAGACATATAATAAAACTATTTGACACAATTCATTTAGCACAGTCATGCATTCTTCTCACAAAAATTCAAACATTCTGACAGTATCATCTTCCATTCATTTGCAAATATATCAATATCTGTGTTTGAGTTCAGGAGAGCGTTAGTAGCTGCTAATGTCCGAGGAATAGGTGACTTGGAGTGCGCAACAGTACGGCAAGTTGGAACAGCCAACAAGCGGTGTTTTCTGCCACGACAGTAATTGTCTGGGACAAATAGTTTACAGATCTCATTATGCAAATAAGGAGCATCAATAATCCCCCTAATAATTTTAAATATTACAGTCATCTGATCGCGCGACCTTCTTACTTCTAGAGAATTAAAGCTTAAGCAACCCAACAGAAATTTAGTGGGATACAAGAAAGGATAAAACCCGTACAAGCGCTTGTAAAGATATCTAAGGAATGCTTTTTGAACTTTTTCTAAAGCTAACGCATACTGCTTCTCAAAAGGATTCCATACGCATGCACTAGACTCAAGTTTGCTACGGACCAATGCCCCAAAAATAAGCTTGATAACGTGGGGGTTATGAAAATCACGACAGTTCCTTAAGATGAAACCAAGGCGCTTGAAAGACTCTTTAGCAGTGGATGTGATGTGGTCGTGAAAAGTGAGCTTACTGTCGAATACGACTCCCAGGTCTTTCATGGAATCTGTTCTTGTGATTGCCTCTCCATTCAGCTTGTATGCAAAGTTGACTGGGTGCCGCATACGACCGAAGGACATCACGTAGCATTTTGATTTATTAAATTCCATTTGATTTTCTAGGCTCCACTTATATACTGAATCAATGTCTGATTGCAGAGCTTGGCAATCGAGCTCAGATTTTATTTCATAAAACAGTTTTAAGTCATCAGCATATAAGAGGGATCTGGCATTCGCAACTACGTCTGGGAGGTCATTAATCACCAAGATGAAAAGGAGAGGGCCGACTACCGAACCTTGACTCACACCCGAGCGAGTGTGGTATGGGAGTGACTCATATAAACCTAGTCTGACAAATTGTTGTCGGTCCCGCAAGTAATCTGCAAGAAGTCGCAGGAGACCTGGAGCTACACCTATAGCACTGAGCTTTGACAGCAAGACGTCATTGTTGACTCTGTCAAACGCCTTTTGAAAATCAAAGTAAAGAACGTCTACCTGGCGTCTGCGATCAAGACTAGTAGAGATATAATTAACTAGTGTAAGTAAGTTAGTATTGACGGATCTTTTTTCGCGAAAGCCATGCTGTTCATTGCACAGGTACTGGTTCACTTGGTTATAAATTCCTCGATGTAGGACATTCTCGAAAACTTTCGCGGGAGACGATAATATCGCTATTGGACGATATTCATCTACTGAAGATTTCTTTGACGATTTCGGTATAGGAGTCACACGTGATATCTTCCATGGTGGTGGGTAGACTCCAGATTTTAAAGCTAAATTAAAAATATGGTGTAGGGGCCGAATGAGAAATTCCTTTCCCTCTTTTAAGAACCATGGAGGAATATTATCGGGACCAATAGAACTGTTGAGCTTTATTTTATTTATTCCGATTGTAATATCACTTTCTGAGAAGTTAAGTATATTAATGTAATTACTAATATTGCAGTTGGTTGGATTGGCTATATTCTCGTGGTCCAGTTTTGGTACTTCAGTTTGGAAGACGCTTGCGAAATATTCTGCAAACGCTTCTGCAGCAGCTGCACCACTGTGAATTTCACCTTTATGGGTTATGTTAGGCTCAAATCCACCTTTTGATCTTAGGTTAGAAATGTGCTGCCAGAACTCTTTGGGGTTTTTCCTAATATTCCCTTCGATGCGCCTAATGTAAGTATCATAGGCAGTAGATATACGAGACTTTAGGCTAGATCTATACTCGGAGAATTGCTTATATATTAGTTCACATTTGCTCTTTTTCCACGCAGAATGTAATTTGACTTTTTTCTGAATATCCAGAATAATATCTGACGTAAACCAGGTAGGATATCTTTTAGTCACTCTGTTTCGGTGTTTTTTAGGGATACAAGCGTCAAATAGGCTGTAAATAATATCATAGAAAATCTGAGTGCTAGTGCAAACGTCATTGGATGATATAACAGCATCCCAAGATACCTCAGAGAGAAGTTCGTACAGAAAATTGCGATTACATTTTTTGAAATTCCAGTCCCTACTACGGTTGACATTACTGGGTTCAAGTCTTTCACTTTCATCAGATGACTGTAACCTTACCTGGATGTCCAACGGCGGATGGTACGCATCGGGGGGTACCAAGCCTTCAACTGCTGTTACAGAAACGTCACGCGCGCCTTGCGCTTTCCTGAACTAAAACAACATCCAACATTCCCCCATGCATGTTCTCAACAATATTTCTTTCACACATGTTGGAAAATGTTAGAAAATAACCATAATAATTGCGAACATTTAAGGAAGCACTGTTTAAGTTTATATCACCTAAAATGATAACTGTTCCTTTTAAGTCATTTATAAAACTTTCCACTTTTGTAAACCAGGTCATATAATCGCTGTCAGTGGCACTTGGTTTTATATACACAACGCACACATAAACAGGGGAACCATGCCACGTGAAACTCGACCAAAGATCCTCACCACAGTCCGTCTCAAGTTCACGTCGACGGCGCAGGACTATGGGTGTGCGTGCCATGAGCAGCACGCCTCCACAAGGTGAACCTCTGTCGCGCCTTAATACATTCCACTCACCATTGACGAGTTCTGTATCGCCAACCGAGGTATCCAAAAAAGTCTCTGTGGCCGCTATTACATCTTGTTCGGCTATGTGTAGATTGTTGCGCCACATCCGGAGCTTTGATTTAATTCCACGAACATTCTGGTATAAACAATCAATTGTTTTTGTAAATCTGGTGCTTGCTCTGAAAGCTGCTGGAGGGCCAGTCACAATACTAGCACTATGCTGCCTTATCTCTCTGTGTAAGCTGTTCGTGAAAGGGCTGTGGGGCAACTACACGATGGTTGTTAGAGTGAACGGAGAACGGTTTCCTATAGTTAATCCAAGCCTTAATTCTTGCATTAACCGGCCACACATCTGCGGAATAGCAGCGCGTATAGTATGCAATGGGAACGCCAATTTTGAAAGACTTGTAGTTTCCTTTTGGAGTGAGTTCATCAATGGTACAAGTATCAGTGCCACATAAAGTGCGAAGGTAGTCTCTAATTTCGTCGGCTGTAGACTCCATGTTCCATAGGTGTAAGTACTTACGAGCTTCTACGGCCCTTAAAGATGTTACACTGGGGCCAGCAGCTCCTTGAATTGAAACTGGGCGACGGCTTTTGGATTTCTTTGTAATTCGTGTCCATTCTTGGGATTCTGATGCTTGTGAATTAGAAGAGGCAGTCTGCGACACCATTTCAACTCGCGCAGAATCGGTATTGGGTTTAATTGAGCTGACACAAGGGGGAGCTGGTTCAGAGAGGGGCTTAGTTGAGATTTCCTGCTCTGTACTGCTTGCAGATGCCAGTGGCTTACTGTGAAAGCTTTGTTCCAGCCGCAGTAGTCTACTGCTCAGATCCGTGATGGTATGCTGCATAGACGAGTTTTGAGTCTTCAGGTTCTCCATAGCTAATTTAACCTCTACGTTCTCAGTGACAATGTCCCCAATTTGGGTGTTTACAGCATTCATAGAATCTTTTGGGCTTTTGAGTTCCTGTTTCACCGATCGAAGTTCCTCACTCATTAAGATGCTTATGCTTTCATTGATTTTTGAGAGCAAACTACTTAGCTGATCTTGCAGTACGTTTTCTACAACATTACGGATGTCGTCAGTTGTCAAGGTATTACAGGAATTTGGTGGCGAGTGCAGTGCTTGTCTTTTAGCGCCTCTCACGGTAACATTAGCATTGAACCTAATAGGGGTATTATCATCCCTGGGCACTTTAGGATTTTTGCTGGAGCAGGACGGACAATTCCAAGCTTTGGAGGCGAGGAACTCTTCGTCATAATTTGTTAAGCAGGCAAGGTGAAATGCCTTTTCACAAATCGCGCAATTACGATAATTTCCTTCATCCAGTCCACCATCGCAGCATCCCCAAATCATTAATTTGTCAGCCGATGAAGACATTATTAATCCAGGTGGGCAGTACTAAATACGTTTAAGCACGCTAATAAATACCCAACACGCAGACTAGCGAAGTAACAAGCGAGACCTGACTCGCGGTCAGCCAGTTGTGTATCACAATAATGCGCTCAGTGACACGGAGCGACACAGAACGCGATCCTTTCCAACTTGGGGACACAGAGCGTCACCGTGTAAAGTGGGCGGAGCGATTTCGCTACGTTTGACACAGAACGACACAAAACGCGACTCTTTCCAATTAGTTAACACTGTGTTTTTTTCTATGAGTTCGTTATTTAAATTTGAGTTATAAAAATGGTTATAACTTGAGAACTACTTGTTATTTTTAAGTTCTGTTTTCACTGTTATAGAGTACACTTGTAGTTTAACTTCACAGTATATTTACTAAAAGGTTTATATCGGTTTTGCACGTATCTCGAATTTAAAACACGGAACTCGTTTCGACACAACTCACTTTGACTTTGCGCACACGCATCATGTATATAACAGTATATAACAGTACTAGCTTTTGCCAGCGACTTCGCCCGCGTGGAGGTCGGAAATTATCCCGCGGGAATACTACCGGGATAAAAAGTAGCCTATGTGTTAATCCAGGTTATAAACTAACTGTGTTCCAAATTTCATCCAAATCCGTTCAGTAGTTTTTTCGTGAAAGGGTAACAAACATACACATACATCCATCCTCACAAACTTTCGCATTTATAATATTAGTAGGACTTAAAAAGGTTTTTTTTGTTGCTGTGCGCAGACCTAGTCTAAACAATTATGTCTGTCGTTGACATAACGCTGTTTTGTGGTCGAGACTATTGTTGAAGTGTGCGCACGCTTACCCACTTCGAAAGTCGACCTTCAGACAGTCTAGACTAGTTCTAAGGTCTTAGAATTTTCTTTGTAATTCACTTGACTTCCGTCTGCAATTGTTACCTCGAATATACAGCATGTATCAAAAAGCCGTGGTCATATTTAATGATGTGGTACAGATCATCAAACTGAACAACTTTCTCCTTCGGTCTATGATCGTTATCGCGAAAAAACTTTTTAACAAAAAATTAAACCGCCGAAAAAACTGAAAAGCAAAAAATAATAAACCTTTCAGTCATTTAGAGTCGGCACTTTGAGTGATCTTTGTTCATTGATTGTTTGGCGCCGACTCAAAATGACTGAAAGGTTTATTATTTTTAGCTTTTCAGTTTTTCGGCGGTTACATTTTTTTGTTAAAAAGTTTTTATTTTATATATTTTTGTGGCTATAATCTACTAATTACTACATGCTTGCAAAATCAGACTATTCTGTAAGAATAAGAAGTTATGTATTACAATTAATGAGTCAACAATCTATCATCCCCTGTTTTCCTACCCTTACGGTTGGAATTTTCTTTCCAAATTTACATGGGACCACCTTCGGGATATACCCTTTCCAATTAAAAAAGAATTATCAAAATCGGTCCACTCTGTAAAAACTTAAGGGTGGTCATACATAAAAAAAAATATACGCGTCGAATTGAGAACCTCCTCCGTTTTTTTTCGTCGGTTGAAACGTACACGAATGTATTGAAATGATTATGATCGTAGTTAGAAAGGTCTTAAAGCATTGCACTCTATACTAAGATTAACATAACATTTAGATCAAGTCGCAAGCAAGTAAATTATAACCACACCTTAAATCACAAATGTCCATTCAAAAATAGTTTCTGCAACATTCCTTTTAATAAATACATTGGTATTGGTCCTATACAGCATGTCCCACGATTTTGGCCCATGGAGGAAAAGTACCTTAAATACTATAAGATGAAAAAATTTACTGAATGCAGACTTCATTTTTATTTTAAAAACAAAACAAACTGCATTTATTAGGGTTCCGTTGCCAAATGGCAAAAAACGGAACCCTTATAGATTCGTCATGTCTGTCTGTCTGTCTGTCTGTCTGTCTGTCTGTCTGTCTGTCCGTCCGTATGTCACAGCCACTTTTTAGGGTTCCGTTGCCAAATGGCAAAAAACGGAACCCTTATAGATTCGTCATGTCTGTCTGTCTGTCTGTCTGTCCGTCCGTGTATGTCACAGCCACTTTTCTCCGAAACTATAAGAGCTATGTTGTTGAAACTTGGTAAGTAGATGTATTCTGTGAACCGCATTAAGATTTTCGCACTAAAATAGAAAAAAAAAACAATAAATTTTGGGGTTCCCCATACTTAGAACTGATACTCAAAAAATTTTTTTTCATCAAACCCATACGTGTGGGGTATCTATGAATAGGTCTTAAAAATGGTATTGAGGTTTCTAACATCATTTTTTTCTAAACTGAATAGTTTGCGCGAGAGACACTTCCAAAGTGGTAAAATGTGTGTCCCCCCCCCCCCCCCCCGTAACTTCTAAAATAAGAGAATGATAAATCTAAAAAAAATATATGATGTACCTATGTAAACTTCCACCGAAAAGTGGTTTGAACGAGATCCAGTAAGTAGTTTTTTTTTTTAATACGTCATAAATCGTAAACCGCAATTTACCTTTAATTCAATCAACTCAAGTATAAAAAATTTAAAAAAACATTTAATGTCATAAACATAAACCTTATGCATAAACCGAGGATACCTACAGGTTTGTACGGAACCCTCGGTGCGCGAGTCCGACTCGCACTTGGCCGGTTTTTTTTTCCGAAACTATAAGAGCTATGCTGTTGAAACTTGGTAAGTAGATGTATTCTGTGAACCGCATTAAGATTTTCACACTAAAATAGAAAAAAAACAATAAATTTTGGGGTTCCCCATACATAGAACTGAAACTCAAAAATGTTTTTTTTCATCAAACCCATACGTATGGGGTATCTATGAATAGGTCTTCGAAAATGGTAATGAGGTTTCTATTATCATTTTTTTCTAAACTGAATAGTTTGCGCGAGAGACACTTCCAAAGTGGTAAAATGTGTGTCCCCCCCCCCCCCCGTAACTTCTAAAATAAGAGAATGATAAAACTAAAAAAAATATATGATGTACATTACCATGTAAACTACCAACGAAAATTGGTTTGAACGAGATCGAGTGAGTAGTTTTTTTTTTAAACGTCATAAATCGTAAACCGCTATTTACCTTACATTCAATCAACTGAAATATAAAAATTAAAAAAAATATATATTTTTAAACCGAGAATACCTACAGATTTGTACGGAACCCTCGGTGCGCGAGTCCGACTCGCACTTGGCCGGTTTTTTTTAAATAATCGCCTCTCTGAATCTGCAGTCGAACACGCTATATGTGAAAAAATACTTGTCATTTTACTGATACGATCAAAAGATCATGAGAGATATGTTGAGCATTGCATATATTAAAGAAATTGCAAATTGCAGTTAAACGTAACTTATTCTTTTAAATAAATGTTTCATGATCTTCCGTTTATTTTAGATGTATTGTTATTTAGAAGAAATAAAGGTATGATTGAGCCTTTCGATCGTTACAGTAAAATTTCAGGTTGAAGAGAAATTATGGCTAGGTAATTGGATAATAAACTGGATAAAAAAATAATGTTACAATTATCGAAAGATCGATAAAAAGGTAACATTATTTTGAAAGCCAAAAGAGTATGTAACGATCGTAGCAGGTGGTGTTCTATAGTTTTTGCATACCTCCATGGGAAGAACGCGTGATATTATACATTTTTATCTCTTATAAATTAACTTTTAATGGTACCCTATTGTTATCCTAATAATGTCTTTTTTTGTTAATTTATCGATAATTGATTGGACTTAGCTTACTAAACATAAAAATATTTTGGAGTGACTATGCTCAAGTGTAAATTAAAAGATAACTGAAAACCTTGAAAAGGATAAAATAAGGTGTTTAAAAAAAAAACCCAACAGAGTATATAAATGTGAAAAGGAAAATAAATTTAAGCATTAAATGTTGTTATCATACCGACACACATCAGCACCATAACCAGTTTTCCTTTTAATAAAATAACCGTAGGTGTGTCTACAATATTTTTAAACATGTTTATCGACAACTTATCTAACCTTAATATACAAAATACAACTTATTTAGAAATATTTGAGAAATGTTAGGTCCATGTTCAATTAGGAATAAAAGTAGCTAGTAAAAATTATAGAGCGAATTAAAATATTGTAGACATTACCATATTTTTTTGGGTGATTTATGAACACAGTTGTACTCTCATTTAAATTTTCAGTCCCAAAAATGTGGGTGAGTCGATTCCTTATCGAAGCTGTGCAAAACACTTTCACTCATTATATTGCATAACATTAAGCACGTACTTATTAAAAAAAAAAATGAACTCACTTTTATTTTCGTAATTCAATACACTCCAGGCTTAAACTTAAAATCACCTTACACCCACACACATAAGTAAAAAAAAAGTATAAATCTAGGTATATCGATCACACAACTTTACGTATTTTATTTTTGTTCGCACATGGCACGTGCGATGCCTGTGATCACCGAAATCATATTGTGAATCTGTGATAAAGTGCTCGCGACGCACGTTTCGAGTACGCACCGACGGCCGACCGTCAACCGGCATACCCCCGGCCTTGACCTTATTAAGCCCTTATTGACTGTTTACATAGGTACGCATGGCAACAAATAAAGCTGTATGTTTCCAGTATAAGTTGCCTTCTCATTGTTCGAACAATATAAGCAATCCGAGGTCACCTAAAACTGGAAATGTATAGCTCGTGTGTACGTACTGTAAAATGAATAAACTATGTAGCCTCTAGGGAGTTATAGAAGGAAGTCATTAATCTAACTTGGATGTAGATAGGGCTAATCCCAGTTGTTATTGAACTTTTAAGCAGTTAAGAACGGTGTTCGTGTCGTTAATAGTTTTATAGCGCTCCACAGTTTCATGTGGGTTGAGTTGAGGCCCACTTATTTTCTTCCTCGGCTTCTGAGCCAATGTCTACTATTCTGCCAGCGTCATACCTTTACATAGTATAAAACAAAGTCGATTTCTGCGTTTGTCGACTTAGATCTGTCAAATACGCAACGGATTTTAATGCGGTTTTCATCAATAGATAGAGTGATTCAAGAGGAAGGGTTATACGAATAACTAGCTTCTGCCCGCGACTTCGTCCGCGTCAAATTTTTGCTCCCCTGACCCTTCCCGTCGCATCGAATTGCCTGCCAGTTTTCGTCCATTTTTCGTTGCTGCTCCGGTCCTGTTGATCGTACCGTGATGTTATATAGCCTATAGCCTTCCTCAATAAATAGGCTATCCATCACAAAAATATTTTTTCAATTCGGAACAGTAGTTCCTGAGATTACCGCATTCAACCAAACAAATAAACAAACAAACTCTTCAGTTTTATCTTATACCTTTAAGAGAGCAATTCTTGTATATATGTATATATATAATTTGAATCTCGGAAACGGCTCTAACGATTTTTATGAAATTTAGTATACAGGGGGTTTCGGGGACGATAAATGGATCTAGCTAGGATTCATTTTTATAAAATGTCGTTTTATTCGTGTTTTCATTGACCAACTTTATCGATAATCAACTTGAACATAAACTTATTATTTTAAACACTTTTTACCAAAAAATACCGAGCAAAGCTCGGTCAATGAATATATATCGATAACATTTTAAGAATGTTTGTTTCGATGACTTCTAATCTATATATTAATACGTGAAGCGAAAACTTTGGATACCTTTTTACGAAAGTTTGGCGGACGGAGGTGTATGAAATTTCGCACACTTATAGTTTATACAGAAAAGAAGTGACGAATTCTAATATTTTTTTTTTAATTATGCGTAAGAATACATTATTTTCAATAAATAACCAATACACACACTACTATTCAATACCGTGTATTTATACACACATGCATAGATATTCTTTTGTTTCTTTGGAATTCTATGGTCAAATCGAGTCTGTATTTGTTTTTGGTATTATTTGTCTATAGTCCTACTGAATGTCAAATATGTATAATTATGGATAATAAATTAATTTACGACAATTTGTAGATTACACATAATATATTACTATATATTAATACGTGAAGGGAAAACTATGCACCCCTTTTTTACGAAAGTTTATTGTTGAAATCTGTGGTCCAATCGAGAATATCTGTCTTTAATATTTTGTGTCTATAGTCTTACTGAATGTCAAGTATAACCATAGGTAATAAATAAATTTTATAGATATATAACCTATTTCATTTTTAAAATCTGATCATATCGAGAATATTTGTCTTTAATATTATTTGTGTAGAGTGTTACTGAATGTCTAATATAACTATATTATCTTTTATTTAGTTACATTTATTTAGTTATTTATGGTCGAATGTCGACCACTGGGCGACCACTAGTAAGAATTAAATTAGCTTCTCAAGTTCTGAGTTGAGCAGCACGATTAGTGACAAATGCGTGCACTGACTGGACAGGTCCACTCAATCTGTGTGGTTCTTTCTTCTAAAGACTATTTCAGACAGCCGTCTACATATGTGACCAATATTATGTCTGGAGTTTAAAAGACGACTGACCTCTGAGTTTGTTTCGGCCATTCTTCTCAGAGAGTCAGATAGGAAACGCCGACCTCATCTAGATCAAAAAAATATTATTGACTTGTAAAAGTGTTTGTACAAACCTACTTACAGAAATAAAATCATTTTTCATTTATCGATGTTTTCGCACATTCCTCATTACTTTGCTTCTTAGAAACAGCGATAAAATTTATAACATGTGCCTCGACTATTTAATGCTGTGACCAAATGCTGCGAAGTTTATACAAAGTAATTAATAAACTCTTAATCCATACTTCCATACTAATATTATAAATGCGAAAGTAACTCTGTCTGTCGGTCTGTCTGTCTGTCTGTCTGTCTGTCTGTCTGTCTGTCTCACTTTCCTGCTAAAACTACTGAACCGATTTAAATGAAATTTGGTACACAGATAGTTTAAAGCCTGAGAAAGGACATAGGCTACTTTTTATACCGGTAGTATGTTCTCGCGGGATAATTTCCGACCTCCACGCGGGTGAAGCCGCTGGCAAAAGCTAGTTTCCAATAAAATATAAAAGTACATTACTTTTATAGTATTAAGATAACATTACGCCTTGTTTTCCCTAAGGGTGGGGCGAAAGTGTACTTATAGTACATCCACATTTCGACAGTTATTCTTCCCATGTAATAGGGTGCGACCTATTTCCACCAACCGGGCACAAATCCAGACTCCGGAGAACTACTGAGAAATTCCAGAGAGAAAAAATCCAATAACACATTGCCCGACCTGCGAAGCGAACCCTAGACCTCATGCTCAGCAGTAGCGCTTGCGACCTCTAGACCAACTATCCAGTCTATAGTCTATATATTATTCATCTTATTGGAATAGTATAAGTATAATAAGTATATTTAACAAAAAGGAGAAATACAATGCATGTTACGCTTAAATAGAATATTACATTTATGCTCAAGTTTTGTGAATAATGACCCCGATGCTAGGAAAATCCTGTGTTATAGGGGCCATCCATTCGTCCGTTTATTTTGCAAAATTAGGGAACTAAAACGTGTAACAGCTGCAGTAGTGTGTGAGTAAGCACGTGTAATGTGGTGTAATGGGGAAAGTGTATGTGTGTCTGTGATGTGTGTAAACGTGTGTGTTGTGTGTGAACGTATGTGATGTGTGTGTGATGCGTGTCGTGTGTGTTTAGAGAGGTGTGTGAGTGTTCGTGATACTAGTACATTATTTATTTGTATTGGGGTTTCATCAGTGATGAGGATCAATTCGACAAAAGGATATAGCAATTTTGAATACTACATCGAATACAATATAAATATCTGAGTTCATTTCTTTTTGAATCACTCAAATCCATCGAGAAATTACGAAGTTATTAAACTTTAAAAAAAGGGAGTTTTAAAACGCACGCCGCGCGCTCGAAACTGCTGATAACGTCACGAGGCTCGATCGCCCGCCACGCGCGCACTGCTTTGTTATGATTTGCGGAGTTTAGTCGTTGTTTCTTGTTTATTTATGTTTTATAGATATTGGTAGATAGGAAACATGGAAGTCGGATTTACCCAAGGCCCAATCGGACAATCTCGCGAAGATTGATTCGTTTATGGTTGAAAAGTAAAAAAAAAACAATTTATTCCAGTACACAGGTAGGTACTACGTTTTAGAATGTTTTGATTTGGCAGGCAGGTACCTTTTTCGTGTTTCTACAATGTGTAGGCACCACCTCTCTACCTATTTTAAATAATATTTCTTACTAGCTTCTGCCCGCGACTTCGTCCGCGTAAAATTTCCTGCTCCCCCAACCCATCCCGTCGCATCGAATCGCCTGCCCGTGCGAGGTCTTTGTATGCGTGACGTTTTTCTTTGTGCTCGGCTCCTAAGGGTCATTGCGTGACCTTATATAATATATAGTCTATAGCCTTCCTCGATAAACGTACAACTCTTCAGCTTTTACATGGGTGTGCTACGCAATGAATTTTTTGAAAGACCAAGGCGCGTGCAATGGACGTGTTTTATATGGAATTTTTCACATTTTCTTCGAAAAAAAATAAAAAATATTACCCACGTGTTGAAATTTATATGTGAGGGGGTTACAAAGGGGGTCGAAAATTTCATTATTTTTGCGATAGGAAACGCCATTATCGAGATATAAGCAAAAGAAAAGAAAAACAAAAATACAGTACTGTTTTTGCACATGAAGGCGAGGCACGTGAAGGCAAGGCGCGAGGCGCGCGCAATGGACGTGTTTTATATGGAATTTTTCACATTTTCTTCGAAAAATAAAAATAAAATATTACCCACGTGTTGAAATTTATATGTGAGAGGGTTACAAAGGGGGTCGAAAATTTCATTATTTTTGCGATAGGAAACGCCATTTTCGAGATATGAGCAAAAGAAAAGGAAAACAAAAATACAGTACTGTTTAAAGCACGTGAAGGCGAGGCGTTCGTTGGTGTGAATTTTAGTTCATAACTACTAGTTTTAATCCACACCTTTTTTATCGCGATTAAAAATAGATTTAGTTAAAATAAATTATTATAGTCAAAATTTTTGAAATGCAGTATAAAGTACTTTTAGTTAAGGGGACATGGGGCGTCGCTCCTCATGAAAGTTCACCACTTCTTTTCTTTCTATTTTTTGGGTATTTTCGGACACAAAATAACAATTTGTCCGGTGTAGCAACACTTGTATTTTCGCATCGTGGCACGATACAATATTTTATGAAGACATTATTCGTTTAAATGTTCTGCGAGTCACGTAACTAAAGGCAGAAAGAACGTGCGTGGCGGTGCCGCGGACGCGAACGTGGAAAATGACGTCATCAACGAATTGTGCGTATTGGCGAGCGTTTTTGAAAATGCAAAATTAAAACCGCTCTAACTTCGTAATTTTTGGTCCAATTTTAATAATTCTTTCACTGAAATAATTGGTTTAGGTATGACTGTAATTCTACATATTTAACTAAAATCGTCGCTGATCCTCATTCTGTTTCAGCGTAGTCTAGGGTGAGGAGGAATTCTTTTTTTTTTTTTACATTTGTGTGTGTTTAGTGTATGTATGCTATGTTTTTGATGTAATTTATTATATATAAGGGCACTTAGGTATGGGTAGTGACGTCTAGCAAATGTAGTTTTTGTGTGTGTTGTGGGACAAGCCGGTTTGGGTCTTCTTCTTACTGGCGAGCTGTTATTTACGAGAGTCGCGTGTTTTCGCATGACTGCACGTAGTATGTATAATTGTCGAACCGTTAGTGTTTTGAAGTCCCTGTAAAGTTGCCGCGTTGGGAATCTAAAGGGTCTCTTTAAAATTACTTTAATTACGGCTCTCTGGGCTCTTTCCACCTGTATAATATCGGTTTTGGCGGCTCCTCCCCAGGCAGTGATGCAATAGCTCAGGACTGATTCGGCAAGTGCCGAATAAACAATTTTAAGGACTTCACTGTTTGCCCTCAACTTCTTAAATAGAAAAATAAGTTTTCTTATTCGTGCGGACACTGTTTGTAGATGTTTTTTCCAGGATAGGCAGGCATCTAATTGAAGGCCGAGATACCGTACCACTGGAGCTTTTAAATAAGTCGTGAGCGATGCCTCGCACTCCGATGGACTCAAGTTTAGAAAGAAGTAGAGGAACAGACACTGTATCGAACGCCTTCGATAGGTCTAAGAAGATTCCTAGACACTTGAGCTTATTGTCGACTTTATTATCTACAAAATCTAGTAAAGACGACACCGCATCCTCTGTGGATAATCCGCGTCTAAATCCAAACTGGTTTTGGGAAATTATTTTGTGTTTGTTTAGGTAGTTATTAAGGCGTTTGTACATTATTCTTTCCAGAATTTTGGAGATTGCTGGAAGGACTGAAATTGGGCGATAATTTGTGACCTTATTTTTGTCACCCGACTTGTGTACTGGATGTACGATGGCTTTTTTTAGAGCACTGGGAAATGTACCTGTCGATATGGCCAAGTTGCAAATACGTGTGATAGGTGGAACTAGGATGTGGCTAGCGTGTTTTAATAATTTTTACTAGTGTTTTGAATAGTGTTATAGTTATGACGAAAGTGATACATTCTGGCTTCGTATGGAAAAAAAATCTTCACTTATCTTTATTTCTTACTTGAGTTGAATAATCTTATTTGTTTAAGGAAGTGAGTTAACAAAATATTATTGTTTGATTATAACTATTAGGTATACACAATAGAATACCTATCACTGTACAAAAGATAATATAAACATTATGTACAAAATTGTAAAACAGTGAAATTGCTTTGCGTTCAGAATAAATTGCGGGTGAAGTACACAGGCTACTTATGTAGGTACGGTCACCTAAACAGATAAATAACTAGTGTCGTCGGATATTGACGTTTAGTTTGAAACCGAGAGATGGTTTCGAATGAGATTTAATTTCATCATCTCCTTGATCATTTCAGCCGAAAGACGTCCACTGCTGGAGATGGGCCTCTCCCAAGCTCCGCCACTTCGACCGGTTTTGTGCTTCCCGCATCCAGCGGATTCCGGTAGCCTTCAAAAGGTCATAGGTCCACGTCATAAAACAATTAATAGAAAACAGTCAGTTAATTTTTTCAAATTAAATTCCATTCGTAACATCTATCTGGTTCTTTTTAATCTTCACTATATCCGACGACCCTGTTTGCTTAACTCTTTTGGTGCCTGTCCACATTATGTGGCAATTTGTGTAGGTATAATGTGAATATTGACATAATCGCTGCGGTTTCCAGGCGCATTGGTAATCACAGTATCAGGTTAATACCATCAGATGCAGCTGAACATACTAATAAATGTGAAAATCTACATTTACAGATCTTTCAGTGCATTTTTAAAGTTACCTAACCGATTTTTATGAAATTGGCAGTTTTGCAAATGTATCGTGCATAAGGACTGATTTCCCGAATATTACTTACTTAAAAATTTCTTTTTTTATACCTGAGTACTACGACCCAAAAAGGAAGGTAATGATTTTTACCGGTATGTATGTATCTAGGTGTGTCCCTCATAACTCCTAAACTTCTTATCATAATTTGATAAGTAAGGTATCGTTGGAAGCATCTTGATCGTCCGCTGTTGCCAACCAAACGTGGTTCCTCGTGTAAAAATACGAATGAATGTAACAATAGCCAGCTAAACTTATTAACTCAAATACTAGGTAACAAATAAATCTGAGAATAAGATATTACGATTTTAATTTAAGTTTTAAGCTTTTTTTATTAGGAACCTAAGGAGTGATTTTTTTTGCAAGTATTGAAATCTTTTGAAACTCTTTCTCTTTTCTTCTTTTTCTTTTCTGTTCTTCTGTAGCTTTTTTCTTTTCTTCTCGCTCTTTTGCCCCATATACATTAAGCGATGGCAATACGCTTTTTATCTTGAAGTTCTATTGGGTAACTGATTCACAGGCTGCTGACTATTGCTACTAAAACCAACATGTCTTAGCAGTTGTAGGCTTAATAAGTAACCTGCTGATAGTTATATACCCTTTCCTACTTTTAAAAACCGGGTATCAGGCACCGGATACCGGGTAGGTACTTGTAATAAAAATTCGAACCTAAATAGTAACAGCACTTAATCTTTCCAGATTCGGCCGATATTCCTGATTGGTGTGCAGTTCCCGGCCGAAGAAGTCATCGATGGCAAGCTGTCGCAGGAGAGCATGGACATGGTACGGGACCGATACAGTGAATGTGATGGCTCCACAGAAAAAGAACCGGACGGCCGCGCGCAGAACGCTATGCAGCTGTACGTCCATTCGCAGGCTGTGTCTGACAAGGTAAGATTAATTCATACAAGGTGTAAAAGACCCATCACATAGTCGTTATCTACGTATTCTGTACATCCACAGAATACATAATAGTGCAAGTACAGATGAGTGAGTGAGTTTCGAACCAACGTGCCACCTGGCCGATGCGCAGCTACCCACTGATTTATTGGTCCGACAAGTCGAGCCCGCCTCATACTTGTAGGTTTATACTTAAAATGCAGAGTGCCTCTTAGCCTGGTACGCACGGCTACATATCAAGCTATACATTGCCAGTATAAACTGATCTCATATTGTATGGGATTTCCGTACAATGAGAGGTCAGCTTAAACTGGAAATGTATAGCTTGATGTGTAGCCGTGTGTACATCAAACTAAGTAACATAGCACAAAAATTGTTGCTGGGAAACGACTTTTATTTTTCAACCGACGAAAAAAAACGGAGGAGGTTCTCAATTCGACGCGTATATATTTTTTTTTTTTTTTTTTTTTTTTATGTATGATCACGCATATCTTTTTACATAGTGGTCCGATTGTGACAATTCTTCTTCTATTGGAAAGGGTATACTCCCAAGGTGGTCCCATATAAATTTGGAAAACAAAATCGAACCCTAAGGGTTGGAAAACAGGGGATGATTGATTGTTCACTCACTGATTGTAACGTATAAACACGCATAACTTGTTACATAGTGGTCCGATTGTGACAATTCTTCTTTTATTGGAAAGGGTATACTCCCAAAGTGGTCTCATATAAATTTGGAAAACAAAATCGAACCCTAAGGGTTGGAAAACAGGGGATGATTGATTGTTCACTCACTGACACTCACAACTTTTTACATAGTGGTCCGATTGTGACAATTCTTCATCTATTGGAAAGGGTTTACTCCCAAGGTGGTCTCATATAAATTTTGAAAACAAAATCGAACCCTAAGGGTTGGAAAACCGCGTGATTGTTCGAAAGAGATACCGTGACCCTGGCACATGGGCAACTGATGGAACATGGGTGGGTTTTAGTCAGTAAAAGTCTGACACGCCCTCCCGCTCCGCCCAGAGCGGGAGAAGTCATTTGATGATTTCCCATCCAGAAAAAAAAAGGGTTGGAAAACAGGGGATGATTGATTGTTCACTCACTGACACTCACAACTTTTTACATAGTGGTCCGATTGTGACAATTCTTCTTCTATTGGAAAGGGTATACTCCCAAGGTGGTCCCATATAAATTTGTAAAACAAAATCGAACCCTAAGGGTTGGAAAACAGGGGATGATTGATTGTTCACTCACTGATTGTAACGTATAAACACGCATAACTTTGTACAGAGTAATCCGATTTTGATAATTCTTTTATTGTTGGATAGGGTATACCTTGCCAAGTATTATTAGTACATTAAAGCCACAAAAAAATCATAAAATAAAAACTTTTTAACAAAAAATTAAACCGCCGAAAAACTGAAAAGCATAAAATAATAAACCTTAAAATTTTGAGTCGGCGCTGAAAAATCAATGAACAAGGAACACTCAAAGCGCCGACTCAAAATTTTAAGGTTTATTATTTTATGCTTTTCAGTTTTTCGGCGGTTTAATTTTTTGTTAAAAAGTTTTGTTCTGAAAAATCGCTGTGTATGGCAGCACGCAGCGAGCAATGTCGCGCACGCAATAATGTGTGAATGCAACAATACAGGAGATATATTTAAAGTTAAGTTATAACATCGCAGTATCCTAGGTGTTCGGCTTTCAGACTATATCGATACCGGAAAATTCAATTGTCGTAAAGGACATTTTGCCGAAAATGAGTTATATATCAAAAATCAAAATCAAAATCAAAATCAAAAGTCATTTATTCAAACTAGGCTGAGAGTCAGCACTTTTTGAACGTCAAAGTTACAAAAGACAGTCCCCCCAAAACGCCCACCCTTCGACACTTCCTAGTGCTGTAGCTGGGAAGAAGAAGTGGCGGAACAAACTCCCCAGCAGCACAGCTGTCTGTTAAGTTAGAAGAACTTGATTCTATACAATATTGTGTAAGTAATTAATATTATAAAACAAAACATACATTATTCGCCATATGTCAGCGAGCACACGCCAATATACCAACAAAAATAAAATTGAATACTAAAGTCAAGCTGAAATAATGAAACAAAAACGTAAACAAAACTTAAAAACTAAATAAAGCCTCCAGGCATAAAAGGCGTGCCCGCTTACATGTTCAACGATGCAAAATGATCCATATGTTGATGCATATAGCTAAGTTGAAGTTACAATAGTTAAACTAGCACCTCCGGAGTAGAATAAAATAACAGTTAATACAAATAACAATAACAAAAACCATGGTCAGCAAGGCAACCAGTCACCACAAGCAGCACCCGTTCACGAGCATAACGCAAAGGTCAGCCATTACCCCCCTCGCCATATTTGAGGGAAGGTGGTAACCCGACCCCCAACGCTACCGCAAGCAGTGACATCTAAGGGAGCATGACGAACTTGCTGCCGGTTTGTCAGGCAAGAATATTATGAACAGCTGACGAGGTCGCTAGCTAACTACATGTTGCAATACAACTCATTTAAAATCATTGTAATGAGTAGATTATGTCCACAATAAATGAAATTAAAAGAAAATAAAAATAAATAAATAAATTAACAAAATCTGTTAAATAAAAAAATAAATAAAATACAATTATATGAACTACCCATATAAACTGTCAGTAGGAAAGCTAATTCTGGATTGAAAGAACATAAACACTGTCTTGAGTTTGTCTTGAGTTAATCACAGCGACCAACTATTCTTATCGTTTAAGTAGTCGTTGATAGAATAGTATGCCTTTGAACAAAGGTTGGATTTTACTTTAGCTTTAAACTCATTAAACTGCAAATCTAGTAAAGCAGAGGGAAGCTTGTTATAAAAGGTAATACCAAGACCAACAAAAGAATTATGAACCTTATGAAGCCGGTGAAAGGGAGCACGTAGTTTGTCCTTATTTCTAGTATTAATATTATGAATATCACTGTTTTTAGTGTACAGGTGTATATTTTGCCTAATATATAAGATGTTGGCGAAGATGAATTGTGATGCCACCGTAAGAATACCAATATCTTTAAACAAATCTCTCAGAGAAACTCTAGCACCTAGTTGGTAAATCGCTCGAACAGCTCGTTTTTGAAGAACAAAAATATTTTGAATGTCCGCGGCTTTGCCCCACAGCAGAATGCCGTAGGACATTATGCTATGAAAATAACTAAAATAGACTAATCGAGCTGTATCAACGTCCGTATACTGTCTAACTTTCCTTACTGCGTAGGCGGCCGAACTGAGCCTTCCCGCTAGGCTTGATATATGTGATCCCCATTGAAGTTTGGCGTCTACTGTTATGCCCAGAAAAACCGCCGAGTGTACAGTTTCAAGCACCTCATTGTCTAAAACGACATTGGGTCCCACATTCCTAACATTGGGTAAGGCGAACTTTATACATTTCGTTTTCTTAGCATTGAGAACTAGGTTATTTGTGGTAAACCATTCCGTAGCCATTGAGAGCGCACTATTTACGTCGTCAAAATCTTGTCTATTTCTGTCTACTTTAAAGATAAGTGAGGTATCATCAGCAAATAGTATAATGTCACAGATATTCTTTAAATAAAATGGTAAGTCATTAATATACACTAAGAATAAGAATGGACCCAGTATTGATCCTTGAGGTACACCTAACTGAACTAGTAGCCCGGAAGATTTTACACCATTGACATCTACACATTGGTGCCTATTTTGCAAATAAGAACTTATGACACTGAGAGCTTCGTTTTGAACACCGTAATGACGTAGTTTACGCAAAAGTGTGTCATGGTGAACGCAATCAAAAGCTTTGGAGAGATCACAGAAAACTCCGATAGCATTTTGCGAGTTCTCCCATGCGTTGAAAATATGTTTCAGCAGAGCAACACCCGCATCTGTTGTCGAACGACCTTTTGTAAAGCCATATTGCTCATTATGAAGGAGGCCATTTAAATTAAAATGTCTTAGCAACTGCTTGAGTATTAACTTTTCAAATATTTTACTAAATGCAGGTAAGATAGAAATGGGCCTAAAATTGCCAACGTTATTTTTATTACCTGTTTTAAATAATGGTGTGACTTTACTGCTCTTCATGAGGTCAGGAAAAGATCCCAAATCAACACATTTATTAAAAGTTACAGCCAGATAGGGGGCTACGATATCTATTATATTACTTAACAGTTTAACAGAGATGCCCCAGTAATCACCAGTGTTTTTTGACTTGAGTGTGTTAAAAATATTAATCACATCACGAGGCGTTACATGTTCGAAACTAAATAAGCGACTACATCCGGGCACACTACTATGCAAAAGGTTTTCAGCTTTAGACGGGGACGAATTTAAAGAGCAGGTCGTAGTTATAGGTATGTTGGCAAAAAACTCATTAAATGCCTCAGCTATGTCGGCTGCTTTATTAACCAATTTGTTGTTAATCATAATCTCTAGTTGTTTTTCCTGTTTAACCGGTTTACCCGTTTCATTATTAATAATTTTCCAAGTGGTTTTTATTTTATTATTGGATTTTTTTATGGTATCGCTTAAAAACTTTGATTTAGCTAAAGCGCAGATCTTTTTAAATAATTTTGAATAATTACTGACATACTCTAGAAAAGGAGTATCAAATCTGTATTTTTTCAAACCATATAACTCGTATAGTCTTGCTCTACTTTTATAAATTCCTGGAGTAGCCCATTGGTTGAAGCTAACGGAAGTGCTATTAATGTCAATAGTTTTGGTCTTGAAAGTAGATTCGTATTCTTTTTGCACAATATCAAAAAGGGCTTCATAGATTTCATTAGGATTCTCGCGTTCTACTATAGATGGTGTAATCCTATGAGCTATATTATTTTTAAATTTATTACAACGACTAGCTGTATAAGGCCTGCATTCTATTTTATGCGGCTTTTTAAGTAATGGCAAAGGGAAGCTGGCTAATAATCCACAGTGGTCAGACGTTAAGTCACTTAAAACTAACTTATTTTTGGCATCACAATCACTAAATATATTATCAAGACAAGTCGACGAAGAAGCCGTGATCCTAGTTGGTTCAAGGAACAAGTTTATTAAATTAAAAGACCTAAACAGATTGAGCAGTCTAATACTTAATGGAGTAACATCTATATATATTTGGAATCAGCGTCGCAAGCTCTATCGATTGGGATATTTTAAAAAAAATCTATCTTAAAAAAAAGCCCCTTACGACCTGGCTTTCCAACAGCTCTAGCGCGATTTTTTTTACTATTTGGGATGTATCGCAAAAATAATTTTCCATAGGGGAGCGTAAAGTCATGTTTTAATTATTTAAGAGGTCGTAATCCTCATTTTTGCATTAAACCTTTTATACGACGTTATAAACAATAATAATTATTACAAATGAAAAGGTCGTAAACATGTTATTTGATAATCGAAACCCTTACGACCAAATCTATGCTTTGTTTTAACTTACGTAATTAGGGCGTAAAGGACGTTTGTTTTATTTATTGCCCTTTACGACCTTAATTTTAACAAAAAAACAATTAAAGTTTTTGTTTCGTTCTTATTACTGACGGCGTACAGAGGTCTGACGAGCACCATACTCAAAGAAACTCAAAGTCAGAAAAAAAAATCTATGTGTCTGGTATACATACCTTTATAAAAGGTTAGTTACCTTAGGTTTAGTTAAAGGTTAGTAATAGTAACTCCAGTTTTTTTTTTTGTATGGGAGAAAACACCAAGTTAATTTATTTGAAACTGAATGGAACTGAAGGGCTGGTGCTCATACGAGGTATTGTACCATACACGGCGATCAAGGTTACATCAAATTCATAATACCTTTCCGTGCCACTTCGCGCGTACCAAATTTTAGAATTTTCGATAGGTGATTTTTCAAATCTTTGACATGGTCAAACGAAGTTGACCATCGATTTACTTGTACTATCGTTAGTTAATAGCCAACTAATGACTTTTTTGATGAGAATAATTAAATACGTTATTGATCAAATACTTTTTTTTACAAAATTTCATAATTAGTCATAATCACGGTGATTAATATTTATAATCAGGATGATTAGTGCCTGAAAACTGATGTTACTAAGTAGGTAATTTGTTAATCACCGTGACTATGGCTGAGTTATAATGACATGCCTTTCCGCTCCGCCCAGAGCGGGAGACGTCATTTGATGATTTCCCAAACACAAAAAAGACCCTCTAACTTATTCATTTCCGCAGGAGTTCTTCCCATAATGGCTTCCCATAATAGAAGGCTGCAGGTCTTCAATCTCATTTCCAATCGTAGCCTGTTCTTCAACTACTTATGTTCAACTTGTTTTCGTTTGAAAACTTTAAATATATTGGTCTGCAGAACATTGTGGAAGATGGTTCTGGATTCTCCCATATCACTTCTTCGCCACAAACTAAGCGCAGAGGCACAAAAAACACATAAAACTGTAGAATCGTCATCCTTTGCCATAGTTTGCTTATACAAACTTTGCCCTGAAGCACCATCAAAACCCCACTTGCATATAAGTACCTATAAATTCTTTGCCACCCAGATTCTACACGTAGGAATTATCCAAGTCTAGCCACAGTTTTGTTCAAAATAGCATGGAGTTTTACTTTAACCCCTCTTCCGTGACTTCTGTAGCATCTTTTGGCGGATAGCAGTTCTTCTTCGCCTCAAGGATAGCTGTGTAAGAAGGATACAATGGTGTTTCTTCTTCTTTTGCACAAGATCTTAATGTTATATACTGCCACTTAGAAAGGTTCAATGAAGTCAAAATACCTAAAGCTTTATCAGCACAATATATGGGCATAGTTTTCTATGCCTTTAACAATTCCTTCGTTTTTGTAGCTTCTTCGGGATGCTCCGAGACTAGTTTAATGATATCTGCTACTTTCTTATTTGTGCTTTTAAACCAGTTGCATGAGGAAGACTTTCATTGCTGTAAGTTAGGAGCTCTTTCACTCTTCTGTAGCGGGCTTAGCTTCACAAATGGTTTTCTGGGACTCACAACTGATGTTGGTATTCCAACACTGCACGTTTCCGGTCCACAGGATGTTGATAAGAATATCTTAGGACAATCAACACAACGTTATCTGATCCCAAACTAGGCAGAGCCTGTACTATGGTAACCAGACAACTGATAAACATACTTATATATTTCTAAATACATGATGATGAAATGATTGAGCTCATCACACAAACATTTGTCCTGGGTGGGAATCGCACCCACAACCTCAGTCTTAGCAGTCAGGGTCAGTAACCGACTAACAGGCCAGTCAATGTCATGTTGATGTACCCTCATTTATGGCGAAGTCGGAACTGGAACATGGGTGCTGTTCTACTAACACTACAGAAGGGGTTATCTTTTCCCTCACGACCTCAGGCCATTTCATGTCCTCTTGCAGCCATGAGACATGGCTGCAAGAGGACATGAACTTTTTTTATGAACGTACGTCTCGTGCGATTACACGAGATCCATTTGTTCCTCAACAAGCACATATAAGTCTGACAGAATTGTTTCAATTTGTTCTTTTCATTTTCTGACAAATCAACTATATTCGCAAAAACTTCAAATAACATTTGAGGTCGTTAAAAACAACTGGTGTTTGCCAAAAACAGGAAAATGTCCAAATTGGTAACAAAATCTTCCATCAAAACACAATTATAAATAAAACGTAATAACGTAAAACATATTTTTTTAATTTTGAGTTCCTATTAGAACAATATTTTTTTACTTTTTTTTACTAAATTTTTGAATAATAAATAAAAAATAATAAAAATACTTTTATTTCACTTGATTTTACTATCTATTATAGGTATTTCTATTTAGAACTTTAGGATTTTTGTTTCTTTTACCCCCTTAGTCTCTGATTTCAATGACTTGTACTACCTCTTGATGATCAAGATTAGTCCTTTACGACACATCTGACTTTATCATAACCAATTTTTCATGGCTGTAAAGTACTTCAGTTAATTTTTTTTGGGCTGTAAAGGACTCTCATTTTCGTCAATAATTATGTTTGGTTTATTTTGTTAATTTTTATGGATAGAACACGAAAAAATAGTGAGGGTTTCTTTTGACATCATGAATATAGTACTTTATTTGAAAAAGATATTAGAAAAAAACAAATATATTTTTTGTTTTTGGCTCTACTGAAAACTGGTGTTTTGTCCTTTACGACAATTGAAATTTCCGGTATCGATATAATGAACATAACACTGCGTGCCAAAACCAAGGTCACCCTGGTTAAGCTGAAAGCTGCTCATAGTCCAGTCATTATAGGAATTCGGAATTCGAGATACCCAGCTGTAAGTCTGTAAATACTTGTATATTGACACCCTAAAAGTTGTCTCAAAACCTACATATGGTAGGGTGTAAGCAACTATTAAATTTCAAGGTCAAAAGTCACAAAAATCGGTTTTTTGCGCTTTTTTTGGAAATATCTCATTTCCTATGGGTTTTTTGCTATTTGTATTTATTATCAATATTGTAGAATACAAAATTCTCTACAAATTTTGTTCAAATTTTTTTTTTATACGGTGAACCGTTTTCGAGATAGAGGGCGGAGAGCGCGCGGTCACAGTATCACTTCAGGTCAACCGGTGCCTCCGGTCGAAAACGCGCCATATATAGTTGATGAACTATCGATAAATCAATGATTATAAATATTTGTCAATTTTCATTAACTATTATATTATATTTTATCATTTTTTTCCTAACTTATCCACTTTTTATTCAGTATTAATTTATTGAACAACACTTACCTGCCCATGTAATTGCAAAATTGTTAATGAATATATAGGAATTATATTTGAATTTTAACCTAATTAAAATGTACGCTGCCAGGCTAGACTAGACCCCTACCATAGGATTTCAATTGAGTAGGTGGACGCGTGATGGTGTGGTCCAGGAGACAAGAAGTGGCGAGCGCAACTAGTCCGCCGTACGCGGAGCAGACAATCAAATCAAACACTTACAATACAACAAAAGAACTTACCTGGTGGTTGAAGGACACTGCTTCTGGGTTACCTGGAGTTATGTATGTAAGTGAGTGTATGTGTATCGTGTCGTGACGTTATGAGTATTCTCCTGGTAACAATCCGCTTGCAATAAGGCTGGAGGCAATCACAGTATGCGGTCTTCCACACTCATTCCCAATAGCGTCACTTTGACTTGACCTTCAAACTATTTCAACAAGATATGTCCAAACCCGTGTTATTACGTCAAATTAGGGGTTAGTTACAATCACTACAATTGGGTCAGGACAGATTGTCCACAAAACGACCGGGGTAAGGGATAACTTTCCAAAAGATCGCGAGATTCAAGCTGCGACGTGTTCCCTTTTTTACCACCAAGAAGCAAGCACCAACAGAACTGTCAAGTGTCAAAATCAAACTGTCAAGTGACAGATGTCACTCCGTTCGGTACGCTCCGTTAGGCGCACAGATTAAACAAATCGATCGGGACTAAACAAATATTAATAACTTCTTACAAGATGAAAAAAAAAACAAATAAATTATGAATTAATCTTTTTATTAAAAAATATCATTGAATACATTTATTTTTATTCAAAGTAAAAAAATGGAATAAAGGGTACAAAAACTACAATTTATAATTTTAATCATCTTCTTCCTCTTCATCGTCGTCTTCTGGCTGCTGGTAAATTTAAAACTGGCCTTCATTATCGTCTTCAACGACATTTGTCTCAAGTTCTTCCATGATTTCGGGGTCAAAGGTTCCATCTTAGTTAATGTCGCTCTGATATGGTAGAGCATTGAGACAAGCTTGCCCATTACATTGGCCACAAGCTAAAGAGCATTGCAAGCCCGCTTTCCTGCATCCGCATCGCGAACCACAACCACTCTTGCAGTTGCAGAAAATTGTATTTAGCAAATCTTCTGGAGCAGGTGGTAAAATTGTCGATTTTCTGGAGCCTATCATGCTCCAGAAAATCGTTTTGCCTTGCCCAACCCCATACCTGGGGTTCCAAATCATGTTCTAACCAAGTTTGAACTTGATAATATACACGGTTGAAATGTTGATGAGCAGCTGCACTTGTTGGTGGAATATTTGAAAGCTGCACAGATTTATTAAGTTTTGTAGACTTGACGTAATGCATATAACGAAGATGATCGAGACTTTTCACAGATTTCGGAGCATTATAGACTGTTAAGTTTGTAAGTTGTTTGTAAGTTTGTTGTTTGTAAGTTTTTCTCTTAATTATTTTTTAATTTTAGTAAACGGTTATCAGTATTATTGAATTGATATAGATTTAATGCATGAAGAAAATGATAAAATATAATATAATAGTTAATAAAAATTGACAAATATTTATAATCATTGATTTATCGATAGTTCATCAACTATATATGGCGCATTTTCGGCCGGAGGCACCGGTTGACCTGAAGTGATGCTGTGACCGCGCGCTCTCCGCCCTCTATCTCGAAAACGGTTCACCGTATAAAAAAAAAATTTAAACAAAATTTGTAGAGAATTTTGTATTCTACAATATTGATAATAAATACAAATCGCAAAAAACCCATAGGAAATATCTCATATATTTCCAAAAAAAGCGCAAAAAACCGATTTTTGTGACCTTTGACATTGAAATTTAATAGTTGCTTACAGGGTGTAAGCAACTATTAGGTTTGAGACAACTTTTAGGGTGTCAATATACAAGTATTTACAGACATACAGCTGGGTATCTCGAATTCCGAGATTCTTACCTAATTTAAGCTTAAATGACTGGACTATCAGCTTAAGTGCGACTGGGCCAGACCTGTTTGCCGGATGTCAGATGATAAATGGGCTAATAGAACCACCAACTGGGTCCCACTAAGCGCTCGACGTGCCATCGCGGCAGGCCGAAACGAAGACGGCGGGACGAGATTGACTCCGAAAGGACTGGCCAAAACTAGCAAAAGGCAGAATTCTGTGGAAAAGGGAGAGGGAGGCTTTTGTCATGCAGAGGGACAATACACGCTAGTTAGATTAGATATAACATAACGTTAAAAACTTTTTTTTTTAATAATCTGATATTTTAAACTTCATAAAAAAATGGAGTACAATTTAGCGTCTTTTTAAAAGTGCTACTTGAGAAAAGTGTGGGCTGATTTTGATGGTAGGCGCAGAAACAGTAGCGGCGGAGTGTCCATAGCCGGGATGCGGCGATCTGACGTCATAAGGTGGCGTTGAAGGCAACGAGTTCAAGGTCGAATGTCACTTACACTTCATGAAACGTCTACAATATTTTTACGTTTAACCCAATGTGAACCTTAGTAAAGCTTAAATTCACTGTGAAAGCAATAACGAGGTAACAAGATAACAAGATTTGATTCAAAGGCCCCTAGGGGTATAAGTATAGTGAATTTGCCCTTGAAAGATATCGGCACGATACTTAGAGGATTTTTAGGTACTAATAAAATAATAAGATCCTGAAAGTTTCAGATCCCTAACCCATTTGATTTTTGAGAAAAAGGAAAACATGTGAAAATCAGAAATAAAACGGAAAAAATGAATATTCTCAGGAACGCGTGAATCGATTGATTTAAATTTTGGATATATTTTGGGGGCTGATAATAGCTTCTAAGAAAAAAATTAAGAGCTATATCGGTTTATAAGAACTTCGAAAAAATGGCGCTTTTGTTTTAATTTCGATTTTTAACTATGAGACGATTCTGGCACATTTATAAAACCATTTTTTTCGAATTCCCCATCCATTTTTCTATGGATTTATGAGCTTTTAAGATTTTAAAAAAAGGTACGCCGCCATATTGCTAAAAATTAAAAACCAATTTTTTGTGCAAATACACTCCTTTGCAAAAAACGGGCACCTTATGATCATTGGCTTTTCTATGGATAATATTAATATTTTTAGTATGTCACTAGCATAAATGACTAGAAATTGAATGAGAATATAGTTTTTAACACTTAAATCCTGGAATCGGTGTTTAGTCAATGTAGACAGAGAGCCTTGTTAAAATGGACATTTTCATGTGTATAATATATTAGGTCTTTACCTATGAAATTGCCGTTCTGCAGTACTGGCCATTTCAAATCAAAATAATTTTTGTTTGTCTAAGAATTCTAATTTCAAATTTATTTTATTTTAAAAACATGGAATTCTTTTTCCAAAAGTAGTAGTTTATTGTTTAGTGTTACATTTTCATCGCATTTCAATCTTTTTCGTCATCATGGATACGTTAAAAAATCGAGTAATTATGGAATATGAGTACCGTCGTGGCAGCATCGCGGCACAAGCGGCACGCAACATCAACGACGTTTATGGAGCTAACATTACAAACCAACGCACCACCTGTTATTGGTTTGCCCGCTTCCGTTCTGGAAATTTCGACCTGACAAATGAACCTCGCGGTCGTCCGAAGACTTTGGTCGACAATGACGAATTAAAGGCGATTGTGGAAGCTGATGATACACAATCTACGGCTGAATTAGCAGCAGCTTTCGACGTTAGCGTCAAAACAATATTGGTCCATTTGTGTCAAATTGGCAAGGTAAAAAAGCTTGACAAATGGGTGCCCCACGAACTCAATGATCGCCAGCGCGAAGTACGCGTCGAGACGAGCCTTGCACTGCTCAACAGACACACAAATGAAGGAATTTTGAACCGCATTGTTACCTGCGATGAAAAATTGATTCTGTTTGATAACCGCAAGCGCTCAGCGAGTTGGTTGGATCCTGGTTCAGCACCTAAACAATGCCCTAAACGAAAACTTACCCCTAGAAAAGTGATGGTCACTGTTTGGTGGTCCAGCGCCGGTGTGATTCATCACAGCTTCTTATCAAACGGGGTGAGCATTACTGCAGATGTGTACTGTGAAGAACTGAACTCAATGATGGAGAAGCTGGCACATCTCCAACCAGCATTGGTCAATCGCTCGTCTCCACTGCTCCTGCACGACAACGCGCGACCTCATACTACACAGCAGACGGTCTCCAAGTTGCAAGAACTGGGGTTGGAAGCTCTCCGTCATCCGCCCTACTCACCAGACCTTGCGCCTACAGACTACTACTTTTTCCAGAATTTGGATAACTTCTTGGCGGGAAAAAAATTCAATACCCGAGAGGCAGTACAAAATGCCTTTGAAGAATTTGTTGCCTCCTGTCCAGCTGATTTTTTTAAGAAGGGCATCGATAAACTGCCACTGCATTGGCAAAGATGCATGGATTGCATGGGTGATTATTTCGATTAATACAAGTAAAAAATACATGAAAAAAATTCGTTTCATTTTTTTCATACAAAACGGCATTTTCATAGGTAAGACTACGAGTATTTTTATGGTATTAAAAAAGTAAATAAAGACATTAAAAATTAAAATTAATAAGGAGTATGCAGCGATTACGGCATGTAATCGTCTTGGCATGCTTTGCACTAGGCTTTTGATGGTGTCCTGTGGAAAGTATTCCCACTCAGCCGAGATCACACGTTTAAGTTCCCTGATGTTTTGTGGGAGTGGTTGGATAGATCGTACTCGCCTTTTTGGGAGGTCCCAGGCGTGCTCAATGGGCTTAAGGTCGGGGCTCGGCGCTGGCCAATCCAAACGAAGAATACCGACCTCTTGCATATTAGCATCTACGTCGCCAGAACGGTGGGTCCGACCATTATCGTCCATGTAAATGGCATCTTCACCAATTATGACTGTTATGTGTGGGTTATGCATGTTGACAAAGAATTTCTGTTATGTACCTTTGGGCATTTAGTGAGCCATTTTCAATGAATACTGTCTCGGTACGATAGCTGGAAGTTACGCCCGCCCAAAACATAACGGACCCTCCACCATAAGGGGTGATTTCTTCAAAACACACGTCGGCATAGCGTTCCCCTGGTCTTCGTAACACTCGCCGACGTCGCACAGTGGCGCGAAGTGCCACTGTGCCACCCAAATTGACCTGGGCCCCTTGTGGTTTGGCCGTTTGAGGTGATTTTTTTTTTAATGTTCTTCATAAAGTTCCCAATCGCTTCCTCTGTTTCGATTTTTGCTTCCGGTCTTCATTTTCGTGGAATTCGAGTCCAAAAATGGGTTTGCATGGAAAAAACTAGATTTTGCGCGCAAAAATGACCCTACGGAAGACGAGATTGAGATTTTGTCGGATTTTTTTATGGGGAAATGCTCGTCTTGGAAAACCCTACAAGACTGTCTACTCTTTTTTCTTCAGAAACCGGGAAGAAAACTTCCGTTGCCCTTAAAATGGCCACAATCATCCAGAAAATGTCTCATATCAGAAATCGTTTTTCTGAAAACTGTTAAAGTATTGGAAAAAATCCTAATCTGACAAAAAATATCCCCGGATTCTAAGTAGACAGTCTTATAGGGTTTTCCAAGACGAGCATTTCCCCATAAAAACATCCGACAAAATCTCAACCTCGTCTTTTAGACTCAAATTCCACGAAAATGAAGACCCGAAGCAAAAATCTAAAAAGAGCAATCGATAGGGAATTTTATGACAAAGATTAAAAAAAAAATCACCTCAAACGGCCAAACCACAAGGGGCTCTGGTAAATTTGGGTGGCAGAAGTGGCGCGAGTGCCACTGTGCGTCGGTCCTCGCCATTCAGACAAATTCGAGCCTCATCGGAGAAGAGTACGCTACTCCAGTTACCAACTGTCCAAAATAGGCAATTTCTAGCGAACTTCTTCCTCTCCCTTGTCTGGTTGATGCCAATAGCTGCAACATGAAACTTGAAACATAGCACGCATGATTTTTTTTTTTTTTTTTGTTATATTATGTAAATTGAACTCAAAATAATTGTGTAAGTTTGTTCAAACATTGAACATTGAACCTTACAATGTTTAACTATGGCAATTAACTTCCACATCTGTTACGAAGAAACAAGATTATGTCAACTTTCGCATTATTTATTATTTACCGAGTTCACGGAACCCTCGTTAACACTCTTATTCTATATTTTAAGCAGATTATGTACACTGGCTAGTCTTCTGATACATACTTTGCAACACGTTCCATGGAGCATGGGTTCCGTTATAAATAATGGTAAAAAAAATACAAAAAACGCGCTTCAATAGAAAACCAAACTAGAAAGTAGAAAATAATTGAAAAAAGCTGTTTTTTATGTCAGCGTTTTTTTAAAAACTATTATTTATTTTCTCTTTTTTAGGGTATTTCGTATTTTGTGACGTATGTTAGCGTAGTTTTCGAAGACACTTTTTTGCTATCCTGGTAACCCTAGCAAGGATAATGGCACAAATTATTGTATTATCATCGGTCCTTGATAAGTCTACAAAGTTTAAATGAAATTGACCGTTTGAAGTAGGTCAAAATCAAGTCGAAAAAAGTCGGTTACAAACAAACATTCAGGTGAAGCTAATAAAAGCGTGTTAATAAAAAATAATACTTTAAAAAAACTAAAAAACACGCTTCCATAGAAAACCAAACTACACATAACATCACGCGTTGTTTCCCCGAAGGGTTAGGCAGAGGTGTACCTACAGTATACGCACATTTCGCCAGTTATGTTGAAGTCCCATGTAATAGGGGGCGAGCCTATCGCCATCAACCGGGCACAAATCCAGACTCCAAGCTGCTACTGAGAAATTCCAGATGGAAAAACCCAATAAATGAGCTTTTAAAGGTATTTTTTATTGATATCGGGCACCCCACGCTTTTGTCCATTATTTTCTACTTTTTAGTTTGGTTTTCTATGGAAGCGTGTTTTTTAGTTTTTTTTAACTATTATTTATTTTCTAGTTTTTAGGGTGTTTCGAATTTTGAGACGTATGTCTGCGTAGTTTGTGACGTATGTCAGCGTAGATTTCGAAGACAGTTTTTGCTGTCCTGGTAACCCTGGCAAGGATAATGGCACAAATTTATGAAATTATAGTATTGTCATCGGTCTTTGACAGGTGTGCAAAGTTTGAATGAAATCTGGTCGTTAAAAGTGGGTCTAAATCGCGCTATGAGGAGTCGGTTACAAACAAATATAGAAGTGAAGCTAATATAAAGCGTTTAAAAAAAAAAACATCTCCTCAAAGGCATTTTAATACTTTGCGGAAAAAGTAGTTTTATTATTCGAATTTTCAATTTTGTGATCAACACTCAGGTAGAGTGGGGGGTAGGGTGGTTATTAAGTGGATAGTTTGGCGTTGTAAACATTTATCATCTTTTCTTGATTTATTTGAGTAATCAAAACATTTTTTTTGTGTGTTTACCAAGTATTGTTATTCCTTTAAAATTAATAGTCAGTGTGTTAATCCCGAAAAGACATTAAAATAACAATAACTTGCTTGAATATTTTTTTTACTTTATTCATAATTCAACGAATTCTTCTGAGCTAGAACTAAAATAGAAAGATAGATACTGTCAACCTCCTGTTTACATGACAAACAAATTCCAATCGAAATGATAACCTCCATTTCGCGATTTAGTGCGGAACTATAAAAGTTACACGTGCCTCTCAGACACGGGGCGCTGACATTAATCCGATAGCCCGTCGTGCCCGAGTTTGCGTTTAAGATAATATACGTTTTCCACGTGCCAAGAGTCGTTTCTGGGTCTATGACATTTATTTAATGTAGTATCTTTACGTTAGTCGAACAAATCTTATTCTGATTTTGATAAACATAATTTAACAACAAAATGAGGAATATAACAGAAGAGTACTCATTTTCTTTGAGTACTCATTTGATTTACTCATCGAATGCCGTAATTAGAGACACAATAGAAAGACAATTGCTTATGTCGAACTGTGTAACTTAAAACATTCAAAAGGTTAAAAATAATCAAATTCACAATTGGGTCGTTCTACTTTTTTACATAGCAATTAAATGGGCAACTTCATCAAATAGTTTTTGTTACCAATCTGTCCTGTTTCTTTAAGGATAAAAAATGGCTATCAGACAACTTTCATCAAATTGTTTATTTTGCCAATCTATCCAGTTTCTTATAAGGATCAAAAATCTCCATCGGACGCCTTTCATCAAATTGTTTTTGTTGCCAATCTGTTCTGCTTCTTATAATGATCAAAAATGTCTATCGGACAATTTTCATCAAATTGTTTTCGACTCCAATCTATCCTGTTTCTTTAAGGATAATAAAACTCTATCGGACAAATTACATCAAATTGTTTTTGCTGCCAATCACAGAAATCTAAATAATAAGGCACTAGAAGTCGTAAGGGCGCGTGACCTTGTCGCCGCAAATGTGACTCGTACACCACAATCGCGCGTGGAGCGTATTTTTCGGTCATCAGTGTTGTTTAGGACGCAGACACGTAAACATGGTTTTTTGCAGCATATCCAGCTGTGGAAATTCGTCCACGAAGTGTAACTTTGTAAAAACAGGGATAACATTTCATAAATAAGTAGATTTTTTTAAATAATGTTGATTTTTAATGAAAATTACTAAAATAAAATTATTCACCACCACTATTACGAATAATTACGATTGTCGTAGAAAATAAATTTGTATCTCATTTCAATAATCATTGATGCATTAGCGTGTTCATGTTTACAATACAACTATTAAAAGCAGCAATGGAATTATAGTCCTGCGCAATATACAATATCGCCCCGTACGTAAATTTCCAGGAACACGCTGCAAGAGTTGAGCGCGAATTAGTAACGTACCACTACTATTTTGTATCGATAATTTTATTATGTTTAGCTTACCTAGTTTTATCGACATTAGGAATGAAATGTAATTTTTCGTTAAATATTTATTTAGTTATCTACTATATTTTTTCTTTTTTCTATATAATAACTGATAATAAAATCGTTTGTCAGCGATTATCCGTTTATTAGTATTATTAAAATACTTGAAAGATTTTTATTCAGTTTTCCCCATCATTTAGAAAATTTATTGAAGTACAGTCAATTTGGGTGAATAGGAATGTTGGGATGAATCGGTTTATTGCCAAAAAGGACTGTAGTCTGTAATGCTTTTACTGAATTATAATTAACGATTTAATTGACTTGCTGGCAACAAACTATCTTATTTTAACGTTAAAATCCTTTTTAAAGTTTTGTCCGAATTCACCCCTGCATTCTTATTCACCCCGTTTGTCGTTAGGTTAATTATTTTTAGACTAGAAGCCGACCCCAACATAGTTGGGAAAAGGCTAGGCAGATGATCGTGATTCCAATTTTATTACTTACGTTTATTATTAACTACAGATTTATATTAAGTTATGATAGCTATAAAAACAAATATTGCAAAACTAGCAATACTTTTCAAGAAAAAAAAGCCATTGCTTCTAAGTATGCATTTGTTACTTAAAATTATTTTATTTATTAAAAACCTTTATTCTCACCATTAACGTTTTATTGTATTCCCTTTTCACATAATAACATTTTCTAAAATTAATGAGACACTCTGGATTAATTAGGTATCTATTGCTGCGATGCGGTACTCCTGCGGGATCAACGACGCTCAACAGAAAGTTATCGATACAAGCGTTGCGCTGCACTATTCCTAAGTGAGAGTGACCGCGCAATATCATTCTGTACTTTTCGCACACGTTTATTATTGGTCCAAGTGGCCACGCGTCCTGAGATTTTGAGTTTAAAAAAAATATTACGTAATGACATAATTTAAAGTTTATTTTTATTTGCTTCTATGCAGAAAATTCGTGTGTGCGTAACTGTGTATTTATTGTATGTGTATGTGGTGGTAGCTGTGACCCGGCGACACGCGTTACGGTATTAGAGGACGGGAGATAGCATTTCTATTGCCTTATTATTTAGATTTCTGTGCTGCCAATCTATCCGGTTTCTTTAACGATCAAAAATGTCTATCGGACAACTTTCATCAAATCGTTTCGTAGAAAAAGGGGACTCCAACTTGGTTTTTTTGTGATGGATAGACTGGCTGAAATTTCATGTTGAATAAATAATTAAACCTTTTTATTACTTTATATTGATTTATGAGTTAATAAGTCGTGCGCCGAACGGATGACGAACTTCCGCATTCGTGGTTATACACCCGCTATTTAGCCCCTTTATCCTCCCAATCTGGAGGTATGGTCATATGTCATAAAATACATTCCATTTTCAAAAATCATTTCCCCGTGCTCACTTTCGCTATATACACTGCGTTGCAGAATTAAAGAATGCTATCAAGTAGATGATGAAGAAAAACCTGTATATAATATAATCATAACTTCTGGTGACCCCGTTCCTGGCATGGCCATATTGATAATTATGTTATTTTATTAATACATATATGATTTTTATCTTTTATTTCTATTTCATGCTAAATAACTAGTATCTTAAAAATCTCGTATAGATGGATAAAGATAAAATAATTGAATAGGATATTGACCTGCCAAAAGGAGGTGGTTGACATGCGGAATGTAGACTACTGCAAGCAATCATTGATGTGTTAGCGATGTCTAATAACATTATAGTAATATATAGACAAGAGGCTCGGTGGCAGCTAGTTCAAAGGCTTGATACAGAGAGCGATACTACTGAAAAGAAAGAAAGAAAATACATTTATTTAGTTGAGAAATGAATGATGTATGAAACATCCACATTTTGCCGAGTCCCATTTTCAGTCTGCATCAATAATATCAGGACGGACAGACTGTTCAAAATGATCCAAATAACTATGACGCTGACTGTAACATGGAGTGAGCCACAGAGAATGCCTCGAGGACTGGTCCTGTCTATACTATCCGTGTCAGAGAACGTCACCGTTCTCATTGAAACTGACAGCCTGAGACAAGTGTATCAATCCCTTGTGACGGCTTGCGCTCAATTGCGCCAATATCGGACTGTAATCCTATTCGTGGTTTGGGACTAGCCTATTAACCATCAACCGAGCACAATCTAGACTTTAATGATAAACTCCAATGACAATTTGCCCATCCATTTTTTTGGGTGGGTAATCTTTTAATGATGTCTCCCGCTCTGGGCGGAGCTCGAGGGCGTGTCAGGCTTTTACTGACTAATACCCACCCGTGTTCCTTCAGTTGCCTATGCCAGGGCCACCGTAACTCTTTCGAACAAATCTCGCGACCCTGGCAGGCATCGGTCCTGGCGGACCCCTTCAGTTTTGCTGACATCTCTTTGAGGCGCGCGTGAAACACAACGCGGCGTCGACACGGGCCTGGGTGCTTACTCCCGAATTTAATTCCAATAGATCGACATTGGAATTGTCAGTCAAACGTCAGTGATTGGCTGGACTCACTGAGTCTAGCCAATCCCTAACGTTTAACTCAACCAACTGACGTTTGACCAATGTCGATCTATTGGAATTATATTCGAGAGTAAGCACCCTGGTCCTTACCGGGTCGTTCGCCGCACCTACGGTGGCCGGTAATCCGCTATTGACTCCCGACACCCGGGGCGTCTCCTCCTGCGGCGGCTAAGGGCGTAAGGGCCATCCTGGGTACTTTATGAGCCTTAAGGGCTTTTGCACCGGGTCAAGTAATAAAACACACTTGTTGTGCAACTTCGAAAGTTATTCCATTTATTTCACGCTTTCGCGTTTACAGCGCTGGTCATAATACGTCTTTTCTCAACAATAAACGTAATCTAATTCATTGGAAAGCTTATTCTAAAAATGCTGGAATCTGGAAAGTTATTTTATCGCCAGCGTGCAACATAAAGTCGTATTTTGCAGACAACCTTAATAGGTATTACCTTATCGTTGGGTGTAGAAATATTTTATAGTATAGGTAAATAAATCAGTAAGTATTAAAATAAATTAATAATGTTCTTCCACTTTTTCAGTCGGTTGCCGATTGCGTGGAAGCGCTCATCGGTACCTACCTTCTAAACGGCGGAATTATAGGCGCCGTCAAAATAATTGAGTGGATGAGGGTCATACCTCCAGAGGTATGAGGAAAACACATAATAACTCAAATGTCAACAAAAAATTTAATAAATCATCTATACACAAGTACTAATACTTGTGTATTATAGGAATAAAAACCATAAGTTTTAAGGTTTTTGTGTCGTTGGTAGAGATAATTATGATGTTATTTATAATTCTGTTAAGTAGATAATTATGTAATTTATTATGTGGACCTACAGTCAAAGCATACATACGTGATGAATTTATTGTACTTAAAAATATTTTTATAAAAATACATTAAAGCATGATTTATATGTTGCGATTTTATTGCCTGTAGTCTGTGGCATACCATAACATAATTAACCTATAATATTCCCACTGCTGGGACTTGGGCCTCATCTGTGAAAAGGAGTGGGCCAAAATCCACCATCGGACCCAGTGCGGGTTGGTGGAGGTCACAACACAGACGTCTTTGAGTTTTTGATTTTAAGACATCGTTTTCCTCACAATATTTACCTTCACCATTTTGAAAGCAGTGGTGGTATAAATAATGGCATGCCATAACTTGTTGATTCAATGTTATTGTACCTATGCCTCAGGCAAAAAAAACTTGCATCGTGTTCCTAAATGGCTCTTTATTGACACAAACCGGCTTATATTAATTTTTAGATGGCATTATTTATTTAAAATGTCTTATTTATTGTCAAATATTTATACTAAGTTAAATAAACTTTTTCTAGGATAATTTTGAAGAATATTTGCACAAAAAAGTGTCGACTGTTATCACAGAGGGAAAAGCGGCTGAAGGAAACATCGATTTTCTATTAAACTATTGCAGAACTGATGTGGAGAAAATTATGAACTATAGGTTCGAGGATCCGTCATTTCTGCTAGAGGTAAATAGTAACACATTTTATCTCCAGCGCTTGTAGCTAAGTATTAATAGCCGGACGGGTCGATCGATCAGGCTAAGCTACGCTTACCACAGTTGGTCCGTGGATTAACCAGTAGATTATACCAAGACCCCTCCGTGCCTCGGAAAGCACGTTAAGCGGTTTTCATTCGTAAATCTTTGACAGTCGTTACAGGTTGTCGGAAGTCCGAAAGTCTGACAACCAGTCTTACCGAGGGGTATCGCATTACACAGTTACTTGGTCGTGGAAGTCAGATTGGCAGTCGCTTTATGTAAAATACTGGTACTCAGCTGCATCCGGTTATACTGCAAGCTGACGCCAACTTAGTTGGGAAAATTGTAGGCAAATTAATTAATTTTATGTACATTCATTACTATAACATGAATAATGTGTCCGATTTACCAAGAAGAACAAATACTATTGGTAAAATCATTTGAAAGGCCAAAAGGAGTACCTGTTACTTAGTATTTCGTAGTTTCTGAATAAAGGAAAAACATGAGCATCATACACACGGCTTCAGATCAAGCTATACATTTCCAGTTTTAGCTAACCTCGCATTGTATACGTTTTTCGTACAATGAAAAGGCAGCTTATACTGGAAATGTTATAGCTTGATCTGTAGCCGAGCGTAAGTAAGTAAGAGTTGGGTACACGATTGCTGACGAATGCGTGCACTGACACACTGGAAGCTGGACAGGTCCACTCAATCTGTGTGGTTCTTTCCTCATACACCCAAAAAAATATACTTTATGTTTTATTTTATTTTTAGGCTCTCTCCCATCCATCATACATCCGAAACAGACTGACCCGTTCGTATGAACGGCTAGAGTTCTTAGGCGACGCCATATTGGATTTCCTAATAACGACGCATATATTTGAGAAATGTGGAGACTTAAAACCTGGTGAAATGACGGACCTTAGATCAGCTCTCGTCAACAACGTCACATTTGCGTCATACGTTGTGAAACTTGGACTGCATAAGTAAGTAATAAAAATAGACATTATTTTTGAATAATAAGTATCAATTCAGGTTTTTTTATTTAATATTCGAAATAAAATAACTTAATTAAGCTATTTTTAATATATGTAGAATCACTCTACAATATTATTTTTTAATACCTACATTTAAACATCCGTTTTAATTTTGCAGATATGTTGGTACTAAACTTAAGCGAATTAATATTAGGCTGTCCCAAGCAAACACATCCATTTTATTTTTTTAGTTTTATGTCTTTATTGGGGGTTATGATATCCATTAATGTGTTAATTAAATGTAAGATCCTTCGCAATTTATTACACGTTGCCATCGGTCTGGCAGTTGTTGCACTCCAGTCATAGACTTTGATTCATTAAGTTCCGCCACGGCTAATTTCAATGTTTCTTGAAAATGATCCCAGCTATTGTGTGTCCCTCTTAGCTTCCTCTTCAGTCTGGCAAAACAGTTGAAGTCCAACGGGCAAATATCTGATAATAGGGTGGGTGATACCAAGTCGAAATTCCCTGCATCTGCAGGAATTCCGTAACGGCCCGAGCTTTATGGGGTTTTGCATTGTCATGAAATAGTACTGGCGTACTGAAATCCTTTCCATCAAGCCATGGCTGTATATGCCCCTCAAGGAACTGCTTATAATTTTCGGAATTGACAGACTCATTTTCAGGCAGCAACTCCCAGAAGGCTATACCATCCCAGTCCATACTCATAATCAACATCCTCTTGTTGCCGTGCGTCGACTGGCGGCTCGTTGACGGCACTGGCTCCCCTTTATCTAGCCACACGCGGGACTGCTCACGATCCGTTTCCATGTAGAGGGCGACCCAAGTTTCATCAACAGCTATCTTCTGGAAAGCATTGATTTGTCCTTCTTATATCGCTCTAAGTTCGCTTGACATGCCAACACCCTATGTTCCTTTTGCGCTTCTGTCAGTTCATGAGGTACCCACTTTCCGAGAACTTTCTTCATTTTCAAGTCATGTTTGACAATCTTTTGGATTGTTGATTTTGGGTCGTCCAATAGATTGGCAAGAGCCCTTAGACTCCAGTGTCTCGACTCATTAAATGCATTTTTAATTTTGATGATTCTATCTTCTTTTATAGCCAAAGACGTATGGTTACCACCGCGATGCCCACCGACGTCAGTTTCGCCACTTCTAATTTTTCGCATCCATTCTTTTACAGTGCTTCTTGCTAAGTGCTTTCGTAATATTACAATGAGTAACACCTACAGACCAGTCCCACAAACAAGCAAATTTGAGTAAAACCCGTTGCTCATAATCACTTATTGAATTTATTATTTGTTCCTTTATAGACATTTTGCAAAAACGCGAACCAAACACCACTGAGATTTAACTTAGAGTGCAGCGATTCTATTGCCACCAGTCACGTTACAACCAGTCCAAAAATGAACAAGAAACGACACGTCAAAAATGGATGGGTTTGCTTGGGACAACCTAATATTAAAAAAAGTTGCATCTTTGTTTTAAAAGTAATCAACGATACAACTTTTTTTTTACTTTTAATATTAGATTCCTATAGCCGTTATGTTTTTTTTTTTTTGTAAATCAAAGTGACTTGTCCGAATGACATACCTTTAATTTAAAAAAAAAATGTCCTTTATACAGACAATTAGGTAACGTTGAGTCCTTCAGGAGAATTAAGGTGTCTAAATAAAATATACTTCGCGGAAGACATTAATTTACCTGCCTCATTAGTTTAGTGGTGGCAAGCGCTACTGTCTGATGAGGTCTTGGGTTCGATTCCCAGGTCGGGTAAAATTTTATTGGGTTTTTCAATTTGGATGTTCTCAGTAACAACCCGGTGTCTGGATTGGTGCCCGATTGATGGGACTTAAACAGAACTGACTAAATGTGAATGTTCAAATCACCTCTGCCTAACCTTTTGGGGAATTCAGGCATGGTTTTATCGTATGTTATACCGATTAACCAGTATACAATAAACCTCTTTTAGTCTGCCATCAAATCATCAATTTTAAACACTGTACTTTGTTTTAGGTTCCTCTGCTCCGAGCTAAACCCATGTTTAGACAAAGCCATCATAATGTTCGTGGAACATCAAGAACAAAGAGACCATGAGATCGTTGAAGACGTTCTCTATCTGATAGACGAAGAAGAATGTCATATTGCTGAATATGTTGAAGTTCCTAAGGTTGGTACTTCACTATCTTTTTTGTTGTTTGAATTGGGTGGGATACCCCCGTTTCGGTAGGTCGTAGGGTTCTGTTGAATTTCCGACCAAAACCGCATCGCTCTGGCTGCGTACCAGTCATCTACAACTATGTACATGGAGAAGTTATAACGTACACGTATTTCCATACATTTTATGTACTTTAAACGTTTATAGGAATTATAAAAGCGCACGTTGACGTCATCACATCAACGCCGGCTGTCGTTGAAAACCAGCAATGTGGCTTTGGCTCGCAGTGTCACAGCATTATACTGAGCGATGGCCGTTTTGTGTGGATGTGACGCATACATATATACATTTCAGCTGAAAGACGTCCATTGCTGGACATAGGCCTCCCCAATTCGGAGGGCTTTGCCATAATCGCTACGTTTGGCAGGCGGGTTGGCGATCGCAGTACGGTTAAATGCATAGAGAACGCTGCTACCCATTACCTAGTAAGTCCCGAAGTACCCTCTTACGACGATGTGATGCATACTTCCCCCAAACATCCTTATTGTGTTTTGTACTTTAAAGCTAGGTCCACACCATAGCAAATTTCTGTGGAGCAACGTTTACAAGTATTGGTAAAAGCCGCGAAAGTTATAGAAAGTTACTTAAAGCTATCCTGTTGCAAAATGTAATTACAAAATGTACAAAAAGTAACTTTGGTATGGAAGAAGGTAAAGTTACCATGACTTGCACGCTAGCGGCAACAATAATTTGCCTTACTTTTACTGCAACAAGTTAATGTGAATTATTTACCGACAAGAAGGCTCTAAAATGTGTTATAACAGGTCCTCAGCGATATATTCGAGGCGTTGGTGGGCGCGATGTACCTGGACTGCGGCGGCGATCTGGCGGCGGTGTGGCGGGTGGTGTACCGCATCATGCACAAGGAGATCCACACCTTCAGTAGTCGCATCCCTCAGCAGCCCGTCAAGCTACTGTACGAGAGGATCCATGCCTGTCCTGTGTTTGGGTGAGTATATTTTGTCATCATCCTTCGCAAACTTTTTCCATTTTAGAGACGTCTTGACTACAGGAATCACAAAATCAGACTTACTGCGGGTATTCGTAGATAACCATGAAAATATCGGTTTAAAATAAACATTTAAAATATTTGAAGAATTTAGAACAATCGCATTGTAAGTTGATGTAAAATAAAGGAAGTGTCATGAGGTAATAAATATTTTACAATCGATTATCGGACTAGCTCTTCCTCGGCTCACATTGGAAACAATGCTGCTTTATTGGCCTTTTCTTGGCCATTATATACAAAAGAATAAGCTTTTAGGCAATCTTCATAAACAATAGAATATGCAGGTGTGCAGATTACTTTTTTTCACCAATATTTTGAAAATGTTTAGTTTTGAATGAATGTGAACTTTTGATCGGCAGTATATGTTGATTTATTATGGTGCTTACATATTTACAAATATAGCAAACCCAAGCCATTTTCTTTAGTAGCTAATAAGATTAGATTAAAATAAAATTATATTAGCTCAGCAGTTTATATTTATTCTCCCATTTTGAGGTATCTTGTAGAGAGGATGGCCGAGTGTGAAAAAATTGTACCTTACTTGGTCATCTGTGTAAAATGTTTGAATTTTTTATCGCAGTAATTCTAATGTACTACTTACTAACACTAACTTTAAGGTATTAGTAACATTATGCATCTTTGTTGTCCGAATAACGTTTTTTTTTTTTTCAGGAAAGCAGAAGTCATTAATCCTGACATACCAAAGATAAGGATGGGGGTTACAATAACGAAAAACGACCGGCAGCACACAGTCTTCGGCCTTGGCCACAACAAGTCTCAAGCGAAGCGGGCTGCCGCGAAAATGGCTCTTAAAGTCTTGAGTCTTTAGATGAGGTATTCCCTCACCAATTTTTTGTTACTTTTTCGTATTCAGACTTATGTTTTTGACCCGACCCTTCCCGTCGCGTCGAATCGCCTACCCGTGCGATTTTCCCCGTTTTTGCAACCTTTTTCATTACTGCTCCGCTCTTCTTGGTTTTAGCGTTATGTTATATTCGCGTTCAATCAAACAAACAAACAAACTCTTCAGCTTTATAATATTAGTATAGATTGTTTACTGTCAACATAGGAACTAGTGCGGCAGTGAGTTTATTACGAAAAAAATATTCAGACTTAATAATAATGTTGTAGTGCTACAAATAATGTTTTGTACTCTTCCGCTATTACTGGTAAAGTATCTGTACATTGAAATCCTTAAAGTTTGTTTTTTTTGGATTGAACGCTATAGTGTTTCTGGCAAAAGAAACGCTCTGATATAATTCACATACTGTCAAATTCTAACCCTATTTTTTTAAATACTGAATGTTTTTTTAGATGTAAATCAATTGTAATTATTTTATTGTTTACTAGCAGCCCGCCCAGTTTCTACGACTTGACCAAACGAGATTTCAATATTATTATGATATATTAATTTAGTATAAGTTTTCACATAGTTCGGCTACAGATGCTCCCATGTTATATTATTTTCATTATAGCCTACATTTTTTTACGCAAAATAGTTGTTGTAATGTTAATATGTTTGTTATCAATAAATATATTATAGGTATATAACCTTCCGGGATAAATTCTATAATGATGAAATGAGGATCAATTCGACAAAAGGATATATAAATTTTATATATTACATCGAATACAATATAAATATCTGAGTAAATTTCATTTTGAATTAGTCAAATCCATCGAGAAATAACGAAGATATTAAAGTTTTCAGGAACGGAATTTTAAAACGCACTCATGCCCTCGCGGAAAGTGTGATGACGTCACGAGCCACGATCGCCCGTCACCCGCCGTACTGATGTCGTTGTTTCTTGTTTTTTTTTTTTATAATTGTTTCTTTAAGTTGTATAGAGATAAAAAGACAACAAATTATTACTTTAAGTTTTATGGAGATTTCAATATATGTAGATATAAGTAGATAGGAAACATGGAAGTTGCATTTACCAAGGCCCAGTCGGACAATCTCCCGAAGCAATCTTCGTTTATGGTAGCAAAGTTTAAAAAAAAATTCAAGTTATTCCAGTGCAGAGATACGATGAGATAAAATGAAAAGATAAGTAGATTTGCTTTCACGTTGTTGATCCACTAAGTACCTATACGTGGGCAGGTACTTGGGTTAGGTACTAGGCAGGTAATACGTTTTAAAATGTTTTGATTTGGCAGGTAGGTACCTTTTTCGTGTTTCTCCAATGTGTCTACCTATTTTGAATATTATAAGATAATGAAATTGAGATTCCACAAAACAATTTGAATGATGTATTGATTTGACAGATTAATCTGTCTACTCTCCTCGCGTTCCGAGTGACGCAAAATCGATGTATGTAAGCGCGCCAAACAATCCTTCCGTAGAGCGTGGCGATTTCTTGACGCGCTAACAGCGATGTTATTGTGATTCGGAACGCGGGGTAGTTGTGGCCATGTTAACTATATTGTTGATCGATTTACCAAATCGATTTGATAAAAGTCGATTTAACAATTGTGGTGTGACCGTTTTGTGGTAACTTTTGTTAGTGTTGATATTTTGCTGTTTGTGCAACAGTTGTAAACAGTTTCTCTTTGTAAAAAACAAACTCTTGCTTTCTATTTACATAATTAAAGAGATACATTAAATTGCATATGATTTATATTCTTTACAAGCCGCGATGTTTGATGTAAATAATTTAATACAGTTATGGTGCAGTTTTGCCACCGACATTAGTAAATACGATTTGAGTTGGAGTACTATTTTACTGTTCCTCAATTTATTCCTGTTTTCTACTACAAAATTAATATGTCTTTGTTCCATAAAAAGAACTAATTTTGAACTAAAATATGCTTTATCGAGTTTTTAAAATAAAATTACCACAAAAGAAATGGCAGGGTCTGTGTTAGCACGCTTTGCTCGTTCACTAGACCCCATCATCCCCTTCTAACGTAACCTATTCGAGTCGGGATGCCCCAACTCTCTCAATAATTGTAAAAAGTCCATTAAGTCCATTATTGGTATACAATTAGTATTTTTAGTTTGATGCACAGTTTAAAATATCTCTTTTAATTGCAATTAGCTTTTGATTTGAATGGAGAGTTTTAGGCTTATGTTTGTTCTTATAAGAGCAATGTTTAAGTTCCTACTTTATTTAGACCTTTTATTATCATAGAAAGCCTACATTGATTATATGGTCAAACGTCAATTGAGATATCATCAAACGTTAATTTTTAAACGATCTAGCCAGTTTTAGTTGGCCATATCATGTAATGCAACTAATTCATGAAATGGCTAGTCACATTATAAAGTAATCAATTCTACGATCTGACCACGACATATGTATATATCCTCAGATTACAATTCCTTCGTGTTGTAGTTTATTTACTACCTATTTCTATTTTATTTTAGCCCGCCCGCTGCTTATTTCAATCCGCGATTTGAATATACGTCTAATCAGTTACATGAGAGAGATTATGACCGGAGACAAGCTATTGTAAACATCTCCGATACTTTTAGCCGGTGGAATAGTAACATATCGATATTTTTAATCGATTACTACCATTTAATTGACATAATCTGTGGTCTATCTTGACAACATTCAGGTTAAGTTTTAATGGCAGAACTACCTTTGATTCATAATTATTATTTATGGTTTCTAATGCTAGGGTGAAAGAGATGTTGATAAAATAAAATTAGACTTATAAAAAGACGACTTAATTTTTGAGAAGTAAATAGTCTCTGCCCGGCACTGAAAATAAGGGGCCCATCAGCGGGCAATGTCCTTTTCTGCTCCCCCAACTCATCCCGTCGCATTGAATCGCCTGCCCGTGCGAAGTCTTCGTATGTGTGACGTTTTTCTTTGTGGTCTGCTCCTAAAGGTCCTAGCGTGATGTTATATAGTCTATAGCCTTCCTCGATAAATGGGCTGTCCAACACTAAACGTAACTCCTGAGATTAGTACGTAAAACTTAACAAACTCTTCAGCTTTATAATATTTAGATTTGATTACAATTAAAAGCGTTATAGTGAGCCAACCTTAAAAGATAGACATATGGTATCGGGATTTTTTTTTAGAACTTTTTAATTGGAACAATTCCGTCCTACATGACTGTTGCGTTACATAACCGTTTACGCAGCGCACGCAACGGAAGCTCTCTAAGGGAATAAATTTTCCCCGTTATAGCAAAGTTTTTCATTGTTGCTCCGCTCCTATTAATCGCAGCGTAATCGTAAAGCATTTCTCAATAAATGGACTACCTAACTCTAAAAGAATTTTACAATTCGAACCAGTAGTTCCTGAGATTAGCGCGTTGAACCAAATAAACAAACAAACTCTTCAGCTTTATAATATTAGTATTGATTAATTATTTATTATTCTAGTCAAACTTTTTCCTTCCTCTTCCTTTATCCTTAATAGGTAATATATTTTCAAATTTTAAATTGAAATGATCTTTAAAGCAGTATAAAGTACTTATAGCTAAGGGGACTTGGGGCGTCGCTCCTCATTAAAGTACACCACTTCTTTATATTTTTCGGGTCTTTTGGGACACAAAATAACAATATGTCTGGTGTAGCAATACTTGTATTTTCGCATCGTGGCACAATACAATATTTTAAGACGACATTTTCCGTTTAAATTTACTGCGAGTCACATAACTAAGAGGCAGAAAGAACGCGCGCGGCGGTGCCGCGGACGCGAACGTGGCTGATGACGTCATTAACGAATTATGCATATTGGCGAGCGTTTTTGAAAATGCAAAACTAAAACCGGTGTAACTTTGTCATTTTTCGTCCAATTTTAATAATTCTTTCACTGAAGTAATTGGTTTAGGTATGACTGTAATTCTACATACTTAACTAAAATCGTCGCTGATCCTCATTGTGCAAAACCGCATCAAAATCCGTTGTATAGACGGACATGGAAAACCACTATTCGTGTCAAACTGAAAATTTATTTACTCAAATTTCCGTGGACATTTTCGTGGTTTTCACATTTCTAGACCTGATGATGGGTAAATAATATAAATTTATAGACTGTTTCTGACTATCGTTATTATGACATACATGTCTCATAGGATAATTATGATAAGTAATAATTAGTTGAGTTCTCTCATTGGATAAAATATGAAAAATGTTGTGTTAATACTATTGAAATTAAATCTTTGTTAGGATACGACACTACATTAATTAAAAACTTCTCACACCATAACAACTCGACACTACCTTAACACGGAATAAGTTTAGTTTTGCTGAACTTTTGGAAGGAGTGGTCGAAACGTCAGGAAGGCGTCGACAACAATTTCACTTGTCGTTGAAAATTATCCTGTTCGTAACACAGTGTAAAGCTCATATTCATTGACAGGTATCGCTAGAGATATCACGCGAAGTCGGGCGATGTCCACCAACGTCGACATACCAAACAACACGTGTTGCAGGACATTAGTATTATATTGAATTCGAGATTGGTGGCATGTCGTTACGGTGTGGGTGGCATAAATCCTTAGCATGATCAAATGTATCGGCACTGTTAATTTATAGATAATTAAGGTGGATTCAATGAGATACACTGCATAGTCGAAATTTTCTTACATATTTTGCAATTTGCAGGTCAGTGGGTATAATTAGGGGAGGGAAGTGTGTAACAAGACATTCATACAGGGAAAGTTTATATGACTGGGATTATAATGCAAATAAATAAGTGTAAGCGTTTAAATTGAATTTAGTGTGGTCGTTCGTATGTTTGCCACTTTTTATGCAATTCTTTTTCGATAGTCTCGTAGTTTATTGGAATGTTATTTAAAATGTTATTACTATTTTATTCCATAACAGACATTTAAAATAAAATAAGAAAATTCACGACATTTCAGCGGAATGACAACAGTCAGCCGCTGCTGCTTCTTTTGGGTTTTTTGCGGTTATGTTTTTAAATAAATTACTTCTTCCTCTTAAAGCATTTCTATAGCTTCAGGTTGATTAGTATAAAAATGTGTGATAGGTGTATACTGTAGTGTGATGAATGCAAATCTTGACACATTTAAACTGTCTATTGTTTATTAAATCTACACTTAAGTTATGAAATTCTTAGGTATATTTTATTTTCTGATCCTTTGTACTTTTATTAGATGTGTATTTATTAATATGCGATACTTATTGGTAATAAAAAGTATAAATAAAACTGCCTTTTTATTTATAGTAGTACCTAATTGTTCTTGACTTGGGAGACTCTGCTGGCTATGGGATCACCTAAACACCTTGTGCACCTTCTTAGGAGGCTTTATGAAGAAGGAACGGGTTCAGTAAGAGATGACATGTTGTCAAATCAGTTTCATCCAAGGCTCTGTCAAGGCTGCATCTTATCACCACTGCTGTTGAGCATTATATATGCAGAACTCCTTATGAGAATAGCACTCGAGCATTGGTCAGACAGAATCGTAATTGGAGGCTATAAAATTTCAAACTTGCGCTATGCAGATGATACCACACTATTTGCAACTAGCATTCATGGAATCTCTACTGAGCAAAATGGCCTTGTTATCGGTTTGAAGATAAACCACAGTAAGACCAAGATTATGATTGTCGACCGAGCTAACAATAACTCGCCGAGTTCACTAAAGTTGCGAATTGTGACGTCGTTCAATCATATACCTACCTTGGGTTAGCGCACTGATGTCGAACAGTGGAGTTACCACGTCCGCCATGGATCGGCTCTTGAAAATATGGAGAAACAGAAACATCACAAAGGCCACTAAAATGCGACTTGTCGGGGCATTAGTGTTTCCCATATTTATTTACGGTGCTGAGACGTGGACGTGAAAGCGAGAAAAAGAAGATAGACTCTTTAGAAATGTGGTGCTGGGAAAGGATGCTTAGCATATCCTGGACACAGTTTCGAATCAATGTTTCAATCCTCCAAGAACTTGGCATTAAACAGCGTCTTTCTTCCATCGTCCATAGTCGTATTCTCGTTTTCTTTGGACATATCACACGCCGAGACGACACGTCGGTGGAACGACTCGTCGTGCAGGGAAAAGTTGAAGGCACAAGAGCTCGCGGCAGATCGCCCATGCGTTGGACCGATCAGGTCAAAACTGCACTCAATGGTCCACTTCACGAATATACGAGAAGGGCTACAGAACGAGAGGAATGGCGACGGATTTTGAAGCTCGCCACCACACCCGATGTGATGACCACAAACACTCTGTCAAGAGTGTAACGACGAAGAAAAGAGAATTGTTCTTGCGAATCCTTGCGAGGCGTATGTTCCCCGATTTTTGTGGTCAATTTTGTACTGCATAACTACGTAGTTGATAATATTAAATAATCAAAACACTGAGACTAAGTCGCCACAACCAAAGGGAAAAACAAAGTAACGAAATGTCAAAGCAGTAAACAAAACATAAAAAAAAACTTGCTATGGTTTCGTTACACAGAGGAATATATCGTAATGTCAATAGTCAGACCCTTCTTTTTTCGGGATGGGAAATCATCAAATGACTTCTCCCGCTCTGGGCGCAGCGGGAGGGCGTGTCAGACTTTTACTGACTAAAACCCACCCGTGTTCCATCAGTTGCCCATGTGCCAGGGTCACGGTATCTCTTTCGAACTATCACACGACCTCGGCAGGCCATGGTCCTAGTAGACCCCTTTACTGCTGCTGACATCTCTTTGAGGCGCGCGTGGAACACTACGCGCCACCGACCCGAGCTTGGTCTTTACCGGGCGGCGAGCTACCCATTGCTCGCCGCCCGCAAGCTCGCGCCTACGGTGGCCGGTCCGCAATCGACTCCCGACGCCCGGGGCGTCTCCTGCGGCGGCTAGGGACGTGAGGGCGCAGAGACTGCCACTCCCTCACGCGCCCCGCCTCCTCCTTCGCGAGCATTACTACTTCGCAGAAGGAGGTGACGGCTTCCCATGCCCTCTCGCTCCGTACCATGGCTCGCACCAGGGCCGTCGTGAGAGGTCGCCGCCGCCAATCGCCTCCACGAGGACACGGCGGTGCTCCGCCCAGGTAGGGCACACCTCCACCGTATGCTCCACCGTGTCCTCCAATAGTCAGACCCATGAATATTGTCAGTTAACTCCGGTAGCGAAGGTTTTTCATCACAATCTGAACAATTTAATGTATCAGCAACTTAATGTTGATACCCTAAAGGGCCCTTTAGGGCTGATGCCCTAAATACGGGCTCCATAATCAGTGTGACTGACACTGGCTAATTGCCCTAACTTTTACGGTTCCGTTGCCAAATGGCAAAAAACGGAACCCTTATAGATTCGTCATGTCTGTCTGTCTGTCCGTCCGTATGTCACAGTCACTTTTTTCCGAAACTATAAGAGCTATGCTGTTGAAACTTGGTAAGTAGATGTATTCTGTGAACCGCATTAAGATTTTCACACTAAAATAGAAAAAAAACAATAAATTTTGGGGTTCCCCATACATAGAACTGAAACTCAAAAATGTTTTTTTTCATCAAACCCATACGTGTGGGGTATCTATGAATAGGTCTTCAAAAATGGTAATGAGGTTTCTATTATCATTTTTTTCTAAACTGAATAGTTTGCGCGAGAGACACTTCAAAAGTGGTAAAATGTGTCCCCCCCCCCCGTAACTTCTAAAATAAGAGAATGATAAAACTAAAAAAAATATATGATGTACATTACCATGTAAACTACCACCGAAAATTGGTTTGAACGAGATCGAGTGAGTAGTTTTTTTTTTAAAACGTCATGAATCGTAAACCGCAATTTACCTTACATTCAATCAACTGTAATATAAAACTTAAAAAATATATATATTTTTAAACCGAGAATACCTACAGATTTGTACGGAACCCTCGGTGCGCGAGTCCGACTCGCACTTGGCCGGTTTTTTATTTAGATTCAAATGGGGCGCTCTCTAGATCGGCCACCTATAAACCCGAATAATTTTTGAACAAGTAACAGACTAATTCTGATATTTTAGGCGACTAATTTCGACTGCCTTTTTGTGTTATCAAAGTCCCTGATGGTGGCCATACAGTGACGGATTAACCCTTAATCAAATTAAGCAATTGCCTAGGGCATCACGTCTGGGGGGGGCACCAGAAGAAGCATAAAAAAAATCCGCCCTTAGGGTCGGTTCACATCTGACGGAAGATGCATCGCGTATTATCGGTCGCGTAACGCCAAAACAGACAATTATATGAGAAAATATTCAACCTTTCACACTTAACCGATGATGCGTTAGTGCGTCGAGCATACAGCTTTTTTTTTTTTTTTTTTCAGGGTGGGTAATCATCAAATGACTTCTCCCGCTCTGGGCGGAGCGGGAGGGCGTGTCAGACTTTTACTGACTAAAACCCACCCGTGTTCCATCAGTTGCCCATGTGCCAGGGTCACGGTATCTCTTTCGAACAATCACGCGACCCCGGCAGGCATCGGTCCTAGTAGACCCCTACACTGCTGCTGACATCTCTTTGAGGCGCGCGTGGAACACTGCGCGCCGTCGACCCGAGCTTGGTCCTTACCGGGCGGCGAGCTACCCATTGCTCGCCACCCGCAAGCTCGCGCCTACGGTGGCCGGGAGTCCGCAATCGACTCCCGACGCCCGGGGCGTCTCCTCCTGCGGCGGCTAGGGACGTGAGGGCGCAGAGACTGCCACTCCCTCACGCGCCCCGCCTCCTCCTTCGCGAGCATTACTGCTTCGCAGAAGGAGGTGACGGCTTCCCATTCCCTCTCGCTCCGTACCATGGCTCGCACCAGGGCCGGACGAGAGAGGTCGCCGCCGCCGATCGCCTCCACGAGGACACGGCGGTGCTCCGCCCAGGCTGGGCACACCTCCACCGTATGCTCCACCGTGTCCTCCAGACGATCCTCGCAATGGAAACACCCGGACGTATCCTCCCGCTTTATCCTGAACAGGAACCCACCGAAGCACCCATGCCCGGTGAGAACCTGCGTCAGGCGGAAGGTGAGGACGCCGTGGCGCCTCTCTATCCACTCCTCAAAGAGGGGACTTACCGCCGCAATTGTGGCGTGCCCAGCACTGGGTTGCGACAATCGTACCCGCCATGTCGCCATGAGATCACACCGGAGCTCTGTCCGCCGTGCCGCGATTTGTTGCGGCCGCGGAGTTTCGCCCCGGCGTTTCGCCTCCTCGCGCCACTCCCACATGTGCGCGAGGACCTTTGCCTCCAGATCCCATGGCGGCACTCCGGCAAGGAGGCTCGCCGCCTCGCACGAGATCGTGCGGTATCCTCGGATCGAGCATACAGCTTCTGTTCCCGTTTCCGTCAACGCATTGTCGGCCGACGTAAAAAGCGGCAATGTCACGCCACGCATATATTGACTGATGCATTCTGACTAGGCGTAACATCAGCGGAGATCGTTTGTGTGCAGACCGTTCAAAGTTTTCTTGCATTGAAAATGTTTGATACAGAACGTTTTATCATGGAAGTGCAAAATATTTTATATCTATGGAACTTAATAGACGCGTAATAATGTGGCAAAACAAAGTTACGCCCGACGCATCTCTCGTTAGATATGAAAACACACTATTTGACCGAATAGACGCCACCGATGATACGTTCGACGCATCTTCCGTCAGATGTGAACCGACCCTTAACGTCACCAATCACCAAACCAAAAAAGTTTCTAGGACTAATTTGACAATTCGCGCGTTTTAAGTTGACATAGAGTCCGACCTAGAGTCATAACCCCGCTCCCGCTAAATAAACTAAAATAATTGGAGTTCGTACTCATGTTGGTCATGTGGGACGAAATTTTGCAAACCTTCCGAAAAGTCAGCAAGGTATTACAAGACCCAGAAGTTACTCTAGAGACTTGCGCTAATCTCTACAAATCACTCTCTACAAAGAAACAGCAGACAAATTCTCATTCTTGAATAAAATAGCCGATGCCGATAAAATTATGTGTCCCGATCAAACTGCAGAATACAGTCAGCACAGTACAAATCTAGTAAACACATATCCAGAAGACGTTAATACTGAATTAATAACTGAAATTCAACATTTTCATTCATATGTCATAAGTAAAATACGTTCCAGACCCAGTGATTCGGCTCGCACAACTTTACATCAAACTCACGCACAATTGTATAAAATAATACATGATGATAAAATTGAATCATCTTTCCCTAATGTGGAATCAGCCTTGCGTATATTTTTATCGCTTATGATTACAAATTGTTCAGCGGAACGTTCTTTTACAAAATTAAAAATATTAAAAAATGAAAAATTGACAAAGATGATACAAGGAAGGCTCGATAATTTATCGATATTATACATAGAGTCCGATATGTTAAAAACGTTAGACGTTAATACTATCTTGCTTGAATTCAATACCCGGAATGCCGCAAGGCGCATTTCAATAAATAAATAAATTATGCTTTGGTTTTATTGTTGTCGCACCTACTCCACTTCTAAGGTACGTTACATCTCATCATCTTATTTTACAAAAAACTATTTTATTTAGGCGGTAAAAGTTTAAAGACCGATTCTAGTTGACATACCGATACCGGGGGGGGGGGGGGCATAGGCGTGGATTGCTTAGGGCATCAAGTAGTCTTAATCCGTCACTGTGGCCATACCAGTGTCAGTCACATCCATAATCAGCCTATGTTTCCACAGCTGGAACACAGGCCTCTAATAAGGAGATGCGAGTGGGCCGTAATCCACAACACGGGCCAAAGTTACGTCAAGTTGAAAGTTGCAGCTACATTTTATGCAGGCGCTTTATTATTAGTTAAATTATTTAGGTAACGCTAGCGGTACCGTGTGGTGCCGGACGTAATGAATAACACAGGGGCGTAGCTACCGCCGTATCTGCCGTATAAATTATACGGGGCCCCCGGGCCACGGAGGCCCCGTATTTTTGCATTTTTTTTTTTAATTTCAAAAAGAGATAACAATTACCTAAGAACTTCGATGGGACATGAACGCCTGTCAGACCTGTCACTATCGTCCATAGAGACAGAAACTATAGAAAAACTAAAGTCATCATCAGCTATAAATGATTAATTAAATCATTTTGCTGAAAAAAGGCAAGGAGAGTTATTAAATTTGAATTGTTTGCAAAAAAAATTGGAAAAAGTGACAGATAGATAATAACGATGAATTAATATTTCTTTTAATTTTATGCAAACATTTTTTTTCTTTTGTAAGAAATCGTTACCCTTCATAAGGGCCCCCAAACAAATTTTTATACGGGGCCCCGCCAAGGCACGCTACGCCACTGGAATAACACCTCCCCATTTCTACCCGTGAGTGTCGTAAAAGGCGACTAAGGGACTTACTAGAGAATGGGTAGCAGCGTTCTCTATGCATTTTACCACCATACTGCGATCGCCAACCCGCCTGCCAAGCGTGGCGATTATGGCAAAGCCCCCCAAATTAGGGGAGGCCTAAGTCCAGCAGTGGACGTCTTACGGCTGAAATGATGATGATGATGATGATGATGAACGCTAGCTTCGTTCGCGTTAATTTACTTGCTCCCCGACACTCCCCGTCGGATCAAATCGTCTGCCCGTGCGACGTCTTCGTATTCGTGACTTTGTTTTGTTTGCTCGCCTTGTAAGGGTCCTAGCGTGATATTATTATCCAATACTAAACGTAGTTCCTGAGATTAGTACGCTCAACCAAACTCTTCAGCTTTACAATATTTAGATTTCATAAAAACATTTTATGCAGTCGGGACGGAATGTTGCCACTTTTGTTTTATTTTTTATTTTTATATATTCTTTAAATCTAACGATGATAGTGTTATTGTACTGATTGTTTGCTGCACCGGTCGACGTCATTACGTCAGCGCCGGCTGTCACTGAAAACCAACGCTGCACAGTGTTTTATGAAGACGATTTTTCGGACATTGCTTTTTTATATAAAAAACTGATAGTTTAAGTTATTTCAATGCAATATTTCGTATCCCCATTTCACTAGTATGTTTAGTTTATGAGATATAATTTTTTGAAAATCGTCTTTTTTTCAACCAGGTATTTAGAAAAAAAATCATATCTCTGAAACTAAATATGATACGCAATTGTGACTTAAGAAACATCGAAGGCGTTTTTTATGATGCATATTTTAGAGTACAAATAAATCTCGGAACTTCGTTAGATTCAGACTTATACGAGGTTTTCAGTTTTTAGTTTTTATTTTTTTTCTCGGTAATTCCATCATATTTGGAAAAGTTATTTATACTAAAATTAGGCCCTTTATCTTCCCTACATACCACAAAAATAACACATCCTAATTGCGTGGAATCTAGAAACCACAACATTTTTAAGTTCGATCCGTATTCTACGTCGTTAGGGTTGTCACGCGATCATATTATTTATTTATAACTGCTATTATATTAGTTCTTATCCGGATCTGAAGTTATGTCTAAATTTGTACCAAAGTTATCCACACAATCAAAAGAATCGCCAAACTTAACGGGCAGTGGGCACATTTACATTTTAATGTCATTTTTGATTTTCAGAACTACCTCCAATAGAAAAATTTAGGAGTTTTTAAAGATCGTATGGAGGAATCTTATTTCTTAGGTTAATAAACCTAACACTTAGCACAAATTAAAATCAAAATAATGATTGTCATTGCCGATTCTGTTGTACACCGAACTAAACTATCTCTAAAATTCCTTACTTTTGGATATGAGAATTGTAACGCTATTCTGCAAGAAAATGTCTCTAAATTTAAAATTATTTTGACACGACTAAAATCGAATTTGACAATCGCGACTCAACGTGGTATTTTTTTTTTCTTTTGGTTTCGCAACGTGGTACTTGTGCGCTACGCAAAGAATTTTTTGAGAGACGAAGGTGCGCGCTAGGAGGCAGCCTGGACGTGTTTTATATGAAAATTTTCACTTTTTGTTTGAAAAATATAAAAAAATATTACCCGTGTTAAGATTTAAATGTGCAGGGGCTCTTAAGGGGCTCGAAATTTTCATTATTTTTGTGATAGGACACGCCATTTTCGAGATATAAGCAAAAGAAAAGGAAAACAAAAAATACAGTACTGTCTTTGCCCGTGAAGGCGAGGCCTTAGTGTGAATTTTAGTTCATGATCACTAGTCTTATTCCACACTTTTTTAATCGCGAATAAACATAGTCAGATTTAGTTAAAATAAATTATTACGTCAAAATTTTTGGTGAAAACCGGCAAACTCAGAATAGCAAAATTGACATTTTCACTAAACTAATAATTCAGTGCAATCTTGGTGCTATCAAACTAAAATATAGTTAAGTTGTGTCACTTTTAGTCTATTTCAGAATAGAAAATCGTTGTTTGACAGGGATAAACCAAATTTAAGTGATTTTTAGTTTAGTTTAGAGAATTTTGTGACAATAGAATCGGCCCGTTATTCGTTTGTCAAAACTACCGTCAAAATTTAGTTTTAAAGGGTGTTAAAGTTTTTATGAAAATATGCGCGAACGAAGTTGCTGGCCAAGTGTAGTTTCAGTATAAATAACTTATTCCAATACTACGGAATTATCGAGAACAAAATAAATAAAAAACTAAAAACTTTTATAAGTCTGGATATAACAAAGTTCCTAGGATTAATAGTCGAAATTTTAATAACCAAAACGTACCATTAAATAAAAATTGAGTCATCAAAATTCAGATTAGAAAGTGACAACCCTAGCAAAAACAGTTAATTTGGAATAACTTCTAGATTCCACGCAATTAGGATGTGTTATTTTTGTGGTATGTAGGGAAGATAGAGGGCATAATTTTAGCATAAATAACTTTTCCAAATACGGTGGAATTACCGAGAAAAAAAATAAAAACGAAAAACAAAAAACCTCGTATAAGTCCGAATCTAACGAAGTTCCGAGATTTATTTATACTGTAAAATATGCAACATAAAAAACGCCATCGATGGTTCTAAGATCATAATTGCGTATCATATTTAGTTTCAGAGATATGATATTTTTTCTAAATACCCGGTTGAAAAAAAGACGATTTTCAAAAAATTATATCTCAAAAACTAAACATACTAGTGAAATGGGGATACGAAATATTGCATTTAAATAACTTAAACTATCAGCTTTTTATATAAAAAAGCAATGTCCGAAAAATGGTCTTCATAAAACACTGTGCGCTGGGGCTCTGTCTCGCATAGGGTCACAGCATTATGCTGAGTGATGGCCGTTTTGCGTGGATGTGACGCATATTTTCCCACACCTTATTTTTTATTTTTCTATGTTTCTGGTCTTACTGTGCGTCATGTTTGCCGCAAATAAACGTATTTTCTTTCTTTCTTTCTAAAAGATACACATACATATAAATATATGCTAACGCGGACATTTTTTTTGCACTTCTTAAGAAAAACAATTCCGTCATACATTATTGTGCACGCAACGGAAGCGTTTTTGCAACATTTTTCATTTATGCGCCGCTCCTATTGGTCATAGCGTGATGTTATATCTTCTACTGCCTTCCTTTACAAATGTGGTACCGAACACAAATATTTTTTCAATTCGATCCAGTAGTTCCTGAGAGTAACGCGTTTAGTCAAAATGCTTAGCTTTATAATATAACAATTGATTATGTTATTAAAATGATGTAGTCCACGTCTTAGCATCTAAAGTACTCTCGTGTGTGCGTTACGCCAGCGGAATGTTGTCGCTTTTCAGGATTTCGGCTTGACAGATATTAGTACCCCATCTCGTGTAAATGTGCCCGAAATTTAGAATTTGTGCGTCCTGCCGATCCAAAGATATTCACGAAAAACAGATTCCGCTGGAGTAACGTTTCTCCAGCGGCATGTTTTTGAACCAGTGGCCGTAGCTGAGTACAAACTATGTACTTAGATAGATCGCATTTGTGCCTAATTGTGCCCAAAAAATTTAATTTGTGCGTTTTGAGGTTTCAGAGTTAATCAAGATGCCGCTAATAAAAAAATATGTAATGAACACCGCAATGAATGTGTTAACCGATTATAGTTAGCAAAAATTAAAAATATTGTATAGTTTAATAAACAAAAATTCGTAAAGTTGAACAAAAATCTTAAAAAAGCATGCTCGGTTTAGTTGAATTTTGATAGTAAACTGTTAATTTTTTTCATTAATTTGAATTCATATTAATCTCTTATTATTATACTACAATTTATAGTTCTTACATTTTCGATATGTCACTTACTAATTTTATTATAAATTTTTGTTTTGATTCCCACCCTGTTTTGAGTCATACGCAACGTACACGAGTCGAAAATTCAGTCCGTATAGTAAAAGTACTCTGTGATTCAGTCGTCCACGAGAGCTCGGAGAGTGGTCACGTCGCATCGTGGAGCGACGCGCCCGGTAACGATAATTCGCGATCTATTGTGTACGTATACGTTGCCGCAAAGAGTGAAATAGGGTAAGTCACATTTGTGTTTTTTTGAGTATGACTTATATTTAGTAGGCATAACTAAATTTTACGTTTTGTTGTTTTTTTTTTCTGCTTCCGTATTACTATAACATTTTTCTTAAATATTTGTTTTAGTAAATATGGGAAAGCGTAAAGACAGCTATTGTAAGAAAAAAGTTGGCGCTCATTTCCGTAAAGAAAGCCGTTATCATAAAATTTACGTATTTATATTTTATGATATTAGTTCTAGTTGTTTTTTTTTTCTCTAACATTCGATATGAGTGTCGTGGCTTTTGGGGGTGGCGTTTGCAAATCTGGCATTCAATTTAAAATCGAAAATGGCGGATGTAGGTAGCTTTTTCTCAAATGTTCGATATGGGTGTCATGTAATGGGTTTCAGGTGGTGGCGATTGCAAATCTGGCATTCATTTTAAAATTGAAGATAGCGGATTAAACTTCAACTTTTCCGTTACACTATATATTATATAATTATACCACATTTACCTATGATTTTCGCATGTTTTTTGTAAATTAGGCAAGATTTCTATTACATTAGGTAATTATAAATTTTTTATCACAGACTGGTTTTATTATTACAATACCTACCACCTACCCATCTACCCTGCCTACCCACTTTACCGAGTAAAATTCCTGGGCGTGCAAGTAAAATTCATAATGTCAAAATGTCATAGCAATCAGATTAGTAAGAAACTGATAATGGAGGTATTTTCCTATATTGTACTATATTTATACCTACATTATCCGCTCTATAAACTACAAACGTTATTTTTTATATAATACAGATTATTAGATTTAATTTCTGGATTTATGTAGGTACCTACATAAAATCAATCAATATGCATATTTTCAAGTCACTCAACACAACGAATCAAGTTTTAAAAATCCTAGGTTACCACCTTTTGTCGTGCAACTGCATGCGGGCTTCGAGCAAACTTGTCAATGTGTGCGTGACGACGCACACGACTAGCGCGCTGTAGTAAATACCTATTTGCCGCGCGCCTTGTACGGTCGACGCAGTCTGAACCGGTCAATTACCGTAATTACAGACACAATTAAAAAACGATTGTTTACATACCAAATGTGGTATCTCAGGGACTTAGAGGTTAAGCAAACGCTGACTGGTTAGCGCTTACTTAAAAACACGGGAATTGTTGGTTGGTGTACCTACAATTTGTCAACATTCCAGTGGCAGAGATTTCTCGTTTCTACAGAACCGTTCATTGTGCACGGCATGCACTTGGCCGGTTGGCTTGGCTTTTAGTAGTTTTAGAAAAATATTACCTAGGGTTAGAGGTATTTTTAACAGGTTAAAATATCAGGACCCATAATCTTCATACAGGAATACAGCAACATTGCTTGGCAGCAGAGGTTAAAATATCAGGACCCATACTCTTCAGACAGGAATACAGCAACATTGCTTGGCAGCTGTCACAGACTTGGGAGTTGTGGACATCAGCCCATTCTATCTATTAGGTATGGTAACTAGTAGTGCTCCCCGGATGAGCTCTTTCACAAAGAGCTCTCCTAGGTACTAAAGGCTCTTTGCCTAAATTCCTTTTATATGTAGGGATGGCCAGACACCACTGATATTACATTTTGAAACAGTTCCTCAAAACTTGCCACTATTGCTTCTTACCATAAATAAATAAAAAATATCGAGTTTGTTCCCACATCAGGATGTGGATTTTAATGTTATTATTATTGCATACATAATAAAATTAAAGGAAATAGGTGCTGGGCCTCTTGTATGCGAAGGTGTTGAGGCGTTTATGGTTGTGCACGCGCTTGGGCAGCGGGAATCTGATGTGGCTGTTGTGGAACTGCTTCACCTGCGGCCGGCGGCACGCTGACGCCTTGATAACTTCCACTTTGATGATCTGTGACAAGAGGAAAAATGTAAGACTATGCCGTGGTCCCTGTGTCGGAATGAGATGATTATGATGACTGGTCAAAATTCCACAAATAAACATGCAAGAGTTTGTAGGTAACTAAAGATAGAGGGAAATTGGTTCATAGCCTAGCAGTTCACAGTAATCTATAATTTATTTTTATAAAAAGAAGATTTAACAGAAATGTTTTTGTTTTTTTTTTTCGAAACAAAAAAACACAATCTTTAAAAAATTCAAACTTTTATATTCAAAGATAGAAAAATGAGTTTAGTCAAATTAGGACTCAATTTACAAAAAAAAAAAAATAAACAACTTAAAAGGATAGTTAGTATCATCCTTCTTACATAAAAACCTTCATAAAACAGTGGAAAATACTACATTAGCACTAAACACATACACACCTATATTTGGACATATTTATGACAGTGAAAAGCATATTTTTGTTGCAGGATAATCATAAGTTTGACGGACAAGTAATGATTATGAAAATCAACCATAATAAATATAATTTATTAAATTGGGATAAAACCATTTCATCCTACAAATTTATTTCGGATCATTTCAAAGATATCAATACACATCAGTGGCGAAGGCACCATATAACACGATTCCTACCGGCTTGCCTTCGGGGATTCGCATTGGTAACTCTATCACTATTAAAAGTACAATACTATGTAAATAGTGGCTACTATTGTCAATAAATATAGTTACACTACGGGTATTTAATTAACCATAACATTCAAACAACAAAAAAGGTTATTTATACCTTTGTATTACAACAAAAGAGAAATGTTCTAAATTAACCCGGCGCCAAAACGTCATAATCGAGAACTAAAAATTCATACAACAGCGATCCCGTAATGATGTCACTTTAGGTCACGTGGCACCGCTTGATATGTACGAGAGCAAGCCGCTGTACATCGGGTTATGACAGAGACAGGTATAGAAAAATGCGTCAGCGAGAACGAGATAGAGGAATATTACATATTTTATTCGTTTTCATCTGTTCAATTTAATTGTATTTAATTCATTGCATTCCTATATTAATTTTAGAATGATAGTAAGTATTCTTTATTGATGAGTCAGTAAGTTAAGGCCGACTTCGCTTCGGCTTCTCTTTTAGAAAAATTTACGCCTCGCCGCTGATACACATTATGATGAAAACCTGATAAGCAACATATCACATGAACTGAGATGTACCATAACTATTTATTCAAACAGATTATTCTATGACATCTAAGTTAGGTTACCATGACAACGCAAGCTAACGCGCATTTTTATAGCACGTGCCAGTTTCAGCCACACTTATGACCTTACATTATGAGCATTTGTTGACACATACTCAGAACACTAAGTAATACAATTCAAGTACCTAGTCCAAGATAACGCCAATCAGCTTTTTGGAAGTAGGCCTAAATAAAGCCAGCACTTCACATGGCATTAATGTACAAATACTCGTGTTTCTTCAGTATTCAAAAATAAACTGTATTTTTATGAAAATTAAGTATATTTTGAACTAGCAAAGTGAGCCAAATGTTTGGACAAATATGTCAAGTGTGACTGCGTAAATGATAGTGAATGTGATTAATTACCTGGATGGAGTGAGCACGGGCTCTGTGCCTGGCTCCCATGTCGCGGTAGCACTGAGTGACGGCGCCGCCGACGCTGAGGTCACGGTATTCACGGTACATGTTGTGTACACCTGAACGGGACTCATAACGCAGCCAGATACCAAAGTTCTTGATCTTCACTGGACTCCTTTCAGGAATTTCCTGGAATTTATAATGTTTGTTTTGAATAAAGAGATGTTTATGTAGCGAGCAAAAGCAACCCACCCATTTGTGATTGGTAAATATTGTACATAACTGACCTACACCTGTAAAAATATAATTTGTGCAATCTGATTGTTACTTGATATCCTGACTGGTAAAGTTTTATTACTGTAGGATTTAATTTTGTTCATTTATGTTAACTTTTTTTTTATTGGAATCATTTTGCCACCAGATAGGAGCCACCTATTTATAAGTTCGACAAGGGTTACTCTTGTCTAAAATAGTAAAAGGTTGGTCCTGTCTGTAAGAAATCTTAATTTTTATTTTAACATGACTCTGAAACACTAAAATTAGAATTTCTATAGTCAATAATATTCAAACAGGATTGAATATAGGAAATATGGATGAAGAAACATATTTCTTGACATTGGCTGAATGAGAACAAAAAAAAACATATTGAACCATCCTAAATAAATGATTGCAAAAAGACCAGACTGATAATCATTTGCAACTGTGGAATCTTTACTTTCAACAAGCAACTTTACTCACGTGTACTGTACTTAAAAATATTTCAATTACTATACATCTGTTCCTGCCATTTAATATCATAGTAAAAAAACTCTACTATTTATAAAAGATTTATACCTAGTAACTGAAAGATATTTCATTCAAATACTCACAAGTTAAGCTATATTTCACGGTACAATAACAGTTTAGAACACAATAATTGTTTCCGTTGCCATTAGTATCATTAACTTAGAGAATCAAAATAAAATGCAAGTTTGAGACAGATCTTGAGTCCGCTTGCAACACTGCATCAGTATTCAAGGCAACAAGCCTTACCTCAACATGCGTTAGGGCCATAACGCCTGATAAACATCTGTTTGTACTCCTTGAACTACCGGGTAGTGCTGTGAATCCCCAGGATTTATTATATCATGCACTGGTCAAACTCAAAAGCTCAAGTTGTTAAAATGTTTTACACAATTTCAAGCGGCATTATAACAACAGTTTATTTAGTAACTACACACAAGTGCCAGTTTCCTAAACACACTGCAATTTTACGGTAGAAAGATATACTCACCCTAATAGAGACAATTTCACCAGTGGTCTTCTTGAACTTCTTAAGTTGACGCAAGAAGTACCAGAAACGGGACTTAGCCACAATCTGGTCTGGGGAGAAGATCCTCATCTTGTATAGAGGAGGCTTGGGCTCGCTCTCCGAAGGGAGCTTGCGGCCGATGACCTCATACTCCTTCAACTGTAACAGATATTTATATTTCAGCGCATGCACATCACAGGAATTTTAAGTACTTCTAACTGGAAATCTGGCTGTATAAATAATTATATTTAACTGTAAAATTAATGGCTTCGTATCCGCTATTTAACTATTTGTTCGATGAATTCTGAAACACGAGATTCAGGAGGTACGGCATCACAACATGACATAACCTAAAAGCACTCTTATTTATGTGTCAATAAATCTGCATTCGCCAAGTTTTGAAAAGAAAATTATATTGAATACTGAATTATTCTGCATGACGAATAAAAATTTATTCACACAAGTAATTAACAATGAAGTATTCAGTAAAATAATGGACAGAATGCACCGACAACGTGTACACCTCAGTCACACCAAAATTATCACTTTTTAACCACTGATTTTCATGTTTCTTGTATTGATAAGGGTTTGTAGACAGATTTTATTACTTTTTGTAAGAATTTTCACATATTTTGTTCAAAATTACGAGACTCACCTCTCCTTTAGCCTTCATTTTCGGAGGTTTTAGTCTGAAAAGAATCTGTCAACGGAAGCGGAACACTGACGCGAAAGAAAAATGGCGTCAATATACAGAAGTTGCCATAATGAAAAAAAGTGAGATCGCACAAGTATTCTCGAAAAAAAGGGGAAAGAAAAAAAAAACCGACTTCCTCAAAAACACTCGAAAGTGAAAAATAACTTTAATTTCGGAAGTCGGTGTCTTAGGATCTGTATTTGAGTTTTTTGCCACCGACTTCCGAAATTAAAGTTATTTTTCACTTTCGAGTGTTTTTGAGGAAGTCGGTTTTTTTTTTTGTAAAAAAGTTTTTATTTTTTACTTTTTAGTTATGGTATCTACTCGCACTAATTCCTATACCACTAATCACCAGGTGAAATTTGATACTTTACTACTGCTGTAAATCGTTGAGGAAATCCCTTGACTGTCTGTCTATGGTCTCCTATGGTATAAGCTTTATGGGAGCTTTCTCATCAATAGAAATTAATTAAGTTCAAACACCAGGTAATTGCTGTAAATCGTTGAGGAGTTCCCTCGATTGTCTTTCGGCTCCATCATCAGATCAACTCCGAACCTCAATTAAATAGTAGTAATAAAATTGGCACTTTGAACCGTATAAAGTAACCCCAACAATAGGGAACTGCTGTAAATCGTTGAGGAATTCCCTCAACTATCTATGGTCTCCATCATCAGACCTGTAATGGCACTTATAGCCCATATGGGTGCAAAGTTCTCATCAATAGAAATGAATTAAGTCCAAACACCGGGTATAAATACCCGGTATTTGCTGTAAGTCGTTGAAGAGTTCCCTCGACTGTCTTTCGGCTTCATCATCAGAGCAACTTTAGACCTTCATGAAATAGTAGTGCTTTAAGATTATTAATGAAAGAAATAAAAAACGCACTAGTCACCACTATGATTTTCGAAGGTTCCCTTCGACTTCTCTGGAATGCCATCATCAGATCCTGGTTTCCTTATCATGGGACCACCCTTGGAAAATCTCCTTTCCAACAAAAAAGAATCATCAAAATCGGTCCATAAATGATGAAGTTATCGGTGAACACACATAAAAAAATATATATATACGTTCGAATTGAGAAACCTCCTCCTTTTTTTGAAGTCGGTTAAAAACCGACAAGCATTGCCACAGAAGTCGACGGCACAGAGTACTCCTAGCCAAGAGGGGAGACAAAACAGGCACAACTTCAGTAAAGAAAGAGTCTTCATCTACTTTTCTCATCGTCTGTGTCAGGATAGCCGAACTGATAGACAACGCAAGAGTTAGAACAGAGCCCTCGGTGTGGTCGCGCGCTTACATCGTACCTCTACCTACCCATTGTACTCTAATATTAAATAAAATATTATGTATAAAGTTATGTGTTACCTTTTAGTCTTACAGAGAAACTAATCATCACCTGCCTAGCCTTTCCCAACTATATTAGGCCATTAGGGTCGGCTTCCAGTCTAACCAGTGTTTTACATCGCCATGGGATCTGGAGGCAAAGGTCCTCGCCCACATGTGGGAGCGGCGCGAGGAGGCGAAACGCTGGGACGAAACTCCGATGCCACGACAAATCGCAGCACGGCGGACAGAGCTCCGGCAGGATCTTATGGCGACATGGCGGGTACGATTGTCGCAATCCAGCGCTGGGCAAAGTCCCCTCTTTGAGGAGTGGATAGAGAGGCGCCACAGCATCCTCACCTTCCACCTGACGCAGGTTCTCACCGGGCATGGGTGCTTCGGTGGGTTCCTGTTCAGGATAAAGCGGGAGGAAACGCTCGGGTGTTTCCATTGTGAGGATCGTCTGGAGGACACGGTGGAGCATACGGTGGAGGTGTACCCTGCCTGGGCGGAGCACCGCCGTGTCTTCGTGGAGGCGATCGGTGGCGGCGACCTCTCGCATCCGCCCCTGGTGCGAGCCATGGTATGGAGCGAGAGGGCATGGGAAGCCGTCACCTCCTTCTGCGAAGCTGTAATGCTCGCGAAGAAGGAAGCGGGGCGCGTGAGGGAGTGGCAGTCTCTGCGCCCTCACGTCCCTAGCCGCCGCAGGAGGAGACGCCCCGGGCGTCAGGAGTCGATAGCGGACTCCCGGCCACCATAGGCGCGAGCTTGTGGGTGGCGAGCAATGAGTAGCTCGCCGCCCGGTAAGGACCAAGCTCGGGTCGACGGCGCGTAGTGTTCCACGCGCGCCTCACAGAGATGTCAGCAGCACTGAAGGGGACCGACGGACTAGGACCGATGCCTGCCGGGGTCGCGTGATTGTTAGAAAGGGATACCGTGACCCTGGCACATGGGCAACTGAAGGAACACGGGTGGGTTTTAGTCAGTAAAAGTCAGACACGCCCTCCCGCTCCGCTCTGAGTGGGAGACGTCATTTGATGATTTCCCATCCAAAAACAAAACCAGTGTTTTACATGGAGCGATTGCCTATCTGACCTCCACAACCCAGTTACTGGTAATATACGATACCTTTTGGTAAGACTGGTTGTCGGATTTTTGGGCTTCTGACGACCCGTAACGAGTGTCTATAATCTACGAAAGACAATCGAGATAAACGGCTTAACGTGCTTTCCGAGGCACGGAAGGGTCTTGGTATCTAAAGATGGTCATCCATCCAGGGACCAACCGCACCAAGCGTAGTTTAACCGGAACGATCAACCTGTGTGGCTGTTATTTCTTAGCCACAAGTCATTCAGAGAAACGAATAATTTCATAATTATTAATAATTCGGTCTATAATTTAATTCATAGTATTTTTTAGAGATTAATTATAATATTTTTCATCAAAATTATGAGATTATTAAATTACATTCCCGTCTAGAATTATCAATTATGGCAACCTTGCGCCCAGGCTTCAAGCGTTTATGTCTGTGATATATTCTGGCAACATTAACTCAAAGTGGCCGCCGCTACTTAAATTTGCGTCCGCGCTTGTTTGTGTTTCGTGTGTCCATTTTGTGTTTAATTATTGGATTTTGAGTGTTTTGTCTGCATCAGACGTCGAGTTGAGTTTCTCCTCCGTCCTGTTAGTCGATTACTACTCATGAAATATATCAACCCATAATATTTTTTAACAGTTTTCACTTTTCAGAAAAAGTGTGAAAATCTGTTGTGTTACACTTATATATTGATATTATTTTTGCTGTGTGTGTCTATCAAAATAGGTACAATGCCTCCGCATTGCACTTTTGGATGCACGGACACAGGTAAGTTATTTTCTACACGACTGCTCAAAAAAGAATTGTTTTTATAGGTACTCTACTTTTTTCATCGGCCCGTTAAACAATATTCTTTTTTAAAAACTTTCGTTCTCTTAATTCTTATCATATTCTCAAAATTGACACTTAAAAATAAGCTTTTGTCAAAGCTTCAAAAGTCTAGATTTCGTTTGTTTTAAACTAATCTTTTGTTAACTAACTACTGTTTTGACTGGCAATTGAGAATTTCGCAATTTTTTTTAAATTTTTTTGCTGGCAATTGTTTTTTAATTATTATTGTTCACCGGTGCTATCTGTCAGACGAGATAATATTCCATCGTCTGCCAACTAAGATTTGTATGAATAATATTTTGCATAGAGGCCCGCTAATGTAAAATATCAGTTATGAGCTTAACAATTTACAAACTTTTTAGGAAATATAGTACAATCGACAGTCTTTTTAGATTCAGCAATCTCTTATAGACACCCTTATGATGAACAAATTGTGACTAAAAGACAAAAAATCCTTTTTTTTTTGTTTCAGGCAATGTGATGCATTCATTTCCGAATTCTAGCTTTCCTAAGTGTTTCAAAGCTTGGGTTAATCTTGTTGGATACAATCAGGAAACATTAATCAACTATAACATTTATAAGAACAAGAGAATATGTGATATTCACTTCACTTATGAGCAGGGCCTGATTGACCCTTAGGCTAATTAGGCTGCAGCCTAGGGCGCGAGGATCGGGGGGAGGGGGTGAGGGCGCGATGAAATCGTGTCTTCGCATGCACTAATCTGGCATCATTGCATCTACCCTATATATTTCAACGAGACAAAACACTAAAACTAAATGCACTTGAGAGTCCCTGATTTTAACAACAAATTTTGAAACTTTAAAAAGCGCTCGTAAAAGAAACACTGACTTGTTACTCGAATCGGTCGGTAGTCGAGCGAGAGGGTGAGCTGGCAACAGAGTGTCTAGTGCGAGTTTTGTTTAATCCACCGGGCGCAAATTTTAACTTCATTTTGTATGGGAAATTCGGAATTAAACAGTGCAACTAAGTTAGCCTAGGGCGGTCAGAACTCTTGATCAGTCGCTGCTTATGAGGATTGGTTTAAATGTATTGGCAATGCTGACTCTGTATTTGTCAGTCGGCGTAGCATGACCAATTCTATATCTATTCTACCAAGAACAAATAAAGTTTCTTATGTATTTAAATTCTGTAAAAATGTTTCTATCTCATCAGAAAAATAGTCATTATACTTGACATCGTATTTTTGTCAACTGAAGAATAGAAACATCTCATAATTTCAGTTTTACACAAGTTTTCTACGATACAATCTATCATTCCACCCCATCATCTTTGAAAAAATAAATAAAGTGTTGGCTGAAAAGATCGATTCTGCAGTCTCATGTTCAACGAAATGTCAATTATGACACAAATTCTTTTTAATGCTCATAAGAATGAATTAGAAGGGTTTGCTGCAAATCAAGACGGATTATTTGCTGACCATGCCTTTGTATTTATGGTGCAGGGTGTGAAAAATAATTTTAAGCAACCAATTGCATACTACTTCACAACAGAATTTTAAAAAAAGTACTGGAAGTTTTAATAAAATCCGTGGTCCAACATGCATTGGAAAATAGTCTCATCGTGGTTAACACTATATGTGAGATTGGCGTCATGAAATATTTCCGGTTAATGGTTAGAGTTTAATACCCTCTGTATGATTGTGTCCCTATTGTGTGTTCCATTCTGGCCTGGCCACGATGCCAAACAAGGTCATAATTATGGCAGTACGGATTTGTACCTTTTGGTACTAGAAAGAGAAATAATAGTACCACATGGTTTCATGACTTATACACCACATTTTCAGTGGCCATGCTACAGCGTGTCCGTCTTAGCACGGCCACGCTCAAATCGTCTGAAATCCACAACTTTAATGGACGATTTGTATCTAAGATAAATGTGTTATTTACTTTAAAATATACCTACTTATGTATATTTAAAAGAAAACCTTTTAAATCTATATAATAGTCACTTAAATATATCAGATAGATTACGCCTGACAAAAAACGTACAATAATGTCAAATTATACTATTGCTATAATATTATTGTCAGGCGTATTCTACCTGAAAAATGTGAAGTGACTAAGGTTTTCTTTAAAATATTCTTCTTGAATGTAAATCATAAAAAATAAAAATAAGAAAAAATACAGGTAATTATGTGATGAAATTGTAACACTCGCAATAAAATAAAAAATAAATATTTTTTCTGTTTAATTACTTAGAGTTTATTATAGGTAATTAATGAGCTATTTTTTATTTAGTGACTTATTGTAATTTGTATTATAAAAAATATATTAATTTTTTTAAATAGTTTTCTGAACCAAATGACTCAATTTGTATAATTTTTATAATAAAAAATTATTATATTTTCCAAATCAGCAATTGCAAAATTATTTCCACGACCTGCAAATTATGACAGAATCTTTTTAAAACAAAGTTTTTTCAAACAAAATCTACATTCAACAATATTAATACCCCTTTTAACAAAGAAAAATTAAAAGAGTTTTTCTTTGATTTAATAGTTAGTCATACAACATAAATGGTGTAGGCCTATTTATCGTATTTTAACGGAGAAGATTAAACGAAAGTATCAGCACAATTTGTATTAATGATAAGCATAAACTTTATTAAAATAAAAAAATAAAAAAATATTAGACTTGTTTCATTTCACATACTTTCTTTGAAAGACTAGCCTACACATGAATGTCAACCGCATATCAAAGGTAACAAAACTAGGAAAAGGAGATCCTGTCCTCTGAAAAAACTTTGAAAATGGTTTTACAGAGGACAGGATCTGCATGAATTGTAGATGGCGCCACTACGCTGGTTTGCATAAAAATACCGTAAGTGGGCACTCTTTACCCACTAACTGACTCTGCCTACAACTCGTAAGTCACGTCCGTTTCTACTGCTCTGGTAGCAATGGAAATCATTATATCTCTAGACTAACGATACTTATATATCGTAGTCTAGAGATTGCCATTGGTAGCTGACCTATTTTTACACATAACTAGACATAGAAATATTCCAGAATACGAAACTGTTTTTACAGTACTGATGGCAAAAAGTTCAAACATCTTAAGCCAAAAATTCAAGTGCCATAACTCCGCTCACTGACTGTCATATTAACTCAAATCAAATGCACAGGTGACTTAGGGCGCTAGAAGGTGGGCTATTGTCTGTGGGGAGGTATCGCTTTCCATACTTGAGATGAGCCGTCCGTAAACCCCCATGTGGAGATCATCATGGGGATAAAACATGCCACTTGCTCACTTCAGATGCCACTCCTGGCATTGACATGACACTCGAGAGTGAACTTGCTGACTTCAGCGATGTTAATTCTAGCGCTTACCTAATCTCCTTTGAACTGTTGCGGCCATTTTCACGTATCGGCGCAAACAGTTGCTATCTTTTGCGGAAAACCGTGTCAATCGTGGGATTAAAATGACTATATTTCAAAGCTTTGTATCGAAGTTTTATAAAATATAAAGCTATAAAGCTTCTGCCCTCGACTTCGTCCGCTTTTTTTTCTTACTCCCCTGACCTTCCCGTCGCACCGAATCGCCTGCCCTCGGGACGGCTTCGTATTTGTGACTTTTTTGCTCGACTCCTATTGGTCCTAGCGTGATGTTATTTAGTCTATAGCCTTCCCCTCGATAAATGGGCTATCCAACACTAAACATAGTTCTGGAGATTAGTACGCTGAACTAAACAAACTCTTGAGCTTAATAATATTTAGATTTGATTACAATTAAAACGTTATAGAGACCCACCCTTAAAAGAAAGACATATGCTATCGGGACTTTTTTTTAGAACTTTTAAAGAGGAACAGTTCCGTCATATATGATTATTGCGTTACTTTAACCGTTTACGCAGCGCACGCAAAGAAAGCTCTCAAAAGGAATAACTTTTTCCCGTTTTTGCATCACTTCTCATTGATACTCCGCTCCTTTTGGTCATAGCGTGATGTTATATAGCTTATAGCCTTCCTCAATAAATGGACTACCAAACACTTGAAGCATTTTTTTTGCAGCCGATTTAGACGTTAGCATCAAAACAATATTGGTCCATTTGCGTCAAATTGGCAAAGTAAAAAACTTAACAAATGGTTACCCCACGAACTCAGTGATCGCTAGCGTGTTTTACAATGGTCGAAGTACGTGTTGCGATGTGCCTTGCACTGCTCAACAGGCACACAAACAAAGGAATTTTTAACCTCATTGTTACCTGCAACGAAAAATGGATTCTGTTTGATAATCGGAAGCGCTCATCAAATTGGTTGCATTCCAGTTCAGCAATTAAACAATGCCCTAAACGATAACTTACCCCTAGAACAGTGATGATCACTGTTTGGTGGTCTAGGGCTGATGTGATTCATCACTGCTTCTTACCAAAAGGGATGAGCATTACTGCAGCTATGTACTATAGAGAACTGAACACAATGATGGAGATGATCGCACGTCTCCAACCAGCTTTGGTCAATCGTTCGTATCCGCTGCTCCTGCACGACAACGCGGGACTCCATACTGTACAACAGACGGTCTCCAACTTACAAGAGCTGGGTTTGCTGGTTCTCTGTCATTCATCATATTTATCAGATTTGCGTCTACAGAGTTTTGCATTTTCCAGAATTTGGATAACTTCTTGGCCGGTAAAATAAACAATAACAAAGAGTACTATAAAATCCCTTTGTAGTATTTTTGTTGCCTCCCGTCCAGTTGATTTCTTCAAGACGGGCGTCAATAAACTGCCACTGTGTTGGCACAATGCATCGATTGCATGGGCGATTACTTTGATTAATGTATATAAACAATATAGAATTAAAATTACGTTGTCTGATTTAATAAAAAACAGCAATTTCAAAGGTTTTTTTGTGATCGACACAAAAGTAAACCAATGAAACAATGGCGAGTTGTCCTATGCTGCCATTTATGCAGAGCTTCTAGTTTTTAACCTCATTCGATAACTAAGTTATTATAGAGTATATAACATTCACAGTTTAAGACACCTGTGGGGCAGTAATTTTAGATTTGAATGTAGTCTCACGAAGCTAAAAGTGCTTCTCTTCACAATCGACGGCGATCGATAATCTTGTGATCGTCTGTAATCGGCACGATTATTGTGCGAGCATTCGCATGTTCGTCGATGCTCGCTCGTCGTTGCTCGTTCATCATAGCTCGTCCGTAGTCAAATTGTCTTTGAAATGTACCCGAAAAACTACAAAACTTATGGATCACCACGGTTGTTTATGGCGAGCATAGATAGACGACTGGAATTCCGGTGATTGTGAAGAAGTGCCTTAGGTATCGTCTTAAATGAAAAGAAACTTTTTTTTCCATCCTCTAGCTGGCTGCATCAGGGTACATCAGACTAAAGGCATAGGCTTATAAAAAGTAGCCTATCAGTGTGCCTAGTTAAAAAAAATATTTTTACATATTCTGTGCCTCACCCAATCGTCAATTTGACACTTTTGAAGTAATCACAGTGACAGTGACAATGACTGAGGTGTGATATTGACATTGGTTGTTCACGTTCTATTTGCATGCGCTGTCGAGTACCTTTTTGTAGGAAATAAAACCAACGTAGGGTATAATATGTAATATGTGACTATTACGTAGCAACTAGTTGATTTTAAACATGTTCTCGAGGAAACTAACACGGGTAGTTAAGTATGGACTGTATGGTAGTGTTGCTATCGGCGGCACAGTTACGGCTGCTGTAAAACTTCAGGATGGTGATTACGACTCCTTGGCGATCGTCAGGCTCTCCAGGACAGCATTCACTGCTGTGGAAATAGGAAGAACGTATAAATCTTTGCTATACAGCAAAGATTGGGACAGAAGCTCGAAAGAATATTTGGAGGTCAAGAGTCAAGCTCACCAAATTGGGGCAGAGAAATTGCTCACACTATGTAAAGCCAATAAAGGTGTGTACATAAAAGTTGGGCAGCATGTTGGTGCTTTGGACTACTTACTGCCCAATGAATATGTGAGAACTATGAGAATATTGCATAAAGATGCACCACAGAATACTGTAGAAGAGCTGTATAAAGTTATGAGAGAAGACTTGAAACAAGATGTAAGTATTTTAAGTAAAAAAAAATATTACTATTAAAACTTCAGTTTTTTCTTAGAATCTAACAACTGCATAATGTTTTCCACTTTTCAGCCCAAAGATTTATTTGATGAATTTGACCCAGAACCTCTAGGTACTGCATCACTAGCCCAAGTACACAGAGCTAAACTGAAAGATGGCACAGAGGTAGCAGTCAAAGTTCAGCATTACTTTGTAAGAGACAATGTGAAGATAGACCTTAAATGGATGGAATTTATAATCACAACAATGTCAAAAGTATTCCCTGACTTTGAATTGCAATGGCTCATTGACGAAACTAAAAAGAACATAGCAAAGGAATTGGATTTTGTACAGGAGGGCCATAATGCTGAAAGAGTAGCAGAATTATTCAAGAATTATAAATGGTTGAAGGTGCCAAAGATTTTCTGGGACTACAGTACTGAGAGGGTTCTTGTCATGGAGTATGTAAATGGCGGTCAAGTGAATGATGTAAAGTATATTGATGTGAGTATGAACACCATATTATGTTTCACAATAATTACCTTTGTATATTGTACATGAATGAGTATAGGAAGTTATAGTGTGCAATGTAAATTACTCCTGGTATTTATGTGTAGATTCTTTACTTACATTATTCTGACCATCTTGACATACCTACCGTCACAAATGCCATTTTCTTCATTTATCTATAATATGTATGTATTTAGAAATATATAAGTATCAGTTGTTTGGTTGCCATAGTACAGGCTCTGGGGCCGTTCAAGTATTACGTAAGCAGATTTATTACAATTATTTAGTCCCCCATCCCCCTTGTCAGCAAAAGTAAGCAAAGCTCTTACCCCCCTCCCCCCAAGCTTACGTAAACTTTGGTATACGCATTTTTCTTTTAATGTACCTACCTATTCTGTTTTTTTATTGATTTATGGACAGCAGTTATAATTCCAGAAATAAGAAAATAGATTTAAGATAGAGGACTTTAACGCACATAAAATTCATTTAAAATACATTAAATCGTCAATTGTACCGAAATGAAACAATATATTGATGGAAGAAATTTGGACAAGTGGATCGCGCGGTAATTCCGGTACTCGGTTCTAAGCCAGTACCTAAACGTATAAATTATTTGTGGGAATCCCCGAAAATGTGTTTCGGTTACAAACATAGACAATGTGTAAGTTGCTATTTGTGTAAAAAACTAAGTGACTACTGCTTACGTAATCATCATCTAGACCCCCCCATCCCCCATGTCATCAAAAATAAGCATACAAAGACCCCCCTGCCCCCCTATAGTGCTTACGTAATACTTGAACCGCCCCTCTGCCTGGTTTGGGATCAGATAATGTTGTGTTGGTTGTCCTAAGATATTATTATTATTGGTCCTGGCTGTCATTTGTGGATCTTTAACAGTTGTTATGGGTTATCAGAAGACTGAGTCTAACTCTACTTGGATGTGGTGGTCAGATAGGAAGTCGCTCCATGTAAAATACTGGTATTCAACTGCATCCAGTAAGACTGGAAGCCGGCCCTCACATAGTTGGGAAAAGGCTAGGCAGATTGTTTGTATTACTCCTTGTATTTGTTTGACCTACTTTTAGATACTGTGTAAACTGTATGGTATACCCATTCCATATCCATTTTTATTTATTGAGAATCAGCTCTTGGATGTAACCTTGATCAAAATTGTTTTTTCCTCCTAAGTACTCACCAAAATAAATTATTGCACATAAGAATACTAAATATTACATCATACAGAATAGAGAATGATGAAATAGCATAAATTATGACTATGTTTTCTTACAGCGGTATTGTTAAATTTTTTATTGTAAAATGATGTAAATAATTTTCCCTTACAAAACAAAAGAGATAAGTAACAAGCTAAGAAATTAACATTGTTGCACTTTCTATTGAAGGCACTATTCATTTATTAATGCCTGCATAGTAACTTTTAAACCAAATACACTGATGAAGAATGTCAAAGATTTGACTATTGGAAACATCACCTGCTGAGCCTTTTACCAACTATGTTGGGGTACAATAAAATTGTTTGAAAATGAGTTCAAGTTAGCTGCTAGGTTTATTATATACAAATATTATTGTTGTCTGTACATATTATAATAAGAAATATTTTCTACTTTATTCTCTTTTAGGAGCACAAAATCAACAGATACGATCTATGTAAAAAGCTGGGTGACCTGTATTCCCACATGATCTTCATTAGTGGCTTTGTGCACAGTGACCCGCACCCCGGCAATATACTTGTTAAGAAGGATAAAAAAGACAAGGATGTTACCGTCTACTTGTTGGACCACGGTTTGTATGCTGTAAGTTTTAGCTAAGTGATTGATACAGGTATGCATATGTGGGCTTGATGTGATACATCACACTTCTTCAGAAGAACTAGTTGGTACAGAAAAACTATTATGGCTGTACATAGTAATGCAGCTGTAATAGTTTATTTTTTCTTTGTGGTTGACCTCAATCTAGTCTTCAATTGTTTCCATTTACTTGCCTTTCCAGTTATTTAATTTTGCTTATGAAAGTCTGCTATAAAATTCTACAAAGTTATTCTAGGCTAAAACAATAAGGTGGAAGTAGTTTATAGTTCGTGTTTAGTAATTATTATACCCTTCAAGAATTGAAACGTGTGACATTGGGTATGGATGGAACTTTTTTCGTATAGTTGGCAAAGTACCAATTGACGTATACCATGGCGCTATATACCTATGAATAAATATTAATTAGACTGAAACACGTGACTGACCATAAAAATATAGCGAATTACGTGTCCTGAATGTAAAAGTTAAAAACAGGGTTGTGGCCACAGATATGAGTCACAGATAAAATCTTTAATTCCGCGGCCTTTTAGTAAACGGCCTTTCAGCCTTGTATTGCGAAAATACGCGGCAGAAATTTCCGCGTGTTTGTGTTGGTACTTTATCATAATCACTAGCTTCTGCCCGCGACTTCGTCCGCGTCAAATTTTTGCTCCCCTGACCCTTCCCGTCGCATCGATTTGCCTGCTAGTTTTCGTCCACTTTTCGTTGCTGCTCGCTCCTTTTGAGTTATAGTGAGTCAACCTTAAAAGATACACATATGCTCTCGCGGACTTTTTTTAGAACTTTTTAAAAGGAACAATTCCGTCATACATGATTTTTGCGTTACTTTAACCGTTTACGCAGCGCACGCAACGGAAACTCTCAAAGTAATAAATTTTCCCCGTTTTTGCAACATTTTTCATTACTGCTCCGCTCCTCTTAGTTGTACCGTGATGTTATATAGCCTATAGCCTCCCTCGATAAGTAGCCTACCCAACACAAAATGAATTTTTCAATTCGGACCAGTAGTTCCTGAGATTAGCGCGTTCAATCAAACAAACAAACTCTTCAGCTTTATAATATTAGTAAGTATAGATTAATCGTATCTGGGCGAATGCGCGTGCACGGTGCGTTTTCCATATTCAAATATGTATATTCGTTTGTAGAACAGTTAAACGAAAACAAATATTGTTGTTATTAGTTTTCACTTAGGGAGGTCGACTTTTTCAACTATACAGAAGCGCGTTTCCTTAATTAATGATACAGTACATCTAGCAGAAACGCATGATGCACGCAAACGAACCGAGATGTATGGTGGAAAATGGGGAGGCCTATACCCAGCGGGTGATTCTTTGCTGAGATGATGATGATGATGATGATGATGATGATGATGATCCTAGATCTGTCCCTAGCCTAAGCTGTGGCACAATTCATCCGAAGCTTAAAAACATACTTTTTGTTTCAGCAATTGACAGATAAATTTAGGTACCATTATTCAAAACTATGGCTATCAATAATTGATCGGAACCGAGAGGAGATGAGGATCCACGCCGAAGAATTGGGGATTCCCAAGGAGTTATATGGATTGTTTGCTTGTATGGTCACAGGGAGACCATGGGACTCTATTATGAAAGGCATTGGTCGGACTAGGCCAACGTCAGATGAGGCAAGTATACCTGAAATATAAAATAATGTTCATTTATCTCTTTTCTTCATATACAATCTGATCAAGCAAAGTTGCCGCCTCTATAATGTGCAATGTGAAGGTGAATCGAATCAGCGGTTCAAGACTGCAAGTGCAAGAATTCCACTGAATTAATAAATTAACTACTTTATCATTCATTAATCATTTATACATGGAGGATAAAAAATCTTCATATTTTGAAAGGCAGAAAACAAGTTTTCATAAAAAATGCATTTGTATAATTCACAAAAATATCTCTTATATTTTTCCAGAAATCAACATTCCAAAATGAGTTACCAAACATTTTGCACTTTGTTACTCAATGCCTAGAGCACGTCGATAGGCAGGCGCTGCTCGTATTAAAAACGAACGATCTTATCCGTAGCATAGAATACGCGCTCGGCATGCAAGATCGCATGTGCGGGTTTGTTGTCATGAGCCAATGTTGCGTACAGAGTGTGTACAACCTCGAATATCAGGTGAGTTCTTTTTTTAAACTCATTACGTAACTGTCAAAAAGGTTGTGTATCTGTGATTTTTTATTCCAACTTTGTTTGCATTCATTGAAGGTTGCGGTGTCCCAATCTCTGTTGCTCACAACTATACTTTTTATTTACCACACAACAATATTTATTGAATAATTATTCAATCATACATTAATCATGTTTTTTTACACTTTTGGTTATATAATATTTTTTATGTTTGTTTCAGAATACGACGAACTTTTTCAGGAGATCATTTCTAAACCTCAAGTTTGGCTGGTCGTTATTGTTGTTATATTTTTATAGTTTATACCAAAACCTACATTTTAAGATTTCCTTCCAATAGCACACAGTCTGTTTTATAAATGGTAAAGGGATTTGTAAGTCTGAACAAAGTCACAAGAAGCTTTGAATAGTAGGTATTTAGCTATTTAGAATGCAAAACTATTTGGAGGGCGTTACAAGACATGGGTATCATACTACAAGAACCAATAAAATCATTTCTTCAATAAAATTAATTTGTAATGTTGTATACTTTTGGTAACATTAAACCAAGTAAATTGCTAAACCGTATACAACCTTAATGACTAAATACATAGATTATGATTACAATGATCATAAACTTGCATTACCACAGATATGAATATCGGCAACACATTCATGCGAAATTCGATAGTAGATAAATATTTTCATACCTACATACACAACGTAGAGCTTGGGTTGTATTTAGTGGAATTTTAACGCACTGCTAAGCGCCGAGAGTTGAAATTTCAACCTGTGGTTTTTTGACGCGCTGGGATGCGTTTTCTTGGGTCCTCGATGTTCGGCTCAATACCCAGAAAATTGAGTGCGCGAAAAAAGAAATCGCCCCAGCGAGCCTAGGCTAAGGGAATGGCAAGAATAATAAGATTTAATACTCGGTATGGTTCACAAAGGTGACGTTGTTCACATGAACTAGTAACTGATTTAAAATAGTTACACTAGTCTAAATAATACCTCCAAAGGCAGAGTATTTTTGTACATAACCAATGTAAAACTGAACGTTGTAAATAATAATAATCAGCTAGCGCAATTTTATACCGTGTATAATACTGTTACATTGTTAAATAATTATTATTTTTGAAATATAGATGTATTTATTTAATACGTTGTTTTATTACTGATTTGTATTTTTTTTTTGGATGGCAAATCATCAAATTACTTCTCCCGCTTTGGGCGGAGCGGGTGGGCGTGTCGGACTTTTACTGACTAAAACCCACCCGTGTTCCTTCAGTTGCCTCTATGACAGGGCCACGGTAATCGCAGCCGTGGCAAGCATCGGTCCGAGAGGGGGGGTCCTAGGGGTCATGACCCCCCCAAAAGCCAGCCATGCTGTCGAGGCTCTGAACGATTTACCTGAAAAACCCAATAATACTCCCGACCTGAGAATCGAACCCGGGACCTCATGCTCATCAGTAGCGCTTTCGACTACTAGACCAACGAGTAGATGTACCTTCCAAAAAATATTCTTCAGTACAATTATACTCATGGTGACCCCCCCCCCCAAATCATAGGCTGCGACCGCGCCTGGTCCTAGCGGACCTCTTCAGTTGATGCTGACATCTCTTTGAGGCGCGCTGATTTGTACCTTCTCAATCAAATTCATTTTATTTTCTCAATTCTTGGTTCTCTCGATGTGAGGGAGTTCAAATGACAGTAGTTGGTTGCTGGTAACAACAATGGTAGGTAAAGTCTTTCATTCGGCATCTTTCACTCCAAGTGATATGTTTGAACACATAATAAATCAAAAGTGAAAAATGAATTCATTAGAGATCAAGATCGGTTCATGGCTTTTGGCATTCAGCATCTTACACCGCACTTCGAATGATCTAAAGATCCAAGAAATGAGCAGATTAATGTTTTCTTTTTTGTTGAATGAACGGATAATGAAAGAAAAATAAACATTCACTTGGGTGAGAAGCGTCTGGTTTTGGTTTTACATTCAGTAATTAAATTACTCATATTAATCACTAGCTTCTGCCCGCGACTTCGTCCGCGTTAAATTTCTTGCTCCCCCGACCCTCCCGTCGACGCATTGAGTCGCCTACCCGTGCGATTTTCCCCGTTTTTGCAACATTTTTCATTACTGCTCCGCTCCTCGATAAATAGGCTACCCACCACAAAAATAATTTTTCAATTCGGATCAGTCGTTCCTGAGGTTAGCGCGTTCAATCAAACAAACTCTTCAGCTTTATAATATTAGTATAGATACTAGAATGTGGGGTCATAATCCTATGCAATGACTAAAGTCAATAACAACACTAAAATAAAAGACAACGAAAATAGAATAATTATGCATTTAATTAATTTTAAATTTTGAAACGCATTCACGCCGACGGCAGTTTCTTTTCCAAGACCGACAATTTATTGCTCAATGTAGACAAATCACCTTGTATTTTTAACAGTATGTTAGCAAAGTTGTCTCGACTTTTCCTGCCACTTAGTTTGAACATAGAGGTACTGGAAATACGACACGATAAGTCCGACTTTTTGAATCCTGAAAGCATGGAGTGATGTGCTGGCATTTGGTTATCTGGAAGATGGAGTTTATTCAGAGCCATTGTTTCATTCGATAGTGTAGATTGAGCTGGAACGATATAGGTAGCTAGATTACATTATGAATATCACGCCTCTTAAGGGTGGGATTGATTGTGTGGAAAATCATTATGGCTAGAAAGGGAGTGACTACTGAGATGACAACTACCTAATAGAGAAGCATTGAAGTTGCGCCAACCCCTAATTAATTCGGATATGGACAAAATAATGATGATCACGTCTCCAAGTTTGAGAGTCACAGAATATGAACATTACTTTTATTAATCGTTTGATGAATATGAAACGATTATTTTACCACGTGCGATACGTAAGTCTCGCCCATGTCTCGACTATAATTTTAGTATAGTGCGCTTGCACACGGTGCGTTCTGCAACGTAAATCAACACAAGTATTTCCTAACAAATTGTCAAGCACGCTTATCCTGGCTGCGATTGGTTGAATTTACTATAAACAGCCAGTCGTATCACTTGATTTGTTTTTTTTTTTTCAGAATGGCGGCATAGTCTGTTAGTTATATAATCTATGTCTATAGGGAGAGATCCTGTTCCTGCCTGTTGGCATTTGTCAGACATTATTTAAAACGGGTCCACCCTTTATGGCAGAATTTTTTTCGTCATAACATTATTTTGCATAACAGCGGATAGCATAATCTTCATTTCGCAGAAAATCGTTTGGCATACACTCATTTATCATACATTCACAACGCATAATTTTATAAGTCAGAATCATCTTTAGGCATAAATTTTATATCCATAATAATCAAAAGGGAGAACCATCATATCGCAGAAAGTTCGCAGTCAGAATCGTCTCTTGGCATAATTTCATATCGATACTCATTAAAAGGCAGAACTATCATATCTCAGAAATTTTACAGTTAGAATCATCTTTTGGCATACATTTCATATCCATAATAATTGAAACACTCATATATTACATTACAGAAAAATCATAGTTAGCACGCTGCGTTCAGACATGCAAACAAGCATACACCATGCATGCAGCATGCAAATACGCATGCAGCATGCAAGTAAGCATGCAGCATGCAAGCAAGCATGCAGCATGCAAGCAAGCATGCAGCATGCCACCAAGCATGCAGCATGCAAGCAAGCTCACAGCATGCAGGCGAGCATGCGACATGCAGTATGCAAGCAAGCTCACAGCATGCAGGCGAGCATGCAACATGCAGCATGCATGCTTTCTGTCACGGCTCCGGCGCTGCGAGGCTCCGGCGGTCCCACGCGAGCTGAGGAGCAGGTGATTTTGACGCGCGCCGCCGCAGTTGAGGCTGGCCGGCGAAGCCGGCCAGCAAGCCGAAGCTGCGGTGGTGAGCGTAAAACCATCTGCGACCATGAGCTCGCCTCGCCCCTCCGCGCCTACGCGGGTTTAAATTACACTCTAGGGGTAGGGCAGAGAAGACTACGTGGAGTCGGTTCTGCAGCGATTCGTTTCTGTCAATAACTTTTGTAGCACAACATATACTGACTTTTTGAGACACTATTTTAATTTAAATTTATGGTCAAAATGCAATATTATACAAATGACAATGCTTAACAAAATTATTCAAAAGAAATTCTTCCATCTTCATAGTATGCCAAGTGAAATTATACCAAATAATCGTCGCACTAAATAAATGTTATGCTAAACGAAATTATGCGAAATTTTAAGTCTGCCAAAGGTAATTATGCGATATAAAATTCTGCCATAAAAAGTATGCCAGCGTAAATTCGAACATATAAACAGTCGGCCAAACAAAGATTATGCTAAAAAAAATTATGCGTTACAAATATTCGTTTAAAGAAGATTATGCCAAGTGTGTTATGCCAAATAAAATTCGGAGCATCAAGTTTCTGCCAGATAGAGGGAACCCATTTAAAACACTAGGCTGCTATGTAGGATTTTAGAATAGAGTTTTCTAATTAGGTACCAGTTAGTTAAGCATTTAATTGTCAGTCAAACCATGACCATGCATACATATTCGAACACAGACTTACATTTTAATGACAATCGTGACTTTGAATAACAATGCACTTTTTAGTATGTGCCTATGGGATCGTTGGAAAGTGTATATTTTAAAATGGCTGACTACAAAGTACCTTTCTTTTCTATTTGTCAACATTCAGGAGTCAAGGTGTCGGTTAAGGCGCTCCCTCATCGGCGGCGCGACGCGGCGCGGCGGCGAGAGCATTTGCCTTAATGTAACCTTTACCCGCGACCGCGACCTAGGGGTGTTTTTTCTACCTTTTTAATTATACAAGATGTTATAATTTAAACACAAGTTCTGAAAGTAGTTAGTTCAAAATTTACTACTGAATCGATTTCAGTAACTTTTTATATGGTTTTTTCAAAAAATATTTATTTTGTCATTTATTTTGTACCGTCCGCCAATTGAACCAAAGAAAATAAAATCTTATCAGTACCTAGCAATTGACGGCATGCTCAGTCTACTTGCGAAGCTCTAGCTGTTACACGGAATCTTGGAACCTTAAAATACAGGCGAATGTTCCAGCTGAGAAAGCGCCATTAAGTTTATCAATGAGCGATATTTACCTACTGCTATAATGATACAAATCAGTGATGCATTTGAATAAAATCGACATTACTCGACACTGATAGCTGTACGGTCAACAACAAAAGTCGGTTTACGCTACTTTTACATATTCTAAATTATTCAGTAAACTGCTTTGTAGTATTGCATATGATGCCATCTATTAGCCGATTTCGGCCACAGTGATTGCAATCAATGAGTTCTCAGGATGGTTGAGGGCTTATATGTTCTGCTCTTATGAAAGCTGTGAGTTGCTATCAAATTCTCTAGCCTTTATCCCAATTTGCTTGGGGTTGACGCAACATCTTATTTTTCTTCTATAGGTACTTTCTTCTCTATTAGTCTTAACTAGTGCTATACTTCATAGTAATCATCTTTCACACAGTCCATCCGTTATTTCTTTGGCCTTTTTTTTTTTTTTTTTTTCAGGATGGGAAATCATCAAATGACTTCTCCCGCTCTGGGCGGAGCGGGAGGGCGTGTCAGACTTTTACTGACTAAAACCCACCCGTGTTCCATCAGTTGCCCATGTGCCAGGGTCACGGTATCTCTTTCGAACAATCACGCGACCCCGGCAGGCATCGGTCCTAGTAGACCCCTACACTGCTGCTGACATCTCTTTGAGGCGCGCGTGGAACACTGCGCGCCGTCGACCCGAGCCTGGTCCTTACCGGGCGGCGAGCCACCCATTGCTCGCCACCCGCAAGCTCGCGCCTACGGTGGCCGGGAGTCCGCTATTGACTCCCGACGCCCGGGGCGTCTCCTCCTGCGGCGGCTAGGGACGTGAGGGCGCAGAGACTGCCACTCCCTCACGCGCCCCGCCTCCTCCTTCGCGAGCATTACTGCTTCGCAGAAGGAGGTGACGGCTTCCCATTCCCTCTCGCTCTGTACCATGGCTCGCACCAGGGCCGGACGCGAGAGGTCGCCGCCGCCGATCGCCTCCACGAGGACACGGCGGTGCTCCGCCCAGGCAGGGCATACCTCCACCGTATGCTCCACCGTGTCCTCCAGACGATCCTCGCAATGGAAACACCCGGACGTATCCTCCCGCTTTATCCTGAACAGGAACCCACCGAAGCACCCATGCCCGGTGAGAACCTGCGTCAGGCGGAATTTCTTTGGCCTTCCCTTACACTTGTAGCCATCCATCCACATTCATTCTCAAAACTTTCCTCACTTTTTCCTCATTCCTCCACATTATATCATACTAAGGGGCAGCGCAGACGACAGACTATCCGTGACGCACTTTTTAGTTTGTGAAAATAGAACCTATGCAATTATATGCAGTAACGCACACGACGCGCAAAAAGTCCGGCGCTTTTAGCCTTAGACTTTTTGTGCGCCGCAGACTCGATCGCACAAAAAGTCTGTCGTCTGCGCTGCCCCCTAAAGTTATAGTCAATATTCTGTAAAATTTGTTGCGATTTTCATTTCTAAATAATGAATACTTAGAAAACTGAAATGTGAATCGATTTTGTTTCTGTCTATACTTACAAACTTAGGAAGACATCTCGGTAAATTAATGATTATACTTACAGAAGCAGGTGCAACCACACAATTTGTCGTCTTTATTGTCTTGCCGGACGTTTTCGAATATCGTTTCGGTGGACTTTATTCGATTTGCATAGTCTGATCGATCGTCGCCATTGCCCATGGTCAGCATATTGTTATGAACCACAGGTGAGCCTGTAAGTACATAGAATATTTGGTAATAGGTAGGTACTCATTGTTAATATTCAAGGTGATAATTTACTCAGCAAATAATGTGCGTCGTACGCAATGTGGTATGAATAATTTAGCACTTCTTTTTAGGGTTCTGTACCATAATGGTAAAAAGGAACCCTTATGTTGAGACTCAGTCTGTCTGTCCGCCTGTCTGTCACAGCTGGATATCTCAGTAACTATTAATGCTATCAACTTCAAATTTGGAATGTTTTACATGACGTTTGTCCAACTATTTTGCAAATAAGAAAGAAATAAAAATATGTAGCTATATATTTTTTTGCAGCAGGGACTGAAGGGTGCTTAAACATCGTAGTGGGCTACTAGGGCATGGTGGGTATCATATGAAAAAGTGCTATCTGTACATTCTCAAAAAATCTTCTTTTTTTTTAGGCCGCATAGTTTTAGACTTTTGACGAAAAAAAAAGATACCATTCCCTGTCTCCGAAGTTTGCATGGAGAAAAATCAGAAATTATTCTATGTCATAGAAGATTATGTAAGCATTACAGGAAAAATAAAACGAAGTCTCCAAATAGCACACTTTTTCTGAAATCATCAACAAAAAATACATTAGTTCCCCTAACCCTTATGAAACTACCAAGATACTGTAGTGCCTAGAGCATGTTTGCCGAGGCGAGGGTCCCGGACTTTTATGCCATCATGAGGTCGAGGGTCGCCTCTTTTTGGCAGAATTTGAGACACTCCAGTAATAGCATTTTAAGGGCTGTCTCGGGGAACTTGGCAAGCCCTATATATTTGCACTGGATTTCTGTTCACCTAAGCGGGAACAAAAAATGACGAATGAAATGTACACATTTTTGAAGACTATGGGTACCTTTACATACCTCTATGTTTTATGTTTTAATTTTGATTTTATTTTAATTATGATGTTGATTTTAATTTTAATTTTGCATTTATTTTGATTGTGATTATGATTCTAATTTTGTTTTTGATTTTAATTTTGATATTGATTTTAATTTTGAATTTTTCGTTCTAATCTTCATTATTTTTTTAATTTTGATTTCAAATTTTAGTTTTCATTGATTATGATTTGATTTTATTTATTTTTGTAAATTTTGTATATGGGTACAATGCCTGAATTAAAACGCTATTTATTTATTTTTTATTTTTTTATTATCGATCATGAGATGGCGCTTACCTAAAATTGCAGTACTATCTCATCATCATCAGCCACGTAACGTTCCCACTGCTGGGACACAGGCCTTCTCTCGGTGAGAGGGAGCGGGCCATAATCCACCACCCGGCCCAGTGCGGGTTGGTAGATCTCACATGTCTTCGAATTTTTGGTTCTAAGACATGCCGGTTTCCTCACGATGTGTTCCTTCATCGTTTTGAGAGCAGTGGTGATGAAATAATTTACACAAAGTAAAGCGCCTGCTTGAGTTCGAACTCACGACCTACTACTCGTAAGTCGCGGTCGTTACCACTAGGCCACCACTGCTCTCAGTACTATATGCAATAATATATTATAATACTATAAAATATTTGTATATGATGATACGGAACCCTCGATGCGCGAGTCCGAATCGCTCCTAACCGGTTTTTATAAAGGTATTGAGTTCTTACTGCATTAGGAAAAGGAATGTTCTGAGTGTTTCTAGGTGAAAGTTCACAATGAATATGATGGCTATGTGGTTGAAAATCAAAATCAAATCAAAATAATTTATTCGCGTAAATAAGGTACAGAAGGTTGGTAAAATATATGAATTTGTTCTCTTATTCTGCCTTTAATTTCGGCGTGCAAATATAAGCTAAAATTACACATTTCTTATTAATTTAAATTAAATTATAAATCACAGTCATGCAGTCATTAAGTAGATAATCCCATTAAAATTGTATTACTGAATTAAATAAATGTCAACATAATAATAAAAGTAATAATCATAAATGTGAATCATAATCATTTCAATAATGTGAGAGATTCGCCACCCAATAATATAAGAAAAATAATTTAAAGTGACCGTGCAGTTTATAAAACTTACAATTTATGACCTAAAAGCTCATATACAGTGTATTTTGAGTTAAATTAATAAATTGATCATAATCATGCAGGCATTAAACAGGTAATCCCATTAAAATTGTATTATAGAATTAAATAAATGACTATATAATAATGAAAAACTAACAAGCATAAATGTCAATAATAATGTCAATAATGGGAGAGGTTCGTTACAATAATTATTTGAAATGGTCGTGCAATTAACAAAACTTACAATTTATAATCCAGAAACTCATGTACACTGTAAAAGCATTTTTCAATTAAAAACCTCGTCAAATTATTTTTAAATCTAGAAAATGGTAGCGTTTTTATACAATTCGGTATTTTGTTGTAGAATTTTATGCACATAATATAGCTGTTGTTACCTGTAATTGTGAGATTCGTCCTCGGTTTAAATAACTTATTAGTATACATAGATCGTGGGGCATAGTAGTTCGTTGCTTGCTGGAAAAGTCTCTTATGTTTAAAAACAAATATACAGCATTCTAATATATAAATACATGGTAGTGTTAGTATTTTATATTTCCTAAAGAATGGACGACATGACTCTACTTGCTTCAACCCAAATATAGCTCTTAGACACTTTTTTTGCATTACGAATGCTTGATCTATCTCCACACAACGACCCCACAGGATAACACCATACCTTAGAGTGGAGGTTATGTAGCCATGAAAAGCCGTTATTGCGGCATTTCTGGATACCTCGCAGCTAATACGTCTCAGAGGATATATAAACTTATTTATTTTAACACAGACGTCATTTATATGATTCTTCCATAAACAAAATTTATCTAAATTGATTCCAAGAAACTTAACAGAGTCAGTTTCTGCCAGGGCGACCCCTTTATAAGATATATTTAGGGCCAGCGGTTTTGATCTATAGGTATGAAATTGCATGAATTTAGTTTTATTAATATTAACTTTTAAATTATTAGTCTCTAGCCACTCTATAGTTCTTTGAAGAACGATGTTTATTTCTTGTTCGTACGAATTTCTATCTTGTCCTTTAATTATAATTGTAGTATCGTCAGCGAACAGTACACATTCATGATTTATAACTTCTGGGAAATCATTTATGTAGAGCAAAAACAATGGCGGCCCCAAAATACTGCCCTGCGGCACGCCATATCTATTACACATAAATGAAGATTGGAATGATTCTAAGGTTTTAGTTTGTTCATTATAATTCGTTAATTGCACTGATTGTACTCTGTCGGACAAATAAGATTCCAGCCAGTTATATGCTGTTCCTCTGACTCCATATCTGGAAACCTTTTCCAATAATCGTTCATGAGAGACGTGATCAAATGCTTTACTCATATCCATGAATAAAACTGTAACAGGTATTTTCTTATCAATACAGTCCGTTATTTCTTTTATTAATTGAAAGGCTGCCAAAGATGTACTTCTATTTTTACGAAACCCATTAATCTTGTGCTTTTCAAGTTTGCTAATTTGTTATGAAAAGCTTTTTCGAAAATTTTGGAAAATATTGGTATCAACGTCACGAGTCTGTAATTGTCCATTTGAGTGCTATCCCCTTTTTTATATATAGGTTTCACTATTGATCTCTTTAATAGATCGGGAAATATTCCTTGTTCTAGAGAAAGGTTAACCACATGTAAAAGTGGCTCTAGAATTATGTTGACTGACAGTTTTATGATGTCAGTGCGAATATGATCATAACCGCTAGCTTTGGAATCATTTAGAGACATCACTATTTTTTTAAGGTCACTACCATCCAGTGGGGACAAAAATATTGAATTACTGATTGATTCAATATGATCCATTTGTTTTAATCTTGAATCTTTTTTATTATCAAGGCTATTGGTAACCGTGTTAATGAAAAAATCATTGAAATGATTTGCGATAGAATCAGGACTTATACAGTCACTGTTGTCCACAGAATTTTTTGAAATACAGGAGCGTTTTATATCTGTGCCAGTATGCTTTTTTATTACATTCCACGCTGCCTTACACTTATTTTGAGATTTATTTATGTATTTGGTATTATTATTTTTCCGAGACGTTAAAATGCATTTTTTCAATAAATCACAATAACTTTTGTACTTGTTTTTATGGGTTTCATTATTTTTATATTTTAGTTTATAGTGTAATTTACTTTTCTGCTTACAGCTTATTTTTATACCTTTAGAAAGCCAGTTTAATTTATTTAATGGTTTATTTATAACTTTTACGCGAATGGTAGGAAAACATAAGTTATAAAATAAAAGATATGTATCGATAAATTTGTGGAACGCTTCGTTTGTTGATTTTTCTTCAAATACGTCACTAAAGGACAGACATGAAATTGAGTTTAAAAATGTTTCCTTATTGTCATTACAATAGTCTCGTTTAAATTGATACCACCATTTTGAAACTGGTTGATGTATTTTTGTAACAGCCAAGAATATGATTGGGCTAAATGATCCGATAAACCTAAATTATGTATTTTTGCACACCCTTTTTCTATGTTGGATATGATGTGATCAATGCAAGTTTGTGTCTTCTCTGTTACTCTAGTAGGTGTCAAAATGGCATGTTTTATGTTGTAACTATTTAACAAATAATTATATTCTCTACTTTCCTTTGACTGTTTTAAAATATCGATATTTGTATCCCCACATATAATAATTTTCTTTCTTGTATTACGGCACAATGTCCTCAATAGAGTCTCGAGTTTATTAAGAAAGATCGTTACATTTGACGAAGGGGTTCTATATACACATATTAATAATATACCATATTTAGTTAGTTCTAAGCCACAACATTCAAATACACATGTTTCGCTTATTTTATGTATTTCCTGTACTATTTTAAATTCAATTTCGTTCTTTAAAACAATAATAACGCCCCCTCTTTTTGAAGTTTTCCTTGAATAGTACGCTGCAGTCGTAAAGCCTTTTAGGCGAAAGTTTTTTTCAGTACCTTCAAGCAAGAATGTTTCAGTAAGACACAGTACATCTACGCTGATCTCGTTATTTAACAAATCTAATATGGCAACAGAAATATCGTCACGTTTGTTTAAGGCTCCGGCTATATTTTGATGTAGGATTGTTAAGTGTGGCTCATTTTTTGTAACGAAAAAAGTTATTTATATTTTGGGTAACTATATTAATAATATCCGTTTGTACACTAACATCTTCTAAACTACAGGTCTGTATAGCAACATCCTTGGTGCATTTTTGTCTATTCTGAATAATTACATTTTCGGTATATTTTTGAAAATTACTTTTATAATTTACATGCAAAATCTGCCTGTGAATTAACCTACAAGCATTCAACTTTGTGATATATTTCTTTGACACATTAAAATCATTATGTAAATGTACAAAAGACGAATTCTTACAATTATAACACACAATCCTTAATAAATTGTTAACATATTTTTCATTTAGGGCCTTATTTTTGTAATTTTGACCGACTAACACATTGGTGAATTTTAGTTGACATAATGTATGGTGTAAATATGTTTGTATGTCCATAGGGTTTGTGTCATTTGAACCTGCCAATATAATTACAAAATCAGATTTATTAAAGTCCTTACATGTATTTACGCACGTTTTTAGTACCTCTTCAGTGGTTGCATTCGGTTTTACGAATGATGTCACAGCAAATTTCTCCCCAAGGTAGAACTGTAGAATGTTTCGGACACCATGTCCCGATTGGTCGGCAAAGATCATAACTCTCTGTCTCTGTGTATCACTTGACTGAGATTGGTGTTTTATTGTTTCTGGCCCTTGGTTAGATGTCTGTATACTCGTATTACCTATTTCCAACTTCTTATCCGAGGTCAAAGATGTGTGTTTAATTCGTTCGTTCTCGTCGGCATCGTGGTTTATTCGGTTCTCGCACGTGCTGGAGTTTTGAACGTCATTAGTCGGTAGCGGTTTTGTATGAAGAATTCCATCCGTACTGCAGATCGATCCGGCTGTGTTAAACGAGTTGTCTCCGGGTTCTCTCGCGGTCGCGACACTGTCAGGTTGATGAGTCGCAGGTGAGAAACTCTTAGTCGGTGTAGAGAAGCAGCTCGTTTTGAGGTAATGCACAGAGTTTTCCACATTTTTATAAGAGAAAGTTTTTGTACTCAGGAGTCGAACCTGCGACTACAATAATTTAAGAAAGTTTTATGTGCTAAGGTATCCTCGGATAATCAAAATGTCTCCGTTTTGTGATAAATGTCATCTCTTGTTATTATAAGATTCTACCCCGTATATTTACTACCGATATAGTACTATTTTGAATCTGTCCTAAAAAAATTGTACCTCACATGGCACGGAATTTCACGATAACACTTGTCAGCCATTATGACGCGTCATAATGACGAGACCCTGCCTGTACTCCAAAACTACAACGAATCCAACCAGAATTTAGTACCTGATTTAGTACGTCCAAAAATCAATAGTGGGTGACGGAATCTTGGTAGTTTCCTTACAATTACTTAATTTTTTGACATTTTGTACGCCTGAATAATGTAAGGAGCAAAAATACTTTAAGTAAAAATTTACAGCTACAATTCATGCAGGCATTGAAAAACTGAAATTAAAATTAAAAAAAAAAAATAAACAACTTAAGTTCTAAATTATATTCTGCATACTTAATCCAATAGGTAATGTAGAAAAATAAAGGTTGACTTTTTAAAATGTTACTATTTAAGTCATCGTAACATTACCATTTCCCTAGTATCCTTACACAATTAGATTTTGAGCGATCGCGGGCTACCCTATCTCTTCCCCTTTAACCTGTTACTCAGGAAGCCCGCAATGTCTATCTTACATTCAGCGGCGGCCTTACCCTTTGCGAGGCTCTGGGCGGCAGGTCTTTGCGAGGCCCTTTGTCCTTCGTGAAAAGTATGTGATGCGAAAGTATTGTAGTTATGCTTGTTTCGTTTAGGTATTTGTAATGTTTGATGAGAAATGCTAAAGTTATACAAATAAATAAAATTTGAGTTTTAAAATATTTTACATTGAAAGATTTATAAAATTAACAAATACAGAGATGATAAATTTTAAAATTGATGATTGTGGCTTTTCCTAAGACTAAAATATTTGATTAAAGCACAATAATAATCTAATGAGCTACTTAATTTTCGATTGAAAGAATAGCAATTGCTGAAAGCCGATCTTGTTTCATCGAATTCCTCAAATTTTATGCCTCAAAAAAATCCTTTCAGCAGACGCAACTGTAACAGGTGTGGTAGCAATAATTCTCAGGACTATTTCGGTAGTGGGATTAACTTCAGTTATTTTTTTTTCTATTATGTATTTCAACACCGAGATAATGTCGTCGTTGCCTTCATACACACGGAATAACATATTCAGTTCTTCGTACAATTCTTGTCCATCAATATCACATGATTCTTCTTACTGTCATAGATATTTGCAAGTCGCTGCAATGCTTGAAAAGTTCACCACCTATCACTAATTTTCTTTAATATTTTTATATTATACATGAAACCAAATATGCTCTCATGATGTTTAAGTGCCTCAAACCTAGGATGGCAGCTTGCGCGCACATTGTCGAAAATGACATAAAAATAGTTTATTTTGATAATCTCTTCCGCATTCAATTCATGAGCTTCATCTTCCCCTTTATAATCAAAACGCCTTTTTTTGTGTCGTCTTCTGACTTCTTTAAACTGTCTGTCAATATAATTTTAGCGGGCACTACCATTCGGTGCGTTTAATCTACCGCACGGTAGAATATAGGGTGGCGAACCTCCTTGCCGAAGTGCCACCATGGGATCTGGAGGCAAAGGTCCTCGCACATATGTGGGAGTGGCGCGAGGAGGCGAAACGCCGGGGTGAAACTCTGCTGCCGCGACAAATCGTGGCACGGCGGACAGAGCTCCGATGTGATCTCCTGGCGACATGGCCGGTACGATTGTCGCAACCCGGTGCTGGGCACGCCACAATTGCGGTGGTAAGTCCCCTCTTTGAGGAGTGGATAGAGAGGCGTCACGGTGTTCTCACCTTCCGCCTAACACATGTCCTCACAGGGCATGGGTGCTTTGCAGGGTTTCCTGTTCAAGGTAAAGCGGGAGGAAACGCCCGGGTACATTGCGTGGATCGTCTGGACGACACGGTGGAGCATACGATGGAGGTGTGCCCTGCTTGGCCGTGCACTGCAGTGTCCTCGTGGAGGCGATCGATGGCGGAGACTTCTCGTGTCCGGCCCTGGTGCGAGCCATGATACGGAGCGAGAGGGCATGGGAAGCCGTCACCTCCATCTGCGAAGCAGTAATGCTCACAAAAGAGTAGGCGGGGCGCGTGAGGGAGATGCAGTCTATGCGCCCTCACGCCCCTAGCCGCCGCAGGAGGAGACGCCCCGGGCGTCGGGAGGCCATTGCAAACTCCCGGCCACCATAGATGCGAGCTTGCGGGCAGCGAGGACTGGGTAGCTTGCGCCCGATAAGAACCAGCGTCGGGTTGATGGCGCGTTGTGTTCCACGCGCGCCTCAAAGAGATGTCAGCAATACTGAAGGGGTCTGCTACACGGTGGAGCATACGGTGGAGGTGTGCCCTGCCTGGGCGGGGCACCGCCGCGTCCTCGTAGAGGCGATCGGCGGCGGCGACCTCTCGCGTCCGGCCCTGGTGCGAGCCATGGTACGGAGCGAGAGGGAATGGGAAGCCGTCACCTCCTTCTGCGAAGCAGTAATGCTCGCGAAGGAGGAGGCGGGGCGCGTGAGGGAGTGGCAGTCTCTGCGCCCTCACGTCCCTAGCCGCCGCAGGAGGAGACGCCCCGGGCGTCGGGAGTCAATAGCGGACTCCCGGCCACCGTAGGCGCGAGCTTGCGGGTGGCGAGCAATGGGTAGCTCGCCGCCCGGTAAGGACCAAGCTCGGGTCGACGGCGCGCAGTGTTCCACGCGCGCCTCAAAGAGATGTCAGCAGCAGTGTAGGGGTCTACTAGGACCGATGCCTGCCGGGGTCGCGTGATTGTTCGAAGGAGATACCGTGACCCTGGCAAATGGGCAACTGATGGAACACGGGTGGGTTTTAGTCAGTAAAAGTCTGACACGCCCTCCCGCTCCGCCCAGAGCGGGAGAAGTCATTTGATGATTTCCCATCCTGAAAAAAAAAAAAAAAGGGGTCTGCTAGGACCGATGCCGGTCAAGGCCAGGGTGGATTTCCAAACCACGAAAAAAAAAACTTGTGGCGCCCACTCTACATGTCGTTATGGACTACCATACAAGAGTCGCAATCTGCATATATTTATTATTTTACAATGGACAATCAAAGGGACAATCCCTTGAAAGCGTTAAGGCCTATGAAAGACTTTTTTTCGTAAGATATAACGATTTCCTTACATTTCCAAAAAGTGTTTCGGATGTTACAGAATGAGCGTTAGATCTATACTGATATTATAAAGCTGAAGTTTTTTTCTTTGTTTGGCTCAACAAGTTAAAATCAGGAAGTACCTACTGGTTCGAATTGAAAAATTATTTTAGTGTTTGATAGCCCATTTATCGAGGACAGCTATAGGCTATATAAAATCACGCACCTTTAGGAGCCAAGCAAAAATAAGACGTTACGGATATGAAGACCTCGCACGGGTAGGCAATTCGGTGTGACGGGATGGGTCGGGGTTGCAAGAAATTTGACGCGGACGAAGTCTTGAGCAGAAGCTAGTATTCAATAAAATTTAAAGATATGAACGATACAGTAACGATTTTCCGCACAGTGCCGTGTGGTGCCAGACGTAAAGAATAACACCATCCCATTTCTTCCCGTGGGTGTCGTAAAAGGTGACTAAGGGACTTACTAGAGAATGGGCAGCAGCGTTCTCTATGCATTTTACCACCATACTGCGATCGCCTACCCTGCCAAGCGTGGCAATTATGGCAAAGCCCCCCAAATTGGGGGAGGCCTAAGTCCAGCAGTGGACGTCTTATGGCTGAAATGATGATGATGATGATGAGTAACGATTTTGTAGTTCATTCTGCAAGCAAAATAATTCCAAGGTGACAAGAGTTGACGAACGAAATGAAACACGGGGATTTTCCGACCGACTCCCCAGCTGACCCGAGTGCTATGCGATTAAAAAACCGATCTTCAAGTGTTTCGAGGCGCGATATTAAAATGCTACATAATTTTTCAATTATGTTTTAAATGAATGAATTCGTTAACTAACTTTGTTTTAATTTACTGTTATGAATCAAAATTATAAAAAGCAAAAATATAGTTAAAATAAACTATATTTTTTTTTAATTTGCTTGGGTTGTTGCGCGAGGCCCCTGCAAGAGCGAGGCCCCGGGCGATTGCCCTGTTCGCCACCCCCTAAGGCCGCCTCTGCTTACATTAAATTTATCTATGTCGCCATTCGTGTCGGCCTGTGTGATCGCGTTGTTCATCTTAAATTATAATACGCAACGGATTTTAATGTAGTTTATTTGTATCAAATATGAATATTAAACAATGTACATAAAAAAATCGTCAAGAGCGGATGCAATAATATAATAATATAAATATTTTGTACTATTTTAATATTGCTTAAACATACTATAGTATTATAATTTTAGGTCAACGCCATCTCTTGCCCGATAGTGGAACTAATGTAATGTTTGTTGATTTCTGAAAAGCTGTGCTATTTAGAAACATCGTTTTATTTTCCTGTAATCTTTACATAAACTTCTATCACATAGAATCATTTCAAAGTTTTCTCTTTATGTAAACTTCCGTGATGAAAAGTCGAAAGCTATGGGGCTTAAAAATATTTAAAAAATGTTTGAAAATGTACAAATAGCGATTTCCTCACGATGTTTTCCTTCACTAAAATCAATGTTGTGCTAAAAACTATAAAATTATATAGGTACGCAGGTACTTGCCCAGATTTGCACAAACAAAACAAAAAGATCTCTACTCACCTTGCATTCGATTGCCGGGCGGATATACTTCAAGAATGTACGGATGTTGGGGGTCATTGCCTTTACGCAATTCGAACAGGGGTACCACAACATCTTGGTTTGACTTGAGCACAATAATTTCTTCGCAAAAATCGGGCAAGTTCAACAAATGCCACACTTTTTGACGCAACACTGATGTTGAAGCAGTCGGTTTCACTGCTATGTACCGGAGACTTTCTTCGAGAACTGGAAATATTATTATATTATGTAAGGTAATAAATGTATGTGGTATTACAAAGATGCTCAAATGGCTGAGGCCTCAATTCATTTGCACGAGGTTCTTAATAGCTTGGTAATGTATGTATCTACCTACCTATGTAACTGAATCTTTGAACGTGAATTTCACCCCCTTCAAAACGTCGGATTAATTTGAAACTGTACACTTATCAAGGACCGATGACGATACATTAATTTCATGTACGTGTGCCATTATCTTGGCCAGAATCATCAGAACAGCAAAATAAAATAAACGAAAAACCAGCTAGGCTGGCTACAAATAACCAAACTAAAAAACAGAAAATAAATAATAGTTTAAAAATAAAAAAAATAAACTAAAAACTAGAAAATAATGAAAACAAAATCGTATGTGGGTGAACTTGCCAGATAATTAACGAGCAAACAAAAAACCTGGCAGATGTTAAACAACGAAAATATTTTGTAAAGATAATATTTATAAAGCATACTTTACGAATGGAAATAAATATGGTATACATAAAGAAAAATAACATATTATATGTTAATATGTTAATTATCAAAATTCGGCCTACTCTGTACCACCCTAGTCTGAAGCAACAGCTTTTGAAATAAAAAAAGGATCATCAAAATCGGTTCAACCAGTTGAAAGTTCTGTGGTTCTGAGGTAACAAACATAACATCATATAGCGTGGCGGTCCATCGCCACGGCCATTCTTGCCACGCCAAAATTTAGGTTTACCCTCGCCTATAGATGTTTCACTTCAAAAATATTCACCAATCCAAAGGCTGACCTTGCGAAGTGCATCTTAACCTAGCGAACCTGCTACAAAACGCCACACATACACTAAATGGTCTTTGATAAAAATACTTTAATAAAATAGGCGTAAATGGCGTAATTTGCCGAGTTTCGTTGATTCCATAGACTAAATTAAGCAGCCAGCATCCCATAAACAGAAAAATACGAAATAGATGCATGTGTCTCATAAAAGTATTAGCAGAGCCTTGTGAAAAAATAAGGTTAAAGCAATCTATATTTCATTGAGTGTTTTAAGTTAGCATGATAAAAAAGAATGAGTAAAATTGAGAAGTTAGAACTCCACATTTCGTATTGCCAGTAGAACAGTACTATTCGAAAACATGCAAAAGTAATTCAGTTCTTTGACTGAGGTAACAACAGAGCGTATCTAAATAGTAAGATTAGGAAAAAAAGAGAGCCGTCGCGGGACGCCTGGCAGATGTGAAACATCGAAATTATTTTGTAAAGATAATATTTAAGCATACTTTACGAAAGGAAATAAATATGGTATAATAAAAAATAACATATTACTTATATGTTAACACTAGCTTTTGCCAGCGGCTTCGCCCGCGTGGAGGTCGGAAAATATCCCGCGGGAACATACTACCGGGATAAAAAGTACCCTATGTGTTAATCCAGGTTATAAACTAGTTACGTTCCGAATTTAGTAGGATATATATAAACTACTAGCTTTTGCCAGCGGCTTCGCCCGCGTGGAGGTCGGAAATTATCCCGCGGGAACATAGGTACTACCGGGATAAAAAGTATCCTATGTCCTTTCTCAGGCTCTAAACTATCTGTGTGCCAAATTTCATTTAAATCGGTTCAGTAGTTTTAGCAGGAAAGCGAGACAGACAGACAGACAGACCGACAGACAGACAGAGTTACTTTTGCATTTATAATATTAGTTTAGATTGAGGACTTTTTTCTAGATCTTTTGAAGACTATCATCTTTGTAATATAACCTGCCCAGGAGTATGGACTACAATCGTACCAAGTTTGGTTAAAATCCCTTCAGTAGTTTTTGACCCATGGGTGCATATACAGACAGACAGAGAGACAAAAAGTTTACTGATTGCATTTTTGGCATCAGTATCGATCACCACTCATCCTCCAATATTAATTTTGAATGTATATACAATGTACAGAATTGACCTCTCTACAGTTTTATTACAAGTATAGAAGATATAGATGTTATTTATCAAAATTTGGACTACTCTGTACCATTCAAAACGCCACGCATAAACTAAATGGTCATCCATCCAAAGGCTGACCTTGAGAAGTGTAGCTTAACCTAGCGAACCTGCGACACAAGGCAAAACAAAAACTACATGGTCACCCATCCAAAGGCTGACCTTGCGAAGTGCAGCTTAACCTAGCGAACCCGCGACAAAACGCCTCACATAAACTAAGTGGTCACCCATCCAAAGGGTGACCTAGAGAACCTGCGACACAAGGCAAAACAAAAGCTAAATGGTAACCCATCTAAAAGGTGACCTTGAGAAGTGTAGCTTAACCTAGAGAACCTGCGACACAAGGCGAAACAAAAGCTAAATGGTCACCCACCCAAAGGCTGACCTTCAGAAGTGTAGCTTAACCTAGCGAACCTGCGACACAAGGCAAAACAAAAGCTAAACGGTCATCCATCCAAAGGCTGACCTTGAGAAGTGTAGCTTAACCTAGCAAACCTACGACACAAGGCAAAGCAAAAACTAAATTGTCACCCATCCAAGGGCTGACCTTGAGAAGTATAGCTGAACCTAGCAAACTAACTACGAGGTACAAAGGAAAAAAATCACCCATCTAAAGTGTTTCGGACCGTTGGATTAGTTACTCTATGCGCTTTCGGAACGCGCCATCGAACGGAATGACATCTGACTTGACAGTTTGATTTTGACACTTGACAGGTCTCTTGATTTGCCGCTAAAATGGGTCCGTCGCCTTTTGGAACCCCGCGACGCGTTTGTTGAAATTAATCCTTTTAAATCGATCCGTTTGTGACAATTAGTCGTGATCCAATCGCTTTGTTTGTTAATAACCCCAATTTGACGTAATAATACGGGTTACGTTTGTTAAAACTGAAGTTCTTGAAAGGGATGGTCGCCGCTTGGTATCTCGCGATCTTTTGTAAAGTAATCCCTTAATCCCTGAGAACCGGTCGTTTTGTGGACAATCTGTCATGACCCGATGGTTAAGTGTTAGTGACGCTATTGGGAATGAGTGATTTGAAGACCACATGCTGTGATTGCCTCCAGCCTTATTGCACCGGATTGTTACCAGGAGAATACTCATAACGTCACGACACGATACATATACACTCACTTACATACATAACTCCAGGTAACCCCAGAAGCAGTGTCCTTCAACCACCAGGTAAGTTCTTTTGTTGTATTGTAGGTGAGTTGTTCTCTTATATATTGTCTGCTCCGCGTACGGCGGACTAGTTTCGCTCGCCACTCTTGTCTCTAGAGCCCCACGGTTAGCACGCTTCCACATAATAATTAAAAACCTTATGGGGGTCTAGTCTGGCAGCGTACATAAAGGCTGACTTTGGGGAGTGTAGCTTAACATAGCGAACCTGCGACATATGGCAAAACAAAAGCTAAATGGTCACCCATCCAAAGGTTGATCTTGGGAAGTGTAGCTTAACCTAACGAACCTGCGACACATAGCAAAACAAAAACTAAATGGTCACCCATCCAAAGGCTGACCTTGAGAAGTATACCGAACCTAGCAAACCAACTAACAGGTACAAAGAAAAAAAAAATCACCTAACAAAAGGTTGACTTTGGGGAGTGTAGCTTAACCTAGGGAACCTGCGACACATGGTAAAACAAAAACGAAATGGTCACCCATCCAAAGGCTGACCTTGCGAAGTGCAGCTTAACCTAGCAAACTTGCGACACAAGGCAAAACAAAAACTACATGGTCACCCATCCAAAGGCTGACCTTGAGAAGTGTAGTTTAACCTGGCGAACCTGCGACACAAGGCAAAACAAAAGCTAAATGGTCACCAATCCAAAGGCTGACCTTGAGAAGTGTAGCTTAACCTAGCAAACCTGCGCCGCAAGGCACAACAAAAGCAAAATGATCACCCATCCAAAGGCTGATCTTGTGAAGTGTAGTTTAACCTAGCGAACCTGCGACACAAAGCAAAACAATAGCTAAATGGTCACCCATCCAAAGGCTGACCTGAGAAGTGTAGCTTAACCTAGCAAACTTGCGACACAAGGCAAAATAAAAACTACATGGTCACCCATCCAAAGGCTGACCTTGAGAAGTGTAGTTTAACCTAGCGAACCTGCGACACAAGGCAAAACAAAAGCTAAATGGTCACCCATCCAAAGGCTGACCTTGAGAAGTGTAGCTTAACCTACCAAACCTGCACCGCAAGGCACAACAAAAGCAAAATGATCACCCATCCAAAGGCTGATCTTGTGAAGTGCAGCTTAGGCTAGCAAACCTGTAACACAAGGCAAAACAAAAACTACATGGTCACCCATCCAAAGACTGACCTTGAGAAGTGTAGTTTAACCTAGCGAACCTGCGACACAAGGCAAAACAAAAGCTAAATGGTCACCCATCCAAAGACTGACCTGAGAAGTGTAGCTTAACCTAGAGAACCTGCGACACAAGGCAAAACAAAAGCTAAATGGTGACCCATCCAAGGGCTGACCTTTAGAAGTGTAGCTTAACCTAAAAAACTTGCGACACAAGACAAAACAAAAGCTAAATGGTCACCCATCCAAGGGCTGACCTTGAGAAGTATAGCTGAACCTAGCAAACCAACTACAAGGTACAAAGAAAAAAATCACCCATCAAAAGGCTGACTTTGGGGAGTGTAGCTTAACCTAGGGAACCTGCGACATATGGCAAAACAAAAACGAAATGGTCACCCGTCAAAGGCTGACCTTGCGAAGTGCAGCTTAACCTGAAGAATCTGCGACACAAGGCAAAACAAAAACTAAATGGTCACCCATCCAAAGGCTGACCTTGCGAAGTGCATTCTAACCTAGCAAACCTGCGACAAAACGCCACACATAAACAAATGGTCATCCATCCAAAGTGTGACCTTGAGAAGCGTAGCTTAACCTAGCGAATCTACGACACAAGGCAAAACAAAAGCTAAATGGTCACCCATCCAAAGGCTGACCTTGTGAAGTGCAGCTTAACCTAGCGAACCTGCGACACAAGGCAAAACAAAAGCTAAATGGTCGCCCATCCATAGGCTGACCTTGAGAAGTGTAGCTTAACCTAGCAAACCTGCGACACAAGGCAAAACAAAAGCTAAATGGTAACCCATCCAAAGGCTGACCTTGAGAAGTGAAGCTTAACCTAGAGAACCTGCGACAAAAGGCAAAACAAAAGCTAAATGGTCACCCATCCATAGGCTGACCTTGCGAAGTGCATTCTAACCTAGCGAACCTGCGACAAAACGCCACACATAAACAAATGGTCACCCATCCAAAGGGTGACCTTGAGAAGCGTAGCTTAACCTAGCGAATCTACGACACAAGGCAAAACAAAAGCTAAATGGTCACCCATCCAAAGGCTGACCTTGAGAAGTGGAGCTTAACCTAGCGAACCTGCGACACAAGGCAAAACAAAAACGAAATGGTCACCCATCCAAAGGCTGACCTTGAGAAGTATGCTTAACCTAGCAAACCTGCGACACAAGGCAAAACAAAACTAAATGGTGACCCATCCAAGGGCTGACCTTGAGAAATGTAGCTGAACCTCACTAGGTTCACTAACCTGCGACGCAAGGCAAAACAAAAAAAAAAATTGTAAAGAATGTTTATAAAGCATACTTTACGAAAGGAAATAAATATGGTATCATCAAAAATAACGTATTAATTATATGTATGTTAATTATCACATTAAAAAAAATCGCATTGATATTGGAACTTTGTTGCCTAAGTAGTGGACTTAGGCAACAAAGTTTTCAGTTTGGGCCATGTGCATCTGGATTGAGGGCCCATTTTTAAACCCTTGCCAAACGTAATAAGACTTATAGGGAAATTAGTTAAAAATAGTAAAAACTTAAAGCAATGGGCCATAAATTTCTTAAACGTGAATTAAAACTGTTATGATTAAATAACTTGAGCCCTCAGTCCAGACGCTTGCATAAAGTGGCATAGCTTAAATCTCAGTAAGTACTATCTCTGGGTTAATAATTTTTATTTAACAATTTAGTTAAGAATTTCTTAAATATTTTATGAAATTTTCAAATCTGTAGAATATGACATTACAGATTTATGGCGGTATAACTAGGGCCCTCACTTCATTATTGTTTGTACTGAGGAATCTGCAAAACATGGATTTATCTGAAGAAATACATAAATGCGGCTTTAACATGTTTTACTTAGATACCTATGTGAATTAGTTAAAAAGAAATAATGACACGAAAGTTAATTGTTATGTAGTAGGTAAATGAAAGTCGAATTTGACTAAAACATCTGAACTGAGAGCCCAACATTTTCGGCTTTATTGACTAGGCTCAAACTCCTAAGATTAACGCAAATTAGAATAAGATTTTTAACTATTTCTTAACTAAATTTGAACATATCGACCATTCTATAGGGATAAATTTCGATAAACAAAACACGATCAGTATAATTATAAAAAAAAAACTTTTATTTCACATAAATGTAACCTTAAAATAGTCTTACATCCTAAAAATACGAAATTGCAAGTGAGCAAAGTTATTTTCAGTTTCGAGTGCAACTATTAGGCTCCATTTTGTGTGATTGGTTGCAATTAGTAATAACCAAATCCTTGTCACTCTTTAAGTGTTTTAACGTGTCGGTGACTCCCACTGGGCGGTCCTAGAAGAGGACGCAAACATTTGTGCAAGTGCTACTTCAACTAACATCCTAAAAGTGATTATGATTCGCGGGAATCGAACCAGCGACGCCCTGATTGGATCCTTGCTTGCTCGGCTGACTCGCCACCGTGCTCGTAGCAGCGGGCCTCGAAATAGCGGTCGGGTATGCGCGGCTGACGTCAGTGCTACGCCTGCATGTGCTACGAGCCTGTGCTACGAATCGCCTACGAACAGTATCGGCTACGCGCACGTTCGATGGATGTACCTACGAGTGTTGATTAAAACGGGTTGTTTTAAACGTTGAAACGGTGAACTACGTTGGTAATATACAATATAATAATATATAGTTTAACGGTGCCGGATAAATACCGACTATTACTTTCTACTACTATTACCATCAGAAATGGCAGCCGTACGTCGCACACCCCCTAAGACAACTACTCCTCATTCATCAAGTTTAAACCAGACCCAATCCGAACCCGATATTAACAATGCAGTAACGAAAAATAGAAACAAACGTCTTCGCAAAGGAGATTCGCCGGGAAGTGACTTGGACCTTGAACAGGACCCTAGCGTCTCAAAATATCTAACAGAACAGGCCGCATTAATGAACAAACTTTTGGCTGATATAGGGGAAATTAAGTCCCAAAATTCTGAAATAAAGGCGTCTAACGTTGCAATTCGCAAGTCAAATGAAAAGATGGTAGAATCTATGTCGTTTATAAACAAACAGTTTGAAGACATGAAAAAGGAAGTGGAGGACTTAAGAAGGGAACGCCTGCAGCAAAAGCAGTATATAGAAAACTTAGAAAAAAAAATCCTCGACTTACAGTACAAGTCACGATCGTCCGGGATTGAGATTCGTAACATCCCGCAGGAACACACTGAAACTAGTTCAAGCCTCATTAAAACAGTTTCTAGAATCTGCGGTACCGTGGGAGTCTCGGTTCAGGAATCGAACATACGGGATGTATACCGGCTACCAGGAAAGGCATCCAGTTCCAGTCCGGCTACCTCGCGACCAATTATTGCAGAGTTCTCATCGGTACAAACTAAACAGTCGTTAATGACGGCAGTACGGGATTATAACAAGGGAAAAGGAAAGGATGAGAAATTAAATACTGCCGTCATTGGTTTACCCGGTGACCCAAAACCGGTTTACATCGCGGAGCAGTTGCCTTCTACTACCAAAAAGTTATTCTATCAGGCACGAGAATTCGCCAAGAATAATAAATACAAATTCTGCTGGATTTCAAATAGTAACATCTTCTTACGTAAAATAGGTGACAAGCAAATTTTAATCCATTCAGAAAAGTGTCTTCTGGATCTTGACAACTTAATTTCAATCTGACTAGCTTCAGTTAGTTCTTGCTTAATTATTTCTACTTTGCTTAATTATGTTAACAACTCGCAACATATACAATACACTCTAAACACTACATACACAAATCAAAACTCTTTCACGATACTATACACCAAAACTATCATATACACCCAACAACTTATATTGACATATATTATAATGAGATATATCGCACATATTCTACTCTGTGTAATACCTAATTACCCTGAACCAATTTTTAGTTTTCACTTAAATTACAAATGGATTCTATAAAAACCATTAACGATGACTTGGACAACCTTGGGCTAGGCAGTTCCTTTTCATGTAATCCAAAGGATTGCGCAAGTTATTTTGTTACTTCTGAGAGTAATATTAAAATACTACATATGAATATCCGTAGTGTTAAGAAAAATTTTGCTCAATTACAGGCACTAGTATGCTTAACGAAAATCGATATTGATGTTATTGTACTAACCGAGTGTTGGCTTAGTAAAATAAACAACCCTCCAGCACTAAATGGTTACTTGTCTCACTCGACTAAACTAACTTCGAATCAAAATGAAGGTGTAATTATTTACTCTAAATTAAGCCTTAACGCCACAATTTGGGAACCCTGCTTGACTAACTCAAACACTCTGGTGTGTCAAATAGATTCCAAGTTTGCATTTGTTGCTATTTACCGCTCTCCATCTTATAATACTGTGGCACATATAGAAAACTTCCTTTCCAGCCTAAATAATATATTAGAGGGTCTCTCTTCATATCCGAACATTGCACTGATTGGTGATCTAAACATTGATATAAAGCCTGGAAATAGTAACCCACATAGCTTGGAATATCTGATTTTAAACGCTTCTCATGGCCTAATACCTACTCATTTATTGCCCACCAGACTAGAAAGTTGTTTAGATCATGTGTTATTAAAGACAAAATTACCATCTACCACATTAGTACTCGAATCTTACATCACAGACCATAAACCTACTCTATTGATGCTAGCAAATGCCAAAAGAACCCAAAATCCAAAATACTCTAAATCCCGTCCTAACTTAGACGCAATTAAGTTAGATTTGGGAAATATTAACTTCACGGATATTTATAACATTCAAGACACAAATGAATTGCTTAACACATTTATATCACTAATAACTACCGTAATAATAAATAATACATCTAAAATTATAATTCCAAGGAGACAAAGAATCTTAAAACCGTGGATTACGCCTGGCTTGTTGAAATGTATTCAGAATAGGGATCGAATGCACAAGAGATTAAATAAATCACCTAACAATACAACCCTAAAGATAACTTACACACGTTATAGAAATTTCTGCAATGACTTGCTTCGAAAGCTTAAACTAACCTATGAAAAATGTGAACTTCAAAAAGCCCAATGCAATCCCAAAGAACTGTGGAAAACCATTCAAGAAATAACAAATACACGTAAGGTACGCACCAGTCCTGACAAGCTGTTGAAAATATGCGATAGTCCCCAGTCCTCGGTGAATCAGGTATGTTCATTTTTTAGTAACATTGGTAAAAATTTAGCGGATGATATAATTAAAACAAATAGGCAAACCACGACACCTTGGAACAACGATCGATGCGAAAGTCTAACCCCTATTGACTCCCTTGTCTTACTTGAAGTCAGTGAAACTGAAGTTGACTCGATCATTTCACAATTACGTAATGACTGTGCAGTGGGTTGGGACGGAATATCATCATCTCTGTTAAGAAAATGTCGCAAGGAACTAGTGCCTCCGTTAACCTATATCTGCAATCGTTGTATTCAGACTGGAACTTTTCCTGACGCACTGAAAAAGGCTATCATTCTCCCAATATACAAGTCTGGGAACAGAGACTGTGTAAATAACTATCGGCCAATCTCAATCCTGCCAGCAATTTCAAAAATAATTGAGAAGATCCTCAATAAGCAACTCAAAGGCTTCTTGAACAAACATCACATCATCGCGGATAACCAGTATGGTTTCAAAGCTGGGGTATCGACAGAGGATGCTGTTTTGGATCTTACACAATTTGTGGGTAAGGAACTTGATGGTGGGTCTAAATGTTTGGGCATATTTTTGGACCTCTCGAAGGCCTTCGACACAGTTTCTGTTCCCAAACTCTTAGCAAGGATGGAGCGTCTGGGTGTACGAGGCACAGCACTAGATATGTTTAAAGACTATCTTAAAAATCGCTCTCAGCGGGTTAAAATAGGTGACCATCTTAGTGTTGAAGAAACTGTGACATACGGCGTGCCCCAGGGAAGCATATTAGGGCCCACTATGTTCCTGGTTTACATGAATGACCTCTGCAGAATGATTCTCCCTAACTGCAAGATCTACGCGTATGCAGATGACACTGCAATCGTCATTTATGGACCAACTTGGGATATGGTTAAATCAATGGCAGAAAACGCACTAAGTCAGATTATGAACTGGTTTCACGATAGCCTACTAACCCTTAACTTAGATAAAACCTGTTACATCCCTTTCGCAATCCGACGTAATACTATGCCCTCTAAAGACTTCACAATAATTGCCCACTCATGCCAGAGCCCATCTGATACTTGTACTTGCCCTACACTGGACAGATGCGATAGTGTCAAATATCTAGGCTTGCAAATTGATGAATGCCTTAGATGGGACAAACAGCTCGATATGATAACTTCCAGAATATTGCGGCTCATCTACGTTTTCAAATCGCTAAGAGATCCCGCTGATATGGGCACACTGAGAATGGTTTATTTTGCACTGTGCCAGTCTATAATTGGATATTGCATTACTGTTTGGGGTGGTGCATCAAAAACCAACTTGCTGAGAGCAGAGAGAGCTCAAAGAGCTGTACTAAAGGTTATGTGTAAAAAGCCATACCGATATCCAACTAAACAACTCTACGAGGACTGCGAGGTCTTAACTGTTAGACAACTGTTCATTCTGCAGTCAGCCCTCAGGACTCATAGATCCATGCCCAAATCAAACCCTAAAAAGCGCATAAATGTCCCTTCAGGCGTTAAACATAAAACCTCTTTTGCCCAACACCAATTTTACGTTTTAAGCAAGTATTTATACAAAAATCTGCACAAAAAGCTGAACATACTGGATTTAAATAGATATACGTTAAGGAAAGAATTAAGAAAATGGCTATTACAACAGGACTATGTGGCAACAGAGAATCTGCTAACCTACATCTCATAATATAATATAATATATGTATTCATAGATCACACTTTACATCGAATTATTATATATTCATTACATTCACGGAATCACTTCCCCCCCACACTCATCCCCACACACCCACACCCACACAGTCACATACCACACAAACCCAAACATACCACACACACCCACACACCCCCACATATACATACATACACATACTCACTGCATGTCTGCTCATTCACACTCCTTGTGTTACTTATGATTAGTTTTTGTTATTATTTTATTTTTATTTCTGTACAGCTGTTAGTACAAATCATTGACACTGTCTTCACTTGTTTCTGGTTGTGAATATTAACAGAATCCACTTGGCTGAACCCTATCTTTTAAGATACAGGCTAGTCCTAGTTTAAAAGATAGAGTCTAATATTGCATCATTATGTAAATATATTTTCAAACAATGTATACAGTGCAAAGTGCTATGTTTTTTGGGAAATAAATACTTATACTATACTTACTTATTTTCAAAGATGAAAACAAATTATTGTTACGTTAATTATTACAATACGGATAACCCCAATCAACTATCAACATATTTTAAGCCGAAGTCCAAATTATTGAATTTTTTACTTATTTTTCAAAATTAGGATCAGCCAAACCGTATGTCAGAATGTGTAACAAAATAAGTTGTTCTTCTCTACTATTGTAAAATTTAAGCATTAAATCATCATAACAGACCATGCGGCCGTTCAGAAAACCATGCGCCTTGTAGTGACCAAGATCAGCCGGTTCCAACGAGGGGACATACTCAATAACACCTAATATTTTAAAACAGTTTCCTTTTAAACTGATTGTTTCGGGTAATTCCTTTAAACTAACTTTATCTGTCCCATTCAAATCAAACGAGATCAAATTAGAAAGCACGTAATTTGAATTTCCTACACATTTACATGCCACACAGGTATTATTTTCATCCCCAATACAAATTGCATCTTCTAGACTGGAAAATCCAAAAATTCTAATCATATCTATATTAATCGGCAAAAATGGCACCTTTCGGTAAATCTTGTCTGATGTACACAATTCGTTAAAACACTGTTTTGTGAAAATTGCACTGGTAATAGAATTTAATAATATACTTTCAAATATAAAGGTAGCATTACAAGCACAATCAACATTTATAACTTTACATTCTCGCTCTTTTTTGAAATATTCAAGTGCTATATGAGATCTCATTTCATAAAGGTCTTGATGTGGTCAGATAAATGTTGAATGTATCTTGCGATCGAAATATTTTTGAAAATATCGATACTCTTTTTGATACTTTGATTTGTATTGTATCCTAAAGACAATAGGTACAATACTGAGTCTAGGCCACACGTATTCCTTAATTTCATTTCATTTTCACCGTCACGGACAGAGTTGCTTAAATTGCCATTTCTTACAAATTTACCATAACTTTTTTGTGATATTGGGTTGGCTGCTTCTGTATTTTCTCCTCTCCAATTCTCGCTAAACGAAGGTTCGACAGAAAATATCGAGTCTACAGGAAATCTTTGACGACTTCTACATTTAGGTATTTTTGCTGTTTTCTGTAAACGTTTATTACGTTTTCTCTTTCTGGCAATTTTCGGTCGCGGGGTTCTTTTATTGGTTATGTCTTGACCTAAATCGCTTAGAGCAATGTTTAACTCTCCGTCTAAATTTTCCAAATGAATTTTCAAAAAATTGATCAATTCTGGGTCTTGAAATCTTTGTTTTAAATATAAGATTCTTTAAAGTTTTAAAGTAACTATCTACCGCTGATGAGGATGAAGCTTTATTTTATGAATTGAAAAAGGGACACAATAAATTTGACCATAGTGGCAGTTTATACAATAACCTCTTCAGTGTAGATAAAAAGGGCGGATAATAAAATGAATTTGCGTTTCTCTCTATTATGCTTTTTTATTAGCATCGACTAAGTGGTCAAACCACGTCATAAATTCAATGCTTCCGATAATATTACATTCTTCTTTCACATTTTCTTCTTCATATATGTCTTTTTTTATATAATCTGCTGCTTTAGTAGCTGTATCAATCACATCTGTAAGTGAATCAAGCTGTGTTTTAGCTTCAAAAACCTTCGCTTTTTCAGATATATCACTTTCATTGTATTGTCCTAACAACATACTTTCACAATATCTTCAATTATCTGTTTTGCTACATCGTACTTTTCGCATATCTTAATCATCAATATGCAGCGTATATAAAAATATTTTATACGATTTTCTATGCCATCCTTAAAACACGGTAAATGATATAGTGTTTTTGTGAAATGGCTAGTTTCAAGCCTAATGAAAGTAGCAGGTAAAGTTCCTGTTTTCCCCTCCAAAACGGCAAATAGGTGGTAAATATAATCTTTTGTACTATTATGCGATGTAAATGCCTGAGTGATAGCGGATAGCAAAGCTGAGGAATCGTCTGTGATTGCTTCGTGGGGCACGTTAGTAACACCTTTTACCCATTTCTTTAACCAGTTAGAGATTGATGTTGCACTGTGCGAATCGGTTACCATTTGAAGAATAGGGACAGATTTCAATTTTTCATTATGAGTCCGACGTATAAAAACAGTGTTTTAGTAAGTTGAGTGCCATCGGGTAGTTGTATCGCTTTGCAAAAAGAGCCCGTTGCATCAATTGTAATGGTAACTTTGTCAAATACACACATACACACACATCACATATTATAGTATTCAACTTCCTTGTTCATCCAATAATAAATATCAAAATGTGGATGAATACGAATTTCACGAATACTGTCTACGTAATCAGCAGTTTTGGCCTTAGTTATTAGCGATGTCAAGTGATTTGCATCAAACAACTCTCCAATTTTAGCGTCTGATTTAATTTGTCGTAAAGCGGAAATCGACGGCAACACTGGCGATTCAATATTATCACGGTCTTCAGTAGTAATAATTTTTGAAGCCATTTCATGGCGAACCAAAATAGCTGGTTTGAATTTTAAGTTTTTAACTATTTGATGTCTTGTGTACGGTGTTAGTTTCGATTTTCTTACTACTTTATGTTTGATTGATTTTTTTATGTTCTGTATGCTACACAACAAGGTCTGTATTTTTTCAGATTTTTTTAAAGTTGATATTTCAATCTTTGAATAACACTGACCACAATGACCGTTTAACTTAATATAGTCATTCTGAATATTACTTTTTTTCAAAACCCACGTACAACGTAATTTTGAATTTTGCCATATTTTCTTTTTAATCATGTCAGACCATTTATATTTTGGTAAAGTTTTATAAGTCCGAAGTGAACCGTCTTTTCTTTTCTTGTACGCAATTAAAGGTGTTATTTTTTTTAGATCATATATATCTATGTCAAATGAAAATATTTTACTCTGTTCACTTGAATTAATGCTTTTATCTTTAGAAATATTAATAGTTGGGGTCGAAGTTACTGAGCTGCGACTTATAATATCTTCTGATAAAGTAGAAGTACCATCTGCTGATGCATCGTCTGGTGTTTGATTTTGTTTTTCTTCAACATTATGAGCTGCTAAATCTTTCCCATATTTTTTAAATGACATATACAATACTATTGGTGTCATCCAGCTCTTCGGCCATAAGTGTGAAGATGGAGTCATTATATTTAACAATAGGTTTTTGTAATTCTTTAAATTATTTTTTAAATAACTCAGTTTGTGTTTTTCTATCTACTTGGGGTTTCCTTCCTCTCTTTTTCATAGCTTCGCTTTCTGTAAAGCACTAAAAAGATGAAATTTTACAATGGCAAAAGTATAGTTTACATTTTGTCGTAGGACACTCATCAATTTTGTTCTTTTTTTATAATCAATTTTGATGTTTAAAGGTCAATACCTTCTATAGAATTTATACCACTCATTATTATAATTTTTTGCTTTTTCATCGCTACCCAGTACACCAGTTGAATAAACATTAAATAACTGTAACGGCTATTTGTTGTTGATAAAAACTTTAAAAAAAGCAAAAAATAAGAAACCTTTTTTATTTACCCTAAGTAAACCTAAATAATTTAGAGTTAGCGCCACACAAGCAAATTAATTAATTAATTTGATTTGGTTATGTCTACAAATGTAATGTATGTGTTGACGCTGACTCAAAATTATTTAGGTATACTTGAACTTAGTTATTAAGGGTAAGTAAAAATGGCTGTATATATTTAGTGATGGTGATGCCAAAAATAAATTAGTGCTAACTGATTTAACGTCCGACCACTGTGGTTTGCTATCTAGCTTCCCTATGTCATTGTTTAAAAAGGCACATAGGCTTGAATGCAGGCCTTATACAGCTAGTCGTTGCACCAAGTTTAAAAATAATGAAGCTCGTAGAATTACACCATCCATAGTAGAAAACGAGAATCCAAATGCAATTTATGGAGCCCTCTTTCATGTAGTGCAAAAAGAGTACAAATCTACTTTCAAGACCAAAACCATTAACATTAATGGCACCTCCGTCGGGTTTAACCAATGGGCTACTCCAGGTATTTACAAAAGTAGAGCGAGGCTATACGAGTTATATGGTTTAAAAAATACAGGTTTGATACTCCTTTCCTAGAGTATGTAAAAAAATATTCAAAATTATTTAAACAATTTAGTGCTTTTGCTAAATCTAAATTTTTAAGCGATCAAATTAAAAATTCAAATAATAAAATAAAAACCACTTGGAAAATCATTAACAATGAAACGGGTAAATCGGTTAAACAAGAAAAACAACTTGAAATTATGGTCGACAACAAATTAGTAAATACTGCAACTGACGTAGCACAGGCATTTAATGAGTTTTTTGCCAACATACCTATAACTACGACTCGCTCCTTAAATTCCTCCCCGTCTAAAGCTGAAAACCTTTTGCATAGTAGTGTGTCTAAAAGTAGTTGCCTATTCAATTTTGAACATGTAACGCCTCGTGATGTAGTTAATGTTTTTAACACACTTAAGTCCAAAAACACTGGTGATTTCTGGGGCATTTCCATCCAACTATTAAGTAATATAATAGACACCGTAGCCCCCTATTTAGCTGTTACTTTTAATAAATGTGTTGATGTCGGAACTTTCCCTGACCTCATGAAGAGTAGCAAAGTCATACCATTATTTAAATCAGGTAATAAAAAAGACGTTTCTAATTTTAGGCCTATTTCTATCTTACCTGCATTTACCAAATATTCGAAAAGTTAATACTCAAGCAGTTGCTAAGACATTTTAATTTAAATAGCCTCCTTCATAATGAGCAATATGGCTTTACGAAAGGTCGTTCAACTACAGATGCGGGTGTTACTCTCTTGAAACACATTTTTAACGCATGGGAGAACTCGCAAAATGCTATCGGAGTATTCTGTGATCTCTCCAAAGCCTTTGATTGCGTGCACCACGACACGCTTTTGCGTAAACTGCGTCATTACGGTGTCCATAACGAAGCTTTAAACGTAATACATTCTTATCTACATAATAGGTTCCAATGTGCAGTATCCTTCAGAAACGAGCTGTTCGAGCAATTTACCAGCTAGGTGGTGCCGGAGTTTCTCTAAGGGACTTTTTTAAAGAAATTGGTATTCTTACGGTAGCATCACAATTCGTCTTCGCCAACATCTTATATATTAGGCAACATTTATACTTACATGCAAAAAACAGTGATTTTCACACTGTTAACACTAGAAATAAGGACAAACTACGTGTTCCCTTTCACCGGCTTCATAAGGTGCATAACTCATTTGTTGGGCTTGGTATAACATTTTACAACAAGCTACCACCTTCTTTACTAGAATTACCTTTTAATTTGTTTAAAGCTCAAGTAAAATCCAACCTTTGTCTAAAGGCATACTATTCCATCAACGACTATTTAAATGACAAAACTAGTTGGTCGCTGTGATTAACTCAAGACAATGTTTGTGTTCTTTCTCCAGTACTAGCGTACCTAGCAGGGTTGTTGCGAACATCAGCATCAGCATCAGCATCCGCGGAACTTCAGCATCATTTTCAACATCAGCATCAGCATCAGCATCCGCGCTGATTGATGCTGATTATTAATGCTGAAGTTCGAGTCGTGGCATGACCGCAGAGGGGGCGGGGCTTATAGCACGTGTTGTTTTGGGTTGCGAGTTTTGACCAATCCAGAGGTCGACCGCGGTGTTTGCGAATATTGCGATTGCAAACAAACGCAAACTTGTCTCATTACTTTATAATGCGTAATTGCGCGTGAAAGTTATTGTTATTTTTGTTTAACTGTTGAGTGATGAATAATGTCGCCCCCGTTGAAAAGTGGAATATGGTCGTATTTTAAATTAGTGAATCAAGAAACCGCAAACTGCAACTTATGTAACAAAGATTATTCACGCAAAGGCCGTATCAATACGTCCCTTAAAAATCACTTGAAGAGCAAACATCAAAACAAGAAATATAGTTTATCTTTCGTATAATTAATATTGTAAATACCTGGACTATGGTACTACATATTATGTACTACCACAAGGTATTTAATTACTAACTAATTATTACTAAACTAGGTATTTAGTTTAATTCTATTTTTTTTAAGGTCACAAAATTATTGAACCAACTTTTTATTTCAATACCAAAGAAAACCGTGCAACTTTTAGGTAAAATATAAACAATAAATTCATAATGGTCACTGCTTTTTAAAGAAAATAATTAAAATCAGCATCAGCATCAGCATCCGCTGATGTCAATGATAAAATATCAGCATCAGCATCAGCATCCACTGATGTGAAAAAAATATGCATCAGCAACAACCCTGATACAGATCACTCTAGAAAAGTAACAAATCGTATCTACCCCACAATTTTTTAATTTTTCTTCTTTGAAAATGCAGTCTTAGGCCTCATTTACCTGCCGGGGTCGCGTGATTGTTCGAAAGAGATACCGTGACCCTGGCACATGGGCAACTGATGGAACACGGGTGGGTTTTAGTCAGTAAATCTGACACGCCCTCCCGCTCCGCCCAGAGCGGGAGAAGTCATTTGATGATTTCCCATCCTGAAAAAAAAAAAAGGCCTCATTTACGGAGACGCGGGGCGTCGCACGGCATCTGTGGCGTGGAGTCGCGCGGTGCGTTGGACGTTTTTGCTGTTTACGGAGAGGCGGCGCGTGAAGCGGCACGCGTCATTGCACGCGTAAACACAAACGTATGGCAATATACGATTTTGTTCATAGAGATGCGAGGCGGGCAGAGTGGCGGTGCCCACCGCGTCACCCGCGGCAACTTTTTAAGCGTGTAGCGGCGCACGCGGCGGGCATCGCTGCGGCGTACGCGAGTTACTCAATAAAACCAACTATTTCGATATTGTTTACTATATAATCAAAAGTTGTAGTAAACATCCGTGTATAGCCATGAAAAACATCATAACCACTTTTTCTTATTGACCTACAAAGAATTGCATATTCCCTAAACTTCTCGTCTTCCGTTGCTGTAAACTGGGCTAATATATTAAATCATTCACGTTTAACACAAAATTTTCTGAAAAGTCGATGATAATGTACTCCATTGCTACGGTAAATACGTCTGCGTAGTGCGATTTCAAAAAAAAAAAAAAAAATAATACAGGCAGAAGGTTCCGCCGCGGGCACCGCTTCATCGAGAATTGCCGCCGCGGGCGCCGCCGCGTTGAACGCCGCGGGCGCCACCGCGTTGAACGCCGCGGGCGACGACACAAAAAACGCTCTATTTCAAACAAACGCGTGTAAAATCACCTCTCCGTAAACGCACTCATACAACGCTATATATTTGAATTCAGTGCGGGCCGCGCCGCCCAACGCCACGCGCGACGCCCCGCGTCTCCGTAAATGAGGCATTATAGTTGCACTCGAAACTGAAAATAACTTCGCTCACTTGCAATTTCGTATTTTTAGGATGTAAGACTATTTTAAGGTAACATTTATGTGAAATAAAAGTTTTTTTTTTAATAACTATGCTGGTCGTGTTTTATTTATCGAAATGTATCCCTATGGATCACTGTCATATAGGTAGTTCATCGTATATAGTTTGCCTTTCATTTTATGCAAACACTGTTCAAACTGTAAAAATATGCTAAATAAAAATGACATTAAAGATAAAGAAAACAAAATTGTAAACAGTAGGTACATAGGTATATAATACTTTTAGCTGCAAAAATAATGACTTTTTGACTGCGCTTAACAAAATGTACATGTAATTACTATGAACATTATGGTCACCCTACAAATTTTTCTCATAGAATAAGTTCAAAATCGATTTTCTCTTAAAGTATGATATTTAGAAGAACGGTCGATATGTTCAAATTTAGTTAAGAAATATTTAAAAATCTTATTCTAATTTGCGTTAATCTTAGGAGGTTGAGCCTAGTCAATAAAGCCGAAAATGTTGGGCTCTCAGTTCAGATGTTTTAGTCAAATTCGACTTTCATTTACCTACTACATAACAATTAACTTTCGTGTCATTATTTCTTTTTAACTAATTCACATAGGTATCTAAGTAAAACATGTTAAAGCCGCATTTATGTATTTCTTCAGATAAATCCATGTTTTGCAGATTCCTCAGTACAAACAATAATGAAGTGAGGGCCCTAGTTATACCGCCATAAATCTGTAATGTCATATTCTACAGATTTGAAAATTTCATAAAATATTTAAGAAATTCTTAACTAAATTGTTAAATAAAAATTATTAACCCAGAGATAGTACTTACTGAGATTTAAGCTATGCCACTTTATGCAAGCGTCTGGACTGAGGGCCCAAGTTATTTAATCATAACAGTTTTAATTTACGTTTAAGAAATATATGGCCCATTGCTTTAAGTTTTTACTATTTTTAACTAATTTCCCTATAAGTCTTATTACGTTTGGCAAGGGTTTAAAAAGTGGGCCCTCAATCCAGATGCACATGTTTGGGCCCACTGTGCGTCGCCACGCTCGCCAGTCCAAAATTTAGGTTTACCCCTCGCCTATAGATGTTTCATATCAAAAATGTAATGTAATTTAATGTTTAAGTAAAAATTATTTAAAAAAAACTTTGAATTGTAAAATTGAATTTCTGATGCATCTATAAAAGGGCTATTCGGCAACACGTGAAAGAAATCCAGATCTCTGATCTCTTAGTGTTTTGCTAAGATGGATCAAAACAAATTCAAAAGCACTCAGGAGCGGGATCTTCTCATTTTCTGATGAACCTGTAACTGAACAATCCGAAGACATGTAATAGTAATTCATACTAAAGCAACAGCAGAGCGTATCTGAATACTAAGATACGTAAAAAAAAATGTATTTAGTGTTTAAGAGCCATTTTACATTTTTGCGCGAATATCTAAGATTTTAGTCGCCTTATTTACCTCTCATCTCATCATTATAAATACTCTGGCATGAATACATGTAAAAAACATGTAAAAATACACAAAACATCAGACATATAATTTAGTTGTTAGATTTAGTACAAGAATATTGATTTTTAATAAAATTAATTAGTAAAAAAAAAATAAGTCTTATGGCAATTTTTACGATTTATTCGCGATTTTATCGCGTTTTTTTGGTTTGAATAAAGCATAATTACGTTAAAAAATTCATGTCAATATAAAGTATACTCTATAACAAATCGAATTCTCAAGTTTTATTTAAATCCGTTTATTTAATTAGACATAATATCGTTTTTGAAATCACTCTAAATTAGAATAAATTACGATGCACAAGCGGGCAGCGTTTAGTACGGCGAAAGCGCCCAACGAGGCAGGACCTGTGCCACTTTTTCCCACGTCTCAGTTTTCGGGTACTCGTATCGTGAACGCAAAAATATACTACGACTACAACATTTTGATACTCTTCGCATTTTATTTTTTTGTATAAGATAAGAGTTTCGTTTATTATCAAGTAAAGCATTATTTTAATAGATTGTAGAAAAATGTTGGCTAAAATAATTTATTTTAACTAAATCTGACTATTGTTAATCGCGATTAAAAGGTGTGGAATAAAACTACTGGTCATGAACAAAAGTTCACACCAACGCCTCGCCTCACGTGCAAAAACAGTACTGTATTTTTATTTTTTCGTTTGCTTATATCTCGAAAATGGCGTGTCCTATCACAAAAATAATGAAATTTTCGACCCCCTTTATAAGACCCCACACATATAAATCTCAACACGTGGGTAATATTTTTTTTATAGAATTCAAACAAAAAATGAAAATCTAAATATATAAGGTGTATCTATTCATACACGAAATATTTTAAGAGGTACATCTGTAGGTGATAAAGAAGCTATAGCAACGAAAAAAAAAATTCTGAGTGTTTTTTTTTTAAATTTAATATTTTAAAATTATTTGACGCACATAAGAAATACTGGCTCCTTCTTATTTTTTTCGGCCCGAGACACCGCGGCCATGCTTGTGCCGTCCGGTCGTCGCCCTCATATTTGGATTCATAGAATTTGGAGTAAAGGTTTTTAGCAAAACGTCACAAGTAGTTTTAAAATTATAATAATTACGAAAATTCAAAAACGCTTAGATAAAAAAAAATCGTTTTGCTTCTATAGCTGTTTTACCACCTACAGGTGTACCCCTTAAAATATTTCGTGTATGAATAGATACACCTTATATAAAAGGCAAACCTGACTGACTCATCTATCAACGCACAGCCGAAACTGCTGAACGAATTTCGCTGAAATTTGGTATACAGATAGTTGTAATGACGTAGGTATCCGCTAAGAAAGGATTTTTCAAAATTCGCCCCCTAATGGGGTGTAAAATGGGTTAAAATGTTGTATGGAAGTCCGTCATTTTTAGAGCTACAAGCCTGAAACTTTGTTTTTAGGTTAAAAAATAGAAATAAACAATTACGTGTCCTAGGGTTTTTGAAAATTCAACCCCTAAGGGGGTGAAAAGGGGTTTGAAAGTTTGTATGGGGAAACAAGATCAGTTAAACTATTTTATTCGAAACTTCACAGGAGTATTCCTATCAATAAATGAGTAAACACGTGTGTCAGACTCGGCACCAATATGTAATTCTTTGAATTTTTTATTTTTATTGTATACTTTACATAGCATATATTTGTAATTTTTTATTAGTCTAGAAATCTTTATTAGACTGACTAAATAAAAGTAAGTATTTTCATAAATCTCTAAATACCGCATTATAATTCTAACGGCTCAAGATTGTTTAGGCCGGATCGACACTCGCGTTACACTGTTTGTATTGTGCATGTGTGGATAGCTACGCACACATAGATAAGATTGCCGTCTTTTACCTAAACTCGAGCATTCAAATTTTGTGAGAGGGCTCTTAAGTAAAAATTACCAAAACTTTGACTAGCATTGAGGAGTTGGAACTCCTTAATTTCTGATGCATCTATAAGAGAACTATTCGAAAGCATGTAAACTGAGCTATCACCAAAGCATGGGTTAAATTTTGTTCTGAGTGATTAGAAATATTTTTTGATCCCAGAATACTAATTTGAACCTTGATTTTTTTCTAACACATATCTATACCCATGCTCTGCTGATATCTCAAACAGAGTTCTCGTTTTTACTTACATATTTTCGAATAGTTCTCTTATTGATGCATCAGAAATTTAGGAGTTCCAGCTCCTCAATGCAACTAAAAGTTTTTATTGATTTTCTTACGTAAACAATCAATTATATTGAAATTTTTATTAATTTTACCTATTCAAACATGCTCTCCTGATACCTAACTCAGAGTTCTGAATTACTATACGATGTTTCCGGATACATAAGTCAAAGTTTTGGATCACTTTTGTAGGTTTTCGGATATTTCTATTACAGATGCATCAAAAAACGAAGAGTTATCAGCAAAGCACGGGTTAAATTTTGTTCTGAGTGCTGTTAAAAACATTTTTGGTCCATCTTATCTTTAGCAGAACACTAATTTGAATCTTGTTTTTTTTCTTACACATATCTATACCCATGCTCTGCTGATATCTCAGTCAGAGTTGTCGTTTTTACTAACATGTTTTCGAATAGTTCTCTTATTGATGCATCAGAAATTGAGGAGTTCCAGCTCCTCAATGCAACTAAAAGTTTTTATTGATTTTCTAACGTAAACAATCAATTATTTTGAAATTTTTATTAATTTTACCTATTCAAACATGCTCTCCTGATACCTAACTCAGAGTTCTGAATTACTATACGATGTTTCCGGATACATAAGTCACAGTTCTGGATCACTTTGTAGGTTTTCGGATATTTCTATTACAAATACACTGCCGACGGAAAGTTTCCGGACAAACTTCTTGTTTACCTTTTAACTTAAATATGGTACATAAACACATTAGCTTGATCTATAACAAAAATGCTATGTTAGTTTACAAAGTGTGTATGATCGTGTCTTTAACTTTCCTCTCTGTCCCCGCGCACTGTTTGAAAAACAAAATAAAATCGCCAGCCGTAACATTTAGTACGTATCTGGCATGCAACGAAGTGAACATGTTAAAATTATTATTTTTTCTATTTCTTATAAAATTTGCTTATTTTTTGCATTATTTCGATTTCTAGCAGTGATTTTATTATTTCCACATAATTATATTACTTTGAAAGTAAGTAAATGTTCATGTTTTGTGGCATTACTTCCAGCATTCTTGTAGTCGAAATATTTTTTTATTTTTTATTAATTAATTTAAGAAAATGTGAAGGCATCTTAATACTAGTACAGAGCATCGTGCATCTGTTGTTGCTCTTCACAATGAAGGTTTTACTATACGTTATATTGCGAAAAAAATTAATATACCACGTTCTACTGTCGGATATGCCATCACTCGTTTCGAAAAAACTGGTTCAAATCAGGACAGAAAACGCAGTGGGAGGCCCCGTGTGGCTTCTGAAGCAGAGGATAAGTCCCTAATTATCATGTTCAAAATGAATAAGAAGCTTGCAGCACCAGAAATTCAAATGCGGTTCAATGAAAGTCACGATAAACAGATATCAGTAAGTGTACTAGAGGAACGCTTACAAAAAACTGGCCCAAATGGCAGAATTTCTACAAAGAAACCACTCTTTCGACTTGGAAACAGGAAAAAAGACTAGAATGGTCCCTTGTGCATAAAGATTGGACAGTAGAAAACTGGAAATAAGTCCTGTGGACTGATGAGTCCAAATTCGAAATGTTTGAGCAAAAGCGAAAAAAGTAGGTTCGTCGCGGACCTTCAGAAAAAATGCACCCCGGTACTATAACTCCAACTGTTAAACATGGAGGTGGCTCCGTGATGGTGTGGGGGTTTTTTTTCATATCGGAGTAGGGGATCTCTACAGAATTAAAGGAACTCTCTACAGAAATGGTTAAAAAAAGCATGCTAGCCCTGTCTGGGATGCGCCTAATTGGCCGTGGGTATGTCTTTATACCCACTTTTGGCAAGATTTGGGCAAGCTAATGACCCAAAGCACACATTTAAGCTTTGTGTTAACTATAAAAAAAAATAAAGAAGATAGTGGTGAGTTATAAATGATGAAATGGCCCCCACAATCTCCCGATCTAAATCCAATAGAATTTTTGTGGGATGAACTGGATCGGCAAGTTAAAAAAATTGAATCCTACTTCTTCGGATGATCTTTGGAAGGCTCTTCAAACGTCTTGGAATAATATACCAAAAAGTGTGTTAGAAAAACTTATACAAAGAATGTCGCGAGTAGTAAAAAAAATAGTGGCAGTCAGAGGTGGTTTCTTTGATGAAAAGAAAGTGTAGCAGTATAAAATGAAAGAGATAAAAAATGTGGATGGTTTTAATCGTAGAATGTTATCTTTTAATATTTTAAAATAAAACTTAGTTTAACTTGATTTATATTATTTTCAATAATTGTTTTAATAAATTTTCATCTTGTCCGCAAACTTTCCGTCGGCAGTGTACATCAGAAAACGAAGAGTTCCCGCTCAGGAATGATATTTAATTACTTTTTTGATCCATCTCACCAGAACACTATTTAACACTATGCACCAGAAATCGCGGAGTTCCGGCTCCTCAATGATATTAAAAGTTTCTATATTTTCATCATTCTTACTATTTATTAGATATGCTCTGTTAGTACTTTAGTCAGAGTTCTTAATTACTTTTTTGATTTTTCTAATGTAAACAATCAATTCTATTGAAATCTTTATTAATCTTACCTATTCAAACATGCTCGGTTGTTTGTTACCTTACTCAGAGTTTTGAATTACTTTAGGATGTTTCCGGATAGTTCGGTTACAGATGCATCAGAAAACGAAGTGTTCCCGCTCCTGAGAGCTTTTGATTTTATTGATCCATTTTAGCAGAACACTAATTTAAATCTTGATTTTTAACTTAAACAACAAAATTGCATTAAAACTTTTTTCTATTCTTACTATTCAGACTTGATCTGCTGATACCTTACTTAGAGTTCTGAATTACTATAGGATGTTTCCGGATACTTTAATCAAAGTTCTGGATTACTTTTGCAGGGTTTTCGGATATTTCTATTACAGATGCATCAAAAAACGCGGAGTTCCCGCTCCTGTATTTAATAAAAAAAATTGTCCATCTTAGCAGAGGACTAATTTCGATCGTGAGTTTTATTTAAACACTAAATTACATAACATTTTTACTAATCGTACTATTCAGACATGCTCTGCTGATTCCTTAGGCCTCATTTACGGAGACGCGGGGCGTCGCGCGTGGCGTTGGGCGGCGCGGCCCGCACAGAATTCAAACATATAGCGTTGTATGAGTGCGTTTACGGAGAGGCGATTTTACACGCGTTTGTTTGAAATGGAGCGTTATAGCGCGTTGAAATCGAGCGTTATAGCGCCGCGGGCTCCGCCGCCGCTAAAGGTCATGGCACATTATACCGGCACCGCAACGGCACCGCTCCAAACCAGGAATTAACTTGTCATTCAATTTAGAGCATTAAATCGTGCGTAGTAAAATATATTTTATAATGTCAATATAAAAAAGCCAACGGCGGGCAGTCAGCGCGCTTGCCGCTACCATACAACTCGACTCGCAGCCCGCGAGCTGCAAGCGAGTGGACCACGTGTTTACAGCGCGCCGACCGCATGCTTACTACGCGCCAACTCCGAGTCGCCAGCGACACAACTTCATTGCGCCGTCGTCTGCGCACCACCGTCGCCTCACGCGCCTGGTTGCATACTCCCTCTAGTCTCGAATCAGATTTAACACAGTCCTAGGCGTGTTCAATCATAAATGCCATATAACAATTGTTTTCGCGGTGACAGCAAGCTTGCACCTCGCGGCCAGCGCGCGGCCTGCGAGCTTGCACTTCGCATACAGCGCGCGGACTGCGAGATTACACCTCGCGGCTGACGCGTAGTTAGCGCGCTGGCAGCTAGCCGTAGCCTAAATTCGAGGAGAAGCCGTGCTGTAGCTGTGCTGTTGCGGTGCCGGTATAATGTGCTACAACCTTTACGCGGCGGCGGAGCCCGCGGCGCGCAACGACGCGTCGCACGCGGCGTTCATCGCGGCGGCTCACGCGGCGGCAATTCTCGATGAAGCGGTGCCCGCGGCGGAATCTTCTGCCTATCTTATTTGGAAATTGCACAACGCAGACGTATTTACCGTCGCAATGGACTACAATATCATCGACTTTTTAAAATTTTATGATAAACGTGAATTATTGAATATAAGAATTGGCCCAGTTTAGAGCATCGGAACACGAGAAGTTTAGGGAATATGCAATTATTTATAGATCAATAAGAGAAAGTGGTTATGATGTTTTTCATGGCTATACACGGATGTTTACTACAACTTTTGATTATATAGTAAACAATATCGAAATAGTTGGTGTTATTGAGTAACGCGCGTACGCTGCAGCGATGCCCGCCGCGTGCGCCGCTACACGCTTAAAAAGTCGCCGCGGGTGACGCGGCGGGCGACGCGGCGGGCACCGCCACTCTGCCCGCCTCGCGTCTCTATGAACAACATCGTATATTGCCATATATTTGTGTTTACGCGTGCAATGACGCGGGCCGCTTCACGCACCGCCTCTCCGTAAGAGCTCGTTCACATTAGGTCGGCCCGACAGTTTTATCGGGCCAGTAAACGTGTCTGATTCATATTGGCATATGTATTTCAATAGCGCCGTTCACATTAGGGCGACCCGATGAAACTAACGGAGCCGACACTTTTACCGGACGTTCAGCCACGATTTCTATCGGGTCGGGCATAATATTGGCGTGCTAGCAAGTATAGCGCCGTTCACATTTGTCGGCGCGTTGCGGGGAAGGCACCCGCCCGCCTTCATTTCACTCAACAATGATTGGATGCACCCAATATTTCCTTTTTCTTTTCTTCAGCCTTCTATTGAAATACCACACAGTCAAAACGTCGTCGTCGTCCATCGTATACAAAAGCCAGCGCTCAACTGCCGGGCAGCGGTAAAACGACGTTGTCGGCTGTGGTGTTCACATTAGGTCGGATCGGCAGCTTCTAGTGTGAACAGCAACACCCGACAGCCTGTAAACGATAAAACTCTCGGGCCGACCTAATGTGAACTAAGTCTTAACAGCAAAAACGTCCGACGCGCCGCGCGACGCCCCGCGTCTCCGTAAATGAGGCCTTACTCAGAGTTCTGAATCACTATAGGGTGTGTCTGAATAGTTCGGTTACAGATGCATCAGAAAACGAAACATTCCCGTTCCTGAGAGCTATTAAATTTTTTTTTTGATTCATCTCACTAGAACACTATTTTAAACAAAGATTTGCACTACTAGAAATTTTTACCCGTGTTCTGCTGATACCTCAGTCGTTTTTATTTTAATATTTTCGAATAGTTCTCTTATTGATGCATTAGAATTTGAGGAGTTCCAGCTCCTCCATGTAACTGAAATTTTTTATAGATGTTTCTAACGTAAACAATTAATTATATTGAAACTTTTACTAATCTTACCCATTCAAACATGCTCTGCGGATACCTTAGTCAGAGTTATGTGATAACTTTCCAAGTTTTTATATAAGATAGTTATAGTTGCATCGGAAACCGTGGAGTTCCCGTTCCTGAGTGTTATAATGAGCCAACCTCAAAAGATAGACATGCTTTCGCGGACGTTTTTGTAGAACTTTTGAAAAGGAACAATTTTGTCATACATGATTGTTACGTAATTTTAACCGTTTACTTTGAGGAAGGCTATACAGGGTGTCCGGTAATTAATGGATAACCTTAAAATGGGTCATGGTAAAACTAATGGTCATTCAGAAAAAAAATACAAATAAAAAAAAAATACAGTTGGTACCAAAGATATTATTTTTTTAATAATAATCGGTGTTTTTTGTTACCATATTTCACATTTTTATACACCACGGCCACAAATTAAGGAATTCTATCGGTTTTTTTTTGTTATAGTAATTTACGTTAACTAAGCTGATAGATAGGCAATAAATAGTATGACTATTATTACACGGTTTTTTTTTAAACAATTTGAATGTTTGTTCTGGGGAAAATTTGTGAAAAATATTCAATTTGACAAAGTTTGAGCAACCGTAACTTTAAAAAAAAGTATCCAGACACAAGTGACCAATTATTTTAAAATATTATGTGCTTCAAGCCAATTTCAAAATGGTATCATTCATTATTGTATCTAATGTAAAAAATACAAATAAAAAAAAATACTGTTGGTACCAAAGTACCAACTGTATTTTTTTTTATTTGTATTTTTTTTCTGAATGGTCATTAGTTTTACCATTACCCATTTTAAGGTTATCCATTAATTACCGGACACCCTGTATATAGCCTTCCTCAATAAATGGGCTACCAATCACTGAAATCCTTTTTCAATTCTTAGCAGTAGTTCCTAAGGTTAGCGCGTGTATGATCTCTTGGTAGATCTATACCTATACATTACTTTTAGATGCGGGTTGATTGCAATGAAATAAGTTAAATTACTGAAAACACTATTGTATTATCTCAAAGGTGGAATGAGCTTAATGAACTGCTGGTATGTGTGCAATGAAGTGAGTGACGCGGCCCTTGTTGGCTGTAACGAGAACGCCTGGCTGACTTGATAGCCTTACGCGAACCGCACTTATTATTGTGTGTGGAAATGAATGTGTGGCGCAAACTGCTGAATTGCAGAATGTGCGGTTGCACCGTACAGCGCGTTCAACTAAACAAACAAACTCTTCAGCTTCATAATATTGGTATAGATTATTCGCCATACATTATAAGAAATGTATAGTTAAGTGCTACCATTTCTATTCCGTTTCTTTCATAAACTTGTACGATGTAGATACCTACCTAGATGCCATCAACAAACCATGTTTTATTTATAGAAAAGCTTTCTAGCATTATTTTACGCTTTTTCCTATTAGGGGAAAGGAAGGTAAAACGGACCCTGTGGGTAAAAGGTCCACCTTAATAATTTTGAAACGTGTAACGCTATCTATGAATTTGTTATGTCAAAGTGATGGCCCCCATGTTCCCCCTCTCGGTCAGTGTACTCAATTCCACCGACCGCACATGCACTGATTTAGCAAAGTAAGTTATTTTTTTTAGATTTTGATAAAAAAATTGCATTTTTAGGGTTCCGTTGCCAAATGGCAAAAAACCGAACCCTTATAGATTCGTCATGTCTGTCTGTCTGTCTGTCTGTCTGTCTGTCCGTCCGTCCGTATGTCACAGCCATTTTATTCCGAAACTATAACGGTCTTATTACAAAAAACTAAATAAGCCTTGATTTAAACCTAAACTATCAAGTCCAAGCTCATCTGTAAAACCATGGTCTAAACTTGTTCGTATTACAAAACATTTATAAATCGTGGTCTTCTTAATACCGTCATTTAAACTATTATCTTAATATCAACCACAGATTAACACAAATATCACTCGTTCGTCATGATGTCATTCTATTGCAACGTTCCTTATCCCAAGAAAAGAAAACGTTTTGATAGTATTATCAATGATTTAATTATGTAAGGAACATTCAAAATATTGAGACTTTGTTATTTTGCATGGACATTAATATTACTTATCGATTGCAGTTTTGTTTAGGTTTAATCACATTACTAATGTATTAGGTAGTAGTACATCTAAGTTCGTGTAACGAAACGTAACATTTTTGCGCGTTTTAAGAAAACAAAATTTATACAAAACTATCGCAAGTCGAAGAAACGCTTGGTTTACTAAGCGTTTCTTCGACTTGCGATACTTTCGTATAAATTTTGTTTTCTACTTTTGCCTGAAATCTTCATCGGATATCTCAATGAAGGGATTCACTCGAACCCGATTTCTGTTGAATCGGCGTGACCTTTCTAATGACTGAATAGCTTCAATATCCTGATTATCAATTAAATCTACCATGTTAATGTCCATTTATGGATAAAAACAACACAACACAACGAAATAAATGATAACCTAAAAGTGGAAAATTGACAGATGCGACTTAGACCCATCGATAAACCAGGGGTCTCCCAGGTTTAACGTTAAACAAGGGTTTAGTCTATGGTTTATTGCAAAACCTTTTTTTGTAATAAAACTTAAACTTAAACCATTGTTTAATGAGGTTTAAACCTGGGTTTTTAGTTAAACTGCTTTTTATAATGAGACCGTAAGAGCTATGCTGTTGAAACTTGGTAAGTAGATGTATTCTGTGAACCGCATTAAGATTTTCACACTAAAGTAGAAAAAAAACAATAAATTTTGGGGTTCCCCATACATAGAACTGAAACTCAAAAATGTTTTTTTTCATCAAACCCATACGCGTGGGGTATCTATGAATAGGTCTTCAAAAATGGTAATGAGGTTTCTAATAACATTTTTTTCTAAACTGAATAGTTTGCGCGAGAGACACTTCCAAAGTGGTAAAATGTGTGTCCCCCCCCCGTAACTTCTAAAATAAGAGAATGATAAAACTAAAAAAAATATATGATGAGTACATTACCATGTAAACTACCACCGAAAATTGGTTTGAACGAGATCGAGTGAGTAGTTTTTTTTTAAAACGTCATAAATCGTAAACCGCAATTTACCTTACATTCAATCAACTAAAATATAAAAATTAAAAAAAAAATATTTTTAAACCGAGAATACCTACAGGTTTGTACGGAACCCTCGGTGCGCGAGTCCGACTCACACTTGGCCGGTTTTCAATTAGCCTACAGTTTGGTTTGGTTTGTGATAGTGTGTTCTGATGATAACTGTATGTAAACTGACATATGATTAAGCTAATAATCAAGTTTGTCGACTATACCTCAACTAATAACCAAATTTTTTTAAATTTTTGTTTTTTATAGAAAAAAGGCAAAACGGACCCAGGCAAAATGGACTGGGGTACCGTTTTGCCTCACCTAGCCAAATTGACAGCCAACCTGCCATGACTTCCACATCAACAAAGAATGCTGGTGAACCAACAGTATTACAGCCATTATTTTTTAATCAAAGTGAAACGGAATCTTCAAAATCCATCAATAATTATGATTGTCAATGAACCTTGCAGTGTATTTAATTTTGGACCAAAAGATATAATGCCTTTCCCGAAAACAGAAAGGACTACAAGAGCTAACGTCAAGCGAAGAAAAACAGCAATTATTACGTCATCGCCCTATTGCTTTGAACTGGAAACTTCTCAAAATAAACAGGCTGAAATGATTAAAAAAGCACTTTGTTTCGAGAAAGACACGAAACCTTAAAAAAAAAAGCTACAAATAGACCGAAAAAAGAAAATCAGGAAGGAGGACAGTGGAAACAGACTAATCATTTCAAAAAAGGGAATACAAGCAAGAAATCTTATATAAAAGATAAAAAAAACTAGGAAAATCTATAGTTCGTCTGACGACGATGACACTGAATGTCTTTACTGTTCTTATTTGTATTCGGAATCAAGCGAAGGTTAGGTGCAATGTCCAAAATGTCGTTTATGGGCTGCGCAGAGGATGAAGATGATGAGACAGTATTATTATGTGAAAAATGTGCTGACTGATTAATTGTATGTAGGTAAGTCCATTTTGCCTTCCTGTGTGGTCCATTTTGCCTCAATCATGAAGGCAAAACGGACATATTGAAGGTATTGGAAATCGTCTAATATCTTTATTGGTACCGATTCCCTTGTTCACAAACTAAACTAAATTTAAGTTCAGTGCATCTTTTTCTTTGTATTTCATTAAGAAGAGGACAAAAGAAAATTTTTAGTTTAGTCCTGTCAAATTAATCAGCGCCTGTCACTACTCCATACAAGTTTAGACGTGATTAAAAACTTGCCTACTAAAATTACGTCAATATACGTCAAGTGCTGATTAATTTGACAGGACTAAACTAAAATTTATCTTCTGTCCTTTCCTTAATGAAATGGAAAGAAAAAGATGCACTGAACTTAAATGTAGTTTAGTTTGTGAATAAGGGAATCGGCACCATTGTCTTTGATTTTATCAAAGACTGATTCATACGTAATATAAAGTTATAAATGTTGATTATTTTAGACTTTGAAGAAGTTTAATAAAATGAATAGTTTCTTTTTTATACTTGTTTTTAGTTAAGTGGTCCGTTTTGCCTTCCCTTCCCCTATAAAATTAAATAAATGTTTCATAACTCTCATTGCCCACAAAGTATATATATAGATATTTGGTTTTCACTCTAAGGCTACGATATGTTTTATCTGTTTCATGCAAAAGTGCTGAAGCTAATCGATCAGCTACTGCAACAATCAAGCAGTCAATCAGTCTTCCTGCCGGGGTCGCGTGATTGTTCGAAAGAGATACCGTGACCCTGGCACATGGGCAACTGATGGAACACGGGTGGGTTTTAGTCAGTAAAAGTCTGACACGCCCTCCCGCTCCGTCCAGAGTGGGAGAAGTCATTTGATGATTTCCGACCCAGAAAAAAAAAAGCATTCATAGTCTTCGTAATCAAGTATACAGACTTCGAAGCTGATATCAGACTTTTATTTTGTTAAATCTGCACGAGTAAGAAAAAACCAGTCAAGGACGAGTCACCGAGGATTCCGTACCGTATAGCAGTTTTAGGTCAGCGCCATCTCTTGAACGATAGCAGAACTAATATATTTTTGTTGAAGATTTCTGAAATGTGTTACTCTGAGACATCGTGTTATTATTCCTGTAATCTTGATAATAATATAAACTTCTATCACTTAGAATAATTTCAGATTTTTCTCTATGCAAACTTCGGAAATAAATGGCGAGGAAGGGTACTTTTGATAACTATACGGTCTAAAAAGATTTTTTTTAGCGCTATATTATGATACCCCTCCCCTTCTGCACCCCTAGTAGCCCCCTTCGAATTTTTAAGACAATCAGTCACTGTAGCAAAAAAATAAAAATAAAACAATATCCATTCTTAGGGAAGACTGAGGAGTAGGTACCTACAACCAGCTGACGTGTAGGTAGGTATGGTATTTATGGACTACGAGAAAACCTTTTACTATGGCTTTTCTGCAACGATGTCGAATTGACTGGCGCTACATCTAAGTGTTGAGATACTTGTTCGAGGCTGCCACGATGACTATCCAGGATTAGAAAAACAGCCCATCGAACTGCTCACAGCACAGGTGTGAGACAGGTGGATGTGATATCCTCGAAACTATTCACCAACTCGTCGGAGGACGTTTTCTAGACTGGACTCGATTGGACAGGGTGTTATGTCGCGCCTTCGCTTTGCCGATGATTTCGTCATAATGGCAGAGGCGCAGGAACAGTTATAATACAGCAGTCCTAAAGTAAAAGAACAAGTACTTACCGCCGAGGTCATATCGTCGAATGATGACAAAAGTAATAACATCCTTCCAAAACAGTTTTATCGGTGCTTTTAAGAGCTTGGTTAGTGACATAGCGTAAATGTATCACTTATTGCCCTTAAAAGCTTAAAATATACGTCTATCTCATAGTATCCAAAGCATTATTGTAATTTTGTATTGATTCCCGTGGTATTCTTTGATTTCTTCACGTCAAAGTCATTGTTACTGACAGCAGACTTTGATGACAAATATTTTTTCCGTTGGGTCTATGATAAAAATATAACTATGACTAAGGTACAAAAAAAGTATGAATTGGTTCTTGGCAACGCAACCTGTTTACCTATATTTGTCCAGTTATGATTTTAAGTCCCATGTAACAGAGGGCGAGCCTATTGCCATCAACCGGGCACAAATCCAGCCTTCGGGCTGCTACTGAGAAATTCTTGCTGGAAAAACTCAGTATCACTTTGGTCAATATCACCATATGGCCAAGAGTAACGTTAGCGATCCTTTTGCAACCATTAGACCAACGAGGCATTCAGAATCAACCATTATAAAATAGATTTCTGATACTATGAGTATAAACATCCTATTGAAATGACGTGATCTGCCGAAGCTGTTTTTTTTAAGGTTAATTAACCTAAAATTTTAAAGCCGGCTCGACTATGAACAAGGTTATTTATTAGTTGAAAGGTAAGCTAGGTAGGTTTCTTAATACTGCCCGATCTGGAAAATCGAATTCAGGACCTCATATTCAGCAGCAGCGGTTGCAAAAGACTAACGAATCTTGGAAACACTCATACTTCAAAAGTGGAATACTATTTGTTTCTCAGGTCGAAAATCCCTATGGGTCCCAGAACTCAGGTCCCGTATTCATCTAGTAATTATCCACCTTTAACCCGCCAGCCTTCGAAACATGAGTAAACAGGTATCTTCTGGACACGCTCCTTCAACCGTCGAGCTCTTCCATTGCTTTCCATCAGGCGAGCTCGAGATGAGGAGAAGGCCAATTTGGCAATTAAAAGTACCGTTCATTGTTCCATTTTGTGCCAGACGTAAAGAATAGCTCCATCCCATTTCCTCCTATAGGTGTTGTAAGAGGTGACTAAGGGACTTATTAGAGAATGGGCAGCAGAGTTCTGTATGCATTTTACCACCAAACTGCAATCGCTAACCCGCTTGACATGCTGCTGCCCCCAATTTGGGGCGGCTTATGTCCAGCAGATGATGTTGACCATTCATTTCCGTCAATTTGCGAATAAATTCACGACAGTACAGTCGATAGAACGTCGGTGGTAACACTTTGACCTTTAGGTGACCTAACGAAGTGAGATGACGTTCAGACGGACTTAAAAATATCGAGGCGGGATTTTATCGTGTACTGAATTTTTTAACTCTTGGTTTTGAACCGAGCATTGAGAAACCATCAGTGTGCGTGTGTGTGTATGTGTTCCCAGCGCGACGAAAAAAACACACGTTCTATTTTCGACTCTCAGCACTAAGCAGTGCGTTGAAAATTAAGTGCGCGAAAAAACCACGCCACGCTTTTATAACGTACGTGGGACGTGGGCTTACAATAGCGATAGGATGGGAATAGGATGTATTTTAATAGTATTTATCAATAACTGTTCCTCTTAATCAAAGCACCTGCCATCTAATCTCTTCACCACCCTTGGTTGACTGGTAGAGAATGCCTAAGGCATTAAGTCCGCCTTTGTACCATTTTTGTGTGCGAAAAGTTTAAATAAATAAATAAACTGGTTTTATTACCGTAAATTTTGGTACGGCGTACGTACCGCTCATAAAGGGGTCTACCATTTATAGCAGAACTTTTTATGTCATAATATTATTTTGCATACCACCGGATAGCATAAACTTCATTTCGCAGAAAATCGTTTGCCATACACTCGTTTATCATTCATTCAAAACTCATAATTTTGTAAGGCAGAATTATCTTAAATAGGCATAAATTTCATCCTTCCATTGCATAATGGTTTAAATTACACTCAGTAGGGCAGAGAAGACTACGTGGCTACGTGGAGTCGGTTTTGCAGCGATTCGTTTCTCTCACAAATTTTTTGTTGCACATTATGACTTTTCAAGCCAATATTTTAATTGAAGGTAAATTTGTTCCAAATTAAATTCAGCCATGTTCATAGTATGCCAAATGAAATAGTTCCAAATAATCTTTGCTCTAAATAAAAGTTATACTGAATGAAATTATCCTGAATTTTAACTTTGCCAAAGGTAATTTATGCCAAATCAAATTCTGCCATCTTAAAAGTATGCCATTATAAATTCGGACATATGAACATTGGGATAAACAATATCATCTTCATCATCTGCCTAAGCTTTTCCCAACTATGTTGGGGTCGGCTTCCAGTCTGACCGGATGTCTAACAATAATATTTTTTATGCCTTCAAAATATTCGTTTCTAGAAGACTATGCCAAGTGTGTTATGCCAAATAAATTTCGGAGCATCAACATTCTGCCAGATCGAGGGAACCCCTCATAATGTGGGATATAGGTAAGATGTTATCTTTAAAAAACTATAATACAAATGTAACAACAAAATTAAAACACAACAAGCTCTATTTCAACACGTTACAACACTTTGAATACATAAGTTAACTCGTCCTGACAGTCACCAACACAATGAAAATTTTCTATAGACAAACATTTCTACATTACGTAGAAATTTTCGCAGCCTGTATAGCGTACATTAGGTTTTGATATTGCGAGAAGTCCCATTTTCCAGTCACAGGGTTGTAAGTCACACCGTAGGTCAGCTCCACATGGCATTTATCTGTAAGAAATAAATGGAAATAATAAGGAAATGCAATGTGAGGATGGCTTCGTGAAGGTGGAGAGGAAAAAGAGGAGATAGCCTCCTAGTCGGAACCAGTGTGGGACCGCGCTAGCAGGACCCAATATACTGCTGCGTCCAGCTACACCAACGACGCATCTCTATGTGTCCCTGCTACATCACACCACGAAGGTTGAGGAGATGGTGGAGTATGTACGAGTAAAGACCAGCTGGATCTTGAGGGTAGAGAAGTTGGAATCGGTGATTCCGCGGTAGGCTACGCGACACGACGTAACGCAACACGACGCCATGTTTGTCATTTGACAACTGGGGTTAATTTTAAGACGTCAATTCGTCGATGATAAAAATCAACGAAAATAACGATTTATTTAGTTTATTCTAACAACTGTTGTTAAAAAGTGGTGAGATAAGTTTTTTTATTTCAACACAGACAGTAATTTGACAGATGCAATAGGTTTTTTAGTATAGGAGTTTGACAACTCGCTCGGTCTTGACCGATTACTATCTGGGATTAAAAACCAACCCTACTGGTGGATAATGGTGAGCCAATATTAACTCCCCCCCCCCCCCCCCCCCCTCAAAGGGAACACTGAGTGAGTTTGCATTTAGAACAACGTTGAAATAATAGCTGGTAAAAGCTTGTACTAGATAATGACTTCAAATATAAAAAATAAATTGAATAAAGTTACTTACTTTTCTCTAGTAAAAATGTAAGCTCATTAGGCGTTATAAACTTCTCAAACTGATGAGCCCCTTTAGGTATGGATTTTAGTACATTTTCAGCGAGGAATATAACTACAAATTGAGACAGTCTTGTCCTGTTAGGAGTTGTGAAGAATAATTTTCCTCTTGGCTTGGTAGCTTGTATGCACGATTTGACAAATAACTCCTGGTCCAGTACATGTTCTATGACTTCTGAAGCCACTACTCCATCATAGAGGTTTGCAGCATTTTCTACATGTTCCTGAAATAGAAAAAAATAAAAATAAATTGAAGTTCTCGAGGTACAAAGAAAAACTTAGGTAGAGTGGGGAACATAACACATGACACTCGTTGTTTTTGTTTCGTCGACTAATGGAACTGCACATTTTAAAATTTAACAGCTCACAGGAAAAGCACTTATTCACACTGCCATCCTGTCGCAAAGATAACGAATTACCGAAACTGTTATACAAAAAATAAAGCTATTTACACAATTGATGACAATTTCTGGCATTTCAGTTAAGGACGCTATAACATTTTTGAATCGCTCAAGTTTAGGTATCTGAGTCGCCACACAACGACATTACGTGCACGCACACATTGAAACCATTGTTTGCTCGATTTTAAACATTACTTAACTAATCTTGATACTCGAAGGTATTATTTATTTTATTTTACTAGCACTGTTGAGTAAAATTAGTAGTAATCTAACTTACTTTGTGCATTTGGTGACAGTAAATAAGTTTTATTACCATGATCATTATTATTTTTGGAATAACGTATATAATTTGTCAATTAAAAAAAAATTGAGGTGTAACAAAAAAAAAAGACTGTAATAATATTTTTGGATAATAAACAAATATAACGGATGGTGATCGTAGACTATCGTTGAGAATGTACTGGATATTCCGTAAAGAAAACTAAGCAAAAATTGTGTGACGCCCGAACCTCGCCTTTGAGACTGAAGCGCGTATTCAGAATGTTTAATACACAATAGGAACCCTTTATAGGAGGCCTTCATTTTTGTATGCAGGCTACCCATGTCGACATTTCATCATAACAGTACATCAGTTATTTTAAATAAAAAATCGATGATTTCATAATCCCTGCCCCCAATATGGATAATAATCTTTTTTAAAAAACAATACCCACCGCATTTGGATCAAATTTGGATGAAACAGTCGTAATCACTATCCTAAAATTACACAAAGTTGATAGCTATGCCCAGTTTTTATTAAAAAAAAAAAATTAAATATTCGTCGCTTTGAATGAAAAACTTGTGGGGTCGGTGGACATTCCGTCAGGAAGTATGTTCCTTAGCCTTTTTTAACTCTGAATGTAATTTGTATGGAGTTTTCGGCTTCAGCACCTTCGAAAATATTGAAAACGACACCCATGATGAAAACTTTGAAAGTTTTCGCAACCGCCATTTTTGATTTTGATTTTGACCTCACAATCGGCTTGAAGACCCTTGTTTACCCCTACCGCAAGCTACATTTAAGAATTTCATTCCAAAAATGGACGACACTTGCATAATTTAATTCATCATTTCAGCCGTATGACGTCCACCGCTGGAAATAAGCCTCCCCCAGTTTGGCAGTTTGGGGGTTTAAAATCATACATCATTTGGGGGGGCCATAATTTAATTACCACATCAAAAATAGATGTTCATATAAATTTTTATTGAATAATAATCCGCCATTTTGAATTCTTGTATATTCATAATCATCACTACTCCATAATTCCCAATAGAATTTGAGTTATTTATTTGTAAACCAAGTTCTGGTAATAGGTTTGGTACTCATACTTGTGGTCCGAAAAGTATCAAAATTTTTCAACCTCAGTATACAGCACGGCATTCACTTTATTATTATTTTGATCGTATTTATTTCGTACAAAAAAGCGATACGCCCGTGCTTCCTAGGGCGCGTCTGAGCGCGGAATGAGAAGTCGCGAGTAGAAAATGTATGAAGAAATTTGAGGGCGTTCTTTATTTTTCTCATAAATAAAAAAGTTATGCATTTAATTACAAAATATTTAGGCAAAAACGTAGAAGATTATAGTAGCCATAATTTCTTGTCATTTTGAAGTAAAAATATGCAGTTAATCTCACTATACAGGTACCGTTTTAGACCCCATTATTTTTCATTTTCTTCGATTATTGCGATGGGGAAACCGTATTTTTGTGAAAATATTGTATGAGACTATACAATTTTTATGGTTCCATCATGGAGACGATTAAATTATCTTTAATTTAGACTATAATTGACCTCGCAGTTGTGATTCCTTTTGATGTAATTGGTACCGGAAAACCACCGATATTTGTAGAAAAATGTTATAGCGTCCTTAATCTGCCTAGCCTTTTCCTAACGATATTGGGGTGGGGTTAAGTTTAACCGAATGCAGCTGAATACCAGTATCCTAGGTCCATGGAACGGCTGCCTACTTTACCTCTAAAACCCAGTTACTGGTACCCTTTGGTGAGACTGACTCTCGAACTTTTGACGACCCGTACTGTCATATGTAGATCCACGAATAACAACCGGGAGCCACGAATGAGCGTGCATTCCAAGGCTTCATCGGGTCTTGGTATGTAAAGATATTCACACAACCACGGCCCAACTACGTCCAGCATAGCTAAATCTAATTGATCGACCCATGCGGCTGTTATTACTTAGCCACAAGCTCTTCAAATTTCTACAAATATCTGGCTTGTGCCATACAGTAAAATTAAAGCTACAAATGGCTTGCCATAGCCACAATGCACCGTCTACACAGTGTTCCAGTGCCGCTTTTATTGTTACTTCAATTTGCGATATGCCAGAGGAAAATAAATCGCATTTCTTTTTTCTCAGTAGTCAGTGTCAGGTTTTGTGACCGTGTGTAATCTAGTGATGTAACGAATATACATTTTTAGGCAAATCTTTTATAAAGCGTAAATTATGTCAGAAAGCCTATTATACTGTTAAAGACTATATTGAGGATAAAACGGCCTGGGATTGAACTGCTCCAATAAATCTACACTGACTGTTGTTTTATTATTATTATTTTGCTATTTTTTACTCTTATTTTTATTTTATTTTTTATTATTTCACATGACATGAATATTAATTGTATGAATATTACTTTGATTATTGAGAATTTGAGGACTATGTGGGTCACTGTTTCACTTTTGACTATGGCCTGGCAGTTTGAGTAGTTAGTGGCAATATCTGTGTGGTTCTTTCATCAAAAGACCATTTCAGACACCGATCTTCATGGTCATCAAATGATCTGACCAAAAAAATTATATCCGTTTCTTTTTTTTTTATATACACATTGACATTGATAATTTTTATATATACAATGACATGATTATTTACTTTGTAAAGTATCGTATTGTTTTAATTATTGTGAATGTGAAGACTATGTGGGTCTTTTTTTATTTAATTTTTTCTTTCGTTCTCAGTAATCACGATCTGGCAGTTTGAGTAATTTATGTGGCCTACCCAAATGTCCTTTCTTTGGTACTGTTCGTCAAAGCGTTGGGCTCCTTATTTTCCGAGTTGAGCTAAACGATTAGTGACAAATGCTTGCACTGACTGGACAGGTCCACTCAATCTGTGTGGTTCTTTCTTCAAAAGACCATTTCAGACACCGATCTACATGGTCATCAAATGATCTGACCAACAAAATTATATCCGTTTCTTTTTTTTTTATATACACATTGACATTGATAATTTTTTATATATACAATGACATGAATATTTACTTTGTAAAGTATCGTATTGTATTTTTTAATTATTGTGAATGTGAAGACTATGTGGGTCTTTTTTAAATTTTGTTTTCTTTCGTTCTTAGTAATTATGATCTGGCAGTTTGAGTAATTTATGTGGCCTACCCAAATGTCCTTTCTTTGGTACTGTTCGTCAAAGCGTTGGGCTCCTTATCTTCCGAGTTGAGCTAAACGATTAGTGACAAATGCTTGCACTGACTGGACAGTTCCACTCAATCTGTGTGGTTCTTTCTTCAAAAGACCATTTCAGTCACCAATCTACATGATCTTCACATGATGTGAACAAGATTATGTCTGGACTTTAAAAGAGACTGTGACCTCTGAGTTTGTTTCGGCCTTTCTTCTCAGAGTAGTCAGTTAGGAAACGCCGAACTCATCTAGTTAAAAAAAATATAATTGACATGTAAAAGTGTTTGTACAAACCTACTTACAGAAATACAATCATTTATCATTTATCATTTAGGCATTCGCGAATACGGATGCGAATATCTCCCATCGATATTCGCGAATACGAATGTGAATATTTCACTTTTGAATTTGGTGCCGTCTGTGGTTTTATTTTGGCACCTTCCACAGCGCGCGAGTCACATTCGCACATTTGTCATTGTTTGCATCTAATTCCAAACATTGTCGAGCCGATACAAAGAAAGCCGATTGATGTTGTATTTTTAAATAACGAAAGATCGTTAACAGAAACACGAAAATTTTGAGGTTATTTATTTATTTATATATGCTTTATTGTACACCAGAAAATACATAAAAAAAAACATTTAACAATAAAAACATACAATGGGTGGCCTTATCGCTTTCTGCGATCTCTTCCAGGCAACCTTGGAATGGACAGTGATTGCGTGGACATAAAAATGGGGTTGTCACTGGTGCAAAATAGAATTTACTTTAACAAATATATATAATAATCATATATATCCTGTATAATAGATACTTATATACATACATAAGTACTATATATATATATATATATATATGTAAGAAGATAAAAGACAAGTACAGATAATCACAGCTACATGAACAAGATCACAACAACAAGTAATGCTCCTTCACGAGTTTCTTAAATATAGATAAAGATTGCGCGCGTTTTATTTGAACTGGCAATGCATTCCACAAACGAGCAGCCTGAACAGAAAAGGATTTGTCAAAGAAAGTTGTAGAATGCATAGGCATTTTAAGCTTTAAGTTGTCTGATGACCTCAAGAACTTTGTGTGGGAGTCACATAGATACTGAAAACGACTCTTTAGATAGAGAGGGGTGTAAGGGGAAAAGAGCACATTATATAAAAGGGAAAGAATATGGGCATTCCGGCGAAGGCGAATTGGTAACCACTTGAGCTTCACACGAAATTCGGATACGTGGTCATATTTGCGCAAACCGAATATGAACCTTATACAGACATTTTGAAGCCGCTCAAGTTTATCGAGTTGGTCCTGGGTAAGGTCAAGATAGCTGGCATCAGCATAATCAAGGATGGGTAAAAGAAGTGATTGTGCAAGCGCGATCTTGGTGGCAGTCGGCAGAAAATTACGCAGTCTCTTCAAAGATGCAGCGGATGCAAATAGCTTGCGACTAACTTCCTGTAGCTGGGCACTCCAAGTGAAGTTCTTATCGATAAAAATCCCCAAGTTTTTAACTTTTTCGCTGAAAGGAATAATAGAGTTGTCAAAGTAAACTTGAGGAAGAGCCGTCCAGTCAATCCTTGAGACCGTCCTAGAACTGCCCACCACAATGACCTGCTTCTTTATGGGATTGACCATGAGTTCATACCTCTTGCTCCAACCGCATATCCGGGCTAGATCGCGATTAATCACCAATATAGCCTCGGACAAATTTCCAAGAGGAGCTCGAGAGTAGATTTGTAAATCATCTGCATACAGGTGGTAGGAAGAAATTAGTTCGTCGGAGATAGAGTTAATAAAAACTGCGAAAAGTAAAGGAGATAGAACGCCACCCTGTGGTACACCGGCAGAAGTATTACTCCAGGAAGACAAACTCTCTCCGATGCAAATACGTTGCCGACGACCGAACAGGTAACTACGAAACCAGTCAATAACCGATGGAGATACATTAAGAGAGCATAGTATGCCAAGCAAAACATCGAAATCAACGGTATTAAAAGCATTGCTAAAATCTAGCAAAGCTAAGACCGTTAGATTACCGTTTTCCATGGCTGACCTTATATCATCCGTAATATTCAGAAGCGCCGTGGTGGTGCTATGTCCAGGACGCAAGCCAGACTGGAAAGGGTTGAGGAGATTATTTTTGGAGAGGAAAGTGCTTAATTGATCGTGGATTAACCGTTCAAGGACTTTGGATAAAAATGGTAAGACGGATATTGGACGATATTCAGAAAAGGATGAGGGATTAGACTTTTTAGGTAATGGAATTATTTGAGCATCCTTCCATGAACATGGAAAGACACCACTAGATGCTGAAAAATTTAGGATATGACAGATGACAGGAAGGATAACATCCAGCACAGGGATTAACATATTACGACTGATACAGTCACTTCCAACTGCATTAGAAGTAATTGATAGTATGCTCTTCTTAACATCACATGCGGAAAATTTACCAAAAACAAATGGAGAAAAACTGGGAGTCGGAAGAGAAGAAAGATAATTCAGTGTATTACATTTTATTGTCCTATCAAAATCGGACGAAGCAGTAAAATGATTATTCATTGCATCAATGTCTAAGCCTTTTGGGATTGTCTCTTGTTGGGTTTTACCGACCCCCAATGACCTAAGAAATTTCCAAACTTTGGATGCGTCCCCATTTTGGACAGAAGTATGAATGTGATGGCGATTGGCATTCCTACACACCTTATTGCAGTGAGTACGGATTGAGACATAGCTTTCCCTATTAGCGTCATTCGGTCTACGTTTAAACTTAGACTTTGCCGTCACTTTTTTGTGCATTATTTTTTTAATATCATCTGTGAGCCACGGCGCCGGCAAATGTCTAACCTTTACTGCTCGAACAGGTGCGTGAAGATCATAAAGCTCTATAAGTTTAGTCGCAAAAATGTTAACTTGCTCATCGACAGATGTAGAAGCAAATAGAGCAGACCAATCTATATTGTTGGCATCCTTACAGAGATCGTCAACATTCATACCACCAAAATTACGCTGCATGAGAATCTTGGCTTTTGCCTTTGGTGGGCGAATTTTGTATGATAGGAAGATCAGGTCATGATATGAAAAGGCATCAGCTGAGCATTGGCCATGCTTAGCGACGCGATCTGGAGATGAAACCAAGATCAAGTCAAGAAGTGAAGGAGTAGAGTTAGGAAAATGGTGAGTGGCACTTAGCGGAAGAATGGAAAGGTTACTGGAAACCGAAATATTATTCAGAGAAGAAGAGCGATGGTCTTTTTTCAAAAGACAAGTATTAAAGTCACTCATAATTATACTATGACTGTAAGAAGGGATAAGCATTTCTAATAGATTTTCAAAAGATGAAAAGAAATTAACACGTAACGAGGGACAGTAGTAGACACCAAGAAGTAATTTTGAATGTTGCAGTTCAACCTCAAGAAAGAGATATTCACCAGCATTTGATGGAGGTGGCTGCGCTGACACATTTATAACTGAAAAGGGAATATGTGAACGGAGATAAATGGCAACACCACCACCAGCACCAACTGACCGGTCATTTCTTATAAGTTGGAAGCCAGGAAGAGAGTAACTAGTTGATGGGAGACAAGGTTTAAGCCATGACTCGGAAATAAGAATAGCATGAATGTTTTTACAGTCAAAGCTTGCCAGCATATCGTGGAAATGAGCCGGAATACTCTGAGCATTAATATGTATAACGTTGAAATTCTTGGGAACATCAGAAAACTGCGCTGTAAGAGTGTCAGCTAGAGAAGGAACACTCACAAAACTGTCGTCGCTACTTGTTAAAGAGAAAAAACAATTACTATCACTGCTTTCATCAGTAGACATAAATATTAACTAAAATGATAAAATAATATAGATATAAAATAATATTAATTACCATACAAAAAAAACCTTATTAAAGGTTAAACAATTAACAAGTCCACCTGCCGGTTGCGTTAATAAAAGAAAAATTAAAACTTATGCAGTCCGGGTAGCAAAACAAAAATATTAAACAGCAAATGTAAAACATGAAGAGGACATAGTAACAAGATAAAAGTAAAATGAAAAAAAAAAAAAACATTGACATCAAATCCAAAACCTGCCAGTCTCACTCTGCCATTGCTACGTTACGTAAAACGGAACGCACCGTTATGAACTGACATAGGTGTTGATTGATACATGACTGACACTGACAGTGTAAACATTGTGACATGAGTGTGAGCAGTTTTATGAAAATGTCAAGTCAGGACTTAGAACTAATAAAATTGTCGAACCTTGTTAAATAATAAACTGAAGGTATAAACAAAAAACGATATTACCCGGACTTTGAAGAAAACATTCACAAAAACATCACTTTTTCAAAGCAGCAGAACGCTTCAACCTTGCGGTCTTCGCAGCAGCTACGACCGGGGCAGAGACTGGCACAGCCGGTACTGATGCAGCCGATTCCGGTTCACTCTGCTCGGGCTCACTGGGATTCGGCGCAATCCTGTCCAATTCAGCGAGAGACTCGACCCGATGCCGCGTATCATTGGGACCAAGGACATATACGCAGCCAGCCTTAGTCCAGCTCTTGGTGACACCACATCGTTCCCTTGCGGCCAGGAAAATATCATGCCGCCCCTTTGTCAGGAACTCTGACATAGTGACGCCTGTTGCCTTTAATTTGGCTTTGGAAAACCAAATTTTATCTCGGACCGCAAGACTACCCACCTTGAACAGGATAGGCCTGGTTTTATTAGCAACCGCTCGTCCCATCCTGTGACATCGGCTGATGTCCGCAACTGTGAAGTCACTCAGCTGCAATTTAATGCATATCACCTCTGCAATCACCTTGGCGGTGTCCTCCTTCTGCTCCTCATCAACACCATGCAACAGCAAGATCTTCCTCCGTCCCCGCATCTCAATTTGGTCGACACTACGAGCTAGTAGCTCCACCTGTTGCTGTACGCTGTGAAGAGCCTGGGTGATGAATGTCCGGAACATTATGAAGTCTGCGGCCAGGCTTGAAGTTGTGACAGGTGATGATGGGGCCTTCTGTAGTTCTTCTTCAAATGCAGACATCTTGGTGTGAAACAACTCCTTTAATTCACTCAGAGTGTTTGCTAGTGACTCCATTGTTGTGATGTCAGTGAAGTGATGTGGATTTTAAAAGTAAAATTATAATGTGATAACGCTACACCAGCAGGTACAAACTATAAACTTTAATATAATTGCATAAATACTAATTAATAATGTGTTTATTAAAATATATTCAATTTCAAATGGGAGCAAATTTTTTTTTGTGTGACTAATACAACTACCCACAAGCCAAAAAAAACGCCTACGCAGAAAAAAAATTGGTGGTACTAGAATTGAAGTATGGCAAAATTAAAACATGAAGAAATACAGTATGTTAAATAACAGAGGGCGTTCCCCTAAACTCGTTAATCTATATTATTAATGGATTAAAATAAAAATATCAGCATAGAAAAATAAGCATAAAATAATCCGAATTAAAAAAAAATAATAATTTGCAATAAATTCGAAACCACCTGTTTAAAATCAAAATAGTAGCGCGGAATAGTACCTAGCGTAGTAGCATTGCACAAACCGGCAACGTTGCAATACGCACGATGCCGAGCGTCTCACGAATACTCACGAAGCAGAGCGAACCGGCCGCCGCGCGCCGCGCCGTGCTGTGTGGCGAGCGGCGACTTTTATAATGGCGGCATAAAACGTCTGGGAATAGAGTTCCCACGGGCACTTTAGCGGTATAATGAATTAGAAAGACACGACGTCATCGGGTTATTATCAGTAAAATTAAACAGTTATGTAAGTATGTGTAGGTTTAGCAATAACATTTAACAACCTGTCCCAAATGCCCAGCTGACAAAGGAATGCGTCACTGAGGCACCTTGGATTTGGAATGACCTAGTAGGTAAATAAAAAAAACACAAATTCATGTATCTACCTATCTAAGCCACGTTTCAATAACATTAAAATTAAAATACAGAGTATTAGACAGTTATTCTGCACGCAGCGGCCGCATAATGAACGCGGGGTGGTAGCAGCGCTTCTGCCGACACGTCGCGCATCGTCGCGGGCTCGTGGCCACAAAATAAACAGATACGAGTACAGAAGGTCCACTCACGGAACAAGTACACAAATTTGTTTTACCTAGCCACTCAGACCGGTGGTACGACAGGCTTACAATGTTAATTTGAAAAAAGCTTTTAAAAATTAATTTTATCTAAAAAATAATGTACCGCTAATAAATAGTGTGCGGTTAAGTTTGGAGAAAGTTTCATTTATTTAAACCACAGTTTAGCTAGGATTTAAATGATAATGACGGTATTACACATTGGCAAGTGAATTTTTTCTCCAATACAGAAATTTAATAACTTTTACTTTAAGCAGTTGCCTTCGTAATACTTACGTTTATTCATAGCAATCGTGTAACGTCACAGTAGTAGTAACACGTTCGTTGAACGGGGCACTCCCTGAGTATAAAAGCAGTTTTAGGAAAGAGTGGGCCTTCTGAACTTATTAATTTTGTAGCACAGTCGTTTAGTGTTATTTTTTATTTTAATGTTTTCGAAATGTTTTAGCTATTATGATACATTCAAATAATGTTAAAAACTTACCTAGATTTTGAACTGCTCAATATGCTGACCTCCTCTGTCTACACATTGTTGCAATCGCCGACGGTTATTTTGGTGCACTCGTCGCATTAAAAGCGGGTCCTCGCGTATGCGGTTCCTGATAACACGGAATGCTGTGCGGATTCGCATTTCCATCTCCTCCCGCGAGTGGCTTTCTTTTTTATAAACGAGTTGTTTGACCCAACCCCAAAAAAAGAAGTCAAGTGGCGTTAAGTCAGGTGACCGTGGTGGCCACGCCTCGGGACCTCCCGATCCAGCGGCTATCAAACAACTCGTTTAACCGCGACCGCACTTCTGTTGAAATGTGAGGGGGTGCTCCATCGTGTTGAAACCACACATTTCGGAGCTCGGCTAGCGGCAATCTGTCGAGGTAACGCGCGACGGTGTCGTTAAGAAGAGCCAGATACCTCACACGGTTTAGAGTCCCTGGGATGAAGACAGGTCCTATTATTTTATTTCCGTTTATCCCAGCCCACACATTCAGTGACCACCGTATTTGATGTGCTAACGGCCGAGTGGCACGCGGATTATGGCCTCTTTCTGCCCAGTGATGGCATACACGTCGATTCCACATGCCATTGCGCGTAAATAGGCTTTCATTTGACCATATGACGTTTTCGATGAAGTGGATGTCCTCCGCGCATCGCTGCAGTGCCCACTGGCAATAAGTTAACCGGCGCTCGAAGTCAGCTCGATCAAGCAGACCTTGTACTTTTTGAAGTGAGTACGCATGCTGCTTGTTTTTCTTTAAAATTTTAAAGACTGCGACGTGACTCATGTTTAACAGGCGGCCGGCTCTTCTAGTGCTTGAACCGGGCTCCTCCTCAAAATGCCTTAGCACGTTCTCTTCCTGCCGCACAGAGATCACGGGTCGGGGGCCACCAGAACGACGCGGCACTACCGGTTCATTGTTACGAATACGCACCAGGGCACTCACAATAACACGAGAATTCCGCGGTTGATGTGCATTGGGGTACCTCTCAGCATACATCCTCAGAGCACGTGCACCATCATAATTACACTCAGCATAAATGAGCACCATGTTCGCATACTCCTGAGCACTGAACTGATAACGCGGCATTTTTCACACAAGAATGACGCAAGATGTTTCAATGCGAAAATAATGCACATCCGCTCAGCGCGTGATATTAGTTCCGACTAAAATTAGGTGGACATCCGGGGGCAGGGGGCGGGGCTACGCACATCAAATAGATCGCCGCTGGCGCGGCCCGTCATTCATAAATAGGTAAATTGCGAAGTTGCCGTCCTTCAAGTACGCGTGTACAGAGTGTTTCTTTTACGTATCAATTTAACATTTTTAGTGAATATTTTAATATTAAAAAAAATAAAAACATTTTGTTTTCGAATGGTAATATTTTTTTTAGCATGTAGGGATGTAATACTATCGCGGGTTAACGGGAACGCCCTCTGTTAGTTAACATACTGTATAAAATTACAAACCATGTTAAAATTTGATAAGTAACTTAATATGTAGAAATTGTAGTAACAAGTATCCATGTATTAAAAGTTTGAGAAGCGTCCACTGACTTGGGGCCGTCTTCGATCGGTGATTGCCTCTCCAATACATAGGTAGGTACTATAGTATTTAAAACAAAAGGTTTGAGTACCATTGACCTGTAGGTTTCTTCAAAGCGTTCGTGGCGACGTTCACGATAGCCCACAACAGCCCCTATGCATACTTAATCAGTTGCGTGGAACATTCTAATGCCATTGAACTCAAGTTGCGTCAGTTCAATGGAAAATTGGTCTGTTCGGTTTTTCTTGTATTTCCTTTTGGTGGATTTATATACATAAGTACATGGTAGTTTTGTGGCTGGTTTCGAGTCTGTTGAACTAATAGGTGGTATGCACGATGAGGTTTGGTGGTTTATATTGGTATTCCGGATCTAAGAAACATTATTAAGATTTCTTTCATGAAATCAACCTATAGTCTACAGCTAGTTGTTTATATTACAAAGTTGAGGTTATCTTAAAACTTGATCCTCCTTCATTAAATTAATATGTTGTTGTTGTTGTTGTCTCTGTTATAATGTCACTGAAAAAAAGATGATGTAAAAAAATATCCAAGAAATTATACTGTTATACGTTTCCGCTAAACAATTACAATTCCGAGAAGGAGTGAATAATAGTCCAGCGATCAAAGTGTCAGATAAGGTAGCCCTTTGACCTTGCCTCACTAAACGAAACAATGACAAGCCATCCGATTAACACCATCCAACCAGAATAATACCAATTCCTAGAAATATGAGTAAGCTATTATTATAAAGCTAGCCGGGGTAGCCGGCCAAGAAGAATTAATATGCAAACCCGTCCACCCAAGTTTGTATTGGGTGTACTACGCCAAATCGAATGCCAAATAATCGAATATCAATTGATCGAACACTATAAATCGAATTTCTAAATACTTGAACGTTCATAATATCGAATGGTTACTAAATCGAACATTCAATATATCGTACACTCAACACCTGCCCTGGTGCGAGCCCTGGCCCTGGTGCGAGCCATGGTACGGAGCGAGAGGGAATGGGAAGCCGTCACCTCCTTCTGCGAAACAGTAATGCTCGCGAAGAAGGAGGCGGGGCGCGTGAGGGAGTGGCAGTCTCTGCGCCCTCACGCCCCTAGCCGCCGCAGGAGGAGACGCCCCGGGCGCTTTTTTCTCTGTTTTTATAAACTTTATATACTTGTACATAATATATTAATTTTAGTGTTAAATAAGGAATTGTAAAATATTTAAATTAAATTGCTTAAATGTTAATATTTTTCGAGTTATTAACAAAAAACGAAATATCATTTTTTTTCCATCTTATTTTGTTAATAACAATTGCAATTTTTTACCTGCACCAAAACCCTTCAAAAATATTTTTCTAGAGGTGATTCCGAATCGAATGAGCCATCGCTCGTATTTTTCGGATCTTTATCTCTATTTTTCGCGTTTTTGAACTTGTTGACTAGACTATATTAAACATTCAACATATCGATTTCAAAACATCTTAAAAGAAGGGCTGAAAGCTCATGAAATTAAGGAGTCATTATGGCTTTATGCGTTCACAAATAATAAAATTCCCCGACCAACTTCTGAAGAGTGAATGCTTATTGAAAAACTAGTCAGTTTATTAAGACCATTCGAAGAAGTGACCAAAGAGTTAAGTGCGGCTGATGTTTCTATATTATCATTAATTCCATTAATCGCCACCTTAGAAGGGATTCTTTAATGATTTTGTTTCAACCGATGAACTGATTGGTGACACGACAGCCGTTTTAAAACAGGAGCTCCTTAGCAAATGTTCTGGTTTAGAAAATAAAGTGTTATTTATAATGGCAACCTTCATTGATCCAGGATTAGAAAATAATATTCCATGTTTGCTTTACCTTTTTGTTACTAAAATCTCGTTTACTTTTTCCGACGTTCATATTCGCAAAACATCCGCGTAAAATTTACGAATGCGAATGCGAATACGAATGTCAAGAAATAGGCGAATATTCGCGAATACGAATGCGAATATTCGTTACATCACTAGTGTAATCTATAAAACGAGGCTTTGCCAGTCTCTTAGAAAGAAATTCAAAGAAATTGATATGCTAAGTCTGCCTTCTTTTTATTTCTTAGAAAGAATTTCGTAAGATCGCAAAATCTTAAGACTGTTCTTAAAATTTACAACTTAAAATAACACGCGATTTCCATAATATAAATACACGCAGTAAAAGTGACATTATGATTAACTAAAACAAGTATTTTGATATCAGTTATAACAGTATTCGCTTTTATAATAACAAGTTGCCAAAATTAGTTACAAAACTTAGCGATGGAAAGTTCAAAACCCACATCAAACGTGTCCTTATTGAAAAAGCATATTATAAGATATAAAGAGGCTATGTTCAAGACAGGGAAGTTTGGCAATAATTCTTTCTGCACATGTCTTCCCTGGTACTTCATTAATTGCATAATTATGTAAATGTGTATTACATAGTTATGTTGCTAACTGCTTCCAAATTATGATGTTAATTTTTATTTTTTACTTAATCTTCTCATTGTTTGACATAAAATACCTACAATTCTAATTTCAACTTTTAATTAGTGGTTTTCATGGCATTCATGTCATGTGTACCTACGGTACCTTTGTTTAGAAATAGGCAACAAGCTTCATTATTCTGACTCACCGCCACTTGGTAATTCAAAAGTGCCTGTAAGTAATTGGTTTATGTGAAATGAGAATTTTGAGTTTTGATTTAAATTGGTTTTTATAGTTTAATTATCTATTATTTATGTAGATTATTAATACTGTGAATGTGTGAGCGTTTTAAGCCTTGTAGACTATAGTTTTTCTATTTTATTAAGTACCTGGTACTTTTAGGACAGAGTAAGGCTCTACTCTGTCCTCCTAGAGCTGTTAACACTGTAATTTGTAAACATCGTAAAAGCAAATTATTTCAAAAGAGTAACCAGTGGAGTTTCTTGCTGGCTCTTCTCCATAGGAATCAACAAATGGGAATCGTGCATCTAGCTAGAAGACCAACTGGACTCTGAGGGTCGAAAGGTTGGAGTCGCGCCACAACATCAACTTTAAGTCGTTCGTGGTACGAGTTCCAACCGACCATCTACAGACCTACTTAAGAGAGGACTTTTGGCCGAAAGGTGTCATGTTTCGACGCTTCCGAGGACGGTTACGCGACACCACGCAGCGGAACACGACGCCGTCTTCATTACGTGTTTAGAGTCAGTTTTAGTTTAGTTTAGTTTTATAGAATGTGTATTAGTTTATAGTTATTGATTTTATATTATTTATGTATTGTTTTTATGGGCCTTAGTAGCCTGAAATAAAGGATTGATTGATTGATTGATTGATTGATAAGTACGCATGTAGGTTTATGTGAAATAAATATTTTGATTTTATGAATGAAAATATTTTTTTTTTTTTGATTTTATCATGTTTAGATTTTGATACCCGATATGTTTATGTCTAAACGGATGTTTAAAATAGATATTTCAATTAACTACAACTACCTTTAATCGCAATCCAAAAACATCATCAAATAACTTTTTTTCTTTTGTTTGGTTTGATAATGATATCCATCATGTCTGCGGGCACTAACTAATTTAATAGTGACTTACTTCTATAGTGCAATGGATGTATTCTGGTTTGTTCGTTGTTATTTTTGGGTCCAGTTCTTTGTGTTTATCAGCCACACGGATGAGTTCTTTGCTAGCATCGATACCCGTCACACTTGCTCCAAGTCTTGCTAATCCCTGGAAAATAGAAAATAATATTTTTTATAATACTTATAGCAGTGTAGGAGTAGCGGTGGCCCAGTGGTAAAAGTCCCGACTTACGAGTTGTTAGTCGCGGGTTCAAACCAATTTTTCATTCTGTAATTTATTTCATCAAACGGTGAATGATAACATCGTGAGGAAACCGGTACGTCGTAGAGTCAAAAAAATCTAAAACATGTGACGTCTATCAACCACCATTGGGCGCGTGTAGTAAATTACGGCCCACTCCATCTCAAAGTGTGTCCACGCAGTGGCAACTGTATGGGGTGATTAAAAAATATAATGGCAAATAATCCTATTAAAATATGTCTATTTTTCAGTACCAACCAACCCAGACAGTCGACTAAAGTCAAAGTCAAAACATTTATTTCAAATAGGCACTTTTGAACGTCAACAGTTACATGAAAATAGAATTGATTCTAATTGCCCATTCCAAAAGGTAGATTAGTATGGAGAAGATAGACAAGAAACTCTACCGTTACCGACCCAACCCTGTAATCAGCTGTACCAAATTTTATACTAGAAAAAAATATATCTTTATTAGTTTCAGCGTCTTTTCTGAAGTTTCGCCAACTAACCCGAATTTTTTATATAATTTGACACTGTCTAAACATAATTTTGTGTCCATTCTCAAAAATAACAGGTTATATTTTTTTCAGCCGAGAGACGTCCACTGCTGGACATAGGCCTCGCCCAATTTGGGGGGCTTTGCCATAACCGCCACGCTTGGCAGGCGGGTGGGCGACCGTAGTGTGGTGGTTAAATGTATAGAGAATGCTGCTGCCTATTCTCTAGTTAGTCCCTTAGTCCTTCTATGACACCCACGGAAACTCTTTAGGTCCGGCATCTTACAGAACACAAAATATAAAGAACTTTAATCATTTTCCAGTTTAGTAATGCCTGATCCCATAACTTAATATTATAGCTATAAATAATTAATTGTTCATTGTTATGCTCCGTAATTATAAGATTACAATAAATATAATCTAAACAAGCTAATATAATCAAAATTTTTAATCTAACAATCTAAATACCCATTGTTTAGGTTTTCCTCATTGTTGTTTACAGAACTGGTTTTGACAAGTTTACGCTACATCTCACCAATTTATCTATGTGTACAATAATTTTATATTACTGCTGGGTTGCCTTTCCTAGAGGCATATACTTTAAGGGAGTATAGTACTCATAAATAAAAATGAACAATTTTTACTAGGCAACCCTCAGTGTGTTTATTATCCTCCATTGGATCAAAGAGCACAGAGTAATAATGCTGCCGTAGAATTTGCGAAGTCTCACATAAATGATAGTGGAAGGCCTGTACCCACTTCTCCCACTGCCTTTCTCACAATTTCATGCGTGAATTCGTCAAAGTTCTATCGAATTTCAAAACAACTGTTGGTCACGGGCAACAGACTATAGAGAGTCTTAATAAGTTTTACCGACTGTATACCCACAATTAAGCAACAAAATTTTCAGCCTGTGTAGAAGTAACCTTAGAATAAGCATTTTAATTCATGGAATAATGACGGGCCATTACCCCCTTAACTAACATCTTTATAATATAGGCGCCACAGACAGCCTGCTTTGTAGGGGATACCTTGATGCTGAGGAATCAGCCGCCCACATAATCCTGGAATGCGAGGCTGTGGTTTCTCAATGTAAGCAAAGCCTGTGAAGCTCCCAGGAAGCTTCTGTACTTTTGGGCAGAGCTAGGCTGGCTTTGTTAGCCAGAACACTCAACGGAGTGACAGAGTGTCTAAGTGCGGAAAAGGGAGTTCCCATTATCATCACACTATGTAACCAACTCAGAAAAATGAATATAATAATACTAACACAATCAAAATTGTTTACATACAGTAATCCAAAGAGCTAAGTAACCATATATGTAAGAAAAAAATCTACATCTTTTTAATAAAATAAGCGATAGACAGACATAATTTTAATACTAGAAATAAAGACAAGTTAGATCAACCATTTTTCAGATTAGCAAAAGTACATACATCTTTTATGGGGTACTTAGTGTGTTTAAGGCGGTATTCTGGTCTAGAAATTTAAAAAAATCGAATTTTGCATATTTTCAAAGTTTAGACCCTTAAAAATATGTCCTTAAATGGATTTTTCAAAATTCGAATTATTTTCGGACATACAGTGGATTTTGTGACGCAGCATCTAAGCCGGCCGACCGGAGCGAATCACGCAATAAACACTTCAAAAGAAGGCAGAACAGCTCGATTAGCAGAAAGAACTTCGCAAAACATCGAGTATGAAGTAGAAGAAGGCCCAATGTATGGATCTGAAATCGCCGATTAATCGTAAGTGAGTATTAAATACGAGTACGAGTCGAGTATACGAGTTATTCTACTGAGTTCTACTGGAATTGTTTCTCAAACTTTAAGCGCGTTTTTCTCGAAACTACTTTTTTTGTAGTGGTTGACATGATATCTCAAGTTCTACCCAAACGATTCCTTTGAAATTTGGCGGGAACCTTCTTTGTATATCTCTATATCGCGTCTGCCTTGGATTAAAAAAAAAATCAATTTGAAGTATTTTTTAAAAATTCGAAAAGGTAAAAAAAACGGGGTATAAATAAAATTGATTTTTCATGTCGATGCCAATTTGTGATTTTTTTATTTTGCTAAGTTCAACGCGATAACGACATCTTTACAGATTGAGAATTAAAAAAAAATTGTTTCAGATGGGGAATTTTACAAGGGCTGGAATCATGTCAACCAGGGTGCACCGTTTTTTTTGTAGTCCCTACTTCACCGGCCTGTAATTTGTCAAATTTCTCATTTTTTAATGTTTTGTATTTTTTTTTTATATTCTTGAAATGTCAATAAACATCATATAAAAAAACAGATACTAAAATATTTTTCGTTTCTTTTTTATGTTAGTTTGAAAAATGCCTAAAATTTAGGCTTCTAGACCAGAATACCCCCTTAAATGTTACAACAAAATACCTTCTGATATATTGCAATTAAATGAAAGGAGGTTTAACAGTCACATTAAAAGTACACTTTGTAAACGATTACAAATTAGAGGATTACATCCAAGATAAGAATGCTTGGAAACATGCTGGTCTCGCTCCATAGGACAGTCTTAGAGTTTATCAAACTGATTGCTAACTTAATTGTATAGATCATATTTTTTTTTTTATTACTCTGATTTACATTCAGTGATTACTGTAACTCATACACTGACTTGTAATTTGTAAAACTATTAGGAAATTCGTATTCTTGCCTTTGCAATGTTTTTGTAAATATGTGATAATCATGTATCTATCATATAATTAATTTATCTCTCATAGCTTCATTTTCAGTTGTGGTATGGTAATTTTTATTGTAGGTGTAGGCTTCACATATAATTGTATAAATATTGTATACAAATACTGAAAACTATTTTAAAACAGTAACGGCGGATTTTCTTGCCCATTCTTCTCCATATGAATCTACCTTTTGGAAGGGGCAACTAGAATGAATTCTATTTTCATGTAACAGTTGACGTTCAAAAGTGCCTTTTTTGGGCCTAATTGAAATAAATGCTTTCACTTTGACTTTATGGTTATTGAATATTGCAGAAGTTTGGTAAGAAATTGATTGGTGTTTTTGAATGATTAAATTTCATTAATAAATATCCATTGGTTTCTTACTAAACTTCAACAATATCCGACAATCCTATTTACTTATAGCTTTTGCGGACTATACATGAGTTGATGAGACAGATTTTGGTGTACTAAAAATACATTCTATCTGCAGTAGAATATATTGATATTTATGTGGTTCTCACCTCTGATAGTATGCCTCCCCCGCAGCCAACATCCAAAATCTTTTTTCCCTTGAGTGGCAACACATCTTTATGGGCAGTAGATACGAGTCCATCTCTGACAAAAGGAATCCTGTAAATATAAAAACAGGCTTTACAAATGATTAAATCTAGCTGCTAGTTAAGTCTGATGTCCTTTAAAGTGCATCTATGTTTTTATCTAGATAATAAGCTGCTTTACTTAAAAGTATACCCAAAATACACAGACAGACACCATAATAATATCCTGTTGGGCTGGATACTAGTATTTTTATTGTTTATAATAATAATGAAAGTTGTACAGGCACTTTATACGTGCAATGTGCTTGTCCCATGTATATCAGGTGGAGTTTATCATTCCAAACTGGGCGTTTGAACAACTAAACTGAGTACGAAACATTAATCAGAGTTAGTAAATTGTTTAGATGAGAATAAACACACAAGCCCATGTTTTATAAGATAAATATCAACGTATTACCTAATTATATTCATTCTGTGTAGCAGAGCCATTTTCCCATCAGGATCCCACCACTCATTCATTTGTTTTGAAAAGAATTTCACATCGTCGACATCGATCGTTGTGGGAGTCCGTGTAGCTTCCTCAGTAGTTGTAGCAGTTGTGGTAGTCTGTGGAGGGACTTCTTTGCTTTGAACGAATCTTGAGGACATCAGGTAGCCCCATTGAGGCATTTTGGATGTAGTATTTCTGTAAATTTTCAATGAACATCAATCAATACAAACTTTAACATGACCAATTCTATTTAGCTGCATCCACGGTTCATATACATACATAGTCTTATCTGAAATACATCTGCTAAATTTCCAAGGCCACATTTTCGTAGATAAAAAACGAGAAATTATTTGTAAATAAATACCGGTTTTGATTTAATGTTGTTTTACTTTGACATAACCTTAACCTCACTTTTTCGTCGTAGAGTCGTGTTAAAAACGAATACGGAAATCTATGTTCACTCGACTAATAATAAAACGTAAGTATAGTATTTTAAAATAACCTTTTTTTTACAGTTTTCCAACGTGTATTATTTGTTGTTGAAATTCTTGGTAACGGTGGAGTTTAAAATATGTCTCGTAGAGTGATTCTGCTTGACAATATTTTATAAGACTAGAAGTAACGTGCCAGAAGCCACCACGTCTACTATGGAGTGTACGTCTACAATGGAGTGTCTATATACAGGCAATAGCATTGTATTGTAGTGTAACCTGCTGTGAAAAAACATTTTGACCTCTGCTGGTTCATAGTTGACCTTGACGTTAAGACAATAGGTAGGTATTATGCTCGGTAATCTAAATGTAAACTATATATACTACTTCTAAACTATAATAATATATTATATTTTTATTTTTAATATTATAAATCCAAAAGTAACTCTGTCTGTCTGTCGGTCTGTCTGTCTGTCTGTCTGTCTCGCTTTCCTGCTAAAACTAGTGAACTGATTTAAATGTAATTTGGCACACAAATAGTTTAGAGCCTGAGAAAGGACATAGGATACTTTTTATCCCGGTAGTATGTCCCCGCGGGATAATTTCCGACCTCCACGCGGGCGAAGCCGCTGGCAAAAGCTAGTATTTTATAAAATAAAATATTGACACTTGCTTAGCTCAAGAAACATCGTGTTCAGTCTACAACTACCTTTGAAATAGAAAACAAGATCTTATAAGTACCTACATAAATAACATCACGCCTGTAATCCCCGAAGGATTCGGCAGAAGTATAACTACAATAGTTTACCCACATTTCGCCAGTTATATATTAAGTCCCATGTAACAGGAGGCGAGCGGGATCTCATGGTATGGAACTGGGCACAAATTCAGACACCGGGTGACTTTCTTATTATTATTATTTCCTTTATTACATTTAAATACATATTAATTACATTTTTAAATATTAAAATATATAAAAAAATATAAGAAAACATTTAATAATATAAAAAGAAACCAGCCAAGTGCGAGTCGGACTCGCGCACCGAGGGTTCCGTACAAACCTGTAGGTATCCTCGGTTTATGTATAAGGTTTATGCTTATGAAATTAATTTTTTTTTTAAATTTTTATATTTGAGTTGATTTATGACGTATTAAAAAAAACTACTTACTGGATCTCGTTCAAACCAATTTTCGGTGGAAGTTTACATGGTTATGTACATCATATATTTTTTTGAGTTTTATCATTCTCTTACTTTAGAAGTTACGGGGACGACGACACACATTTTACCACTTTGGAAGCGTCTCTCGCGCAAACTATTCAGTTTAGAAAAAAATATATTAGAAACCTCAATACCATTTTTGAAGACCTATTCATAAATACCCCACACGTATGGGTTTGATGAAAAAGAAAATTTTGAGTTTCAGTTCTAAGTATGGGGAACCCCAAAATTTATTAATACAATGTGATATTGCCATTTTCGAGAACTGGGTCGGGCACATACCTATAGTATGGTACAGTGGCGTGCATAGGGTTTTATGACCAGGTAGACACTTAAAAAAAAAAATCGTCTTTTGCAGTTGCACAAGTTGGTGAAGAAAAAACTCACTAGGTAGTTTATAAGGTTGAAATGACGATTTTCTGATGATGCTAATAAAAGGTTTCGGCGAGCTCAAATAAGGAATCTAATTGAGCAATTATTACAGAACACGTCACTTGAAAGATGACAGAGATGTGGCCTTGAAAAAGGCCCTAAATATGATTCGCATATGTAAATATATTTAATAATTAAATTAAGTACTGCTAATAAATTAAATCTACGCGCCTATCCTTTTTTAGATATAATTTTAAATCGTCGTCATAAAGAGTTGGTGCGTCCAATAATTCTTTTTCGGTTGAAAGCATGGAAAGACGTGTAGTGGTTGTTGACTTTGTATGTTTCTTAAATACGTTTTAACGATGAAAATAACGTTTTGTCGATGCGCTGCTTGCTGGGATAATAACAATAAACTTCACTAAACGTAAAACTTTTTCGTAATACTTGTCTTAATACGATAATGAGGATCAATTCGAAAAAAGGATATAGCAATTTTGAATACTACATTGAATACATTATAAATAACTGAGTTGATTTCTTTTTGAATCACTCAGATCCATCGAGAAATTACGGAGATATTAAAGTTTTCAGAAACGGAGTTTTAGAACGAACACCGGCCGCGCGGATCATGTGATGACGTCACGAGCTACGATCGCCCGCCACCCGCCGTACTGCTTTGTTATTATTTGCGGAGTAAAGGCGTTGTTTCTTGTTTTTTATAATAGATTCTTTAAATTTATAGAGATAAATAAACAACAAATTATTACCGTTTTATAGAGATTTCAATATAGATATAGGTAGATAGGAAACATGGAAGTCGGATTTACCAAGGCCCAGTCGGACAATCTCGCGAAGATTGATTCGTTTGTGATTGCAAAGTTTAAAAAAAAAAACAATTTATTCCAGTGCACAGATACGATGAGATGAAATGACAAGATAAGTCGATTTGTATTCGTCTACAGTTCTTGATCCACTAAGTACCTATACGTAGGGACGTAGGTAGGTACTAGGCAGGTACTACGTTTTAGAATATTTTGATTTGGCAGGTAGGTCGTGTTTCTACAATGTGTAGGCACCTCTCTACCTATTTTAAATATTGTTTCTTACTAGCTTCTGCCCGCGACTTCGTGCGCGTAAAATTTCCTGCTCCCCAACCCATCCCGTCGCATCGAATCGCCTGCCCGTGCGAAGTCTTTGTATGCGTGACGTATTTCTTTGTGCTCGGCTCCTAAGGGTCCTAGCGTGACGTTATATATATAGTCTATATATGGCCTTCCTCGATAAATGGGCTATCCAACACTAAACGTACTTAATTCTTCAGCTTTTACTTGTGTGCGCTACGTAATGAATTTTTTGAGAGACGAAGGCGCGCGCAATGGGGCAGCCTGGACGTGTTTTATATGGAATTTTTCACTTTTTCTTCGAAAAAAATTAAAAATATTACCCACGTGTTGGGATTTATATGTGAGCGAGTTGTAAAGGGGGTCGAAAATTTCATTATTTTTGCGATAGGAAACGCCATTTTCGAGATATAAGCAAAAGAAAAGGAAAACAAAAATACAGTACTGTTTTTGAACGTGAAGGCGAGGCGTTCGTTGGTGTGAATTTTAGTTCATGACCACTAGTTTTATTCCACACCTTTTTAATCGCAATTAAAAATAATCAGGTTTAGTTAAATTAAATTATTATAGTCAACATTTTTGGTGAAAACCGGCAAACTCAGAATAGCAAAATTGTCATTTTCACTAAACTAATAACTCAGTGCAATCTTAGTGCTGTCAAAACTAAAATATAGTTAAGTTGTGTCACTTTCTTTAGTCTATTTCAGAATAGGAAATCGTCGTTTGATAGGAATAAGCCTTTTAGTGATTTTTAGTTTAGTTTAGAGAATTTTGTGACAACAGAATCGGCACCATATCTTTCCGGACAAATTTTAAATTGACATGCAGTATAAAGTTTTTTAGTTAAGGAGACATGGGCGTCGCTCCTCATGAAAGTACACCACTTCTTTCTATTTTTTGGGTCTTTTGGGACACAAAATAACAATTTTTCCGGTGTAGCAACATTTGTATTTTCGCATCGTGGCACGATACAATATTTTAAGAAGACATTATTCGTTTAAATGTACTGCGAGTCACGTAACTAAAGGCAGAAAGAACGTGCGCGGCAGTGCCGCGGACGCGAACGTGGTAGATGACGTTATCAACGAATTGTGCGTATTGGCGAGCGTTTTTGAAAATGCAAAATTAAAACCGCTCTAACTTCGTCATTTTTGGTCCAATTTTAATAATTCTTTCACTGAAATAATTGGTTTAGGTATGACTGTAATTCTACATATTTAACTAAAATAGTCGCTGATCCTCATTACCAAATGTATTTCAAGCCGCGGGATAGAAATTATTAAATTATGTAAATCTGCAAATCCTGAAAAATTCCACATTGTACTCGAACTACTAAACAACAAGCCACCACACAGCCAGTTGTATGTTTCTTAATTATTACTATGAAACTTACGAGTTGCATTACCTCTTTGCTGGGTTAATTCTCGTAACTCAGGTACACATCTCCCTATAGCCTCCTTTTCATTAAACGATAAATGCGAAAACTTCCCATTTATAACCTTTTAAAAACCACACATTTTCAACATAAACTTCACAATCGAACAAGTAACAACATTTTGAATAAAACAAACAAAAAGCAATTGTAAAATCAATTCAATAAACTATAATAATTGAAATTAGCAACTGATCGACCTAAATATTTAAATATTTCCGTTTCAAAATGAATTAATCACAAGAAAAACATAAACAGCGCACATAAAATAAACAATTTCTAAATTTTGATAAGTAAAAGCTTGAAAAATAAAATTGCATCATTGTCAACCGGAATTTTCGTTAACTTTCGTACATATTCAATTTGGTCGCATAATACCCGCCATTAAAGTCGCGGTGACGCGCGTGTGGCCCGTGATTGGTTATCTGCCGGGTCCTGCCGCAGGAGTTCGCATTGTTAACTCTCCTTTGTGTGCAATGTATAGACACGAAAATGTAGACGATTTTAACACTACATTCGTATATTTATGAATGAAATAAAGACACTATCGGTCGCTGCCTTGTGCTGCGATCTGTTATGAACGCGTTGCTGTAGTAAATTACGGTATGAACTTTGCTATAATTTTATATTAGGATTTTGAACTTTTTGAATAATTATATTACCTAGTGTAATTTTTTGTTCTTGAAATATCAGTAACTGGTCTAGATCTTGTTCGACTAGGTCTAGGGTCTGAAGTGTCTTTATGCCTTTAAGGACCGCACGCCGCTGGTATGATACTTCTGATTCCGTATTTCAGAGCAAGTTGCTGGTGGATAATCCTGTCTACAAGGTTGTGTCTATGCAAGTAGTCTCCGTTATCCAGACGAGAACAGCAAGAAATAATGTGTCGGATTGATTCACCCGGACGGTGGCATGCCCGACAGATGTCAACCGTGCCATCCCATCCTTCACAATATATTTCCAGTAGTTGTTCGTCATCATAACTTCGTCCATAATCGCAAAGACAAAACATTCGGTTTCTCCAAATAGGTCTACGAAACGTAACCAGGATACGGACGTTAAGAGGTATTTATTATTATTATCTCTTTGCCGGGTGGCATCTGAGAAGTTCTTGAGGAAGAGCTACTATCATTTTTAACCGACGAAAAAAACGATTGTGATAATTCTTTCTTTATTGGAAAGGGGATACTCCGAAGGGGTTCCCTCTATCTAGCAGAAACATGATGCTCCGAATTTTATTTGGCATAACACACTTGGCTTAATCTTTTTTAAACGAATATTTGTAGGGCATAAAAAATGTTTAGCAGAATCATTGAATTGCACTTGGCTTAATCTTTTTTAAACGAATATTTGTAGGGCATAAAAAATGTTTAGCAGAATCATTGTTTGGCCGAATGTTTATATGTCCGACTTTACGCTGGCATACTTTTAAGATGGCAGAATGTTATTAAGCATAATTGCCTTTGGCAGACTTAAAACTCCGCAGAATTTCGTTTAGCATAACATTTATTTAGAGCGACGATTATTTGGTACAATTTCACTGGGCATACTATGAAGATGCAGAATTTCATTTAGAATAATTTTGTTTGGCATATTTTCATTTCTATAAAATTGTATACTCAGCGTTAAATTAACGGATCGCGTCCGAAACACAATACTGCGCTCCAAAACAAATGTAGCGGCATATACACATATACATATTATTTATATATATTTACATAATTACTCATAGTAAGCACAATGATACATTATTTATTGTTTACATAATTACATTTTGTGTCGGAACTTCGGCCGCTGTGGCTCAGTGGAAAAGCGCAATTCTATAAAGCCCTATAACTAAATATTCTATAGATCTACGTTGTACGCCGGCCTCAGGCGCGCGCGCACCGACACACCAGTCTTGACCTATTCTCGACGCGGAGCACTCGCTACTCGCTTGCTTACTATTCTGCTTATACCCACTTATCGTTTATGCTAGAAGAAATTTTCTGCTTGCCTAAAAGTGATGTTAATCTTTCCGTGCTATCCTGAACTAATGTGCATTGGCTTTCGACAACAGTTCTTGTGATCGGAGTAACTATATATACCGGGTGACTTTTTTTACCGTCTTGAAAAAAAAATGGGTGTAATAGGTGAACGGAGAAGCCTTTGGCATAGAAATTTTTATTATTTTTATTTTTGAATAACATGTAATGAAATTGATCTAGCAATAAATACTACACATTTAAAGTAACATTTTCATACTTAAACAATAAAAACAGAAATTTGGAAAAAAAAAACAATTAAAATCTATCGAAACTCAAATCATACGCACCCTACTCAATGCGCGGCATGTATCAATGATTTTGTAGCGCGGTCCTACCCTTTGAAGCCGGCCGATAGGCGGCCAAGTTGATCTTTCGCAGGCGCACGAGCCGCACACGCATCCCCGTTAGCCCGCGTCCCGCGCTCCTTTAGTCACCTGCGATGAATCTGAAGGCCTTCCTGTCTTCTATTCTAGTTACACAACACACCGTATGAAGGTCGAGACGGTAAAAAATGTCATCCGGTGTATACTCTTAAACTATCTGTGCTTCTCAATCCTTCCTGTGTACCGTCTTGGAGTTATTATAAGTTACCCACAACATCTACCAGCGACTTTTATTCTATCGCCCCGGATCGTACCTACTTAAATGAGGAAGGAACAACGGCAGCGAGAAGGTAGGATTTACCCATTTTATTCCTACATTGGTGACCCCGCATAAGTAACCGCAAGATACATAATACCGCAGATCACAAACAAAGCGATATATTTAAAAAAAAAAAACAGAATATGGCGGAAGGTTCACAGTCCACTAGTAGCAAACCACCTACCGAGCGTACCGAAATGCGTGTTTCCACTGTCGCTTACGACGTGTCGACAGAAATTTGCAGAGTTGCTGTTCGCATACCACCATTCTGGCCTGATGAGCCCGAAATATGGTTCGCACAAGTAGAAGGGCAATTTGCCATTGCGAACATTACTATGGACACGACGAAGTTTCATTACGTCATCGGACAGTTAGAACCACAGTACGCGAAGGAAGTTAAAGACATAATAGTGCAACCACCAGTGACTGACAAATATCAGAAGCTTAAATGCGAGCTTATTAAACGACTCAGTTCGTTGAATGAAAAGAAAGTCAACCAACTTTTAATTCACGAAGAGCTTGGCGATCGCAAGCCTTCCCAATTTCTGAGGCACCTTCAGAGTTTAGCAGGAACTAAAGTCCCAGAGGACTTTATTAAATCCATCTGGACCAACCGTCTACCAGCTAACATACAGACAGTCATGGCGGCACAGACCTCCGTATCACTGGAAGCTTTAGCGGACATAGCAGACATAATCAAGGATATTACTACTCCCTCGCCCCAAGTCGCATCAACCAGTGCGAACCCTCAAATATTAGAGGTGTTGGCTAAAGAACTGGTGGAGCTTCGGAAAGAAGTGAACGCGTTGGCCATTGGAAACCGACAGCCACGTTCCAGGGAAAGAGACACAAGGCACACCCGTTCGTCATCCAAACGTTCAGAATCAAACTACAGGAAATTCCCGGTATGCTGGTACCATTACAAGTTTGGCAGCATGGCAAAGACATGCATTCCCCCATGCGATTATAAGGCGGAAAACTCGACGGGCCGTCGCTGGTGGCGACAAACGACTGCCCTAGCTCCGGTCGCCTGTTTGTTACCGACAGAAGAACTAAAGTACAGTTCCTGGTCGATACCGGTAGCGACCTCTGCGTATTTCCTCGGAAGATGCTACGTGAGCGGCGCACCAGCACCAACTACCAACTCTTCGCAGCCAACGGCACGCCTATTTTGACCTACGGTTATGCGTACTACAATTTAAACTTAGGGCTTAACTTAGGGACTTCGGGTGGAATTTCGTAGTCGCAGATGTAACTAAACCAATAATTGGAGTAGATTTTCTCTCGTTTTACAAACTCGTAGTCGATTGCCGTAATCAACGGTTATTAGACAATGTTACAACCTGTTCAACTATAGCTTCACTAGTCCATACATCAGATAGTATTCACTCTGTAAAGGTCATGACTGGTGAAACCGCGTATCATAAAATATTAGAAGAGTTTCCAGAGATCACCAAGCCACCTGGCACACAGCGAAACATAGTTCACAACACAGTTCACCACATACGCACTACACCAGGCCCTCCGATTTCATGCACTCCCCGACGCCTGGCTCCAGATAAGCATAAAACTGCGAAGCAAGAATTCGACGCATGTTAGCCAATGGCACAGCCCGACCTTCAGAAAGCCCTTGGGCATCTCCGTTACACTTGGCACCAAAAAAAGATAATGGCTGGCAGCCCTGCGGAGACTATAGAAGACTCAATGCCCGCACCGTTCCCGATTGTTATCCCATCAGACACATACAAGACTTCGCGCACAGCATATCCGGATGTACTATTTTCACAAAAATCGACCTGGTTAAAGCATATAACCAGATTCCGGTCAATCCGGATGATATACCCAAGACCGCAATCACTACACCGTTCGGAATGTTTGAATTTCCGTATATGACGTTTGGTCTGCGAAACGCGGGTCAAACTTTCCAGCGTTTTGTAGATGAAATGACGCGCGGGCTTGATTTTTGCTACACGTATCTTGATAATTTCTTAGTGTACAGTAAGAATGAAACACTCCACAAGGAACATCTGAGACAGTTAATCACCAGAATGAAGGCATACGGTATGGTGATTAATAATGCGAAATGTGTTTTCGGTGCGCCACAGGTAAACTTTTTGGGATATACAATATCAGAAAAAGGAACTAAGCCATTGCCAGAAAAAGTACAAGTTATTCGCGACTATCCAGCCCCTAAAAATATACGTGAGCTTAGAAGGTTTTTGGGCATGATAAACTTCTACAGACGTTTCGTACCCGAAGCCGCCCGTATTCAAGCCCCACTTAATGCTTTGCTGATGGGAGCAGTGAAGGGATCGACTCCAATCAATTTAACAGGAGACGCCCTTAAGGCCCTAGAACAATGCAAAGAGAGTCTGTCAAATGCAACTCTATTAGCCCATCCAGATTGTCTGGCCAAAATGGGATTGGTGACGGATGCATCTGATTTAGCTATGGGTGCCGTGTTGCAACAACACAAGGATGGCCACTGGCAGCCACTCGCATTCTTTTCTCGAAAATTGAACACCGCCCAGCAAAAATATTCTCCTTATGACAGAGAATTACTGGCAATTTATGAAGCAGTGAAACATTTCCGACACATGCTCGAAGCTAGAAATTTCGCTATCTATACTGACCACAAACCAATCAGTTTTGCTTTCCATGAAAGGAAAAATAACTGTTCGCCACGCCAATATAGATATCTAGACTTTATATCACAGTTCACAACAGACATCCGCCACATTTCTGGTAAGGATAATGTGGTTGCTGACACCTTGTCACGGATAGATGAACTACAAGCACCAGTAACTCATGAAACTCTCGCTGAGGCTCAAGAGTCGGACACGGAGCTGTCAGAATTCCTCAACTCAACGTCATCCCTTAGGCTAGAAAAGTTTAAAGTCCCAGGCACAGAGGTTTCAATGTACTGTGACGTCAGTACACGAACCGCTAGGCCTTTCGTACCACAAGTCTTACGAAAACAAGTGTTTGACAGTCTTCACTCGCTAAGTCATCCTGGCGCAAACGCGACCTCTAAGTTAGTTGCGGATCGGTTTGTTTGGCCAGGGGTTAGGAAAGACTGCAGGGAGTGGTCCAGATCTTGTATTGCATGTCAACGAGCCAAAGTAAATCGGCACGTATCAGCACCATTAGGTACCTACAAATTGCCACGCTCTCGGTTCAGACATATTCACATCGATCTGATTGGCCCCCTCCCCATTTCACAAGGTTATCGATACTGTTTGACGGCCATTGACCGATTCACACGATGGCCGGAGGCAATACCGATAACCGACATCACAGCTGAGACGGTAGGCAAAGCCTTGTTGCATGGCTGAATATCTAGGTTCGGCAGCCCAACAGATATTGTAACAGACCGAGGACGCCAATTTGAGTCCACCCTGTTTCAATACTTGGGCAAAATAGCCGGGTTCCGTCATCACAGAACCACAGCGTACCATCTGGCAAGCAACGGAATCGTGGAACGTTTTCATCGACACCTGAAAGCATCTATAGTATGCCACGCAAATGAAAACTGGACTGAGGTTCTACCCTTAGTATTACTTAGCGTTCATAGCGCGTACAAGGACGATTTACAAGCGTCACCGGCTGATTTAGTATATGGTGAGCCACTGAGGCTGCCTGGCGGATTTCTAGAGCAAGCAGCTAATGGCACTAGTGACGTGACTGATTTTACAGCACGACTACGTGCTATAGCTCAAAAACTACAGCCAGTGCCGACATCACGCCACGGTGAAAATAAAGTTTTCATATACAAAGACCTTAGCACATGCGACTATGCATTTTTAAGAGAAGACGCATCACATCGTTCCTTAACTCCGGCATACACCGGTCCACATCAAATTATTGAACGAAGTGACAAAGTATTCAAATTGAAGGTTAAAGGCAGGGAAGTAACGGTCTCCATTGACCGCCTCAAACCTGCATATATGCTGGCAGAAAAAGAAAATGAACCAAATGATCCAAAACTGCCTCCCTCAAGTAATTCCAATCACAGGTCACGTGGTACCACCAAGACAACCCGTTCCGGTCGTGTGGTAAGGTTCCCGGATTATTATCGTCCTTAACCAGGCCTCTGGGGGGAGTGATGTAGCGGCATATACACATATACACATTATTTATATATATTTACATAATTACTCATAGTAAGCACAATGATACATTATTTATTATTTACATATTTACATTTTGTGTCGGAACTTCGGTCGCTGTGGCTCAGTGGAAAAGCGCAATTCTATATAGCCCTATAACTAAATATAGATCTACGTTGTACGCCGGCCTCAGGCGCGCGCGCACCGACACACCAGTCTTGACCTATTCTCGACGTGGAGCACTCGCTACTCGCTTGCTTACTATTCTGCTTATACCCACTTATCGTTTATGCTAGAAGAAATTTTCTGCTTGCCTAAAAGTGATGTTAATCTTTCCGTGCGACTATATATATGTACTCTTAAACTATCTGTGCTTCTCAATCCTTCGTTTTTCTTGTGCTTCGATTATATCTGTGTACCGTCTTGGAGTTATTAAAGTTACCCACAACATCTACCAGCGAATTTTATTCTATCGCCCCGGATCGTACCTACTTACACGAGGAAGGAACAACGGCAGCGAGAAAGTAGGATTTACCCATTTTATTCCTACACAAAGATAGCTGACGTGGCTCAAAAGGCTGCCCAACTGAAATGGGACTGGGCAGGACATGTTTGCCGCATGTCAGCCAAACTGTGGGCCCAAGTAACACAGAGCTGGTGTCTTAAGACAGTGAGGCGGGGTCGCGGCAGACCACGTAGGACATGGCGGGACGAGCTGGATAGGTTCCATCCAAACTGGCAGCAGGACGCGCGGCTTCGCGATAATTGGAAGAAGTGGAGGGAGGCCTTTGCCCAGGAGTGGGACAGTGCAGGCTAGCAAAAAAAAAAAAATGTATTTTTACCTTAAATTAAAATTAAAGTAGTGTCTCAAAAAGTCAATATAAATGTTGTGCTACAAAAGTTATTGACAGAAACAAATCTCTGCAGAACCGACTCCACGTAGTCTTGTCTGCCGTACCCCTAGAGTGTAATTTAAACCCGCGTAGGCGCAGAGGGGCGAGGTGGCCCGCGAGCTGAGGAGCAGGTGGTTGTAACGCTCACCGCCGCAGCTGAGCTAGGCAAGGCGAGGCTGAGGTGGTGATCATTAAACCGTCTGCTACGATGAAATCGAGTGGGACCGCCGGTGCCACGCAGCGCCGGAGCCGTGACTGAAAGCATGCATGCTGCATGTTGCATGCTCGCCTGCATGCTGTTAGCTTGCTTGCATGCTGCATGCTTGCTTGTATGCTGCATGCTTACTTGCATGCTGCATGCTGGCTTGCATGCTGCATGGTGTATGCTTGTTTGCATGTCTGCATGCAGCGTGCTATGTTTTTTTTGTAATGTTTATATGAGCGTTTCAATTATTATGGATATGAAATGTATGCCAAAAGCTGATTCTAACTGTAAAGTTTCTGAGATATGATAGTTCTGCCTTTTAAGGACTATCGATATGAAATAATGCCAAGAGACGATTCTGACTGCGAACTTTCTGTGATATGATGGTTCTCCTTTTCCGTTATTATGGACATAAAATTTATGCCTAAAGATGATTCTGACTTATAAAATTATGCGTTGTGAATGTATGATAAATGAGTGTATGCCAAACGATTTTCTGCGAAATGAAGTTTATGCTATCCGCTATTATGCAAAATAATATTATGACGAAAAAAATTGTTCGAAATTATTTATAATCATTATAATAGACTAGCTTCTGCCCGCGACTTCATCCGCGTCAAATTTTTGCTCCCCTGACCCTTCCCGTCGCATCGATATGCCTGCTAGTTTTCGTCCATTTTTCGTTACTGCTCGCACCTTTTGAGTTATATGAGTCAACCTTAAAAGATAGACATATGCTCTTGCGGATTTTTTTAGAACTTTTTAAAAGGAACAATTCCGTCATACATAATTTTTGCGTTACTTTAACCGTTTACGCAGCGCACGCAACGGAAACTCTCAAAACGAATAAATTTGCCACGTTTTTGCAACATTTTTCATTACTGCTCCGCTCCTATTAGTTGTAGCGTGATGTTATATAGCCTATAGCCTTTCTCGATAAAAAGGCTACCTAAGACAAAAAGAATTTTTCAATTCGGACCAGTAGTTCCTGAGACTAGCGCGTTCAATCAAACAAACAAACAAACTCTTCAGCTTTATAATAATAATAGTATAGATTGTATATATAGTATAGATAACAGGATGCGAGTCAAGAGAATGGTACTTATTTAATTTATGCACTAATTTTCAGTGCCGGATAAAGCCAGCACGGAGCCCGTAGCAAAATTATGATGGGGGCCCTTTTTTTTTGTGGGTGGGAGATCGTCAAATGGCGTGTTCCGCTCTAGGGTGGAGCAGAAGAGCGTGTCAGACTTTTTCTGACTAAAACCCACCCGTGTTCCTTCAGCTGCCTATATGCCAGGGCCACGGTAACTCTTTCGAACAGATCTCGCGACCCTGGCAGGATGGGGTCCCCTTTTTTGTATGGGATATCATCAAATTACGTCAGGGCGTGCCCGCTGAATATGTAAATATTCAACGATGCAAAATGATACATATACATACATTGATGCATATAGCTAAGTTGAAGTTACAATAGTTAAACTAGGACCTCCGGAGTAAAATAAAATAACAGTTAATACAACTAACAGTAACAAAAACCATGGTCAGCAAGACGACCAGTCACCACAAGCAGCACCCGTACACGAGTATAACGCAAAGGTCAGCTATTACCCCCCTCGCCATATTTGAGGGAAGGTGGTAACCCGACCCCCGACGCTACCGCAAGCAGTGACATCTAAAGGAGCATGATGAACTTGCTGCCGGTTGGTCAGGCAAGAATATTATGAACAGCTGACGAGGTCGCTAGCTAACTACATGTTGCAATACAACTCATTTAAAAGAAAGAGAATGGTACTTATTTAATTTATGCACTAATTTTCAGTGCCGGATAAAGCCAGCACGGGGCCCGTAGCAAAATTGTGATGGGGGCCCTTTTTTTTGTGTGGGTGGGAAATCGTCAAGTGGCGACTTCCGCTTTAGGGTGGAGCGGAAGAGCGTGTCAGACTTTTTCTGACTGCTAGCTAGCTGTTCGGTCGATCAAAATTCTAAGAAGTTCGAAGTACCTACGCTAGCATGCGGTTATTGACCTATTCCTATTGTCGATATCATATTAGATTCGAAATATGTAGGGTGTCCACAGTTTACTGATTTAAGGTCAGATAATTTTTTTTTTAAAGTATTGAAAAAATAGTTGAAATGTGTTCTATTACTGATACTGAAACACCAAAAAAAAATTGCGCTCTGGTTAAAAAGTTTTTCCTGTATCTTACGTTCATTGCATCTCTGTTCACGATAAAATATTAAAGATTTATGATCGTTTGGCATACAGTATTCAATTTGACTGAATTTTGAATTACGTCGTTATTCTCACAAACCAGCGATATTTTTATTTGTCATTCTGCAAAAGTTTTGGAACAACTTAAGTAATCAAAAGTCCCCTCTTTGAGGAGTGGATAGAGAGGCGCCACGGCATCCTCACCTTCTGCCTAACGCAGGTCCTCACCGGGCATGGGTGCTATGGGGGGTTTCCTGTCCAGGATAAAGCAGGAGGAAAAGCCCGGGTCTTTCCATTGCGAGGATCGTCTGGAAGACACGGTGGAGCATACGGTGGAGGTGCGCCCTGCTTTTTTTTGTGGGTGGGATATCATCATATGAAGTCTCCCGCTCTTGGGCGGAGCGGGAGGGCGTGTCAGATTTTTACTGACTAAAACCCACCGTGTTCCTTCAGTTGCCCATGTGCCAGGGCCACGGTATCTATTTCAAACAAATCTTGCCACCCTGGTAGGCATCGGTCCGAGCAGACCCCTTCAGTTGTTGCTGAAATCTCTTTGAGGCGAGCGTTGAATACTACGCGCCATCGACACGGGCCTGGTCCTTACCCGCAAGCCCGCGCCTACGATGGCCGGGACTCCACGATCGACTCCCGATGCCCGGGGCGTCTCCTCCTGTGGCTGTTATGGACTTGAGGGCGCAGATACTGTCACTCCCTCACGCGCCCCGCCTCCTCCTTCGCGAGCATTACTGCTTCGCAGAAGGAGGTAACGGCTTCCCATGCCCTCTCAGTACCATGGTTCGCACCATGGCCGGACGCGAGAGATCGCCGCGGCCGATCGCCTCCACGAAGACACGGTGGTGCTCCGCCCAAGCAGGGCACACCACACGGTGGAGCATACGGTGGAGGCATGCTTTGCGCCCTCAAACCCCTAGCCGCCGCAGGAGGAGAAGCCCCGGGCGTCGGGAGTCGATTGCGGACTCCCGGCCACCGCAGGCGAGGGCTTGCGCAAAGGACCAGGCCCGTGCTGACGGCGCGTAGTATTCCACGCGCGCCTCAAAGAGAAGTCAGCAAACTGAAGGGGTCTGCTAGGACCGGTGCCTGCCAAGGTCGCAAGATTAGTTCGAAAGAGGTACCATGGCCCTGGCATATGAGCAACTGAAGGAACACGGGTGGGTTTTAGTCAGAAAAAGTCTGACACGCTCTTCCGCTCCACCCTAAAGCGGAAGTCGCCACTTGACGATTTCCCACCCACACAAAAAAAAGGGCCCCCATCACAATTTTGCTACGGGCCCCGTGCTGGCTTTATCCGGCACTGAAAATTAGTGCATAAATTAAATAAGTACCATTCTCTTTCTTTTAAATGAGTTGTATTGCAACATGTAGTTAGCTAGCGACCTCGTCAGCTGTTCATAATATTCTTGCCTGACCAACCGGCAGCAAGTTCATCATGCTCCTTTAGATGTCACTGCTTGCGGTAGCGTCGGGGGTCGGGTTACCACCTTCCCTCAAATATGGCGAGGGGGGTAATAGCTGACCTTTGCGTTATACTCGTGTACGGGTGCTGCTTGTGGTGACTGGTCGTCTTGCTGACCATGGTTTTTGTTACTGTTCGTTGTATTAACTGTTATTTTATTTTACTCCGGAGGTCCTAGTTTAACTATTGTAACTTCAACTTAGCTATATGCATCAATGTATGTATATGTATCATTTTGCATCGTTGAATATTTACATATTCAGCGGGCACGCCCTTTATGCCTGGAGCCTTTATTTAGGTTTAAGTTCTATTTACGATTTTGTTTTATTATTTATTTCAGCTTGAGTTTAGTTTTCAATGTTTTGTTGGTACATTGGCGTGTGCGATTTTGTTTTATTATTTATTTCAGCTTGAGTTTAGTGTTCAATGTTTTGTTGGTACATTGGCGTGTGCTAGCTGACATATGGCGAATAATGTATGTTTTGTTCTATATAATATTAATTGCTTACACAATATTGTATAGAATCAAGTTCTTCTAACGTAACAGACAGCTGTGCTGTTGGGGAGTTTGTTGCGCCACTTCTTCCTAACTAAAGCACTAGGAAGTGTCGAAGGGCGGGCGTTTTGCGGGGACTGTCTTATGTAACTTTGACGTTCAAAAGGTGCTGACTCTCAGCCTAGTTTGAATAAATGACTTTTAATTTTGATTTTGATTTTGAAGGATCCCCATCCTCCTGCTAGGGTCGCCAGATTGTTCGAAAGAGACACCTGGCACATGGGCAATTGAAGGAACACGGGTGGGTTTTAGTCAGTAAAAGTGTGACACGCCCTTCCGCTCCACCCAAGAGCGGGGGACGTAATTTGATGATATCCCATACAAAAAAGGGGACCCCATCCTGCCAGGGTCGCGAGATCTGTTCGAAAGAGTTACCGTGGCCCTGGCATATAGGCAGCTGAAGGAACACGGGTGGGTTTTAGTCAGAAAAAGTCTGACACGCTCTTCTGCTCCACCCTAGAGCGGAACACGCCATTTGACGATCTCCCACCCACAAAAAAAAGGGCCCCCATCATAATTTTGCTACGGGCTCCGTGCTGGCTTTATCCGGCACTGAAAATTAGTGCATAAATTAAATAAGTACCATTCTCTTGACTCGCATCCTGTTATCTATACTATATATACAATCTATACTATTTACTATTATTATTATAAAGCTGAAGAGTTTGTTTGTTTGTTTGATTGAACGCACTAGTCTCAGGAACTACTGGTTCGAATTGAAAAATTCTTTTTGTCTTAGGTAGCCTATTTATCGAGAAAGGCTATAGGCTATATAACATCACGCTACAACTAATAGGAAAAATGTTGCAAAAACGTGGCAAATTTATTCCTTTTGAGAGTTTCCGTTGCGTGCGCTGCGTAAACGGTTAAAGTAACGCAAAAATCATGTATGACGGAATTGTTCCTTTTAAAAAGTTCTAAAAAAAAATCCGCAAGGGCATATGTCTATCTTTTAAGGTTGACTCATATAACTCAAAAGGTGCGAGCAGTAACGAAAAATGGACGAAAACTAGCAGGCATATCGATGCGACGGGAAGGGTCAGGGGAGCAAAAATTTGACGCGGATGAAGTCGCGGGCAGAAGCTAGTCTATTATAATGATTATAAATAATTTCGAACAATTTTTTTCGTCATAATATTATTTTGCATAATAGCGGATAGCATAAACTTCATTTCGCAGAAAATCGTTTGGCATACACTCATTTATCATACATTCACAACGCATAATTTTATAAGTCAGAATCATCTTTAGGCATAAATTTTATGTCCATAATAACGGAAAAGGAGAACCATCATATCACAGAAAGTTCGCAGTCAGAATCGTCTCTTGGCATTATTTCATATCGATAGTCCTTAAAAGGCAGAACTATCATATCTCAGAAACTTTACAGTTAGAATCATCTTTTGGCATACATTTCATATCCATAATAATTGAAACGCTCATATAAACATTACAAAAAAAACATAGTTAGCACGCTGCATGCAGACATGCAAACAAGCATACACCATGCAGCATGCAAGCCAGCATGCAGCATGCAAGTAAGCATGCAGCATGCAAGCAAGAATGCAGCATGCAAGCAAGAATGCAGCATACAAGCAAGCATGCAGCATGCAAGCAAGCTAACAGCATGCAGGCGAGCATGCAACATGCAGCATGCATGCTTTCAGTCACGGCTCCGGCGCTGCGTGGCACCGGCGGTCCCACTCGAGTTCATCGTAGCAGACGGTTTAACGATCACCACCTCAGCCTCGCCTTGCCTAGCTCAGCTGCGGCGGTGAGCGTTACAACCACCTGCTCCTCAGCTCGCGGGCCACCTCGCCCCTCTGCGCCTACGCGGGTTTAAATTACACTCTAGGGGTACGGCAGACAAGACTACGTGGAGTCGGTTCTGCAGAGATTCGTTTCTGTCAATAACTTTTGTAGCACAACATTTATATTGACTTTTTGAGACACTACTTTAATTTTAATTTAAGGTAAAAATACAATTTTTTTTTTTGCTAGCCTGCACTGTCCCACTCCTGGGCAAAGGCCTCCCTCCACTTCTTCCAATTATCGCGAAGCCGCGCGTCCTGCTGCCAGTTTGGATGGAACCTATCCAGCTCGTCCCGCCATGTCCTACGTGGTCTGCCGCGACCCCGCCTCACTGTCTTAAGACACCAGCTCTGTGTTACTTGGGCCCACAGTTTGGCTGACATGCGGCAAACATGTCCTGCCCAGTCCCATTTCAGTTGGGCAGCCTTTTGAGCCACGTCAGCTATCTTTGTGTAGGAATAAAATGGGTAAATCCTACTTTCTCGCTGCCGTTGTTCCTTCCTCGTGTAAGTAGGTACGATCCGGGGCGATAGAATAAAAGTCGCTGGTAGATGTTGTGGGTAACTTATAATAACTCCAAGACGGTACACAGATATAATCGAAGCACAAGAAAAACGAAGGATTGAGAAGCACAGATAGTTTAAGAGTACATATATATAGTCGCACGGAAAGATTAACATCACTTTTAGGCAAGCAGAAAATTTCTTCTAGCATAAACGATAAGTGGGTATAAGCAGAATAGTAAGCAAGCGAGTAGCGAGTGCTCCGCGTCGAGAATAGGTCAAGACTGGTGTGTCGGTGCGCGCGCGCCTGAGGCCGGCGTACAACGTAGATCTATATTTAGTTATAGGGCTATATAGAATTGCGCTTTTCCACTGAGCCACAGCGGCCGAAGTTCCGACACAAAATGTAAATATGTAAATAATAAATAATGTATCATTGTGCTTACTATGAGTAATTATGTAAATATATATAAATAATGTGTATATGTGTATATGCCGCTACATCACTCCCCCCAGAGGCCTGGTTAAGGACGATAATAATCCGGGAACCTTACCACACGACCGGAACGGGTTGTCTTGGTGGTACCACGTGACCTGTGATTGGAATTACTTGAGGGAGGCAGTTTTGGATCATTTGGTTCATTTTCTTTTTCTGCCAGCATATATGCAGGTTTGAGGCGGTCAATGGAGACCGTTACTTCCCTGCCTTTAACCTTCAATTTGAATACTTTGTCACTTCGTTCAATAATTTGATGTGGACCGGTGTATGCCGGAGTTAAGGAACGATGTGATGCGTCTTCTCTTAAAAATGCATAGTCGCATGTGCTAAGGTCTTTGTATATGAAAACTTTATTTTCACCGTGGCGTGATGTCGGCACTGGCTGTAGTTTTTGAGCTATAGCACGTAGTCGTGCTGTAAAATCAGTCACGTCACTAGTGCCATTAGCTGCTTGCTCTAGAAATCCGCCAGGCAGCCTCAGTGGCTCACCATATACTAAATCAGCCGGTGACGCTTGTAAATCGTCCTTGTACGCGCTATGAACGCTAAGTAATACTAAGGGTAGAACCTCAGTCCAGTTTTCATTTGCGTGGCATACTATAGATGCTTTCAGGTGTCGATGAAAACGTTCCACGATTCCGTTGCTTGCCAGATGGTACGCTGTGGTTCTGTGATGACGGAACCCGGCTATTTTGCCCAAGTATTGAAACAGGGTGGACTCAAATTGGCGTCCTCGGTCTGTTACAATATCTGTTGGGCTGCCGAACCTAGATATTCAGCCATGCAACAAGGCTTTGCCTACCGTCTCAGCTGTGATGTCGGTTATCGGTATTGCCTCCGGCCATCGTGTGAATCGGTCAATGGCCGTCAAACAGTATCGATAACCTTGTGAAATGGGGAGGGGGCCAATCAGATCGATGTGAATATGTCTGAACCGAGAGCGTGGCAATTTGTAGGTACCTAATGGTGCTGATACGTGCCGATTTACTTTGGCTCGTTGACATGCAATACAAGATCTGGACCACTCCCTGCAGTCTTTCCTAACCCCTGGCCAAACAAACCGATCCGCAACTAACTTAGAGGTCGCGTTTGCGCCAGGATGACTTAGCGAGTGAAGACTGTCAAACACTTGTTTTCGTAAGACTTGTGGTACGAAAGGCCTAGCGGTTCGTGTACTGACGTCACAGTACATTGAAACCTCTGTGCCTGGGACTTTAAACTTTTCTAGCCTAAGGGATGACGTTGAGTTGAGGAATTCTGACAGCTCCGTGTCCGACTCTTGAGCCTCAGCGAGAGTTTCATGAGTTACTGGTGCTTGTAGTTCATCTATCCGTGACAAGGTGTCAGCAACCACATTATCCTTACCAGAAATGTGGCGGATGTCTGTTGTGAACTGTGATATAAAGTCTAGATATCTATATTGGCGTGGCGAACAGTTATTTTTCCTTTCATGGAAAGCAAAACTGATTGGTTTGTGGTCAGTATAGATAGCGAAATTTCTAGCTTCGAGCATGTGTCGGAAATGTTTCACTGCTTCATAAATTGCCAGTAATTCTCTGTCATAAGGAGAATATTTTTGCTGGGCGGTGTTCAATTTTCGAGAAAAGAATGCGAGTGGCTGCCAGTGGCCATCCTTGTGTTGTTGCAACACGGCACCCATAGCTAAATCAGATGCATCCGTCACCAATCCCATTTTGGCCAGACAATCTGGATGGGCTAATAGAGTTGCATTTGACAGACTCTCTTTGCATTGTTCTAGGGCCTTAAGGGCGTCTCCTGTTAAATTGATTGGAGTCGATCCCTTCACTGCTCCCATCAGCAAAGCATTAAGTGGGGCTTGAATACGGGCGGCTTCGGGTACGAAACGTCTGTAGAAGTTTATCATGCCCAAAAACCTTCTAAGCTCACGTATATTTTTAGGGGCTGGATAGTCGCGAATAACTTGTACTTTTTCTGGCAATGGCTTAGTTCCTTTTTCTGATATTGTATATCCCAAAAAGTTTACCTGTGGCGCACCGAAAACACATTTCGCATTATTAATCACCATACCGTATGCCTTCATTCTGGTGATTAACTGTCTCAGATGTTCCTTGTGGAGTGTTTCATTCTTACTGTACACTAAGAAATTATCAAGATACGTGTAGCAAAAATCAAGCCCGCGCGTCATTTCATCTACAAAACGCTGGAAAGTTTGACCCGCGTTTCGCAGACCAAACGTCATATACGGAAATTCAAACATTCCGAACGGTGTAGTGATTGCGGTCTTGGGTATATCATCCGGATTGACCGGAATCTGGTTATATGCTTTAACCAGGTCGATTTTTGTGAAAATAGTACATCCGGATATGTTGTGCGCGAAGTCTTGTATGTGTCTGATGGGATAACAATCGGGAACGGTGCGGGCATTGAGTCTTCTATAGTCTCCGCAGGGCTGCCAGCCATTATCTTTTTTTGGTGCCAAGTGTAACGGAGATGCCCAAGGGCTTTCTGAAGGTCGGGCTGTGCCATTGGCTAACATGCGTCGAATTCTTGCTTCGCAGTTTTATGCTTATCTGGAGCCAGTCGGCGGGGAGTGCATGAAATCGGAGGGCCTGGTGTAGTGCGTATGTGGTGAACTGTGTTGTGAACTATGTTTCGCTGTGTGCCAGGTGGTTTGGTGATCTCTGGAAACTCTTCTAATATTTTATGATACGCGGTTTCACCAGTCATGACCTTTACAGAGTGAATACTATCTGATGTATGGACTAGTGAAGCTATAGTTGAACAGGTTGTAACATTGTCTAATAACCGTTGATTACGGCAATCGACTACGAGATTGTTTAACGAGAGAAAATCTACTCCAATTATTGGTTTAGTTACATCTGCGACTACGAAATTCCACCCGAAGTCTCTTCTAAGCCCTAAGTTTAAATTGTAGTACGCATAACCGTAGGTCAAAATAGGCGTGCCGTTGGCTGCGAAGAGTTGGTAGTTGGTGCTGGTGCGCCGCTCACGTAGCATCTTCCGAGGAAATACGCAGAGGTCGCTACCGGTATCGACCAGGAACTGTACTTTAGTTCTTCTGTCGGTAACAAACAGGCGACCGGAGCTAGGGCAGTCGTTTGTCGCCACCAGCGACGGCCCGTCGAGTTTTCCGCCTTATGATCACATGGGGGAATGCATGTCTTTGCTATGCTGCCAAACTTGTAATGGTACCAGCATACCGGGAATTTCCTGTAGTTTGATTCTGAACGTTTGGATGATGAACGGGTGTGCCTTGTGTCTCTTTCCCTGGAACGTGGCTGTCGGTTTCCAATGGCCAACGCGTTCACTTCTTTCCGAAGCTCCACCAGTTCTTTAGCCAACACCTCTAATATTTGAGGGTTCGCACTGGTTGATGCGACTTGGGGCGAGGGAGTAGTAATATCCTTGATTATGTCTGCTATGTCCGCTAAAGCTTCCAGTGATACGGAGGTCTGTGCCGCCATGACTGTCTGTATGTTAGCTGGTAGACGGTTGGTCCAGATGGATTTAATAAAGTCCTCTGGGACATTAGTTCCTGCTAAACTCTGAAGGTGCCTCAGAAATTGGGAAGGCTTGCGATCGCCAAGCTCTTCGTGAGTTAAAAGTAGGTTGACTTTCTTTTCATTCAACGAACTGAGTCGTTTAATAAGCTCGCATTTAAGCTTCTGATATTTGTCAGTCACTGGTGGTTGCACTATTATGTCTTTAACTTCCTTCGCGTACTGTGGTTCTAACTGTCCGATGACGTAATGAAACTTCGTCATGTCCATAGTAATGTTCGCAATGGCAAATTGCCCTTCTACTTGTGCGAACCATATTTCGGGCTCATCAGGCCAGAATGGTGGTATGCGAACAGCAACTCTGCAAATTTCTGTCGACACGTCGTAAGCGACAGTGGAAACACGCATTTCGGTACGCTCGGTAGGTGGTTTGCTACTAGTGGACTGTGAACCTTCCGCCATATTCTGGTTTTTTTTTTTTAAATATATCGCTTTGTTTGTGATCTGCGTTATTATGTATCTTGCGGGGTCACCAATGTAGGAATAAAATGGGTAAATCCTACCTTCTCGCTGCCGTTGTTCCTTCCTCATTTAAGTAGGTACGATCCGGGGCGATAGAATAAAAGTCGCTGGTAGATGTTGTGGGTAACTTATAATAACTCCAAGACGGTACACAGGAAGGATTGAGAAGCACAGATAGTTTAAGAGTATATATATATATAGTCACTCCGATCACAAGAACTGTTGTCGAAAGCCAATGCACATTAGTTCAGGATAGCACGGAAAGATTAACATCACTTTTAGGCAAGCAGAAAATTTCTTCTAGCATAAACGATAAGTGGGTATAAGCAGAATAGTAAGCAAGCGAGTAGCGAGTGATCCGCGTCGAGAATAGGTCAAGACTGGTGTGTCGGTGCGCGCGCGCCTGAGGCCGGCGTACAACGTAGATCTATAGAATATTTAGTTATAGGGCTATATAGAATTGCGCTTTTCCACTGAGCCACAGCGGCCGAAGTTCCGACACAAAATGTAATTATGTAAATAATAAATAATGTATCATTGTGCTTACTATGAGTAATTATGTAAATATATATAAATAATATGTATATGTGTTTATGCCACTACATTTGTTTTGGATCGCAGTATTGTGTTTCGGACGCGATCCGTTAATTTAACGCCGAGTATACAATTTTATAGAAATGAAAATATGCCAAACAAAATTATTCTAAATGAAATTCTGCATCTTCATAGTATGCCAAGTGAAATTGTACCAAATAATCGTCGCTCTAAATAAATGTTATGCTAAACGAAATTCTGCGGAGTTTTAAGTCTGCCAAAGGTAATTATGCTTAATAACATTCAGCCATCTTAAAAGTATGCCAGCGTAAAGTTGGACATATAAACATTCGGCCAAACAATGATTCTGCTAAACATTTTTTATGCCCTACAAATATTCGTTTAAAAAGATTAAGCCATGTGTGTTATGCCAAATAAAATTCGGAGCATCAAGTTTCTGCCAGATAGAGGGAACCCCTTCGGAGTATCTCCTTTCCAATAAAGAAAGAATTATGACAATCGTTTTTTTCGTCGGTTAAAAATGATAGTAGCTCTTCCTCAAGAACTTCTCAGATGCCACCCGGCAAAGAGATAATAATAATAAATACCTCTTAACGTCCGTATCCTGGTTACGTTTCGTAGACCTATTTGGAGAAACCGAATGTTTTATCTTTGCGATTATGGACGAAGTTATGACGACGAACAACTACTGGAAATATATTGTGAAGGATGGGATGGCACGGTTGACATCTGTCGGGCATGCCACCGTCTGGGTGAATCAATCCGACATATTATTTTTGGCTGTTCTCGTCTGGATAACGGAGACTACTTGCGTAGACACATCCTTGTAGACAGGATTATCCACCAGCAACTTGCTCTGAAATACGGAATCAGAAGTATCATACCAGCGGCGTGCGGTCCTTTAAGGCATAGACACTTCAGACCCTAGACCTAGTCGAACAAGATCTAGACCAGTTACTGATATTTCAAGAACAAAAAATTACACTAGGTAATATAATTATTCAAAAAGTTCAAAATCCTAATATAAAAGTATAGCAAAGTTCATACCGTAATTTACTACAGCAACGCGTTCATAACAGATCGCAGCACAAGGCAGCGACCGATAGTGTCTTTATTTCATTCATAAATATACGAATGTAGTGTTAAAATCGTCTACATTTTCGTGTCTATACATTGCACACAAAGGAGAGTTAACAATGCGAACTCCTGCGGCAGGACCCGGATGATAACCAATCACGGGTCACACGCGCGTCACCGCGACTTTAAGGTGACGTAGCGAGATACACATGCTTTTTCTTTTTAGCGTACCTTTCTTACCGTATGACATCCGTACTTAATCTTTTAGTTTATGTTTTTTGACTATATGATCTAGTATCCTGTAAAAGGAATACACGATACGATGACATTTTCTCGATACAAAAAAATCGCAAAGTTCTATCTATGATTATGATTTTTTTAGCCTCAAGGTGCGATGCGTATGTATTATTAAACATAGTTTACTTTAAAACATTGATTATAATTGTGTCAAAGTTTTTGTAAAACAGTTTTTGTTTTAATAATACTTTTCATTCATAAAAAACGGCGATTCGTTTTGGCACATACGTTATTTTATTCCAAGCGCACACACATTATTGCCATCTCTTCTTTTGCCTATCATAAGTAGTGTCATCACTCTCGTTCGTTCATAAATCAGTCGCCCAGTAGGGCTCATCGACGACGAACCTATGTCACTTTTTTACAAATCGGTGCGATCAAAATTACGTTTTTTAAATATTTGTGTTCACAAAATAAGGTAGTAGTTAAGCATTTTGCTGTAATGATTTAATATAATAAGTGTTGGCTTTCCAAATAACTTTGTATTTCGAATGTATATGTCTATTTTTGTGACTGTGAACAATATAACATTCTTTTTCTATTGCCATTTAGAGACGACATAAATTATGTATAAAAATGGGAAGAACCATAAACCAAAACTGAACAGTACCTTCAAGGTTAGAAGTGCCTGCACAGGGCAATTAATTTATTCATTTTGCAAGAATGAAATACCAATAAGATGATCAAAACAGTAAATCGAATTCACCACCTTCACTAAAGCATTACAGCAACAATCTATTCTCACTTTGTATAGTAATATTGAGTAAACACCTTACTTTCTAGAGAAGAACGTCTGTTTTATCACAAAAACTTATAATAATCATTCATTTAGAAATAAAATATATAATTTGTTTTTAGGTTTGAAGTATGTCAACAATATATCTATATGTCAAGTACTGTCACTTCAAATGCAAGAGCCGTAGACAGAGTATTTCTAGAAATACTCTGTCTACGGCAAGAGCACAATAAATGAATGGAGTAGCATTAGAATTGTAAAAAAGGTGAGGTTCTACTTGACCGCAGCCCAAAGTAGGGTAATGATTTAAATAGGCTGTGTCAAACGCCGAACTAGTTTAAAAAAATATCATTGGCATGTAAAAGTGTTTTGTGTTTTTTGTGTGTAAATCATTTATCATTTATAGCAGATGTGAAGTTTTATTGAAAATATAAATTTTAATTTCATGTATCAATCAATCAATCAAATCAGTTTATTTCGGGCTACAAAGACCCAAATCATAATACCATACAGAGTATCATACATACAAAAAAACCACGTAAACATTATTGTACACGAAGTGACGGCGACGTGTTGCGCTGCGTAGTATCGCGTAGCCTTCCGCGGAATCGCCGATACACGACACCCTTCGGCCAAAACTCTTCCTTGAGAAAGGTCTCGATTTGATGAGTTGGAACTCGGACCACGAATGACTTGAAGTTCGTGTTGTGGCATGGTTCCAACTTCTCGACCCTCAAGGTCCAGTTGGACTTAACACGTACAAACTCCACGATCTCCTCAACCTTCGTGGTGTAATGTTGACGGGACACATAGAGCTGCGTCGTTAGTGTAGCTGGATGCAGCAGCATATTGAGTCCTGCTAGCGCGGTCCCACACTGGTTCCGACTACGAAGCTTCTTCCTCTTCTTCCTCTCTACCTTCACGAAGCCATCCTTGTCAGGCACGTGGCCTGAAGCCGGGCCTAGCTATTTCGAACCCTATATGTACCGTGTTTGATACCTAATCATTAGCAGCCTATAACGTTCCCACTGCTGGGACACAGGCCTCCTCTTGGTGAGAGAGAGTGGGACATAATCCACCATGAGGGCCCAGTGCGAGTTGGTAGATGTCACATGTCTTCGATTTTTTGGTTCTAAGACATGCCGGTTTACTCACGATGTTTTCCTTCACAGTTTTGAGAGCAGTGGTGTTGAAATAATTTACACAGAGTAAAGCGTCTGCTCGGGTTCGAACTCGTAATTAAAAATGGGCGTCGAATCAACGAACGGTTTAAATCGACAGTCGACGTAGAATCAACGCGTGGACGGTCTATCATTGAAGTGTGGACTAGTCGATTCATAGACGGCTGAAATCAAAAGCCCACTATGTTCTTACATACGGCCAACTCAACGACGATGTCCAAACTTAGTCGGTTATTACAAGTTCGGGCATTGATACCACCGAAATTGATCGTTAAGTCCATAGTAATAGAGTGGATTTTAGTTGTCATGTTAGAGTGAACTGGTAGAATTATGCGAGGGAGTAGTCCACAGTCGTACCGAAAACGTCGTCGTTATACGTTTAGATTGAACGCATCGTAATCAAGTGAACTAGTCGAAGAATTCAACTAGTTGATCGGCTCGTCGATGAACGATGATGAACGGTCTAGTTTTGTTAACGAAAATTACGTCGACGACCCATCTCTACTCGTAAGTAGTAGCCGTGGCCACTGAGCCACCACTGCTTCTCGATATCTAATTGATATCTAATCAAAGCACTCTTGTAGACAAGAGTGCTTTCTGAAAACATATTGGCTATTTATAATTTTTCACTCCTACAAGATTTTATGGATGACCAAAACAATGGTGTTTTACTCTGTTTTTAATAACACTAAACATACTTCTATAGTCTTATGAAGACTGTTTGGCAAATTATTTGTGTACTCCATCTCTGAATTACCCCTAACCCCAAAATAACTGTAATGAAAAATAAAATTAATAAAAGAACAAACATACATACGAGTTAATAAGCTGATAAACACATTGCCCTCTGCAGTCGGGTAAAACCCCCAAATAAAAAGGTATAATCTAGACATAGTTACAAAATATCGGCAATAATATCGGTTTTGGTTTTCTAACCACAGTCACACGTAATTATTAAAATATGTATGTACGTATATAAGTCAAATAATTTTGACATTTATCATACACATTGCCATACGAAATTGACCTTGAAGGAAATATAAATGACTTGTAAAATAAGGTGAAAAAAATACTCATAACTAGTATTACGTAAAGGACGAAGTCTATGTAAAATATTATAATTGTCATTTACCAAATAAATGTATAGTGATCGGTGAAACGAAATTGAAGTTTATTAATCTCATAAACACCATCATATATTTTATTTATAGACCTCTAGAAGATTAATTCGTTATTTTTAATTTCATGTTGTAAATCTATATACGTGAAGCGAAAATTTTGGAACCCTTTTTACGAAAATTGGGTGGACGGAGGATTATGAAATTTCGCACACGTATAGTTTATACAGAGAAAAAGTGAGGAATGCTAATATTTTTTTTTAATTATGCGTAAAATTACATTATTTTCAATAAATAACACGTTACACACACTACTATTCATTACCGTGTATTTAATAATACACACATGCATAGATATTCTTTTGTTTATGGTCCAAATATGTGGTCTATAGTCTTACTGAATGTCAAGTATAACCATAGGTAATAAATTAATTTTATAGATATATAACCTATTTCATTTTTAAAATCTATGATCATATCGAGAATATTTGTCTTTAATATTATCTGTCTATAGTGTAATTTAACCATATAATTTTTTTATATTCTTTTATTTCATTGTACAAACATGTAAATTATATTTTTAAATATTAAAATAACAAAAATTATAAAATCATTTAAAAATATAAAAAATAGTAGCCCACCGGTATCGGGAACAGGGTCCAAGCTACCGGCGGTCAGGGTTCCAGAGAGTGGAACCTCCTGATAATACGAGCCGTATCCAGAAGTACCGCTTTCTGAATCAAGCCCTTGATCCAGCTGCCTAACGAGAGCCTCCTTAGATGTTGGTCGAGGCTCTTGGCTATCAAGCCGTTGGCAGTGACGACTATCGGCACAATGATCGCTGAATCCACATCCCACATGTCGACAACCTCGCGAGCTAAGTCACGATACTTGATCTGTTTATCTTTCTCAGCTTTCACGAGGTTCTCGTCATGTGGGACCGTTATGTCAACAATCATTGTGCGCCGCTCTACTCGATCCACCACCACTATATCAGGCTTATTGGCAACAATAGTCCTGTCAGTGATGATGGATCGATCCCAGTACAATGTGATATTTCCATTTTCGAGAACTGGGTCGGGCACATACCTGTAGTACGGCACCTCTGATTCCACAAGACTGTATTTAAGAGCAAGTTGCTGGTGGATAAACCTGGCTACTAGGTTGTGCCTATGCAAGTATTCTTCGTTAGCTAGACGAGAACACCCGGAAATTATGTATCTAATTGATTCTCCGGGACGGTGGCATGCCCGACAGATGTCAACCGTGCCATCTTTCACAATAAATCTCCGGTAGTTGTTCGTCATCATAACTTCGTCCATAATTGCACAGACAAAACCTTCGGTTTCCCCAAAGAGGTCACCGAAACGCAGCTAGGCTACGGACGCTAGTAGATCTACATCGGGTCCATGTAAGGCCCGGAAATAGCGTCCGTGGAGCTCCTTACTCTGCCATACCTTCATGCGGTCATTAGTGTCGAGTATTACAGGTTTACCAACAAGGAATACCAGCAGCATACATCAACATTATCCAAACTATTTACTCCAACAGTATGGCTAGAATCCAATTGGAATCCCTAGGAAACGAATTCCACGTTGAACGAGGGGTGAGGCAAGGTGACCCACTATCTCCGAAATTGTTCTCAGCCGTGTTAGAAAACATCTTTCGTAACTTGAACTGGGAAAAGTTTGGTCTTAATATAAATGGGTTGAAAATGAACCACCTCAGATTTGCCGACGACTTAGTGTTATTCGAAGAAATCCCAGAAAACTTGCAAATTATGATACAAAGTCTGAGCGAAGAAAGCGAAAAGATTGGTCTGAAAATAAACTACAGCAAAACAAAACTGATGACTAACTCTAAAACGGTTGGTATAATAATAAATGAGGAAGCTTTGGCCTATGTAGAGGACTACATATACCTTGGTCAAGTCATCTCCACCAAAGACCAAACTAGCCAGGAAATTGATATGAGGATTGCAATAGGTTGGAAAAAATACTGGTCCCTCAAGGAGATCATGAAGTCAAAAGACCTAAGTATGACTTTGAAAAGAAAGACCTTCAACTAATGTATACTCCCATGTCTAACTTACGGGTGTGAGACATGGGCACTCACGAAAGCACTCAGAGAAAAGCTTGCCAGGTGCCAAAGAGCAATGGAGAGAAGCATGGTAGGCTCAAAAAGACAGGACAGAATTAGGAACACAGATCTCCGGTCCAAAACAAAACTGACCGATGTTCTAACAAGAATAGACCAACAAAAGTGGAGGTGGACAGGCCACATGATGCGAGACACTAAAGGCAAGTGGAGCAAGCTAGTGACAGAATGGTATCCAAGAGACGGCAAAAGAAATCGAGGTAGGCAACCTACCCGCTGGGAGGAAGAAATAAAGCTGACAGCAGGTCCAAACTGGCGGAGAGTACCTCACGACAGACGTCAATGGAAATTGTTAGAGGAGGCCTATGCCAAGAGGCACACCGAAATTCGAGACATTTTGTGATTTTTGATATAACCATTTATTGTTAGTGTAATTGTCTGGTTTCGGAATAAAAGGCTTTATTATTATTATTATTATTATTACAGGTTTGCGCCAGTTCTCGTTAGCCAAGGAGAGCGGGGTGAGGCCTTTGTCAACCGCGACCACATCTTGATGCATCCCCACGTCGTCGGTTTATAAGAAATATTCCCTGAGGCTGCATATCTCGCGATTGTGGAGAGTCTTAGCGTTTAAAAAGCCTCGACCGCCACACTTTCGCGGGATATACAGTCTCATTACCGATGACCGTGGGTGATGCATTCAATATGCAGTCAACAGCGTACAGACCCTCCTGTTCAGGGCGTCGAGTTCGGTTTGAGTTTTGAGTATGCCGAAAGAGTACATCAAAACCGGCATGACCCAACCGTTGAAGGCGCGCACCTTGTTTCCGCCTGATAGAAGACTATTAAAAACTTTCTTCAGGCGGCCAAAGAAGCGCTCCTTCAACAATTGCTTCATGTCAGTAACATTGATGCCCAACGCTTCCGACATACCCAAATACTTATAGGTTTCGGGTGCGGAGAGGGCTCGGAGGTTTATGGAATCCGAGAGTTAGGTTAGGTTAGAGATATGCATGACCGCACATTTGTCCACACCAAATACCATTCTGATGGTGCTACTGAAGGTTTCAATTACTTTCAGTAGCTCCATCAGTTGAAAATTGTTGGGGGCAAAGAGTTTTAGGTCATCCATGTAAAGGAGGTGGGATATAACCTGACCACCCCTCCTCATCCGATAGCCTATGCCTGAATCCTCCAGCAGTGTGCTTAGAGGATTCAGGGCTAAGCAGAACCAAAGCGGACTCAAACTATTACCCTGAAATATGCCTCGCTCGATCCTTATCGGTTCGCTGTTCCCTTCAATATTTCAACATCCTGGATAGCGAAGGACCGTCCTCCACTAAAAAAAAATACATGAAATCAGGAAGGTGCGAAGAGTTGCATCCACTTTATACAACTCTAGCACCCTCATGAGCCATGTTTGTGGCACCGAGTCATAGATCCTTTCGGGAACGACGAACTTGTTGGCTAATGGTCATATCAATGAGGAACAGCTCTTTAGTACCTTACTTATTATTATTACCTCCTTTTATATTTATTATTATATATATTTTTTCACTTAATAATGTATTTCTATTCAAATGAAGCACGGTTGAATTTCGACCAATGGGCGATCACTAGTAATTAATAAATACTTAAATTGTTTATTATATATTTTTAATTATTTTGAGTTAATCAATCTCGTATTACCCAACATCGGTACATAAGTATTAGCTAGCTTTTTCCCGCGACTTCGTCTGCGTAAATCTTACGTTACGCGGACGCAGGTGAAGTCGCGGAATAAATAGGGTTAATGGGTAACGAATAAGATTTAGTCGTGAAAGCGTAACAGACAGACTGAGTCAGTTATAATATAGATATAGAATATAATTTCTTGCTGTAAGATAATTTCATTGCTTATAATTAAATATTTGTATTATTTGTCTACTCCATCGCACGCTTTGTGCAAAAATTTCATAGACCGACTAAATTAATGCTACTTTCACGTACTTTTTTCTAAGGTGTTTTCGTCTCTACCTTGCTACTGTAGTTTGACAGATGTGCAACAGTGACAGGAATAGTGCTTAGAGGAAGACTATGCTAAGGTAGTAACGTTTTTTATTTCGAGACATGTTCTGTCATTAGTTAAACTTTTGGCCGCTGGTTTTCCTATTCTCTACAAACGGTTCAGATATAAGTTTGTGGCCGCCGGCCACTTTAGGTTGACCCGCCATAAACCACGCCAATCCTACTATCATTCACTTTCAAGGTGGGACCTTAATGGCGGGTATTATGCGACCAAATTGAATATGTACGAAAGTTAACGAAAATTCCGGTTGACAATGATGCAATTTTATTTTTCAAGCTTTTACTTATCAAAATTTAGAAATTGTTTATTTTATGTGCGCTGTTTATGTTTTTCTTGTGATTAATTCATTTTGAAACGGAAATATTTAAATATTTAGGTCGATATGTTGCTAATTTCAATTATTATAGTTTATTGAATTGATTTTATAATTGCTTTTTGTTTGTTTTATTCAAAATGTTGTTACTTGTTCGATTGTGAAGTTTTTGTTGAAAATGTGTGGTTGTTAAAAGGTTATAAATGGGAAGTTTTCGCATTTGTCGTTTAATGAAAAGGAGGCTAAAGGGAGATGTGTACCTGAGTTACGAGAATTAACCCAGCAAAGAGGTAATGCAACTCGTAAGTTTCATAGTAATAATTAAGAAACATACAACTGGCTGTGTGGTGGCTTGTTGTTTAGTAGTTCGAGTACAATGTGGAATTGTTCAGGATTTGCAGATTTACATAATTTAATCATTTCTATCCCGCGGCTCGAAATACATTTGGTAATGAGGATCAGCGACTATTTTAGTTAAATATGTAGAATTACAGTCATACCTAAACCAATTATTTCATTGAAAGAATTATTAAAATTGGACAAAAAATGACGAAGTTAGAGCGGTTTTAATTTTGCATTTTCAAAAACGCTCGCCAATACGCACAATTCGTTGATGACGTCATCTACCACGTTCTCGTCCGCGGCACCGCCGCGCACGTTCTTTCTGCCTTTAGTTACGTGACTCGCATCCTACAGTAAGAAAAAAACAATTTTAAATGTTCATCTATCGCATTCTATAAATTTCTAATATAGCACCTAGTTAAGAGGCATTTTACATTTTTGCGCGAATATCTAAGATTTTAGTCGCCTTATTTACCTCTCATCTCATCATTATAAATACTCTGGCATTGACAAATACATGTAAAAAATAGATCAATCTTTTGTTTTGTCACTTTTAGTACCACATTTACAAAAACTTATTTGTATACTTTGTAGTAATTAATCTCCCACAACTAGTTTTCTTAAAAATCAGCGCAGGGTCCATTTCAGACTCCTATTGCCATCATTAATATGTAGAAATTTGAGTAAAAAAAAATACACAAAATAACAGACATATAATCTAGTTGTTACATTTAGTAAAAGAATATTGATTTTTAATAACATTAATTAGTAAAAAAATTAAGTCTTATGGCAATTTTTACGATTTATTCGCAAGTTTATCGCGTTTATTTGGTTTGAATAAAGCATAATTACATTTAAAAAATCATGTGAATATAAAGTATGCTCTATAACAAATCGAATTCTCAAGTTTTACTTAAATCTGTTTATTTAATTAGACATAATATCGTTTTTGAAATCACTCTAAATTAGAATAAATTACGATGCACAAGCGGGCAACGTTTAGTACGGCGCAAGCGCCCAACGGGGAAGGACCTGTGTCATTTTTTCCCGCGTCTCAGTTTACGGGTACTCGTATCGTGAACGCAAAAATATACTACTACTACAATATTTTGCTACTCTTCGCATTTTATTTTTTTTTTTTGTATAAGAGTTTCGTTTATTATCAAGTAAAGCATTATTTTAATAGATTGTAGAAACATTTTGACTAAAATAATTTATTTTAACTAAATCTGACTATTTTTAATCGCGATTAAAAAGGTGTGGAGTAAAACTAGTGGTCATGAACAAAAATTCACACCAACGGCAACGCCTCGCCTCACGTGCAAAAATAGTACTGTATTTTTTTTTTCTTTTGCTTATATCTCGAAAATGGCGTGTCCTATCGCAAAAATAATGAAATTTTCGACCCCTTTTATAAAACCCCACACATATAAATCTCAACACGTGGGTAATATTTTTTTTATTTTTCAAACAAAAATGAAAAATTCCATATAAAACACGTCCAGGATGCCCCCTTGCGCGCCCTCGTATCTCAGCAAGTTCATTGCGTAGCGCACAAATACTAAGTTGCGAAGCCAAAAGAAAAAACCGGCCAAGTGCGAGTCGGACTCGCGCACCGAGGGTTCCGTACAAACCTGTAGGTATCCTCGATTTATGCATAAGGTTTACGTTTATGAAATTAAATGTTATTTTTTAATTTTTATATTTGAGTTGATTGAATGAAAGGTAAATTGTGGTTTGCGATTTATGACGTATTAAAAAAAACTACTTACTGGATCTCGTTCAAACCAATTTTCGGTAGTAGTTTATATGGTAATGTACATCATATATTTTTTTTAGTTTTATCATTGTCTTATTTTAGAAGTTACGGGGGGGGGGGGGGGACACATTTTACCACTTTGGAAGTGTCTCTCGCGCAAACTATTCAGTTTAGAAAAAAATGAAATTAGAAACCTCAATACCATTTTTGAAGACCTATTCAGAAATACCCCACGTTTCGGTTTGAGTTTCTGTTCTAAGTATGGGGATCCCCAAAATTTATTGTTTTTTTTTCTATTTTAGTGTAAAAATCTTAATGCAGTTCACAGAATACATCTTCTCAAGTTTCAACAGCATGCTCTTATAGTTTCGGAGAAAAGTGGCTGTGACGTACGGACAGACAGACATGACGAATCTATAAGGGTTCCGTTTTTGCCATTTGGCAACGGAACCCTAAAAATACCACGTTGAGTCGCGATTGTCAAATTTGATTTTAGTCGTGTCAAAATAATTTTTAGAGATTATTTCTTGCAGAATAGCGTAACAATTCTCATAGCTAAAAGTAAGCAATTTTAGAGATAGTTTTTAACCGACTTCAAAAAGGAGGAGGTTATCAATTCGGATGTTTATATTTTTTTTTTTTTTTTTTTTTATGTATGTTCGGCCATAACTCCGTCATATATAAACGGATTTGCAAAATTCTTTTTTTGTTCGAAAGGGGTTTATTTCGAAATGGTCCCATATAAGTTTCATATAAATCTGATGATGACTTCCGGAGACAGACATCAGAACTCTTTAAAAAATGACAGCAAATCAACCGCGATTTCTGCTATCGCATAAATATCCATTGTTTGTATGAAATTAGTGCGGGATAGATACTATAACTAAAAATTTAAAAATAAAAACTTTTTTCCAAAAAAAAACAACCGACTTCCTTAAAAACACTACAAAGTGAAAAATAACTTTAATTTCGGAAGTCGGTGGCAAAAACCTTAAATAAAAAATCCTAAGACACCGACTTCCGAAATTAAAGTTATTTTTCACTTTGTAGTGTTTTTAAGGAAGTCGGTTGTTTTTTTTTGGAAAAAAGTTTTTTGTTAGTTTAGTTCGGTGTACAACAGAATCGGCACCAATATGTAATTGTTTTAATTTTTATTGTATACTTTACATAACATATAGTTGTATTTTTTTTATTAGTCTAGAAATCTTTATTAGACTGGATAAATAAAAATAAATATTTTCATAAATATCTAAATACCGCATTATAATTCTAAAGGCTCAAGATTGTTTAGACCGGCTCGACACTCGCGTTACACTGTTTGTATTGTGCATGTGTGGATAGCTACGCACACATACATAAGATTGCCGTCTTTTACCTAAACTCGAGCGTTCAAATTTTGTAAGAGGGCTCTTAAAAAATTACCTTAATTTCACAATATATGATTCAATCCCGTAAGTACCAAAATGAAATCCCGGAAAAAAGGTTTATCCATGTTGTGATTTCTATGACTATTCATGATGCGAGTACGTAAAATCAATCTACCTACTCCGACCACTGGTTATATCTCAAAATAATGATTCATTTAACTGTTCTCACAGCATGGTGTACAAAAAATGCAAAAAAGAAATGGTAAAGTTATTTTTTTTTTTTTAAATGTTTACGTATCGAGAATGACTAGCCCTCGGCGTTCCTCTTACACCCTTTATTATGTCAAAGAATATTGCGTGCCTGTGATGGCTTGTCTGTCATCCTATCGCAGTATGAAATTAACAATAAGTGTTAAGCAGGTACTACATATCTACATAACTAGCTGCAATATAGCTGCAATAACTGCAATAACTAGCTGATCTGGCAGTTTGAGTAATTTATGTGGCCTACCCAAGTTTCCTTTCTATGGTACTGTTCGTCAAAGCCTTGGGCTCCTTATCCACTCAACTGTCCATGGTTACAAAAGTAACCAAATAAAATTTCGTCGAAACGTCCATGGTTACTTTTGTAACCATGGACGTTTTATGCGTCATTCGCCACTTGAAACGTGTTTATCTCTACAGTCCTTTGATAGTCGTACATTAGAGAAATACTAGATGTCGCTATATGAGATTTGTCATCCAGGAGAGTGAATTTCATCTATGGACCGGCAACATAAAATTTAGAAAAAAAAAGAAAATGACAGCTCATCCTTGTTGTCTAGTCAACTATGTTTGTGTGTGGATCTCCAACTAAAATATAGTAAGTTTTCTGTTTTTATACCACATTTATGTTGTTATTGTACATCAAATTAAACGTGAAGATATTTCCTTTACGAAATGTGCATTACTACGCCAATTTCGAAACGTTAACATGGAATAATATAGCTGGAAAAGTTTTATGATGACCGCGCGGACATTGTTCGTTGGTTGTAGTGGATCCATTTTTCGAATTAGTTGTTTTTGTTAAATAAATGCTTAAATATAAGAGAATACTTTACTATTAGCACTATAACAGCTATTTTCAAACGAAATATATTGAGATGGGGTCTACAAATTATTCAAACGCAACTCGTAATTCATGATTTTAGTGTTGGCTCGGGGACCTTTTGAGAAGTATTTGTTTTTTCTTGATAGAAAACTAAATACTTATATTTAGATATTGGTGTCATTTTGAAGGGTATATTATGTACTATTATAATAAAAATAATTTTGCCTAGTAACTATTATACTTTTCTTGTAAAACACGAAATAAAAAATAAATACGATATATTTTTGAAATCCCCGACTTTATTTTCTAATTAGAATTCAATATCTTATTAGCTTTTTCTTTGATTAATTTAGTTTTTTCCAATTAGAATTCGATATCTTATTAGCTTTCCGTGAGTATTTCTTATTAGAATATAGCTATAGTAGTTTTTCAGTCGTAATTAGTGTTGGGATTTTATCCGGATAAATACTCAAAATGGATAAATACTCGATAAATATCCGTTTTTACTGAGTATTTATCCAAAACAGCGGATAAATACTATTTTATGTTTTCGTAACGTAAGTTTTGTCATTTTACTAACAAAAGGATTAAAATTAATGAAAAATAGACAATGCAGATTGGTATCGTACCTTATTAATCATTTTAACAATTACAAAACGCCGATATTGACAAAAATTTCATTCAATTATGAATACAGTTAGTCAATCACTGTCAAAGTTAGATTAAATTATACATTTGTTAATTGGTTTTTCACATACATACATGAACTCATTACTTTCTCCCATGGGGGTAGGCAGAAACTATTTAAGTAACGCTTAAATCATTGTAACAATAAAAAAAATACCTCGTGGAAGTCGAGAAAGATAAACAAATCAAATATCTTGACTTGGCTCGCGAGGTTGTCGACATTGTAGGATATGGATTCAGCGAGCAATGTGCAGTTTTGAGACCAGTGGTGATGTAATTATTTACCACAAGTAAAGGGCCTGCCTGAGTGCAAACTCACGACCTACAAGCTGTAAGTCGGGGCTGATACCACTGGGCCACCACTACTATCGCCAATATGAAAGGCATGTCAGACTTTTACTGACTAAAACCCACCTGTGTTCATTTAGTTGCCTGTGCCAGGGTACCTCTTTTAAACAGATCCGCAACCCTGGCAGGCAACGGTCCTCGCCGACCCCTTCAATATGTAATGACATCTCTTTGAGGCGCGCGTGGAACACAATGCGCCGATGACACGGGCCTGTTCTTTACCGTGGCGAGCAATGGGTGGCTCGCCACCCGCAAGCCCGTGCCCACGGTGGCCGAGACCCCACAATGAACTCTCGACGCCCGGGGCGTCTCCCCTCGGTGGCTAGAGACATGAGGGCGCACAGACTGCCTCCCCCAAACGCGCTCCACCTCCTCCTTCACGAGCCTTACTTCTTCGCAGAAGTAGGTGACAGCTTCTTATCATGGCCTGCACCAGGGCCGGACACGAGAGATCGCCGCCGCCAATCGCCTCTACGAGGATACGGCGTTGCTCCGCCCAAGCAGGGCAAACCTCCACTCTATGCTTCCAGGCGATCTACACAGTGGTCTGTCTGTAAATATAACCCATTTTGTGTTGATTTCATATCCTTAAATATTATAAACACTAGAAGGGCATTGCATTTGTTGGAATCTTGTTGAAAGACAGGTTCTGTTATGGGTTCAAAAACAGATATGCATTGATATACCTAATCCCAAAAGTCATCATCAAGCAAAACTGCTTGTAGCATTTAACTTGACGATATATTTTTCTTTTGCGTACGCTGAGAGAGCGGCCTTTTTATTTTTCATACTCGTGTGTGTGTGTGTGATCGAGTCATCGTAGAAAGCTACCCTATCTTGTGTAGCATGGCAGGTTTAACTTTTCTCCCGTTACCTTTTGTTTTACGATTTGTTGTAGCTTCGATCGTGGTTTTTGGGTTTAGTTCTTGTGATTTTTTGACTGTCTTATAAATCGATGAACACTGGCTGCAAGCACGGAAAAGCATAACTCATTGTTACGTTCCGCCTTAACCGAGCGTGTAAGCGAGAGCGCGAAACAAGCGATAGAGAGGCACGATCTCGGCCTTAGCGTTCGACTTGCGAAATCTATCTCTCTTCCACTCCATCGGCCAATTCGTCCGAGTAAAAGAGACTTAGACATTATCACGTAAAATTATCGTCCGTATATCGACTTTACATACAACCAATTGTTTTTTTATTAAAGATTTTATCATATCTGCGTAGTTTATAAATTTTTGAAACTACCGCATTGCAGTGCACCATGAGCCAGCAAATTACTAGTGTGTGCTGCGCAGTTTAAAGGCTCAACACCTTTAACTAATTGAAAAGCCCTTTGCATGTTTATAGCGTTGGCAAACAACAACAACAAACTTGTCTTCGCCGCATTTTTCTTGACTTTTAGAAGCTCTTCACAGAGATAATCAATTATGTGGCTATTCTCTGCACTCTCAACAAAGAAAGATTCTAAATTTGTATCTAAAGAGCATGCTCTATTAGAAACGTTTGGGCTTCTGACACAATTACAGCCCTGGCAATTGACATTAGAACTAAATAATGTAATAACGTAGTATTTTGAAAAGCCTAAATAACAATAAAAGTCATTAACATTTTAAAATAATCATCCGATGCGCAAAAAAGATATTTATCCATCATTTTGAGTATTTATCCGATAAAAATGATTAAAAACGAGTATTTATCCGTTTCGGATAAAAACTCGAGTATTTATCCTCCGAGTATTTATCCACTGCCCATCACTAGTCGTAATCGTTTTTGTGGAGAAAGTTTCGCAATGTCGTAAAAAAGAAAGTGAAATTTGATACCCGGACAGTTGGGGAGATAATCGCCGCACGGTTGGACAGTTGAGTGGTTATGTTCCGAGTTGAGCTTGAGTTCAGGGGTTCCCAACCTTTTTTTGTCTACTGCCCACTTTAAGAATAAATTATTTTTTAACGCCCCCCTTTTTAAACATACTTAAAAACCGCTAAGTACTTATAACTGATTATTGAAACGCAAATTTATAGTATTCGGACAGAGTATCTTTTATTGAAAATAAAACAAACATAATCAATTCTTATATAAAAACTAATGTGAAGGTTGAATCTGATGCTGTTCAATAAGTTTGTTGATATCAGGTTCCAATTTACTCAAAAACAGCCGCAAGTCGCCACGTTCGGTAACACGCAAACGATTTCTCTTTTTAGTAAGCAGCGTTGCCACAGCACTAAATCAACGTTCACACAAATATGACGATGGGAATGCTATCAAAAATCGTTGAACAATTGAACAATTGCGGGATCGGTTTTTGTAGCCAAAATTCTTGATACCCATTTTTGAACTTGATTTTTATTTATTCGTTTGTTGTCAATTCTATAAGTTCTTCTTCCAGCTGAGGTGACATTGCTGTGTTGACATTTGAAAACGGATCCAACACCCAGTCTGGTATTTCCAAGTTTAAAATGTCCTGGTATCGTTCGGTGAAGTCAATGTGGAGGTTTTCCAAATGTTGGCAGTAGGCAAACAAGTCGTCGTTACTGCAGTATACTGATAAATTCGGAAAATTGTGAAACTCACGTCTGCCCATATTCTTTTTGTGCAGAAGCAGTTTGGCTGCGAAAGCAGCAACGACATTTTTTGTTTTAATTAAATTTAGTTCATCGCCTTGCAGTTGGAGGTTCATGTCGTTGAACATTTTATACAGGTCTGTCATGTAAACTATATCATTCTTTGATGTTATGAGCTTGTTGCGCAGTTCTGTATCTTTAGTTTCCAAGAACTCTATCATAGAGTCAAACAGGTTGTAAAATCGAATCAGACAATTGCCTCTTGACAGCCAACGAACTTCAGTATGAAGCAACAAACGGTTGAAATCTTCGTCATTAGTAACACAAAGCAGATGAAATAATCTATCATTCAAAGAGCTGCTACGGATTTTATTGACTGCTTTGATGACATATTGCAGTGATTGAAATAGTCGTTCACTTAAGTTTCTAGCAACCAAATGTTGTCTATGAATAACGCAATGTATAGCAAGGACATCTGGAATTTTATTCTTTAAGTATGCTATGAAGCCTTTACGGCGCCCTGTCATAGCCGGAGCGCCATCCGTAGCAACTGATATAATATTTTTCAAAGGAATCTCTTTCTCTTCACAAAACTTTTCCAATGTATTGAATATGGTTTCACCTTTTGTATCTGTCTCCAAATTTCTGGCAAACAATAGTTCTTCACGTATTTTCTCATCTTTAATAAACCTCACGTAAGATAGCAACAACGCTTCATTAGTTGGTAAAGTGGACTCATCGAGCTGAATTGAGAATTGACTAGTCCTCAGATGATTGCACAATGATTCTTCAATGTTTTCAGCCATTTCATCAATTCGTCTTTGCACAGAATTATTACTCAAAGGAATTTTTCGGATAATATCTGCGGCCGGTTTATGAAGCACAGTAGTTATTACTTCCTTTATTGCTGGCAAAATTAACTCTTCTCCGATGTTGTGTGGTTTGCCTTTTTGAGCAATTAACAAAGAGATATTGTACGAAGCTCGAAGTCCGTCGTCATCTTGCTTAGCAGCCGCCGAAAATAGTTTTGATACACTTGGCGGAGTATTATGCTTCTTCTCTAGGTCTTGAAAATATGCTACATTCTTTTCTGTCTTATCTGGATGCATTTTATTCAAATGATCTTGCAGTCTTGAAGGCTTCATTGCTTCGTTCGAAAATGTTTTCAGACATAGAAGACACAAAGGCGACGACGGGTTTGTGGGATTTTCAATAAATCCGAATTTAATATATTCCGCAGAGTATTGCTGTCTCTTCTTTTTTACTTCCGACATTGTTTTGTTTTAAGAAATACGTAAGTGTTGAAATCAAGTACTGCTTATCTATTATGCGCGAAACCGCAAATGAAAATAAAATAAATTTACGTCGTTTATATAGGATTGCATAAGCAGCACGCACCAACAGGAATAAGACAAACGTGCATAAACTCGTTTATCTCATTCGACGCCCAATCGTACTCGACAAGCAAGAACAAGTATTATAGAACCAGCCGATTGGTATAGGAATGTACAATTCGGATTATTTAACAAAAATTTGTTAAAACATGATTGCCCGCGGTCTTTTATATCGAACCGAGTTTGAGCTTTATCTTAATTAATATTAGTTGATGTTCACAAGATGTAGTCGAGAGTCGAGAGCTCAGTCGGTGTCTAAGAGTCTTCCTAGCTAGGTAGATGAAATTATAAATCGACCCCAAAGCCCTACACAATGCCCCCTTTTTTTTCTGGGTCTCTTGGGCGCTGCAGGCCTAAAGGGGGGCCCTTTAGGCCTGCAGCGCCCACAAGGGGGCGTTATCGCCCACGTTGGGAAAGACTGAGCTAAATTATTAGTGACAAATGCTTGCACTGACTGGACAGGTCCACTCAATCTGTGTGGTTCTTTCTTCAAAAGACCATTTCAGTCACCGATCTACATGGTCATCAAATGATCTGACCAACAAAATTATATCCGTTTCTTTTTTTTTATATACACATTGACATTGATATTTTTTTATATATACAATGACATGAATATTTACTTTGTAAAGTATCGTATTGTTTTAATTATTGTGAATGTGAAGACCATGTCGGTCATTTTTTTTAAATTTTGTTTTCTTTCGATCTCAGTAATCATGATCTGGCAGTTTGAGTAATTTATGTGGCCTACCCAAATGTCCTTTCTTTGGTACTGTTCGTCAAAGCGTTGGGCTCCTTATGTTCCGAGTTGAGCTAAATGATTAGTGACAAATGCTTGCACTGACTGGACAGGTCCACTCAATCTGTGTGGTTCTTTCTTCAAAAGACCATTTCAGTCACCAATCTACATGATCTTCATATGATGTGAACAAGATTATGTCTGGACTCTTTAAAAGAGACTGTGACCTCTGAGTTTGTTTCGTTCTTTCTTCTCAGAGTAGTCAGTTAGGAAACGCCGAACTCATCTAGTTTAAAAAAATATAATTGACATGTAAAAGTGTTTGTACAAACCTACTTACAGAAATAAAATCATTTATCATTTATCATTCAATACTTACTTACACAAAAAAATGTTATCAAGCTCAGTAATGATTGCAACAAACGCGACGCGACAGCAACATGTGGCCTACCTTTCATTGCTATGCGATTTAGTAGACAAATAATGACACTTAATAAGTCTATTTTTAATGATTGTCTTTGTACTCATGTCGATGTTTACCTTCAAATATCTCGGTAACGTAATACTTTGGGGTACCGTGTTACCTGACATTTTTGTTTTGTCAAAAGACATTAGTACTTTGAAGTGTTTTGTTTTTTTGACAACTGTTTTTTTTTTATTGTGATTGTACGCTGCCAGACTAGACCCCTACAATAGGTTTTAATTATTATGTGGAAGCGTGCTAACCGTGGGGCTCTAGAGACAAGAGTGGCTAGCGTACTGTCCGCCGTACGCGGAGCAGACAATCAAATCAAAGAGAACAACTCACCTACAATACAACAAAACAACTTACCTGTTGGTTGAAGGACACTGCTCTGGTGCCAACCTGGAGTTATGTATGTAAGTGAGTGTATCTGTATTGTGTTGTGACGTTACGAGTATTCTTCAGGTTGGAATCCGCTGCAACAAGGCTTGGAGGCAATCACAGCATGCGGTCTTCAAATCACTCGTTCCCAACAGCGTCACTAACACTTAACCATCGGGTCATGACAGATTGTCCACAAAACGACCGGTTCTCAGGGATTAAGGGATTACTTTACAACAGGGTCGCACGCGCAATTTGGACCGCCATCCCTTTACAAGAACTTCAGTTTTAACAAACGTAACCCGTATTATTACGTCAAATTAGGGGTTATTAACAATCAAACAACTGGATCACGACTAATTGTCACAAGCGGATCGATTTAAAAGGATTAATTTCAACAAAAGCGTCGCGGGGGTTCCAAAACGCGACGGACCTATTTTAGCGGCAAATTAACAAGAGGAGAGCTGTCAAGTGTCAACGTCAAACTGACAAGTCAGCTCTCACTCTGTTACACGCGCATTCCGTTAGGCGCACAGATAATAAACGGGACAGAACAGTGATATTTACCTACTTCACAAAAATACGTGTTCTGCATAGCATTTTTTTTCACACACCGTACGATGACCCAGTCACAATAGGTTGTAACTTCACTACTGGAAAAAATTAAAGGATAAAAAAAAACCAGTTTTGGGCAATTTTCAATAGGCCTTCGAGAGAAATGGTCGAACAAGAAAAAGGAAAAAAAGGAAATTGTACCTCCAAGTGTCTAGTTTTTGGATTAGAACTTGAAAATTTTGTTGCGTCAGCGGTTTTTCAGTAATCTTAGAAAAAACAGCAACAAAAAAAAATTACAATTTCTTATATTTTGTTTATTTAGCTTTAATTTCTTTTTTTTAGGAACCTTGATACGTCCACTTTTCGCCGAGATATCTATCTTCAAATGGAAAAGGATCCTTTTGTCTTTGATTATCGATATGTCAGCAACAATGATCGCACAAAAAGTTAAAGGTAGGTTTCAAGAACTTCAATAAATTATTTTTAACAAATAGTCATTGATTTTTCGAAAAAAAATGTCCTCCTTTTGTCGCATGAATTTGAAAATGTAACAAAAAAGGGCTTTTGGTGGTGTTTTGGAAAATCAAGCGCTGTATCGAAAATATTGAGAAAACCAATAATGTTAAGTGTCCCTTTTACAGTTCAATATGTCCATAAAACCTTACAAAGAGCCAAACTAATCCAGCCAGCCGCTTTTTTGTTTCACTCGATCGAATTTTTGAAAAAATTAAAGGATCACGTTTTTTGCACTGAAAAGCTCATAATCTTTAAAAAAATAATTTTTTTTTTTGACACATCTTTAGGAAATTTAAAAGACCGAAGCCCAATCATTTGTAACGCGTTGATTCTACTGATCTCCCGTTAATTAAATAAAAAAAAAATACCCCTAGGCCCTAATTGAATTTCGAGCTTTTACACACGCTTTTCGGAGATTGTTTTTCTATACTATTCGTGAATCCTTAGCAAATCGCTTAATTAAACAGTTTTTATTTAAAAAAATGATCACGTAGCGCTAAAAATTTATTTTTTATTTTTTCGTCGAAATTAAAAATTTCTAATTTTTTTGATTCTTAATCATGGTTAGACGACATTTATCGGACGTGGAAGTTGCTCGGTTAGTGACTCTGATTGACGACGGTTACCGTCAACATGCAGTTGCCATCCAGATTGGTGTAAGTCAATCCGTCGTATCTCGAGCTTATGCCAGATACCGACACACAGTGTTTGATTTCACTCAAAAAATTTCCCTATGCTGTTTATCGCATAAATCGATCAAGAAATGCATTTTAAACATAGTGAACATTTTGAATATAGTTTGTTCAGAATCAGTAACTGAATCGATTCCAATAATTTTTACACCATGTTATATTTTGTACCAAAAATATTTAATTACGTTTAAAAGTTGTGTACGTTGCCAGACTAGGCCCACATAAGGTTTTAAATGCGCAGTGGAAGTGTGATAACCTTGGGGCTCTAGAGACAAGAGTGGCTAGCGTACTGTCCGCCGTACGCGGAGCAGACAATACAAGTGAACAATTACAAATACAACAAAAGCACTTACCTCATGGTTGAAGGACACTGCTCTGGTGCCAACCTGGAGTTCTGTATGTAAGTGAGTGTATCTGTATTGTGTGGTGACGTTACGAGTATTCTTCAGGTTAGATTCCGCTTCCAATTAGGCTGGAGACGATCACAGCATGCGGTCTTCAAATCACTCGTCCCAACAGCGTCACACTTTGACTTTCAACTATTTATACGTGGTATTTCCAACAAATGAACCCGTGATATTACACCAAGATAGGGGTTATTAACTCAAACAACTGGGTCATGGTCCATTGTCCACCAAAAACGACCGGTTAAGAGATTGATTTCAACAAACGCCTCGCGGAACTCAACAGGCGAACCCACGCTTCCTTTAGCGGCAAATCAAGAGAAGCTGTCAAGTGTCAACGTCAAACTGTCAAGAGAGATGTCACTTCGTTACACGCGCATTCCATTAGGCGCACAGATAATAAACGGTACGCAACAAGTTGGTATCCGCAATCATCTGTTTGCACACAGGGGTCACGAAAGTTCATAACGGCCGCGTAAGGCGGCGTAGGCGCGGGACCGCACGACGGCGCCCCCCCTTCCTTCAGTCGCCCGAATGCTACGGACTGATGTGCACGTATCAGTCACGTCACGCAACAATACGGGATCGCGAGCGCGCGCACGCCGAGGCCCCGGGGCTAGTGTTTAGATTTTAAAATTATCATGTCTTTCTCGTACTCAAACGTCCATTATACGGAGATGGTACGTAAACTAGCTGTTTGTGGTGATAACATTTCCCTGGCATGTCAGTGCATACAAGAAAGTTTCGAACAGTTGCTTCAGTTTGTAAATAGTGATTACGCCAATTATTGTAGATAGTGATGATTAACATTTTTAAACACGCAAAGATAGTCAAGGGTACAAATTTATTATTTGTTTACAGCCTGCTGTGGTTCAGTAATGCGATGTTTAACAATTTTCATCCATTTTGAACTTTAAGTTGTTGACATAAGGTGCAACAAATGGCATTGATTACATTTTACCACACTACTGCATTTACGAATAAATTACATAATAATATCTACCTACACTTGACCATTACGACAATCCAAAGCCTGCAAGCGTGATGGAAAATGTTTATCACCAACTAATACATAAACAATCACTGTGGCAAATTATTATCAATGAGTGAGAGTGAGAGCCGCGCGCGCGGCTGGCGTGGGTGCCCTCCGGTAGGCTGCATATGTTTTTGCGAGGACAATCAGGTGCCGTAACAAGCTTATAACTTTGTGATTATTGATGATACAGTTTTGAAATTTTTTTCATAGATTCTTTACATAAAAATACTAGACCCGTGTTTCGGGTTTCGCATAAACAAAAACTAATGTTGTATACCTCTAGGTACATACTTACAAAAAATAGGTGGTGACTTTTTTTGGAGATCTGAATCTGAAGTCATATTTTGTTTTTTTTTTTTTTAAATTTTTATTAGTTTTTTTTTTCGATGAAGGTTCACATGTAGCTTGGGAAGGGGTCCACCCTCGTCAGGCTTATGCTGAAACCCCATGCTCATACATGTGAACTAGAGGAACGGGGGCGAGGCACCATGGTGCCGTTACAGACCCATAGTGCCACTTTGCCTCAGCAGGGGCTTACCCAACCTGCTGAGGGATGTCCATCCGGGCCCCAACCGGAGGACTTACTGCAAGGGGGCATGAGGGCGCCAACCCTCATGTTGGTACACGAGTGGCGAACGATGCTGTGGACCGCGCCACAACCGGTACTTCTCAAACTCCGGAAGTAACCGCGAATATGCAAGGAGGTTGTACGCGATTTTATATTTTTGAGTGCTTTTACGCAGAAAGTAAAAAATATAAAAAGAACGAACCTGAAGACCTAACACCATCTGACTTGTCGACCGTACTTTTCAGAGAAATGGGTCAACAACTCAAAGATCTCTCGCTTAGCGAACAGGATAGACTTTTAAGAGAAGTTGTTTACCCATTTCTTGGAAAAGCCATGACTTTTTATAAAAAATGCAACCGGAACAAAAAGAGGTTCAGGGACAAGCACACCTGTTTCTTGAACAAACTGTTCATTGACGATATACCAGTAGAATTTAAAAAAAGGCTTGCTGCGGACTTTGCGACATCCAGTGAGATGTGCAGTAATGCACTACCTCAGAAATCCGCCATACTGGATGTCACACAGTCCGCAACAAAGCTCTGTGATTCGACCGGCACGTCAACATTGTTGGGATCTTCTAAACCAACCAATGATCCCAGTTTAACATATAAACAAGACCTCAAAATTAGAAAACGGATCATGGAGTCCCTACAAGGTCAACCTCAACCGAAAGTAATAAAATCTTTTGCGTCGACAGTTACTTCAGAAGATGGAAGCAAAATAACCCCAGAAGCTTCAAAAGATTTAGAAGAGGTAATAAAACTTTGTCTGACATCACCAAAGGAACCATCCGTAGTTTTGAAAAAAGTTTCTACGGTTTCAAAACCTTATACACCGGAGGAAGCTTTAGGTTTCATTGTTGACAGGAAACTGAGTGTGGAGACTTATAAATTTTTGAGACAGGATTTGAAGAGTCGAGGCTATCCCGCTTTCCCCCCCTATCATGAAGTATTAAATGCAAGAAAAGCATGTTACCCAGCAGAAGAGATAGGTGTTTCAGAAACAGAAGCGTCAATTTCGCTTTCTGGACTTCTTACACACACTCTTCAACGAATTGTTCGCAGTTGTGATGAGAGTTTTGTCGAATATTGTAACAGAACAGGCAAGCAAGAAGTCTCGTGCGTATTTGAAGGCTCCTGGGGTTTTGATGGAAGCACAGGCCAAGCATTATATAAGCAACGCTACCCAGGATCAGACGAAAATATTTCCATCAACGAAAATAGCATTTTTGCCACAACTTTACTTCCTTTACGTATAGTAATGGACAAACATTATATTGCTTGGCTCAATCCTACACCCCAGTCATATAGATTTTGTCGGCCGCTCCACATTCAGTACAAAAAAGAAACCGCTGATATTATTCTTGAGGAAAAAACTTTAATAGAAGAACAAATTAAAAGTTTGACTCCTATTACGATACAAACCTCAGAAGGGCATCGTGTTACATTTATTGTTTGTGACTTAACTTTGAGTGTAATCGACGCACAGTGTGTTATGGGAGCCGAGTTGCGGTCATGACCATTTTCAATGCTCATTAGAATGATATTCTTGGAAAATTGCATTTAAAAAAATCCCCATGACTTTATCTGTAGTCGTTTTTGAGAAATTGAATAAATCGAGAAAAGTCCATAGAAACCAAAAAAGATCGTTTATGTCCATTCTATCTATTGTTTTATTATAAACTGATTCGTGGTATAATAGATTACGACTAAAAGAACATATTAAACTATACATAACTGATTAATCAAGCTCTTACAAGCAGTTTTTTTTTTATTTTTATATGATTCCGTAATTATTTTTTTTCTGGCGAAACTTTGCATGGTCGCATTTTCTTTCAGTGTATTTATATTTTGTTCATTTACATGTATAATCATACAAAAAATCAGACGCTACAAAGGCTTTGCACCAGAGATATTAATTTTTTAAAATTTTCTTAGGGTTGTCAACAAAGTGATTGTATTTTTTTTTTTTCAATTTTCTTTGATGATGGACATCGTGTGGTATTGGGAAGGGGTCCGCCCTCGTTTAGCTATGCTAAAACCCAATACTCTTACACGATGTCCGGAAAAGCGGGGGTGAGGCGTCATGGAGCCGGCAAAGACCCATGGCGCTACTTTGCCTCAACAGGAGATGACCCGTTCTGTTAGGGGATGTCATCTCGGGCCTCGACCGAGTGACTTAGTGCAAGAGGGGCATGCGGGCGCCAACCCTCATGTTGGTCAGCGAGTGGCAGATATACCTATATCTGCCACTCGCTGACAGGTATACAGGTACACCCGGAGAGTGAAGAGTACCTACTCTTCACTCTCCGGGTGTACCTGTTAATATACTAGGAGACCAATTACGCAACGACGATCGACCCGTAGCTTTGACTCGTCTAGATTTATTTAAAATTTTCGAAAGAGAAGCATATAAACGAGGCCCAAAAGTGCGGCCTATAGACCTTTCTCCAGTTGAAAGGAAAGCCATAATACTAAACACCCTGTACCCTAAAGGCACCCCTGCACAGTGTGTTATGGGAGCCGAGTTGCCGTGAGTATACCTCATACCTCATAATATACTCAATAATATTACTAATCATATTCTAAAATTTCACAAGCTAAAATCATGCGGCAAAGGAGATAAATCGTTTCTATGTATTTAAGGAATTTCTATGAAAAAAGGGTTGTCAATTTTCGTACAATTAAAATTCAAAAGTATTACTCCATGATGTCATCATCAGAAAATGTTAAAGTTTCTCCTGATGGCAGTGAAAGGGCTTCATCGTCTGGTGCCATTTCCCTGGTATCACGATCTATGGAACTTAGTGGTAACTGATCATGAAACATAACATTTTCCGTTGACGGTTTTAAAAGGGAAATGACTTTTTCGGGGAGAGTCAAATGTTTCAATTTATTTTTTCGTACTCCAAGGGACATGGCCGATATTAATGGATCTGAGGATTCTAACGCTCGATGAAACAAGTCAAGTATTGTAGTTTTACGATCTAACTTACGTGTGTGGTGCTCACGGTCGTAATGCCAAAATTTGTTCCTTGACTCACCAGCTTGTTCTGACAGCATACCAATTGGCAACGAAATGGAATCTATTATGTTCGCACCATGTATCAGTATTTTGTGCAAGGTGACTGACATGTAGAACCAGTTATAATTTTCCACATACTTGGTAGCCAGATTATGGCAAAAAACTTGAAACTTTGCGGAATCGATTTCCAACCCACTTGATAATGCCACTAGAATAGTGTGTAGATCTTCGACTAGCCATTCCTTGATTCCCAAAATCTCTGTAAAGGTTTTGCGGTTGGAATCTGACAATGCAGTGCGCGCAGTATTGCCGTCATTCGTTGTACCTGTATTTGGTCGTACGACATCGACAAGCAAACCCATTTTTTGCCGGATTTCAGCTTGGATACGTTTTTTTCTACTTTCTACGATACCAGCTTCAGAAGAATTTTTTGCTACTCTCCATTTTTGTACGCCTGGGGCGTTTTTATATCCTAAGTGCAGCAAAAATTCGAAAATTCTGATCCAGGCATGCAATGGGCTAAGTTCATGTAACAAAGTTTCTTTATTTATTGCCTTTTTTGTTACTAGATCAAGCTTCTTAAATTCCGTGCAGGTAGCTCCACAGCATGCACACTTAATTGCGAGCTGGTATTTGTTATTACATTAAATACCTTGCCATCTATGATCATTAGATATAATTTTGGATCCCCAATTATAGTATTTCCGGAGGAGTTTTCTGCAAAAATCGGCGCAAGTTCTTTAATTTCTTCTTCTACACGATGTTTAACTCTCTGAATTAAGTCCTTGGTTTCTGATCGATATTGGATTTGTATTGGTCGACAATATCGAAAAGACTAAGGACTAGGATTTGCCCACAATACAAATCCATCAACTATTTTCACACGTAATGGGATGTATGTGGTAGCAAAAAGGCAATGCTCGCCATCGCTATCATCAGCAAATATCTGCTTATAGTTAGATTGCCCAGTACTGCCATCAAAACCCCAAGAACCTTCAAAAACACAGTTAATTGTATTTAACTGTTTTTGTCTGCAGTACTCGGAAACTTTATCATCGTAAGAATCAATAGTTCGGCGGAATGTGTGCATAAGCAAATCGAACAGAGGAACTTTTGCTTCTCGTTCTGATATAGAAATGTCGACATCAGGGTAACATAGTTTTTTAGCCATCTGTATTCTATAATAGGGAGGATAAATATTTGAACCTCGAGTTTTGGCACCCTGTTGTATAGTTATATAGTCTTCAACAGACAATTTTCTATCTATCATTAAACAAAGAGCTAAGCTAAGGCAATCTAACTAAAAGCAGATATTTGCTGATGATAGCGATGACGAGCAATGCCTTTTTGCTACCACATACATCCCATTACGTGTGAAAACAGTTGATGGATTTGTATTGTGGGCAAATCCTAGTCCTCAATCTTTTCGATATTGTCGACCAATACAAATCCAATATCGATCAGAAACCAAGGACTTAATTCAGAGAGTTAAACATCGTTTAGAAGAAGAAATTAATGAACTTGCGCCGATTTTTGCAGAAAACTCCTGCGGAAATACTATAATTGGGGATCCAAAATTATATCTAACGATCATAGATGGCAAGGTATTTAATGTAATAACAAATACCAGCTCGCAATTAAGGTGTGCATGGTGTGGAGCTACCTGCACGGAATTTAACAAGCTTGATCTAGTAACAAAAAAGGCAATAAATAAAGAAACTTTGTTACATGGACTTAGCCCATTGCATGCCTGGATCAGAATCTTCGAATTTTTGCTGCACTTAGGATATAAAAACCGGCCAAGTGCGAGTCGGACTCGCGCACCGAGGGTTCCGTACAAACCTGTAGGTATTCTCGGTTTAAAAATATATATTTTTTTTTAATTTTTATATTTCAGTTGATTGAATGTAAGGTAAATTGCGGTTTACGATTTATGACGTTTTAAAAAAAAAACTACTGACTCGATCTCGTTCAAACCAATTTTCGGTGGTAGTTTACATGGTAATGTACATCATATATTTTTTTTAGTTTTATCATTCTCTTATTTTAGAAGTTAAGGGGGGGGGGGGGGACACACATTTTACCACTTTGGAAGTGTCTCTCGCGCAAACTATTCAGTTTAGAAAAAAATGATATTAGAAACCTCATTACCATTTTTGAAGACCTATTCATAGATACTCCACACGTATGGGTTTGATGAAAAAACACATTTTTGAGTTTCAGTTCTATGTATGGGGGACCCCAAAATTTATTGTTTTTTTTTCTATTTTAGTGTGAAAATCTTAATGCGGTTCACAGAATACATCTACTTACCAAGTTTCAACAACATAGCTCTTATAGTTTCGGAATAAAATGGCTGTGACATACGGACGGACAGACAGACTTGACGAATCTATAAGGGTTCCGTTTTTTGCCATTTGGCAACGGAACCCTAAAAACTACTCACTCGATCTCGTTCAAACCAATTTTCGGTGGTAGTTTACATGGTAATGTACATCATATATTTTTTTTTAGTTTTATCATTCTCTTATTTTAGAAGTTAAGGGGGGGGGGGGACACACATTTTATCACTTTGGAAGTGTCTCTCGCGCAAACTATTCAGTTTAGAAAAAAATGATATTAGAAACCTCATTACCATTTTTGAAGACCTATTCATAGATACCCCACACGTATGGGTTTGATGAAAAAACACATTTTTGAGTTTCAGTTCTATGTATGGGGGACCCCAAAATTTATTGTTTTTTTTCTATTTTAGTGTAAAAATCATAATGCGGTTCACAGAATACATCTACTTACCAAGTTTCAACAGCATAGCTCTTATAGTTTCGGAATAAAATGGCTGTGACATACGGACGGACAGACAGACAGACAGACAGACAGACAGATAGACATGACGAATCTATAAGGGTTCCGTTTTTTGCCATTTGGCAACGGAACCCTAAAAACGCCCCAGGCGTACAAAAATGGAGAGTAGCAAAAAATTCTTCCGAAGCTGGTATCGTAGAAAGTAGAAAAAAACGTATCCAAGCTGAAATCCGGCAAAAAATGGGTTTGCTTGTCGATGTCGTACGACCAAATACAGGTACAACGAATGACGGCAATACTGCGCGCACTGCATTGTCAGATTCCAACCGCAAAACCTTTACAGAGATTTTGGGAATCAAGGAATGGCTAGTCGAAGATCTACACACTATTCTAGTGGCATTATCAAGTGGGTTGGAAATCGATTCCGCAAAGTTTCAAGTTTTTTGCCATAATCTGGCTACCAAGTATGTGGAAAATTATAACTGGTTCTACATGTCAGTCACCTTGCACAAAATACTGATACATGGTGCGAACATAATAGATTCCATTTCGTTGCCAATTGGTATGCTGTCAGAACAAGCTGGTGAGTCAAGGAACAAATTTTGGCGTTACGACCGTGAGCACCACACACATAAGTTAGATCGTAAAACTACAATACTTGACTTGTTTCATCGAGCGTTAGAATCCTCAGATCCATTAATATCGGCCATGTCCCTTGGAGTACGAAAAAATAAATTCAAACATTTGAATCTTCCCGAAAAAGTCATTTCCCTTTTAAAACCGTCAACGGAAAATGTTATGTTTCATGATCAGTTACCACTAAGTTCCATAGATCGTGATACCAGGGAAATGGCACCAGATGATGAACCCCTTTCACTGCCATCAGGAGAAACTTTAACATTTTCTGATGATGACATCATGGAGTAATTACTTTTGAATTTTAATTGTACGAAAATTGACAACCCTATTTTCATAGAAATTCCTTAAATACATAGAAACGATTTATCTCCTTTGCCGCATGATTTTAGCTTGTGAAATTTTAGAATATGATTAGTAATATTATTGAGTATATTATGAGAAAAAAATAAAATGCTACATCGCTATAGTTTTATTTAAAAAAATACATATATGAAGTTCAGTGAAAAAATTCTTACTCTTAAATAATTAAAGCTACAACCCTCTTATTTAATATTTAAATATGTGAAATCCTGCAACATCATTTTCACTTCTAAAAAAAACATAAGTCTTATATTTTTTGAGTTATTTTGAAATTAAGATTTTCTTAAGGTCATTACCCTCTCACTGAAAACTTCATATCAAAATAACTAAGCAAAAAATTGCGGTCAGTATTTTTGGAAAGGCTGTATCATGACTAGATCTATCTAATAGATACATAAACGAGACATGACCGCAACTCGGCTCCCATAACACACTGTGCGACGGCAAAGTCCTCAACGTTATTACTGGAACGTCTTCACAGTTAAGATGTCCATTTTGCAAGCTTACTGCTAGTCAGTTTAATGATTTGGAAAAATCATACAAAAAACCAACTATAAAAGAAAATATGCGACACGGCATCAATCCACTTCATGCGTGGATATGTATTTTAGAGTTTTTGTTACATCTCAGTTATAAAATGATCCATTCGTACGAAAATGGAGAATCAATAAGGGAAGCAGGGAAAGCCAAATTGTTGAAGAACGGAAAAAACGTATTCAGACTGAAATAAGAAACAGGATTGGATTGTTGGTGGACGTAGTGAAAACTAATTCAGGAACCACAAACGATGGTAATTCGGCCCGCACAGCACTATCAGATAAATACCGTGCCATATTTGCTGAGATTTTAGGTCTCGATGTATGGTTAATCGACGGATTGCATATTATCCATATCTTGCGAGTGTCGCCATATCTTGCGAGTATTCTATAGACGCAAAAAAGTTGGGCAGTTTTTGCCGCACGCTCGCGGAAAGGTACGTCCAGTCATATAATTGGCACCCGATGACTGTAACGGTACACAAAATTCTTGTACACGGTGAAGAGATCACAGAATCATGCTCTCTTCCTCTCGGTATGCTCTCAGAGCAAGCGGCCGAATCGCGCAATAAATTTTGGCGCTCAGATAGGGAACACCATTGCCGGAAAATGGACAGGAGAAAAACTATGATTGACCTCTTTCACCGTGCACTAGAATCATCGGATCCGTTCGTGTCTATGGCACACTACAGACAGCGTCAAAGATCGTCCAATAGGATTTGTTTGCCAGAAGCTGTTCGTGAACTTCTGAAGCCGATTCATGAAAAAAACTTGCAGTTGGCAGAGATGAATGACGAAGATCCATCATTAGGTGGATCTTCATCATTAGGCGAGGATGAAGATCCATATAATGATGACTGCACGTTGATACTCGAAAATGATAATGATTTGGATGAGTCTTAAAATCCCTAAAATCTGGAAACAACTGGCAATAGACACTATATCTTAAAGTGATTTCTCGTAAGTTGGTTCCCGATTATCTGAATTTAATAACTTATACAGAATCCTAAGTTGTACCTTAGATATCAAAAACCCTTTATACAAAATTTCATCCACATCGGTTCAGCCATTTTGGTACGAAAACGGAAACACTTTCGTGTTTATAATGTTTAAGAAGCCCGTAAAATAGGATTATACTTGTTCACATACATATATGCTTGAAATTAAATTTAACCGTACTGAGGGTTATGGTAATCAGTTTCTACCAAACATGATTGCTTTTTTAATAATCAAAAATAGCATATTTGTTTGACCTTTGGTGACAACCCTACAATGTATCAATTATCCTTTACACGTAACTCCCAAACGCCGCGATAGTGCAACGTGACTTTTTTATCAATGACAGACCTTATTAAGAGCAATCTTTCAGTGCCGGTCACAAGTCGCACTTTTGAGGTTTTTTGGAGAAAAAAAATAAAAACAAAAAACTGAATAAAAATTAATAACACGGTAACCAGAGGTGATACTCAAAAAATAAAAACTGGAAAATATGCGCCTAAAGATCCTTTATCAAACTATATTAATCAATAAAAAATATCTTGATCAGATACGCTTACAGAATTTATTTAATCTTTTTTCTAGGTGACGTTCACGAAATATAAATGATTTTTTATAAAAAAAAGTATTTGAAATACGCAAGTTGGTGTTCTACTCTTGCGTTTAAAATGCATTTCTTGACCGATTTATACGATAAACAGCATAGGGAAATTTTTTGAGTGACATCAAACACGACGACCAAATACAATCGTTTTTTTTTTTGAAAATGTATGCACTGTCTGCAATAAAAATGTGGAAAAAGCTCGGATTTTTTTAAAATTCTCATGTTTTAAGGATTATGAGTTTTACAGAGCAGAAAATGTGATCCTTAAATTTTTTCAAAAAATCGATCGAGTGAAACAAAAAAACGACTGGCTGGATAAATTTGGGTCTTTGTAGGATTTTTGTGGACATATTGAACTGTAAAAGACACACTTAACATTATTAGTTTCCTCAATATTTTCGATACCGCGCTTGATATTCCAAAACACCACCATAAGCCCTTTTTTGTTGCATTTTCAAATTCATGCGACAAAAGGAAGATTTTTTTTTTTTTCGAAAAATCAATGGCTAGTCGTTAAAGGAAATTTATTGAAGTTTTCGTAACCCACCTTTAACTTTCTGTGCGATCATTGGTTGCTGACATATCGATAATCAAAGACAAAAGGATCCTTTTCCATTTGAAGACAGATATCTCGGCGAAAAGTGGACGTATCAAGGTTCTTAAAAAAATAAATTAAATCTAAATAAACAAAGTATCTGATTCTTATAGTGGCATAGCAAAGAACATTTTTCCACGCCCGTAGACCAACATAAAAACTCAAAAGAAATTGTAATTTTTTTTTTGTTGCTATTTTTTCTAAGGTTATAGGATAGTGTGGGATGAAATAACCATGGCTCATAAGGGTAGTGTAGAGGGTTTAAACAGAACTCTACAAGATATAAGAGGAAATAAAAAGTTAATCGGTGGTGTAACGGTTTTGCTGGCTGGAGATTTTAGGCAGACTACCACTACCCTACCACTGCTCTACCCGAGCATATGAAGTTAAGCGTGTCTTAAAAGATCCAGTTTATGGCTTCTAATTAATATCCTCAAGTTCTCGAAAAATATGCGGGTAAACTTAGGAGAATAAGAGTCTGCTGGTGGATTTGCGAATCTCCTACTTGAAATTGGCAACGCTGATACCCGATAAATGACGGAATAGATAGATAACCAACACTGATAATTTGTAAACTAAATAATATTTACATTACAGGAGTTAATATCCAAAATTTACCCAGATATTGCTCATATCCACGATAAACCAATGGAATGGTTGTGTAAACGTGCCATACTAACCCCAAAAAACGACCAAGCAGCGGCAATTAAGGGGAAGAAATGGTGTACACGTCAATAGACTCCGTGGTCAACACAGATGACGCAATTAAAATGTAGAAAAGAATGTGTAGAATTTCATAACTCACTGATACCATCGGGTTTTTCGTATCATAAGCTTATTCTGCGCGTGGGCACTCCTGTTATGTTGTTGCGAAATTTAAAACCTCCTCAGCTGTGGAACGGAACCAGACTAAAAGTAAAAGCGTTACATTGAAATGTAGTGGAAGCCACAATTATAACTAAATATGCGCAAGAGGAAACTCTATTTGTACCAAGAATTCCCTTGATCCCGAATGATCTTCCCTTTGAATTCAAACGAATACAGTTTCCCCTCAAAGTCTGCTTTGCAATGACCCTAAACAAATCACAAGGGCAAATATTAAAATTTGCGGGTATAGACTTGAGAGAAAACTGTTTATCACACGGGCAATTCTATGTGGCTTGCTCCTGCGTAAGCTCGCCCAGTAGTCTGACAATTTTGGCACAAAGTAATAGATTAGCAAAAAATGTGGTGTTTAAAGAAGTTTGGTAGTTTATTAGCTTTTGGCCGCGACTTCGTCCGTGCAATTCTACTTCCTTTCTTAGCGCTCGCCTACGCTATGTTATGCTACGATATAACCGGACTCCACGCGGATGAAGTCACGGCCGAAAGCTAGTATATTATAAAGTACATACTAATTCCATGTAAATTTAATAATAGACAAGACAAGATGGCGGCGTTAGTTCTATTCGTGGCCACGCGCTAAAAAGATCTGTTTTGAATCTGTGTTATCAATCGAAGGACGTTAAAGTCAAAATATTATATAAACTTGATAGAATCGTATATTTTTTTGTACAAAAAAGAAATCGGGAACAAGAATCTAATGAGTAAGAAGCAGCCGATGAAAGCAGACACGAAAGGATCGAAATTGTTATTAACAGATCTAAATACATTCTGTCCAAGTGCCTTCACACTCACGTTTGTGATAGAAGTGGTTGGCATTGATGTTTGGCACGATTGCAATGAGGGATGGCTGGACCTCGGCCCGATAGCTCAAGGAGTTAAAGTATCATATCAATTGTATCCAGGACATAGCTTTGATTTGGATGTGGTGATATGGCCGCACGTTGCGAAGGTGACGGCAAATGTTACTGTTGATATTTTATAAAATAGTGTGTTTGGTAGATGCAGTAACAAGTAAGAGATTATTGAATAGGTCTTTATTTGATAGATTATTGGATTAGTTGCCGATCTGGTAATAGTTGTATTGAAAATGACAATAATTTTGGGCTACCCTATACGAAACCTGGGCACTTCAAGAGTAGGTTACAACATGTACATTATGAGCAAAATTGTAAATGTATATCAGATTGTAGAATGACCATAAATGTAAATGACTTAAAACTCTTGAGTATCAGGCAACTGAGAGTCTTCTGATTGCAACACGATATGGAAAAACGAAGTGTTTTTCAATGTGATTCTCTATCTCTACAACTATGTACCTCTATCTAGTTATATTTAATAGTCAAACGATGAACGGGTAAATAATAGACAATTAAAACAAAATTGACAAATATCTTCTTTCACATACATAAAATAATAATAAGACTTTTGGATACTTTTTGATTTCATGACCATCCAGGTGGTCTGCGGAACCAACGACGGTTGGGTTCGTACTTGGCAGTTTCTAGAAAGAAGATGGCTGACGTTCTCGATACGTCACGTGTTTCCTGTAAGAGTGAGGGACCTGCGAACCTTCGTGGCTACAGTGACGCCAAATTCCGGAATAGGGGCACTTAGCGCCAAGTATGAAAACAATTTCTTGCATGTTATACCATAGAAAACACGCTGAGAGTCCCCTTGCCGAGGGTTACATAGTAATCGCCATATCATAGACTTAGAACACAAAAGATACCTCCTTAAGATAAAGTAGTAGTGTAGTCACACGATTATACTGGCGAAGATTTATACTCTACTAGCTGACCGTACAGACGTTGTCCTGTTTCCTAGAACTCGATAGCAGCGCCACCTATCGGGTCCAATAGTGAATCTAAACCATCGAGGGCGCCACCCAAACGCATACAAAAATATCATTCAAATCGGTCCAGCCTTTTAGGAGGAGTTCAGTGACATACACACGTACAGTAGAATTATATACACTCGACGTCACAAAAATCGCACCTCTTTAAGAATTCCCTTCAAAGTCATTTTAACCCTATTAATCAATGGTAGACATATGACTATAAGGTATCATTGGAAAGGCAATTTGTTTAAATTTCAAAATAAATCAATAGATTTGGAAACAGTCAGCGACGCTTGCCCGCGAGCACTTCCGAGAAACACACACAAGGTTCGTTTTGCCGTCAATTGACATGCTGCCCTAGAACATGCACAAACCACCCCCGTATTCCACTGTCTCTTGAATACAGGCTTTTGCGAATCGTTCCCCTTGCCTCCTGTACACTCTTTTACGCCTGCCGTTGCAGAACAGACACACCCTTGTCTCATTCGAGAAGAGCACAGCCCTTCATTGGTCTATTGTCCAATCCACATGGTCACGGGCAAATTGCAACCGGTCTCTCCTTTTTTTTTTTTTTTGATCTCGAGGTGGAAATCCTCATGGATGTCCTCTGCCCTGGGGTGGGCAGAGGGGTCTGTCAGACTCTTACTGACTAAAACCACCCCGGTGTTCCGTCCCACACCTACGTCGGGGACCACGGTAACCAATATGTCTTCCGCGATCCCCGACTAGTGCCGGCCCGCCATTGCGGGCCTCCTCACGTTGGGGGGGAGTGAGGTGTTAAACTCCCCCCCATACATCACAGAGAGGCGCGCGTGGAACACTTCGCACCACCATCTCGGGTCCTAAGGAATAGGGGGCGACGGATGTCCCCAGATCCGTCGCCCCTGGACCCATTTAGGGGGGCTGGAAGAGGGCGTTGTCCGCCCTCCGCCGACGCCCGGTGCGCCTGCTGCGGGCTGGGTGGGCGGAAGATATCTCCCGCTCCCTTTCCGCAGCCTCCTTCTGCGACATGACTGTTTCGCAGAAGGATACCACCGCGTCCCAGGACTCCTCGCTACCGACCATGGACTCAACCACAGCCGGCAGCGATAGGTCGTTGCCTATTTCTGAGACGAGGGCACGACGCGGCTCCTCCCAAGCGGCACATTCTGCCAGCGTATGCCGCGCCGTATCCTCCCGGCAGTCGACGCAGTGGTGACACCGGGCGTCCGGCTCCCTGTTTATGCGACACAGGTACTTCCCGAAGCAACCATGCCCCGAGAGCACCTGCGTCGTCCGAAACGACAGGGAGCCGTGCCTTCTCCCGAGCCATTGCCCGAGTACTGGCCGGACCGCCTCGACGGTGGCGAGGCCGGCGGTAGGGCGTGAAAGCCTATCCTGCCAGCTCGCCACCAGGGCTGCGCGGAGCTGCGACCGACGAAGCTCCATGTGGCGGTCCGTCAGTCGCTCGTCTCGCTCCCGCGCTTCCTCGCGCCACCGGTACAGTGACGCGAGTACTTTCGCCTCGAGGTCCCACGGTGGGGATCCAGCCAGCACACAGGCCGCCTCGTAGGAGATCGTGCGATATCCCCTGATGACTCTGACGGCCATAGCACGCTGCGGTCTTCGCAGAACAGCGATGCTGCCGGCCGTCAGGTCAGCCGCCCAAATTGGGGCCCCATACAGGGCCATGGATCGCACGATCCCCACGTAGAGCCGCCTACAGGCGACGCTCGGGCCCCCCAGATTGGGAAGCAGCGTTGACAGCGCCCCAGCCGCGCCCATCAACTTAGGCGCCAGCCGCCGGAAGTGGGGGACGAAGTCCCACCGGCTGTCGAGCACCAATCCCAGATATTTCATAATGGACTCGACAGCGATCCGACACCCCCCGACCACGATGTGTGATCCGGCCGGTGGCACCCGCCGGGGGCCATGAAAGACCATGGCCTCAGACTTGTTGAGGGCCACCTCCAGGCCTAGGCGCCGTATGCGGCTCACCACAAGTGAGACCGCAGCTGTCACCAGCAACGCTGCCTCCCTGTACGAGCTCCCCCGGGCCGTGACCAGCGTGTCATCAGCATAACACGTCAGTTCCACGCCCGGCGGAAGCTCGCCCCTCAGCACCCAGTCGTACCCGATGTTCCACAGGAGCGGGCCGACGACCGAGCCCTGTGGAACACCGCACGACATGCGGCGCTGGTTTCTGCCATCACGTCCCATGTAGGTGACACCCCTATCCTCGAGATAAGCCCCAACGATGTGGCAGAGGTAGGAAGGCACCCGATGGTACAGCAGTGCCTCCCGAATGCAGCTCCAAGGCAGGGTGTTGAAGGCAGCAACCGGTCTCTCCTATGCTGTGTAGTAAATTTTGGCCCTGTAGCAGTCCTGTGAGCTGCAATTTTCTTCTCCCGCATTCTTCTTCTAATCGTGGAGACGCTTACAGAGGTTCTGCGAGCTGATCGCAGTTGTTGTTGCAGCTCAACAGCATTGGAGAACCGATTACGTAAAGACGTCGAAACAATAAAGCGATCGTCTCTTTCGGATGTGCACCGTTGTCTTCCAGATCCACGTCTTCGGATATAGCCACCAGTCTCTTGGAAGCGTTGGAACACTCGTCGAACGAAAAAACGACTCAAGTTTAGTTGCCGAGCAACATCACATTGCCGCATCCCTGACTGCAGTAGTGCAATGACTTGAGCGGCTTCATCTGCAGTGGTATCCATCTTCTGGGGTATTTTTCTTGCTGTAGCTGTTCACGTGTGTTCACTTCAAAGGTTGGATAGCGAATGACCTACATTTTTTTTTTTGTGTGGCATTTCGTAGTTAATCCTGAAAAGATTCTTACTACTTAAACGGATTTTGACCCGGCGAGTTCTAAAAAGTTACCTTTTTAGGCCTCCAGCCGGGGCTTGTTATACTTAAAACTAAAGCGAAAGCTCAAGGGTTCTCCGAGAGGGGTACGAACCTCGGCTTAGGCAATCACTGGTAGGGGGACAGCAAGGGACTGGCTGGATCTGGGTTAAATTATTTAGGGACTAATTTAAAGCTAACGGCGCAGCATCGCAGGCTGGCTCTTGCAAGGGTCGGGAGGGACTTATTAAGTCGGGGTCGCGACGACGGACCTCGGCGGCGAGGTCAGTACGGTTTGTGTTTGTGTGCTTTTCTAGCTGTACTGGTCTCTTTTCGACTCTCCTGGAGGAGAGTAGTGGGATCGTCAGGATCGGTTAGAACGTGCCGCGAACGGCGGACTTTACTGATACGGGAGGGGGTGTAAGTAGCTGCCGCGACAACCAGAGGGTTGCGGTGGGCTACGGCCCTATCGAAGAAACGCTTCGAAGCGCGTTTCATATACTGATGGATAGTCGGGAGTTTCATATCTAAATGAAGATTGATATTCCAAACAAACCAAGGCGCGCCTGTGGCTTGACGGAGAAAACGGTTCTGGAGAGTCTGCATCCTATGGATGAATCGGGGCTTAGCATGTGCAAAGACTGGGCTTGCATATGTCATAATGGGCCTGATACAAGCGGTGTAAAGACGTTTCTTACACAGAAGAGACATTTTACTCCGCTTGTTCAGGACGCAATGGAGCCTACCGAGAGCGAAAGCGGCCCGCGAGCGAGCCTGCTTTATGTGCTCAGAAAAGGTGAGGTGTTTGTCGTTGGCTTGCTTCGCCCAAGGGATCTGCTTGCCGAACATTGAGATGGGTCGGGGAGGGGGGTGATTACGACGCGGTCGGGTGTAAAAGACCGCCTGACTTTTATCGGGATTGACTTCGATTCGCCACTTCCTGAACCATTCGCCGAGCTCGTCGACTGCGGTTTGGAGGTAGCGAACCAGCGCTGTGTCACTAAATCCCGAGAAGAAGATGGCAGTGTCGTCTGCGAACACAGCTAACCTTGCCTTCTTACTTCTGGGGATATCGCTAGTGAACAGCGTGAAAATGAGGGGAGCTAGTACAGAGCCTTGAGGGACTCCTGCACGGATCGGGTGAGGGGAGGAAAGTGCCCCTTCGATGCGATAGCGAAAGGTACGGTTCGCAAGAAAGTCTCGTAAGATGAGCACGAGACGGTCTGGCACTCCGAGTTGGTACAGCTTATATAATAAGCCGTTGTGCCAGACTTTGTCGAACGCTTTCGCTATATCGAAGAATACAGCGCCCGTGAACATACCACGCTGAAAACCAGCATTGATGTGCTCAACAATACGGTGTACCTGATGGACACACGAGTGTTGGGTTCGAAAACCAAACTGCTCGTTGGGGATGAGGCCCTTGGTTTCGGCATAATCTCTGAGTCGGTTATAAATAAGTCTCTCATAGATCTTGCCGAGAACTTTGAGCTAACTAATGGGGCGATAGCTCGTGGGCTCGGTTTTGGGCTTACCGGGGTTAGGGATGCCAATGACGGTGGCTTCCTTCCACGCTTGGGGGAAAATATTATTACTCAAGGCACCATTGAAGATGGTAGTCATGAGCATAATCAGGTAACCGGGGAACAGCTTGATCACTCTGTTGGTGATGCCGTCTGATCCGGGGGCTTTACGAGATTTCAGACCCTTGATGATCTCGTGCAACTCGTCAGGTGTGACGGGGGGCAGGAGATCATCAGGGTCTTCAACGGGCGGGAGTAAAGCTTTGCGTTCGACTTCCGCGTTTACGTTATCGACAAACGCTTGGTCTACTGGCTGCGAACTGGGAGTGCATTGGGCTTCGAGGCTATCGGCTAGGCGTTCAGCCCTGTCAATATCCTCGAATGCAATGGTCGCATCGGGGCGGGTCAGGGGGGCATAGTAGAAAACTCAAAGGATTTAAGTTTCCTCTGAAGTTCCCAGAATGCGAGATGAGTCGGCTCTAGTTCACCCACCATCTTGTCCCAGTTAGCGTCACGCAGCTCAGTCACACGTGTCTTTACAGCACGCTGTAAGTAACGCATGTGAGCTTTGTTAGCGTCACAGGGAAAGTTGCTGTAGGCACGAACGGCCGCGTTCTTCTCTGTCAGCAGATCACGCACATCGTCGGGGAGCCTCCATTTACGGTCATCCGTATCTGGAACCTCCCGTGAACTTTCGTTCACGATCGATTGTACGTGCTCTGTGAGAGAGTCGATCGCGGCCGTTGTGTCGGCGACAGAGTCGAACTAATCTGGGATAGAGTCTAAGTGATGTGACGTGTTAGATTGTAAGCGTTCGCTTACTTTCTTCCAGTCAGTGATCACTTTAGTGGCGGGGGGTTGAGAGGGGTCGCGGATACCTAATCGGGGGGCCAGGTTCATGAGTACTGGTCGATGATCAGAGTCGAGTTCGTGAATAGCCTTTATAGAATCCAACCTTAAGTTGATATTCTTTAGAAGTGCTATATCAAGTACGTCGGGTAACTGATCGGTATCGAAGGGGAAGTGAGTGGGAGTTATCGGGGCGATGACATCAAAGTTCATGGTAGAACAGAGGTTGAAATCTTGCCTACCTCTAGTCGAGGTCCTGGTGCTATTCCAGGCAGGATGTTTGGCGTTGAGGTCGCCCGCTATGATAACGGAGTCACTCATGCCAAAGAGTTCGGAAAGGTCATTAGCGAGGAGTTGGGGGTCCTCTGACTCATGTTGGCGAGGAAGGTAAACCGACACAATAGTGATCGGCTGGTGACCTGTCAGTGCTAACCGACAGGCCGAAACTTCTAATCGGGAGAGTTCGGGAGGATCCATAGGTATGCAGTACAGGGACTTCCTATAGTATATGAGGGTGCCGCCTCTGTGACAACGTGACCTGTCGTTGCGAACTAATCGATAGTTTGCAATTTTCGGGTCGCGTTGGTGAGGCTTTAAGAACGACTCTTGTATGAGTAAAATGTCTACGTGATGGTCGCGGAGGAACGTGGTGATCTCATCACGTTGGCCGTGAATGCCATTGGCATTGAAGAAGCCTAGCTTTAGGGAACGGGGTTTTAGTTTTGAAACTATTCCTCGACTATCCATAATGGGGGCGTTGGGAGTTCATGACGTGAAGTGCTTGCGTGATCTCGGGATACGCAGCATAGATTGATTGTATGCGGAAAAAGTTACCGCCGGCGGCAACTAGTTCCTGGGCCATCTGTTGGGCACGCGGGGAGAGGAACGTGCTGTAGGTACTGAAGGTCCCGACGATGACGTTAAACGCATCAAGGGGAGCCTGACCTTTTCTCTGGACTGGTCCTGGCATAGGAGCAGTGGGGGGGGGCCGCGGCGCGGGCGGGGGATGCGGTCGCGGGAAAACCGGGGGGCGTAAGGGGCGCGGGGGCGCCGGTACGCGGGTCCATTAATGGAGGGATGGGAGCGGGCTTAGGCCTGGAGGAGGCTAGTGCGGGAAATTCCTTCTGGGAACTCAAAAGAGGCCATTGGGAGGGTGTGGGGCCAATCTCACGGGGAGTTTGGCCGAGGCGTATTCCCTAGTCTGGCGAGCGTCGAAACACTGCGCCAATTTAGGGGAAGATGATTTGGGGGCTTTCGGGCAGCCCCGGTAATTTGCCGGATGACCGGACTCTTTGCAGAGCACACAACTGGGTGGCTCGGTGCAAAGGGTGCGGTCTTTAGGCCGGGTATAGTCAGCTGTACCGTGATCTCCCAGGCACTTGACGCACCTGGGAGTAGCGTAGCAATTATAGGCAGAGTGCCCGTACAGTTGGCATCTATGGCACTGGCCAATGATGCCCAACTTACGGGGCTTTTCTATGATAAGGCCGGACAGATTACAGACTGCCTTGACCTTGAAAATGGGGTGGTGACCCTCCGTGGGAGGGCACACCACCAGGACCATATCAAAGGCAATGCCTTGTCTGGATCTGTGCATCCTGTGGACCTCTAAGACAGGCACGTTCTGCCTTTCGAGGTCTGCCTTTATATCACTGGTGGCGGTTTCGCAGGGGATCCTGCGAATCACCACCCTGGTCAGTCGCTCCTCGGGCAAGGAATACGTGTGGAAGGACACGTTCCTTGCTGAGAGGAGCCTGGTCAGCTCGCGATAATCGGACGAAATTGGGACCGATACCTTAATGCCCTGCTGGGTGGCACGGGCACTGGTATAGTTGACCCTCTGGTCAACGCACCATTTGGACACCTCGGCGGTGGAGGGAGTTTCCTGGCGGTGGCTGCGCCAGAGGGTTTGGACGGGGCGCTAGCGCTAGCGCGGGGCGCGGCAACCTTCGCGGAGGTTGAAGGCGAGGGACGGGAGGGGGACGCGTTGGCGGCGGTCGCCGGCGGCGTGGAGGGGATGGACGCGGTCGCGGTGGCGGGGGTCACCTGCGTAGCGGGGTGGGGGGGGGGGGTTCGCGGTGGCGGAGGTCGCCTGCGGGGTGGGGGCGCGAGACGGAGGAGCGGAGTCCTCAGCCGCTATGATTTTAGCGGCCGGGGCTGAGCTGCTCGCCTTGTTTTTCTTGCGCTTACTCCCTTTGCCCTTGGTGTGGGAGACGAGCTCGTACGCCTCTGTGTCCGAGGACGAAGAGGAGTGCGAGTCCGTCTGGGGAGTGAGCGTGGCAGAATCGGAGGGAGTGGGGATGGGTACATCCTCGGTGCCCATTTGACACGGCGGTTCATCTGTGGGGGCCTCGAGCTGGTTGGAATCGCGAGATGTTCAGTCCTATAAAGTTCGGAGAAGTCGGCTGCGAACTCTTTGTTTTTCTTAATTAAAATAAGAAAAACGGAGATCACTGCCCCGGCTTCCGATCCTTTAATGTTGAACTGCCTCGCGGGTTCAGCCAGGAGCGCCTCGATTTTCTCGAGTTTCTCCATGGCGGAGGGGAGAGAGGGGGGGACGGACCTAATCACTCATGAGAGTGATCCTATCGCCAAAGCCCTAAACCTAACAATCCTAATCCCCGGTGGGTTGCCGGGGGTGAGTGTTACACTCCCTGTCAGGTATAGACAGGGAGGTGAACCTAGGTGAGCCTTAAGAGTGTTTCCGGTCGCCAATCTTATTGTGCGAAACGGGTTCCTAACCGGTCATGCGATGGGTACTGAAGGTACCCGACCAGTCTAGTGCGGGGGGTATATGTATACCCGTGGCACTAGTACGCGGCTGTGGAGGGAAGACTGTCACCAGGGCTGACGAGGGAAGCCCCCAAGGCCAGCGATCTGGGACCCGTCCAACTTTCGCCTAGCCCTGAAGGGGATAGGCGGGTGCGGTTGGTCTGCACCCACTCGGCTTCGTTGGCACCGTTAAGGTATCCACCGAGTGACCACGAAACTGTGGATTTGCCCTGAAGGGGCCACAACACAACACAACGTTTTTGACGACTCTGAACAAATCAGAAATACCACTGTCTTGCGAACAAGACAGTAACGTTTTGACTGAATCTGACAAAGAAACAGGATGTCCGAATTTTGCGATTTAAATCGCTAAATAGCGGAGAGTAGTCGGGGCGACTACGCAGCGTGGCGCACGGAGCACAAGTGACGGGCGATCGAACGGCGGGCGGTGGAGGGGATACGCGCAGCGGAGCAGCAGCATAACGACCTTCCTTGGCGAGCGTCGAGCGTAGAATGACCCACATTGTTAGAATTCGCGGCGTCCCCGTCAGGGAGCGCGGCGGGCGGTGTCGGAGCCTCGCTCCCAGACCGCAGAGGGTGCACGGTGGCCCGCTAAAACGGGCCCCTCAATGTGTTGCCCCTAATGGGCTATAGATATTTGGACGCGTTGATTTTAACGCGTCCATGTGAGTAGTTGCTATTGTGTCTCTGTAGGCGCGCCGCGACGTTGAGTTATATCAACGCCGCTTTCTTCACGACATCTTGGCGGTCTGTCCCCGCCAGGTGAGACCCCCAGTTGCCTGGGGAAGGCCCGGCGTGAGACGACCAGCGACAAGATGCCGACTCGACGCTTCTACAGAGTAGAGTGCGCGCCCCCGCTTATCCCGTTTCCCAGAGCGAGCCGGTAGCGGTCTAAGCTAAGGGGCAGTATGTGCGTGTGGGCGGTAATGTACTGAGTAACACCGCCCATGTTAGCGCGACACGCGGGCCCGTCCGCATGCGCGTGTGAGTCTGGGTGCCTGCTTAGAGGTGAATGTCTGATTTACGTTACGTGACATGCCTATATTAACTTAGGACACGCCACGCAGCGGATGTATGTTGTGTATGTAGAGTGCTATTTGATTCAGGTAAGCCGCGTGTAGCCTGGTTGCGGCTTACCCGGGAGTCAATCCGGTAATGGTGTCAGTCGTCCCTTACCAGGTCACGGGGCAGAGGTCTCGCGTCAGGGGGCCGCGTATGCCAGGGCGCGATCTGTTTGACGTGAGGCCAACCAGACGCGCCGGCATGCGCGAACATCCCCTTCGCGAGGCGCCGCACATAGTCATCCAGGCCCTCGGTCCCGAGGTCCCGCTGGATGACATCGTTCCTTACGTAGCGAGGAGCGTCCACTATGGTCCGCAGCGCCAGATGTTGATGGGCACGGAGCAATTTCCGGCTCGACTCGCTCGTGAGGGCGAACCAAGCGGGGGTGGCGTACGTCAGTACTGGGCGCACGTACAGCTTGTACACGCCCAGCTTGACGCGCGCCGGGATTCGGGACGAGAGCACGGGCCGGAGGAGATATCGGGCGACTCTCCCCTTGGCAGCGACCTGGCGGACGTGCTGACCCATAGTGAGCCGACGATCGATGGCTACCCCAAGGTACTTGACCCGGGGCGACCACGCGATGTCGGCTCCTTGTAGCCTCAAGGGTGGTGGGAGAGGCACATGGCCGGTGACCATCGCCTGCGTCTTACCCACGTTCACCGAAAGCCGCCATTTGGCGAGCCACTCGGGAAGGAGCTCGAGCGCTCGCTGCATCTTGACGGCCGCGTACTTCGCATTCATCGAAGTAGAGATATACGCGGCGTCGTCCGCCTACAGCGCGAGCATCACGTCCGGAGTGGTGGGGATGTCGTCGGTGTAACGCGAGTAACACGCCGGCGAGACGCAGCTGCCCTGCGGTACGCCTGCGAGCACCGGCCTGGCGCTGGAAAGCGCCCCATCGACCACCACCCTGAATGTCCTGTTGGAGAGAAAAGTAGAGACCACTTTGACGACGCGACGGGGCGCGTCGGTGGTGGCCATCTTATATATCAGGCCCTCGTGCCACATACGGTCGAATGCCTTCTCCATGTCGAGGAATACTGCTACCGAATATTCCTTTTTGTTCATCGCCGCTGCGAGGTGGTGCAGTACCCTCGACAGCTGGAGCCTCGTGCTATGTTCCGCCCGGAACCCGAACTGCTCTGGGCGCGGCGTCACGTGGGGCAGTAGGTGTCGCAGCAGGAGTGCTTCGAACACCTTGGAGACTGTCGGCAGCAGGGTGATCGGCCGATAGCTCTCCGGCTTCAGGACGTTCTTTCCCGCCTTCGGCAGCATTATGACGCGCCCTTCCTTCCACGAATCGGGGAAGGCGCCGGTGCGCAGTATCGCTGTAAACAGGCGCGCCAGTGCCGCTACCATACGGTACGGCAGGTGGTGCAGCACTGTGTTTGTGTAACCGACAGCACCGGGGGCCTTCCTGGGCTTTGTCCTCAGGATGGCGCGTCGTACTGCGGTGGGCGAGAAAAAGATCGGCTCTTCATCGGGAGCTATCGGCGAGGCGAAGTAGTCTCCCAGGTGTTTCTCGACTGCTGCGACATGGTCTGTGTCGTGAGTCGGGTTTGGGTGGAACTGACGGTCCATGTGTTCGGCGAAGACCTCCGCCCGGTCCTCCGCTACATATTTGAGCGCCCCGTCGCTGTTAAGCAAAATACGCACCTGGGCTGGGGTATTCGTCAACTGGCCGCACAACTTGTGGATCGACGGCCAGCTATCCGCCGTTCCATCGATTCGTTCCTCCCAACCCACCGTGGTCTGGGCCTGTAACTCGGCCTTGACCCTCTCCGCGAGACGGTTGAGTTGCGTCTTCATTGTGGGGCAGCGGAGCTATTGCCACTGCTTGCGTAGGCGCCTCTTCTCGGCGATCATCTAGGCCAGCCGCGGAGGTACAGGCGGTAATAGCCCCCTCTCCCGCGGCTGTACAGTAGTCGCCGTTTGCAAGGCACTCTGTATGCAAGCAGTGACGTCACGCGCCGCCCTGTCAACGTCCGCGGAAGTAGTGATAGGCCGAGTCGTCACAGTGGTCTCTACTTCCTCTTGAAACTGGGTCCAATCAGTACGTCGACGTGGCGCCAGGGGTATCAAACGGGTCGGCACACCCGAAAGGACGACGAGCACCGGGTGATGGTCCGATTGCAGCTCGTCGTCAATCACATGCTGCGTGATCTGACAGTGTAGCCCTCGATGGACCACAATGTCCAGCACGTCCGGCATGTAGGAGACGGCATCTGGGTAATGTGTTGGCGTCTCTGGGCCGGACACTGTATAACCGAAGGCTTCGGCATCAGCGAAGAGCCGTCTTCCCCCGGTATTCGTGCGGCACGAGTTCCACGCCGGGTGCTTGCAATTCAAGTCACCGGCGGCGAGGAGAGTGGGACGCGTAGAGCCGGATATAAGGGCCCGCAACTCAGATGTGTCTAAGTGTGACCCACATTTAACCCGGGTCACCCTTTTTATAACCTTGTAGGGAGGTGCAATTAGTGGCCGTTGTAATGCGTATTTTTCAACTTTATTTTTAATGATACGTGCTAATGAGAACTGTTGTGTTTAGGAATTCTAACTGTTGTTAGTTTGAAGGCCATTAAAAATACTTTCAATTAATACCAATATTAACTGGGTTTAATGTATTCTTTGATGGCGGGACATGCTTGAAATTTATTTTCGGAGAGGTGCGATTTTTGTGACGCTGAGTGTATATAAAGATGATAAAACTCCGTTAAAACGAGACACTTTGACATTTTTACCAAGTTAAAATTACTTTAATTTCGGAAGTCGGTGTCTTTGGTTTTGCATCTTCGATTTATTTTACAATAGCTTCTGCCCGCGACTTCGCCCGCGTCAAATTTCTTGCTCCCCAGACCCATCCCGTCACATCGAATCACCTGCGCGTGCGAGGTCTTCGTATTCGTGACTGTTTCTGTCCACGCAATTTAAAAAAAAATATTATTATTAACACTTTCTGTGGGCAAATACTATTAAGAAACATACAAAAAAAAATGCCGTATTGGTCGAGCCCTTCTCGAGTTATGCGCTTAGCAACATTCATTTTTATTTATATAGATGAGAATTCTTTATTAAAATAGTTGTATATGTGTTAATAACAACAATATGAATCACTGTGTTTGAATTAAATAAATAATAATAATAAATGATTTTCTTATAGAATGTCTAGTTTAAAGTGTACACTGATCATTGTTATTCACTTTTCTTCAGTTCCAAAATCGAGAATGTTACTGAAGTATACCTGCCTCCTTTGCGATTCGGAGAACGTCGCCAGTTCGCCAAAGTTATAGTGGCGGACTATACTTTAAAGGATTATATCAAAGACATGATATGGTTTCTCGTTGTGTATTATATCCCGTACTCGTTTTTGGATGAACTGTACGATACGCCGTATGCCGTTCAAGGTTAATCATTGTTTTATTATGAGCTAATTAATAATTGCTTTTGTGTTGTTTAACTATTCCTTATTTACAAGGATGAATAAGCGGTTAATAAAGTCAACAGGGAAGTTAGAGGTTGTGTTTTCCATTTCAAGAGTTATCAGTAGTGGGTTAAATTTGAATCGAGTTTGTAATATTTTCTACAATAAATATGACGGCAGTATTGTACCCTGCAGGGATCAATATTTAGTTATTACAGAGCGCCATCCGAAAATTTTCATGGACATTATCCTATATTACAGACATAAGGCATCAAGATGCAGCACTATACCACGTACAAGATGTGATCTTAAATGGCCAGGCAGAGGAGAAAGAAGAAGAAGAAGAAGAAAATGTAGAAGAGGTAAACAGTAAACTACCAAAAGGGAAACATGTAATCAAAGAAATCAAGAGAAAGCCTGCGACAGAAAAAATTAAACGTGAAATCAAGTTATCTGGTGATTGGATCTTAGCTGGTAGTTCTTGGTTCTTTTCATTATTGTAATACGATGTAAGTAGAAATCCCGTACCGACGATAATTTATAGAACAAGTGATGAGGCGTAGGTAATCCGATCAATGTGTTTAAAAAAAATCTATTTGAGATCTCGAATCAATTTGTGTTGGAAAAGTCTAAATAACCCCATTACATTTCTTGTAGACTATTAAAAAATCCTGACTGTGTGTGTCAAAAGTGAACTTATGTGAAATTGGCTTTAGACACCTGTAAATTGATTTTATATAAATGTTACTTATTACAATGAAAAATATTGTAATTAATTAAAATGTCTCCCAAGAATAGAACATGGTAGATTAATTAAATTATTAGTGCTGTAAAGGGCTTTGTTTGGAAAGTCCTTGCTTTATTTGTGTTTCCAGAAACTTCATTTTTTATTCAGAAGACCGTTTTGCCAGTTAGTTTGCGTAGAGTGATTTAGTTAAAATATCCGCTGAAACATATTTTAATTTTAGGGATTGGAAGAGTCACTCCATTTATAACAACAGGGGACACAACAGAACTTGGAGAAGTAATAGCATTGATTAGTAGCGTAAATCTGCCAGCGTACGACGACTTTCCAGTTTTTTTTGTCAATGTTTGCAATCTCAGTGATGTTCCAATAGAACATTTGAAACAAAATAGGTAATTTCCTCGTCGCAACTCAATATGTATAGGTAGCTTATGCTTGTGCTAACTAGGTTAATCTTAAAGAGAGTGGGAAAGGGAGATGCTCATTCTTGGCCATGTTCTGCCCATCAATGTGGTAAATACAGAAAAAATACCCATTTAATAACTAAAATATTGCTATTACTTATGTGTTATGAAAACTCCGGAATTAAAAGCCGATTTAATAAAAACATTCAATCGTTTATTATATTATCTAACAGTTCCGGTCGATTGTCAATGGCAAACATTACTGAAACACACAGTCGATACACTAAATAAAACCGGTTTCAAACATTGATTTTTGGAAAACCTTCTTTTGTTATATAGTTGTTTCGCCTTTGTCGTTTTCTTTAGAAACAAAAAAGATGTTTGTTCATTTCCGGGCCTCTAAACGCGATCTATTGAACCGATTGCGTGTCTCGGCAAGACAGCTGAAGTTGATTTACAGATTTTTCGGTAAATCGATGTCATATCGCATCCCTACGTCAATAATAAATCGTAGTTGACAACTAATTGACATTTCACATTTTGTTTGGTGTTGTGTGTTCTTGCGAATCGTGATTTATTTTCTATTGCGTTTTATATTTGATTTTTGACGACTTTGATTACGAATATGGACCCTATAACCGCTCCCGATGATGACCTTGGCTTTACTTTGGATTCTGTACCCGCCTCCCGCAACGACACCGGCTTGCCAATGGTGTCCGACCTGTACATGAACCTGATTTACACGAACTTACTAGCTTACCACGGAGCCCTCTCTGTGTCAATTGTGGCGTAGATACACGAAGACTTAAGAGATTTACCTTAAGCAATGTGGAAGTTCGGTCTGTATTACAGCAATGGATTGCACCACATCAAATAACTTACTATAAAAACATGCAAGGTACATACATACTCAGTAACTTATATTGCATAGCTATGTAAGATAGATTTGAATTAAATAATTCGGTTAGTGACAAGGAAACCATAGAAATAGTTGTACCTAGTTTGTTTTGTCTCAACTTAAGTTGTATTTTATAGCTGTGTATTGTGAACCCAATTCCTAAATGGCGTGCTTGTCATTTATTTAAATGAGAACGAATAAAAAAACTAAAAGTGTTTTTATTGTAACCTTTAATTTTTATATTGGTTTCTAAAAGTCTCACCAAGTTTTATGTAAAAAATAGTGGTTGCTTCTTTACTTATGATGTCAGCCCTAATGCCTATAATTTATTTCTTGCGTGGGCATCACTCGGCCAAAACCTCTTTATTAAATGGGCATTTCCCTTTCAGCAGGTTTTACCTATTTTATGTATTTCCTCAAAGTTGGTCAATGCAACTATTTTTGCAAGGCACTTCAGGCAAATAAAGATACAGGTAAATAAAAGTGTGACTCATGGCTTCCTTGTAAAATAGATGCTGGCATATTGCGCAATCGGGAGTTCGGTTGCAGATCGGTTTTGTAAAAGTGCAATTTACTAATCACTGGGTTGATGTTTGAGTGCAATCACCATCTTGGGAACGAAAAGCCGCACTTGTTTTCCACTTACACACTACGCTGCTGGTGGAAACCAGCTCTCATAAAACGATTTGTGGGACGAGTTTACTGGTCGCACAACCGTGATCAGGAGGCGGTTATCCTTCTCACAGAGGCTGCCAATTTAGCAGTTCGGCTGGGCAGCTTTGGAAAAACTACGCAATATCTTCTCGTCCCAAATACCGCAGTGTCAAAAGATGAAAGAACACACTGGTCAAAGGCAGTGTGTTTTGCCAGTGATGCAGTGACCTATATAAATGCACTGAAACGTGGTCAAAGGAAAAAATCACTCAAAGGGCAGTGTTGATCTGCCAGGGTCGTGAGATTGTTCGAAAGAGATACCGTGACTCTGGCAAATGGGCAACTGAAGGAACACGGGTGGGTTTTAGTCACTAAAAGTCTGACACGCCCTCCCACTCCACCTAGAGCGGGAGAAGGCATGTGATGATTTCCCATCACAAAAAAAGGCTAGTATAGATGGCTATCTTTGCAGAACAGATGGCCGATGGAGCCGAAGGTTCTGGAATGCCGACCGCGTACCAGACAACGTAGTCTTGGAAGGCCTCCCACGAGGTGGTTGAGCTTCTTATAGAGGCTGTAATTGGTCCAATTATATTTGAGGGGTTTTTGCTCATCCAACCATGCTGGAGGAGAGGAGGCGCGTATGTTTGCGATATGTCTGTATCTCCACCAACTGGTTTACCCTATTGTGTTTCTGATGTAGATGGCTACACAGCCAATTGCTTTGACCTTCTGCTGATGACAGATCCGGACAGACACTGTGTATCGGTTTGGGCTCCACTTAGACTGTTTGACCACTGTCTGGGTAAATCCGTGTTTTCCACCAGCCCTAGAGGCACGAGGCAAGCTTTTGTACGGGTCAGCAGACTAAAATGAGTTGCGGCATTTCTTTGGATCTTCTTGCTTCCCATGTGACTGCGCTGACGCAATTATTCATGAGATACGTCAAGGCATGGAAAAGGTCATCCCATTCTATGACGTCCCTCTTAGCTGCGAAGCTCAGCCCTGGTATAATGTGACATATGAGTAAGACAATTTTACAAAAAGCACGCATACCAGGTCTGAGCTTCGGCAAGGCGAGATCGAGATCAAGAGCTGGCTAATTTCGCATTAAAAAAGTATAAAGAAAGGTTAAGGTGCCTTATTTAGAAAAGTGAAATAGAGATTAAGTACCTACTTGCATTTATACCATGAATCTTTTGTTTATATTATTAATGTAGGAAGTACCTACATATATTACAGATTTACACACATTTATACAAGATGGACGATCAGTGAAGAAGAACGAAATTCAGAACAGCAACCCTTACAACTAAAAAAATCTAGAACTGAGGTTAATTTCAATGATCATCACTCGGTACCACTGCCAAGTGCTGTGGCATCGGATGTCATGGCTACATTCTTGGATGAGCCTTTTCGAGTAGAGGTAATTGGTTTTTATGCTTCTTTTTCTTCTTCGTGTCGCCAGCACGTCAATATTTCTTCTTTGCTTGTTCATCGTCATCATCAACCTATAACAGCCCACTGCTAATCTTATATAACAGCCCACTGCTAATCTTAGGTCTCTCTGATCGCACTCCACTCGTCTCCATCCTATCGCTACTCTCAACCAGTTAGGGATTTAACAGTTTATGACATTCAGAATTTATTTTGCAGATTTTTTTAATATCAATTATAAGTTTCCGAAGTACTGTCGTACGGATATTATTCTTACGTTTTCGTTTTTTTGCATTTTGACAGTCATAATATCATTTTGTATGTAAGTTTACGTTTTAAAAATGTGTTTGTAGCTTCGTGGAATCAGGATACCTCCACCGAAGACAAAGACGTCAACATTTTTTGGTTACGAAAAAACTGATCGCGATTTTGGTACGGGCGTGCCACCTCCAATACCTAATCAAGACGTAGATATTTTGATCGCACAAACAAGGATTGATGCAAGAGCACTAACAAAAATTAATGGGTCTGTTAAAGGAGAGTTTCCGTTATATCCCCCTGAAATATCTGTGGTGTCATTGGAACGTGAAGGAGTTTGCACAAATGACGTAAATGCAGTGAGAGCTAAAGTTAAACCTGACTTAATTATTCAGCCAGGTGTCATCCTAGAGGCACAAATGACGATAGAAATATCTTTGGGTATAGTCGGGTGTAAACCTAAGTCAGACGCTGAACGATACTCTAGATTGTACTGTCTTATTAGTGATCGTGACGCTGTAATGAAACTAATATATCAAATAACTGAATTAAATGAGTCTGTTATGCAAACAGAGAGTAAAGTGGGTTTTTTGACAGGATTCGCATTGGATATAGGGGAAACAGTGATTTTCTATGTAGAAGGTCCAAAAGATGGACTCATTTTGCGAGTTTGGGAACGGACGGAAGACTTTTATCCTGCTGTGAAACCCATTTTCTCGACTTCCGCTAAGTACAGATGCCGATTGTACCCTGGTAAGTGAAAATAGATACCTATTGGTTTTATTTACAACAATAACGACTTCACACAAATGTATTCAGCGTTTGCAATTAGATTTCCAAAACTCGAAAACACTGAATGAATGAGACACAAAACACACACACTTAATATATTTTATATCTTCAGAATTGCTACTTGCCGCAATACCTTTCAATATCATGAAGATGTTCGTGCCGTTAACGGTGTTGTTAGGTTTGACGCCAATTTACGCCCGACCAGCATTACCGTTACCTACTCGGTCTGTAAGTATTTTAAGATACGAGTATTTATCAACGGCGTTTCTGAGTTTATTTTGGACATAACTGACATCGGTAAAGGAAAACAGCGTGGGGAAATTTGTACTTAAAGTATATTCACATTATTAAAATAGTGACTCATCGTTAACATACAGCTTAGTCACGCCCCTTGACCAATTAGATCATAGTAAATTAACAAAAGATGCGACCGTACTATCTGGTGGGCTTACTTGAAGCGGTCAATGTGAAAACGACTATCTAATTTACTATATTCTGATTGGTTAAGGGGCGTGGTTAAGCTTAGTGACAACGATGAGTCACTATTTTCTTAACTCGAATGGACTATAATTAATATAACGTCATATTCGTGAACGGGCACCGTCAGTAGGGAGTGGTCATTTATTTGCTGCCACGGCTTATTTTAATTTCTGAATTGTATTTTAACGTTTGTTATAATAATGGACGCTTTTAATATGCGCGTCTTTTTACATCGTTCTCACATTGATAATTTCAACCTAAAGGATTTAACCAACTTTTTATAACAATATTAAGATGTAAAAGAGTGTCCATGGAATGTCTCGCAAGTTCTTCTCCATGGGTACCTACTACGCTTTGGGATGAGCAACTAGCTTCATCTTTCTGACTGACCAATCCTTTAACAATTCAAAAGTACCAGTAATAGGTTTATTTTTAATGCTTTGAGTTTGTAAAGACTGAAATCGTCAACCCATCTTGCATTAGCGTTGTTATTTATGCTCGTAAAAGAGGTCTTTGTCCTGTAGTGGGACAATGATAGGATGATATTATTATATTATCATCAGTTTTGTCTATTAGCTTGCCATGTAGTGTGTTTCCCATACATGTTAACATTAGTTTGTTTGTAGGTAAAAATTATACTAATGTTGAACATTCTAACTCTTTGTAGGCGGTGCTCAAGATAGGACGCTTGGTAGCCAGCAAGTTCAAAAGCCCTCCATGTTGCAGTGCGATGCCAACGGCTGTAGAACTCAAGAGTTTTAGACTGGAGCTCTGCGTAGCACCTCGGCCTCCGCCCGTTCATGTTTCGGCAATACCCAGAATAACACCAGGTTTGTACAAGGCTTATTAACGCAAAAATGAGCTATGAGCAATGACTTAATAATCATATGGTATACCTGTGAGCCGAAGCTACTTTAAAAAAGAATCACTTAATCGCTTTTAATTCATGATCAGATAAATAATTACAATAAGTATTTGACAATGATGAACAATGTAGGTGTTGTGTCTACGACGAAGCGAGAGCGACCAATGAGTCCAGTAAGATGGAGGTCGCGATGCCCCCATTAGGGGGCGTGGCGGGCGGCTTCAGAGCGTTGCTCTCTGACCGCGGAGGGTACGTGGTGGTCCGTTACGTCGAGTCTCTTATCGTAATTGCCTTCTAGGCATAGGAAATATTGAACGCGTGCTTGCAAAAACACGCATCCATGTGATTGGTTGCTAATAGTGTTTCTGTAAGCGCACCACTGCGTTGAAATTGTATCAACGTCGCTTTCTTCACGAAAACTTGGCGGTCTGTCCCCGCCAGGTGAGACCCCCAGTTGCCTGGGGGAGGCCCAGCGAGAGACGACCAGCGACAAGAGTGCCGACTCGACGCTCCTACAGATAGGGTGCGCGCCCACGTTCGTCCTGTTTTCAGGACTCCTCGCTGCCGACCATCGACTCGGCTTTGGCCGGCAGCGATAGGTCACTGCCTACTCTTGAGACGAGGGCACGACATTTATTTATTTATTTATTCACACCAACTAGTACAACATCTTACAGTTAGTATTCCAATACGATGTTATACACACTAATTAAACTATCTAAACATATATTTTAAAATATACCTCCTTAAACATAACATTTCACAATTAACACAAAAATAAAAAATTAAAGTTTTAGTATTTCAAATTTGTATGCTTTCTTCAATGCACCTTTGTGCTCCTGATACAAATTTCGGCAGGCTATCAAACACATCTTCTGACGGCATATCTATACTATCTATACTATATATTATATTATTATTATTATATTATTATTTTTAGTTCCTCGTTTGGTCTCCGGGTAGTAGAATAGGGCCAACCCATCACAGTCCGTGGGTGTCGTAAAAGGCGACTAAGGTAGCTGCTGGAGGATGTCATTAGTTCCCTCACACCCAAGCTAAGGTTGCCGTGCCGAGAGCTGCATGGCTAGGGGGGAGCCTAGTCGCGAGCGTGCCTGTTGTCTGGGATCGGGCGTCCCCAGGCACTAACCAGCCTTACCCCTACATGCGGGGCTCTGTAGGGTGTCGACAGAATGTATTCCCTTGCTTTTCGTGGGAATTCAATGAGCATAAATAATAATATAAAACTCGGAGGCGGCGGTGATGCTCGCCACACACCACGTCATTTGTTTCCACGGGGCGAAAAGCGAGCAGCGGAATGTCGCTTAGCAACGCTGAATGTGCAGGGAGGTATAAAAGATAAGATGGATGAGGTGTGTGACATAGTGAAGGATAAAAGGATTGATGTGCTATGTGTGAATGAGACGAAAAGAAAGGGAGTGGACACGACTAAACACGGATCTCTGACCGCTATCTGGTCTGGTGTTCAAGAGACACAAAGAGCCTGTCAGGGTGTGGGAGTTGTCCTCTCCGAGCGAATGATGAAATGTGTGAAAGAATATGTTTGTGTGAGTCCTAGGATTTTATGGCTGAGAGCGAAGGTGGGCCTAAACCCTATCTTTATGCTGTGCGTCTATGCACCCGATATGGGAAGCTCACCGTCGGAGAGGGATGTATTTTGGAATAGCATAAGGGATCTAGTGAATGAATGTAGAGCAAACGAGAAGATTGTTATGCTAGGTGACTTTAATGGTTGGGTTGGTGTGAAGAGGAATGGGTATGAAAAAATATTAGGTGCATTTGGGGATGACAGAGTGAATGAGAATGGAATGAGTCTGCTAGAGATATGTATAGAGAAGAATTTGTCAGTTATGAACACTATGTTTAATCATAGAAAAGTTCATAGGTATACGTGGGAAAGGCAAGACAGTAGAAGTATGATTGACTTTGTGATTGTGGATGAAAGATTAAAGAGTAAAGTGACAGATACTAGAGCATATCGGGGTGTTAACGTAGGGACAGATCATTATCTGGTGATGTGTTGGATGGATGGTCTGTTCAGACATTGGCGTCACCGAGTTCGAGTTCCTGTGACTGCACTTGAAAGAATAAAAGTAGAAAGACTGCAAGATGTGAAAGTGAAAGAGGAATACAAGCAGGAAGTAAAGGTGAAGACGGATAAAATATTCGATGATACGAATGATTATAGTATGGAGGAAGTATGGGATATTATGAAAAATAGTATGGTGCAAGTAGCCACAAAAGTATGTGGTGTAGCACGGAGAAAAATGGTAATAGAATGAGTGATTCTTGGGTAGATGGTGATGTTAAAGAGGTTGTGCGGAAGAAGAAAGAGGCCTGGCTTAATGTGTTAGCCTATAAGGCTCAAAATAGGGTGAATCAGGCAGCGAATGTGACGGATGGTTTGGAAAGAGTGAAAAGGAAATACTCCGAAATGAAAGTGAGTGTGAAAGAGATGGTAAAAATGAAAAAGCATGAAAGGCAAGAAAAGTATAACAGGAAGTTCTCTGATCACTTCAGGGCCAATGTTAAGCTGTTTTGGAAACAAGTAAGATTGGCTCGCGGAGTGACAGGAACATCGAGTATGAATGTTATAAGAGCAGAAGATGGATGTTTACTAAATGAAGAATGTAAGGTCTTGGAACGCTGGAAGGGATACTTTGAAAGTTTATTCAGTTGTCAGGACAGTGTGCAAGAAGTGGGCAACTGGGCAGATGCCAGTTTAGAAGACCCTAACTTAGAAGTAGATGAAGATAATGAAATAGAAATAGAAGAGATAGTACGAGCGCTGAAAGGTATGAAAGTTGGGAAAGCTGCAGGATATGACAGAGTGTCTGCTGAAATGCTGAAGAGCGGTGACTGGGTGGTAGCAAGCCTGTTGTGCCGGATCTTTAATATGTGTTGGAGATATGGCCGTGTACCGGATGATTGGTGTAAGGCTGTAATCGTACCACTATATAAGGGAAAAGGCTCACAGCAGGAGTGTAAAAACTATCGCGGCATTAGTCTTTTGAGTGTTGTCGGCAAACTGTATGCGAAGGTTTTGATAAATAGAGTGATAGGAGTGACCGGTGAGAAAATATGGGATGTGCAGGCAGGATTTAGAGAGGGGATGGGCTGTATGGATCAGATCTTCTCCCTAAGGTGCATAGCCGAAAAGCATCTGGCAAAGCACAAGAAAGTCTACTGCGCTTTCGTTGACTTGGAGAAGGCCTATGACAGTGTGTGCAGAGAAAAACTGTGGTCAACACTACCCATGTACGGTGTGGATTGGCGCTTGGTACGGGCACTGAAATCTTTATACAAGGATTCCAGTGCTTGTGTTAGGATAAATGGGGCATACACGAACTGGTTTTGCATCACGAGGGGTGTTAGGCAGGGCTGTGTAGCGTCACCGTGGCTATTCAACTTGTACATGGATAGTTGTCTGACAGATTTGAAAGAGGGTGAGTGTGGATTGACTATGAGTGAGTTGCCTGTCAAATGCCTTCTATACGCAGACGATCAAGTTCTACTTGCATCGTCAGCAGAACAGTTGCAAGACATGGTGACTGTAATGGATGAAGCATTTAAGATGAAAGGGATGAATATAAATGTGAATAAGACGAAGGTCATGGTGTTTGAAAGAGAAGAGAACGTATCGGTGTGTGATGTGGAAATAAATGATAAGAATGTGGAGCAAGTAAGTGAGTTCGTATATTTGGGGAGTTTGTTTACAAGGGATGGAAAGATTGATAAAGATGTGGAAAGAAGAGTGAATGCGGGAAATAAAGTAAATGGTGCTCTACATGCAATTGTGACCAACCAACTGATGTCCAATAAGGCTCGACTGGCAGTTCACAATGGTGTACTGGTGCCTACGCTTATGTATGGGAGTGAATGTTGGGTGTGGCAAAAGAAGCATGAAAGTAGAATAAATGCTGTGGAAATGCGTTCCTTGCGAAGCATGTGTGGTGTGACTATGAATGATAGGCTGAGAAATGATGTGATAAGAGAACGGTGTGGTTTAAAAGAAGATATAGTGACAAAAATTGAAAAAAGTAAGCTTAGATGGTTTGGTCATGTTGAGAGGATGAATGAAGGACGATTCACAAAAGGTATTTACAAGGCAGATGTGAGTGGAAACACCGGGAGGGGACGCCCTAGGAGGACATATAGTGACCTTATTGGTGATGTTCTTCAGAAAGGTCAGGTGCGTAGTACTCGCAACCGGCGTGTGTGTATGACCAATTGTATGAACCTTAAAGAGGCAAAAGGAGTGTGTAGAGATCGTAGCAGGTGGCGTTCCGTGGTTTCTGCCTACCCCTATGGGAAAAAGGCGTGATTGTATGTATGTATGTGTATATTTAATATATTTAATATTTTAATATATTATTATAAAGCTGAAGAGTTTGTTTGTTTGATTGAACGCGCTAATCTCAGGAACTACTGGTCCGAATTGAAAAATTCTTTTTGTGTTGGGTAGCTCATTTATCGAGAAAGGCTATAGACTATATATCATCACGCTACAATCAAAAGGAGCGGAGCAGGAATGAAAAACGTTGCAAAAACGGGGAAAATTTATTCCTTTTGAGAGTTTCCGTTGCGTGCGCTGCGTAAACGGTTAAAGTAACGCATCAATCATGTATGACGGAATTATTCCTCTTAAAAAGTTCTAAAAAAAAATCCGCGAGAGCATATGTCTATCTTTTAAGGTTGACTCACTATAACGATTTTAATTACTCAACACTAAGTACGGGCCGGCGCGCGGCGATTCGATGCGACGGGGTGGGTCGCGAAAGCAAGAAATTTGACGCGGACGAAGTCGCGGGCAGAAGCTAGTATACTATATATACTATATTATTATAAAGCTGAAGAATTTGTTTGTTTGTTTGATTGAACGCGCTAATCTCAGGAACTACTGGTCCGAATTGAAAAATTATTTTTGTGTTAGGTAGCCTATTTATCGAGAAAGGCTATAGGCTATATAAAATTACGCTACAACTAAAAGGAGCGGAGCAGTATACAAGACATTATAAAATAAAATAAATATTAATAAAATATATAGGTACATAAAATATTAAATTAAATATTGAATACAGATACTTAAGTAAAGAATATAAAAATATGAATACTTAAATAATTCTCATAATTTATTAAAATAAATGTATATGGTATATATACTTATAATAATTAATCTAATTGAGTACATAATAAAAGTGAAAACTTGTAAGAATTTAATAATAATAATGTAATCTCGTGCAAATATATGTAATTAACAACTGATATGTTATATCTATCTACACGAACATAATAATAATATGTATACAATATAATTATATACCAAATGAAAGACAGTAAATGAGAATACTGATTTAATTAAATTGTAACTCAGCCCTCTTCCTCTCTCCTAATTTTTGCGTGCCCGACAGGGTCCATATCTGATCTTGTACCATTTTATTTTTAACCATCTATGTAACATATGGAATGCAATAAAGAATTGAGTATTGAGTATTGAGTATTGAAAAATGTTGCAAAAACGGGGCATATTTATTCCTTTTGAGAGTTTCCGTTGCGTGCGCTGCGTAAACGGTTAAAGTCCCGAAAATTCATGTATGACGGAATTGTTCCTTTTAAAAAGTTCTAAAAAAAAGTCCGCGAGAGCATAATATGTCTATCTTTTAAGGTTGACTCACTATAACTAAAAAGGTGCGAGCAGGCAAATCGATGCGACGGGAAGGGTCAGGGGAGCAAAAATTTGACGCGGACGAAGTCGCGGGCAGAAGCTAGTTATTTATAAGACGTGCGGCCCTTGATAAAGGGGCAAACTTCAGTAGGTTCGTCCTAGCCCATGGCATGCGACAGCCCATGGCAAAGCGGGGCGGCGGCGCGCCCCCACATACCCGTCCGGGACGCGCAGCCGCAGCGTCTCCAGCACATCTGGGTGGTGCACCAGCCCGTGCAGCACCCTCGCCACGTATTTTACTAATGCGATGTCTCTCCTAACCACCATGGCTCCTCCCAAGCGGAACATACTGCCAGCGTATGCCGCGCCGTCAGGCGTCCGGCTCCCTTTTTATGCGACACAGGTACGTCCCGAAGCAACCATACCCGAGCACCTGTGTTGTCTGAAACGACAGGAAGCCGTGCCTCCTCCCGAGCCAGTGCCCGAGTACTGGCCGGACTTCGTGACGTGCCTTGTGCGTATTAACTTAGAATACGCCACGCCGCGAATGTATGTTGTGAGTGTGGAGTAAAGTTGTTCAGGCAAGCCGCGTGTAACCGGATTGCGGCTTACCCGGTAGTCAATCCGGTCGGATGGAGTCAACGTCGTCCCGCGTATGCCAGGGCGCGATCTGTTTGACTTGTGACCAATCAGACGAGAGTACGGGTCGGAGGAGGTTGTGGGTGACCCTACCCTTCGCGACGACCCAGCGGCCGTGTTGACCCATCGTAAGCCGACGGTCGATGGTGACACCCAGGTGCTTGACCCGGGGCGACTACTGTATGTCGGCTCCTTGTAGTTTTAAGGGTGGTGGGAGAGGCGCAAAACCGGTTACCATCGCCTGCGTCTTACCCACGTTCACCGACAGCCGCCGTTTGGCGAGCCATTCGGGAAGGAGGTCTAGCGCTCGCTGCATCTTGATAGCCGGGTACTTCGCGTTGAGCGATGAGTCCAGTCCACTGAGCTCGGGGTCTTTAAAGACTTGGTATTCTCCCACCGAAGTGACGTCGGCCGATGCAGGCAGTCATTCACTCGCCAGCAACGTTCAAATGTCCGGTCCGGCGCAGGTGGCAGCACTGGACCCCATAGTGCGTCGCTTGACTCGTGATATTGGCGCTAAGTTTGTTCACCGGAAAAAGTGGCGCCAACATACCTACAAATTGACGTACCTAGGTTAAATTAGTTAATATCTGTGTAGGCTTTTCCCAACGGTGTTGGGGTCGGCTTCCAATCTATTCGGATGCAGTTGAAACCAATATTTTTCCTAGAGCGGACTTCCACAATCCATTTACTCGGTAACAAGACACCCCTTGGTGAGACTGCTTGTCAGACTTTCCAGCTACTGACTAACCGTAACAAATGTCAAAAATAAAAAAAAGAAATCGGTCGGGACCAAAGGCTAAACGTGCTTTACGAGGCACAGATGGAGTAAAATACAAAAATGGCGGTTGATGTGGTACCTCTGTTTTTCGTAATTATATTACCTTTGATTTTGTATTCCTGTAAAAATCACAGTGATCTTTATTCTTGTTGGTAACAAGGTTGCTGGTGGTCTCAGTCATAAAAGTATAACAGGATCAACAGACAGCTCGCGAAACAAAAACTTAATTTATACTAATGAAAAAATCACAATTAATACCGATGTAGGTAAATCTAGCGTGGTGATGGAAAAGAACTACGACGAAATAGAAAGGTCAATGCCTACTGATGGCCCACCGTGAACACATTTCGAAAGATAATTAAAAAATATATTATTTTAAAACAGGAATTATCCGTTTAACTTCAATCTCTAACTAAGACGCCGTGATTAAACAAATAAATAAGTAATTTAACTAATTATTATCACTGAGAGTTTGACTGTCAGGCAAAGTTTAGGGTTGCTAGTGTATTGTAAATTTAATTTCGAGTCGAGAAAAAGTTTAGTCGATTACGGATTAATTAATCATTATAAACATCAACCCGTTTGCTCAGAGGCATGCAGTCTGATTATGTATGACGAACATTTTAGTTTCTGTGAACGTAACTAACTTCAGTATAAGACAAAACAATTATGTTCATACATATCTCAAACTAGATATCTTACTACCAAACATACATAAACATGGAATAGTAATATCATTGTATTATTTATGGCTTTGCATAAAAATTAAATATGTTGTTCAAACCCAATAATCGGTGCACGTAATCGATTATATTTCAAAATATGGCAGCATTATTCTATGACAGATGATGAATTTGATATTTGACATCCAGTAAACAAATAAATTTCGCTGTGCGAATTGAATAGTGGCGCTTACGCTCTCATCAACTCGTCAATCAACATTTTACAGCAATGGGTTCTTCCAAAACAGGTAAGGTTTACATTACTCACCTACATTAAACAATACCTTAAGAAAACTATGATAATAACAATAGCCAGTACTTCTGCAAGCTTTTAGTGATTTCACTTCACTACATAGTATAAAACAAAGTCTCTTCCTTCTGTCTGTCCCTATGTATGATTCGATCTTTAAAACTACGCAACGGATTCTGACGCGGTTTTTTTTAATAGATTGTGATTCAAGAGGATAGCCTTTTCCCAACTATGTTGGGGTCGGCTAGGCAGTCTAACCGGTTGCAGCGGAGTACCAGTATTTTACATGGAGCGACTGCCAATCTGACCTCCACAATCCAGGTACTGGGTAATACGATACCCCTTTGTATGATTGGTTGTCAGACTTTCGGGCTTCTGAGGACCCGTAATGACTGTCTAAGATCTACGAAAGAGAGCCGGGACCAACGACTTAACATGCTTGCTGAGGCACGGAAGGGTCTTGGTATGTAAAGATGGTCACCAATCCACGGACCAGCCGCTGTAAGTGTAGCTTAACCTGAACGATCAATCCGTGCGGCTGTTTTTACTTAGCTACAAGCCCTTCCTAAATATGTATGTATATACTACTCTAAGCTATCCATTTCATTCTTTCTCATCGTTTGCTGTTCAATAAATAAATAAGTAATTGTATTTTCAGGTGCATATCTTAAGCAATTATTTTATTTGTCACTTATGTTGGACTGCACCATACAATGACATTAGACATCCTTGTTTGGGACAAATGATAAGTATTGATTAGTAAATAAAATAACTCCGAAATCTTTTGAGGTACCTACATACGTATATAACTATACCAATTTTTTACTGTATAACATAAGAAGAGCCCATAGGTGTTTAAACTTAGAAGGTGAGTATTATTCAAATAAAATAAAAATGAATAAATAACTTTGAAATTAACAATAACTATGTTAATAACATTCAAAGTGATTGTAAGTGTATAGAATAAGTTCAGTGCTTATGAAAAAATTAAAAAATTATAAAAAAATTAAAAACTGTTGTACTTCCAAATGGCGACTTATTTTCTGAACTGATAAGTACTAGAAAGTGTTCATAACACCTTATTTCATTAATTCCATAAACTATTTGTAAGTGTTCACTGTGGGCCGCGGTTGTTCTAGCATGTGGGCATTGTCTTTTAAGACTTATATGGTTTTAAAATGGGACCATTCGGAAACCACCAGTTTTCAAATAAAAAAAGAATCATCAAAATCGGTTCACCCAGTCAAAAGTTATGAGGTAACAAACATACGGTATTCGTTCATTTGTCGCGCAAATACTTAATGCTTTATCCATTTTCTCCTACTTATAGTCCAACACAAACACGTAGTCCATTTACACACACTTGACACTTCACAAATATACACACCTCACCATCCCACTAGTGGAAAAACCGTTACCCACATTCCACGATTGTTATTTTTCTTCTTCTTTCAAAATTGTGCCCTATTTTTTTTTTCATTTTAACAACAAGTGACATACGTTATGATTTTTTTTAATGAAAGAACACTGACTCCCACGTCACAGATATATCAACCTAGTTTGTTAACTGTGCCACTTTTTTGTGGGGTGATTTCCGACCACCATGCAGAAAAATATACAGGCAGGTGTTTTATAATTTTAATTGTAATAATGAATTGAAATTTTAGTTGCAGTAGATTCCTGGGAACAACCACCTGGCGGGCAAAGCGCAACGAAGATCAATTGGAAAAAGAAATAATCAAAGTAAGGTTCTTCTGATGTGAATTCGATATCAGTAGGTAGGTAAATCAACTACAAATTTAACTTTTAATATTTTTTTAATCTTATTATTTTGGCTTTGATTATGTATTTATGTTATTCATAGTTGTTATTCTAGTTATACGATTTTGCATTTTGAATATAAAATTCTGCCACAATTATATTGTTTCACTTATAACCGGTAATTTACCGCCAGAGTGACCCACGGTCACTCAGAATTTGGATTAAAACTGCATGTCCTTACTGCATGGTTCTTTATGTCATGCATGCAGAGCATGCAATATTGAGTATGGCATCTCGCAGGTAGACATAGGAGGTGGTTGGCTCGCCCGAGCACCACCTGTGGTTGGGATCGTGCGATGCATGTCCCTGTATGAGGCTCCAGTGTGGGTAGCTGACCTGACGGCCTGCGACCGTTTTCTGCCGCTGGACCCGTCTGAGCTCCATCAAGTCTTGGTGGCGAAATGGCAGAACAAGCTTCTGCGTCCTACAGCCGCGGCCTCCATCGAGGCAACTCAGTCGGTGTTAGACGATTGGCTCAGGAGGAGGCACGGCTCCCTGTCATTCGGGGCGACGCAGGTGCGCAGCGCAGCGTCGTGTGACACAGTAAAACACACACAGTGTGGCATTTTGCAGAAAGAGGTACCTGAAAGGAAGAGGGAGATTTCTGCTTTCCCTCTGGATAATTTCTCAATTTTAAATTCTACATCCGAAAACATAATTAACAGTACATCCTGTTCAACTAAACATGACCAACAACCTTATGAAATACTACAAAGTACACGATTGCTGACATCCAATTTGGAAGCTGAAAATAATTGCGATATCTTTGCAACAATGCTTGACCACGAATCCTTTACATGTGAGTCAAAATTGATAGTAGGTTATATATCTGGATATGTAGCAAGACAATTAACAAAAAAGTCAAAATGTGAAGATTGCGTTGACAGTTTGACTACACCAAATAAACTTCCACATCACACACTTATAACTATAAAAGACATGGGTGGTCTATGTTATTCTGCAGAAGACGTGTATATAATATGCTTGGCTACGGAAAAGATCATACGTAATTTATTACGCCAAACCGGTGGAAGTCTTGCCTCCAAATATGATTTTAATTATATAACCGTAAACACCCTAAAGCATTTCATTGGGAAAGAAGTATTTGTAAATTTGAATCAACATTCACTGAATCAGCCATCAACATTCAATCATAGAATCCATTTAATTCGAGCCATAATATAATAAATCAGTACACAAAAATTAGATTGCATCACGAAGCAAAAACTGATCCAACTGTGGATTACTATACCAAACGGCAGAAACTAACTAAACTTATTTTATTTAAAGGAAATTAAAATATTCTAACAGTTTAAATACTTTTTTATTTATTCTCTGAGTAAAGTACCCACATAGGCAGAATAATAAAATTATGTCGCATCTACGCGCAATGATTGTTATCTATGAGAACATAACAACCCCCGCTTGCCCCGCGCATGCCCCGCTGTCAACAAGTGCGTGTGCTATCTTTTGTATGAAATAGCTTCTCTAGTACGTAGTACATTATAACTCAATGAATGTAAACGTTATTAGGTGAAACGGAACGATAAAATGGGCGATCGACAACCGAATGTGTTCTAATATATCGTCTGTGGTGTACAAATCAGTCAAAAGGGACGCAAAAAAAACGACGTTCGTTTTTATTCCGTTTCTCCTTGATATTGATTGTGGTTTCATTTTTGTAACAACCTAGAAAGATATAGAGTCTACTACAATGTCACTCCTCTTAGTATGCAAGAGCGAGCGAAGCGAGCTCGGGACTTAGGGCACCCCGATTCGGACAGGTTAGGTTAGAAGGGGATGGCAAGGTCTGGAAGACCCCGCCATCCCCTTCGTGGTTATTTTTTTTTAAACCGCCCAGAAGAACCCGCGAAGCGGGGCTCCGTTGACGACGCCTTTATAAGTATTGATTTGAAGCAAATTTAGAACCGCACGTGATTTTCCTTGACCGCAGTAGGTGATTTTAGTGTTTTGAGGTTAGATTACAAATATCTGTTTTTCTCAAAAATGGTGCGATACCTTTTCACGGGAGTGGTACCAGGGGAGAGGGGGCACCTCTCCCCCTCCTCCCTCCCCCTCCGCCTGCCAAACGATACTGAAGGGACCCCATTGAAAATAAAGATTCATGTATGTGGCAGTGTTACTAATGAGAGCTGTCTCTGCTCGCAAATTGAACAGGTTTGCAGTATAAAATACCTAGGGATACTAATTGATAAGTACCTAACATGGAAAGCGCAAATTGATGCACTCGTGAAACGTGTTAGAAAACTCTCTCACATTTTCAAAAAACTAAAGTCCATCGCTAAAACTAAACTAATCCGTATTGTTTACTACACCTTGTGTCAGTCAATAATAAGTTATTGTGTATCAGCCTGGAGAGCAGCAAACAAAACCAATCTGCTAGCGTTGGAGCGAGCTTAGCGTGCTATTCTGAAAATAGCTTACTAAAAACCTTGGCGATATTCTACTGATGCCTTGTACTCAGAATGTAGCCTCCTTCGTGTCAGGCAGCTGTTCATTATTTGGACACTGTTGCGTTTCCATAGGCATGCTAAGGAATTGGCCCGCCAGTCATCTAGAACGTTAAAGTGGGACCGGCCAAGAGTACATTCTTCTTTTGCACGCAGATCATATGCATTTCTTGGGTCATATCTCTACGTTAAATTCTACTCCCACAATAGATCTATACTGGATTTAACCTACACCAGCTGTAAAAATGCTATATTTAAATGGCTACACCCCAAAAATTACGAACAAACGGAGAACCTTCTGTGCATACAATAATAATGTCTGAAATACACAGTTAACAAAAAAAAAAAAAAAAAATACGCACCAAGCCACTCGGCTTCACCAAATTCATTCCCCCCCCACTCACTACACAGTTCCACACTAAACGCACAGTTCACACTACACACACACTCCCACCCAAAAGCACCTAATCACATAAAATTTGTGGTTTTCACATAAGTTTTTTAGTTATAGTTTTAAATTTTTCATTGTTCTTCTTTTTTTTCAAATTTTTATTATTATTTTATAAATTTTTCATATTAATTTGTTTACTTAAATACATTTAAATGTTTGCCTCACTTGGGAAGAGACTGGACCTCACGACACAGGGAATCCTAGTGTGGGATCCAGGGCATTTGTAAAAACTAGCACCTAAGGCTTAATATAATCTTTTCTTTGGTTTTTTCTTTTTTCTAATATTCTGGTTGTTACGTCTTCAATGTTTGTGCATCTTTTGATAGTTTGGTTCTTTACTCTGTCAGACTTCCTCATATTCAGCATGCTTCTTTCCATTGCTGTCTGGCACGTTTCAAGTTTATTGTATTGCGCTTTAGTGAGGTCCCAAGTCCTCAACCACATGTTAACAGTGGGAGTATGTAGGTGTTATATAGTTTTGTTTTGACGGTCATCTTAGTTTCTTTGTTCTTCATTACTTCTTTTAACCCCCAGTAACGTTTCCATGCTTTCCCAATTCTTGTAACTACCTCTTTTGGCATTATATCAGTCACTGAGATTTATTGGCCTAGGTGGGTGTACTCTTTCAAGAACTCAACTACCTCGTCGTTAATAATGATGGTGTCTTCTAATGCGTTTGTCATGGCTTTAGTTTTGGAAGTGTTTAAAGTAAGACCCACCTTACGACTTTCGTTACCCAGGTCTATGAGCATGTTTTGTAGATGGTATTTAGACGTGGCGAATAATATAATATCGTCATCGAATCGTAGGTGTGAAAGTTGTTCACCGTTTATGCTTAATCCATACTCGTCCCACTTTAATTTTCGGAAAATTTCTTCTAATACAGCTGTGAATAGTTTGGGTGATAGCGGGTCTCCTTGACGTACACTTCTATTTATTTTTAATAGTTTCTCCTCTTTTTCCAAATTTATTCTGGCTGTACTGTTGGTGTATATATTCTTTAAAATGCGAGTGTACTTGTGTTCGACTCCGTGGTTCTTTAGAGAGTGCCAAATACAGTCGTGCTCTATTGAGTCGAATGCCTTGTTGTAGTCGATGAAGAAGCAGTAAAATGGCACCTTAAATTCTTTGTTCTTCTCGAAGATTTGTCTTACAGTATGGATGTGATCCAATGTTGAGTAGCCCGCCATGAAGCCAGCCTGCTCTTTGGGCAGATTTTCGTCCAGAGTTCTAGTTATTCGCCATAGAATTACTTTAGCAAAAACTTTGTAGATATTGGACATTAGGCTTATTGGCCTATAGTTGTTCATTTCACTCCTGTCGCCCTTTTTGTGGAGTAGGATTATTGTCGAAGTGGTCCATTGCGTTGGTATGTTTTCGGTGTACAATATATCGTCGAAAATGTATTTTAATATTGGTGCAATTTCGTTTTTGCAGTCTGCAAGTAATTCGTTGCTGATTTCGTCGGGGCCGGGAGCTTTATCCATGTTTTGTGTGTTCTATTGCCTTATTTATTTATTCTATTAATATTGGTGGTACATTGTCGCTATTATTTAAGTCAATATTATCTTTTTGTTTCTTGCTCGAATAAAGGTTTTCGTAGAACTTTGTTGCTATTGATAGTATACCAGATCTTTTTGTGTTTGTCTTACAAAATTGATCTTTCATATTAAGTATCCAGTTTGTCATGTTAGATAAAAACTTAAGAGCCTTTTTTATACCTCCAGACTTGTTGATGTGATTTTCAAAAGTGTTCAGTCTAAGGTATTCACGGTCTCTTCTTATTTGAATTTTTATCTCTTTGCTTGTTTTACCTATTTGTTTCCTGATAGTTTTTGTTTTGTTTTCCATACTGATTAACCTTTTGAATGTCTTAAGTTACACAGTTCGACATAAGCAATTGTCTTTCAATTGTGTCTCTAATTATGGCATTCGATGAGTTTATTTTGTTCTAGAAGTTCGATCACTTTTCTTGATAAGAGTCTTTTATCTTGTGATTTGTCTTTATCGCTAGTTTTCGATCTTGCTGTCAGTATATTGTGTATTATGTTGTATTTCTGTTGAGCGTTTAAGTCCTGAAAATATGGTTCCGTCACAGATTTAAGACTTTCCTTGATATTAGCTATTAATGCCTTGTTGTTTAGTATTGATGTTTTGACTTTGAAGGGGCGACTTAGTTTTGAACTAGATGATGTGTTCAGGCGAGCTCTGAGCATTCTATTGTTGCTGTTGAAGTTTAAATTGGCGATTGTGCCACAATAATCAAATGATTTGGGCCTATTCGTTAGAAAATAATCTTTTTCATTTCTGTATCGGCCATCTGGCGATACCCATGTCCACCTTCTGGAAGCTCTTTTTTTGAACAGGGTGTTCATTATTTTCATGTTGTTTTCAAAAGCCATTCCCAACAATTTTTGCCCGTTTCTTGTTCTTTTCCCGGACCTAGTACAACATCTTCTCCATTCCGTGGTGTTCCAACTCGTGCATTGAAATCACCCATAATAATGTAGTTTTTGTGTGTGTGTTGTTTTATGGCGGTGTTAAGGGATGAGTAGACGGAGTCAATTTCTAGTTTAGTTAGCTGCTTAGTTGGGGAGGGAGACCATGTTTCTTTCAAATCAAATCAAACCAAATCATTTCTTTATTTGTATAGAATACAGGTGTTACAATAATGGTGTTACTTTAGATATATTCCCAGTACATTCTGCCTGTTGGCATACAAAAATATAGTGCTTAACTTACAGATAATTTAGAAACTAGGTAAAAAAAAGGTAGGCAGGTAGGTGGCTAGGTATTAAAAATGAGATCATGGATCAGCTAAGTCTAAAATTATTTACATAATAAATGAGATATAGTGAAGTAACTAGGTATTACAATTCATCATTTATAAAATCGGTAACAGAGTAATAACATTTATCTGTCAGCATCGACGTCAGGAGTTTCTTGAATTTTGTTAGAGGCTGATCCTTTATACAATTTGGCAATTTGTTAAAAATAATAGGTGCCATACCAATAATGTTCTTTTTAAGCAAATCAGTGTTATATCTACCTGTACACAATAACCTCTGATATTTTGATCTCAAGGCAGTAGTTCGCATTCTTGTATCATTTAATGAAGGAAAAAGATGCTTATTATTTTTAACGAATATAGATACTTTGAGAATGTATATACTAGGAAAAGTTAGTAGGTACCTTGTGTTTCTTGAAAAAAGGAATGCAACTGTCTGTAACCTTGAGATTAAAAATGGATCGTATGCACCGTTTTTGGGCTTTAAAATAGACTCCCTTTCGGAACAATTACCCCAGAACACTACACCAAACCTTAGGACAGAGACCACCAAACCGTGATATGCAACCATTAATGTGTCAACGTTAACTTTCTTGGACAGGTTGTAGAGAGCATACGCAGACGTGCTTAATCTTTTGCAAACTTCTTCAGCCTGCGGTTTCCAAGTTAATTGACTGTCAATCAGTATACCTAAAAATTTTACCACGTTAACGCTATCAATAGTTTGTCCTTTATAATTAATGTTTAAGTTCAAAGTAAGAATTTTTTGATAGAAATGCATTATATTTGTTTTATTGAGGTTTATGATAAGATTATTTTCGTTGAGCCAATTTATTATAAGATTTAGAGAATTATTTATTTCGTTTTCATAAAGCTCTTTGTTGAGGCAGTCTATTAAAAACGTACTGTCATCGGCAAATAACACACAAGGGTATGGGATGTGTCGGGGTAGATCATTTATATACAGCAAGAATAATAATGGCCCTAGAACGCTGCCCTGCGGAACGCCATATTTAATTACTCTAGGACCAGATAAATATTTAACCTCACGTTTTGATTTGACGCATATTTTTGAGATTTCTGTATATTGACGACGTCCACTTAGATATGATTTTATTAGACTTAGAGCATTTCCTCGTATACCATAAGCATCAAGTTTGACCAAAAGCGTTTCATGGTTCACGTAATCAAAAGCTTTGGTCATATCGGTTAAAATGGCACAGATTGGTATTTTTTTTTCCACATTAACCATTACTTTATTAATCAGATCATATATGGCCATATTTATATTTTTATTTTTACGAAAACCTTTTTGTTCCTCACATAATATGTTGTATTTTGATAGAAATGAATAAAGTGACTCATAAATTACTTTTTCAATGATTTTAGAAAATACGGGGATTAAAGCTATTGGTCTGAAATTAACCATGTCTTCTTTACTGCTCTTCTTATGGAGTGGTTTAACAATTGTGGTTTTAAGACTATCGGGGAATGTTCCAGCGGATATGCTTAATAATGTGGGTTAGAGGGTTAGCTATAGCAGCACAGACAAATTTTATAACGATTGTTGCAATACCGTCATATCCATAACTCTTCTTGTTCTTTAGAGATTGAATCACCCTTGTAATGTCTTGAGGGATAACAGGGGCTATAAATATAGAATGAGGGTTGTACGTTATTCTTACAGTATTTTTATTTGAGTTCAGGGGTGGATCTGAGATCTGATCAATAAAGAAATCATTGAATGATTGAGCTATTTCATTAGGGTCAGTTAATAATAAATCATGTTTTTTTATTCTTGTTATGGGTTCACTTATAGACTTCGTACTATTTATTATTTGCCACGATGTTTTAGATTAATTTTTGGAATTTTTAATTAGGAAGTTGTTCTGTGCTTTCTGGGTCAGTTTGATAATTTTTTAAAAATTTTTTGAGTACTTTTTAAATGTCGTTTTATTTTCACTAGTAGGATTAAGTCTTTGTTTCCAGAGTAATTGGCGTTGTCTTTTGCTGCAGATTCTAATACCTCTAGATACCCATTTGATCTTTTTTCAGATCTTAATATGACGGTTTTAAAAGGGAAGCATAGTTCATACAGGAGTTGAAATATTTCTAAAAAGTTTCATAGGCTTTATTTGGATCCTCTGTGCTATATATATCTGAAAACGATAAGTTTTGGAGATGATTTCTAAAGATAATTAAATTTTCTTCAGATATGTCTCGTCTTGATGTTTTCCATGTTTTTATTTGACTAAACTTACTAACTTTCATTCTTAATATTTGAGCCGTATGGTCGGATAATCCGAAGTCTATTATTTCACTTTGGCAGTTTTGTTTTGAATTATGCGCAAAATTATCTAAGCAAGTTTGACTATGGGGTCTGGTCGGTTTATTTATTTCTAGCTTCAAATCGTAGTTCATCAGAAAATATTCAAAATCCATGCTAATTCTGTTCTTTTTCAGAATATCTATATTAAAATCTCCGCACATGATAATTTTTTTGTTTGGTTTCGAAATCTTTTTAAGCATAATGTCTAGGTTTTCATAGAATTGGTGTAGATTAGTAAGTTTTGGTGGCCTATAGACACATAGGATTGTAAGTTTCTGTGAAGGTAATTCAATTGCGCAACATTCTATAATTCTTGATACCGAATGTCTCACAATGTCAGGCAGGTCTTTATATTCGATGCCTTTTTCTACTAAGATACAGGCTCCACCGCGCTTAATGTTTTGTCTAGCATAACATGCCGCTAGCTTATAATTTGGTATATTTAAAAGTTTCTCTTGGCCAGACATTATGAAATGTTCGGTTATACATATAACATCTAAATTAATTTCTTTAACTAACAATTCCTGTATATAGATAACGAGTAAGTCGGACTTACTTAAGAGACCCGCAATATTTTGATGCATTATATTTATATGATTAGAGAAAAAAATCGCATCGTGGAGACGATATGCTTGTATGGTTGCCAGCTATATTTTCTTCTTGAGAATATGAATTATAATTAGCTATAGTTAACGAAAGATTATGAAACACATTTCGCATACCACGATCGTTTATTTTCCTACTGTACTTAGAGAACATGGAAAAATCGTAACACAAGTTTAAATTAGAGTCAAGCGCCGTTGCATAGTTGTACGTCTGCAAGTCTAAATGAAGTAGATTATTAAAAGTCTCTATGCGCCAGTTAAATAGTGATGAATGATCATTTAATTTGAAATTAGGAACACATATTATTATGTTCGTGTGCTGTATTTGCTGTAATTTTTCTCTCAGATTTATAATTATATCCACATAGTTTTCAGTTTTATAGAAGTCTTTTTCTCCAATTAAAATAATACAGAAATCACTCATTGTATATTGTATTAATTTCTTCTCCAAGTTATTGATAAGCTGCTCCGTGCCACAATTTGGGGAAACATAATGACAGAATTCATAGTTCGTAAATGTATTCTCAGCTATAGACATAATCTTGTTATTTTTATTGGCACTCACAATACATAGCTTATTTTTGGTGTTTTTAGGCTTGATAGGTGGTTCAGACTCTTGGGATTGTAGTGTCTCAGTGTGTCTATTTTGTACACAGAGTTTTTCCTTGGTTGCTGGTGATTGTGAACAAACGCTAATTTCGAGTGGAGTAGAAGGGACATTTGCACATGATTTTGCCAGCATGATTTTTCCTTTTTTCTTTGGGGTAACGGTTATCTCAGATGTTAATTTACTTATGTGTACATCTAAATTTTTTTTTTTTTTTTAACTTTATGTTTTCTAATGATAAGTTATTAATTTCTTCATGAGCTGCGCTTAGTTGTAAGTTGTCTTTTTGTAGTTCATTTTTAAGATGCAAGACTTCTTCGTCGCTTTCGTCATCGGATATATTTGGAGGTAGGCTACTAGATGTGCCATCTAGCGGTGAGTTCACAGAATTATTAAGCGAACTTTCATTTATTGTGTCATTTGACAGTGATGTCGCACGTTGCCTAATCCGAAAAGTAATGTTTTCTAAGAATTCCATTTTTGTTGCTGATAATCTTGGAGGAATCTCAATATTCAGTATAGCGATTCTGTCTGATATTCTTATTATTTCTACACTAGAGTTCTTGAGTTCTTTCTTAATTAAAAATCCATGTCCATGTCTTCCTGGAGTTTCGCTTTTATGATACAATATGACTTGACGCTATTCTTCAATAGCTTCGCCATTCCTTCAAGCCGATGATGTCCCGCCTAATATCTTCTAAAGAATATAACAATTCTTGCTCTCTTCGGTCCTTAGGGAAAGAGAGTTGTATGTAGTTATATATATATGTTTGGTATTTTGTTGTTTCTTGGTTACAAAAGTTTGAGGTAAAAAGGTATTTAATGTTTCTTTGGGTAATTACTGTTTGTTGATTTGGTTGGGTTTCCTGTTGTCGGTATCTATTGGACGTTTTTTGGTGTTGTGGGTAGTGATAGTGACGCGGATCTACCGTGTGCCACGTAGTCAAGTATATTTGTTTTATTCATTTTCTTTGGTACTGAAGTAGATGGTTGATTTGGAGATTTGTTGGGAGGACTGATGCAGTCACTCTTCCTTTTTCCCATTTTTTCCTCATCAGGTTCTTTAACGACTATTTTGTCCTTGACAAAATTAAAAAAAATCCCCTTTGCTCGTTCTTCCTTTAGTTGGGGTATAAGCTGTTTCCACTTCTCCAAGGATTCTTTGCTGAGGTCCTCCTTGATGTAGATTTCGGATTTCAGTTTCTTTTTGTTCCTGAGCAATTCATCCCTTCTCCACTTTGTTGTAAAGGTTACAAGAATAGGGCGCGGTTTGTTATCATTCTTTTCTCCTAGTCTATAAGCGTTATTTATTTCGTTTGAGGTAATGTGGTTATTCGTGTCTGTTTCGATCAGTTTTTTGATAGTCTCGATTGGGGACTCGCTGCGTTGTAACTTTTTTACACCGAAGAAAATGATGTTGATTTTCCTTTTGTGTTCTTCCATTGACTTGATTTTATCATGTAAGGTATTGACTTCCATTCTAGGTATCCTGTGGAACACCGCACGACATGCGGCGCTGGTTTCCGCCATCACGTCCCATGTAGGTGACACTCCTATCCTCCAGATAAGCCCCAACGATGTGGCAGAGGTAGGGAGGCACCCGATGGTACCACATTGCCTCCCGAATGCAGCTCCAAGGCAGGGTGTTGAAGGCATTAGATATGTCTAAGGACACCGCCATCATCACCCCGCCCCGGGACACTGCTTCCTCTTCCAGGACTCTCACCCGCGATAACGCGTGGACGGTGGAGCGCCCGTGCCGAAAGCCAAACTGACTCTCGGCCAGGTCAGGCCCCTCCCTGCACAGGTGGTGGACGAGGCGGGCAGTGATAATCAGCTCGAATAGCTTCCCGGCCTCGTCCAGCAACACTATGGGCCTGTACGTGGATGGTGAGTCCGCAGGGCGCCCCGCCTTCTTGTGCAGGACCAGGCGACCTGATTTCCACAAACTGGGAAACTGGCCCCACTCGAGGCACGCTGTGAAGAGTCCTCTCAGTTGGCGCTCTAGTTCCTTCAAAGCGAGGGCCAACGCACAGCCGTGTATACCGTCGGGCCCCAGAGCCACGTTCTTGGCCCGGAGCCGCAACACGGCCGCCCCCGCTGCCTGTGTCACCTCTGGGACGCTGATGGCGTTCCCTTCTGTAGGCTCTGCGGCTGTGGGCAAAGCCATCGGCGGCGGAGTGTGCTCCGCTCTTGCTGGGAAGAGGGCTGCGACGACCTCCTCCAGCAGCTCTGGTTGGAGACTCTCCGTGAGTGGAGGCGCCGCGGCTCGAAGTTTCCCTCGAGCTTGGACGCGTCGCAGATGTTCGTCATCACCCCGCGGAACCACAGTGCTTCCTCTTCGACGTCGACGGGTCCGTCCGTTGCCGACTGCCAGCTCCAGGCCTGAACAATAGCAGCCTCCTCGAGAAGTTCCCTGTCGATGCGCCTACGCGCCCAGCGCGGGCCGTCCATTCGCGGGGCCGATGGACTACGGCCGCCGGTGGTCTGGGTGGAGACGTCGAACCGGATATATCTGTGATCCGACAACGTCTCCACCTACACAGCGATACGCCAGTCACGACTTGCGACAGCAGGGCTAGCGAACAAGACTTCCACAATAGAACCACCCCGCTGCCACACGCACGTGTGGACTGAAACCCGGTTTACAACCCCGGCGGACAACTAGGCCGGTCGTGACCACCCACTCTTCCAGCGCCTCGCCCCTAGCGTCGGTCACCGGAGATCCCCACGCCGATGACTTGGCGTTGAGATCTCCTAGCAACAGCACAGGGCGAGAGTGGAGTCGGCCGACGACGGCGCCCAACTCGACAAAGAAGTCGGCGAGGCTCTTGTTGGGCGAGAAATACGGCTCAACCGTGACAATGCCGTCCGCGAGGGCGGCTACCCAGCCGTGACCTCAGGACGGGTTGACAAGAGCCCCACCAACTATGGCCTCCGAACCGTCCAGGTCTCCCACCCACCATCTCTGAGGGGAACAAAGTACGGCTCGTCAACCACAGCCACGTCAATCGACCACTCTGCCATGCTCTGGAGCAAAAGGTCCTGAGCTCTGGCAGCGTGGTTGATATTGCACTGGAGGAAATGGTAAGGCGCCATTATGCGCAGTCCATTCCCTCCACAGTACTACTCCTAGGCTGGGAGTCGGCCGTTGAGCACCCAGGCTGAGGGAGGGGTAAAGAGCCTGTTGCGTCCTGAAATAGTTACTCTATGCGCACGCAACGCGTAACGGAATGACATCTGACTTGTCATGTTTGATTTTGACACTTGACAGCTCTGTTGATTTGCCGCTAAAATGGGTCCGTCGCGTTTTGGAACCCCCGCGACGCTTTTGTTGAAATTAATCTTTTTAAATCGATCCGCTTGTGACAATTAGTCGTGATCCAGTTGCTTGATTGTTAATAACCCCTAATTTGACGTAATAATACGGGTTACGTTTGTTAAAACTGAAGTTCTTGTAAAGGGATGGCGGTCCAAATTGCGCGTGCGACCCTGTTGTAAAGTAATCCCTTAATCCCTGAGAACCGGTCGTTTTGTGGACAATCTGTCATGACCCGGTGGTTAAGTGTTAGTGACGCTATTGGGAATGAGTGATTTGAAGACCGCGTGCCATGAAGACATCTGGCGGATTGTTGCGGATTGTTCCTGAGAATACTTACTCATAACGTCACAACACAATACATATACACTCACTTACATACATAGCTCCAGGTAGGCACCAGAGCAGTGTCCTTCAACCAACAGGTAAGTTCTTTTGTTGTACTGTAAGTGTTTGATTTGATTGTCTGCTCCGCGTACGGCGGAAAGTACGCTAGCCATTCTTGTCTCCTGGACCCCACCATCACGCTTCCACCTACTCAATTGAAATCCTATGGTAGGGGTCTAGTCTAGCCTGGCAGCGTACAGAGCCCCCAGCAGCCTTGGCACCCCTTCTTCGCCTCATCTTCTTGCCCTTTTTGGTGGGCGCGCCACAGGCCTTGTCACCCACTCTGTGCCCAGCGGGCCTCCCTGCGGCAGCACAGAGGCTGCAGTTTGGCACCGCGGAGCACTGGGTAGCCTTGTGGCCGGGCTGACCGCAGCGATAGCACTGGTCTGTTTCTGTGGTGCACCGTGCCCTGACATTTCCCATGTCCAGGCAACGGTAACATCGCAAAGCCCTGGGTTGCAGCAGCGTGACCCTCGCTCACCGAGGGTGTCTCCACGTTGTCGTCATGGTAGGGCTTGCGCGTCTCAATGATCTTGGGGCTTTGCCGGTAGAGTTACTCATGCCGGAAAGGTCCAAGTGAGAGAACAGACCAAGAGAGACACCGGGACGGATCAATCGACGAAAATCGATTGACAGAAGATGTGACCATGCCGCCGCGGTGTAGCTGCACCAAGGCGGCGCGGGTTTCTATCTTTCAAGACTCTTTGAGGAGAGAACTTTCGGCGGGTTTGCTGAGTCGGGTTGGCCGGACAGTGAACGGAGGCATGTTTAATACCGCCGCCGGGGGCTTGGCTTAATTGCCTGGCCCAGAGGAAGGCTACCTCTTATAGTGTTCATGCTATACTTACACTTTAATTCATGATTCCTAATACCTATTTATCATCCTTTTTATTTGTTTCTATGTTTACACTATTCATGCTTTACTTATTTTTATTTGTTTATATGTCTACACTCAGCAAATCGATCTAAATACGATTTATTAACTTAAAAATAGCTGAAATAAAAATATTAACTCAAATTTTCATGTTGTGAAAGCCAAATTGTCAACTGTCAGTTACTTTTCTGCTTAGTCTATGAATGGCTTTTTTTTGGTTTATTAATTTAAATTATTTTTATGAATATGTCTAGCTATTTGATTTTATTAATTATTACGATTTTTTACTAAATAACTTAACTTAAAATTATATTTGTAAAATTCTTTACGCACTCATGTGGCCAGCTACACGCACTCATGGATATGTCCTGGCCGACTACACTTGTCAGATGAGATGATGGCTACAAGAAAACTAATATTTGGAAAAATGTTTGGAAAGGGAAGACGACATTGATATAAAAACGGGCATTCGAACCGCTGACGGTTCCACTCTGGAAGCCACGCCACTCTTGACGCCACTCTTCTGAATCCAGTGCACTCTTGAAGCTACTCCACTCTGATGTCAGTCCATTCTGAAGCCAGTCTACTCTTGAAGCCGGTCTACGAGCCGATTTGAAAAACATCAAACCCAGGTGATCCAGCTTAAGATCCACCTGGGACCTCCACTCCCGATCATCGAAGGTCAACTACGTGCCTGACTTAATAGGCCCCGAGGTCTACTACGGAGCTCACCTGGCGGATCCTAAGTTCTACATGAAGCCCTCGAAGAAACCCTGATAACGACCTGCCGCCCTGCTGCCTGCTCCCGTCCCTCAGTGCTGAACCACAGAACCATAAAACAAAGAGTGCGTGCTAGGCAGGGTCTTTTATACTTAGCTGTACTTCCCATCTCCTGTTAATATTCATCTAATAAAATTGTAATAGATCTGCCTTTATCCAATCATTTCATTTTAACAAGATTAAACAGATACGTAACACTCTAAGATAAAAAACCACTCAATCTAAGCTTTGAAGCGCGGTGAGAGGATGAATGGCTGGTGGGAGTCTAGTCGTGAGCGTTTCCCCTGCAGAGCACCTGCCGCACTCTGCAGTATGTAGGCTTACCGGGCATCTAGGCTCAACCCGGTGGACATTTTTGGACCTATCTATATCTACTCGTGGGTTTAATATGGAAACAGAAAATAACAGCAATGAAACGAATTTGTTGCTGACCGTATCGGTCGAGCAGACGGGTGTGGGTGCGGTGTCATATTCTGACGACGCATCTGACAGGATGAGTGTAGCGAGCGTTGCATGCATGGGCTCGAAGCGCTCGCGGACTGAAGAGGCGATGGTTGAGCGTCCATCCAAATATTGGAGGAGACACTCACTTAAGGAACTCTCTTCTAGCAAGGAGAACCAACTGGTCGCCGGGCGTTATGTCGCAGGTTTGTTGGGTAAAATCAACACTTCTCAAGGCCGGTGTTTGGATGGGTGACCATTTAGTTTTTTAAGTGTGGCAATTTGTCGCAGGTTTGATAGGTTAAGCAACACTTCTCAACGTCAGTGCTTGGATGGGTGACCATTTACTTTATGTGTGGCATTTTGTTGCAGGTTTGTTAGGTTAAGCAACACTCTTCAAGTCCAACCTTTGGATGAGTGAAAATTTAGTTTTTGTTTTGCGTTGTGTCTTAGGTTCGCTAGGATAAGCAACACTTCTCAAGGTCAGCGTTTGAATGGGTGACAATTTAGTTTATGTGTGGTGATTTGCCGCAGGTTTGTTAGGTTAAGCAACACTTCTCAAGGCCGGTGTTTGGATGGGTGACCATTTAGTTTATGTGTGGCATTTTGTCGCAAGTTTGCTAGGTTCAGCTACACTTCTCAAGGTCAGGCTTTGGATGGGTGACTGTTCCGTCCCGTTCGAATTGGTTACCCTGTGAACGCGTCATGACGTGAAACGGAGTGACATCTGTCACTTGTCAAGTTTGACTTTGACACTTTTTCACTTTGGTTTTGGTCTTTGGAAAAATGCTGGTCGCCGTTTGGATCTCGCGACACGTTTGTTAAATTAAACCCTTTAAATCGATCCGTTTGTGGCAATTTGCCGTGATCCAATTGTTTATTTGTGTAATAACCCCTTTTGAAGAACTAGAACGGGTGTATCTTTGTACTTTGATTGAAATACTCTGAGGTTAAGTGACAGTGATTGACCGTGTGTTGGAGACCGCATGCCTTTGGTAGCAGGGCCTATTGGAGCGGTGTTTGCGGTGGATGGTATCCTGGAGAATACTCATAACGTCACTACACAATACAATATACACTCATTTACATACATAAATCCAGGTAGGCACCAGAGCCGGTGTTCTTCAACCATGAGGTGAGTCTTTTGATTATTGTATTGATAAGCTCCGCGCACGGCGGACAGTTTGCTAGCCACTCTTGTCTCCAGGGCCCCACCATCATAACTTCCACTGCGCTATTTGAATCCTATGGTCGGGGCTCTGGCCTGGCGTCGAACATTCTTGGTAGCAGAGCGTGGTTTATAAGATGTACAACCAACAGAAATTGGTAATTTACAGTAGGCTAATTGCTTGGCAGTCTCTAAAGGGAAGTAGTTATTTGATGTAAATGTTTGTTAGCTGTAATTGATTGTTTATTTGAAATAATTTGTTTAAATTTGTTGAGTCGAGTAACTGATGTTGCCGGGGTCGGTCGGGTTGTATATGCTAATGGAGTTGATTGGATTGGGCTATGTTACAACCCCCTGTTTGTATCTGACCTCTGCTGTTTGTTGGATGTCTGGAGGACATTGAGAATTATGGGTTTTGTACCATTGCTAAAGAATATGGGTTTTTGTACCATTGACATGGTTGTTTGTGAAAATTGACATTTTAAACATTAACATTGTTTTAAATTGGAATAAAAGTTTATTATTGTTGTACCATTGACATAGTGGTTTGTGAAATTAATATTTGAAATTAACATTTTGAACATTGACATTGGTTTTAAATTGAAATGAAAGTTTGTTGTTGTCTATTGAATTGAAACCAACTGTTTGCTTGTGTTTATGTTTGTAGTTGTCTTGAGTTGACGGTTTGATTGTTTGCTTTGGTTTTCCTTGTTATATTGTTGAACTTTGTTATTAGATTATCTTTTTGCTTGGTTTATTTGAATTGTTTGTTTGTGCAATGGCATACAAAGCGGTGAGAGAGGCAATCAGTGGATTGACCACACAACTACGGTCGTTCACTTCAGGTGCAGCGACCGCTGAGCGCCCGGATCTTGAAGGGGTAACGCTTGCTCGATTCGAGCAGTTGAACGTGAGACTCGGCAACGTTGATGCTCTGCTCACCCGCTACAACGAGTTCATTTATGAAGTGGATCTGGAAGTGCTGGACCAGGCAGCACGTGATAAGGTCCTTGCTGACTATGACCAGATCTTGGACCTGGGGGATATTATTGGTCAACGTGCTCGGGAAGTATTGCAGAGCCGGACACCAGTCCAGGTCAAACCGGAGACCTCGGTTGTGTCAGGTCCCGGACTATTGAGTAGATTGCCTACTTTGGAACTGCCACACTTTGACGGTCGCTTGAACCATTGGTTGGGTTTCCAAAATCTTTTTGAAAGTTTGGTTGATGCTCGCTCGGACCTCAGACCCGCCCAAAGTTGGCCTATTTGTTGTCTGTCCTGGAAGGTGAGGCCCGAGCCTTGGTACAACATTTGTCGGTGACTGACTCAGCCTACCCTACCGCTTTGGAACTACTCTCCCGGCAGTATCAAAACAAACGTTGTTTGGCTGACGTTCATATTGAACAGATTTTGGGGTTACCGGTCATTACTGGATTGTCAGCATTGCGTACTGACCTGTTGAACCCGTTGGTGGCAGCGACCAACGCTTTAAAGCAATTGGAGTTGCCGGTGGACCATTGGTCTTACCTTTTGGTACATGTTGTGCTGCAACGGCTTCCTACCGATTTGAGGGCTCGTTTCGAGCAAAAGTATGGTGGGGATAGTGTCACACATCTCCCCCCATTTGGTGACCTCATCAAATTTTTGGAGGATGAGTGTCGGTTTGTGGATAACTCTAGCGTTGCCACCGAGTCGCGCCAGCCGTCTTCCCGGCCACGAGACCAGGGACGGACTGGGGCCCGCGGGCCTGTTGATAGTCGCCCCGCCACTCGTTTTACTGGCACCCGCAGTCGTCCTGTTTGTGAGTTTTGTAGGGACACGGCGCATGGCATGGCAACTTGCGCGGCCTTTTTGAAATTGCACGGAGTGCCCGCCGCCGAATTGCCAATGTACGCCGCCTGTGCTTCTCATGTTTGGGGGCTCACTTCCATCGGGACTGCCCCAACCCCCGCCCTTGTAGAATTTGTAGGGGGTCTCATTTGTACCTTTTTTGCGCTAACGTGAACCACGCTGGCAGACCAGCCTCTGATGAAGGTTCGCGCACGGGGGGGTACCATGGAGTTGGTCACCGGGATTCTGGCTCGCCGGTTCAGAACCGGGGAGAGGCCCGCAATTTTGAGCGCCGCACTCCACCCCCCGCGCAAGTTGATCGGGAGCCGCGCGACCGCCATTTGGTCTCCCCGCGTAAAGGCGATTACGCAGTTGTTGCTGGGCAGTGCTGGCCAGACCAGCACCGCCTTCCCTCCCCTCCATTGGCGGAACGTCCCCGGTTGGAGTCACGCCCCCCGCCATTCAGGCATCCGGTGGGATATGCCCTTCCAGCGTTGGCGCGTGGCTCGGGACACCGCGTGGAAGAGGAATTTGTCCTCCATCCTCGTCGGGAAAGACTTGGGCCTGGGTGCGGCGATCGGTCGCCGCCCAGGCATTGTTAGGAACTTGGCGCCTGCCCCGCTAAGGTACCCCTCAGATCGATACGGTTTTGTTGCCAACGGCATCGGTCAGGATCTGGGGGCCCACGGGGGACTCTGTTGTGGTCCGTGCCATTTTGGACACGGGAGCCCAGGGTTGCCTTTTGTCTAGTGTTTTGTTGTTTTGTTTGTGTATTGTTTTGGGCAAAATTGTTTTCTTAAGCGCCTTTGGACTGCGGAACTTGGTTGGGACGAGCCACTTCGGGAAACCCTGTTGGAAGATTGGCTCCAATTTGTATCCGCACTCCCCGCAGCCAACGAGGTCGTGTTATCCCGCGCTATCCTCCCCCCTGGGAGCTACACTGCTGCCCTTCATGGGTTTTGTGATGCGTCTTCGCACGGTTGTGCAGCTGTTGTTTATCTGCGCACCGTCGGCGCGACAGGCCAGGTGAAGTTGTCACTGGTCTTGGCCAAGAGCAAGCTGGCCCCCCTCCGGACCGCACTGACCATCCCTAAGTTAGAATTGTCAGGGGCGGCGCTTCTTGTGCGTCTATTGAACCACGTTGCTCACACTTTGGGTGGAACTGTGGACATTCGGGCTTCTTACGCCTGGACGGACAGTCAAATTGTTTTGTGTTGGTTGTAGACGTCCGTCCACTCTTTGGAGGTCTTTGTTGCGAACCGAGTGTCCCAAATTCAAAATTCTAAAACTCCTTTGATTTGGAGGCACGTGCCTGGAGATTTGAACCCAGGCGCCGTGGCCTCACGTGGGTGCATGACACCCCGCCTGATTGCTCACCCCCTATGGTGGGGACCAGACTGGCTGACTCACGCCGAGGATGATTGGCCTCGATCGCCAGTCTTGATGTCGGGTCCTTTGCCCGGGCTCAAGGTGCTCGCTGTTGGAACGAAGGACTCTCCGTTTGACCCTGATTTTTGTTGAGTCGATACAGCTCCCTTGACAAATTGTTGAATTGTTGTTTGTTGTTGTTGAATTCGTCACATTAAGAACTCGCATGCCGGTTGAAATACGTTGCTGGCCATTCTGCAGCGAGATTTTTGGATATTGTCGGGAGCCGGTAGAAAATTGAACCCCTTTTTGGACGATACGGGTCTTTTGTGTGCTGGGGGACGGTTGAGGCACTCTAGCCTTCCTTATGGGGCCCGTCACCCCCTTTTGTTGCCTAAGGAGGGCCATTTGGTTAAATTGTTGTGTTGTTGTTGTTGTTTGGTTGTTGTTGTTGTTTGGTTGTTGTTGTTGTTTGTTATTGTTTTGACCCACCAGCCTGCCCCCATTAGGGGGGTATTTTTGAGGCCGCGGTGAAAGCGGCAAAGGGACTTTGGCGCAAAAGGAGTTAGATACGGTATTTTGCCGCATTGAAGCTGTATTGAACTCGCGTCCATTGTGCCCGCTGTCTTCGGACCCAAACGACTTGGAGGCCCTAACCCGGGCCATTTTTTGATTTGACAGCTACTTGTTGCCCTGCCGGAGCACCCTTTTGTCGATGTGAGCCAAAATTGGCTATCGCGGTTTCAGTTGGTGCAGCAGCTCGCTCAGAGTTTTTGGAAGCGTTGGAGCTTGGAGTATTTGCACATCCTCCAGCAGCGCGTCAAGTGGACTGATAAAACGCAACCTTGTCAAGATTGCCAAGTGATGAGCGGACGGGAAGGCCCGTCCGGGGGGGGGGGGGGGGGGTAGATGTTCCGTCTCGTTCGAATTGGTTACTCTGTGAACGCGTCATGACGTGAAACGGAGTGACATCTGTCACTTGTCAAGTTTGACTTTGACACTTTTTCACTTTGGTTTTGGTCTTTGGAAAAATGCCGGTCGCTGTTTGGATCTCGCGACGCGTTTGTTAAATTAATCCCTTTAAATCGATCCGTTTGTGGCAATTTGCCGTTATCCTATTGTTTGTTTGTGTAATAACCCCTTTTGAAGAACTAGAACGGGTGTATATTTGTACTTTGATTGAAATACTTGAGGTTAAGTGACAGTGATTGACCGCGTGTTGGAGACCGCATGCCTTTGGTAGCAGGGCCTATTGGAGCGGTGTTTGCGGTGGATGGTTTCCTGGAGAATACTCATAACGTCACTACACAATACAATATACACTCATTTACATACATAAATCCAGGTAGGCACCAGAGCCGGTGTTCTTCAACCATGAGGTGAGTCTTTTGATTATTGTATTGATAAGCTCCGCGCACGGCGGACAGTTCGTTAGCCACTCTTGTCTCCAGGGCCCCACCATCATAACAGTGACCATTTAGTTTTTTTTGCCTTGTTTCACAGGTTCGTTGGGTTAAGCAACACTTCAAAAGGTCAGCGTTTGGATGGATGACCATTTAGTTTTTTGTTTTGCCTTGTTTCGCAGGTCCGTTGGATTAAGCAACACTTCTCAAGGTCAGACTTTAGATGGGTGACCATTAAGTTTATGTGTGGCGTTTTGTCGTTGGTTCTCTAGGTTAAACTACACTTCTCATGGTCAGCCTTTGGATGGGTGACCATTTAGATTTTGTTTTCCTCGAGTTGTAAGTTCGCTATGTTAAGCGAAACTTTTCAAGCCTTCGGATGGTAGACATTTAGCTTTTTTTCCTTTGTGTCGCAGGTTCACTAGGTTAAGCTGTTCTTCTCAATTTCAGCCTTTGGATGACTGACCAATAAGCTTTTGTTTTGCGTTTTGTCTTAGGTTCACTAGGTTAAGCTGTTCTTCTCAATTTTAGCCTTTGCATGACTGACCAATATGCTTTTGTTTTGCGTTGTGTCTTAGGTTCGCTAGGTTAAGCAACACTTCTCAAGGTCAGCGTATGGATGGGTGTCAATTTAGCTTATGTGTGGCGATTTGTCGCAGGTTTGTTAGGTTAAGCAACACTTCTCAACGTCTGCATTTGGATGGGTGACCATTTAGTTTATTTGTGGCTTTTTGTCGCAGGTGTGCTAGGTTAAGCTACATTTCTCAAGGTCAGCCTTTGGATGGGTGACCATTAAGTTTTTTTTTGCCTCGAGTCGTAAGTTCGCTATGTTAAGCGAAACTTCTCAAGGTCAGCCTTCGGATGGTAGACATTTAGCTTTTTTGCATTGTGTCGCAGGTTCACTGGGTTAAGCTGTACTTCTCAATTTCAAACTTTGAATGACTGACCAATAAGCTTTTGTTTTGCGTTGTGTCTTAGGTTCACTAGGTTAAGCAAGACTTCTCAAGGCCGGTGTTTGGATGGGTGGCAATTTAGTTTATTTGTGGCGTATTGTCGCAGGTTTGTTAGGTTCAGCTTCACTCCTCAAGGTCAGCCTTTGGATGGGTGACCATTTAGTTTGTGGTTTGGAATGTTTCGCATTTTCGTTGGGTTAAGCAACACTTCTCAAATTTAGCGTTTGGATGGGTGATCATTTAGTTTATTTATGACGTTTTGTCGCGTGTTCGCTAGGTTAAGCAACACTTCTCAAGATCAGCGTTTGGGTGGGTGACTCTTTAGTTTATGTGTGGCATTTTGTCGCAGGTTTGTTAGGTTAAGCAACACTTCTCAAGGTCAGCGATTGGATGAGTGTTCATAAAGTTTTTGTTTTGCCTTGTGTCCCAGGTTTGTTGGGTTAATGAAAACTTTTCAAGATCAGCGTTTGGATGGGTGACCATTTAGTTTACGTGTGGCGTTTTGTCGTTGGTTCGCTAGGCTTCTTAAGGTCAGCATTTAGATGGTTGACTATTTCATTTTGTTTTGCCTTGTGTCGCAGGTTCACAAGGTTAAACTAAACTTCTCAAGGTCAACCTTTAGATGGGTGACCATTTAATTTATGTGCGGCATTTTGTCGCGTGTTCGCTAGTTCGCTCGTCAGCCTTTACATGGGTGATCATTTAGTTTATGTGTGGCGTTTTGTCGTTGGTTCTCTAGGTTAAGCTACACTTCTCATGGTCAGCATTTGGATGGGTGATCATTTAGCTTTTGTTTTCCTCGAGTTGTAAGTTCGCATTATTAAGCGAAACTTTTCAAGGTGAGCCTTCGGATGGTAGACATTTAGCTTTTTTTCCTTTGTGTCGCAGGTTCACTAGGTTAAGCTGTTCTTCTCAATTTCAGCCTTTGGATGACTGACCAATAAGCTTTTGTTTTGCGTTTTGTCTTAGGTTCACTAGGTTAAGCAAAACTTCTCAAGGTCAGCGTATGGATGGGTGTCAATTTAGCATACGTGTGGCGATTTGTCGCAGGTTTGTTAGGTTAAGCAACATTTCTCAACGTCAGCATTTGAATGGGTGACCATTTAGTTTATTTCTCTAGGTTCTCAAGGTTAGTCTTTGTTGGGCGACCATGTAGTTTTTGTTTAGCTTTTTGTCACAGGTTCGCTAGGTTAAGCTACACTCCTCAAGGTCAGCCTTTAGATGGGTGACCATTTAGTTTACGTGTGGCGTTTTGTCGATGGTTCGCTAGGCTTCTTAAGGTCAGCCTTTAGATGGTTGATTATTTCATTTTGTTTTGCCTTGTGTCGCAGGTTCGCAAGGTTAAGCTAAACTTTTCAAGGTCAACCTTTAGATGGGTGACCATTTAATTTATGTGCGGCGTTTTGTCGCGTGCTCGCTAGGTTAAGCTACACTTCTCAAGGTCAGCCTTTGGATGGGTGACCATTAAGGTTTTGTTTTGCCTTGATTCGTAAGTTCGCTATGTGAAGCGAAATTTCTCAAGGTCAGCCTTCGGATGGTAGACATTTAGCTTTTTTTGCATTGTGTCGCAGGTTCACTAGGTTAAGCTGTACTTCTCAATTTCAAAGTTTGAATGACTGACCAATTAGCTTTTGTTTTGAATGATAAATGATTTTATTTCTGTAAGTAGGTTTGTACAAACACTTTTACATGACAATATTTTTTTTTAAACTAGCTGAGTTCGGCGTTTCCTAACTGACTACTCTGAGAAGAAAGGCCAAAACAAACTCAGAGGTCACAGTCTCTTTTAAAGTCCAGACATAATCTTGTTCACATCATGTGAAGATCATGTAGATTGGTGACTGAAATGGTCTTTTGAAGAAAGAACCACACAGATTGAGTTGACCTGTCCAGTCAGTGCAAGTATTTGTCACTAATCATTTAGCTCAACTCGGAACATAAGGAGCCCAACGCTTTGACGAACGGTACCAAAGAAAGGATATTCGGGTAGGCCACATAAATTATTCAAACTGCCAGATCATGATTACTGAGAACGAAAAAAAACAAAATTAAAAACAGACCCACATGGTCTTCACATTCACAATAATTAAAACAATACGATACTTTTCAAAGCAAATATTCATGTCATTGTATATATAAAAAATTATCAATGTTAATGTGTATATAAAAAAATAGAAACGGATATAATTTTGTTGGTCAGATCATTTGATGACCATGTAGATCGGTGACTGAAATGGTCTTTTGAAGAAAGAACCACACAGATTGAGTGGACCTGTCCAGTCAGTGCAAGCATTTGTCACTAATCATTTATCTCAACTCGGAACATAAGGAGCCTAACGCTTTGACGAACAGTACCAAAGAAAGGACATTTGGGTAGGCCACATAAATTACTCAAACTGCCAGATCATGATTACTGAGAACGAAAGAAAACAAAATTAAAAAAAAGACTCACATGGTCTTCACATTCACAATAATTAAAACAGTACGATACTTAACAAAGTAAATATTCATGTCATTGTATATATACAAAATTATCAATGTCAATGTTTATATAAAAAAAAAGAAACGGAAATAATTTTGTTGGTCAGATCATTTGATGACCATGTAGATCGGTGTCTGAAATGGTCTTTTGATGAAAGAACCACACAGATATTGCCACTAACTACTCAAACTGCCAGACCATAATCAAAAGAGAATCAATGACCCACATAGTCCTCAAATTCTCAATAATCAAAGTATAGGTTGGCAAAAAAGAGTCTGTCGGGGTAACCATTGGAACTAAAATATTTTTTTGGTGGCAGCACTGCTTTGTTTATCATCAAAAAGTAGCTAATCTGTCATTGTGTTATGTTCCCAGTTGTATTTTACTTATTTCTAATTAACTATCAATTATTAATGATTTTGAACATTTAAAAAATGAATAAAACAATAAGGAGTAGTGGTGTGAGCTGTGATATACTAAGTTTTCTTAAGAAATTTTGCGGAATCTGAAGCGGAACAAATTTTGTCTCCGATTGACAATGTTTACGAAAGAACTGCCGACACGACAGGTATTTATCTAAGAAATTTATCTTTTATTCAATGCCAGTCATTGTTTTTCCTTTCTAATACTAAGTTTTATCGGTATTATAAGTTTCAAGCCATTTTATTGTTTTGTTTACTAATAGATTATTGAGGTTATGTTTTCTAGTTTAACAAACCGCGTGTACATTAATTCTTGATGTTTGATACTTGAAATTGAAAAATGTACCTACATGGAATTAATATGATTGTCTTTATATTTTTTTCAAGGTAAATCTCACAGTACAATTAGAGAAAATTTTAATGAAGGAGAAAACAATTAAGGATTTTTTTTACACCTGGAGGAACACCAAAACAGTTGGCGGAAGAAAGAATTAGACGATTTTGATCTGTGTGCAATTAGACAAAAAGTTCAACACTATAACGAAACAGCCAAGTATTTTTTTTTTTTGTTAATGCTATTATTGCATACCACAGAAAAAAAGTATAAGTAATTAATATTTATTATTTTTTAGGTGCCTATTCTACGTAATATATTACCTATAGTTTGAGGAGACGGGTTGTAATGGGAGCCGTTAACGTGTAAGAAAGATTTTTACACTATTTTCATAAATAAGAAATGTAAAACTGACACATCAGTGTTAATGGAATAAATCTATCATAGCACTGAAAAGGAATACAAGAATGATGTTACGTCACGTTTTTATTTTTAAATAAAATCTAAAATTTAGCGTGTTATTTTATTTTCATTGTCATGTGAATAGTGATAATGTTATGTACCCCGCATAGACATACCTGACGCCTTCATTAGTCAACTGTTCAAGTTTATTCGATATTGCCCGTACCTTTCGAATGCGACATGCTATAGGTACTCTCTGACTTCCGATTAGTTTCCGACAGTAAGCAGCTGTAAGTCGCCTTCTTGTCGACTTTAAACTGTCAGCATTAACAGGATTCGTTCAGTATCATTCATGTCAAATTTGATACAGGCATACCAACCATCGAATGGTTGTGAATACCCTAGATGGTGGCCGCAAATGCGATTGCTGAACATTATGTCTTGTTTATCGGGTTCAATCGGCAATCCCTGAGTGTAATTTAATTAATTTTTAAACTGAATAAGTTTGCATTATGTTATTATGATGGCACTCTTAGATAAAAAGTTATTCCAGCGAAATAATGCGCAATCTACTAAATACATTGAAAGTAAAAGACTGTGTGCCTATCAAGTCTTGAAATCTTGACTGATGAGAATTTCCGGGATCTCGTGTTTGTGGACTAAAACAACAAGTATCTTCTCACTTTTAGTCCTAGTATACAGGGTGGCCATTCCTGCTAAGCAGGCGCCCTCATTTTTTCCAGACTCTTTTTTGCCAAGCTGTAATATTTATACAATTAATATTCATGTCATGTGAATAATAAAAAAAAGAGTAAAAATAGCAAAATAATAATAATAATAAAAAAACAACATTCAGTGTAGATTTATTGGAGCAGCTCAATCCCAGGCCGTTTTATCCTCAATATAGTCTTTAACAGTATAATAGGCTTTCTGACGTAATTTACGCTTTATATAAGATTTGAATTTATTTAGGCTTAGTTCTTGAATGAGGCTCAGAAGTTTATTATAAAAACGAATACATTGGCATCTAAACGAGCCACCTATTTTCTTGAGCCTGGTCTTAGGAACAACAAATTTTTGTTTGTTTCTAGTATTGACATTATGGATATCACTGTATCTTTTAAAGAGATTAATATTTTAATGTGCATACAGCAGATTTTCATAAATATACTGAGAAGGCACAGTCATTATATTAATCTCTTTATATTTGTCTCTGAGGGAGCATCTGGGACTTAATTTATAAATCGAACGAATTGCCCTTTTTTGTAAAACAAAAATTGTCTGAATATCGGCGGCATTTCCTTACAGCAGAATACCGTACGACATCACGCTATGAAAATAACTAAACTAAACGGGCTGTCTCTAAATCAGTTAAATCACGAATTTTTCTAACAGCGTATGCTGTAGAGCTAAGCTTTTTTGACAATTTATCTATATGGGGGCCCCATTGAAGCTTGGCACCCAGGGTTATGCCTAAGAATACTGTGGTATCTTAGGGTTTCAACACTTCACCCTTTATGAGGACACTAATTTCTACTTGTCTAACATGAGGTATCGTAAACTTAATACATTTAGTTTTTTTCTCGCTAAGAAGTAGGTTATTAACATTAAAGCAGTTAACTACATTAGCAAGGGCTCTATTTACATTGTCAGTAACCAGCCGCTGACGTCTGAGTTTGAATAAAAGTGAAGTGTCGTCTGCAAACAATACTATATCATGTTTATCCTTTATGAGGTAAGGCAAGTCATTTATATAAAAAGAAATAAAAATGGGCCTAAAATTGAGCCCTGGGGGACCCCCATTCTAACTTTAGATCCAGGTGATCTTTTTCCGTTGACGTGAACTCTCTGAATCCTATCACTCAAGTATGCAGTAAGAAGATCCAGAGAGGCGTTCCAGATTCCGTAGTGGTGAAGTTTCAGGAAATAGACCAGAATCAATGTTTCATGAAGAACACAATCGAATGCCTTGGACAAATCGCAAAAAATACCCAAAGCTTCGCATTTGTCCTCCCACGCATTATATATTGACCTAAAAGTTCAACTCCGGCATCGATAGTTGAACGACCCTTTGTGAAACCAAACTGTTTGTTGTGTAATAAGTTATGTTTATTAAAAAATCGTTGCAATTGATTTAGAATAAGTTTTTCAAAACTTTTACTGAAAGTAGGTAACACTGAAATAGGTCTATAATTAGTAGGATCTGATGTGCTACCCGATTTAATCAACGGTATTATTTTACTGTTTTTCATAAGATCAGGAAACTCGCCACGGTCAATACAATTATTAAAAATAACAGCTGAAGTTGGTGCTACAATGTTTATGATCGACTTAGCAGTATCCACAGAATTACCCCATAAATCGGCGGTCTTTTTTACATTCAAAGAGTGAAAAGTTTTAACGATATCGTTACAGGTTAAATATTGGAAATGAAATTCATTATCACAAACAGGAACGTTTTCTTTAAGTAGAGACTCTGCAGCAGTGGTTCAAAGATTTGGTAGTAAATACTGGAATCTCTGCAAAGAAATTTTCAAAGGCCGCGGCGACTTAAGAATCTGATTTAATTATATTGTCCTCAATAGCTAGACTGTAGTCACTACTTCGGTTGCATGACCTTCCTGTTTCGCTATTAATGATAGTCCAAGTCGTTTTAATTACATTACTGCTATTTTTAATTTTTAAACTCAAATAACGTGACTTGGCTATGCTACAAACTTTTTTAAATAATTTTTGACACACAAATTAAATTCAGCAGTGTTTATACAAGTCCGTTCATCATATAATTCATAAAGTCGTTTTCTACTTTTATGTATACCAGTGGTGGCCCAATCACTAAAAGAAGCGTTAATACTAACCGAAAAAGTCTTTGGAATAAATATGTTATCAAATTGTGTGCAATATATTAAAAAAAAATCATTATATTGTCCATTAGGGTCATCATTTGGCAACACAAGTGGTAGATTATTCGAAAGTTTAGTTTTAAACATTTCGAAGCGATTAACAGTTTTTGGGTTAACAGTGATATCTTTTTTAGTTTTTTTTTTTTATGTTTTCATTTGGAATAGTGATCAATTGACCACAATGATCTGAGTCTAATAAATTAATAATTTATTTGTGGATTGCTTTAACATCTGTATAAATGTTATCTAAGCATGTGGCACTATTGGGAGTTATTCTAGTTGGCTCCAAGATTGGTTCGCAAGATTGTATGACTGAAACAAACTTATAATTTTAGTACTGAACCCAGAAGTTTCTAACAAGTTAACATTAAAATCACCGCAAGTGATGATAAACTTATTTGAATTAGAAATTTTGTGCAACACTTCATCCATTACCTTTTCAAAACAATCATACAACCCTGAAGGAGGTCTGTACACACTTAATACAATGAACTGCTCCAATTCAAAACAGGTTATTTCAATTGTCCGCTCAACAGAGAGGCTCACAATATCCTTACCGTCTTTAAATTTGAGCTGGTTATTTACTAAAATTAGTGAGCCACCATCTATAGCTTTTCTCTGCCGAACGAACTACCAACCTGGTGGTTACTAAAATCGAACATGAACTGGTGGCTTTTAAGCCAATGTTCTGTTATACAAAGAATGTCTATATTGTTACAGTTCAGGAAAAATTCTACTTCTAAATCTTTGTTCAAAAACCCTTGAATATTTTGATGCACCAGGTTGATAAGTTTAATTCTTTTACACTTTCATTTGATTTATTATTTGCCATACTAACATTTTTGCTAGAGGTTGCCTATATTGTCTTAATTAAAATTTAAATGGAATTTAAATTTTAATTAAGACAATCAATATCTACAAGTGCTGTCAAATTATTGGCAGTACAGTTTAAAATGTCAATGCATTGCTCAAAAGAAGCAAGTTGTTTAGCCAAATTCTTGGCTGTAATAGAAATAAAATATGCTAGCGATGCTGCTATCTGCCTTCTATGATAGTTTGAGAGATAGAACATAACATTATTATGTCTATCTTTTGTCAAATATAAATTATTACCAACATAATTGCTGGTATCCAATAAGTGAAATAAATTATTATGAAATGACAAATTATGCAAAATCATTGTCTTAACCTATTTTCTTTCTGTGGCAAACTGTTACTATAAGGGAATGTAAACAATACAATTCTTCTCAACTTAAGATTACACAATGTTCCATAATATTGGAGCAATTCTCCTTTCTTCAAATTTCCCCCAATAGAAACCCCCCCCCCCCCCCTGGTGGTGGTTTTCACCCCCTGGTGAAAATTACATTTAATAATTTATTTCATAATATGAAATAGTGTACAACCAGGCATGCAATTATTTATTATGGAGTGCTCCGAATATTCATCTGCCAACAAGTTTTGCGTTGTGTCTTAGGTTCGCTAGGTTAAGCAACACTTCTCAAGGTCAGCGTTTGAATGGGTGACAATTTAGTTTATGTGTGGCATTTTGTCGCCGGTTTGTTAGATTAAGCAATACTTCTCAACGGCAGCGTTTGGAATGGTGACCATTTAGTTTATGTGTGGCATTTTGTCGCAGGTTTGTTTGGTTAAGCAACACTCCTCAAGTCCAGACTTTTGATGGGTGAACATTTAGTTTTTGTTTTGCCAACCAACGATTCTGCGACAAATCGCAGAATCGTTGGTTTAAGCAACAAGTGTCAAGGTCAGCGTTTGGATGGATGACCATTTAATTTATGTGCGGCGTTTTGTCGCGTGTTCGGTAGGTTAAGCTACACTTCTCAAGGTCAGCCTTTGGATGGGTGACCATTCAGTTTTTGTTTTGCCTTGAGTCGTAAGTTCGCTATTTATAGCGAAACTTCTCAAGGTCAGCCTTCGGACGGTAGACATTTAGCTTTTTTGCATTGTGTTGCAGGTTCACTAGGTTAAGCTGTACTTCTCAATTTCAAACTTTGAATGACTGACCAATAAGCTTTTATTTGCGTTGTGTCTTAGGTTCGCTAGGTTAAGCAACACTTCTCAAGGTCAGCGTTTGAATGGGTGACAATTTAGTTTATGTGTGGCGATTTGTCGCAGGTTTGTTAGGTTAAGCAACACTTCTCAAGGCCGGTGTTTGGATGGGTGACCATTTAGTTTATGTGTGGCATTTTGTCACAGGTTTGATAGGTTAAGCAACACTTTTCAATGTCAGCGTTTGGATGGGTGACCATTTAGTTTATGTGTGGCATTATGTCGCAGGTTTTTTTGGTAAAGCAACACTCCTCAAGTCCAGCCTTTGGATGGGTGAACATTTAATTTTTGTTTTGCCTTGTGTCCCAGATTCGTTAGGTTAAGCAACAATTCTCAAGGTCAGCGTTTGGATGGCTGTCCATTAAGTTTATGTGTGGCGTTTTGTCGCAGGTTTGTTAGGTTAAGAAACACTTCTCAAGGCCGGTGTTTGGATGGTTGACCATTTAGTTAATGTGTGGCATTTTGTCGCAAGTTTGAAAGGTAAAGCAACACTTCTCAACGTCAGCGTTTGGATGGGTGACCATTTAGTTTATGTGTGGCATTTTGTTGCGGGTGTGTTAGGTTAAGCAACACTTCTCAACATCAGCGTTTGGAAGAGTGACCATTAAGTTTATGTGTAGCATTTTGTCGCAGGTTTGTTAGGTTAAGCAACACTTCTCAAGTCAAGCCTTTGGGTCGGTGAACATTTAGTTTTTGTTTTGCCTTTTGTCGCAGAATCGTTGGGTTAAGCAACACTTCTCAAGGTCAGCCTTTGGATGGATGACCATTTAGTTTATGGGTGGTAATTTTGTCGCCGGTTTGTTAGGTTAAGCAACACTCCTCAAGTCAAGCCTTTGGGTCGATGTACATTTAGTTTTTGTTTTGCCTTTTGTCGCAGAATCGTTGGGTTAAGCAACACTTCTCAAGGTCAGCGTTTGGATGGATGACCATTTAGTTTATGTGTGGCATTTTGTCGCTGGTTTGTAAGGTTAAGCAATACTTCTCAACGGCAGCGTTTGGAATGGTGACCATTTAGTTTATGTGTGGCATTTTGTCGCAGGTTTGTTAGGTTAAGCAACACTTCTCAAGTTTAGCGTTTGGATGGGTGATCATTTAGGTTATTTATGACTTTTTGTCACGTGTTCGCTAGGTTAAGCAACACTTCTCAAGATCAGCGTTTGGGTGGGTGACCATTTAGTATTTTGTGGCGTTTTGTCGCAGGTTTGTTAGGTTAAGCAACACTACTCAAGGTCAGCGTTTGGATGGGTGTCCATTTAGTTTATTTGTGGCATATTGTCGCAGGTTTTTTAAGTTCAGCTTCACTTCTCAAGGTCAGCCTTTGGATGGGTGAACATTTAGTTTGTGGTTTGGCTTGTTTCGCAGGTTCGTTGGGTTAAGCAACACTTCTCAAGGACAGCGATTGGATGAGTGTTCATTAACTTTTTGTTTTGCCTTGTGTCCCAGGTTTGTTGGGTTAAGCAAAACATTTCAAGATCAGCGTTTGGATGGGTGACCATTTAGTTTACGTGTGGCGTTTTGTCGTTGGTTCGCTAGGCTTCTTAAGGTCAGCATTTAGATGGTTGACTATTTCATTTTGATTTGCCTTGTGTCGCAGGTTCGCAAGGTTAAACTAAACTTCTCAAGGTCAACCTTTAGATGGGTGACCATTTAATTTATGTGCGGCATTTTGTCGCGTGTTCGCTAGGTTAAGCTTCACTTCTCAAGGTCAGCCTTTAGATGGGTGATCACTAAGTTTATGTGTGGCATTTTGTCGTTGGTTCTCTTGGTTAACCTACACTTCTCATGGTCAGCCTTTGGATGGGTGATCATTTAGCTTTTATTTTCCTCGACTTGTAAGTTCGCATTGTTAAGCAAAACTATTCAAGTTGAGCCTTCGGATAGTAGACATTTAGCTTTTTTTCCATTGTGTCGCAGGTTCACTAGGTTAAGCTGTTCTTCTCAATTTCAGCCTAAGGATGACTGACCAATAAGCTTTTGTTTTGCGTTTTGTCTTAGGATCGCTAGGTTAAGCAACACTTCTCAAGGTTAGCGTATGGATGGGTGTCAATTTAGCAAACGTGTGGCGATTTGTCGCAGGTTTGTTAGGTTAAGCAATATTTCTCAACGTCAGCATTTGGATGGGTGACCATTTAGTTTATTTGTGGCTTTTTGTCGCAGTTGTGCTAGGTTAAGCTGCACTTCTCAAGGTCAGAGTTTGGGTGGGTGACCATTTAGTTTACGTGTGGCATTTTGTCGCAGGTTTGATAGGTTAAGCAACACTTCTCAATGTCAGCCTTTGGATGGGTGACCATTAAGTTTTCGTTTTGCCTTGAGTCGTAAGTTCGCTATGTTAAGCGAAACTTCTCAAGGTCAGCCTTCGTATGGTAGACACAACTGTCACCCATTCAAACGCTGACCGCGTTTGAATGGGTGACAATTTAGTTTATGTGTGGCGATTTGTCGCAGGTTTGTGAGGTTTAGCAACACTTCTCAAGGCCGGTGTTTGGATAGGTGACCATTTAGTTTATGTGTGGCATTTTGTCGCAAGTTTGCTAGGTTCAGCTACATTTCTCAAGGTCAGCCTTTGGATGGATGACCATTTAGTTTTTGTTTTGCGTTGTGTCTTAGGTTCGCTAGGTTAAGCAACACTTCTCAAGGTCAGCGTATGGACGGGTGTCAATTTAACTTATGTGTGGCGATTTGTCGCAGGTTTGTTAGGTGAAGCAACACTTCTCAACGTCAGTATTTGGATGGGTGACCATTTAGTTTATTTGTGGCTTTTTGTCGCAGGTGTGCTAGGTTAAGCTGCACTTCTCAACGTCAGCGTTTGGATGGGTGACCATTTAGTTTATGTGTGGCGTTATGTCGCAGGTTTGTTGGGTTAAGCAACACTTCTTAAGGCCGGTGTTTGGATGGGTGACCATTTTGTTTATGTCTGGCATTTTGTCGCAGGTTTGATAGGTTAAGCAACACTTCTCAACGTCAGCGTTTGGATGGCTGACAATTTAGTTTTTTGTTTTGCCTTGTTTCGCAGGTTCGTTGGATTAAGTAACACTTCTCAACGCCAGCGTTTGGAACGGTGACCATTTAGTTTATGTGTGGCATTATGTCGCAGGTTTGTTTGGTAAAGCAACACTCCTCAAGTCCAGCCTTTGGATGGGTGAACAATTAGTTTTTGTTTTGCTTTGTGTCCCAGATTCGTTAGGTTAAGCAACAATTAGCAAGGTCAGCGTTTGGATGGCTGTCCATTTAGTTTATGTGTGGCGTTTTGTCGCAGGTTTGTAAGGTTAAGTAACACTTCTCAAGGCCGGTGTTTGGATGGTTGACCATTTAGTTACTGTGTGGCATTTTGTCGCAAGTTTGAAAGGTTAAGCAACACTTCTCAACGTCAGCGTTTGGATGGGTGAACATTTAGTTTATGTGTTGCATTTTGTTGCAGGTGTGCTAGGTTAAGCAACACTTCTCAACATCAGTGTTTGGAAGGGTGACCATTAAGTTTATGTGTAGCATTTTGTCGCAGGTTTGTTAGGTTAAGCAACACTCCTCAAGTCAAGCCTTTGTGTCGGTGAACATTTAGTTTTTGTTTTGCCTTTTGTCGCAGAATCGTCGGGTTAAGCATCACGTCTCAAAGTCAGCGTTTGGATTGATGACCATTTAGTTTATGTGTGGCGTTTTGTCGTTGGTTCTCTAGGTTAAGCTACACTTCTCAGGGACAGCCTTTGGACGGGTGATCATTTAGCTTTTGTTTTCCTCGAGTTGTAAGTTCGCATTGTTAAGCGAAACTTTTTAAGGTGAGCCTTCGGATGGTAGACATTTAGCTTTTTTTTCCATTGTGTCGCAGGTTCACTAGGTTAAGCTGTTCTTCTCAATTTCAGCCTTTGGATGACTGACCAATAAGCTTTTGTTTTGCGTTTTGTTTTAGGTTCGCTAGGTTAAGCAACACTTCTCAAAGTCAGCGTATGGATGGGTGTCAATTTAGATTATGTGTGGCGATTTGTCGCAGGTTTGTTAGGTTAAGCAACACTTCTCAACGTCAGCATTTGGATGAGTGACCATTTAGTTTATTTGTGGCTTTTTGTCGCAGGTGTTCTAGGTAAAGCTGCACTTCTCAACGTCAGCGTTTGGATGGGTGACAATTTAGTTTATGTGTGGCATTTTGTCGCAGGTTTGATAGGTTAAGCAACACTTCTCAACGTCAGCGTTTGGATGGCTGTAAATTTAGTTTTTTGTTTTGCCTTGTTTCGCAGGTTCGTTAGGTTAAGCAACAATTCTCAACGTCAGCGATTGGATGGCTGTCCATTTAGTTTATGTTTGGCGTTTTGTCGCAGGTATGTTAGGTTTAGCGACACTTCTCGAGGTCAGCGTATGGATGGGTGACCATTTAGTTAATGTGTGGCATTTTGTCGCATGTTTGAAAGGTTAAGCAACACTTCTCAACGTCAGCGTTTGGATGGGTGACCATTTAGTTTATGTGTGGCATTTTGTTGCAGGTGTGTTAGGTTAAGCAACACTTTTCGAAATAAGCGATTGGAAGGGTGACCATTAAGTTTATGTAATATGTATAGCATTTTGTCGCAGGTTTGTTAGGTTAAGCAACACTCCTCAAGTCAAGCCTTTGGGTCGGTGAACATTTAGTTTTTATTTTGCCTTTTGTCGCAGAATCGTTGGGTTAAGCAACACTTCTCAAGGTCAGCGTTTGAATGGGTGACAATTTAGTTTATGTGTGGCATTTTGTCGCAAGTTTGCTAGGTTAAGCTACACTTCTCAATGTCAGCCTTTGGATGGGTGACCATTTAGTTTTTGTTTTGCCTTGTTTCGCAGGTTCTTTGGGTTAAGCAACACTTCCCAAGGTCAGCGTTTGGATGGGTAAGCATTAAGTTTGTGTGGCGTTTTGTCGTTGGTTCTCTAGGTTAAGCTACACTTCTCATGGTCAGCCTTTGGATTGGTGACCATTTAGCTTTTGTTTTCCTTGAGTTATAAGTTCGCATTTTTAAGCGAAACTTTTCAAGTTGAGCCTTCGGATGGTAGACATTTACCTTTTTTTCCATTGTGTCGCAGGTTCACTAGGTTAAGCTGTTCTTCTCAATTTCAGCCTTTGGTTGACTGACCAATAAGCTTTTGTTTTGCGTTTTGTCTTAGGTTCGCTAGGTTATGCAACACTTCTCAAGGTGAGCGTATGGATGGGTGTCAATTTAGCTTATGTGTGGCGATTTGCGCAGGTTTGTTAGGTTAAGCAACATTTATCAACGTCCGCATTTGGATGGTTGACCATTTAGTTTATTTGTGGCTTTTTGTCGCAGGTGTTCTAGGTTAAGCTGCACTTCTCAACGTCAACGTTTGGATGGGTGACCATTTAGTTTATGTGTGGCATTTTGTTGCAGGTGTGTTAGGTTAAGCAACACTTCTCAACATCAGCGTTTGGAAGGGTGACCTTTAAGTTAATGTGTAGCATTTTGTCGCAGGTTTGTTAGCTTAAGCAACACTCCTCAAGTCAAGTCTTTGGGTCGGTGAACATTTAGTTTTTATTTTGCCTTTTGTCGCAGAATCGTTGGGTTAAGCAACACTTCTCAACGTCAGCATTTGGATGGGTGACCATTTAGTTTATTTGTGGCTTTTTGTCGCAGGTGTCCTAGGTTAAGCTGCACTTCTCAACGTCAGCGTTTGGATGGCTGTCCATTTAGTTTATGTTTGGCGTTTTGTCGCAGGTTTGTTAGATTAAGAAACACTTCTCAAGGCCGGTGTTTGGATCGGTGACCGTTTAGTTTATGTGTGGCATTTTGTTGCAGGTGTGTGAGGTTAAGCAACACTTCTCAACATCAGCGTTTGGGAGGGTGACCATTGAGTTTATGTGTAGCATTTTGTCGCAGGTTTGTTAGGTTAAGCAACACTCCTCAAGTCAAGCCTTTGGGTCGGTGAACATTTAGTTTTTATTTTGCCTTTTGTCGCAGAATCGTTGGGTTAAGCAACACTTCTCAAGGTCAGCGTTTGGATGGATGACCATTTAGTTTATACTAGCTTCTGCCCGCGGCTTCGCCCGCGTGGATGTCGAAAAATATCCCACAGGAACGTATTACCGGGATTAAAAGTACCCTTTGTGTTTATCCAGGTAAACAATGGGTTATTGCACTGCTTGCTTTGTGTTATCCAAGGAGCAGCGTTCGGATTGATGAATGATTGTTGTAGGATAAATGAGCTCACTCTCGAGCAGGCAACGTAAACCTGACCATGATATCCCGCTGTTTTAAGTGACTGTCCCCGAGACTTATTAATCGTCATTGCGACACATACCATAAAGAAACTGCAGCCTTTTAAACTCGAATGGGTACTCCGACGGTATTAGTGGTATCTGCGGTATATAGTACACCAATTCACCTTGAGCACAGCCGGTAAATACAATGCCGGAGCCTCTACCACGTTTTGATGTGAGGTTTTCACACGTGACCTGGTCCCATTGCACAACTTGGACGGATTGAGATTTCGTGGTAGCATTGCTGGAGCACCCACTTTGAGGATAAGTGTATGAGACGGGGATCAGATGGGTTGAATAAATTTAAGAGCTCCATAGGATAGTGTACAGCATCGTCTTTATGAATTCGAAACGTATGCATATAATATTAGGTCTTTACCTATGAAATTGCCGTTCTGCACGCTGGCCATTTCAAATCAAAATAATTTTTGTTTGTCTAAGAATTCTAATTTCAAATTAATTTTATTTGAAAAACATGGAATTCTTTTTCCGAAAGTAGTCATTTGTTTATTGATTAGTGTTACATTTTCATTGCATTTCAATATTTTTCGTCATCATGGATACGTTAAAAATTCGAGTAATTATGGAATATGAGTACCGTCGTGGAAGCAACGCGGCACAAGCGGCACGCAACATCAACGACGTTTACGAAGCTAACACTACAAACCAACGCACCACCTGTTATTGGTTTGCTCGCTTCCGTTCTGGAAATTTCGACCTGAAAAATGAACCTCGCGGTCGTCCGAAGACTTTGGTCGACAATGACAAATTAAAGGCGATTGTGGAAGCTGATGATACACAATCTACGGCTGAATTAGCAGCAGCTTTCGATGTTAGCGTCAAAACAATATTGGTCCATTTGCGTCAAATTTGCAAGGTAAAAAGCTTGACAAATGGGTGCCCCATGAACTCAATGATCGCCAGCGCGATGTACGCGTCGAGACGTGCCTTGCACTGCTCAACAGACACACAAATGAAGGAATTTTGAACCGCATTGTTGCACAGCAGACGGTCTCCAAGTTGCAAGAACTGGGGTTGGAAGGTCTCCGTCATCCGCCCTACTCACCAGACCTTGCGCCTACAGACTACTACTTTTTCCAGAATTTGGATAACTTCTCGGCGGGAAAAAAAATCAATACCCGAGAGGCAGTACAAAATGCCTTTGAAGAATTTGTTGCCTCCCGTCCAGCTGATTTTTTTAAGAAGGGCATTAATAAACTGCCACTGCGTTGGCAAAGATGCATTGATTGCATGGGTGATTATTTCTATTAATACAAATAAATAATACATGAAAAAAAATCGTTTAATTTTTTTCATACAAAACGGCATTTTCATAGGTAAAGACCTATTATAATAACAACAGAGTTTTGTTGCCTGTGATTATTTCATTGGTTTATTTTGTATAGTTCCTGCACGCGGTATTTTTTTTTTCAGAAACATACATCCGCGCTCTCACTACCTCTCAATTTAATATACAAACTGACAATATCCCAAACAAATAGGACGAACTTCTTCGTAAAATTTAACTAATATCTGCGATGAGAGTAGTATAGTTTTAATAGAACTCAAAGCGTGTGTGAAAAGATTTATTTAGGAGACAACCAGATGTGGATAATAAACAATTAATATTGTTTACAACAAAATACTATGCCTACAGTATTTCTTTGTAAACAATATTTTTTGTTTTTACTTCAGATGCTAGAATCACCAGGCTGCTAGTCTGCACCAGACCGTGTGAAAAGCAGTTCTCCCTTAAGTCTACCCCTGTTAAATTAAGTGTTTGGCCTTGAGATTTATTTAAGGACATGTCAAAGCAGTCTTTGAGGGAAAACTGCTCTCTTATGAACTCGAAGGGGTAGTTCGATGGCGTTAGAGGAATCCTCGGAATAAACACATACTCCTCTCTGGAACAACTTGTCAGTATAGTTGCCTCGATAACATTTCGTTGCAATATTTTCACTCGCAACCTGGTGTCATTGCATAATTTTGGCGGGTTTAAATTACGCAGCAAAATAACTGGGACGCCAACTCTAAATTTTAATATGTGAGTTGGGAGACCGGGAGGCTTCAATGTGTTAAGAAACTCAACCGGGTAATGTATGGCGTCATCGTGGTTTATCACTCGAGTCCACTGATTTATAATGATTTTCAACTTCTTCGAACGATCTCAAGAGAAATTCATTGATGATTGTGGCTTGGTCGTTATGTTTTACTTTAATGTATAAACTAAAGTCGCATTATTACTCACTGAACGTACAGATGTATGTGCCCAATTAGTTTTTACTTATAAAGTTGTATAGGTATCTACTCGTATTTAACAATAGTCACTGTAGTTATTTAATTTTATTTAATACAGAAACAAACGCGTTTTTTACATGTACTGACTTATTATTTGCAAATATTAGTTCAGTTACATATTTGATACATCTCCGTTACCTTGGTTGAAATTGGACACCGGTGACGACAATGCGCTCCCCGGGCTGCCCCGCACGCCATGCGCCCGTCAGGTCACGTAGGATATCCGAAGCCCTATTTGACTCAGTAAAGGGATGATTTTAGAAAAACTGTGATACACGTGTCTCATAATTATACTTGAAGAGTATGTGTACCAATTTTTGTGTAAATCGACCCAGAACATACAAAGTTTCTTAGAAACTTCAACCCCCCATTTCACCCTCTTAGGGGTGGAATTTCTAAAAACCCTTTCTTAGTGGATACCTTCTCTTTACAAAGAACACACCCTCCAAATTTCATATCTCTACGACCAGCGGTTTAGGCTGTGCGTTGATATATCAGTCAGTCAGTCAGTCAGTCACTCAGGACTTTGAATTTTATATATATAGATGTGGCATTTTGTCGCCGGTTTGTTAGGTTAAGCAATACTTCTCAACGGCAGCGTTTAGAATGGTGACCATTTAGTTTATGTGTGGCATTTTGTCGCAGGTTTGTTGGGTAAAGCAACACTTCTCAAGGCCGGTGTTTGGATGGGTGACCATTTAGTTTATGTATGGCATTTTGTCGCAGGTTTGCTAGGTTCAGCTACACTTCTCAAGGTCAGCCTTTGGATGGGTGACCATTTAGTTTTTGTTTTGCCTTGTTTCGCAGGTTCGTTGGATTAAGCAACACTTCTCAGGTCAGCCTTTAGATGGGTGACCATTAAGTTTATATGTGGCGTTTTGTCGTTGGTTCTCTAGGTTAAGCTACACTTCTCATGGTCAGCCTTTGGATGGGTGACCATTTAGCTTTTGTTTTCCTCGAGTTGTAAATTTGCTATGTTAAGCGAAACTTTTCAAGGTGAGGCTTCGGATGGCAGACATTTAGCTTTTTTTGCATTGTGTCGCAGGTTCACTAGGTTTAGCTGTTCTTCTCAATTTTAGCCTTTGGATGATTGACCAATAAGCTTTTGTTTTGCGTTGTGTCTTAGGTTCGCTAGGTTAAGCAACACTTCTCAAGGTCAGCGTATGGATGGGTGTCAATTTAGCTTATGTGTGGTGATTTTTCGCAGGTGTGTTAGGTTAAACAACACTTCTCAACATAAGCGTTTGGAAGGGTGACCATTAAGTTTATGTGTGGCATTTTGTCGCAGGTTTGCTTGATTCAGCTACACTTCTAAAGGTCAGCCTTTGGATGGGTGACCATTTAGTTTTTGTTTTGCCTTGTTTCGCAGGTTCGTTGGATTAAGCAACACTTCTCAGGTCAGCCTTTAGATGGGTGACCATTAAGTTTATATGTGGCGTTTTGTCGTTGGTTCTCTAGGTTAAGCTACACTTCTCATGGTCAGCCTTTGGATGGGTGACCATTTAGCTTTTGTTTTCCTCGATTTGTAAATTTGCTATGTTAAGCGAAACTTTTCAAGGTGAGGCTTCGGATGGTAGACATTTAGCTTTTTTTTGCATTGTGTCGCAGGTTCACTAGGTTAAGCTGTTCTTCTCAATTTTAGCCTTTGGATGATTGACCAATAAGCTTTTGTTTTGCGTTGTGTCTTAGGTTCGCTAGGTTAAGCTACACTTCTCAAGGTCAGCGTATGGATGGGTGTCAATTTAGCTTATGTGTGGCGATTTTTCGCAGGTGTGTTAGGTTAAGCAACACTTCTCAACATAAGCGTTTGGAAGGGTGACCATTAAGTTTATGTGTAGCATTTTGTCGCAGGTTTGTTAGGTTAAGCAACACTCCTCAAGTCAAGCCTTTGGGTCGGTGAACATTTACCCCCGGTGTCTGAATTAAGTATTTGAATTTGAGAACGCTTTGATCAGTATTTAAGTATTACTTAAACACTTTTTCGTTTCTGAATTGAGTATTTTCAAACTGTAATCAAGATTTGATCATTTAATCAAATTTGACACAAAGCATGGTTAAAGTTCTACTTCATTTACTCAAACATGACACAACGCATACTTAACTCATGATTAAGTTCGCCAGTTGCGTTTCTGAATTGAAAAAACGTGTTTGACTATACTCAAAGCATAATCAACGGCAAGTTACTCAGTTGAAAGTTGACACACCAATTTCATCTACTCAAACTGTAATCAGCTATAGACACTAGAGATTTCGTAAGTGATTTTGATCATAATGAGTGACAACGATACTTCCTGTCGTCTCTGGAGATGCCTCAACGCAGATAAACCCGCAAAAGAATAGCAGGACATTGCCCTAACCTGTTCATCACGCTGAGCGACAAATAATTTAAGAGTCGGTTCCGCTTTAAAGGCTCGTACAAACAGGCGCGATTGGTTGCGCGACGTATCCTGGAGGTGATTCTACGATTTATCACGACGCGACACCTTTCACACTAGCGCGACCGCTCGTCGCGCCGCGGCGAGCAGCGCGACTGCTTATGGTATATTTTGTATGGCGTCGCGGCCGTCGCGGCTCCGAATCGACGCCACACAAAATGTACCTTATGTTGTCGTGCTGCTCGACGCGGAGCGACAGTGTCGCGGCGCAACAGGTAGTGTCATGCGCGTTTTCATACAAATTGTTTTACGGATATAAATCGCTGAATCGCGTGCGAGCATCGCATCGCGCAAATCTGCACGAGCCTTTATGAAGGAGTCAGTTAGATTTATTTTTTACAAAATAAAGCCTAAACTGACCTATCGTATTCAACGGCGGGACTGCATTTCTCGCATGTTGCAGTTTCTAATAGCTCTTAGATTTTACGCGACTGGTAAATTTCAAGCTGTTGTAGGGGACACTTTAAATGTGAGCAAGGCGACGCTGTACCGCGTGGTAGGTAGGGTGACTAATGCGATAGCATTACTGAGATGGCAATATGTTCGTATGCCCACTGCACAGGAGAGACCATTAGTGGTGGCACGATCTTTTGGCAAAGCTGAATTCCCTAGATTCATAGGTGCTGCAGACTGCACACATATAAAAAGAAATTCACCGAGAGGGAGAAAAGCTGAGCTGTATAGGAACAGAAAAGGTTTTTTTCCATGAATGTTCAAGCCAACTGTGATGCCAATTTTATAATTTACTAGTATCAATGCACGTTGGCAAGGCTCCATGCGCGACACTACTATTTGGACTGACTCATCACTTGCAGCTCAATTTGAAGCTAACAGATTTGTGTAATACCTTATTGTCGGAGATAATTGTTACCCATGCCTTAGGTTTCTCATGACAACCTTTTTGAACCCTACCTCTATATCGCAGAAAGCCTATAACAGAGCCCAGATAGCATCACGAAATACAATATTGAAAGGTGTTTTGGTATTCTTAAAAGAAGAATTCCATACATTCAGGAATGCAACTAAAACTTCCAAAAGTATTGAAAGTAATTGTGGCGTGTGTTGTTCTTCACAACATGACTCTTCGTCTTAATGAACTACATCGTGGAATATGATGAACATGTACAAGAAGAAAGTGTGTAATTTGCTGCCAGAACACCCATAGTACTAAATTATTTTACTCGAATAAAAGTTTGTATCATCATCTGCCTAGCCTTTTCTCAACTATGTTGGGGTCGGCTTCAAGTCTAATAAGTAAATATGTAGTACAATAAAAATATGTAGGCAATGGAATATTTTTAATTACTCCTTGTTTTATCAGTTACATATAAAATGATAGGTAGATAGGTAGATAGTTAGGTATTTACATAATATTTGCCGAATATTTTCTTGCGTGACGCTTTTATTATATTAATTATAAAATGTTGTAGCGTTGTTTCATGCCTAGGCTCAGTCATGCAGATGCTCTTGTACTCTTTAGCAGTGGAGTTCCAGGCTTCCTGTTTCTTCTGTATATAGTAGGTATGCCCTTGTCCTTTTGCACTCATTACATTTTGGGGTTTTAGGCGAAGTGGTATCTGAAGCAATAAATCACAAACATCTAAATTACTAATGTGGTGAAAGGTAAAATTATATTATGGTAAACATTACAGGTTATTGTGTTACTTGCAACAGCGGTGGACAAGTGGCATACCGTTGGGTCACCACTGCTGCAAGTAAGCCTTGATTTACGAGTTGTAAGTCGTGGGTTGCAATCCAGGCAGGCACTATCACCACCACTGCTCTAAAAACTATGAAGGATAACATCGTGAGGAATTCTTCATGTTCTAGATCCAAAAATTCAAAGACATGTGACATCTACCAAACTGCACTGGGCCCGCGTGGTAGATTATGACCCCCTCTCACCGAGAGGAGGCCTCTGTCCCAGCAGTAGGAACGGTATATGCTGATTATGCTATGTACTTACTTTGTTATTATTTAAAGAATATTTTCATTCTTCTCTATAGTATAGTTAGACGATCTCTTTTTCTTATCTTTATCCGATTTAAATGGTACAATTTATTTGTAGTTTATGTAAAAATACGAACAGAATTCGAATAAAACCCATGTTTATTTACTGACAGTTTGACATTCACGATTCGATTCAGACAAATACGTCAAATATTAATTTTCTTAAATATATGCAACTCTATTCACATAAGTTTGTTGTAGTTTGTTGAAATTAATGAAGTTATTTAACATTAGAAAAAAAATAGAGTCTATTTTAAATTAATATTAATAAAATAAAAAAATATTATGATTTTTTGAAAAGTACCGGTTTTTGAACGTGAATTGGAACGTGTTAGCTTTGATAAAAAAATATATGAAATAACCAGTTGATTATGGTTCGACAAAATACAATTTTGACTTGTGAAACGCAAAATACTTAAAAGCATACTTACGGATTTGAGAATACTCAGTTGAGATTTGGTAGTTTTCTGAAATCAGAAACCGGCTGTTAGTTTTTATTTTGCCTTTTGTCGCAGAATCTATTTATTTATTTATTTATTTAGTACATGGAGGACTTACAGCTAATCAAACAGACAAAAGAAAAAAATTAGGCATCTGAAAGCCAATTACAAGTCCTCACGTATAGACTTATATTAATATTATGGTGTGAGCACATAAACAAAAAACACATCATCTTAATTCAAGAAAAAGCTATTAAAGTACTTAGCATATGACTGAAATAATAGAGAAAAAAAAAAACAAATAATAAAATCTACCGCTACTTGAAAAATTTAAGGCTTAAGCACCTTCTGACTGAATTCGTACTTATTGTGAATGCATCAAAATTATATTCCTTGCATATATCATTGAAATTGTTGTTTGCTCGCACAATGTAACTGTTCTGCCTATAATTCGTAGATGTACGTGGTACACGTATGGGTGGATTAAAACGAAGTGTTTTACTTGGCACATTAAAATAAAATTTAGATAATAACTCAGGGTTATCAATATTGTTATTGAGGATTTTCAATAAGAACAAACAGTCTGCAATTTTACGTCTGTCTACCAGTGGTAGCAGATGATACTTCTTACAGAGTCCAAGATAATCGGTTGATTGATATGGAATCTTTTGATGATAGCAAAGATATTTTATGAACCGTCTTTGGATGTTTTCAATGCGGTCAATGTATTTATGATAACGTGGATTCCATATCTGAGACGCATACTCTAGCTGACTTCTTACAAAAGTGCAATACAATATTTTTAGTGTTTTAGCATCAGTAAAACTCTTAGAGAGACGTATTATAAACCCGAGCAATTTTGACAATTGCATCAACGTGTGTGTCAAAAACTAATTTACTGTCTTGATAGACGCCTAAGTCACGAATGGTATTGCACCTTGGCAAGATTTGACCCGCCAAGGAGTAAGTAGTGACTAGGACTGCACGTTTTCTAGTATAAGTGATCACTGAACACTTGGATGGGTTGAGATCAAGTTTATTAACCCGACAATACTCTTCTAGCCGATACAAATCAGCCTGCAGAGCTAGTCTATCTTCAAGCGTTGAGATAGCGGCAAAGATTTTCATGTCATTCGCAAAGCATAATAGTTTGGATGAATGGAGGCACTGATCGATGTCGTTTACATAGACTACAAATAAAAAAGGACCGAGCAACGAACCCTGAGGGACTCCGCTGGGCACGATTACCCAACTAGACATATAATTGTTGAGTACTACAGCTTGTGACCTGTTATCAATGTAAGAAGAAAACCACCTCAAGAGGTCCCCACGGATACCTATGTAGCTTAGTTTCTTTATCAGGGTAAGATGATCAATCCGATCAAAAGCCTTGCTATAATCAGTGTAAACCACATCGACCTGCTCACCATTATCCATAGCATCCGTAATTAAGTCATTAAATAAAATCAAGTTAGAAGTGGTAGACCGTCCCTTCAAAAATCCGTGCTGAAAGGAGCTGAACGAGCAATTAAGGGCGGAATATGACTGGTTGTAGACAATCCTCTCAAATATTTTAGCTATAATGCACAGCTTGGATATAGGCCTATAATTAGTAATCTCGGTTTTAGAACCTTTCTTATGCACGGGTGTAATATAAGCAGATTTCCATACTTTGGGGACAACACCTTGAGTTAAAGACTTAGAAAACAAAATTGAGATAGGTAGGGCAACTGAAGGCGCGCATTTAATTAGACATTTAGATGATATGTTATCAGGGCCAGCACCTTTAGTTGGATCCAAGTTACGAAGTAAACCGGTAACAACATCTATATTCACTTCTATATGACAGATGTGAGATGAAGTTCCGATAGTATCAAAAGGGACAACGGGAGGTGGACTGGGAGTATTAGATGAAGAGGGGTCGAGGAAAGTCGACATGAAGTAAGATGAGAAAGCCTCACAAATAGAATCACCAGTGAGTAATGGTTCATCGTTATAATTTAAGGTATTAGGTATAGAATTAGAATTGTACCGATTTTTAACAAAGCTCCAAAAGTGTTTTGGGTTAGCTTTAATGGATTTTTCAGTTTGATTAATATAAAATTCATAACAAGAAGCTTCCATGGTCTTGACTCTGTCACGCAAATATTTAAAAGTTAACTCGTCAGATTTATTGCCGTAAATCTTGAATTTTTGTTAGATATTTATATTTTTCTTTAATTGCTTTGATGAGTGATGAGCTGAACCAGACTGGGTATTTGTTTTTACATACTAGTTTTTGCGGTATATACTTGTTTTGAAGCTTTTTTAAAGTGTCTATGAAGTACTCAACCGACTCATCCTGTGATCGAAACGAAAACTCTTGTTCCCAATTAATGCCAGTTATGGAATCGAAATCGCCTTTGCTATAGATATATCGCATCCGCGGCGCATGGTCAAGGGGAGGTATTTCAAAGATGTCAATATTGATTAACAGTGCAGGATGATAGGGATCAATAGGTACCAGAGGGTCAATACACTCACTAACACAGGCTAACTTATTTGAGAGGATTAAGTCCAACAGCTTACCGTACCTATTAGCTACCCCATTATACTGTCCAAAGTCCAGCGTACATAACTCGTCCGCAAACGAACATTCGTCACTAGCGGCGGGGTTCACTGGGACTAAAGAAAGATTATTAGATGGAGCCCACGTAATTCCACTCATATTAAAATCACCCAAAGCTAAAAACACATCTGAGGTATTATTCAGTTCAATTTGGATAGGAAGTTATTAAGTTGTTCCGAAAACGAAAACCCTTTGTTTTGTTTACACAAGTAGACAGTGCAAATATATAAGTTCACGTATTCACGCGACTTCGAACTTTTAAGTAGTAATGTGATCCATAGTTCCTCCGCCGAGGAGTGCAGGAGCGGTTGCGGAGTGACAGGTAACTCCCTACGCGTTGCTATAAGCACACCACCACCTCTCGTTTGACCAGTCATAGCATAATTCCGGTCACGGCGCCACACTAAATACCGATCATCAAACAACTCTGAGTTTAACACACCATCTATTAACCACGTCTCCGTTAAAACAATAACATCGTAGGAATTCTGTTGAACCTGACGGTAGAACGAATCGGTCTTTGATCGCAATCCCCGTACGTTCTGATAAAATATAGTAAGACACTGTTCACTGTTGTTAGCCATTGCACACACATCCAACAATAATTGTGTAAGCATCAATAACAATATCAAATAATAAAATTAGCCAAATAATTTCGTGACAGTCATTAGTTACGCATGAAAGAGGTATGAATTTATGATGCGGGTAAAAACAAGTAAAGTAAGTAAAAATTAAATTAAAAATTAAAAAAAACCCCGACACAAAAACGTAATTTCCCTTTAAAAAGTAAAAAATAATAAAAAATAACTCAATCTTAAAGTACCTAAGAATGTATTAATAATTCAAAAAAAAAATACGCCGCGTTGGGGGACCGCTTCAAACCTAACAATTTAATTGCCAATAGTCTTATTACCTAACTAAGCAGTGAACGACGTCTGCACTCGCGGAGCAATTTTTTAATTTAATTTTTTATTTTGTACTTTTTATAGGTATATACTTAATATAATATAGAATCAAACGAAGCTAAGAACACTCTCGATTAATTCATCAATATTCTCTTTCAGTGCGCTTTCATTTGAGACCCCACTCGAGTATATTTGCTGACATTCGGTTACTCTTCCCCACTTTCCCCCCCACAACTTTTAAACGGCTCAACCGATTTTCATCAAACATGTCTAAGAACACTTGCAGATAAGTCACCTTTAATACATTTTTTTTTTATTGAAATCGCATCATCCGTTCGGGAGCTATGATGCCACAGACAGACAGACAGACAGACACGTCAAACTTATAACACCCCTCTTTTTGCGTCGGGGGTTAAAAAGTGTATAAATCATCCGATGACATGACTGTGCGAGCAAGCCAACAGCAATATATCACAGGCATATGCGTGAGCGAGACAAATGTATAATTAAGTGTTGGAACTACAAAACAAACAGCGCGATAAGGGTGTGTTCCTCTGTGGCCGGACCACAGTTTAGTACTCAGATGCTATAGTTCGAAATAAATCCTACCTAAAGTCTACTTTCATCGGAATATATACATATTTTTAGTACCTCAAGAGATATCTTTTTAATTAACAATTTATGTGGTCCGGCCGCCAGGCAGTGCTCTCTGGCCGCGCCACCTCAAATTAAATAGAGTATAATGAACTATTAATAAAGCAATATCCCGAAATAAACTACCTACAGAGTACCTTGCATACGACAAATATGGTCCAATAAACCCCTTTAGTTAAGGAGTTATTTGTCGTAGGGTGTGGTCCGGCTGGAAGGTATACTCTGCAGCAAGTCAATTTTGCAATATTTAATATTAACTATCCATAAATCAATTTATATAATAGTACCTTTTCTCTACTCTTCGTTGATACTTTTTTCTTTCAAGAAACTATTCATTTTGATTAATTAATCTTTAAAGTATGTGGCGCGGCTAGGGAGGATTACTTTCAGCAAATATAACGAAATATTCTTTATTTCTTTATGCCATCGAAAACTGCATACTAAGTACTTTATAAAAAGACCTGGACTTCATCAATAAACTTTTATTTTTATTACCAACAATGATTATGATAAAGGTGCACTTTTTGGTTTTTGTTTACCTATCTACCTAAGAATACGTACTTAATTTGACGAAGTGAAAATTTTGGTTTAAAATAAACGATAAGTATAGGAATAACAAATATATTTTCATAATCAAATATTAACAATTGTTAATACAAGGTATTGTAAGTGACGGAAAAGTCTTTCATATAATAAACTAAAGTCAATAGATTGAATTTAAGCATTTAATCCTTTAAACAAGAAATAACAATGAGAAAAAGAGGTGTACCAAAACCGCGTATTCAAAATATAGTCATCAATATTACAAATAAAGGATTTTTGAAGTTATTTTCCAACTTTAAAATGCAAGGCCTTTTTTGTCTGGGAAATTATCAATTGACTTCTCCCGCTCTGGGCAGAGCGGGAGGGTGTGTCAGACTTTTACTGACTAAAACTCACCCGTGTTCCTTCAGTTACCCATATGCCAGGGCCACGGTATCTCGTTTGAACAATCTCGCGACCCTGGCAGGCATCGGTCCTAGCAGACCCCTTCAGTGCTGCTGACATCTCTTAGAGGCGCGCGTGAAACACTACGCACCGTCGACACGGGCCTGGGGTCCTTACCGGGCGGCAAGTTACCCATTGCTCGCCGCCCGCAAGCCCGCGCCTACGGTGGCCGGGAGTCTGCGATCGACTGCCGACGCCCGGGGCGTCTCCTCCTGCGGCGGCTAGGGACGTGAGGGCGCAGAGACTGCACTCCCTCACGCGCCCCGCCTCCTCCTTCGCAAGCACTGCTTCGCAAAAGGAGGTGACGGCTTCCCATGCCCTTTCGCTCTGTACCATGGCTCGCACCAGAGCCGGACGCGAGAGGTCGCCGTCGCCGATCGCCTCCACGAAGACATGGCGGTCCTCCGCCTAAGCAGGGCACACCTCCACCGTATGCGCCACCGTGTCCTCTAGACGATCCTCGCAATGGAAACACCCGGGCGTTTCCTCCCGCTTTATCCTGAACAGGAACCCACCGAAGCACCCATGCCCGGTGAGAACCTGCGTCAGGTGGAAGGTGAGGACGCCGTGGCGCCGCTCTACCCACTCTTCAAAGAGGGGACTTACCGCCGCAATTATTTATTATTATTTTATTATATATTTGTTATTCGTATACTTATTGTTTATTTAAAAACCAACATGTTCACTTACTTCGTCAAATTAATTACCTATTCTTAGGTAGATAGGTAAACAAAAACCAAAAAGTGATTTTTCAAAATCATTGTTGGTAATAAAAATAAAAGTTAATAGATGAAGTCCAAGTCATTTTACAAAGTACTTATTTAGCAGTTTTCGTTCGCATAAAGAAATAAAGCATATTTCGTTATATTTGCTGAAAGTAATCCTCCCTAGCCGCGCCACGTACTTTAAAGATTAATTAATCAAAATGAATAGTTTCTTGAGAGAAAAAAGTATCAACGAAGAGTAGAGAAAAGGTACTATTATATAAATTGATTTATGGATAGTTAATATTAAATATTGCAAAATTGACTTGCTGCAGAGTATACCTTCCAGCCGGACCACACCCTACGGCCAATAACTCCTTAACTAAAGGGGTTTATTGGACCATATTTGTCGTATGCAAGGTACTCTTTAGGTAGTTTTTTTCGGGATATTGCTTTATTAATAGTTCATTATACTTTACTTAATTTGAGGTGGCGCGGCCAGAGAGCACTGCCTGGCGGCCGGCCCACATAAATTGTTAATTAAAAAGATATCTCTTGAGGTACTAAAAATATCTATATATTCCGATGAAAGTAGACTTTAGGTAGGATTTATTTCGAACTATAGCATCTGAGTACTAAACTGTGGTCCGGCCACAGAGGAACACACCGATAAGGAATACAATGGAAGCCCATTAGCGGTGCAGAGGTGCTAAACCTTTTACAAGCATAAAGCAAATAATAATTATTAATGTGCGAACTTCGAAACATTTTAAGAGTAGATAAGCTAGAAATTATCCTTGAATGTAAATAAAAGCGGGTTAAACCATTTTGTTTAAGTCAAATTCCTTTCTTATTATAAAGGTTTTGCAATTAACGTCCTTGCGCACGTGAATTTTGCCATGTTTCACCCAGACAAATTCATAATGTTTCTCTTTAGCGGCGATTTTAGTCATATTCAGAAGTTTTTTGGATTCCACACTTAGATGGTCGTTGACATAAATGCGTTGTGGCGCTCCTTGAAAACCTATATCAGAGGTTGAGAGATCCTTATCAGCACGTGCAGCTGCAATAAAATCTTCCTTGACATACCTGTTGAGGAAGCTCACTATCACTAATTAACACGCTTTTATTAGGTCGACCTGTATGTAACTAACTATGTAATGGAATCTAAGGTAACTAATTTAACCATCTTCCAAGGATCGTAGCGTCATGCAAATTGGCAGTTTTATGTAGTTCTGATGACAATATAATAATATGGTACTGTGGAACTGATCTGATGATGGAGCCGGAAGATATGAACTGGAACTTCATGATGGAACATCGTATAATAGCTGTGTTTGGACTTGTTAGAAAGGTCTTGTAATGAACTTTGACCACAATAAGGTTTTTGGTTTTTACGTCCATTTAAAAAAGCGTGTTTTTCTAGTGTTTTTTTAAACTATAAATTTATTTTTCAAATCAAATCAAATCAAATCATTTATTCGCTTAATACAGGTAGGTATACACAGATGTTACAAAGAAATATTAAGTGCTCTGTATCATTACCTAGTAAGGTGTGCAAATATTTATATAATTGTTTATCTAATTAAATAATTATCAAATTAAAAATACAGAAAAATAAATCAATAATAAAATAAATTCAGGGTATTACAAATGTTGGTTAAAAGATTTAAAAAAAAATGTTAGATTAATTATAGTATAGTGCATGTCATATGAATACAATCTAATAGATAAAATTAAAACATATGTCCAAAATAAAATAAAGTTATACAAATGTCAAATTAACTAAATAAAGCATGTTACACTATTTGTATTGTCATCTTATTCCGTCAATAAATTACTCCTATATGTATCCATCTATATTTTTATCCTGTAAGTACTCCTTGACATTATAATAACATTTATTTATCAAGAATTTGTGTAGCCTCGACTTGAATGGCTGAATAGGTAACTTTTTGACATCATCAGGCAACTTATTGTAGATCAATGATGCCATACAAAGAATGCTTTTATTTATTAGTGCTGTTTTTCCATATGGTATATCAATTTCTAATCTTTTTTTGTCACGTAATTGTCTATAGTAGCTTTTAAAAGCAGTCTTATGATAATTAGGATTCGATTTCACAAAAACATTTATTTCATATAAGTAAAATGAAGGCAGTGTCAGAATTTTTAAGCTCTTATAGTATGTTTGACAGCTGGTAGTATTGTCTATATTGCACATTGCTCGAATACATTTCTTTTGAGCTTTAAATACAGATTCCTTATCAACTGCATTTCCCCAAAATATAATACCATATCTTAGGACAGGTGCAACTAGTCCGTGATAAGCAGCTAATACGGCTTCTTTATTAACAATTTTTGAGAGTTTGTACAGAGCAAATGAGGATTTATTAATTCTTTTGCAGATATATTCTAAATGTGTTTTCCATGTCAGTTTGTTGTCAATATCAATTCCTAGAAACCTTGTATCTGTCACAGAATGTACTATTTCGCCGTGGTAACTAACGTTTATATTTTTTGGTTGACTTCTCTGATGAAAGTGTATGATTTTCGTTTTGTCCATATTTATTTTAAGATTATTTTCGTTTAACCACTGTATTATTGTATTTAATGTGTGGTTGACCACATGTTCGTAATCATTTTCTTTGTCACTTTTTATAATAACGGTGCTATCATCTGCAAATAATACCATTTGTTGGTTGATATGTTTCGGAAGATCATTGATATATATCAAGAACAGTAAAGGGCCTGGGACACTACCTTGTGGTACTCCGAATTTTATAATTTTACAGTTTGACTTGTGTGTAATCTCCTTTCGTGATTTCTGACATATTTGAGTTATTTCTACTATTTATTTTCTATTATGCAGGTATGAAAAGATGAGATCTAGCGCTTTACCTCTTATGCCATACATGTGTAATTTTTGCATTAGTATCGTGTGGTCAACTCGGTCAAAGGCTTTACTCATATCCATAAAGATAGCACAAATTGGTATTTTTTTGTCCAAGGCAACTAAAATAGATTTCAGTAGGTCATATATGGCCATATTTATTGATTTCCCTTTGCGAAAGCCTTTCTGTTCATCTACCAAAATCTTATATTTTTCTAAAAACCTGTAAAGTCGGCTATATATGATTTTTTCAAATACTTTTGAAAAAATGGGGATCAATGCTATGGGTCTATAGTTTCCCATTTTTCGTTTGTCTTCCTTTTTGTGTAGTGGAATTACAATGGATGTTTCAAGTTTTTCTGGGTATATTCCGTTACAAATACATAGGTTAATTATGTAGCATAGATGAGCTGAAATATCCGGCGATACATATTTAATGACTTTGGTGCAGACACCATCGTTGCCCACGCTATGGGTATTTTTTAGCTGCTTTATTTCTCTGTCTACCTCTGTAGGTGTTGTGGGAGTAAGAAAAATAGAATTAATTTTTGTATCTATTTTTTGATTTGATTGTCGGGTTTTATTATGATTGTTATTACTTAAATTATGTGTTTTGTCTGGTTCTGAAGCTTGGTCAATGTAATAGTCGTTAAAATTATTCGCAATAGTTTTAGGATCTGTTATCTTGATGCCATCTTTAAGTATTTCTGTAATAGGCTCTTTGGGAAAGTTAAAATTAGATTTGTTTATAATTGCCCATGTCGCTTTTGATTTGTTTTCTGATTTATTTATGTAATAATTGTTTTGTGACTTCTGAGTTAGTGATATTACTTTTTTTAATCTAGCTGCGTATTGCTTAAATATATTTTTATTTCTCTTTGTTGGATGTATCCTATATTGCCATAACATTTTCCTTTTCATTTTACTACAGTTTCTAAGACCTTTAGATAACCATTTAGATTTTTTGTTTAGTGATTTTGTTATAATTTTGAAGGGGAAGCATAAATTGTAAAAGCATAAGAAAAGGTCCAGAAAATAATTATAAGCTTCGTTCGGGTCATTTGTATTGTAAATATCAGTGAACGACAAGCTGTTTATACAGTTTTTAAATTTATCCAGATTTTCAGCACTATAGTCTCGTCTTCTAATACGCCAAGATTTTAGCACACAGGATTTTTTGACGGGGCATTGTAACAATTGAGCTGTGTGATCGGACATACCAAATTCAATTATTTCACTTTTACATCTAGGAAAATTGTGTGCAAAGTTATCAATACAAGACTTACTGCTAAGCCTGGTAGGATGTCTAATTTCTAATTTTAAATTGTGGTTTTCCAAAAGATATTCAAAGTCTAGAGTATGGCGGTTCCGTTTGAGTATATTAATGTTAAAATCTCCGCATAGAACAATTTTCTTGTTAGTATTGTCGCATATCTGGCGTAATAATTTCTCTAAATTATCGTAAAATAGATTTATACATGAATTTGGCACTCTGTATATACAAACTATTATGAGTCCATGTTCATTTAGTTCTATGGCACTACATTCTATAATACCTTTAATAGAACAGTTAGTTTTAAGTGTTGTATATTCATGTCCATTTCTAGTTAGTATACATGCCCCTCCCCTTTTTACGTCTCTAGAAAAACTTGTTGCTAGGCGGAAGTTGGGTATATTGAGTGTGTTTTCCTGGTCGGTCGTCATAAAGTGTTCGGTTATACAGATAACATCTATGGGTTTATTGTTTTGTGCTAATTCCTCTTAATGTACCGTCAAGATATCAGATTTATTTATGAGACCTGCTATGTTTTGGTGGAGAATACGTATATTATTATAAAAGAAAAAACTGTGAGTTTTGTCCATTTGCGTCGCCGGTCAAGTCATCTGGAAATAATTCTATGTCAATTTTAATTCTATTTATAATGTCCCTAAATATGCATCGTATTCCACTTTTATTTAATTTGCCTGATATATTTGAAAACATGTCTAATGTTAATCCATAGTTGGAGTCACAAAAATATGCATACTTATGATCCTGGATGTCCATATAGAGTAGGTTATTAAACATTTCAACTTTATGATTATATATGAGTGCCCCACAGATATATGTGGGTGCGCATATTATTATGTTAGTGTTTATTACATTCATTAAGTATTCTCTTATTAATTTGACTAGGTCAATTAGGTTATCATGGGCTGTAATGTCAGCCGCCCCTAATATAATTATGCAGTAATCATTCAATGAAAAATGTTCTAACTTTGATTTTATACCCGCTAATAATATGTAAATGCTTGAATTTGGTGAAGTGTAATTACAATAATTAAAGACACCTCCACCTCCTCGTTGTGTGTTGTTACTAAGGACGCAGAGTTGTCTATTTTTGGTATTCTCTCTAGTAATCTTCTTAAAGGGTTGTTTATTCGTTTGCGTAAGCTTCGATGATTCATTTGATGGTGCTATGGGGATAGGCATTATATCTGTCACTTTGTTTGGTGTAAAAGTATCTATAGTTTGTGTCTCTTTATTTTGCTGTTCTCTTATTCCATGCGAAGTTTTGTTTTTTCGTGTTGGAGTCACACTTTTTTTCTCTGGAGTCGAGCATATTTTTTTAAATGTGTTGACGGTCTTAATCATATTTTGTAGATCTGATTTGAGGCGAAAGTTCTCCGTATTTAAATCTTCTATTTCTTTATGTGTGCTTAATAATTGATTCTTCAGTATTTTGTTTTCTTCGGTTAACTCACGAACGTCGTCAATTGTGTCCTGGAAACTATCAGGAATGCTCATCATTGTTGTATCAAGTATTGTTTTCTCGCTGTAGTTAGTCATATTTTTTTTCCTTCGAATTGTGTATAGGCACCCTCAAAATGTAGTTAATCTCAGTCTTTGAACAGTTGTACTTGATTTTGCTGCTGATGGCGTCAACGACTGAGAACAAGTTCTCATCCTTCTTTAGAGGGACACCTTTAATCTCCACATTGTTTAATCTGGATCGCTGATCAAATGCAGAGAGCTCAAGCTTAGTTGAAGCTATTTCTGCTTGCAATAAGGAGACAGTGTCCTGAAGCTTCTCAAACTCGGAGCTTTTTGTTTCCAGTTCAGCAAGTCTAGTATCAAAATCATCCAGTCTACCACTAGAGAAATCACAGCTTTTCTTAAGCTCCGTTAACTCATCTTTAATCGACCTTATGTCGCTCACTAATGTTGGTAAGCTCAGCAGCTGCTGCTTCAATTCGCGAATCTCACCCAGTACTGTATCCAATGAAGCAGAAGGTTGAGGTGAAAGCGGAGCAGGCGACGATTTACATGCAGGACATTTCCATTGCGCTCTTCGGTCGGGTCCCAGTTTTCTCCAACCCACTTCGGACACATTTGCGCAAGAGAAATCCAAGAATTTCTTGCAGCTTCCACATTGCACCCCGTCGTTAAACTGATCATTGCAAATGGCACAAGTTTTCATGGTCTCCAAAAAATAATTATTTGAAAATATTTATAAGTGCAATTATTATGGATTTATGGAAAAGGTTGACGATCTATTTTTTTGAGCGTAAGTGTACTGTACTAGTGCGTGCTCACACGGAACTCACACGGAATCGTTGGGTTAAGCAACACTTCTCAAGGTCAGCGTTTGGATGGATGACCATTTAGTTTATGTGTGGCATTTTGTCGCCGGTTTGTTAGGTTAAGCAATACTTCTCAACGGCAGCTTATGGAATGGTGACCATTTAGTTTATGTGTGGCATTTTGTCGCAGGTTTGTTAGGTTAAGCAACACTCCTCAAGTCCAGCCTTTTGATGGGTGAACATTTAGTTTTTGTTCTGCCTTTTGTCGCAGATTCGTTGGTTTAAGCATCACTTCTTAAGGTCAGCGTTTGGATGGATGACCATTTAATTTATGTACGGCGTTTTGTCGCGTGTTCGCTAGGTTAAGCTAAACTTCTCAAGGTCAGCCTTTGGATGGGTGACCATTAAGTTTTTGTTTTGCCTTAAGTCGTAAGTTCGCTATGTTAAGTGAAACTTCTCAAGGTCAGCCTTCGGATGGTAGACATTTAGCTTTATTTGCATTGTGTCGCAGGTTCACTATGTTAAGCAGTACTTCTCAATTTCAAACTTTGAATGACTGACCAATAAGCTTTTGTTTTGCGTTGTGTCTTAGGTTCGCTAGGTTAAGCAACACTTCTCAAGGTCAGCGTTTGAATGGGTGACCATTTAGTTTTTGTTTTGCCTTGTGTCGCAGAATCGTTGGGTTAAGCAACACTTCTCAAGGTTAGTTTTGTTGGGCGACCATGTAGTTTTTGTTAAGCTTTTGTCACAGGTTCGCTAGGTTAAGCTACACTCCTCACGGTCAGCCTTTAGATGGGTGACCATTTAGTTTACGTGTGGCGTTTTGTCGTTGGTTCGCTAGGCGTCTTAAGGTCAGCCATTAGATGGTTGACTATCTCATTTTGTTTTGCCTTGTGTCGCAGGTTCGCAAGGTTAAGCTAAACTTCTCAAGGTCAACCTTTAGATGGGTGACCATTTAATTTATGTGCGGCGTTTTGTCGCGTGTTGGCTAGGTTAAGCTACACTTCTCAAGGTCAGCCTTTGGATGGGTGACCATTAAGTTTGTGTTTTGCCTTGAGTCGTAAGTTCGCTATGTTAAGCGAAACTTCTCAAGGTCAGCCTCCGGATGGTAGACATTTAGCTTTTTTTGCATTGTGTCGCAGGTTCACTAGGTTAAGCTGTTCTTCCCAATTTTAGCCTTTGGATGACTGACCAATAAGCTTTTGTTTTGCGTTGTGTCTTAGGTTCGCTAGGTTAAGCAACACTTCTTAAGGTAAGCGTATGGATGGGTGTCAATTTAGCTTATGTGTGGCGATTTGGTGCAGGTTTGTTAGGTTAAGCAACACTTCTCAACGTCAGCATTTGGATGGGTGACCATTTAGTTTATTTGTGGCTTTTTGTCGCAGGTGTGCTAGGTTAAGCTGCACTTCTCACCGTCCGCGTTTGGATGGGTGACTATTTAGCTTTTGTTTTCCTCGAGTTGTAAGTTCGCTATGTTAAGCGAAACTTTTCAATGTGAGCCTTCGGATGGTAGACATTAAGCTTTTTTTGCATTGCGTCGCAGGTTCACTAGGTTAAGTTGTTCTTCTCAATTTTAGCCTTTGGATGACTGAATAATAAGCTTTTGTTTTGCGTTGTGTCTTAGGTTCGCTAGGTTAAGCAACACTTCTCAAGGTCAGCGTATGGATGGGTGTCAATTTAGCTTATGTGTGGCGTTATGTCGCAGGTTTGTTAGGTTAAGCAACACTCTTCAAGTCCAGCCTTTGGATGGGTGAAAATTTAGTTTTTGTTTTGCCTTGTGTCGCAGAAACTTTGGGTTAAGCAACACTTTTCAAGGTCAGCGTTTGGATGGGTGACCATTTAGATTATGTATGGCGTTTTGTCGCAAGTATGCTAGGTTCAGCTACACTTCTCAAGTTCAGCCTTTGGATGATAGACAGTTAAATTATTTGTTTTGCCTTGAGTCGTAAGTTCGCTATGTTAAGCGAAACTTCTCAAGCCTTTGCATGGGTGACCATGTAGTTTTTTTTTTGCATGTTTTCGCAGGTTCGTTGGGTTAGGCAACACTTCTCAAGTTTAGCGTTTGGATGGGTGGCCACTTATTTTATTTGTGGCGTTTTGTCGCAGGTTTGTTAGGTTAAGCAACACTACTCAAGGTCAGCGTTTCGATGGGTGTCCATTTAGTTTATTTGTGGCGTATTGCCGCAGGTTTGCGAGGTTCAGCTTCACTTCTCAAGGTCAGCCTTTAGATGGTTGACCATTTAGTTTGTGGTTTGGCTTGTTTCGCAGGTTCGTTGGGTTGAGCTACACTTCTCAAGTTTAGCGTTTGGATGGGAGTTCATTAAGCAACACTTCTCAAGGTCAGCCTTTAAATGGGTGACCATTAAGTTTATGTGTGAAGTTTTGTCGCAGGTTTGTTAGGTTAAGCAACACTTCTCATGGTCAGCCTTTGGATGGATGACCATTTAGTTTTTGTTTTGACTTGTTTTGCAGGTTCGTTGGGTTAAGCAACATTTCTCATGTTTAGCGTTTGGATGGGTGATCATTTAGTTTATGTTTTGCCTTGTTTCGCAGATTCGTTGGGTTTAGCAACACTTCTCAAGGTCAGCGTTTAGATGGGTATCAATTAGTTTTGTTTTGCCTTGAGTCCCAGGTTCGGTAGGTTAAGCAACACTTCTCAAGGTCAGCGTTTGGATGGGTTACTTTCACAGTATCTGCGATTGGATACAGATGATGTGTTTTTATGGGTGTATAAGGTATTTTGCAATGGTAACATATAAAGTTAATTGTAAATGATAAATATATTTAGTAGATTGCCTTATTTATTACGAGTATATTTATTTACATTTATTTATATATAAGGTCTTTACCTATGAAATTGCCGTTCTTTAGTACTGGCCAATTCAAATCAAAATAATTTTTGTTTGTCTAAGAATTCTAATTAGAAATTAATTTTATTTTAAAAACATGGAAGTCTTTTTCCAAAAGTACTCATTTGTTTATTGATTAGTGTTACATTTTCATCGCATTTCAATCTTTTTTGTCATCATGGATACGTTAAAAATTCAAGTTATTATGGATTATGAGTACCGTCGTGGCAGCAACGCGGCACAAGCGGCACGCAACATAAACGACGTTTACGGAGCTAACACTACAAACCAACGCACCACCTGTTATTGGTTTGCTCGCTTCCGTTCTGGAAATTTTGACCTTAAAAATGAACCTCGCGGTCGTCTGAAGGCTTTGGTCGACAATGACGAATTAAAGGCGATTGTGGAAGCTGACGTTACACAATCTACGGTTGAATTAGCAGCAGCTTTCGACGTTAGCGTCAAAACAATATTGGTCCATATGCGTCAAATTGGCAAGGTAAAAAAGCTTGAGAAATGGGTGCCCCACGAACTCAATGATCGCCAGCCCGAGGTACGCGCCAGTGTGATTCATCACAGCTTCTTACCAAACGGGGTGAGCATTACTGCAGATGTGTACTGTGAAGAACTGAACTCAGTGATGGAGAAGCTGGCACATCTCCAACCAGCATTGGTCAATCGCTCGTCTCCGCTGCTCCTGCACGACAACGCGCGACCTCATACTGCACAGCAGACGGTCTCCAAGTTGCAAGAAGGGGGGTTGGAAGCTCTTCGTCATCCGCCCTACTCACCAGACATTGCGCCCACAGATTACTACTTTTTCCAGAATTTGGATAACTTCTTGGCGGAAAAAAAATTCAATACCCGAGAGGCAGTACAAAATGCCATTGAAGAATTTGTTGCCTCCCGTCCAGCTGATTTTTTTAAGAAGGGTATCAATAAACTGCCACTGCATTGGCAAAGATGCATTGATTGCATGGGTGATTATTTCAATTAATACACATAAAAATACATGACAAAAATACGTTTAATTTTTTTCATACAAAACGGCACTTTCATATGTAGACCTATTATTTAGTTCAATTGCACGAACTTAGACAGCGTAATCTATTGACATTTTACTGACATTCGTGAGTACTTTGTATTGGAGACCAAATTTTACCAAAAACCAGGCTACTCCTCTTTTTGCACTTCTTGTATGGTAAGCGGCTAATTTATAATAAGGTATTGAAAGAAAGTTCTCCTGTCCTCTGAAAACTCAACCCTCTTCATGAGGGTTGAGTGTGATTGCAACACAAGGCAAAACAAATAGTAAATAGTCACCCATCCAAAGGCAGACTTTGAGAAGTGCAGCTTAACCTAGCGAACCTGCGATACAAGGCAAAACATAATTTTTATGATCACCCATCCAAAGGCTGGCCTTGTGAAGTGCAGCTTAACCTAACAAAACTGCAACACAAGAAAAAAAAATAGTAAATGGTCATCCATCCAAACGCTGAACCTAGCGAACCTACGACACAAGGCAAAGCAAAAGCTAAAAGGTCACCCATCCAGAGGCTGACCATGTGACGTGTTGCTTAACCTAAAAAACCTGCGACAAAACGCCACACATAAATTAAATGGTCACCTATTCAAAGGCTGACCATGAGAAGTGTTGCTTAACCTTACAAACATGCAACAAAACTCCACAAATAAATACAAATGGACACCCATCCAAACGCTGGCCATGAGAAGTATTGCTTAAACCAAGGAACCTGGGACACAAGGCAAAACAAAAACCAAATGACCATCCATCCAAACGCTAAACTTGAGAAGTGTTGCATTACCTATCAAAACTGCGACAAAAGGCCACACATAAACTTAATGGTCACCCATCCAAACACTGACGTTGAGAAGTGTTGCTAAACCTAACAAACCTGCGACAAAACGCCACTCATAAACTAAATGGTCACCCATCCAAACGCAGATGTTGAGAAGTGTTGCATAACCTAACAAAACTGCGACAAAATGCCACACAAACTAAATGGTCACTGATTCAAACGCTGATTTTGAGAAGTGTTGCTTAACCTTACAAACATGCAACAAAACTCCACAAATAAATATAAATGGACACCCATCCAAACGCTGGCCATGAGAAGTATTGCTTAAACCAAGGAACCTGGGACACAAGGCAAAACAAAAACCAAATGATCATCCATCCAAACGCTGACCTTGAGAAGTGTTGCTTAACCTAACAAACCTGCGTCAAATCATCACAAATCAAATAAATGGTCACCCATCCAAACGCTGACCTTGAGAAGTGCTGCTTAACCCAACGAACCTGGGACACAAGGCAAAACAAATACTAAATGATCACCCATCGAAACGCTAAACTTGAGAAGTGTTGCATTACCTATCAAAACTGCGACAAAAGGCCACACATAAACTAAATGGTCACTCATCCAAACGCTGACCTTGAGAAGTGTTGCTTAACCTAACAAACCTGCGACAAAACGCCACACATAAACTAAATGGTCAGCAATCCAAACGCCGACCTTGAGAAGTGGTGCTTAACCTAGCGAACCTGCGACACAAGGCAAAACAAAACTTAATTGTCAACCATCCATAGGCTGACCTTGAGAAGTGTAGCCTAACCTAGCGAACACGCAACAAAACGCCACATATAAATTAAATGGTCACCCATCCAAACGCTGACGTTGAGAAGTGTTGCTAAACCTAACAAACCTGCGACAAAACGCCACTCATAAACTAAATGGTCACCCATCCAAACGCAGATGTTGAGAAGTGTTGCTTAACCTAACAAACCTGCGACAAAATGCCACACAAACTAAATGGTCACTGATTCAAACGCTGATTTTGAGAAGTGTTGCTTAACCTTACAAACATGCAACAAAACTCCACAAATAAATATAAATGGACACCCATCCAAACGCTGGCCATGAAAAGTATTGCTTAAACCAAGGAACCTGGGACACAAGGCAAAACAAAAACCAAATGATCATCCATCCAAACGCTGACCTTGAGAAGTGTTGATTAACCTAACAAACCTGCGACAAAACGTCACAAATCAAATAAATGGTCACCCATCCAAACGCTGACCTTGAGAAGTGCTGCTTAACCCAACGAACCTGGGACACAAGGCAAAACAAATACTAAATGATCACCCATCGAAACGCTAAACTTGAGAAGTGTTGCATTACCTATCAAAACTGCGACAAAAGGCCACACATAAACTAAATGGTCACTCATCCAAACGTTGACCTTGAGAAGTGTTGCTTAATCTAACAAACCTGCGACAAAACGCCACACATAAACTAAATGGTCAGCCATCCAATCGCCGACCTTGAGAAGTGCTGCTTAACCTAGCGAACCTGCGATACAAGGCAAAATAAAACTTAATTGTCAACCATCCATAGGCTGACCTTGAGAAGTGTAGCGTAACCTAGCGAACACGCAACAAAACGCCACATATAAATTAAATGGTCACCCATCCAAACGCTGACGTTGAGAAGTGTTGCTAAACCTAACAAACCTGTGACAAAACGCCACACATAAACTAAATGGGCACCCATCCAAACGCTGACCTTGAGAAGTGTTGCTTAACCTAACAAACCTGCGACAAAACGCAAACCTGCGACAAAACGCCACACTTAAACTAAATGGTCAGCCATCCAAACGCCGACCTTGAAAAGTGCAGCTTAACCTAGCACACCTGCGACAAAACGCCACAAATAAATTAAATGGCCACCCATCCAAACGCTGGCTTTGAGAAGTATTGCTTAACCTAACAAACCTGCGACAAAATGAAACTAAATGGTCACCCATCCAAACACTGACCTTGAGAAGTGCTGCTTAACCTAGCGAAACTGCGATTCAAGGCAAAACAAAAACTTAATTGTCAACCATCCATAGGCTGACCTTGAGAAGTGTAGCTTAACCTAGCGAACACGCGACAAAACGCCACATATAAATTAAATGGTCACCCATCCAAACGCTGACGTTGAGAAGTGTTGCTAAACCTAACAAACCTGCGACAAAACGCCACTCATAAACTAAATGGTCAACCATCCAAACGCTGATGTTGAGAAGTGTTGCTTAACCTAACAAACCTGCGACAAAATGCCACACAAACTAAATGGTCACTAATCCAAACGCTGATTTTGAGAAGTGTTGCTTAACCTAACAAACATGCGACAAAACACCACATATAAACTAAATGGGCACCTATCCAAACGCTGACCTTGAGAAGTGTTGCTTAACCTAACAAACCTGCGACAAAACCCAAACCTGCGACAAAACGCCACACTTAAACTAAATGGTCAGCCATCCAAACGCCGACCTTGAGAAGTGCAGCTTAACCTAGCACACCTGCGACAAAACGCCACAAATAAACTAAATGGTCACCCATCCAAACGCTGACCTTGAGAAGTGTTGATTACCCTAACAAACCTACGACGAAATGCAACTAAATGGTCACCCATCCAAACGCTGACCTTGAGAAGTGCTGCTTAACCTAGCGAACCTGCGACACAAGGCAAAACAGAAACTTAATTGTCAACCATCCATAGGCTGACCTTGAGAAGTGTTGCTAAACCTAACAAACCTGCGACAAAACGCCACTCATAAACTAAATGGTCACCCATCCAACGCTGATGTTGAAAAGTGTTGCTTAACCTAACAAACCTGCGACAAAATGCCACACAAACAAAATGGTCACTGATTCAAACGCTGATTTTGAGAAGTGTTGCTTAACTCAACAAACCTGCGACAAAACGCCACACATAAACTAAATGGTAACCCATCCAAACGCTGACCTTCAGAAGTGTAGCTAAACCTAGCGAACACGCGAAAAAACGCCTCACATTTATGTGAGGCGTTTCAAACACTCGACTTGAGAATTGTTGCTTAACCTAACAAACCAACGACAAAACGCAACACATAAACTAAATTGTCACCCATTTAAACGCTGACCTTGAGAAGTGTTGCTTAACCCAACGAACCTGCGAAACAAGGCAAAACAAAAACTAATGGTCACCCATTCAAAGGCTGACCTTGAGAAGTGTAGCTAAACCTAGCGAACTAACGACAAAACGCCACACATAAACTAAATGGTCACCCATATAAAGGCCGACCTTGAAGACAGTAGCTTAACCTAGCGAACCTGTGACAAAAGCAAAACAAAAACTACATGGTCACCCATCCAAGGCTAACCTTGCTAAATGCAGCTTAACCCAGCGAACCCGCGACAAAACGCCACACATAAACTAAATGGACACCCATCCAAACGCTGAACTTGAGAAGTGTTGCTCAACCCAAAGTACCTGGGACACAAGCAAAACACAAACTTAATGATCACCCATCCAAACACGGTCAGTGTTTGGATGGGTGATCATTAAGTTTTGAGAACTGTAGCTTAACCTAAGAAACCTGCAACAAAATGCCACACAAACTAAATGGTCACCCATCCAAACACTGACCTTGCGAAGTGTTGCTTACCCTAACAAATCTGCGACAAAATGCTATATATAAACTAAATGGTCACCCATCCAAACGCTGACCTTGAGAAGTGCAGCTTAACCTAGCGAACCTGCGACACAAGGCAAAACAAAAACTTAATTGTCAACCATCCATAGGCTGACCTTGAGAAGTGTAGCTTAACCTAGCGAACACGCGACAAAACGCCACATATAAATTAAATGGTCACCCATCCAAACGCTGACGTTGAGAAGTGTTGCTTAACCTAACAAACCTGCGACAAAACGCCACTCATAAACTAAATGGTTACCCATCCAAACGCTGATGTTGAGAAGTGTTGCTTAACCTAACAAACCTGCGACAAAACGCCACTCATAAACTAAATGGTTACCCATCCAAACGCTGATGTTGAAAAGTGTTGCTTAACCTTACAAACTTGCGACAAAATGCTACACATAATCTAAATGGTCACCCATCCAAAGGCTGACCTTGAGAAGTGCAGCTTAACCCAACAAAACTGCGACACAAGAAAAACCAATAGGAAATGGTTATCCATACAAAAGCTGACCTTGAGAAATGCAGCTTAACTTAGTGAACCTGCAACACAAGGCAAAACAAAAATTTAATGGTCACCCATCCAAAGGCTGACCTTGAAAAGCATAGCTTTACCTAGCGAACCTGCGACACAAGGCAAAGGAAAAGCTAAAAGGTCACCTATCCAAAGGCAGACCTTGAAAAGTGAAGCTTAACCTAACGAACCTGCGATACAAGGCAAAACAAAAACTTAATTGTCAACCATCCATAGGCTGACCTCGAGAAGTGTAGCTTAACCTAGCGAACACGCGACAAAACGCCACATATAAATTAAATGGTCACCCATCCAAACGCTGACGTTGAGAAGTGTTGCTAAACCTAACAAACCTGCGACAAAACGCCACTCATAAACTAAATGGTCAACCATCCAAACGCTGATGTTGAGAAGTGTTGCTTAACCTAACAAACCTGCGACAAAATGCCACACAAACTAAATGGTCACTAATCCAAACGCTGATTTTGAGAAGTGTTGCTTAACCTAACAAACATGCGACAAAACACCACACATAAACTAAATGGGCACCTATCCAAACGCTGACCTTGAGAAGTGTTGCTTAACCTAACAAACCTGCGACAAAACCCAAACCTGCGACAAAACGCCACACTTAAACTAAATGGTCAGCCATCCAAACGCCGACCTTGAGAAGTGCAGCTTAACCTAGCACACCTGCGACAAAACGCCACAAATAAACTAAATGGTCACCCATCCAAACGCTGACCTTGAGAAGTGTTGATTACCCTAACAAACCTACGACGAAATGCAACTAAATGGTCACCCATCCAAACGCTGACCTTGAGAAGTGCTGCTTAACCTAGCGAACCTGCGACACAAGGCAAAACAGAAACTTAATTGTCAACCATCCATAGGCTGACCTTGAGAAGTGTAGCTTAACCTAGCGAACACGCGACAAAACGCCACATATAAATTAAATGGTCACCCATCCAAACGCTGACGTTGAGAAGTGTTGCTAAACCTAACAAACCTGCGACAAAACGCCACTCATAAACTAAATGGTCACCCATCCAAACGCTGATGTTGAAAAGTGTTGCTTAACCTAACAAACCTGCGACAAAATGCCACACAAACAAAATGGTCACTGATTCAAACGCTGATTTTGAGAAGTGTTGCTTAACTCAACAAACCTGCGACAAAACGCCACACATAAACTAAATGGTAACCCATCCAAACGCTGACCTTCAGAAGTGTAGCTAAACCTAGCGAACACGCGAAAAAACGCCTCACATTTATGTGAGGCGTTTCAAACACTCGACTTGAGAATTGTTGCTTAACCTAACAAACCAACGACAAAACGCAACACATAAACTAAATTGTCACCCATTTAAACGCTGACCTTGAGAAGTGTTGCTTAACCCAACGAACCTGCGAAACAAGGCAAAACAAAAACTAATGGTCACCCATTCAAAGGCTGACCTTGAGAAGTGTAGCTAAACCTAGCGAACTAACGACAAAACGCCACACATAAACTAAATGGTCACCCATATAAAGGCTGACCTTGAAGACAGTAGCTTAACCTAGCGAACCTGTGACAAAAGCAAAACAAAAACTACATGGTCACCCATCCAAGGCTAACCTTGCTAAATGCAGCTTAACCCAGCGAACCCGCGACAAAACGCCACACATAAACTAAATGGACACCCATCCAATCGCTGAACTTGAGAAGTGTTGCTCAACCCAAAGTACCTGGGACACAAGCAAAACAAAAACTTAATGATCACCCATCCAAACACGGTCAGTGTTTGGATGGGTGATCATTAAGTTTTGAGAACTGTAGCTTAACCTAAGAAACCTGCAACAAAATGCCACACAAACTAAATGGTCACCCATCCAAACACTGACCTTGCGAAGTGTTGCTTACCCTAACAAATCTGCGACAAAATGCTATATATAAACTAAATGGTCACCCATCCAAACGCTGACCTTGAGAAGTGCAGCTTAACCTAGCGAACCTGCGACACAAGGCAAAACAAAAACTTAATTGTCAACCATCCATAGGCTGACCTTGAGAAGTGTAGCTTAACCTAGCGAACACGCGACAAAACGCCACATATAAATTAAATGGTCACCCATCCAAACGCTGACGTTGAGAAGTGTTGCTTAACCTAACAAACCTGCGACAAAACGCCACTCATAAACTAAATGGTTACCCATCCAAACGCTGATGTTGAGAAGTGTTGCTTAACCTTACATACTTGCGACAAAATGCTACACATAATCTAAATGGTCACCCATCCAAAGGCTGACCTTGAGAAGTGCAGCTTAACCCAACAAAACTGCGACACAAGAAAAACCAATAGGAAATGGTTATCCATACAAAAGCTGACCTTGAGAAATGCAGCTTAACTTAGTGAACCTGCAACACAAGGCAAAACAAAAATTTAATGGTCACCCATCCAAAGGCTGACCTTGAAAAGCATAGCTTTACCTAGCGAACCTGCGACACAAGGCAAAGGAAAAGCTAAAAGGTCACCTATCCAAAGGCAGACCTTGAAAAGTGAAGCTTAACCTAACGAACCTGCGACACAAGGCAAAAAAAAACTTCATGATCACCCATCCAAAGGCTGACCTTGAGAAGTGCAGCTTAACCTATCAAAACTGCAACACAAGTAAAACAAATAGTAAATGGTCATCCATCCAAACACTGACCTTGAAAAATGCAGGTTAACCTAGTGAACCTGTGACACAAGGCAAAACAAAAATGTAATGGTCACCCATCCTGGTGGTGCGGCGTGTTAATAGCCAGCACCATGCTGTGATATTAGTTATGAAAAAGTTATGGTTTGATAGTAATTATATTATTTCCTATGTAACCCACCCTGTGAGCTGAAGAATGATAAATGGTTTGGACGTTTAGCACTGAAAACTATAGGCTCACTAACCTTAGACTAGCTCAGGAACGCTTCGACCAGCTACTGTCAGCAGCTCACACCGTGAAGCACTTTCACGAAACAGATTGTCAAATCATTGTTTGGTATTTATAACGAGTCTCTTCGAACTTCAGCTGTCCATCGCGGTGAAAAACCAACCCTTCCTCAAAACTACAGGAAGAGCACGTTTCGAAGTTTCACGTTAGTCCACACAACTATATGGCACTAGAGTTGCCAGGTTCAGGGGATCAACAGGCGCGCGAACCATAGCCACAGATACTAACATATCGAAACCATTTGAAATAAATAAATTATTACTACAGAAATGACCTAACACTTAGGTATAACAAAAATAAGTATTAAAAAGTCAATTTGGGTCACTTAAGGTGCCCAACCATGCTGCCGGCTTCGGAAGTTCGCAGAACTGACAACAAGAGACAAATTAATAAAGATAAATGAATTATGATTGTAAGAATTATGTATATTAAATTAATGGCATTATACTAATAATAATATGAGAAAAGAGAAAATGTTATTATTGCGTTGATATGGGACGCTTGAAAATTCCAAATTTCGTTTTAACCGTCGCAACACGAGCGACCTTATCAGAACCCGGATGAATTTCCGTAATTACACCTAATGGCCATCTTAAAGGAGGGCAATCATCCTGTCTAACAAGTACGTGTTAGAATGTAATAATAATAAGATAGGCTATGGATTTTAGAAATGTATAAATTATTGTTTTTGGTATGATGACAGTCAATTTCCGTTAGATATGACTGTCATCTTAAACACTAGATGGCGTTACTTGTGGTGTGTTTAGTATCCGTTTTGGTAAACATTGATTTTACATTTAAAGTTATGCATCAATTAAACCCCGTAAATTACGTAATGTTAATAATAATATTTTGTAGAATTGTTTCTGACTGTATTTGAGATACATATTAATAATACTGTTTTACCAAGAGAGGTGGCGCGCTACATCCGGTCCCCACTTTTGTTGGTGGCCGGGGTAGCGCGTTAGCTCTGACAGTCAGTCTGTCGCTAACCGTGTTACAAGAAAGTAGAATAAAGTGATAAGTGAGTGTGACTAAAGTGTTTTTATTGAGTAACCCCACTTTTCAGAAGTGGGTTTTTTTGGTTGGTCATTCCAGCCGATTATATTCAGGCCTACATAAATAAGTTCGGTCGTTCTGAATTGAATCAGCTAAAAGATGAGTATGTACGGTGAACCATACTTGCGGACGCCGTCTGCTGAGCAAACACGAATCCTGAAGTTATAGAGCGGCAAACGCTTAACCATAAGATACGACGCAATCATGAAGATAGCTGCAGCATTGGGCCTAGTTCTCCATTGCTGCCAAGTGGGCTTGCATACACACGTGGATGCATCCGTCACAGTCACAGCCGACCCAGTCACAGGCGCCGCAGTCGCAGTCGCAACCGACACAGTCGCAATCGCAGCCATCGCAGTCGCAGCCGTCGCAGTCGCAGCCGAGTCAGACGCAGTCGCAGTCGCAGTCGCAGCCGACGCAGTCGCAGCCATCGCAGTTGCAGCCGTCGCAGTCGCAGCCGAGTCAGACGCAGTCGCAGCCGACGCAGTCGCAGTTGCAGTCGCAGTCGCAGCCGAGACAGTCACAGTGAACACGACCAACGCCGACAGGATTGCAGTCAACGCTGTCGCAGCCGACGCAGTCGCAACCAGGATAGTCGTAGATGCAGTCGCCGATCGCCAAACCGGCACCCTGGAAAGCGCGGTGAGTCTAAACTAACTTATTCTGTGTCTGCCGCGAATGATACAGTTTCAGTCTCGCAGCTTGTCTAAGCATTGCAAACCGCAAATAGTAGGAACAACAGTTTAGATGAATTATCAAATCATAACACCATACCTGAATTTGACCGGGAACACGAAAAATTGAATCACTTAGAGACTTTCCGCAATCCATTAACCAACATACTGTTCGGCAATTTATAGGATTATGTAGTTTCTTTCGTCGTTTCGTTAAAAATTTCGCAATGATAGCTAAGCCACTTACAATGCTTTTAAAGAAAACAGCCGTGTGGGTTTGGGGCCCAGAACAAAGCCAAGCCTTTCATGACTTAAAATCTGAATTAATGAAAAAGCCTGTTTTAGCGTTATATGACACTAATGCGTTAACGGAATTGCATACAGACACGTGTAAAATAGGAATAGCCGGTATGCTTATGCAGCGGGACAGCAAAAATATGTTGAGACCTGTGGCATATTTTAGCCGACAAACAACGTCTGAGGAACAGCATATGACGGCATATGAACTCGAAACTCTCGCTGTTATTGCATCGCTTCAACGGTTCCGCGTATATCTTATTGGCATAGAGTTTAAAGTTATTACCGACTGCAATTCATTAAGAGCAACCTTCCTCAAACGAGATTTAATTCCCCGCGTCGCTAGGTGGTGGATCGCTATGCAAGAGTTTAATTTTAGTGTTGATTATAAGCCTGGAGCTTCAATGGCCCACGTAGATGCGTTGAGTCGGAATCCACCGCCTAACGACATACAAGCTGATAGTGAATGTAGTGATCGTTTGGTAATGGCAATTGGTGAGTCAGACTGGTTGAGTACCGTTCAACTGGCAGACTCGGAGATCCAAAGAAAAATATCAATTCTAAATGACCCCCAAGCAGATGATGTCGTTGATGTTAAAAATAATTATATTATACGTAATAGTAAATTATATAGGAAAACTGCTGAGGGTGAAATATGGGTAGTGCCTAAGGGCGTACGCTGGCAAATACTTAAACAGTGCCATGATGACTTGGGCCATTTTGCATTTGATAAGACTTTGAGTAAAGTCAGATAAACTTATTGGATCGCTAAAATGAGGCGTTTTGTGAAAAAGTATGTAGAATCATGCCTTGAATGTTCTTACTCAAAGTCTTCATCAAAAAAGAGGCCACCATTACATACTATACCAAAAGATGATAAACCGTTTGTTACTGTTCACATAGTTCACGTTGGGCCTTTTGTCAAAAGTTCAAAGGGGAACACTCATTTGCTCGTCATTATAGATGCGTACACAAAATTCATCGTTTTAAAACCGGTTCGCAGTACTAAGTCTTCAATAGTTGTCGAAAAAATGCAAGATTATTTTAGTATATTTGGCTTACCAAAAAGGATTATATCCGACCGGGGCTCTTGTTTCACAAGTAGTAAATTTACCGGTTTTCTGGAAAAGTTAGGTATAAAGCACGTTTTAAACGCGGTAGCAACCCCACGCGCCAACGGTCAAGTCGAACGATACAATCGTACCTTACTAGAGGCCCTAACCGCGAAGTGTGTGGGTTTAGACGAAAGAAAATGGGATGTTAAAGTACCCGAGATACAGTTGGGCCTAAATAACACATTTAACAAAGGCATAGGCAAGACACCAGCCCAAGTTCTTTTTGGTACTAACTTAACCGGACTGACGGAAGGTAGGGTTAAAGCTTCTATTGATAACGGTGAACCATATTCAGAAGATAAAATTAAAGAAATACGAGATGAGGCTACTGAGTACATCACCGCTTCTCAAGAGAAGCAGAAAACATACTATGACAAAAAGTCTGCTAAGCCTGTCGAGTTCCGCGTAGGTGACTTAGTCAGTGTTGAGCGTGAAATTGGCGCTACAGGGCAGAGTAGAAAACTAATTCCAAAATATCGGTGTCCCTACAAAGTAGTTGAGGTTTTAGGCAATGACAGGTATCAAATTGAGGACACTCCGATTACCCAAAAGGGCAATCGGAAATATTCCGCCGTCATTGCTGTAGATAAAATGAAAGCTTGGGCCCACTATAACAGAACCGATTCGAGTTCCTCTTCGGCCAATGAAGAGGATGATTAGGTTAATTAAATAAAGCCCCAATGTTAGTGGCAAGATTGTAATATTATACTTAATGTGTTTTGGTGAATTGTTTTAAAATTGATTCTAGATAGGCTGAGGTACGCTGGCAAACTCAACCTAAAAATTGTCGTGGTGGTTTCAAGGTAGTAGCGACTTGTACCGCCCTAGTGGTTTCAAGATAGTAGCGACTTGTACCACTAGTAAACCAAACATGAAGGTGGTTTCAAGGTAGTAGTGACTTGTACCGCCCTAGTGGTTTTAAGGTAGTAGCGACTTATACCACTAGTAAACCGAACATGGTGGTTTCAAGGTAGTAGCGACTTGTACCACTTGTAAACATATTTCGTTTAATTACAGTTGTAATTGTTATAGTTGATTGGTGTGTTCGAATATTACCTGTATGCTTGTAAGTCTTGTTAATATATATGCCTATATAAGCGAGGACGCGTATTTTTGCGGATGGCCGAATGTTAGAATGTAGTAATAATAAGATAGGCTATTGATTTTAGAAATGTATAAATTATTATTTTTGGTATGATGACAGTCAATTTCCGTTAGATATGACTGTCATCTTAAACACTAGATGGCGTTACTTGTGGTGTGTTTAGTATCCGTTTTGGTAAACATTGATTTTACATTTAAAGTTATGCATCAATTAAACCCTGTAAATTACGTAATGTTAATAATAATATTTTGTAGAATTGTTTCTGACTGTATTTGAGATACATATTAATAATACTGTTTTACCAAGAGAGGTGGCGCGCTACATCCGGTCCCCACTTTTGTTGGTGGCCGGGGTAGCGCGTTAGCTCTGACAGTCAGTCTGTCGCTAACCGTGTTACAAGAAAGTTGAATATAGTGATAAGTGAGTGTGACTAAAGTGTTTTTATTGAGTAACCCCACATACGACAGTTCCGATTTCTATGAGACGGTCAGGAAAAGTACACTTCTGACTGACTTGCAGCGTGTGCAGATATGTCAAACGCCACTTTTTGCTGTAAGACTGAACCATGCTATCTAGGAATTGCTTGCGTTGACTAAGATTAATCAAAATCAAATCAAATCAAATCAATTTATTTCGGGCTACAAAGACCCATAACATAAATACCTTACAGACTAACATACATACAAATAAAAAACAATGTAAAAACTATTGTACGTCTTTCAAGTCCACGGCAGGCAAGTACTGTAATGAGATTGATATTAAGAAATGCGCAGGGGTTATCACTTCTGGTGAAGGATCAGAAGACACGAGACGAGAATTCATAATGCACTCTATTTGAACTAATACTGTCTGTAACACTCCTCGTTAGTGAGAAGCTGATCTCCAATCATATGGTATGATGGCAAATCTGCCATCATGGGCTTTGGGTATCATTCATCATCAGCTTATAATGTTCCCACTGCTGGGACACAGGCCTCCTCTCGGTGAGAGGGAGTGGGCCATAATCCACCACGCGGGCCCAGTGCGGGTTGGTGGGCTTTGGGTGTGATGGATTTATTCGGAAGCAATAGTTGCATTTCCGCACCCTAAACCTTACAACGGTTCTGGCGTCCAATATCCAGGCACGTTGGCGCAAAATTGAAATAAGCATCCCTGGTCCTGTATGACAGTTCATAACATGGAAATGATCAATTAAAAGATCCACCACAGGGTCATGCTTAGGGAGCAAAATAGGATGCTTAGCCTTTTTTTTTTTTTTTTTTTTTTCAGGATGGGAAATCATCAAATGACTTCTCCCGCTCTGGGCGGAGCGGGGGGGCGTGTCAGACTTTTACTGACTAAAACCCACCCGTGTTCCATCAGTTGCCCATGTGCCAGGGTCACGGTATCTCTTTCGAACAATCACGCGACCCCGGCAGGTTGGAAGAGACCTTTGCTCAGCAGTGAACTGCGACAGAGTTGATTGATGTATCTATGTAGGTAAGTATTGTATTGACTTTGAAAGTAACATTTTTCGTGAGGCTAAAGACTTACATCTCATGAAACTCACCACATATTCTAACGGACCAAGCATCTCAATGGACAAGGCAATTTCGAAACAACAAATGCTTAGCCTCAAATGGCAAGTCCGAATTAGAAAGCCTACCTCCTATGCGCAACAGCCCATCTTCGTCAAGAAACACGAATAAGCTTTGCAGCTTTTTTGAAGGCAATTTCTCTTTAGCTTTTATTTCTTCTGCAAAGTGAACTCTTTGAACAGAACAAATCACAGCCTTTTCTGCAACCATAAAATTCTTGACCATACCAGGACAGGAAGAAACCTTCTTTATAAAACGAAGAATATAAACCACAATCTTAAGAAGCTTATCCCAAGAGGATATACGCTGAGCTAATTCATTTAGGATCAATGGTTCACATTGAACTGTCGCAGTAAGTATCTTTGCCCTGTGTTCAGGCAATTGACCTGCATTGGAAGGAGTGAAAGGGTTTACGGGCCATTTCGAAGGTGGATTCCGAATCCACGATGGGCCGTTCCACCACTCCGGAATAGAATGAACCAAATCGTCCATGTAAAGTTTAGACTCCGCCACAGTGGCAGCATCAGGGAAATGTGGCCTCATATCGAGGGCTAATAGGCGAACGGTCCGCATTGCCAAATACGGACTTGACTTGAGTCCAAAAGGGACCCGATTAAATTGAAAGGCACGTATTAGAATATCAGGACTGAATCTATATAAGATTCTCTGAATCTATTTATGATGGTTATCAGGGACTTCAATCCGCAAATACATTTGCTTTATATCCGCAGTCATAGCGACAGGGAAAAGACGAAAATCTAGCAATAGCAAGAATAAATCCGCCTGTAAGTTAGGACCGGTATATAACATGTCGTTTAATGACAATCCGGTGTGAGTTGTGGCACTAGCATCAAGTACGATCCGAGGCATCAGCTTATCCCGACGGGTAACAGCGTGATGCGGGATGTAGTATCCCTCGTCAGTAATATTAGACTCGGCGACTTGTGACAAGTAACCCATAGCGATACATTCATTTATTACGTTATTAACGTTTTTTTGTAAGTCAGGCGACTGTTTGAACTTACGTTTCAAGGCTATCACCCGACGTCGAGCAGCAGTGCGAGAACTACCCAGTGCACTCAGGTCTTTAGAAAAAGGTAACACGACAGAATAACGCCCATCGTCAGCGCGAGTGATCGACGATGCAAACAAGACTCACATTCAGTATCTTTTGGACTTAGAAACCGCATATTAGGTATTTCTTCCAGTTGCCAGAATTTTTGAACTGAATCATTAAGTGCGAGAGCAGAAAAGGAAGTTTTATTAACTTCATTTTGAAACTCATTACACGGATAGTCACCCATCATCACGAAACCGAACGCGGTCACCAAAGCGGGGTGCGCGTTCGTGCCCGACTCAACTTTGTTACCTAAGTAAATATACGGAAACAATTGCGCACCTAGTACGACGTCCACGTTCCCGGGAATATTCCACGACAAATCAGCAAGAGGCAATCCCTCTAAATAACCTACGTCACCCTTGGTTATATAGTGTGTAGGTAGCTGATCCGTTATACCGTTAACGACAAGTGCATGTATCGTGTATTTATTATTTGGCTATACGCGAGACTCAATGTCCAAATTAACATACCCCAATATCGGCTGCGAAGCAAAATCAATTCCCTTAACGAAAGAATTACTCAAGGGAATTATAACTAAGTTAAGCGCCTTGCAACAATCAACGGTTATCAAGTTATTTTGAGAACCATTATCAATAAGGCAACGTATTATCATTTTATTACCATTCATAGATTTCGCGTAAACTTGCGCGGCTGACAATAAAAAAAAAGAATTAGGTCTAACTTCAGCAGTAGTAGTTTGAAGTAGTGACTACAGTCTAGCTATTGAGGATAATATAATTAAATCAGATTCTCAAGTCGCCGCGGCCTTTGAAAATTTCTTTGCAGAGATTCCCGTATCTACTACCAAATCTTTGAACTCATCACCCACTGCTGCAGAGTCTCTACTTAAAGAAAACGTTCCTGTTTGTGATAGTGAATTTCATTTCCAATATGTAACCTGTAACGATATCGTTAAAACTTTTCACTCTTTGAATGTAAAAAAGACCGCCGATTTATGGGGTAATTCTGTGGATACTGCTAAGTCGATCATAAACATTGTACCACCAACTTTAGCTGTTATTTTTAATAATTGTATTGACCGTTGCGAGTTTCCTGATCTTATGAAAAACAGTAAAATAATACCGTTGTTTAAATCGGCTAGCACATCAGACCCTACTAACTATAGACCAATTTCAGTGCTACCTACCTTCAGTAAAATTTTTGAAAAACTTATTCTAAATCAATTGAAACGATTTTTTAATAAACATAACTTATTACACAACAAACAGTTTGGTTTCACAAAGGGTCGTTCAACTACCGATGCCGGAGTTGAACTTTTAGGTCATATATATAATGCGTGGGAGGACAAATGCGATGCTTTGGGTATTTTTTGCGATTTGTCCAAGGCATTCGATTGTGTTCTTCATGAAACATTGATCAGGAAACTTCACCACTACGGAATCCGGAACGCCTCTCTGGATCTTCTTACTTCATACCAGCATACATATTTTCTAGAGATGAACGTCTGTTTTACCCCAAAAACTTATAATAAATCCTTCATTTAGAAATAGATTAAAATATGTGATAAGTTTTTGAGTTTGAAGCCCGTCAACAATTATCAGAATGTCAGGTACAGTCACTATAAATTCCAAAGCACAGCGAAGGAATGGAGTAGCATTAGAATTGTGCAAAGGTGAGGTTTTACCCGACAGCGGCCCAAAGGAAGGCAACGATCCAGCAGGCCATGTACGTATATGCATGTTCACCTGTTTCCCATAACTTCTTACCTATTCGTCGTATTTGGGCAAGCAAAATATCCTTAGAGGCGTCCTGTAATTCCACGGGCTATAATCCCATAAACGCCAAAATGGCAGTTTATAGCAGATATTAAGCTTTATTGAAGACATACATTTTATTTTAATTTAATATAATTTCCATTCGTAAAAGATTTTATGAAAGATCAAAAGAATGGTGTTTGACTGTTTTCAATAATACTAAACATACTTCTAGAGTGTTATGAAGACTGATTAGCAAATTGTTTGTATCAAACTCCATTTGCTGCCTTCTCTCAATTATGCCTAGCCCCAAAATAACGTAATGAAATATTAAGCAAAAAAAAGGGAACAGATATACATACAAACACAGGCCCATAAACACATTGCCCTCCGCAGATGGGCAAAATTCAAATAAAAAGAAAAGTATAATCTAGAAGTAGTCATAAAATAACGGCAATAACATCCGTTTTCTAACTGCAGTCACACGTAATTACTAAAATATGTATATGTCAAGTAATTTTGGCATTCATCATTGACAACATTAATTTTTGTTTATGCGAAACCCGAAACACGGGTCTAGTATTTTTATAATAAAAAAAAAATCACAAAGAAAAAAAGAAAAAAAAAAAAAAAAAAAAAAAGAAAAAATAATCACAAAGTTATCGCGATACGTGCTCATCAATCGGTGGCATTCGGACGACTGAGGGAGCCGAGGGAGGGAGTTGTTACCCGTCGTCACCGTCTCGCTGTGCGCCCACGCGCGCTATGAACTGCCGTGACCCGCACAGATGATTGTGGATACGTATTGTCGTTCGGTGTCCTACTTGGAAGCGTAATTAAATATTTTTGGTACAAAATATAACATGGTGTAAAAATTATTGGAATCGATTCAGTTACTGATTCTGAACAAACTATATTCAGGTTTCGCATATCCCAAAAATAATCTTGTAGATTGCCATATGAAATCGACCTTGAAGGAAATGTGTATCAGTCTCATATACCAATGTCCATTCTATTTTTATACCTCTAGAAGATTAATTCCTTACATTTCTTTATTTCATGTTGTAAATAATTAGTAAATATTTAAGTTGCCCATTAAATATTTAATATTATTTGCCTACTTCATAGTTTGCCGTGTGCAAAAATTTCATAGACCTAGATAAATTAACGTCTCTCAACACGGACATGTTTCTTAAATATGTTTCCGTTTTTATCTTGCACTTTTATTTTGACAGTTACAGCAAAATTATTCATTACGACTATTATTACTATTGGGCTTCGTAGATAGATATTAAAACGGTCAGAAGAACCAAATTTGCATTATTATAGACCTCGAAAGGTTCAAAAACTATAAATACATACCTATATATATAAACATGTTCTTTCATTTGACCATGTACTACAAGAATTGACCATAGGATTGTTCAAAAGGAAAGGTACTCGTAAATTAATGTTTCGTTTCGCTCCAACTAAATAGTCTACAGTTAAAACTCTCATACCATGTTGTAGCAAACCCGTGTAGTTTCTGTCTGATAAAATATATAACCGTTATTTCGTCCAAGACAGTGGCACATTTATTGACCTTTTTAAACTTACCGATACCAAGGCGTTGACAGAGGGTCAACAATACATAAAATATTCTTGTGGTTATTACTACGGTAGCTGAAATTCTGTATCGGAGATGTCACTGCTTCCGGCTGAGATTGAGACTTAATATTGAATAAGGAACTCATGAATGTTAAACCGTTCCATGCACATTGTATCAACATACCTATAAGAAATATACTAAACAAGTCTATTCACACACAAATACGTCAAGTACACAATCGTAGTCGTCATAAGAAGGAACACATTTGACTATCGCGAGTGCGAACAGTCAATGGTGAGAGCAATCATCTTTGCGGAAGTGCAACAATATAACAAGCTACCTAAAGAAGTAAAGAACGCAAACTCGTTTGATGTATTCAAAACGAAGTTAAAATATCACATTCTTAAAGATCAAACACTACCGTAAATATACTTGCCCTACTGCTGCGTTGCTTTATAGTGGCACCGGATTGAATAATCTTTTTTTTTTTTGCGGGTGGATCGAAAAGTTTGAAATGTTTGTATTCGTTGATGTGATTTGTGTACGAAATGATTTAATACTGTGTATTTAAATGATTTGGCAGAAACAAAAACAATACCTGTTTAAGAATAATCTAAACATATAAGTGTTTTGTTTATAGTGGCAACATTTATAATTATGATTAGTTTTTAAGTACTGGCAACTTTAGTAGTTTAAAGAATCTCTCGCTCTCGGTGTAATGTAACTTTGGCTCGTGTTTATTTAGAACATAATAATTTGGAAATACAGCGAACTAAAACAAAATCTAGCATTTTATACATGCTAAGTGGTCCTTCGAAACCTGTGAAAAGTTGTGCAGTGTGTGAAACGGCGTATTATTCAAGGTTAGCGTGCGTGACTCGGCGCCGGCGCGCGCCATTGTTCATGTGCGTCGAACAATTTTGCGAGAAATCTATAATTATTTTCTCTGCTGAAATACAAGAAGAATCGCGAGGATCACTGCAAATTTCACACAAATACATTCAGTTGTGGATTGCAAATCTATAATTTTGCAGCACATTGGAAACTTGAGCCATTGTTCGTGGTCGCCGGGCAAGTTTTTGCGGGAATACTATAATTTCTCAGCAAAATACAAGAGGATTTCCGAAGATTTCTGCATAGTTCACGGGAATTCATTCAATTTAAAGTTATTCCTGTTGTGATAAAGCAAATCTATAATTTTGCATCACTTTCTTACCACCTTCCGTTAGAAATATCATTCCTGCCAACAAAAGTAGCGGGAAACGATCGGTTGAGTCGTCAAATTACTACGTCACATCTCTATAGTCTGTGGTTGTGGAGCTGTCAAGTGTCAACGCTGTCATCGAGGTTACCGTTGGTTGTTGGTAAACAAACACCAACTCCTATCTGCAAAAAACTTCGTCCGGTGTTTACGGTTAATAAAAAGTGCGCGGATACGTAAAGTGAAGTGTTCTTGTGAGTATTTTAGTGCGTAACAAAGACATTAAATTATATGGATGGGACATAACGAACAAACTCGTAATCCAATACTTGTGTCCTAGTACTAGGTCATATGGCGTTTAGTCTAGGATGGCATGTCTGCATGTCAACACGCATTTGTGTCCGTTTAACAAGAAAAGAAAAACATTTCTTAAATAAATATGCCGAGTTGCGCTTTACGATATTGCAAATCACGCTATGGTAAAACGTCTGGACCTAACTTCGGTTTGTTTTCGTAAATATTTTTCAGTAATTTAATTAAATAATATTCATGGATGGTTCTAGAACATACGATAATTTTGTAATAAACGCCCTCTATTGCTGAGTAGCTTTACTACTGCCTTGCAGAGACGTCATGATGTTTATCGACTTTGTTATCGATAATATTTAGTTAGGTTAGTAAAATTCAAAACTATTTGAACTTATTTATGTAATTTTAATATCAATTTAGCAACAATAGTTGTTCGCTGCCAGGCTAGACCTCTACAATAGGATTTCAATAGCGCAGTGGAAGTTATGATGGTGGGGTCCAGGAGACAAGAGTGGCGAGCGAAGTTGTCCGCCGTGCGCGGAGCCAAACTACAATATGCAAAAGAAGAAGCAATACAATTAACTAATGACTCACCTCATGGTTGAAGGAAACCTGCTCCTTGGGGTTACCTGGATTTATGTATGTAAGTGAGTGTATATTGTATTGTGTAGTGACGTTATGAGTTTCTCCAGGTTAAAATCCGCTCCGCTCCAAGAGGTCTGCCTTCCAGACATGCGGTCTTCAAACACGCGATTTCCAATAGCGTCACTTTCACTTAACCTTCAAAGTTTCAACAAAGATATATCCTAAACTCAACCCGTATTATGGTATCAAATTGGGGTTATTTAACACAAAACAATGGGTCATGACTTATTGTCCACCAAAACGACCGGTTCTAAGGGATTACTTTGCAACAGGGTCGCACGCGCAATTTTTGGACCGCAATCCCTTTTCAAGAACAAAATCAAAGAGAAGTGTCAAGTGTCAAAGTCAAACTGACAAGTCAGATGTCATTCCGTTCGGGCGCGTTCCGAAGGCGCATAGAGTAACTACTTTAAACAGGATGAAACAATAGTGCTGTTCGCTCACGTAGATATTTATTTTAGAACTCTGTATGTATATATTATGTTTGTTTTTATGTACCTATGTAAGTATTATTCTCATATTATTTGTTTTATTTTTTTAAATGCACTGTTTTTTTATTTTCTCTTTTACTTTTACACACGCTGACTACATCTTTTTATCTTCTCTTCTATCAGAGGTATGCTGGAAGATATTTTTTTTTTAAAATAAGCATTACTTTTGTATGCACATGTATTTTGCTATTCTTATCTGTTTGTATATGTGCGTACGTAAAATTGGTTTCTGTTATTTTAGGTTTCCGAATGTAAATAAAGTTGAACGTGAAAAGTGGATACAGTTTGTTCAAAAAGATCGTAGAGAAGTAAATTGGCTTCCATCTGCTTCGTCAAAATTATGTTCCAAGCATTTTAAAAGCGGAGACATTTACTTTGGAAAGACGGGTCGATCAAATTTAAAAAAGGATCGGTACCTTGTCGTGGGACTTAGGTCCCATCAAATAAAATCAGTTTTAACTTTTGCCTTAGTTTTAATTAAGCTTTAATTTATCACATTAACATTAGTGATCGGTGAAAGAGTCTGTGAGGTCACAGACTCTTTTCTCTGAGTTTGTTTCGGCATTTCTTCTCAGAGTAGTCAGTTAGGAAACGCCGACCTCATGTAATAAAAAAAAAAATAAGATTGACGTGTAAAAGTTTTTAGACGTTGACACGTCTAAAAACTTTTACACGTCAATCTTATTTTTTTTTTTCCTTGACAGTGCCCATAATAATGATAATTTAGTAATTAGTCTGTAAAAAGATTTTTATAAATAAATAACTTGTAAACATTGAATCTAGTAATCGTTCCAAATTGTTTGGTGTTTTTCAAATGTGAAAAAAAATGTAGTCACTTTTCAATATTATCGATAAATTATATCGATAGAGAATTGATGAAATTCAGCCTTAATCAAGATTTTTGTATTTGAATTTTTGCTATTCAAAGCTAGATGGCGTTACTGACGCTGGAGGGTAAAATTTTGTACAAAAATGTTTTTCATAGCCGTTCTGATTTTGCTATACTATGCTAGATGGCGTTACTGAGTCATGGGATCACAATTTTTCTTTGACATTTCTTCTGATGGCCTCTCTATTTGTCTTAAATCTCTTTGGTGCGCAATCTATCATATTTACCATGTCGACGGCGGAGGAAGTGCTTAAAAAGTTGCATCTCGCCAGAGCACAACAAAAAAGTTCTCGATGAGATCGAGAACTTTATTAATGATCCGATTAATCTTGCGTCTGCGTCTATCGAGATGATACAAGCGCGTATTGAAAAACTGAACACAACTTTTCGAGACTATGAGAGAACTCAGTTAGATATTTTATCTTGTGATGATAAAGACAAGGAAAATGTTGCTATTTTAGAGGATAAATATTTTGATATTATCTCAAAGTTAAATACAGCTTTAAAAAACTTAAGTACATCTGAAGCAAAACAATGCTTGAATGTTTCAACTTCAAAATTACCTAACATTGATATCCCAATATTTGATGGGAAGGATTTTACAAAATATACTCCATTTATTGATTTATTCATGGCGGTTATTGATGGAAACAGGGCACTCTCAGATGTGCAAAAGTTATTTTATTTGCGCAAATTTTTATCTGAAGAAGCATTGGCTGTTATTGTTAACCTACCGCTTGTCAATGAATCTTATAAAGAAGCTATTGAGCTTTTGAAAAAACGTTTTGAAAATAAGTCAAGGTTAATATATAATCACATAAATATATTGTTGCAATTGCCTGTAATGCAGAAAAGTACAGAAGCCTCTATAAGGTCTTTTACATCACAAGTGCAACAACAATTGTATGCACTTAAAAACTTGCAGCAGCCTGTTGATCAATGGGATATGCTTTGATTTCGATTGTATCTAAAAAATTAGACTTGTATACCAATCGTGCCTATCAGTTAGACAGGGATACAGATACACTTCCAACTATGGAAGAGTTTAGATACACTTCCAACTATGGAAGAGTTTATTTCATTTTTAGAGAAGCGCGCTATAGCATTTGAAGATAGCTGTAATTCTGAAAATAAGAAGAATTCAGTACAAAAAGTGAGCAATGTTGTCACTAAAACTTCAAGTTCATGCTCTTTTTGTGGAGGCATGGCACATGCGTTGCATTCATGCCCTAAATTCAAAATGGCTTCAATAGAAGACCGTGCAAAATTCATAGATAACAAAAAATGTTGTACTATGTGTTTAAAAACTCACACTGGTAAGTGTAAGTTTTCATTTTCTTGTAAAACTTGTAAACAGGGGCACACTACGCTCCTGCATAAAGACAGTGATCCTAGCCCACAGGCTTCAATATCACTGCATTCTGTCAATTCAACCATGAATACCCTATTGCCCACCATAAAGGTTAAGTTAATCGACTATAAGGGTTCCGAACTTTATGTCAGAGCATTACTTGATTCAGGAAGTCAAGTTTCACTTATTACCACACATCTTGTGGAAAAATTGCAAGTAAAGCTTAAGAGCCAAAATACCAACATAGTTGGCATAGGGAACAATTGTAATCAAATCAACAAATATGTTGACATTACCATCAATTCTCCAGTGAAAAATGTACAATTAAAAATAAAATGCCATGTTGTAAACTATTGTACGCTGCCAGACTAGACCGCCTTAAGGGTTTTAATTATTATGTGGAAGCGTGCTAACCGTGGGGCTCTAGAGACAAGAGTGGCGAGCGAAACTAGTCCGCCGTGCGCGGAGCCAAACTACAATATGCAAAAGACTCACCTCATATAGTAGAACACCTGCTCCTTGGGGTTACCTGGATTTATGTATGTAAGTGAGTGTATATTGTATTGTGTTGTGACGTTGCGAGTATTCTTCAGGTTACAATCCGCTGCAATAAGGCTGGAGGCAATCACAGCATGCGGTCTTCAAATCACTCGTTCCCAATAGCGTCACTTTGCTTAACCTTCAAACTATTTCAATGTCAAGAAACTAAACCCGTATTATTACACCAAATCGGGGTTATTTACAAACAAAGCAATTGGATCACGACTAATTGTCACAAACGGATCGATTTAAAAGGATTAATTTCAACAAACGCGTCGCGGGGTTCCAAAAGGCGACGGACCTTCCAAGCGCCAAAATCAAGAGAAGAGTCAAGTGTCAAAATCAAACTGACAAGTCAGATGTCATTCCGTTCGATGGCGCGTTCCGAAACTACTTTAAACGGGACTAAACATCTACCCCCCCCGGGCGGGCCTTCCCGTCCGCTAATCACTTGGTAATCCCGACAAGGTTGCGTTTTATCAGTCCACCTGACGCACTGCTGGAGGATGGGCAAATACTCCAAGCTCCAACGCTTCCAAAAACTCTGAGCGAGCTGCTGCACCAACTGAAACCGCGATAGCCAATTTTGGCTCACATCGACAAAAGGGTGCTCCGGAAGGGCGACAAGTGGCTGTCAAATAAAAAAAAAATGGCCCGGGGTCAGGGCCTCCAAGTCGTTCGAGTCCGAAGACAGCGGGCACAATGGACGCGAGTTCAATACAGCTTTAAAACGGCAAAATACCGTAGCTAACTCCTTAAAGGTGAGAACGGTGTCTCCCAACAATCTGCGCCAGAGTCCCTGTGCCGCTTTCACCGCGGCCTCAAAAATACCCCCCCAATGGGGGCAGGCTGGTGGGTCAAAACAATAACAAACAACAAAAACAACCAAACAACAATAACAACCAAACAACAACAACAATTTAACCAAATGGCCCTCCTTAGGCAACAAAAGGGGGTGACGGACCCCATAAGGAAGGCTAGAGTGACTCAACCGTCAACAACCAAACAACAAAAGACCCGTATCGTCCAAAAGGGGTTCAACTTACTAACGGCTCCCGACAATATCCAAAACTCTCGCTGCAGAATGGCCAACAGCGCATTGTAACCGGCATGCGAGTTCTTAATGTGACGATCAGTCACCAACAATTCAACAACAACAAACAACAATTCAACAATTTGTCGAGGGAGCTAAATCGACTCAACAAAAATCAGGGTCCTTCGTTCCAACAGCGAGCACCTTGAGCCCGGGCAAAGGACCCGACATCAAGACTGGCGATCGAGGCCAATCATCCTCGGGATGAGTCAGCCAGTCTGGTCCCCACCATAGGGGGTAAGCAAACAAGCGGGGTGCCATGCACCCACGTGAGGCCACGGCGCCTGGGTTCAAATCTCCAGGCAGGTGCCTCCAAATCAAAGGCGTATCAAAATTTTGAATCTGGGACACTCGGTATGCAACAAAGACCTCCAAAGAGTGGACGGACGTCTTCAACCAACACAAAACAATTTGACTGTCCGTCCAGGCGTAAGAAGCCCGAATGTCTACAGTTCCACCCAAAGTGTGAGCAACGTGGTTCAATAGACGCACAAGACGCGCCGCCCCTGACAATTCAACTTAGGGGTGGTCAGTGCCGTCCTGGGGGGGGGGCCCACCTTGCTCTTGGCCAAGACCAGTGACAACTTCACCTGGCCTGTCGCGCTGACGGTGCGCAGATAAACAACAGCTGCATAACCGTGCGAAGATGCATCACAAACAAGGGTAGCAGTGTAGCTCCCAGGGGGGAGGATAGCGCGGGGTAATACGACCTCGTTGACTGCAGGGAGTGCGGATACAAATTGGAGCCAATCTTCCAACAGGGTTTCCCAAATTGGCTCGTCCCAGCCAAGTCCCGCAGTCCAAAGGCGCTCAAGAAAACAATTTTGCCCAAACAATACAAACAAAACAACAAAACAATAGACAAAAGGCAACCCTGGGCTCCCATGTCCATAATGACACGGACCACAACAGAGTCCCCCGTGGGCCCCCAGACCTGACCAATGCCGTTGGCAACAAAACCGTGTCGATCTGACGGGTACCTGAGCGGGGCAGGCGCCAATGTCCTAACAATGCCTGGGCGGCGACCGATCGCCGCACCCAGGCCCAAGTCTTTCCCGACGAGGATGGAGTTCAAATTCCTCGTACGCGCGGTGTCCCGAGCCACGCGCCATCGCTGGAAGGGATGCCTGAATGGCGGGGGGCGTGACTCCAAACGGGGACGTTCCGCCAATGGAGGGGAGGGAAGGCGGTGCTGGTCTGGCCAGCGCTGCCTAGCAACAATTGCGTAATCGCCTTTACGCGGGGAGACCAAATGGCGGTCGCGTGGCTCCCGATCAACTTGCGCGGGGGGTGGAGTGTGGCGCTCAAAATTGCGGGCCTCTCCCCGGTTCTGAACCGGCGAGCCAGAAGCCCGGTGACCAACTCCATGGTACCCCCCCGTGCGCGAACCTTCATCAGAGGCTGGTCTGCCAGCGTGGTTCGCGTCAGCGCACAATATGTCCAAATGGGACCCCCCACAAATTCTACAAGGGCGGGGGTTGGGGCAGTCCCGATGGAAGTGAGCCCCGAAACAAGAGAAGCACATACGGCGTGCATTGGCAATTCGGCGGCGGGCACTCACGTGCAATTTCAAAAAAGGCCGCGCAAGTTGCCATGCCATGCCCCGTGTCCCTACAAACTCACAACCAGGACGACTCTGGGTGCCAGCAAAACGAGCGGCGGGGCGACCATCAACAGGCCCGCGAGCCCTAGTCCTTTCCTGGTCTCGTGGCCGGGAAGACGGCTAGCATGACTCAGTGGCAACGCCAGAGTTGTCCACAAACCGACACTCATCCTCCAAAAATTGGACGAGGTCACCAAATGGGGGGAGATGTGTGACACTATCCCCACCATACCTTTGCTCGAAATGAGCCCTCAAATCGGCAGGAAGCCGTTGCAGCACAACATGCACCAAAGGGTAAGACCATTGGTCCACCGGCAAGTCCAATCGCTTTAAAGCGTTGGTCGCTACCACCAACGGGTTCAACAGGTCAGTACGCATTGCTGACAAACTAGTAATGACCGGTAACCCCAAAATCAATTCAATATGAACGTCAGCCAAACAACGTTTATTTTGGTACCGCCGGGTGAGTAGTTCCACAGCGGTAGGGTAGGCTGAGTCAGTCAACGACAGATGCTGTACCAAGGCTCGGGCCTCACCTTCCAGGACAGACAACAAATAGGCCAACTTTTGGGCGGGTCTGAGGTTCGAGCGTGCATAAACCAAACTTGCAGGCAATCTACTCAATAGTCCGGGACCTGATACAACCGAGGTATATATAAGTATATAAGTATTTATTGGAACAAAAAAAACAATACAATTTTGTGATCGTTAATACTGCGTTAGTTTAGTAACTGTGTCGCAGATATTAGCGCCCACCCCAGGAGCGAAAGACAACTGAGTTCCATAATAACAATTTTGATTGAACTTTTAAGAAACTAGACATACATATTTAAATAATAAAACTAGAACTAAACATTTATTAATAATAGTTGTGGTATTAGTAAGTGGGTGTATGAGTTTGTTTGTGTGTGTATATGTGTGTGTGTGTGTGTGTGTGTGTGTATGCGAATAATGTGATATGATAATTTAAGTTTGTATGAGGCTCTCTGTTTCCTCATAGGTCAGGTTTTGCAGCCATTTTTCAATTTTCAGTTTACACTCTCGTAACGAAAGTGAATAGATATTTAATTTCTCATTGATTTTGTTATAGATAACAGGACTCAAATAGTTATATTGTCTTCTCGCAATCACTAGATTAACTCTCTCCGTTTGACATATTCTGTCTCTCCGTTTCTGAGTATTGAGATTAGGGACATATTCAATATCAGTATGCTTGCGTAATAATAAGCTTATAAGAAATGCTTGTCTCACAGAAGGAACTTTGCAAAGAGCATACAAGTCGTGCGTGGGGAACCGAATAGGTTTATGTGCCATGACTTTTAGAACGGCTCTTTGTGCTCTTTCCAGACGTAGTAGAAGGCATTTACCTGAGCATCCCCACGCGGTAATGCAGTAAGTTATTACGGAATGTGCTAGTGCATAATACACAGTTTTTAACGTGTGAAAATCTGCCGAGGTTCTAAGGTTTTTAAACACAAATATTAATTTTCTGACACGTGAAACCAATAACTCAATCTGCTTGGTCCAGGTCAGTGTGCTATCTATAATGACCCCTAAATATTTGGTTTCATTAGTACGCATAATTGTAGCACAGTTGCAGGTTGCACTTGTATTCAAGAAACATTTGTGAGCAGTTAGTGTGAAGGAGGAATCTGGTTGTGATATAAGCCGTGGTGCAAAGGTTATGTATTTTGTTTTTTCTAAATTCAGGGTGAGCAAATTGTTATTTAACCAATTCATAATATCCCGCAAGGCAGATTCTGCATGAAAGCGCACATCTGCCCAGTCACTCCCATGAACTAGTAATACTGTGTCATCAGCGTATGTTATGATTTTGCAATTTATTAGGGACAATCTACAGAGTCTATTTATATAAATAAGGAAGAGAGTGGGCCCCAGGACACTGCCCTGAGGAACTCCGTAGGTGAGAAACTGTTCTTCACTTATTTGGTTACCGATTTTTACAGTCTGTGAACGGTTTCTAAGGTAACTTTTAAAAATTTCCAGGGGTAACCCCCTTACCCCAATCTGAAACAATCTCTCAAGCAAAAGAGGGACAGAGACAGTGTCAAATGCCTTTGAGAGGTCTAGAAAAATAGCTATTGTTTTAAGCTTATGATTCAAGTTATTTGCGATAGCTTCAGTTAATTCCAGCACAGCATCTTCTGTGCTTTTCCCGGACCGAAATCCGTATTGGTTTTCGGCAATAATTTTGTTATTGTTTAAATAACTGAGAAGTCTATTATTTAAAATTTTTTCAAGAATCTTAGAAAGAACAGTGAGCACCGAGATTGGTCTATAGTTACTGACACTGGCCCTGTCCCCACTTTTATAAATAGGGTGCACAATAGCCCTCTTGAATACAGTGGGAAATACTCCGGTTTCGAAAACGAGATTGTAGACATGGCAGATAATTGGGATTAGAGTATTCCTAGCAGCGCTAATTAGACTAGCAGATATACCGTCCCAACCTACTGCGGTATTGAGTTTCAGAGCCAGAATAATTCTTTCGATTTCGTCATTATCTGTACCAAAAATAGCCATTGAGTCATGTGGTGCCCCATTACCACTTTCCGACTGGGAGTTACAAGGAACACGTGTAATTTTGGATGCCAGAGTTTTTCCCACATTTGCGAAGAACTCATTGACGTGATTGAGTGAAAGACTAGGATCGGGATGAAGAGACAGAAGTTCATTGGGAGAAGTCTTGTTACTTTTTAAGTTAGATATTGTTTTAATAAGATTCCATGTGGCTTTTGAATTTTTACGGTGTTTCAGGAATTCAGATTTTTCGTACTGGCGTTTCAGCTTTTTCAGTAAATTGTTGCAAAAATTTCTATAACGTGTGTAGGTTAATTTATGAATGTGATTTTCCGGATATCGTTTTGTTTTACGATAAAGATTGTCACGATTTCGTATGCATTTCAAAAGCCCTGGTGTGATCCACGGTTTAATAATTCTTTTCCTACTGGGAATAACACGGATACTCGTATTTTTTTCAACTACGGTAGAGATTATATTAACAAGAATATCTGCAGCGTGGTTGGCATCATTTTTGCAGTCAGTTACAAGTGAAAAATCAGTACTTTCTAGCATTGACACACAAGCGTCAATATCAACACGGCTGCATGAGTTGTTAAATTTAGGAGTTTTATTGTTAAGTTTGCAAAAAACTATGACTGGGGCATGATCTGTTATATATGAGTCGAGAACAAGTACGATTGAAGGTTTGTTTGATTTAATCAAATCAAATCAATTTATTTCGGGCTACAAAGACCCATAACATAAATACCTTACAGACTAACATACATACAAATAAAAACAGACAATTATGTTTACGGGTAGGGAAAAGGTGACCTGGTAGCATACCATGAGAAGCAACCGTATTCAAATATGAATCTGCATTTGTATCGTTGTTATTCGGCATAATATTAATATTTATGTCTCCAAGTAAGACAATTGTCTTAAATGTTTTTAGTTAATACAAAGTTTTATCTAAGCTATAAATAAAATTTTGGGTATTCCGATATGATGGGGAGCGATAAATAGCTATATAGGTCTCCGGCATGACCTGGACAGGTGTCCGGCACTGCAGTATTTCCATTTGTATGCCATTGCACAAACAATACAATTCAAATAAACCAAATAATTAAATAATCAAATAACAAAGTTCAATCAATCAATTACAAAATAACTACAAGCAAACAATCAAACTACCAAACCGCTAATCAGCAACTCAAGAAATCTATACTAATATTATAAAGCTGAAGAGTTTGTTTGTTTGTTTGTTTGTTTGTTTGATTGAACGCGCTAATCTCAGGAACTACAAGTCCGAATTGAAAAATTCTTTTTGTGTTGGGTAGCCTATTTATCGAGGGAGGCTATAGGGTATATAACATCACGCTACAACTAAGAGGAGCGGAGCAGTAATGATAAATGTTGCAAAAACGGGGAAAATTTATTCCTTTTGAGAGTTTCCGTTGCGTGCGCTGCGTAAACGGCTAAAGTAACGCAAAAATCATGTATGACGGAATTGTTCCTTTTAAAAAGTTCTAAAAAAAAGTCCGCGAGAGCATATGTCCATCTTCTAAGGTTGACTCACTATAACTCAAAAGGAGCGAGCAGCAACGAAAAATGGACGAAAACTAGCAGGCAAATCGATGCGACGGGAAGGGTCAGGGGAGCAAAAATTTGACGCGGACGAAGTCGCGGGCAGAAGCTAGTAACAAAATATTGGTTTCAATTCAATTCAACAACAAACTTTTATTTTATTTCAAACCAATATCAACGCTCAAAAATTCTATTTCATATTCAATTCCAAATTCAAATTCAAATCCAATTCCAAATGTAAAGTTCACGAACCACTGTGTCAATGGTAAAACAATAATAATCCTTTATTCCAACTCAAAACAATGGTAATACTCAAAAATGCCAATTTCAAATATTAATTTTCTCAAACAACCATATCAATGTTACAAACTCAATATTTTAATGTCTTCCTGACATTCAATACAACACAGAGGTCAAATAACAACAACAAGAGGTTATAACATAGCTCAATTCATTCCAACTCTGTTAGCATATGCAAACCCGTTTGACCCCGACAATATGAGTTACTAGACTCAATAAATTCAAACAAATTATTTCAAATAAACAATTAATTATAGTTATCAAATATTTACAGCGTATTACTACTTCCCTTATAGATACTGCCAAGTAATTAGCCTACTGTAAATTACCAATTTGTTGGTTATATGTCTTATAACCGCGCTCTGCTACCAGAATGTTCACTGCCAGACTAGACCGCCTTAAGGGTTTTAATTATTATGTGGAAGCGTGCTAACCGTGGGGCTCTAGAGACAAGAGTGGCGAGCGAAACTAGTCCGCCGTGCGCGGAGCCAAACTACAATATGCAAAAGACTCACCTCATATAGTAGAACATCTGCTCCTTGGGGTTACCTGGATTTATGTATGTAAGTGAGTGTATATTGTATTGTGTTGTGACGTTGCGAGTATTCTTCAGGTTACAATCCGCTGCAATAAGGCTGGAGGCAATCACAGCATGCGGTCTTCAAATCACTCGTTCCCAATAGCGTCACTTTGCTTAACCTTCAAACTATTTCAATGTCAAGAAACTAAACCCGTATTATTACACCAAATTGGGGTTATTTACAAACAAAGCAATTGGATCACGACTAATTGTCACAAACGGATCGATTTAAAAGGATTAATTTCAACAAACGCGTCGCGGGGTTCCAAAAGGCGACGGACCTTCCAAGCGCCAAAATAAAGAGAAGAGTCAAGTGTCAAAATCAAACTGACAAGTCAGATGTCATTCCGTTCGATGGCGCGTTCCGAAACTACTTTAAACGGGACTAAACAACTATATTACAGCAAATTTGCCTCAAAATCATTTTGATAGTTCAAAGTTAAATATTCCCAAACACATCCGGTTATCTGATGATGAATTTAATGTACCAACAGAAATATCCATGCTTTTAGGTGCTGATGTTTATTTTAATATCTTAATTGATGGTCAACTTAAAATTCATAATGGTTTATTATTGCAAAATACTTTGTTTGGGTATATTATCGGTGGAAAGCAATTTGTTGATGATCGTGAAAATAATTTAGTTACGAACTTGGCCATTTGTGATAGTAATAAATTAGAACTTGTAATGGAACAGTTTTGGCTCACTGAGATGATTCCCCAGGCAACAACAAAAGGCTGTAATGAATTTAAAAAATCTGAAAAATGCTTCCAGCAGTCTGTTAAACTTGAAAAGACAAGTTTTGTGTTGATATGCCCTTAGCTACCAAAATGGAAGAGTTGCAGCTTGGGAACTCATTCTCAGTGGCTCTTCAAAGATTTCTATCACTGGAGAAACGATTTAAACACTACCCTGTATATTTAGAAAAATATAAGAGCTTTATTGAAGAGTATGTAACGTTGGGGCATGCTAAAGCGGTGGATGTGGGCAGCTATGATGTCCAAAATGGGAATGTTTATTTTTTAGCACACCATGCTGTTCTAAATGATGCGAGTCTGACCACCAAACTACGTGTGGTCTTTGATGGTAGCATGAAGTCTCGAGCTGGTGTATCACTGAATGATGTTATGTTCAATGGTCCAGTTGTCCAGAGTGAACTCTTGGATGTACTCCTACTTTGGAGAACATATTTATACACACTCACCTGTGACATTCAAAAGATGTTTCGAGGAATTCTTATCAACCCAAGCCAAACTTGTCTTCAAAATATTCTATGGCGTGATGATCCATGCAAACTCATCAGCTGTTTGCAGCTCCAGACTGTCACATATGGTTTGAAGTCTTCTACTTTTTTGGCTACTCGTTGTCTGATAGAGCTGGCTCGTAGATATCAAACTGAATTCCCGCTTGCTGCTCAAGCCATGTTGTTGAACACTTATTGCGATGATGTAATTTGTGGTTCTGATAGTACTCATGATCTTTACCAACTAAAACATGAACTTATTGCTCTTTTGAAAAAAGGCAGTTTCACACTTCATAAGTGGTGTTCAAACTACCCCAAAGCTATTAATGATCTCCCCAAGGAGTACAAATGTTTTGAAAAATTAGACATCAACAAAAACAATATTGTCAAGACCTTGGGTTTAAAATGCGACATTTTAAATGATACATTTACTTTTACCTGTCCAATGATTAACAATGATGATAACAAGACCAAACGGTCTATTCTGAGTTTCATTGGCAAAATGTTTGACCCGCTAGGCCTCATAGGGCCTTATAGTAGTGGCAAAAATTTTCATGCAAACTTTATGGGTGATGAATTTAGATTGGGACAAAATATTGCCCCAAGAGCAGCTCAATGTTTGGGATAAATTTATTAAAAACTTAGCTTCAATGAATACAATTACTGTGCCAAGATATGTAAGTTCATGTGATGTGGATATCATAGAGTTGGTGGGATATGCTGATGCGTCTATGAAAGCATTTGGAAGCTGTCTTTACCTAAGAACTGTTAAAGCGGATGGTTCAGTTTTTGTTAATCTATTGTGCTCCAAGTCCCATGTTGCCCCATTAAAGAAAAATTTAACAATTCCAAGACTGGAATTAAATAGTGCTCTCCTTCTCTCGCAACTAGTAAATAGGGTGTACAATATTTTAAAATGTAGATTCCCTAGTCTCACTGTTCACTTATACAGTGATTCTCAGATAGCACTAGCATGGATTAAATCTAAAAACATAAAGTCAAACCCATACGTAGCTAATAGAGTAAATCAAATAAAAATATTAACTTCACACTTTCAGTGGTCTTATGTCAGCACAGCTAACAATCCTGCTGATCTTCTATCAAGAGGTTGTGACCCATATAAATTAAAATCAAATGTGCTATGGTGGCATGGTCCTACAGAATTGTTAAATAAGAACTTTAAACACTCTGTAAGTAATGTTGAGTTCCCCATTCCTTATGAAGCTGAAACAAATATAGTAAAAAACATATGTGAAGTCAATGAACCTTCTCCTAATAAAGATGATTCAGTTTTGAGTGATTTAATTGGAAAAATATCAGATTTTAATAAACTTCAGCGAATTGTTGCCTACATATTGCGCTTTAGACAAAATTGTTCCAGAAACATTAATAAAATGGATGGTTCCTTGGCAGTACAGGAGCTTCGTGGTGCTTTGTTGGCGATTATTCGTAGTGTTCAAAGAAAACACTTTCCCAAAGAAATAGAGGGTCTTAAAAATAATTTACCTATCAAATCAGGGTTATCGAGTTTACATCCTTTTTTGGATCAAGCTGGTATGCTTCGAGTTGGTGGCCGTCTTCAGTGTGCAAAGGATATGGCATATGACAAAAAGCACCCTGCCATACTTCCTAAATCTTGTAATTTCACAGATATCCTAATTCGAAAATGAACATCTGCGTTTGTTGCATGCAGGAGCTAGAATGGTGTTGAGCTCACTTTCGCAACAATTTTGGCTTATCAGTGGTATACGTGAAGTCAAGAAGGTAGTAAACAAGTGTGTCAAGTGCTTCCGCTTAAAGGCTGCAGCTGCAAAGCAGCTTATGGGTTCTCTCCCACAAGAAAGGATTACGGCTATTAGGCCATTCAGTGTGGTTGGGGTGGACTTCTGTGGACCCTTTAATGTTAAAGCTTCTAGAATCAGGAAACCTTTAATCACGAAAGGCTATGTGGCACTTTTTGTGTGTTTTGCTACAAAGGCAATCCACATGGAGCTGGAAGCCAATTCTCGCGCAACTCGAATTCGTTAATGTCGCTCGATTCGTACTTTTCACTCGTTAAAATCGAGTCGAGCTATTCTCGCCACGTCGATTCGAGCATATCTCGCAGGAAAGCCACGCGATATGCCCTCGTTTACATGCGACATGCATAGAGTGATGGAGACCAGTCGAAACGGCCATGACGTCATTTCGAGGGGCGTTCGAACGTCAAACAGTCAGTCAGTCATGATGGTGTCAATTGCGAAAGAAATTTATAAATATTTTTAACAAAATGTGTTACGTGTTTATAAACATTTTAGAAGACGCAGTGATTGCCACGACTAGGAAAACACATACGAAGAAAACTTTAGGCCTTGTAGAAAGGTTTATCGCGTGGCAATAATTACATATGCGGTACCACTCCAAGTGAGGATTTTTGAGCTGCGGTGCTCACCATCCTTCTGCATATTTCCCAATTTGACCCCTCATAGATAGAGAAGGAGCCAAAGCCAAATCAGTACTAATTGAAGGACGTTGCTGAAGCTGTCGCGGATGAAGTCGAGCACTACTACACATTTTAAGTACTTTATCATTGAGGTTCCTGCGCTGCAAAAGGTTGTCGTCCTTAGCCCACAATTGTTCTCGGCTTGTGTTGCGTTTACATGTTACAGTGAAGCATGAACAAACCCAAGTGTGGTGTGATAATAATTCTGTGTTTGTGGTTTATTCTGAACGTATGAAAACTAGTCTGTGATCTTAGGATCTTTTGTCACCTATTATTATTGTCTTACAACAGGGTCATCAACACTGTAGAGAATATTAAAAACATTTCAAACAATAATGATTTCAAAATTTTAATTGTTTTTCAATATGAAACTTATAAATAGGAACAATACTGTGCATAAACAATACATTATAAGAAACACTAGTTTACATTATTAGTCGGCATCATGTGTGGTATGCTGTTCAGTAGCCCGCTAAAGAATCGCTGAATCTTTACACGTCTTGCGCAAAGCCTACGTGAATGTGGACACATGGTCGTCCAGCAGTTTCACCAAAAACAAATTGAAATTCGTGTTTGACAAGACTCCTACCGCTTGTCCTTCAGGCAGGACATTTGGTTACACAAAGATTAACAATATTTTCAGACTTCGTAATGTGGCTGGAGAACACATTATGCTTATAGATACAACTGTGTCTTTGGAACGGTTGGACGCAAAAACTTTACTGAGAGCCAGTGATTCGGTCCGGCTTTTACGACAGTCACGCTTCATCTTCTCCATCGTGTTAAGCTTTAATGTTATTTAGTAGTCATCACTTTACTTATTGGCAGACATTCTGTATAAATTCCATTTCATGTGTAGGTAGGTAACCAATGTAAACAATGAAACAACAATAAAATATGACTTTAATTTGACGTAATAAAACTAGTGACATTTACAAATCAGCATCTTTCTATAGGCGGCCATGCATTCTGTTGTAACAAATACAAAGGAGAATTTATTTGAATATTTGTAATTAAATTATTTATTCACGCAATCAAGCATGTATTATAAGTAATATATATTACATTTGTACCTAGACTTATACATGTTATTATTTGAAGAAAGTTAGCTTTTAAATTTCATCATCAGCTGCCTATAATGTTTCCACTGCTGGGAAACAGGCCTCCTCTCGATGAGAGGGAGTGGGCCGCGATCCACCACGCGTTGCCCAGTGCGGGTTTGTAGATGTCACATGTCTTCGAATTTTTGATTCTAAGACATGCCGGTTTCCTCACGATGTTTTTTCCTTCACCGTTTTGAAAGCAGTGGTGATAAAATAATTTACACAAAGTACAGCGCCTGCTTGAGTTTGAACTCACGACCTACTACTCGTAAGTCGCGGCCGTTGCCACTGGGCCATCACTGCTCTTTTTAAATTTAGTATTTATAAATAAATAAACTGGGTATTATAAATTAAAAATACAGCTAGTATATATGCAAAACTTATATTACTAACAACAATACTTTACGTAAACAATACATTATAATAATCACTAGTTAAGGGCCCACCTTGAATGTGAATGATAGTAGGATGGGCGTGGTTTATGGCGGGTCAACCTAAAGTGGCCGGTCGCCACAAACTTATATCTGAACCGTTTATAGAGAATAGGAAAACCAGCGGCCAAAAGTTGAACTAATGACAGAAAATTTCTCGATATAAAAAACGTTACTAACTTAGCATAGCCTTGCTGTAAGCACTATTCTTGTCACTGTTGCACATCTGTCAAACTGCAATAGCAAGGTAGAGACGGAAACATCTTAGAAAAAATTACGTGAAAGTAGCATTAATTTAGTCGGTCTATGAAATTTTTGCACATAGCGTGCGATGGAGTAGACAAATAATACAAATATTTAATTATAAGCAATAAAACTATCTTACAGCAAGAAATTATCTTCTTTATCTATATGTAATATTATAAATTTACGAAACTAATTCTGTCTGTCTGTTACTCTTTCACGACTAAACCTTATTCGTTACCCATTAACCCTATTTATTCCGCGACTTCACGTGCGTCCGCGTAACGTAAGATTTACGTAAACGAAGTCGCGGGAAAAAGCTAGCTAATATTTATGTACGGATGTTGGGTTATACGAGATTGATTAACTCAACATAATTAAAAATATATAATAAACAATTTAAATATTTATTAATTACTAGTGATCGCCCATTGGTCGAAATTCGACCGTGCTACATTTGAATAGAAATACATTATTAAGTGAAAATATATATATACAATAATAAATATAAAAAAATAATATGGTTAAATTTGACATTCAGTAACACTATAGACAGATAATATTACAGACAAATATTCTCGATATGATCATAGATTGAAAAAATGAAATAGGTTATATATCTATAAAATTAATTTATTACCTATATTTATGCTTGACAATAATACAAACAAATAAGATCTTTATATTTTACCTATATTAACAAATAAATAAACTGAACTGAACTGACATTCAGTAAGACTATAGACCACAGATTTGGACCATAAACAAAAGAATATCTATGCATGTGTGTATTATTAAATATACGGTAATGAATAGTAGCGTGTGTAACGTGTTATTTATTGAAAATGATGTATTTTTACGCACAATTTAAAAAAAATATTAGCATTCGTCACTTCTTCTCTGTATAAACTATACGTCTGCGAAATTTCATACTCCGCCCGTCCGCCCCATTTTCGTAAAAAGGGATCCAAAGTTTTCGCTTCACGTATTAATATATAGATTTACAACATGAAATTAAAAATAACGAATTAATCTTCTAGAGCTCTATAAATAAAATATGTGGCGGTGTTTAAGAGATTAATAAACTTCAATTTCGTTTCACCGATCACTATACATTTATTTGGTAAATGACAATTACAATATTTTACATAGACTTCGTCCATTACGTAATACTAGTTATGATTTTTTTTTTCACCTTATTTTACAAGTCATTTATATTTCCTTCAAGGTCAATTACGTATGGCAATGTATATTATAAATGTCAAAATTACTTGACGTATACATACATATATTTTAGTAATTACGTGTGACTGCGGTTAGAAAACCAAAACCGATATTATTGCCGATATTTTGTAACTATGTGTACGCTGCCAGACTAGGCCCACATAAGGTTTTAATTATTATGTGGAAGCGTGCTAATCGTGGGGCTCTAGAGACAAGAGTGGCTAGCGTACTGTCCGCCGTACGCGGAGCAGACAATATATAAGAGAACAACTCACCTACCATATAACAAAACAACTTACCTCATGGTTGAAGGGCACTGCTCTGCTGCCAACCTGGAGTTGTGTATGTAAGTGAGTGTATATGTATCGTGTAGTAACGTGTAAGTGGGTTTTCCAGACACCAGGCCGCTGCAACTGGTCAGAGATTCACTCCAACATGCGGTTCAAACACTTAACCTCCAAACTATTTCAATGTCAAGAAACTAAACCCGTATTATTTCACCAAGATAGGGGTTATTAACACACACAACTGGATCACGACTAATTGTCCACAACCGGATCCATTTACAAGGGATTAATTTCAACAAAAGGCCGCGAGACCCAAGCGACGGCGTGCTTCTTTGGTCCCACCGGATGCCAAGAGAAAGTGTCAAACGTCAAAACTGTCAAGTCAGATGTCACTTCGTTACACGCGCATTCCGTTAGGCGCACAGATAATAAACGGTACGCAACATCTATCCCCCCCGGACGGGCCTTCCCGTCCGCTAATCACTTGGCAATCCCGACAAGGTTGCGTTTTATCAGTCCACCTGACGCGCTGCTGGAGGATGTGCAAATACTCCAAGCTCCAACGCTTGCAAAACTCTGAGCGAGCTGCTGCACCAACTGAAACCGCGATAGCCAATTTTGGCTCACATCGACAAAAGGGTGCTCCGGCAGGGCGACAAGTGGCTGTCAAATCAAAAAATGGCCCGAGGTCAGGGCCTCCAAGACGTTCAGGTCCGAAGACAGCGGGCACAATGGACGCGAGTTCAATACAGCTTCAAAACGGCAAATACCGTAGCTAACTCCTTAAAGGTGAGAACGGTGTCTCCCAACAATCTGCGCCAGAGTCCCTGTGCCGCTTTCACCGCGGCCTCAAAAATACCCCCCCAATGGGGGCAGGCTGGCGGATCAAAACAGTAACAAACAACAAAACAACCAAACAACAACAATCAAACAACAACAACAACCAAATGGCCCTCCTGAGGCAACAAAAGGGGGTGACGGGCCCCATAAGGAAGGCTAGCGTGACTCAACCGTCAACAACCAAACAACAAAAGACCCGTATCGTCCAAAAAGGGGTTCAACTTAATAACGGCTCCCGACAATATCCAAAACTCTCGCTGCAGAATGGCCAACAGCGCATTGCAACCGGCATGCGAGTTCATAATGTGACGATCAGTCACCAACAATTCAACAACAAACAAACAACAATTCAACAATTTGTCGAGGGAGCTAAATCGATTCAACAAAAAATCAGGGTCCTTCGTTCCAACAGCGAGCACCTTGAGCCCGGGCAAAGGACCCGACATCAAGACTGGCGATCGAGGCCAATCATCCTCGGGATGAGTCAGCCAGTCTGGTCCCCACCATAGCGGGTAAGCAAACAAGCGGGGTGCCATGCACCCGCGTGAGGCCACGGCGCCTGGATTCAAATCTCCAGGCACGTGCCTCCAAATCAAAGGCGTTTCAAATTTTGAATCTGGGACACTCGGTACGCAACAAAGATCTCCAAAGAGTGGACGGACGTCTTCAACCAACACAAAACAATTTGACTGTTCGTCCAGGCGTAAGAAACCCGAATGTCCACAGTTCCACCCAAAGTGTGAGCAACGTGGTTCAATAGACGCACAAGACGCGCCGCCCCTGACAATTCAACTTAGGGATGGTCAGTGCCGTCCGGATGGGGGCCACCTTGCTCTTGGCCAAGACCAGTGACAAATTCACCTGGCCTGTTGCGCAGACGGTGCGCAGACAAACAACAGCTGCATAACCGTGCGAAGACGCATCACAAACAAGGGTAGCAGTGTAGCTCCCAGGGGGGAGGATAGCGCGGGGTAACACGACCTCGTTGACTGCAGTGAGTGCGGATACAAATTGGAGCCACTCTTCCAACAGGGTTTCCCAAATTGGCTCGGGCCCAGCCAAGTCCCGCAGTCCAAAGGCGCTCAAGAAAACAATTTTGCCCAAACAATACAAACAAAACAACAAAACAATAGACAAAAGGCAACCCTGGGCTCCCATGTCCATAATGACACGGACCACAACAGAGTCCCCCGTGGGCCCCCAGACCTGACCGATGCCGTTGGCAACAAAACCGTGTCAATCTGAGGGGTACCTTAGCGGGGCAGGCGCCAATGTCCTAACAATGCCTGGGCGGCGACCGATCGCCACACCCAGACCCAAGTCTTTCCCGACGAGGATGCAATTCAAATTCCTCGTACGCGCGGTGTCCCGAGCCACGCGCCATCGCTGGAAGGGCATATCCCACCGGATGCCTGAATGGCGGGGGGCGTGACTCCAACCGGGGACGTTCCGCCAAAGGAGGGGAGGGAAGGCGGTGCTGGTCTGGCCAGCGCTGCCTAGCAACAACTGCGTAATCGCCTTTACGCGGGGAGACCAAATGGCGGTCGCGCGGCTCCCGATCAACTTGCGCGGGGGGTGGAGTGCGGCGCTCAAAATTGCGGGCCTCTCCCCGGTTCTGAACCGGCGAGGCAGAACCCCGGTGACCAACTCCATGGTACTCCCCCGTACGCGAACCTTCATCAGAGGCTGGTCTGCCAGCGTGGTTCGCGTTAGCGCACAATATGTCCAAATGGGACCCCCTACAAATTCTACAAGGGCGGGGGTTGGGGCAGTCCCGATGGAAGTGAGCCCCCAAACAAGAGAAGCACAGGCGGCGTGCATTGGCAATTCGGCGGCGGGCACTCACGTGCAACTTCAAAAAGGCCGCGCAAGTTGCCATGCCATGCCCCGTGTCCCTACAAAACTCACAACCAGGACGACTCTGGGTGCCAGCAAAACGAGCGGCGGGGCGACCATCAACAGGCCCGCAAGCCCTAGCCCGTCCCTGGTCTCGTGGCCGGGAAGACGGCTGGCAAGACTCAGTGGCAACGCCAGAGTTGTCCACAAACCGACACTCATCCTCCAAAAATTGGACGAGGTCATCAAATGGGGGGAGATGTGTGACACTATCCCCACCATACTTTTGCTCGAAACGAGCCCTCAAATCGGCAGGAAGCCGTTGCAGCACAACATGCACCAAAGGGTAAGACCATTGGTCCACCGGCAAGTCCAATTGCTTTAAAGCGTTGGTCGCTGCCACCAACGGGTTCAACAGGTCAGTACGCAATGCTGACAATCCAGTAATGACCGGTAACCCCAAAATCAATTCAATGTGAACGTCAGCCAAACAACGTTTATTTTGGTACCGCCGGGTGAGTAGCTCCACAGCGGTAGGGTAGGCTGAGTCAGTCAAAGACAGATGCTGCACCAAGGCTCGGGCCTCACCTTCCAGGACAGACAACAAATAGGCCAACTTTTGGTCGGGTCTGAGGTCCGAGCGTGCATCAACCAAACTTTCAAACAGGTTTTGGAAACTTAACCACTGGTCCAAGCGACCGTTAAAGTGTGGCAGTTCCAAGGTAGGCAGTCTACTCAATAGTCCGGGACCTGAAACAACCGAGGTCTCCGGTTTGACCTGGACAGGTGTCCGGCTCTCCAATATTTCCCGAGCACGTTGACCAATGACATCCCCCAGGTCCAAGATCTGGTCGTAGTCAGCAAGGACCTTGTCACGTGCTGCCTGATCCAGCACTTCCAAATCCACTTCACAAATGTACTGGTTGTAGCGGGTGAGCAGAGCATCAACGTTGCCGAGTCTCAAGTTCAACTGCTCGAACCGAGCAAGAGTGATCCCCTCAAGATCCTGGCGCTCAGCGGTCGCTGCAGCTGAAGCGAACCACCGCAGCTGTGTGGTCAATCCACTGATTGCCTCTCTCACCGCTTTGTATGCCATTGCACAAACAATACAATTCAATATACCAAACAAAATAATTAAGTAACAAAGTTCAAACAATAAATAACTGGTTCTAATTTAATTAACAAAAATAAAGTTTTATTTTAATTCAAACCAATATCAACGTTCAAAATTCTATTTCACAATTCAATTCAAATATTCAAATTCCAATCCAATTCCAAATGTTAAGTTCACAAACCACTTTGTTAATGGTACAACAATAATAATCCTTTATTCCAACTCAAAACAATGGTAATACTAAAAAATGCCAATAATTTTTCAAATATTAATTTTCACAAATAACCATATCAATGGTACAAACTCAATATTTTAATGTCTTCCTGACATTCAATACAACACAGAGGTCAATTAACAACAACAAGAGGTTATAACATAGCTCAATCTAACCAAATCTGTTAGAATATGCAAACCTGGTTGACCCGTCAATATGAGTTACTCGACTCAATAAATTCCAACAAATTATTTCAAATAACAATTAATTACCGATAACAAATATTTACAGCGAATTACTACTTCCCTTATAGAGACTGCCAAGTAATTAGCCTACTGTAAAATTACCAATTTGGTGGTTTTGTAGGTTAAAACCACGCCTCTGCATACCAAAATGTACGCTGCCAGACTAGGCCCACATAAGGTTTTAATTATTATGTGGAAGCGTGCTAATCGTGGGGCTCTAGAGACAAGAGTGGCTAGCGTACTGTCCGCCGTACGCGGAGCAGACAATATATAAGAGAACAACTCACCTACCATACAACAAAACAACTTACCTCATGGTTGAAGGGCACTGCTCTGCTGCCAACCTGGAGTTGTGTATGTAAGTGAGTGTATATGTATCGTGTAGTAACGTGTAAATGGGTTTTCCAGACACCAGGCCGCTGCAACTGGTCAGAGATTCACTCCAACATGCGGTTCAAACACTTAACCTCCAAACTATTTCAATGTCAAGAAACTAAACCCGTATTATTTCACCAAGATAGGGGTTATTAACACACACAACTGGATCACGACTAATTGTCCACAACCGGATCCATTTACAAGGGATTAATTTCAACAAAAGGCCGCGAGACCCAAGCGACGGCGTGCTTCTTTGGTCCCACCGGATGCCAAGAGAAAGTGTCAAACGTCAAAACTGTCAAGTCAGATGTCACTTCGTTACACGCGCATTCCGTTAGGCGCACAGATAATAAACGGTACGCAACACTATGTCTAGATTATATCTTTTTATTTGGGTGTTTTACCCGACTGCTGAGAGCAATGTGTTTATCACCCTAGTGTTTGAGGTTTTAATCTTAACGATAATATATGAAACATAATGATTTTAACCTTTGGCAGGAGAACACAATACAACAAAAATAAAGAATGAAATTTGAATACAAAATTTTAAAATAGATAAATGTTTTTAACATTGTGAGTAAAAGTGTAGTCACTTCAGCACAACACGGTGTACTGAAGTGTGGTGTGGTGTAGTATTTAGTAGTGTAGTGTGGTGAAGTGTTTCGTGGTGTGATGTGATGTAGTGTGGCGATGTGTTGAGTGGTGTGATGCGGTGCGGTGTGGTGATGTGTTGCGTGGTGTGATGTGGTATGGTCTAGTGTGGCATAGTGAGGTGTGGTGAGCTGTAGTTTACTGTAATATGGTGTTATGTAGTGTGGAGTGGTTGGCAGGCTTTAAACACATTTATTTTATAACAGCTAGCAAGTTTTCAGTGGTATCGTAGTCAAGGTTCAGTAGATAAGCAGTGAGGACACGCTTGCAGTTTGATTTATTGAGAGCGTATAGTTTTAAAATGGCGTTTAATTTATTGTATAAATAACTGCCAAGAAAACACTCTTGTAGACCTTTGATTAGATATCAATTAGATATCGAGAAGCAGTGGTGGCTCAGTGGCAACGGCTACTACTTACGAGTTCGAACCCGAGCAGGCGCTTTAAAAAAATAAAAAATAAAAATAAAAATATTTTATTTTCAGGCATCAGGGCCCATAGGGTGTTAGTATTACATCTTACTTAATAAACTATGTTAGTAACATGCAGCCGAAAAAGAAAAAGAAAATTACAATCACAGGAAGGTTTAACAAGCCTTGTTGCCAACATGTAGCTTGGTAAACCTTCCCAATGTAGGCCCATCCAGCCTCTCTGCAAACACCCTCAGAATGCTGTTGCTGCTTACCCTCACTCGAGATATTACTGAGGCAACTTTCTTCCGCATTATAGCAAAGTAGTCGTCAGTGTGCGCATCAGCGAACATACCAGACGCACTACAGTAAGGTGGAAGCCTCAACACAGCTTTACTCTGTGTAAATTATTTCAACACCACTGCTCTCAAAACTGTGAAGGAAAACATCGTGAGTAAACCGGCATGTCTTAGAACCAAAAAATTGAAGACGTGTGACATCTACCAACCCGCACTGGGCCCTCGTGGTGGATTATGTCCCACTCTCTCTCACCGAGAGGAGGCCTGTGTCCCAGCAGTGGGAACGTTATAGGCTGCTAATGATTAGGTATCAAACACGGTACATATAGGGATCGAAACACCTAGGCCTGGCGTCAGGCCACGTGCCTGACATTGATGGCTTCGTGAAGGTAGAGAGAAGCTTCGTAGTCGGAACCAGTGTGAGACCGCGCTAGCAGGACTCAATATGCTGCTGCGTCCAGCTACACTAACGACGCAGCTCTATGTGTCCCGTCTACATTACACCACGAAGGTTAAGGAGATCGTGGAGTTTGTACGTGTTAAGTCTAACTGGACCTTAAGGGTCGAGAAGTTGGAACCGTGCCACAACACGAACTTCAAGTCATTCGTGGTGCGAGTTCCAACTCATCAAATCGAGACTTTCCTCAAGGAAGAGTTTTGGCCGAAGGGTGTCGTGTATCGGCGATTCCGCGGAAGGCTACGCGATACTACACAGCGCAACACGTCGCCGTCACTTCGTGTACAATAATTATGTTTACGTGGTTTTTATTTGTATGTATGATAGTCTGTATGGTATTATGATTTGGGTCTTTGTAGCCCAAAATAAACTGATTTGATTGATATATGAAATTAAAATTTATATTTTCAATAAAACTTCACATCTGCTATAAATGATAAATGATTTTATTTCTGTAAGTAGGTTTGTACAAACACTTTTACATACCAATGTTATGTTAAAAACATACTAGTTCGGCGTTTGACACAGCCTGTTTAAATCATTACCCTTCTTTGGCCTGCTGTCAAGTAAAACCTCACCTTTTTACAATTCTAATGCTACTCCATTCATTCGTTGTGCTCTTGCATTTGAAGTGACAGTACTTGACATATAGATATATTGTTGACATAATTCAAACCTAAAAACTAATTATATATTTTATTTTATTTCTAAATGAATGATTATTATAAGTTATTGGGATAAAACAGACGTTCTTCTCTAGAAAATAAGGTGTTTACTCAATATTATTTTACAAAGTGAGAATAGATTGTTGCTGTAATGCTTTAGTGAAGGTGGTGAATTCGATTTATTGTTATCATCATCTTATTGGTATTTCATTCTTGCAAAATGAATAAATTAATTGCCCCGTGCAGGCACTCCTAACCTTGAAGGTACTGTTCAGTTTTGGTTTATGGTTCTTCCCATTTTCATACATAATTTAGGTCGTCTCTAAATGGTAATAGAGAAAGAATGTTATATTGTTCACAGTTACAAAAATAGACACATATACAGACGAAATATAAAGTTATTTGGAAAGCCAACACTTATTATATTAAATAATTACAGCAAAATGCTTAACTACTACCTTTTTCTGTGAACACAAATATTTAAAAAACGTAATTTTGATCGCACTGATTTGTAAAAAAGTGACATAGGTTCGTCGTCGATGAGCCCTACTGGGCGACTGATTTATGCACGAACGAGAGTGATGACACTATTTATGATAGGCAAAAGAAGAGATGGCGATAATGTGTGTGCGCTTGGAATAAAATAACGTATGTGCCAAACCGAATCGCCGTTTTTTATGAATGAAAAGTATTATTAAAACGAAAACTGTTTTACAAAAACTTAGATAGAATTATAATCAATGTTTTAAAGTAAACTATGTTTAATAATACATACGCATCGCGCCTTGAGGCTAAAAAAATCATAATCATAGATAGAACTTTGCGATTTTTTTGTATCGAGAAAATTTCATTGTATCGTGTATTCCTTTTACAGGATACTAGATCATATTGTCAAAAAACATACACTAAAAGATTAAGTACGGAAGACATACGGTAAGAAAGGTACGCTAAAAAGAAAAAGCACGTTTATCTCGCTACGTCACCTTAATACGAATAGTCGGAGTCATGATCGCGGGCTATCCTCAAGCTTAGAAATCGCCGGTTCATTTCACCTCTCGGCCAAATTCTTTATGAATGTCGAAAAATAATCGTGTGGCACTCGTGTTTGATGAGACTTCTAATGCGACCCGCAGGGCGAAATTTGTTTTCGCAAGAATTTTCCAACGTTCGTTTGGGCCTTTGTAAAGTAATTTCATGGATCACATAGGTATACAGCTGCGTAATTGGAACAGCAGGACAGTCCGGTTGGAGCACAACGCACGCATTAAGATAATTATACCTCCTCACGCTTCTTCTTCATCTTGAGAAGCTTTGATGTTATTGACCATAATAAACCGTTTACTACCTATAATCTGAATACTTAAAATATCATTGGCAGTCATTCTGTTTTATTTAATTATTAATTTGAGAAAATTTGACCGATGTAAACAAACAATCAAAACTGATGGGTTTAATTTGATGTGACGAATATTGGTTGACATTGACAAAACGGCAGCAGTGATGCATTCCGTTGCAGCAAATACTAAGGAGAACTTATTTTAATGTTAATATTGAAAATAAAAATGGAGTTACGAAATTAAGAATTATGATATTGATAAATGTTTATAAAATACGTATCAAATGCTGCTCAAAACCAGGGACTTGAAACGTTACTCCAATCTCTCTCTAATAACGTTACGCGTAGTTTCAGTAACGATAATTTGTACCGTTCCACCAGGATCGTAACTACATATTTTTTTTGGGTACAACGATATGAAGAACGGAACGAAATCTTAAACTATTTAGTAACAATAACAAAAATATATCGTTATTAGTTTAACGAAATAATAACGTTATTCATTTCGATACGCAACCATGAGGGCTGTGGCACATAAGTACCTACCCATTAGATTATTCCCGCTCCTCGCTTGTCCACGAGTTTAATACGGCAACGTAACATTGCGCCGTGATTGTTTGTTTACTGATTTCTGTCGTATATTTTGAGTTTGACAGTTTTTCTATTAAATCATGGGCCGTAAGAAGAATTTTGTATACAGATATTTTTTACTGAGTTACGACAAACAAACGTCGAAATGTGATGATCCACCTACTATCTTAAATAACGATTAATGATAATTTATGGATGATAGATAAAAAGTTAACATGTGAGTTGTATATTGCAAGATAGTAGGATGTTATTTGAAGAAAGTTTTCAATGATATTTCGGTTTCGTGATCGCGTTGGCGGCAAAATTGTATACCTACCTATTCGATACTACGATGACAACGTTATAGTTAGGGACTCCTCGCCCGCTCATTTGATTTTGATTTATTCATAACGTCAGCGAGCGCGACTAATGTTCTGTTTACAATTACTAAAGGTTTGTCGTATAGTATTTTATAAAAGAATTCGTATGGCAAACTACTATATAGGACATGCATTGTTTAAAAACCCGTTAAGTTTTGTTGCGAGTTTTTAAATAACAAACTAACACTGTGCCCGCGGGGTCTGCGTAGATTTCGCATAGGTTATGCAGATTTTTACAGATGAGGGAATCTTTATGATCGGTTTAGTATTTTTTAAGTTATTTACAATGGTAAATAACTCAAATACAATGGTAATGACAAACAAACATAATTACAATAAATTAAAGCATTTTTTAAATATTATTTGTGTATCAATCAATCAATCAAAATATTTTTATTTCACATAAGCCTACAAGGGGACTTATGAAACGTTAGAAGACTACTAAACTGTACCTATACATATCATAAATTAACATTTGGAAGTAAGTAGTTAGGTAACTTTAGGTAGATATCTATCTATTCTCCATTTATATTTATAGCATAAAACCTCTATTATATTGTTTAACATAGCATAACTAGAAAAAACATAAACTTAACATCATGCCTGTACTCCCAAAGGGTTTGGCAGAGTTGTATCCCTAACACCCACGTTTCACCAGTTATGTTTTAGTCCCATGGAAGAGAGAGCGAACCTATTGTATTTAATTGTAACTAGGGATTGCAAAATCCGGATTATTTACAAATCCGGATTTACAAAGTATAATCGCACACAAATCCGGACTAGCCGGACTTTTCGAAGTTTTTTATTTTATTTAAAAAAAAAAGTTTACGTGTAAACTATACAACGACACTCAAGGGACTGTGCACATTTCAACTTTATAGAGTTGTCGTTAAATGGAGAGAAGAAAAATCTGTATTAGAAAAATAAAAAAAAAACCGAGCCATCCTTGCATCCCGATGCTTTGAGAGAAAGTAAACCAAGTTATTCAGCAAACTTCTCCGCCTTAGCTTTCACGATCGGCCCGACATTGGCATATTATGCTGGTGCTGTCGGTGAAACCATGATAGTATAGCTTGATCCAAATCTTCGTATTTAGGTTTCTTATTTGGAAGATTTTCCATCCTGCTCTGCTTGTAGAATGTTTTCTTTATTTTTCGATATGGTGGACACGGTAGAGCGACTAAATCCAAAGCGTCTGCCAAAATCACTTAAAACGTAAAACTTTTTCGTCAATACACACTGATTTTCTCTTACTTGCCATGTTTACAGTTAGAAAGTTTGTGAGCAACTTGGAATATGATAACGTATAGATAATCCATAACTCCTAGTAACAACACACGTGCAAGCAATCCCAATTTGTAAACAAAAGAACGGATTAGAAAGTTCGGTATGATTCCGAAACTAAACAGGGCCTGCATCACATTCTGGCAATGCAGGAAAATGATAGGTAAGAAGTGGAGCCTATCCCCCAAAATCATACTTTGGCTGTACACCGCAGTGATGATCACCTACGGGGCCGTGGTCTGGTGGCCCCGCACCAAGCTTATTACAGCCTACAACAAACTGCAACGCATGCAAAGACTAGCCTGCATGGCGGTCACGGGCTGCATGAGGACTACTCCGACTGCAGCCATGGACGCCATGCTGGGACTACCACCGCTCCACCTGTTCATACAGCAGGAAGCCACGATGGCGGCAGCGCGTCTCTGGATGCAACTGACCTCTGGCGAAAGAGAGACACACAACACACCACGCTGCTTAAGGAACTCAACAATGAGTTCCCCATCACTAAGGCCGGGTGTTAAATGACCGGGTGTCTAAACAATTCATTTTTGATAAAAAATACAGCATCCAGCTTCACGAAGATCGCCGATATGGAGGTTTGCGCCCCACTGAGCTGCACATCTTCATGGACGGATCAAAAACAGACAGTGGCACAGGTGCTAGAGTCTTCTCGCAGGACATCAACATACATATAGCCACACCGTTTTGAGTCCACAACACAGTGTTCCAGGCTGAATGCATTGGGATCACTCTTGCTGCTTCAGCCATTATGGCCAGGGCAGTAAAAGACCACTCGATCCGCATACTCTCAGATAGTATGGCTGTTCTGCAAGCACTGGACAGTCACTTGACTGACTCTGGGCTAATATACGAGTGCGACCAGTGCCTCTACCAGGTGGGTAGCCTCAATAATATAACCATTCAATGGATAAAAGGACACAGTGGTTTGCTAGGTAACGATGCCACTGATGAACTTGCCAGAAGGGAGTCGAGCACGACACCGGTGGGACCAGAACCCATCGTGCAACTCCCCTTTGGGTTCCTACGCTCTCTTGTAACAAAACGTACCAGGGATCTACACTGTTAGCTATGGGTGGACCAAAGTGAGTGCAGGCATGCCAAGGAAGCACTTCCTACCATCGATGCCCGCCTCACAAAGCAGGTCCTCCGGTTAGACAAACGACAGCTGCGTTGCTGCGACAGCAGCAATAATTGGCCATGGGTCGTTTAATAAACATCTATTTGTCATAGGAGTTACAGACAGTCCGTTCTGCAGGGCCTGCATTGAGGACGACGAGACAGCAGCGCACGTGATTCTAAGCTGCCCGGCGATCGCCACATAGAGGATATATGATTGTATGGAAGACAAGCTAAACCATTTAAAGTGGAGTGATTTCGACGCTTTAGTGAATTTGTCGTTAAAGCGAATGACGTTACATAGAGTTTACATTGTTTTTAGATTTGTCACGTAGTTTACGCTAAAATATAATTAAGCTGGTGGTTGAAGACACGTGCTCTATTTTATAGGTTTACAAAGAAACGCTATATTGAAATTCGAAAAAAAAAACGGATTTTAATATTAAAATTCGAATTTATATGAGGACGGAAAATCCGGATTTTTCAGTTATTTTCAAATTTCGAACTATCCGGATTTCAATCTCTAATTGTAACTTGTTATCAAAAAATAAGGGGTACACTAGGCAACTAGCTCACCCCGCAGCGTTTTTGTTCCTTGTAGAATTGTTTTGCCCGTCGTAATTTCTAAACGAAAGGTCCGATTCGAATAATAATAAAGAGGATTTTATATTTACAATTGGTGGGGCCAGTATTTACACCTTTGGCCCTGTCCGCACCGCGATTTTTCACCGTGCGATTATCTTCTCGTAGTTCGCTAACTTATTGAATGTAATGGGATTGCCACACAGGCGCGGTAGGAAATTCACGTGGAAAAAAATCTGTGGTTTGATGCAAATTGAACGCGATGCGATGCGGATTAATTTCCACGCGAATGTTTTGTTCAGTATTAACTAGTTATGACTATGGCCCGCACTGTGAAATAAAATTCGCGCGTTTCGCTCTGTCGTGCACAGGCGCCGGCGCTATTAACAGGATGTCGCGCGCATAGTCTCCCACCCGATCTGCGGCCGCACAGGAGTTATCAGAAAATGACGATATTGCTAACATAACATAACATCACACCACTATTCCTCAAAGGTGTAGAAGGTGTAGAAGACACCCACATTTCGACAGTTATGTTCAAGTCCCATGTAATGTGTAGGTGGCGATTGTGGCGAGCCTATTGCCATCAACCGGGCATAATCCTAATTCGAGTAGGTATATCCAAAGTACCACGACATAATATTCAAGTCGAAACTGTAGGAGGAAATTAATTTCAAGATATAAAGGGTGTAAGGGGAATGCTTCCGAGAACAAACGGATAGTAGGTGATAGGGCTAGTTATTCTTGATACGCAACCATTTTTTTTTGGAAATTTTATTAAATAGCTACTAGCTTCTGCCCGCGACTTCGTCCGCGATTTCTTGTTCCCCCGAGCCTTCCCGTCGCGTCGAATCGCCTACCCATGCGATTTTCCCCGTTTTGGCAACATTTTTCATTACTGCTCCGCTCTTTTTGTTTGTAGCGTAATGATATATAGCTTATAGCCTTTCTCAATAAATAGGCTACTCAACACAAAAAGAATTTTTCAATTCGGACCAGTAGTTTCTGAGATTAGCGCGTTCAATCAAACAAACAAACAAACAAACTCATCAGCTTTATAATATAATATATTAAATATATTAATATATAAAATATATAAATATATATATTATATATAATATATTGTTGCATACTCCAACTGAAGCGCAATACTAAAAAACATTGCGACATACATGACTCACCGGATGTAAACAGAGTCATATTACAAATGAAACATGATACTAATTACCCATAAAAGTAATTCTAACGCATGAATGATGACATGACAAACAAGTATTTCATCATCCTTTCTAGAACAAAGCTGATGCAACATCTTCCCTATATAAACCGGCGCACCGCGTGCCCGTTGTTCAGTACTGGTTCAGTATTCATTAGTATTCCGGAGATCATAGTTGTCGTATAGTAACTACCTCCGATACTAGAACCCGTAGTCATTCCTGTAACAGTAGATTAGAAGATTGTGCATACTGTACGTGAGGTATCAATAAATAGAAGAAGTTTCAAGAAGCTTTTCTATTCGATACTCCATCGTCCTTAAGGCCCTTCGCCCTCGACATTATAAGGACCAATCACTACAGCAGCCTATCAAGGAACCTGCAGGGTCTTCTGAGGGGAACCTCATGTCAATGTGAAGACGAGCCAGACCACTAATCAGCGACCTGTCCAGACGTGCTACGAAGGCAGTTCTTGGAGTTCCCTGCCGCAACCTAGAAAGAACTTCCAACATCCAGTTTCTGGTCTCTTCTGGTACAAAAGACAACCTGGTGGCAGCATAAGAACCCTTTTTGTGTTCGGGTTTCCTCGGGAATCCAACAATATATATATATATATATATAGTATAGATTACCATATTTTTTGCATTTTTTGTAGAGACGCCAGCATATCAAGCTACCCGAAACTGTCAAATTTTCTCAATAAATCTTGAACCTGATACTTTAGCGATAAAGTTGAAAACCTATTACAGAAATTTGACAGATTGTAGTAGCTTTACGTGTTAACAGTTAAATGAACCATTATTTGAGACATTAAACATATACTTTGAAAAAAAAAAAATTGAACTTTAGCAGGCAATGTAAATTCAAATGTTAACATCAGCTGATCATCGCGCACGCCGACAGACGCGTGGTCGACGACCCCAAGTACTGTTGAAAAATTGGCTGACTGTTCTGTTGAAACATAAAATCATCGTCACTGTCACCTGTAAATAATGAATAATATCTTAACCCAAACTTTTATACACCGGACAATAACTGAGAATTTTTAGATAGAAAAAAATTAATTTAAATATCTGTAGCCCAGATGACCAGTGAGGCAGAAATAACAATCGTATTCATTCGTTAATAGTTAAAATGATAGGTACTCACTCATTATAATAACAGAATGAACCGATGCGACGTGTAGGTATAATATGTTAAAGTTTACACAAAATATACAACGTGCACTAGAGTAATTAATAAATGCTTGGATACGGCGCGCGGCGATGCGATGGCATATACGAGGGTGCGACGGGAGGAGCGGTGTTCAGCGGGCAATTTTTTAAACATAACGTTATAAGTGAGACTGTAACGTTTCACCTGTAACGTTATTAAAAGCGGATATAAGCATAACGTTACTGATCCTATAACGCTACTTGTAATATTGTTCTTCAACAATAATATTCTATAACGTTATTCTTTATAACGTTTTTCATATTTTTAGGTTTGAGTATCGTTACAAAATCTGAAACGTTATAAGGTAACATTTAGTGTAACGGAACAAAATTCATTTCGTTTTCAAGTCCCTGCTCAAAACATTTTTTTTGACTTGAAAATCATTTTTAAAGATGGTTGAAAGTAAAATAACGACTTCGTTATAAAAATAGCATCGTTATGTAAAATGGATTACTTGGTGTGACGCATAATGGCAACATTTTTGTCCCGAGACTCGTAGTTTACGATCGACTTGTACTGAGAATAGCTGATTTCAGATAATCTCACCATTTTATAAGCGACTTAAACGCGAGCGAAAAAACGAATGTGAGATTTACGAGTGAAAACGCGAGAATTGCCTTCCTGGTCAGTGATCTCACCACTGAAGCCTTTTTAGCATGCCTCAAACGTTTCATTTCTCGAAGGGGAATGCCGGAGAAAATTTTCTGTGACAATGCAAAAACATTTAAAGGCGCTGCCGATGAGTTAAATATGTTGTATAAATTGTTTATATCAAAAACTCATAAAGATTCTGTGAATAATTATTGTACTCCTAATTTTATTAAGTTTAAGTTTATCCCTAGTTACTCTCCAGAGTTTGGAGGTTTATGGGAGGCAGGGGTCAAAAGTTTTAAGTACCATTTTAAAAGAATTGTTGGAACTGTTGTCTTAACTTTTGAAGGTTTGTTTACTGCTATCACGGAAATTGAAGCTGTGCTTAATTCAAGACCACTCCTTCCCATGAGTTCAAATATTTCTGATTTCAAATATTTAACGCCTGGTTACTTCCTCATAGGAACCTCTATGATGAGTTATCCTGAAACTGACTTATCTAATTATTCTATCAATAATTTAAGATTTTGGAATGTTTTATGTAAAATTAAACAAGACTTTTGGAAAGTCTGGTCCGGGGATTATCTTACACAGCTGCAAAGCAGGCCAAAATGGCACCATATTAATCCAAATTTAAAAGAAGGAGACCTAGTTATTCTTCGTAGTGATAATACGGCTCCAATGACATGGCCCATGGCAAGGATTGTGAAGACAATACCTGGACCAGATGGTATAGTCAGAGTGGCAGAAATTATGCTGCCAAATAATAAAACATATGTTAGATCTCTAAGAAAATTATGTCCATTACCCATAAATTAAATTATATGTATATAATATAAGTCCTGTTGCTTCTAAGCAGAGTTTAATTGTTACAAAATTTATTATTTGCAAGGCCCCGGCCCAACTATGTTTAAGAATAATCTAAACATATAAGTGTTTTGTTTATAGTGGCAATATTTATAATTATGTTTAGTTTTTAAGTACTGGCAACTTTAGTAGTTTAAAGAATCTCTCGCTCTCGGTGTAATGTAACTTTGGCTCGTGTTTATTTAGAACATAATAATTTGGAAATACAGCGAACTAAAACAAAATCTAGCATTTTATTATACAATACCTGCTTAGTTTAAGTGTCAAAGTTTGTGAATATTTTAAGTTTTGGAACAATTTTTCTCAAGTAAGTGACATTTTTATATAAATTCTTTTTGAAAAGTAAATTTCTTTAACCATGAAATACTGACAAAATGTATAAATTTCATTGTATCTTTAGAAGTGAAACCTGTATTTTCTGACCGTTTATTCCTTCGTGTCCGCGGTGCGTTATCAACGGCATCACGTTCTTCACGAGACCTTTGGGACTGCGTTCACGACGTAAGCTCTGTCTCGCGCCCACAACCGCTCCAGTTCGTTGTCATTCGACACGCGGCGACTGTCGTGTTCAGCACTAGCCAGAGATGTAGCCCGCCGCCCGTGGCTGCGTTCCCGGCTCAGCTCGTTGTATAGAGTGCATAGCCGGTTGTGATGATAACTCAACTCATGCCCGGACACGGTCACGTCACCGCTTCCGACTCACAGCGTGCATACGACCACGGCTGCGACGGGTCATCGCAACGCGGTCCTGCGGGGTAGGCACGTAGCATCGTTGTTTACTCAATTTTACACGTTAAAAATTAAACTTACATTAAGGGCGGTAAATGCTTAAATGTACAATTGAAAATTCTCCAAAAACGAGGCGTCTTAGCTCACAAATTACACCATTTTAGGCCCCTTTACACAAAAATAAGCGACGGTAGCCACTGTCTGTAGTATTTTCAAAATGACTATTGATAATAACCTAAATAAAATCACGAAATTACCCAGCCCCACACATTGAGGTTCTATGAACTGTTGTTAAGATATTGACCTGTTATTATATAACTAAGCAACAAGCAGGCTCTTGCCACTTCTGAAGTATGTAATAAAATAGGGTACCCTTGCTCTAAACCAACTTATTGAATACCTAATATATTAAACATCAAAGCAGAAACTTATGGATGGGTACCCAAATGCATCTAATCGTCATTACTAGATAATCTCAAACTATAAACTGACTTATAGGTATTACAGGGTAAGGAAAATAACACGTAACACATTGTATCATTTAAAGGTACACCACACACCTCGTTTTTTTCAAATAGGCACACCTTTAAATTAGAATTGACTCTAGTTGTCCGTTCCAAGGAGTAATCACCATTGGAGAAGAAGGACAAGAAACTCCAAGGCTACTCTTTAATAAATATTTTACAATGTTATAAGTACTTAATATTTAAGATATTATGGTAACAGAACTTACGTCCGTCTTCGATGCTGGCCCCGAGCGAAATAGGCCGAGTGCCACCCCGTGTTCTCAACCGTTGTCTCAGAACCTCGTTATTTCAAAACTAGTGTTGCCAGTATTATCCATCAAAAGTCCCAATAATCGACTAAGACAACATTACAATTTAGTATATTATTTTAAAACTTAATAATAGTAATTATATTAATTCCTATGTAACCCACCCTGTGAGCTGAAGAATAATAAATGGTTTCGACGTTTAGCACTGAAAACTATAGGCTCACTAACCTTAGACTAGCTCAGGAACGCTTCGACCAGCTACTGTCAGCAGCACACACCGTGAAGCACTTTCACGAAAAAGATTGTCAAATCATTGTTGGGTATTTATAACGAGTCTCTTCGAACTTCAGCTGTCCATCGCGGTGAAAAACCAACCCTTCTTCAAAACTACAGGAAGAGCTCCGTCTGTGACTCACGAACAAAGAAGACTGACAGTTTCACGTTAGTCCACACAACTATATGGCACTAGAGTTGCCAGGTTCAGCGGATCAACAGGCGCGCGAATCATAGCCACAGATACTAACATATCGAAACCATTTGAAATAAATTAATTATTACTACAGAAATGACTTAACACTTAGTATAACAAAAATAAGTATTAAAAAGTCAATTTGGGTCACTTAAGGTGCCCAACCACATCCATAGGCTGACCTTGAGAAGTGTAGCTTAACCTAGCGAACCTACGACACAAGGCAAAGCAAAAGCTAAAAGGTCACCCATCCAGAGGCAGACCTTGAGAAGTGTCACTTATACTAACGAATCTGCGACACAAGGCAAAACAAAAATTTTATTGGCACCCATCCAAAGGCTGACCTTAAGAAGTGTCGCTAAACCTTACGAAGCTGCGAAAAAAGGTAAAAAAAGCTAATTGGTCACCCATCCAAAGGCTGACCCTGAGAAGTGTCCCTTAACCTTACAAACCTACGACTCAAGTCAAACAAAAATTTTACGGTCACCCATTCAATGGCTGACCTTGAGAAGTGTCGCTAAACCAAGCGAACCTGCGACACAAGGCAAAACAAAAATTTTATGGTCTCTCATCCAAAGGCATACCTTGAGAAATGCAGTTTAATATAGTGAAAGTGCGACACAATGCATAAAAATATTTTGGTCACCCATCCAAAGGCTGGCCTTGAGAAGTGTTGCTTAACCTAACAAACCTGCGACAAAACGCGACACATAAACTAAATGGTCACCCATCCCAACGCTGACGTTGAGAAGTGTTGCTTAACCTAACAAACCTGCGACAAAATGCCACACATAAACTAAATGGTCACCCATCTAAACGCTGACCTTGAGAAGTGTTGTTTAACCCAACGAACCTGCGAAACAAGGCAAAACAAAAACTAAATGGTCACCCATCCAAACGCTGACCTTGAGAAGTGTAGCTTAACCTAGCGTACACGCGACAAAACGCCACACTTAAATTAAATGGTCACCCATCCAAAGGCTGACCTTGAGAAGTTTAGCTTAACCTAGCGAACCTGCGACACAAGGCAAAACAAAAATGAATTAGTCAACCATCCAAAGGCTGACCTTGAGAAGTGTAGCTAAACCTAGCGAACCAACGACAAAACGCCACACATAAACTAAATGGTCACCCATCTATAGGCTGACCTTGAGGACTGTAGCTTATGTATTATAGTGATGTTGTCGAAATAAAAGAGAACTGTTTAGTTCGACGATTCGTATAATAATGGCCATAATTAGTGTGTGCAGTTACAAATATAAGGTTAGGCGAGCTGCACACTACACCTCCCCTTTTTTCAAAAAAAAATGTCTTTATTGTCTAAGTACATAAAACATTTTTTTTTTGCTTTTAGCTTATTCATAATTTTCAAAACAACATATTTTATATAATTATACTTTCTATCATTACATTAGGTACTGTAGCGAGACGGTTAAAGAAAAACACCGACATTCACACCACTTTTATAATTTCAACAAAACATGAAGTAAAAAAATACAGCAGTAATATAAAAAAAATATAAAAAACAAGTATATGGTTGACTGCAGATGTGGCTATAAAAATATTTGGTTTTGTTTAAAAAGAGGGATGAGTCAAACTTAGTGGTTAATCAGATTTAACGGAAATTATCTTCGCGCACGACCTATCCCCAATACGATTGCAATCGATTAAAAAAACAGGCCTATGCACGTCGATTTATAGGTTTCTTTTTTATAACGAACACCTAGTTGAATCGTGAAATGCACGTTACATCAGGATGCGTAAAAAATAGAAAATTATCTAGATAATCTATTACAGGAAAATAGAAAAAAATAGGTGAGTTAAAAGGTTCCTTATAACCAGCCGGGCGAAACAATCCAGAAGGACAGTCGGTGCTGCGTGCAGCGACGGCAGCAAGCAACCGTCTATGTGGGCGTCGGGCTCTGCGTCGGTGGCAAACGTCCGCAACACGCCACTGACCTCAGTTTAATCCGACGGCTGATAGCCCGTCGGGGGGGGAAAAACCGAAATTCGGCTTGTATGGTCGTCGTCTAAAGACAAATAAACAGGACGGTCAGACCAAGGTTACAAGCGGAATCTTCGATATAGCTAGCGAGAATCGCCGGTAGAACAGATTAGAATAGTAAAAGGAAAAGAAAAGACGTAATACGTACCAGTTAAATGGAAGAGTTGCACAAAGACCTTTATCAATATGAACAATTTTAAAAGTAGCACCAGATAGGACACACGTAGGTTTAGAAATATAATTATATGGTTAAAATTGTTAATTTAAACTTAGGAGTTCCGAAAATAAGAATATTGATGTGAAACGCTCAGCTCCCATCTGCAGTCTGCCAGTTAACAAGCAAAAATTTTTGGCGTAAGATTTTACAGGATCGAAATTTGAAATAGAACAAAAAAATAAAAAGGCCAGTGTTTCTAAAAAAAAGGTTGATTTAGAAACCAAAAAGTTTACGCTGCAGTACCTATATAAAAAAAAACATCGTATCATAACCAAATAATATTAAGTAACAAACAGTTTTGTATTGTTTTTATGAATTACAAATGCTTTGTTATCTTTTAAAATTTTAACATTTCGTTCGTTTGGATGAACAGGGTATTAACTCAAAATTTACGATTTTTAACCTAAAAATACAGTCCTACTAAACATCATGCGATCTTTCTAACAAACATGGTTGCACAACAACGTAACAACAAAGCTAAAAAACAGACGCTAAAACTAACTTTCATGTGATTTAAAAAAAATTAATAAACATTAATGAAAGCCTTCAAAACGCTCTCCTGAAAAATAGGCTTTTTTGAGTTAAGGAAGACTTTGCCCTTGGAGTGCCATATTTCAGGTGTTTACGTTTTATTTTTTTTAAAGGAAACGAGTAAAGTTTTTTGAGTGCGGTTTTTTTCTTGCTTTTATTCATGATATATAGAACGTTAAAAAAATATTTTGGGAAAAAAAACCAAAATGGCGGCCGTTGCAGCTCCGCGAAAACAAGTCCTCAAATCGCGGGAGGTAAACGGCTGACATCACTGCCCCCTCTTTGTTGATCTGAAACACAAATTCAAAGCATATTATCAATGTGTGACCCTTTGGCCATGGAATGACGGATAGGTTTTTCGTTTAGTACAAATTTCGAAAAATGGCGGCAATAAAAAAAAAAGATCGAATTTTCGCTTTTTTTTTTCGCATAAAAAGATAAATAATAAATGCAAAAATGTATCTATCGAAAAAACGATCCATCATTCCATGGCCAAAGGGTCACACATTGATAATATGCTTTGAATTTGTGTTTCAGATCAACAAAGAGTGGGCAGTGATGTCAGCCGTTTACTTCCCGCGATTTGAGAACTTGTTTTCGCGGAGCTGCACTTTGGGTTTTATTTTTCATAAAAAAAATTTTTAACGTTCTGTATATCATGAATAAAAGCAAGAAAAAAACCGCACCCAAAAAGCTTTACTCGTTTCCTTTAAAAAAAAAAAACGTAAACACCTGAAATATGGCACTCCAAGGACAAAGTCTCCCTTAATACCCTGTTCATCCGGACCAACGATTTGGTGATGCATCTTCAATCACTTTATATGGTTCTAAATAAATTTTATCTAACTTATTTCCTACTTGATTTTTAAGAAGAACTAAATCTCCACTCTTATATTTTAATCCGTGTACATTTTTATCATAATTATTTTTTCTTAATTCCTTACTAAATAATAAATTATTTCTAGCTTGTGCTCTTTGAAGTCTGTTTTTTAGTTCCAAAGGGTAAGAATCAGGATTATATAATGGATCAACATAAGAACTTTTTGCAATATTGGATGGCAAGTTACAATTCTTCCCAAATACTAGCTCAAATGGAGTGTATTTTGTTTCAGAGTGTACTGCAGTGTTAAATGAAAAGCACCAGAATGGAAGCCAACTGCTCCAATCTGATTTATTATTATCACACTGAATCCTAAGATAAGCTCCTAGAACCTTATGAGTGTTTTCCAATCCTCCCAGAGTTTCATGATGATAGGCTGTTGAATGCAGTTTATTTATATGCAACAAATTGCAAATCTCAGTAAAAACTGATGACATAAACTCTGTGCCTGATCTGTTATTATTTCTTTAGGGATACCATTTCTCAGAATAAAATTGTTTACAAATAACCTAGCTACAGAAATAGTATCTTTCCTCTCTAAAGGATAGGCTTCAACGTATTTTGTTAAATCACACTGTAATGTCAGAATATACTTATAATTTAAATTATCTACATATAAAGGACCCATTAAATCTAAACTTACTCTTTCAAAAGCAGTGGATGGCGTTGATGTTATAACCATCGGTTCTTTTGTATGCCTATTGGAATGCGTTTGAATCTGACAACTTCTACATTTCTTTACGAATACTGTTACATCATTAGTCATTCCTGGCCAATAATAGTACTTCCTAATATTATTTAACATTCTATTTACTCCCGCGTGGCCACTGGTGGGTAATAGGTGGAAGTCATTCAAGATCACTGTTTTCGTGTATTTGTCAGAAACTCTTGTCACATCTTTAATAACAAGTAGCTTAGGACTGTCATTCAAATGACTCATTTCCTTAATAAAATTGTTAACAAAAATTTCGTAGCGCTTATTTTTAATTATTATGAGCTCGTTTATTTTGATTGGCTTGCAAAAACGTTGTAATTCTCTCGCTAACACACTTACGGTCAATAACGATCGAGAAATCACAAAAATTGCAAATTTTTCAGGTACGAGTTTGCAATTACCATTGTCACTAGTGTAATGTTTTGATTTTTCTATCTGCTTTATTGTATTTTTATTATTAAACAATATCAATTCAACGCTGTCAATCGGTCGTTTGAGGATTTCCACTACTTTAGATTGATCAGGCCTTGGAGTAGAGGATACCTCAGTAGTCATGTCGTTGTTGTCACAGTCAGTGCGTAACCTTTGAGTCTGTGCCCTTGTCATGACTGATACTGCATGCTTGTTCATATCTTTTAGGCTGTTGGATGTAATAGATATCCGGCTCAATGCATCTGCAGCTGCGTTGTGCCGTCCTGGGACATAGCTGATTTCAAAGTCATATTCTTCAAGATATAATCTAAACTTTGTCAACCGACTTGAAGGATCAGTCATATTATATAAATAAATCAACGGCTTATGGTCTGTTTTTATGAAAAACTTTTTCCCATATAAATAAGGTCTAAAATGTCGAACTGCCCAAACAATAGCAAGTAATTCTAACTCAACCAACGGGTATCGCGTCTCAGCTGGTTTCAAGTTACGGCTAGCGTATGCGACTATCTTGCCATTGCTATTAGACAGTACGGCGCCTAATCCAAGTTTTGATGCGTCAGTTTGTAACGTAAAAGTGTTGTTGGGCGTTTTTCAAAACAGATGTACACGTGACGAACCGGAACAGGTTTTTGTGTTTTAGAAGTTTTACATTTAATTTTTATGTCATTTGATAAAATATATTCATAAATAAGTTAAAAATAAAAAAAATACATTAGTATTATGAAAAATAACGCGATAATCTTAATTTTTATGGAAGAGTTCACAAGAACGTACTCCGGTTCGTCACAAAGGAAAAATGTAAATAAAATGAAAAATATGAGTTGCTCTGTCAATTTGTTTTTATTATGTGTTAAATTACCTTCATAACTTTAAATAAAAATATCTTAACATAAATAAATCACTATAATCATCGCTTAGCAATCATTTTTCTTTCGAGATCGTCACAGTTGGAACTTTTGGCCACTAAAACATTACATTTCTACCATTTACCTAAAATGAAATTGAATGAGATTACAAATAATTTAAAAAGCAAACTCAGGGTTAACTACAATTACTTAAATATTATCAAATAACTAATTACTTCTTAAGTAGGATTCATTTTTGTCTCGGTAAAAATATGGGACAGTGACTATCTGGAATTCTAAGTGACTAAAAGGAAAAAAATAAGCGAAGTTTACACAATAATATTTGGTTGAACATTTTAATTTTAATAGTTTTTTTTTTAAATAATATAAAGTAAAAACAGGTTATTACCAAAACCAGTTTTAACTTTATCTTGAGGTACAGAGTTACATATTTTGAACACAACTTTTACATTTTTTTACTTATTTTTAAATATTACTTATATCCATTCCAATTAACAATTGCTCTCACGACTAACCAATCAAAATTAAATTGATGAAAAGAAAATAATTCAGTTAAGTATATTATTATAAGATTCAGATTTCATATTTATAATGTTAGAAGGATTATTTATTTAAATACCATTCATCCAAGTGTATCCCCAGCCTAATAGTTCCAGTTCGTCACAAAATGATTCCGGTTATACAATACATTACGAACCGGATGTGACGAATTCATAACAACAAAACTTTAAAAAATCATACAATTTGTTGTGTCCATTTTATAACTATTTTCGGGTTGTTTTACAAAAATTTATAAACTAAAATGTAATTGTGTTACGGCAAATAACTTGATAAACTGCTACATACCTCATAAAATCCTGTTACTATCTGGAACTCCAATTCAGCACCACCGTAACGCGCCCACTTTCGTCACAGATTTTGTTGACACTGATGTTTGCATCAAAATGACGGTTATACTACAGACAAGATAAATGTTACCAGAAATGAAAAACAACCATCTTTAAGGGTAATATTAGGGGGGAGTATGAAAAAATTACCGTGACTATTGCCGGAATTCCGGTTCTGTCATATTCTTGGGACAACAATAAAATTGTATTATGAGCTATTTTAAGCCCATATTCGAAATAAAGGGCTCTAAATTGTATTTATGAGTTCAAGTTACGTATATAGACCCTAAAACAGTGACGCCATTTAATTTGTATATTCTTACCTGAGACTTGAAAGTTCCAAACATACATGTGGGACATGAATATTTTACACTTTTTTTGTTGTTAGTTTTATGATATTTTAAAATCCCTGATATTTGGGTTGCATATTATAGTCAATTTTAAAACTTAAATTTGATACTATTTAATAAATATGCAGTTTAGTTCTGTGCAGTGCATACAAAAATTATAAAAAATAGCTAAAATATAGGGACACCTCAAATTAGCAAATGTACATCTTTTTTGAAAAACGCCCTGTTATCACTAAAGTCTGGATAGTCAAGTATAAGTTAAGTTAAGTTATTTATTGTTCACTTCAGGTTACAGACATCATTGTAGCCTTGGCTCTTGTACTAGGAATTCCTGTATCACAAGAGCCAACAAAGTATAGTCGGACTAATAAGAATCTGTTTAAACTTATAAAATGCTCGCTCGCATTCATCACTCCACACGAATGCTACATCTTTTTTACATAACGCATTCAAAGGATAGGCTATTGCAGCAAACTTTGGAATAAAACGTCTATAATAATTTGCGAATGCTACATAGCTGATTTCAAAGTCATATTCTTCAAGATATAATCTAAACTTTGTCAACCGACTTGAAGGATCAGTCATATTATATAAATAAATCAACGGCTTATGGTCTGTTTTTATGAAAAACTTTTTCCCATATAAATAAGGTCTAAAATGTCGTACTGCCCAAACAATAGCAAGTAATTCTAACTCAACCAACGGGTATCGCGTCTCAGCTGGTTTCAAGTTACGGCTAGCGTATGCGACTATCTTGCCATTGCTATTAGACAGTACGGCGCCTAATCCAAGTTTTGATGCGTCAGTTTGTAACGTAAAAGTGTTGTTATCACTAAAGTCTGGATAGTCAAGTATAAGTTAAGTTAAGTTATTTATTGTTCACTTCAGGTTACAGACATCATTGTAGCCTTGGCTCTTGTACTAGGAATTCCTGTATCACAAGAGCCAACAAAGTATAGTCGGACTAATAAGAATCTGTTTTAACTTATAAAATGCTCGCTCGCATTCATCACTCCACACGAATGCTACATCTTTTTTACATAACGCATTCAAAGGATAGGCTATTGCAGCAAACTTTGGAATAAAACGTCTATAATAATTTGCGAATGCTACAAATCTCTTGACTCCGTCTACATTTTGCGGGACTGGATATTTTTGTAGGCATTCTACCTTCGATGGATAGGGAAATATTCCTTCTGAGGTTATTTTATGTCCTAAATAAACGATTTCTTTACGTAAAAATTCACACTTTTGCGGATTTAGTTTTAGATTCACTTTTCTTAGGCATTCAAAATTTTTTATAAGGTTCTTATTATGGGTTTCGAGACAATTTCCTACGACAATACAATCATCTTGATATAAAAAGCATGATTTAGAATTTAACCCAGACATTGCTATTGTCATGAGACGAGCAAAAAAAAGCACTAGGCGATGTCTTAAGTCCAATTGGACATCGTTTCATTTGATATTGCTTGTCTGTTGTAAATGCAGTGAACTTTCTAGACTTTTCTTCTAAGGACAGCTGATAGTAACCTTGACTAAGATCTAATTTTGAAAAATAGATGTTATTAGATTACGAATATATTTGGTAACGGAAATATATCATCCTGTATCCTATTATTACATAGTCCACTACAAGTCTCCATTTCCTTTCTCTTGACCTATCTGTCTTTTTAGGTACTAATAGAACTGGACTGGACCATTCCGAAATAGTCTCTTCAATAATATCATTTTTAACCATTTCATCTATTTGTCTTTGTACCTCACCTTTTAATGCTTTAGGCAATCGATAAGGCTTCACAAAATCTTCAAAGCAAAATCTAGTCTTAATTATTATGTATTGGAATAGAAAAGAGGAAGAAATTTTCATTAGTCAATTAAAACAAATAATGCAATATATAAATAATAAATATAAAAAAATTAACGTCATAATAGGAGGAGATTTCAACATAAGCATTTTAGAAAATAACACAAAAACAAACCATTTCATTAGTCTCATGTTAGAATATAAATTTGTCCAACACATAAAAGAACCAACACGAATCACACATAGCACTTCCACATGTTTAGATTTAATTTTCACAAACTTCACCGACAACAATATGTATACAACCGTAGAAGAATTAGGGTTTTCAGACCACAGTAGCACCATCATACATATGGTACACAAACTACAAGAAAAACAAGCCATTTGGTTTGCTAACAAAAGACTATTTAACAAAAGTAACATACAAAAATTTAAATCCAAACTAAATTTACAAAATTGGAATAATATCATACAGCCTAATAAAACAGTAGATGAGAACTATCAGTCGTTCCACAACATACTGACAGATATCTTGGACGAATGTATACCTAAACGTAAAGTTAAGCTAAACATAACACGTAATAACTATTGGCTAACCGTTGGTATAAAGCAATCCTGTAAAAACAAAAGATTATTAAAAATTTTATCCCTTAAAACAAATAACTCTACACTTACGAAATACTATAAAAAATACGAAAAAATCTTAAAAAATTCTGTGACAACGGCAAAAAAATTACACTTCATAAATAAAATGAAAAAATTAACAAATAAAGTAAAAACCATGTGGAACATTGTAAAAGAACGAACAAACAAAAAAACCATAAAGGCCAAACAAAACATAACATTACAAACTACAGACCTAGTAAGTGAACCTAAACAAGTAGCTAACTATTTCAATAATTTCTTCGCATCCATTGGTGAAAGCACCAGCAATACACCCGACTTCGAACCAAGAGAAACATCAGTGATCAACCCCTCGGAAAATACTATGTTTCTAAGTCCAGTCGATGGGTACGAAGTAAATAAGATCCTAAAAAACCTAAAAAATAAAAACAGCCATGGCATAGACGAACTCCCCCCAACTCTTTTCAGACAGTGCGCTGACGAACTTACCTTACCATTTTATAAGTTAGTTAATCAATCGTTTGAAGAAGGTATGTTCCCCAATCTATTAAAAACATCTTTAATAAAACCTATCCACATAAAGAACGCTAAAACAGATGCAAATAATTATAGACCAATTGCCCTTCTACCCACAGCATCAAAAGTTTTCGAAAAAGCAATGTGCGATCGCGTAAATTCCTTCTGTGAAAAATATAAGATATTCGACGACTGCCAAAATGGATTTCGTAAAAATAGATCGACGACGTTAGCAGTGTATAAGTACATTCAAGAAGCCCTAAATATAATCAACAACAAACAGTATGCAATAGGAATTTTACTCGATATGACAAAGGCGTACGACAAGGTCCAATTTAAAATACTCTTAAATAAGCTACATGGAATTGGAATTCGTGGGAACGCTTATGACTGGTTTGCGTCATATTTAAAAGATAGGGAGCAATTCGTTGAGATTGAATATTATAATCAATTAACAAAAGAAACACAACTGGTAAGATCAGACGTCAGATCAATATATGCTTCAATTCCCCAAGGAAGTGTCGTGGGTTGTTTCTTATTCCTTGTATACATAAACGACCTCCCCAAAATCATAGACGGCCCATGTGTAATTTTTGCAGACGATATTTCTCTCCTCACCTCATGTCAGACACCGGCTAATTTGAGTGAAACACTGGACACTATTCTAGATAAAACAAATAACTGGATGAGTAAGCATAATCTTGAAATTAACTTTAATAAAACAAAATTAATAACTTTTCACCCTCGACAAAAAAAACAATTAAATATACACTTCACATTTAAACAGCACACATTAGAAACAGTTAACAATTTCTCTCTTCTTGGATTAACAATAGACACACATATAAACTGGAAAGCGCACATACAGAAAATTAAAACAAAAATATCAAAATTCTCATACGCCCTCCGTGAAATCAAAAAGACCACCAACCAGGAAACTGCTCTAATCACATATTATGCGTATGCCCACGCTTGGTTTAGCTATGGCATCATTTTATGGGGCAACAGTACAGACGCACCCTCACTATTTATTCTACAAAAAAAGCTTATACGAATAATAACTAATATTGAACAAACATATAGTTGCAAACCGTACTTCCAGAAACACAAAATTCTAACCCTAGTGAGTATTTATATTGTTGAATTATGTAAACTAGTCCGCAAACACCCAGATTCTTACAAAACACGGGAAGAAATACAAACTAAATATTCGCTGCGCCATAAAAACAGACTTAATTTGCCTCCTTCCCGCCTTAAATTGCATTCTTCTAGTCCACATTCTATGTCTGTAAAAATATATAATAAATTACCGGAAAGTATAAAACAAGAAAATAAAATAAATATATTCCTGAATAAGTTAAAAAAATTCTTAATAAATAAATGCTATTACACAATAGACGAATATCTATCTGATAAATTCAATAATAATACACACACACACATGACATATAATAATTAGGTATAATATAATATAGCACTATAATGTCAATAATAAATAAATAAATTAATAGTAATAATAAATAATAATTATTATACAATAATAATAATAATAATAATTACACGAGGTTGTCGACATGTGGGACGTGGATTCTGCAATCATTGTACCGATAATTGTTACAGTAAATGGGCTAATAGCGAAGAGCCTCGACCAACACCTCAGGAGGCTCTCATTGCACGGCTGGGTCAAGGGCTTGATTCAGAAAGCAGTACTCTTAGACACGGCACGTATTGTCAGGAGGTTCCTCTCTCTAGAGCCCTGACCACCGGCAGCTTGGACCCTGCTCCCGATGCCGTTGGGCCACTATTTTTTATATTTTTAAATGTTTTTTGTATAATTTTTGTAAAAATATTTAAAAATATACTTAATATGTAAGAAAATAAATAAATGATAATAATAATTAAATAATATAAACATGATTAAAATAAAAATAAAATTCTTATTAAAATACAGAAACTAAATATACGAATTACAGTATGATTTTTTTTTAATAAATACGTAATAAACAATAATAATATACAATAGTGTTCAAAATACAGACCAATATTAAGAATTCATAGGAAAATAATTAAAGCTCTCTTCCTCTATTCTAATTAGAATTTAAAATGTTGCTGTGCCCTACAGGGTCCATAATTGTTTCTATATATATTAATACCCACCACCTGTATACATTATGGAATGCAATAAAGTTTTGAGATTGAGATTGAGATTGAGATCACGTACGCTGGTGACGTATCTTCTTTTAGTTTAATTGAATGTTCTATTAAATTAGTTGTTGTGAGCGTATCTCCTGGCAAATGGAAAACATCGGCATATTTGGCACATACGTTTTCAATACCTCTTTGTTCTTCTTTATGTAAATAGGTATTTAGTTGTAACGTAGTTAGCAAAGTTTTAACTCTATCCACAGAAATATTATCGTCGTCAAACTTGCAAACATAAAAATTATTTAAGCAACTAATACTTAAATCTGAAGTATTTACATCAACCGAATTATCAATTGTATTTAATATCCTAACAGGAATAAGTCCATTATGTGGCTTCGATACTACACCTGCTGTGATACACCTTTATAAATTTCCTTTGACAAAACGACGCAATCACTGTTGTGTAACGTCGGGATGTCTTTAATTACTTCACAACGAGGCGGGATTGTAAATAAATTCCTATTAACATGAACACTAACAGACTGGTCTCGGGTTTCCGAACTCAGAGTACCATCTTTATAGTTCAACACAGCGTTATACCGCTCAAAAAAATCTTGCCCGAGTATACCTTCTGCAACACAAGATAAGTGTTCAAAAATGTAAAACTTTTGTTGAAAAGTTACATTATTAATTATAATATCTAAATAAATGTATCCCATGGATTCTAAATTACCACTAATTCCTTTAATGACTATCTTATCCTGTTTTACTAAATTCAATAAATTCTTATGTCGCGACAACCATTTATACTTTAACACACATAAACTAGCTCCACTATCAATCAGTAAATTAAGATCAACATCACTATTTGTTAATCGACAATTAATAATACTAAAATTACAAAAACTAAAAATTGAATGAGTGTACGATTTAGGTACGAAAAAATTCTAGGCTTTCATTAATATTTGTGCAATCATTGCGCAAGTTGTCTTGAACATTGGACTGTTGCGCGTTATGTTGAACACGCTGACAACGCACCGGACGTCCGTGGAACTGCTGACGTTGTCCACCTGAGTTTTTACTTGTTGCTGCCATGTATTATAGTGATGTTGTCGAAATAAAAGAGAACTGTTTGAACTTCTTTGACCTGTGCCATTTCCGTTATTTCCATTATTGTTATCATAATTATGGTTATACGTTTTATTTCTGTAATAAAATTGTCTATTTCTTCGGCCTCGAGAAACTCTAAAAGCTACCTCGTTTATAATTTTGGTTAGCCCTAAATTGCATAACCTGATCTTGTGGATGGACAGACATGGATTGCTCATCTACCGCAGCCGTTATAGCGTCAGACAATGATGCAAACTGACGTGAGGCAATGATGGTGCTGAGCCGCTTATCAGCCAAACCATCACTAAACCGTTTAATTGCAGTCTTCTCATTGAGTGGACGCAAAACCTCATATGCATCACGCTTATCGTTAGCCTGCGCAATCGTGAGATTAACAAACAACTCTTCGATCTCCGTACCGAATTTTTCTATACTCCTACGGCCTTGAGTTGCCTTAAACAATTGACTTTGTAAAGCT